>OU744283.1:10000000-12400000 GCA_916610205.1 Griposia aprilina
TCAGTTTCTATGAGTAAACGACGACGTCCGATAACAAGCTTGGTTTGTATGGAAAGTGTTAACAATACCGCCCCCAGCAGCAGCCGCCGAAGCGTCTCCTTGCTCTATGCATATGTATAACGAATTCTAGTAATTCCATATATAAATAAATGGCTAGACATGCCCAGGTACCACGATAACAAACATCGGTAAAACTAAATCGACCTCATAATACATCGATACTTATAATATAAAAAACTAGTTTCGGAGCTTGTTTACAAAACGTAAAATATAGTCAATACGAGAAGATGTCGAAATACCAAAAATGTAATGCGACCGCATGACATAGTCTACTAATGGTTTAGGGTTTGAAAACTAGAATAGAATTACACTGCTTGCAAAAAAATATCATTATCAATTACCACTCATCAGAGCAAGAACTTCGACCAAGAATGTAGTAGCTGAAGACATAGAGCTAGCTCCTTACTAGCGCAGACATTGGGTGGGTTGTTCTTCAAAAGGGGCTAAAAACGTCTTCCGGCGAATTATTTTAATATGCTAAAATTTTAGAACACAATTGATAAGCTATTTATTTATATTTACCATTATTTTACATGTTAGCCAGTTTAAAAAATACGTCTTTTGGTTTTTTTTATGAAACAATTTTCAAAAATGTCGCTAAACGTCATTTTACTCCTAAACATTCTAAATATAATATCTATAAAAGTTTAATAAATTAACCTTCGTTTAAAATAAAAACCTCTTCAAATACTTTGCATGGTTAACTTAAACTTAAATTCAAACTATTGTTACAAGAAAAACGTCATTTGTCCCAGTAACGTTGTTAAATTTTATTACTGAACAACGCATTTTCGAACGCATCTTTAATACACCTTCCCGGGTGTGCGGGAGGGGGCTTCAGTCGACGGAAATCTTTTGATGAATAAGCACGTGCGCGTCTGAGAACTGTAAGTAAATTTTGATAGTTATTCACATTTTGTCATCAAAAATATCATGTGTTTCAACCTAAATTCCTTAAATGTACACATGTAATATTTTCGTTTGTTTTTTTTTTAATAGCCAGTGGCAAATGATTTCATTTCGTAAAATCATAACGAATGTTTTATGCTCACAGACAAGTCCATACAGGTTTTTTTCTCAATGGGTCATTCTATGCTACATCATTGTCGGCAACTTGTCGTTGCGAAGAATGACACTAAGTTTCGCATAATGATTTACATGGTGACTTTCATGATGACATGTTACTAAGAATGATTTTCATCGTTGCAGATTTTTTTTTCATGGTGTTAATTTAAGGAAGTTATGTTTTTTGTTCGACTGAAAAAACTGTACTGGTACCAATTTATAACTATATTAGATTAAAACCCTATATGTTATGCTCGGGTTATTTTCTCTATTTTCTATTTCCTTAAAATTCGTCAAAATAAAAATGTAACATACAGTTACTATAATTTATAATATTAGTATAGATACCTACACATTTTGCAATATTTTGTCAGAATAACATTTAAAACATGCAATATTTGCGCTGTACCGGGTATGCTTTTTAACCGTTAAAAGAGAAGATTAAACGTTTTAATGATACTTTATTATTTACTTATAGAAAAAAAATGCAAACAAACTAAAGAGCAGCTATTAGCGAAACAGCGCCTATGTAAAAGAAGACGCTATAACGAAATTAAAAATGATCCGGAGCTGCTTGCCATTGAAAAAGAAAAACGAAGAAAACAATATCTTAAAAGAAAAGAAGAGAAAAAGATTGTCCAGATTAAAGATAAAACTCCTAGGTCTCAAAGAGAACAAAGGAAGAGATGGAAACAAAATTCTAGAAATTACGAACAGAGAATAAAAGAAAATCTTAATAAAAAAATTACATTAGAAACTGTTCAGGTTGAAGCAGCCCCGGTTGCAAATGTTTCTAATGAGGCTGAGAAAAATCTAGAAGAAGAGGATCCTTTGCAACACGACCGTGACTGTCCAGCAGTTAAACGTGCAGTAACAAAAATTAGATACAGAGAATTTAAAAAAAGGAAGTTATTAATGTCTATAATAAATACATTTAAAAATAAAAATGAATCACAACGTAAAAGATAATTAATCTACAGAAAACGAAAAATTATCTCATTAAAAAGTTACCAGTTGAAGACACAAATAAGAAAATAAATAATAAACCAACTAAAGAACGAAATCTTTCTGCTACATCCACAAGTTGTAAAAACCGCATATCTGAAATTATGAAATCGATCATTTCATTTTATTGTGACGACTCTAATAGTACAGTTGCTGCAGGAAAAAAAGAATTTGTAAGAAGGAATAAGAAAATAATGCAAAAGCGATACCTAACAGCTCCGTTAATCGATTTATATAAAAAAATAACTAACAATCGTATTCATTGTTCACTTTTTTGCAAAAACTGGCCTTTCTGGGTACTACCTCCTAAACCAGCTAACAGAGAAACGTGCATGTGTGCTACTCATGTGAATATGGAGTTGTTGGTGAGTGCCTTGAATAAGGCATCTATAATAAATGAAAAGAAACCAGATGACTTAATAACCACGTTGTGTTGCGATTCATATAACACAGAATGTTTGCAAAGAATTTGCCAAATATGTGCAACACGCTACGTTGTGTACAAAGAATGAAAGTAATAATGAAAAAATGATGAAATTGTTTTAACGATTTTTCAATGGAACAGAGTTGAAAAAGAAATAGTTTTAGAAAATGGAACTAAGAAAACGCAAATTGTAATAGAAAAGCAGAAAATAGTAATGAAACCCTTAGAAGCTACTTGCAAATTAGAAGCAGAACTACCGAAGTACATGGATCATATCTACAAAATCGTTAATCAGTACAAAGCACTTAAAAATAATTTGAATATCCACGATGCTATCGCGTACACGTCGATATCTCTGAAAACTACAATTTAAAATTTGCCGAAGAAGTTCAATCTTTCCACTTCGGAGGGAGTCGGCAACAAGTGTCGCTTCATACAGTTGTGATTTACAGTCACAGTTTTATAACTGGACAAGTAGGTCCAACGTCTATGTGTAATCTCAGTTCTTGCCTTCGACATGACGCTGCATCAATTTGGGCACATCTATTACCTGTTCTGGACAAAGTCATAGAACTTAATCCGTTCGTGGATACTACTCATTTTTTATCCGATTCTCCGTCATCGCAATACCGTAATAAATATATGTTTTATATTATCAGTCAATTGTCGTCCCAACACAGTATTATAACCAGAATAACCTGGAATTATTCTGAAGCTGGGCACGGGAAGGATGCTCCTTATGGCGTAGGTGGTACCATAAAAAGAGTAGCAGATCAAATGGTGCATTTTGGTTCAGATGTTGGAAATTTAGATCAGTTTTACGAAATCATGGAAACAAGATTAGAAAATATTATAATTAAAAGAGTTTCAGAGGAAGACATAATTCAGATGGAGAGATTGATTCCTGAGCAGTTGAAGCCATTCAGAGGCACCCTTTCTGTGCACCAGGTTCTTTTTATCTTTTGAATCCTAAAATTGTAAGCATACCAACTATTTGAAACTTAATATTTAATTGTCAATCCTGTAGTAGATCAAGGACGTTACGAGGATAATGATGCAATGCGGATGCAGATATCAATATTTGTAAGAGATAGGTAGGTACGTGAACAAATAAAAGATTGACATCTCCATCCGTATCCGCAACATCCCTAAAATAGATTACCACTTAGCTAAAATATGTGGAACTCGCTTAATAATTATGTCATTCATAGAAGATAGTAGATTTTAATGTTTATCTGTGATTTTTTAAATAATTACCAAATTACTATTACCAAAGAAATACTAAGTCCCGTATTACAGAACATCGCTCAATACTCAAGCATTAATTAAAACTAGATTCAAGCCATTTGATTGGTTGAAACTAGTTTTAAGTAACGCTTGAGTTTTGAGTGACGTTCTGTAATACGGGACTAAGACTAGATGATTAAGTTATTTGAGTGTGACAGATATTTTTCAAGAAATATCTAAGTACCTACTTAGTGTCACAGTTGCGTATTTATCGCCTCACGCTAATAAATATTTAAGATTGTCATTTACTTTGAATTATTTGTTTAATAAATAAACGATTTTGAACTCATTAAATAAGTGTTTATTGTTAAATACCCAAAAATAAAACATTTTAGATCATTGTCTGCAACATGGCGTCATTATGATACAAGCTAAAGTCATTCTCAGTATGTGGTGTCATTAGTATCAACGTGAATAATTAGAAATTTACAAATATTGCGTAAAATAATGAAAATTAATACGTGCCTTTCTTAATATTATCTTTTAGAGTATGCGTACATTGCATTTAGCTTGATAAAAATACCTTAAATGAAGGTTTTCAAAAAAAAAAAAACTTAATAAAAATAAATTATTTCGAAGAACAACCCGGGTGCACGTTGGGATAGTGATGTGACCATTGTGTATCCGCCAAAGATGTGCGATGCGAACTTGCATGTATTCAAGCAACATTGCGATAGGATGACATGTAAAACGAACACAAAACAGCCTTTAAATCGAAGAAAAAATAAAATCGACAACAGTTTTAAAAAATTAGGATCCAGATGTCAGAGACACAATAAACCGGTTCTTGCGTCAGCCAGTTAAGTTACAATTTCTGTTCAATTACTATAATGTTAAATAGACTATACATACGCATATGCAGAGACGGAAGAGGCTCGCAGGTAAACATACGGGATCATTTAACTTCGGCGACAGTACCTTAACAAAATGCGGCGAAATATTGAATTTAGGCATACTCGATGAAAGTAGCGAACTTTTTAAAGCAAGTGGATATCCACCATAAGCCACGATAAGGCTACGACAAAGAAGCGTAATACGGCACAGAAAAATATTGCAGAAAGAAAAAAGGGAAACACAGAGCACCGGACAGAGACCGTTTCAAAAAAAAAAAAAAAAATTGCTGTAGGTTATAACATAGAAGATACAATCACAAAAACATCTAGTCAACACATTGCAGTTACGTGCAGGCATTGCATCCTCATAACGTGTATCGTCTTTGTTCGCGAGGTAAGGCTGGAAATAGTGTGACTAACTTAAACTCAAAGCATTTATTTCAAATAAACCAATTACAGGCACTTTTGAATTGTCAAGGGGTCGGTCAGTCAGAAAGATGAAGCTAGTTGCCCATTCCAAAGCGTAGTAGGTACCTATGGAGAAGAACGGGCAAGAAACTCCATGGACACTCTTTTAAATCAAACCATTCAGCTCAACCATTTTGAAGGGAACTTAATGATCCAACACACACGCCACCACCAGCGAGATATTTGAGTGAGCATGACATACTCTCGGCCGCCAGGGCACATTCAAGTCAATGAAAGACAAACCTAGTAAATGGTAGCTTTATAGTAGGTACATAGTGCTCACACATGTGCTATGCAATTATAAAATACTAAAAGATTGAATTTATATACTGCAAAGATAGTTTTTGCAATCTTCAGCAGCTCCCACAGTAGTTTCAAATGCTAATCAATTAGTTTATGCGCCCTTTTGGACCAGGACCAGCGTTGAGCCAAGCATTTTTATCAGCTATGTAATCTCCCAACGTATAATATGCTTGGTTGCATAGTGTGCGTTTATATAAGATTTAAATTTAGTTTCATTTAGTTGGGGCATATGGGGAGGTATTTTATTGTAACAGTACCCCATGAAAGATGAGTCTACTAAAGTAGACTAAAGCCAGCCTGAAACCTGGTTGAACTAATTGGTCCCTATTTCTAGTGATATAATTGTGTCTTTCACCTCTTTTACTAACATCACGCGTACCAATAAGCTCTCGAAGACTGGACGTGCATAGTGTAGCGCGGACGGTCAGCGCAAAAAGTCCATTATATTTAGTGAACTGCCACGAAAACCAAAAGAAGTTTAAAAAAAAGTCACTTAATTTCTAAAGGTGGAGCTATTTTTTTGATAAAGATGTGCGATATCTCCAAAATAACCCATTTTTGACCCCAAGTTATCAGAGTCAAAAATGCTGCAAATTACAGTACGGCCGATGAGTCATTGCCGGCAGGAACATAAGCACTAAGAACTTTCGCGCATGTTCTCTCACTCACACACGCCTCATGTCACCATTTGGTTCCTAAAAAAAATTATTGCGCAGCCTTTTGTGCAAATTTTGGACCGGCCATGATTCATAGGCTGTACTGGAGATCTAGTATCACCCATTTCAACGAATGCGCCAATTATCCAATTATTTATCAATCACCCTATAGATATGCGCCGGACGTCGGCGTAACACTATTTCGAGCCTAAGGCCATGTCCTAACCGAAAGCGGCTGTCGCGCGAGTACGCTATCTTCGCGCTCGTTTATATGAATATAACGTAATCACGCGAAAAATAAAGTCGCATTTGTACGTCATAATATTATATAAACGATCGCGTATTCGCGCGACAGTCGCTTTTGGTTAGGACATAGGGTAACTGTGCTACCAATCCAGCATTCGCGACTCTTCCAAAGTCGACCGAGTTTGACTTTGTCTTCGAGAAGAAATCTGACTACGTACAGATTACTTTGCGAAAAGTGCACAAAGTGGCACGCTCCGGTAGTATAAAAGTAACTAAAATTGAAGCAGCTGTACCGACCGGAGAAGATACACACTATAAGAGGCTCAGGTCTACGACATAGATGGGGATAACATCCAGCATGACAGTAGAAGATTATAAAGTATACTAACCTGGCCCCAGCCAGAACACAACCCAGTATGGTGATTATGCTGAGCACATGTTCCACTGTGAGTACATCTTCGTCGTACACCGACAACACGACGAGCACGCCCAATACACTAGCAGATATAAATACCACGTTCCTGGAACACGCAAAGAAAAGTAAAGCATTTTTTTTTAAACGAATTATTTAAACCCACCAGAAAAACGTGAAGAAAACTTTGCAAAAAAAAAATTCTGGGTATACCGCTCTTTAAGGGCGATGTAATAACATCGTCCTTATAGAGTTAAATAATATTCCATGATCATCAGCATCATCTGCCTAAGTTATTCCCAACTATGTTGTATGTTGGGGTCGGCTTCCAGTCTACCCGGATATTATTGCTAGTATGAGATAGAGCCAACTCTCATACTTTGGTGACCATTCTCCTTTAAAGCCGTGACTCTAGATATATCGAGCCAGACGCTAATTGTGTGACTATTTGAAAGAAATTGTGGAAGTTGCTGTTTCTGGTACTTGTTACACAAATTGAGCACCTTAATACAGCTGTATATTAGGAGACCCAGCAACAAGATAATAGAAATAGACAGCTGCACACATGAAAAAATGCACACGCCACAACGTCACTCACGTCACTGATCGATAGAGACAAAGCTAGATGCGCAATAGGCCAAATGAAAGTTCGTCGTCATCATTGTTATATTATAACGAAATAAGTGCCAAAGCGCATGAGTTCTATTTTCGTCAAAAGTAAAACTTGCGTTGTAAAAATAGCACGGCATTGTTTACGCAATATGTTTTGCTAGATAAACACTTTGGCGTAGTTACGATTACTGTATTGTCAGTTGTCACAATTAATATAACATAATTAATGTTGTAATCTTGTTTAGTAATTCCGATACTTGCGTAGTTAGTGCATAATCTAATTTAATGACCTGATTTTTTTATTTTGTGCGGTCTGCTGCATAGCTGCATAAATGGCTCAAAATATATGCACATTATAAAAAGATGGTCGTGATATTATGCCCAACGCGCCATCTTTGCTGAATTCCAATTTCTATTTCCACACTGCAATAATCTAAATCTGAATTGCAACGATTTGTTATTTTAAGATAACACTTTTGAATATTGTTTACCCTCTATGACGCTAGAAGACATTTGCGTGTGATTCAATGAATGAATCACACGAACTACGCATGATGAACTAGATAGCTTCTTTTGTTTATTGTGATACACAACTCGCGTTTAACAGAGCAGGCAGCCCGGAAGTTTTGAAAAAGTTAACAGTTCGGTAACTTTAATACCATAAATTCAGTCTATAATCTTTTCAATGCCGCGACTGGACTCTCTTCTCTGTGAGAGCCTTAAATCATAGTCATTGTCAGCTCTTGTATAACATAATCAGCCTATAATCTTCCCACTGCTGGAACAAGGTCCTCCTCTCTGCGAGAGGGAGTGGGCGATAATCCACCACGCGGACCCAGTGCGGGTTGAAGATGTCACATGTCTTTGAATTCACCGTTTGGAGAGCAGTGGGTGATGAAATAATGTACAAAAAGTAAAAGCCCGATGGGAAAGAAACCACGACCTACAACTCGTCGCAGCCATTACAACTGGGCCATCACTGCTCTTGTATAACTTTGTACTATTTTCTGGTCCTGTTTTGATCTCCACCATCAATAAAGTTTGGATATTTAATCAGAAACTACCTTACTTGGAAATTACAGTAGTGATAGGTGATGAGAAACTTCCGAGGTATTTGGTAGCCGGTTTGTGAGCTCGGTTGAGCCTATCTCGAAGTTCATGTTCCAATTCGTTGAAATGACGTAGAGTGATGCGGGCGTACAGCGACCATGTTCGCAAACCAAGTGACGCAGGCGAACGCTTTATTAACTGGAATGTCACATAAAAGTATTATACAAACGGTCAAGCATATTAGGATTGAAGCGCTCGTTTTTATATAAATTTTACTCACATTAAACTGAAAATGCCAAGGATACTATTATTAAAAAGTTCTAAGAAATCACAACACAGAGGATTTTGAATAACACAGAGGCTTATGCTTCTAAGTTTTGTACTGACGACCTCTGTAGAAGTACACCTAGCATGGCCCATAAAAATGAAGTTTTCTCTCCGTCAGGTTACTCCGGTCACAGATCGTCATTTGTCACTCAGTATTCAAAAGCTTTTTGGTGTGGTAAATAGGCAATTACTTTCATGGTTGTAACAGCTCTATAGCTCATTATCGCGCATTCATATTTATTTTCCTAGGAGACCTGCATGTGATAATCTAAAAATAAAACCGGTCAAGAGCTGGTCAACCTCACACAATTAAGGTTCCGAACCAAACTGCACTATTACGTCTATGGAATGGTCTCTGGCCTGCCGTAATAACTGTATTGTGCACTAGCTTCTATCTGCCCGCGACTTCGTTGGCGTGGAAGTCGTAAGACTATATACTAATATAACAGCCACATTTTTACTTTTGTAGTTTTGGTCTCAGCAACCAAAATATGAAGAGAGTCAGGACTGGTGTCGCAGGAGCAAGCGACGTACAGTTGTCCATGTAAGAAGATGCTCGTCCTGAGATCCACGTTCAGTAGCAATTTCCCATTGCTTCCGAAGTTTTACGTTATTAGTGAATTAATGAACGCCTGCTCCTGCATATACTACCTAATGGCACAATACTGATACACTGACTGATGCATTCTTACAGATTATTCCTAACAAGCAACTATCACTAAAATAATACAGGATGGCAGGGACATCAAAGCACAACCTGTTACCATGGGTTTAGTACATGATTCTGGAACCCCCTGCGTTGAGGCATTAGGTGAAATACTTTTAAAAAAAAAACGGCCATGTGCAAGTCGGACTCGCCCATGAAGGGTTCCGTAGCAGCAAGTAACATAATATGCGGTTCACGATTTATGACGTATTAAAAAAAAATACTTACTAGATCTCGTTCAAACCAATTTCGGTGGAAGTTTACATGGTAATGTACATCATATTTTTTTTTTAGTTTTATCATTCTCTTATTGTAGAAGTTACAGGGGGGGGGGGGGCCACACATTTTACCACTTTGGAAGTGTCTCTCGCGCAAACTATTCACTTTAGAAAAAAAATATTTTAGAAACCTCAATATCATTTTTGAAGACATATCCATAGATACCCCACAAATACGGAGATGATGAAGAAAAAAAATTTGAGTTTCAGTTCTAAGTATGGGGAACCCCCAAAATTTATTGTTTTTTTTCTAGTTTTGTGTAAAAATCTTAATGCGGTTCACAGAATACATCTACTTACCAAGTTTCAACAGTATAATTCTTATAGTTTCGGAAAAAAAGGGGCTGTGACATACGGACGGACAGACAGACAGACATGACGAATCCATAAGGGTTCCGTTTTTTGCCATTTGGCTACGGAACCCTAAAAATGTATCATACATTTTGACCGCGTAGCACTTTTAAAGGAAAGGCTGCTTTAAAAAAAATAACGGACGAAAAAATTCAATTCAGGAGCGTCCAGAATGATGTACTGAATCTTAGGCACACACATATCAAGCTATAATTTTCAGTATAAGCTGACCTCGCATTGTACGGAAATCCTATACAATGCGAGATCAGCTTCTAGTAGAAATGTATAGCTTGATAGGTAGTTCTGTGGACCAGGTCGTGCATCGATATCCCTACCATCCTGTATAACAGTTGATTGTAAATACACGGGATAACCAAAGATGACAGAAGAGGCCTAAACTTTATGTTTTTCTGCGTACGTTCTACAAACTATCTTAAAATAGTATGACAAAATGTAAAAAATAGAAGCATAATAACTATCAATTTATTACTTAGTATCGAACTTATGTTTGTAGTATTGTTTTATTTTTTAGAGTATTCAAAATAATAATAAATTATCATCATGCCTTTTGTTTGTTAATATGTCTATGATTTTCTTATGGTGCGTCAACAAAGGTTTGGGAATTTAACATTCGATTTTTATTGTCTTTGTCCCGCGTTTCTGACAAGGTCCGATTCATGGTCTAAAACTCTAAAACAATAAAGTCTGGCATATCCAGTTGCCACTTTATTGCAACAAAACACGAATTATGGAAACATTTTCAGTAACAATTCTGTTAAAATATATATATAAACCATTTAAATTGTCGTTTCATTTTTCTAATCAAACGAAACAATTCAATTTAAACATATACCAACGTAATTGTTAGTTAAAACCTCTTTGTTTTATCGGATTCGCACAGGTAATAAAGGCGATTGGGGAGTTATTATTACACTCTACTGGTAACACAGAGGTGATGACTTAGGCTTGTGTCACCCCCGTGACCGGAATGCTATACCTGGCGAAGTATATTATTATACCATGGTCCGATTGAAATTCGCGAATGTAGGTAGATATTAATTACTGAGCTGGTAGATAGCACCTAGGCAGAGTAGAAGAGATCGCAATACATAAATCAAAGTCAGGTTGACTGAACGAATGGATAAATATATTGTCTCTTTTGCGCTTTATACAGGATAAGTTTTTAACCAGTGCGCAAACTGTAACCATGAGTTCAGCATATGAACTATACCCCCTAGCTTAGCATTTTTTCGTCAGTTATTTTTTTTTTAAATTTGTTATTCCATAAATTATGACCGCGTAGGTACCTATTGCACTTTTCTATGAAACAGCAGATTGTTTTTTAATATCCGGCGAGAATTTCTGCGCTAGAGGGTTTAGAATCATGTGTTGAATTGATGGTTACAGTTTGCGCACTGGTTAAAAATTTATCCTGTATAAGTAAGTTTTAGCTAATAATATATTATTACAGAAAACGAGGAACAAAAATGTTTCATTAGTAAACTTACCTCAGCATAGTTGAAGAAGAAGTAAAGTATCTGCCACGCCTGTATAAGTGGCGAGAGCAGTAAGTTCACAATGGCCAGCCATAGTATTTGTCTCTCAAGCTGACGAGCGAGTAACATTCGTTTTGAATGATCCTTGTAACACGCACGAAGTTGCCAGCAATTCTCCCAAGGACTCCACGGACTGTCTGTTGACGAAACACAGCTATTTGTTACAAAAACCTTAATTACAAATACCAATAGCACATGGAGAACCTTAACGAAACACTCTTACATATTAAGAATTTCAATGTATTCCCAAGTTGGTCGGAATACAATTAATGGTCTTGCCAGAGCAATCAGTTTGGTCAGAAAAATATTTTTTTTCTACACGTTTATACATACTGTTCAATACAATGTGAACATATGTTTTGATATTCTAAAACATTATAAATTGATGCAATTAATTGCAGTAATTTATAATGATTTAGAATCAACACAAATATTTTTGTATTTTTTTGTTTTTTTATGTATGCAACACTGTTGTGCCTTAAAAATGTATTTTAAGTGTGGCAACACACACCTCTTCTTCGCCCCTTGTAAAAACTGTTTTGAGTGTAACCCGCCATTGTTTTTTCATTTCATTAAAATAAAAGTAAATTCTATATTTTAATTTCTCTCTGTGTTTTTCATACACATACAAATTCATTTTAACCAAAAAGAACCTGTTATTTTCACCACAGAAAAACAAGGAGAAGCATTTACTTTCCTTTTTATTAAGATACTTATTGGGGCTATTGTTTACCATGAACAAAATACATGACAATGTTTATCAAATAAACATATTCAAAAGAAACGCTCGACAGTTCTCGTATGTTGACTAGATATAACACAAAACCACCACTACTAAGATAAGAAAGTAGATACTTACAAAATAACAAAAATTCTATGTTCCATTTCAAACCTCGCGATAAATAGTGAAAATCACCAATACAAGGCACATGTATTTGAAGAGGCAGTAAGTTTTTATTGACCATTGCCACCATATAGTTTGTAAATCTGTAATAAAAAATAGTTCACATCAGTTTGAGTGGACTGTTACATATTGCACCATGATACACTTGCGAGCAAAAAAATCGATCCACCCCATTCTCTTCGATTTGAAACAAAATAATTTAACAAGTTTAATTTACAAAATCAAGACAAAATCATTTATTTGCATAAATAAGGTACAGAAAATTATTAACATAATTATATTAATAATATTAAATGATACATAATTACAGCGTGCGAAATTTACAAAATGTTATTATTATTTTAAGAAATAACTTAGTATATTGTGTAATAAAACCTTCCTGAAAGTACAAACATTCAGGAAGTGATCTTAGTTATATAGATTACTATTAGTTATTCATTCGTTTTTGATAAAATCGCGAATTTAATAACATACGGGTCGAATAGTGACCTCGTTTTCTTTAAATCGGTTAAAAATTCAAATTAAATCCTACTAATTATCAACGGATTTGGATGGAATTTGGAACACAGATAGTATATAACCTGGATTAACTAAAACATAGGATACTTTTTATCCCGGTAGTACGTTCCCGTGGAATAATTTTCGAACTCCACGCGGGCGAAGCCGCGCGCAAAAGCTAGTAATCAATAAACAAACAGTACATTAACAAAATGAAGCTTTTGTCTACTTCACTGACAAAAAAACTCTCGCAGTTTTTCCAAACAAAAGTGTGTGATAAGAACATCTGAAGAATCGAATCAATCTTATCAAAAATACCTATTGCTTTTATCAAAGGATGTGTAAATAAACTGTACCTTACCTACCTGGAGGTAGGCAAATTTTGGTGGATATTTTAACTATTTTATATTGTGTGGACACAATATACACCAACATTTTTGAGATATCATCTCTCAAATAGAGAGTATGTGGTGGGCCAACTATTTAGCACTCAAGAGTTTTTACAGTGTATGCTCTGTTTGTTTTTCAAACTCATGAGAATGAATTATTATTTTAATTGCATGCATGTAAAATGAAATTAGTTAGTAAAAAATAAGTGATGAAGTTATATTATTTTTCTTCCTAACTCGAGAAAAGTTTTGTAGAGCAGTGACCTCCGATATGTGTTCGTACTTTACTGGTTGAGTCCTAGAATGTGAATCAGAATGCAAAGATTTGTACTGGTAAACAAATTTCATTTATAAGTTCTTCAATAGTAATAAACTCTTGAATTGATAAACTCAGTTACAGGCGGAACGCAAGTTGGTTGGATATTGCCCACATAGCATAAATAAGTATTATGCAGTTATATGCCTTATAAATATGTATGACATGTATTATTGATCTCAAAACACAACAGTGAGCACAATCTGGGACACATGTGTCTATAATCTTGTCATAATAAATTACAAAGATTATAGTGAGTCTTGGTGCATTTGTTGCTGTGGCGGCATCTACAACGCCACAGGCGAACTACGCACCAAATGCAGACTGACGTGACTACGCAAAATTCTACACCGCGCAAGCAAATTTCGACGCGCGACTAGCATATTCATATACAACGTCCAAACATCAATTTTGGTTAAATAATAGCATTATATTGCTTCTTCGTCTGCACAAGCAATCTAATGCTATTATTTACATTAATAAATTGAATTTACGAAATAAACAACACATAAAGCTTGTGTAAATGAGCCAATAGATGGCTAAGGAAGAAACACTTCTTCCTTAGCCATCTATTACTTCATTCACACAAGCTTTATGTGTTGTTCATTTCGTAAATTAGTTGTAATAATAGTAGAGGAAGTTTAAAAAAATACCTGAGTATTCGATGGTATATATCTAATTCATTAATCTCTTGCTTATGGACGCACATGTGATGTTCTGGTTGTGCTTCTCTCACTCTATCCTGTATAGTCGACCAGTTTATCCAAACTAAGTCACTCTGAAACCAATGGGCAGCCAATTAAAGAAAAATTACATATTCTAGAAAGTCTTTATGTTTTATTTTGTAAGTGAAACCTGAAACCACAAGAAATACAAGAATTTGATTTATTTACTCACCTCTTTGATTTTTAATGCATTATTATAAAATAATTTGGTGTCGTAGGCATAATATAAATGGTATATTGATATCACTAGCCTCATCAACCAAATGACTGCACACAATGTGATGAGACACCACCTAAAATAAGGTAATTAGATTTACAAATATTTTACCTATCAAAAATTTATTATAGAAACATGAGTTAATAACACATAGACATTTGCATAGGCTATACATGTAATGCATTCGCAATAGAATACAGTATTCTCATTAAAGCAATCATTAATCCTTTATTCAACCCTCTTTGGACCACCGAAGTATTTTTTTTTAGATAATTGTCACTATAGAAATGACTTCAACATTCACCTATTTTGTTTTTTTGAAGATTCTTAATGAACCTGCCTGAAGCAATGAAGTTGGCAGCTGGCTAACCAATAAGTGCCTAGCTGTCTAGATTGTGACATTGTGACTTAGAATATGCAGCATTAGTGATAAGCACACAGTTCTTTTTTGAGACTATGCATTAAACAAATAAAGACATTACAAAAAGATAGTGTACATTTTTGAAAAATTTAAGACTTGTGATTGGCTTATGCAAAATAATCACAAATATTTTATCAACATGTTTCACATTATTTTATGTAGGTGTGCAATTACTACACAAGTAGGTATAGATTTGGCACCCTAGCATTTGTGTGCACATTCAGGTTGAACATGTATCTCAGTTCGCAATGCTGCTAGGCAATGCTAGGTATGTATGGTATGCAGTTAAAAAGCTGTTTTTTGATTTTGTTCAAGGTCCATACATTCTGCATCCTAGCAGTCTAGACCCGTGCAGGTATAATTGCACAGGTACACAATGCAAGTGTGGCCTACTTTATAAGAAAGCCATTTATTTCCAAACTTTGGGTATATTGTTTCTTAGCACGTGCTGCAGCTTGGTGTGCCTTTTGGCATAGGCCTCGTCCAACTGTCTTCATTGTGCTTTGTCCTCTGCAACTCTGGTCCAGTATGCCCCACGGTAGACATATATTGTGTTCCCATTTTGTTTTTAGGTGCGTCCATTTTCTAGTCTCTTGAGGTACCACACTGTTACTGGCTTGCTCCATTTATATGTTTTACATTGAAGCATGTGTCCTATCCAGACCCATTTCAAATGGTCTATACAAACTAGTATATCCTTGACTTTGGTTTTTCTTCTTATATCAGTGTTTCTGATTTTGTCCCTTAGTTTTACATCTAACATGCTTCTTTCCATTGCCCTGACATTTTGCTAGTTTCGCTCTATGTATGACCTACTTTACTTAATAATAAATATTTTGCTACTCACCATTTCCAGGCAACACTCTGCACACAGACAGCAGGAGACAATATAACATCATTTAAGCTAAGTTTTTCACTTCTGTTGGCATTTGGATCATTCCTAAATAATCTAGTATAATCTACACAATACACCAAAAATGTGGAAAACCACACTATGAAAATAAATTGCAACAAATAAAATAAGTCAGACATTATCATTGGGTAAAATCCACCACGAACATAGTATCTATACATTCTTGTAAAAAATGAGTCTAGATCCTCTATATGAGTCCATCCTCCTGCAAGAAGAAAATAACATCTTTTAGCAGTTTCCATTTTTCATTGTAGACTGAATTTACTGAGAAAGGTTATTCATAAATACATAACAGGCATGATACAGCAATTATTTTTAATGGCCTTGCATAAACAAACAACACGCCTTTAATAGACCCAAGAGTTTAGTATCATAGTATTGAGCATGAGACAAAGGCTCTTATAGGGAAGACCATGTATTTTGCTTGCTTACCTTTATTTTTGGGCACTTTATGGATGATAACATTGTTGGCGTCCTCGTGCTCGTGGTCCAGGGTAATAAAAGTTGGAACTGCATTTGTGGTCACTGCCAGAGCCGCCAGTGGCGGAGTTAATTCGTTATCAAGTGCGCTGTAGGTAACAACATCGCGTTTTCCAAAATGTGCCATATTAGATTCGACAATATCAATAAATCTGCACGTTTCTACGCATAAACACAATACGCAGGGGCCATTTACTATCTAGACATTCTTGACTTTGTCCCAGAAACGTAAAAAATAACAACACAATCAACTTTTGAAATTCATGCAAATATTTATTATTGCAATTTTCTAACAGATAATATTAATATTTTCTTTGAAATCGTTTCTTTAACGAAATTAATAAAATAAGTTCAAGGATACAATGAATTTTGTAAGTCCCCAACATTAGAGAAATTAATACACTTCACAAAATGACGAAAATAAACCACGAATGACAGCTTAGTGAGTATTGTTCATAGATAAAATACACTATGTAAATTGTTCAATGTAATGTACTCACAGATTGTACAATATTTACTCAATAAATGATTGGTTCGATTTCACGCAGAAATGTAGGAACCACAGATAACATAGTCATTGTCTGAAATCAAGCCCAGCGCCCAATATTTTGACAAACATCCATTCAAGTGAAGAGAAATAAAAAAAAATTCAATCAAAGTTTTGTAAAACAAATAATATTGCATATATCGCAATGGCGATGGCGTGGCAATCTTTTTGCTCACTTTTCTTGTTGACAAGAAACCGGACGAATAATTCGTCCGCTTTCGGGGAAATAATCATAGGGCATCAAACAATTATTGTTTTGATGCCCTATGATTATTTCCCCTCTTTTTATATACATGTACCTACATATTTTAATTATAATAATAAATATGAAAGTATTACACTGCACATAGCGAGCGCGAAGCGCGAGCGAAGCGTCTTCGTTTCAGCTTGGGCAAAAATGCTTTCGTGTCCGGATTTCCGGCTGTTCTCCTCTATAGGTCGCATTTTAATCGATTCTCGTGAATTATATTGTCGATTCAGTATATCGTTTTTTTTCTAAATGGCGAGGATATGTGGGGATTTAAAACGAAAACATATTTCAGCCATTTCGCGCGTTTCGAACGATGCAACACGACACGAAGCAACAAATATCGATCTAAAAAAAGAAAGGCCACATTCCTCTAGATCGTATTTTGTTGTTTCGTGTCTCAATATGAAACTTTACAAAAGGTATTAGAAAATTCTAGACACACTTACCGAGGGTCCTTATTGAGCCGAGTATATCAATGGCCGTTATTCTTATTTCCTTCTCAGTCACGAGATATTTTTTTAAAGGAGTGGCGCCAGTGTACAGTTGTTTACCCTCATTGCTCTTCGCGCATGTCGCGGAGCCGGCCTCGCTATATCGTCATCGAATTCCGCGTCAGCAGTTTCGTTGCCAGCGCATCCGTCGATTGCTGAGCTTGCAGAGCGCCGTGCTGGCGCGTTCGCAGCCCCGTGCTCGTCACCGCGGCTCCTTCTCGCAATGCCACCCGTGCCCCTTGCCCCATCCTGCTGCCAGTGTCTGCAGTCTGCAGCCCAGACGAAACCCCTACACAGGGATTTCGCTAGCGTCACCGCGAGTGCCCGTGGCGCTCTTTGTATCAAGCCCATGCCAGAAAAGGCGCCGAATAGGGCTGATTATGATGATGGTTTCGTGATGGTGCAAAGGAGTAAGCGCCGACCGCGAACAAACCAGAACCGCTCTGGCAAAGCTCCTGCGGAGCCTGAAGTGAGCCTGCGTGCCGCAAAGCCGAACACACCGGTGTACATCTCCCGCCTGCACTACACCCCTAAGGCGGAGGACATCGTAGAGTACGTGCGCCAAAAGACGAGGTACACGCCCACGGTGCAGTTACTGGAATCGCACCAGAACGTCCACTTTAAGGCGTTCGTCGTGCGTGTACTGAACTGTTATCTGCCCCTCGTCATGGCTGAACACTTTTGGCCGCGGGGCGTGCTGTTCCGTCGCTTCCGCGGACAAGTTCCACTGGACAACACAAAGTTAAGCTAGCGCAAAGTGAAGCGCTACTAACACAGTCTTATGCCTTTTACTAACACAACTTTTGTTTATATAAAAATATGTATGTTTAAGTTAAGGTATTTTTCTATGGACCTGTGTCGCCTGAAATAAATGGTATTATTATTATTATTTCCTTTATTTCATTGTATACATATAAATCATATTTTTAAATATTAGTATATAAAAATATAAAAACATTTAAAAATACAAAAAAATAGTAGCCCACCGGTATCGGGAACAGGGTCCAAGCTACCAGTGGTCAGGGCTCCAGAGAGAGGAATCTCCTAACAATGCGAGCCATGTCCAGAAGTACCGCCTTCTGAATCAAGCTCTTGATCCAGCTGCACAACGAGAGCCTCCTCAGGTGTTGGTCGAGGATCTTCGCTATTAAGCCATTGGCTGTCACGACTATCGGCACAATGATCGCTGAGTCCACGTCCCACATGTCGACAACCTCGCGAGCCAAGTCAAGATACTTGATTTGTTTATCTTTCTCGGCTTTCACGAAGTTCCCGTCATGCGGGATCGTTATGTCAACGATCATTGCGCGCCGCTCTCTTCGATCCACCACCACTATATCAGGCTTATTGGCAACAATAGTCCTGTCAGTGATGATGGATCGATCCCAGTACAATGTGATAGTTCCATTTTCGAGAACTGGGTCGGGCACATACCTGTAGTACGGCACTTCTCACTTCGCTCGCTCATTGCATTCTATTTATTTATTTATTTATTTATAAAAACTTCTCGCACACAATAGTATACAAAGGCGGACTTAATGCCTTAGGCATTCTCTACCAGTCAACCAAGGGTGGTGAAGAGATAAGATGGCAGGTGCTCTATATAACAGACATTACTAATAATAATAATAAATATTAAAAAGATAACATAAGCATTTATACTACATTCATTCTACATTGTCATAGTTCCTTGGGCTTTCTGCATAAGTTGACAATGTAATATGTGCCTCCTGATTCTGCTTGAAAAAATCAAACAAAACCTAACCTAACCGAGGCGGGTTGTTAAAATTTTCGGGCACCTTACATAATCTACTGTCCCAATGCCTTATATTTATTAAAAAGTGTTGCGAACTATTTGCCGGCATTATTAAGTACTCCCCCCCCCCCCCCCCCCCCCCCGCCACATGTAAAATCTGCGTCCCTGAAGAGCATAAGTAATGTGGAGCTGAAGATGTACATAATATTATAACATGACGCCTTCCCGCCAATCCCCGAAGGGTTAGGCAGAGGTGTACCTACATATACCACCCACATTTCACCTACCTCCCTAAAAATATTCTTCGGCACCTATGGTGACCCCCCCAAAATTCTGGGCTGTGACCGCGCCTGGATTATGGATGAAGTTATCATGACGAATAATTATCGGAAATACATTGTCAAGGACGGTACGGTTTACATCTGTCGGGTAGTTTCCGGTTGTTCTCGTCTTGGTAACGGTGAGTACTTGCACGGACACAATCTAGTGGCTAGGATTATCCACCAGCAACTAGCCTTGCAGTACAACCTTGTGGAGTCCGAAGTACCATACTAGAGGTATGTGCCCGATCCAGCCCAAGTAGCACAAAACAGCATTATAAGATGTCACAAGAGGTAACATCGGTAACTTTAGCACTTATGAAGAGTTATTACAGTACACTCGACCTGCAATAGGTGAAAAGTGAGCTTTCACCTGAACAAGAACGTTATTATGCGTCACAGAGACCACACTGTAACGCTTGCAGCGTTAATATAGGTAACAAGTTCAGTATTATACAGCTTTAAGCAATTTAAAGAATTTTTGTGGACTTTAACTAAGCTATATTCTGAATTGAAGACCACAACTGTACCCTTAGACCACTTGCATTTTAAGAAAGATCACGTGAGCTACTATAATGTAATCAGTTATTCTCTGGCTTCAAATAACAATGATATAATGCCTTTTGCTGCACACAGTGGAACTTGTGTAATGTTAATCAGCTTGTTACACGTAATCGTATAATAGCTCTTATAAAGCCTACATGATCACTATGGGTGAACATTATATGATGCTAAGTTAAAGCAAACTGCTCTAT
Source organism: Griposia aprilina (assembly GCA_916610205.1). NCBI lineage: Eukaryota > Metazoa > Arthropoda > Insecta > Lepidoptera > Noctuidae > Griposia > Griposia aprilina. The sequence goes on from OU744283.1 coordinate 10,020,622, forward strand.
ATTAGCTCACATGTTACCCATAATCTCAGTGAGAGCCGAATACTTGTACTATCGTTGACAATTAATCTACTAGTGCCGTTAAATAAGACCTTGAAGACTTCAACACCCCTTACACTCACTTACAGACTTTGACAGTATTTTTTTTGTTACTTGGTCTTAAAGTTTTAATAAATAAATAAATAAAATAAATACAGATGATACAGTGAACATTGAACAGGCTACACGTTTTGTGAATAATGATCCAAGTGTGAATGAAATTTTACAACGGGAGGGTTCCGTATTCGAAAATGTTGGTGTAAAAGCATGTGCAGATTTAGATGAACAAAACTCTTCAAGTAGGTATACAGCGAATGTTAAAAGATAGTGGTAACGTATTGTGCAGTAATGATAATGAATATAGATGGGCAGATAGATCTAACTATTCTGCAAGTTCAGACAGTGACAGTGTATGTAGTAATTATGATAAAAAAGAAAAATTTCGAGAAAATATAAGAATATGGGCCATTGAAAAAAATATTGCACACACAGCTTTAAGAGATCTGTCAAAAAATATCAATGAATTTATTCCAAATACATTACCTAATGACCCCAGGACTATTTTAGGTACACCCAGACAAATCACCTTAAAAATAATCGATGGAGGTGAATACTGGCACAATGGATTAATAATACCTTTGCAAAAAATATTGCTTTGCTGGGAAGAAGCTCCAGAAACAATTTCGTTGAATATAAACATGGATGGTTTACCAATCTTCAAAAGTTCCAAAAAAGAGTTTCGGCCTATACTTTGCAACGTTTTCGAGAATCCTTGCTTCAGGCCATTTGTTATTGGCATTTATTTTGGAATAGGGAAACCGAAAAACTTGAATACTTATTTAGAAGATTTTATTAATGAAATGGAAGTATTGCTTCGGGATGGTATTTAGCAGCTTCTGCAGTTGGCATTGTCGTTGGTATCCGTATTTTGTTCCATTCGACGCAATTCCTTATCTGCCTCTTCGTATGTAGGTATAAAATTTCTCTTTAAAACACATTTGTACGAGTTCCATTCTGGTCCTGGACTAGAATGACCGTATTTTATTAATTTAGATGCTAATTTGATATTTTTTGGTGGCGAGCGGACAATCCCTTTCGATTCCCATAGCGTGGGAACGATGGTCAGTTGAGGTACATCGTACTCGATCGTCTGTACTATTTTAAAAGCCATAATATTTCTCTGAAAAGAAAAACAATTGATAATTAAATAGGTATAATGTACGTATTTTCTTTTTTTACCTATCTACTGTGTATGGACTGTCCCATCCCAACGCTCCATGCATAAAACTAAATAAGACGTACCAACTGGAATTAGTTTACCATTGAAATAATACGTCTGTGCACGAATGAAAGTAACGATAAGTCCAATCCGCGATACACACCCGACTGCGGTCCGCCGCACGTCGGCTGATAGGATAGCGAGGCAAGGTGTGTCAAAGGCGAGGGGGGGGGGGTGCTCCCGCGCCTCACCTCATAGGCGAACATTACACGGTCATGCAAGCGTGGCAAAACTGACAGCAAAACCTATCGTGTAATGTTCGCCATAGACTCATACTCTGACTGCAATTAGATCGCGCGCATACTGTAGGTACTTAGGTACCTTACCTAAGTTTTTCATTTCACAATGACCACACTGTTTAAAAGCCTGAGCTTTTAAAAAGTTTTACCTAATTATGTCTACTTTGGTCGAGAAAACTTTGATACTAGGTACATGATTAACATACGCTAATCCAAAAAATTATAGAATGATGTGATGATGATGAGGCTTAATCCGCGGATCCCTAAAATTCCTGCAGAGTTTATCGGTTCACTGATGATTACCTACAGTTATTTGCGTACATGTTACCCACTATCAAGCTTTACATGAATCTGTAGCTGACTTGTGTAACACAAGAACCACTCGTAACAGCTCGTTACTGATTCATGTACCACGAGTGGACACTTAAACAGCTCATGCCGTTTGATTGTGGTTAATACGGTACACATTGCTTGTCTGCCATTTTTTAGATTCTAACCTATGTATACAATATAATAACAATTTGTTTTTGTTTAGTCAACGAAAATAACAACAGAATTTGAATAGAAAATGTAATGATTTTATACGTATACAGCTTATTGTCAAATTACAAAGGAAAAATAAAAGAATTTTTTTTTTATAATATTATCATCAACCTATTTTATACTATAATTTTCAAGTAAACAGTGATATTTTGAGAGCGCGTGAAAATATTCGTCTATAATTATATAGTATTTGACAATAAACTCCCTTTCCCATTCGAATTTCATGCACATGGAGGAAAAACAAAGTTTTACTTACCGATAAACATTTGCCTATTTCCCACAAACACTTTACAAAATGGTTCACACAAAACATATCAAAATAATATTAAGTAGTAGTAGGGTGAAAATTATAAACAATTTTGCCACTTGTGAATTGACAGCTCCATAAAAGAGTTACTAATATCCTGGAGTGTATTTTGTGCTGAAAAATTGGTAACAAGTACTCTATTATTCAGCCCTTGTGGTGTATAAAAGGTAACACATACCCTGATAATCAGTCATTATTCAGCTCTTGGGGCGACTGTTACCTTTAATAATGCTCAAATAAGGCTGATATAGTGCAACCAGCTACATTATTCAGCTAACAGCTGATTAATTTGTGCCCAAATCAGAGTTATATCAGCTGAGTAGGCGCCTCTAACGCTCTTATTCAGCAGGTTTATTCAGCTAAAGATTTCATTGTGAACAGTGATTCAGCTACTATTCAGCGCTTCTGTGCTACTTGCTAGTTCTTGAAAATGGTCATCCCACATTGTACCTACTGGTATCGATCTATCATCACTGACAGGACTATTGTAGCCAATAAGCCTGATATTGTGGTGATAGATCGACGAGAGCGCCGTGCAATGATTGTTGATATCGCTAGCTGTCCCTCATGACGAGAATCTCGTGAAAGCTCAGAAAGAAAAAAAATCAAGTATTTTGACTTAGCATACGAGGTTGTCGACATGTGGGACGTGGACTCTGCAATCATTGTACAGATAATCGTTACAGAAAATATCCTAATAGCGGAGAGCCTCGACCAACACCTCACGGCACGCATAGAGAGGAGGTTCCTCTCTCTAGAGCCCTGACCACCGGCAGCTTGGACCCTGTTTCTGATGCCGATGGGCCACTTTTTTCTATATTTTTAAATGATTTTGTATGCTTTTTGTAAAAATATGTTTAATATGTATTAAGAGAAATAAACTAAATATATCATTTTTTTTTTCTATTTAGTTAACTTTACATACTTCTACAGTATTTAATCACACATAGATGCCTCCTTTTAAGTATAAAGAAATACCTGTTCTAGGAGACCCCGCACTTCTAAAACTTGAAACAATAATAATGTAGGAGTGTACATAAAAATAAATTCAACTTATATCTAGGAAGGTGTGTGGTGTGTGTGTGTTTAAGTGAGGGTGTGTGTGTGTGTGTGTGTGAGTGAGTGTTGCTTTATTGTCAAATCCATAACTTCCATGTTTTTAAAGATATACAGCTGTTTAAGTGAGGGTGTGTGTGTGTGAGATAGTGTTGCTTTATTGTCAAATCCATAACTTCCATGTTTTTATAGATATACTGCTGCTTTTTAGATAATTTATGATACCTAAACATACTTTAAAATAATATACAGTTTATGGATATAAATGTAATTATATTTATTAGTCATAAAAAAATACAAAATATGAAATATTGAAAAATGATCAGAAAACGACTATCTTTAAATAATGTGACCTAAAATTTTATAAATAGAACAAAATAAACTCTTAAAATTATTGTTATTAATTAAATTAAATAAGAAAAAAATGTTGTGGTATTTACGGTAGAAAACTTTTTACTCGACGGCCACAAAGTTTAAAAATGGAATGGAAAAATGGAATTTTTCACTTTTTGTATGGAAAATTACCTACAATGTTGAGTTTGAGGGGTTTACGTGTTTCTTAGAAGGGGTCGAAATTTTCATTATTTTTGCGATAGGACACACCATTTTCGAGATATAAGCAAAATAAAAGATAAACGTGAATAAATTACTGAATTTCGTAAAAAGTGCAGTTGACTCTTCATGAAACGTCATTTTTGTCTATTCTTCCGTCGACAAGATGGTGCTTGTGCTAAGCCTGCAGGGCATCTTCGTAGACCTGTCCAAGAGGTAACACTGAATAATGCCGAATGACGCTTTCCCCGTAAATTAGGGACTTTATGACATATGATGGCATATAATAAGGCCACTTCTAGCGGCAATCACACCTACCAAAATATTTTGCACATAAAATATTTACAAAAGGCTGAGATAAGTTTCTTTTGAGCCGGGCCTGGGGTAATTTTGTATGGAGCTTGGGTGATCTCCTTTAATAACATAATTATCGTTGTGCTGTATCGAAAGCATAGGTACTGTCCGAATTTCGTAGCATTAAATACTTTTCCGCTTGACGTATCTTGAAGTAAAACATAAAATCGTTTTATCAGTTCCTCATCCACACCAGTAATTTCTGCACTGCACTGATAACAGGGGCGTAGCTACCGCCGTATCAATGATACGGGGTCCCCAAGCTACAGGGGCCTTCCGACGCGACGTAAAAATTCGTAAAATATTATCCGTAATTCTTATTGATAAGAGCCCCGTAATAAATGAGTATACTAATGAAAAAAATCAAATTAATGAAATTGGTTTGTGGCCTCAAACTCAAACCATTTATTTGTATTAAACTATTTACATTTGAATTGTCAAGGGGTCGGTCAGTCAGAACCACGAAGCTAGTTAGTTGCCCATTCCAAAGCGTAGTAGGTATCTATGAAGAAGTACGGGCAAGAAACTCACAATAATAGATTTACTTTCCAAGTCAGTGTGCTATTTTGTAACAGCAATACCTAGGGTAGATATTGTTTTTTGAAGCTTCGCTGCAGTCGGGTAAAGAGGGCCCCCAACAAATTTTGATACCGGGCCCCTTTAGGACTAGGTACACCACGGACTGATAATTTTGAAAAAATCGTCTACCTGTACTCGTATTACCGTCATTGCTGTTACGAGTAGGTACCTTGCATATGTTGATCTATATGTAAACCAAGTTCTTCTCGGAACCTTCTTTGAATGTGCCCTGGCGGATGATAGTATGTCATGCTCACTCAAATGTCTCGCTGACTGTGGCGCGTGTGTTGAATGTTGGATCATTCAGCTCCCTTCAAAAGTTCATACTGGTTGAGCTGCCTGACGGTTGAAGTCGGGACGTTGTATAATAATTATATGCAAGTTGCGCGGTAAACTCTGCTTGCGCGATGCAGCATTTTGCGTGACGTCAGAATGACGCACAGCTCGCATGTGGCGTGGTAGATACCGCTACAGATAAACCTCTATAAAATTCTACTGGATTGGAAAAATAATGAATATACAATTCCAAATATGGAAAGCGATTGCGACGCATTACGCAATTAGGGTGCTTAGGTACTGACCAACTCCTGGACAAAGGCGTCCCTCCTCTCCTTCCATCATTCAATTAAAGATACGGTAGAAGGAGCATTGGCAGACCAACACAGCCAGTTGGGTGGACGAACTACAGAAGATCGCGGGGAAGACCTGGATGAGACTTACGCACAGCAAAACACGTAGGTATAAGAATGAAATTAAAAACCAATAAAATTATGTACCGTCAAACGGGGTGAATAGGGATGCAGGGGTGAATCGAGACGAAACTTTAAAAGGGATTTTAACATTGAAATAATATACACTTGAGAGCAATAAAATCGCACACCCCTTGTAATTTGGTTTATTACAGATTTTTTTCTTAAATCTAAAGATATTGAGTACAGATCATTAGGCAAAATTAAAGAATACAAGCTTAGCTTTAAAAAAACACAAAATTAAAATCATTGACCTTCACGTAACTTACAGAAACCAGCCGTACACCAAATTAGCCAAATTCACCCGTAAGCATTGTCACTAATCACAAAGGGTCGGTTTTTTTTTTGTTTTTTTTATCAGACACTCGGCACTCGTCGCGAACGGTTGTGTGCTCGCACTCTCCCGTTCATGACTCACTGTCGCTTGTTTAATATTTTCTCGCTGCGAATTTCGTAGCGCCCTCGCAGCCGCCCCGGCTGCAATCGATCAGCGGTCGATTAATTATATTAATTTAATTAATTGATCGAATTATTGATCAATCAAAAAATTGCCTTTTTCAAGGCAGAATGTTTCGTAGTTGTTGTTTAGTAGCTTCACTAGGCCCCTTCTGGGCAAAACCACAGTTTCGTGGTCCTCGGTGGATACCTAACGGTGCTAACGATCCGAGTGGGGTGTTGACCCAACACACCCGCCGAACCCTTTCAGGGAGAGGCAATCAGTTGGACGGGTCCCAGAGTTAACCGGCCTTGGGGGATCTCCTAGTCGGCTCTGGTGACAGTTTTCCTTCCACAGCTACTCACCTAGTGTCTTTAGGGTGTGTCTACACCCTTCGCGCTACACTGTCAGGGCTCCGTACGCACAATAAGACTGGCGACGGGTTTACAAGTTTAAGGCTCACCATAGGTACTCACCTCCCTGTCTATACCCGACAGGGAGGGTAACTCATGCCCGGGAATTTCCTCCCGGGGAGTTAGGCATAGGGAATATAGGCCGGAATCCTCAATTCCACCATCTCGCCCTCCCCCCCAAGAAATAGCGCCGCACCAAGTTAGGTTATTTCAATGCCAGTGGCATTCAAGGTCAGCGCGAGGAAATCACTACTTTCCTCCGTGACCATCAAATCGATGTCCTCCTCTTACAGGAGACCTTCCTAAAACCCCACAGTCAAACTCCGTCGATAGCGAACTATCGGGTTGTCCGAAACGATAGGACTCGGTGTCACAAGGGTGGCACCCTCATCTATTATAAAAAATCCCTCTACTGCATCTCCTTGGACCCACCCCCCGTCTCGTGACTAGAAGTCTCCATTTGTAGGCTAGGCATGACAGGACACCAACCGATCACCTTGGTATCGGTTTACTTCCCCCCCACTAACCGTTCAGAGAACTTCCAACTCTTGACTGACGACCTGACCATCCTTCTCGGCTTGAATGACTCCGTTATCATAGCGGGGGATCTCAATGCCAAACATCACGCCTGGAATAGTACCAGAATCTCCACCCGAGGAAGACACTTGTTCGACCTCTGTCCCGTTCTAAATTTCGATGTCATCGCCCCGATGACTCCCACCCATTTCCCCCTCGCAGTTGACCACACCCCTGACGTGCTCGATGTGTCACTTCTAAAGAATATCAATCTACGATTGGATTCCATAGAAGTGATACACGAACTTACATCTGACCACCGACCAGTTGTGCTAAAACTAGCCCCTCGCGTAGGTCTCCCCGATCCCGACCAACCCCCCTCGACCAAAATGGTAACGGACTGGAGGAAAGTAAGCGAACGCCTGAAATCCAACACGTGCCCCCACTTAGACTCCATCCCCGATCACTTTGACTCTATCGCTGATACGACGGCCGCGATCGACTCACGCACTGGACACGTACAATCAGTCCTGAACGATTGTTCAAGGGACGTTGCCGGACAATGTACGTGAACTGATGACTGACAAGAACGCGGCTGTCCGTGCGTACAGCAGCTTTCCCTGCAACGCGAACCAAGCCCATATGCGCTACTTACAGCGAGCTGTAAGGACACGTGTAGTGGAGCATCGGGAAACGGGCTGGGATGAGATGTTGAACGAGCTAGAGCCTACCCACCTAGCATTCTGGGAGCTTCAGAGGAAACTCAAATCTCGAGAAGTAGCCCCTATGCCCCCCTTGATCCGCCCAAACAATACCATCGCTTTCGATGATGCCGACAAGGCCGAATGCCTTGCCGACAGTCTTGTGATATCCCGAAATTGTCCGAATTGTCCGATATCCCGAAAGGAAAAAGGCTCAGTTAGCTCTGTTCGCAGACGATACGGCCATTTACTATACCGGCCTCAACCAAGATGCGATATCTCGCACTCTCCAAACCTCGGTGACTGGTTTAGAAAGTGGAGAATCGAAGTCAATCCCGATGAGAGTTGAGCGGTTCTCTTTTCGAAACCGTGACTCAGTCCCCCCCCCCCCGTCCGATCACCATGTTCGGCAAGCCTATCGCTTGGGAGAAGCGACCTGGGTGTCGTATTGGACAAACACCTCTCCTTCGGTGAGCACATAAAGCAGGCACGTTCGCGCGCCGTTTTTGCTCTCGGTAGGCTCCACTTCCTATTGAATGCACGCAGCAAATTGTCACTCAAGTGCAAATTGCGCGTTTACACAGCGTGCATTCGCCCAATCATGACCTACGCGAGTGTGGTTTTTGCACACACAAAACCCCACCACATCCATAGGATGCAGGCCCTCCAAAACCGGTTCCTCCGTAGGGCAACCGGCTCCCCTTGGTTCGTTCAGAACGAGATCCTCCATCTCGATCTTAAAATCCCCACTATCAGACAATTCATGAAGCGCATTTCCAAGCGTTTCTTTGATTCCGCAAACTCACATCGCAACCCTCTGGTTGTCAAGGCTGCCAGTTATACCCCCTCCCGTATCAGTCATACCCGCCGTCCAAGGCATGTCCTCACCGACCCCGATGACCCCATAACCCTCCTCCAGGAGAGCAGAAGGGCCACCAGATGGACGAGAGAGAAGAGAGAGAGAGAGTTTATTTTCGTTATTTCTTAAGCAAAATTGCGTAATTTTACCCGTTTGTTGGGTTTTGTGCCGTAAAACCTCTTATGGGTATTTTTTACACTGTATTTGATATCATTAGAAAGGTAATGAGGTAGACTTTCAATTAGAGTGAGTGTTTTTTTTTTATATTCGGATTCATGAAAAAAAACTGCCTTAACAAAAAAAAGGCAAGGTGTGCGATTTTATTGCTCTCAAGTGTAGTTTGTTGCCAAAAAGGACTCTAATGTGTTTACTGTATTATAATTAACGATTAAGTGCCCTTGTTGGCAACAAACTATATTATTTCATGTTAAAATCCCTTTTAAAGTTTAGTTCCGATTCACCCCTGCATAGGCATTCAGGGGTGAATCAGTATTCACCCCGTTTGACGGTAACTATTTTGATTTGGCTTGTGTTTAAACGCCTATCAGAATCGTACTTATTTCACTACCAAAAAATTCGAAATACTCACCAAATTGTGTCCACCAGAATCAGCCCCGGATCTAGGAGGGGGCTAGCCGGGACCCATGCCCCGGGCGCCAACTTCCGGGGGCGGCAAATTCAAACGTGGCAGACAAGTGCACCACCCAGCGCAACGCAACTCTGCAATAAGTGCGGGCGGCGCACTGAGGAAATCACTACGTGATTAGCGTAGGCATAGGTCGTCAAACGATGTAAGCGGGTTGCGGGCGGAGCAGTTGAATTCTGCCTGGAACTCTTCGTTTTTAAAGCACATGCTCCTCTTTTATTTGGCGATATAAAACGTTTAGCTTTCTATCTCTTGCAACAGATCTATGCCGCGGCGAAACAGAGGCGGATGAGCGCCTATGTGGCCAAAAGTTTAAGGAACAAATCCTTTATTTTAGAAATATTGCTTCGCGTAGCGGGGGCGCCGGGGGCGACGCCTGTAAGTGCAAAGGCGACACGATTTATTTTAATTGTTTACCACTGCGCTGGCGCAGCTGTTGGATTGGAGCATTATCGATCGATATTATTTTACTACTTAATATGTTTCTGGCAAAATATTCCAGCTCATTTTGCTCGTTCTTACAGCCTAGCGATTCTTAATTTTCAAAACTTTTCTGTGAAAGTCGATAAAGGACTTAAAAAATCTTACCTTAACTTATCTGAGGCAAAGTGCTAAAATCTTGCATTGCAGTGCATTCTAGATTGGCTTTTCTGCATTAGTCGAGTGTCGCGGTCTTAGCAATCGAAAATCCTAGCAAGACAATTAGATTAATTATGACAAGGCTATCGATATTTTTGCAGAACAAAAGGGTCAAACAGTAATTTTTTAATTCTAATTTTCTACTAACTAATAATAAAGATGAAGAGTTTGTTTGTTTGAACGCGCTAATTTCTGGAACCAGCAGTTTGATTTGAAAAAATCTTTTTGCATTTGATATCCCAATTCTTGAGAAAGGTTATAGGCTATTTAACATCACGCTACGACCCTTAGAAACCGAGCAGTAAGACCAAAAAATGAACCGTCACGGAACGCCTGGCAGAAGTGAAACATACCATCGCATAGCGAGGCGACGCGTCGCCACGGCATGTGTTGCCACGCCAACAATCGGTTTTACCTGCGGCTATAGATGTTTCACATCAAAAATGGTCACCCATCCAAAGACTGACTTTAGCAAGCGCTGGTTAACCTGGCGGCTTCACTATTGCGAGCTAATCAAGAATCAAAATGGTTACCCATCCAAAGACTGACCTCTGGAAGCGCTGCCTCGCATTGCAAATTCATTATTATTTATCCTATTTTTAAATGGCATAAAATATAGCTTTATGACACTAATTGTTTTTGTTACGAGGGCCTTTCATGTTCTCACTAATCTCACTCCGCACTATAGAAAACCGAGATAGTGAAAAACATCGAAACTATTTTGTATAGAAAACATAGCGTGACGACGTGTCGCCACGGCATGCGTCGCCACACCAACAATCGGTTTTACCCGCGGCTATAGATGTTTCACATCAAAAATTCAGAAAGAACTCTAACCGAAAAGGAAGTAATATCGTGGGCGAGTGATGCGCAACGACGTGGTCGGTGGGTCGGGGGCCGAAATTTCACGCGTACGAAGTCGCGAACAGAAGCTAGTAGGTATGCTATAAACTCACGATTTATTTCAAATATCCTGTCCTATCCTAATTAAATAATTGTTCTATGTCCATGTACATATATTTAAATAAATAAGTCTTCATGTAAAAGGTTAATGGTTTGGCGGGGCGGGGGGCGGCAGACGGAAGTTTTTGCCCCGCCTCAAATAAAAATCTAGATCCGGGGCTGACGGATCAAACTCAAACTCAAAGCATTTATTTCAAATAAACCAATTACAGGCACTTTTGAATTGTCAAAGGGTCAGTCAGTCAGAAAAAATGAAGCTAGTTGCCCATTCCAAAGCGTAGTAGGTACCTATGGAGAAGAACAAGCAAGAAACTCCATGGACACTCTTTTAAATCAACATAATACCTATATAAGTAGTTACAACAGGATAAATGCTCACCAAATTGTGTTTCATAAAGTATTGTAGAAATGAACCTATTTTCCATTTTTATTCATAAGGAGTAGTCGACGGAGCCCCGCCCAGCGGGGCTCCTACTTCTGACAGGTTTATAGAAAAAAAATCAGACCCCGCCATCCCCTTCTAACCTAACCTGTCCGAGTCGGGGTGCCCATTTATCACCATTTATCCATTTTGGTAGGCAAAAAGAATATAAATATAACACGTACAATTATTCTGATGAGTGCGAAGCAGGGCTCCTACTCGTCGTACATACGTGCGTCTCTCGTAGGTACGTAGACTACGCCTGATGGCTCGTGCACACTGGCGCGACGCGACAGCGTACACAAAGGCACCGCGTGCCGTCGAGCGGCGCCTTTGTGTCGTGCTGTCGCGTCGCGCCTGTTTGCCGGAGCCTTTATATATAAAAAATGGAAAATAGGTTCATTTCTACAATACTTTATAAAACACAGTTTGGTGAGCATTTTATCCATTCTGGTGGACACAATTTGGTGAGTACTTCGGATTTTTGGTAGTAAAATAGGTACTTTTTCTGGTAGGTGTTTAAACACAAGCCGCCATTATTTACCATCTTACTCTAGTTTTACGTACTCACATTACATGATTGTTAGAAATAATCTACGTAATTACAACATACCTAAAGTGTTTATTTGCTTATAAAACCTAACAGTAGGTAGGTATGTCTACTTACCCTATGTCTATTTTGATATTTAATTAAGTATTCTAAACACATATTTCTTAATTTACACTTAGGTTTTTAACCTATCAGGATAGTTATTTTGTTCTACTAATAAATAATAGAAAAATATTTTAAATTAAACACAACCAATCACATATTAAATTAATTTGAGTTTACGACTCATAATTTATCGGTACCTATTTAAACACACCCTAAATATCTTTACATTTATAAAATCCTATCGACATTATTTTTTGACAAACTGCGTTGTCTAAGTACCTACATTTTATGCTAGACAATTGCCAGACTGCCAGGTAACACACACATACCCATAGGTACAGTCGCCAGTACATCAAGTTACCACAAACTGTCAGATTCTCACATTCGATTTTGAACTTAACCACTAAGACTTTAAGGTTTAAAATCGTTTGGAGAAATTTGACAGTTTCGTGTAGCTTGACCTGCTGGCGACTGTACATAAATATTATGTCTGGTAAACGACTGTACCATAAATAAGGGTAGTTTATTTATTTGTGGGTTGGTTATTATGCAAAATTTTATTAATAAAGTGTCTGACGGTCTGTCTCACAGTAACCAACGGGAACACTTATTTTTACTTTCAGTTGTGATACCTACCCCATACAAATTCGTATACCACTACTTGCTATATAAACAACAGTGACAGGAACTTATAATAACATCATCAACTTACATACACAAAGTGGATTATACGAGTAGACGTATTGTTAAAGCTAACTCAAAAACTACCCAAGCTAAGTTAATAGACACAATTTATATGGGAACACACCGCGAGCTTTCTCTACTAAAATCGGTAGCTCAATAATCACGGAGAAATCGGTGTACATACATGAAAAATAAAAAACTCGGCGACTGCATATCCTCCTCCTTAAGGGGATGCGCCAAGGCAGCCCGCGAAATTCAAATTTTCTTAGGTTTTTTGCAATTTGTAGGTCAGTAACAGGTTGTATGGTGGTCTAAGGGGCGTTCATCAATGTAGCTCGTTTCGACATGTGGTAGTGGTGCCTTTTATCTCGTAATACAATTAATGTGGCCAATGGCCAGCCTGCCAAATTCATTTTAGTCGCAGCAAAAATATTTGGTATTTCAGTTGTTTGTATTTCTCCAAGATGCTGCGAAAAACAAAGCAATTTCTGCTCATAATTTTTCTTATCTTTATTATTCCCGGGTGAGGCCAGCATTTTTTTTTATTTTTTATTAATGCACCCTAATTAAGTCATAGGTACTCATAACTTCAGATAAGGTTTCAAAAATGATATTACGGTTTTTGAATTACTGCTTTATTGATGAGATATGCTCTACTATAGTAGTATAAAGTCCCCGTCCCCCCCCCCCCCCCCCCAACCCTCTAACGGTACTTATCAAAGTAGCGGTGAAAAATACGAAAATAAATTAAGTTGAACTAAGCATACCCTTTCAACGAAAATTGATTGGTAACTGGTACCAAGCTACCAACCAGTTTATATGATATTTTCTTGTGTAGTTTTTGAGGTATGGGATTTCGATTATCTACCCGCTGTTTTGAGTTTAGTGACCGCAGAAATGATTTTGTTTTCCACTGTCGTTATTTATTTAGGCATAAACTGATGGCATATTTGGGTATTCATCTGTTTCTTCTGTCTGTGATGTGTTGTCTACGTATGTCCTTGATGCTTTATCCGTTTCATCTTCATCTGAACTCCATACGCCAGGATTTTCTAACTCGTACAACCTCATCGCCTTCTCCAAAATCGTCAGCTGGTGTTCATCTCTCCCTTTCTTTTTTTCCTTAGTCGCAGTTCCTTTGTCAGTCGCATTTTGTTTATTAGTCACATTTTGAGGACCTGTCACTTTATCTTTATCAGCCGCATTTTCGTTACCAGTTGCATTTTCCTTATCAGTCGCATTTTCTTTACCACTCGCATTTTCATTATCAGTCATATTTTCTGGACTAGTCACATTATCTTTATTAGTCACTTTTGCCTCAACTTTCGCATTTTCCTTACCTGCCACATTTTCTTGATCAGTCGCATTTTCTTTATCAGTTGCGTTTTCTCTACCAGTCGCATTTTCTTTATCAGTCACATTTTCTAGACCAGTCAAATTATCTTTATCAATCGGTTTTTTCTTACCAGTCGCATTTTCTTTACCAGTCGCATTTTCTTTACCAATCACATTTTCTTTATTTGTGACATTTTCTGGACCAGTCAAATTATCTTTATCAGTCGTTTTTTTCTTACCAGTCGCATTTTCTTTACCAGTCGTATTATCTGTATCAGTGGCATTTTCTTTATCAGTGGCATTTTCTGTATTAGCGGCATTTTCTGTAACAGTGGCATTTCCTGTGTCAGTCGCATTTTTTTTACCAGTAGCATTTTCTGTGTCTGTCGCATTTTCTTTACCAGTCGACGTTTCGTATCCAGTCGCATTTTCAGTATCAGTCGCATTTTCTTTATCAGTTGCATTTTCTTTAAAAGTAGCATTTTCTTTACCAGCTGCCGTTTTTTTACCAGTCACAAAGTCTTTATCAGGCTTAATAGCTTCATTACTGAAAATTTTTGGTTTCTTATTATATTTAGCTTTTTCATATTCTGGCGCTGGGTCTGTCGTTCTTTTACACCTCGGTATGTGCGTTTTTAGTACAGTCCAAGTTCTTAGGTCCATTAAATCCCACGACGGCTCATCAAACTCAAGAACAGCTTCCATCTCGCTGAAACAAGTCAAAAGACATCTTATTTAAATATTTACCTACAATATTATATCACGGTAGGTATACTCAGCAACGAAAGTGTGCTAACACATCTTTTTTAACATTAGCTAGGAATAATTATGTTTTTATCTGTGTAACACTTTTAGTGTAAAGTACGTTATACCTTAATCTAATTATTATGTTCTGATTATAATATTTTTTGAGTAGGTAACGAAATTATTAAGAAAATATTGTCAAGTTAGAACACATTCTTGACTACCAATATTTATTTACTTAGGTTAGCAGACTATTAATTGTTTACACAAAACATTTACAATAAATTCCGCCGACCCTAACTTCACAAATTCTACATATCAGTAAAAATGTTTGGCTTCACCGTTTCGCTACCGTCGTGGAGGTGATGCGAATATTTAGTTTCTGAAGTAAGTTACGAAACAGCCAAGCCATACATTTTTACTGATATGTAGAATTTATGAAGTTAAGATCGGTAGAGTTAGGCCGTGTAGATTCAGAAGCTTGGCTCTACATGAGATCTGATATCTTTTTCACAGGGCTAATCTTATTTGGTCGTCTTGGCAACATTTTACATGTTTTTTTTTTTGCTGGGATTTCAGTTCTTTTTGTAAGTCGCTAGGCAGTCTTTTTAGTGTTTATTTTGTTCTTCTTTTTTTTAAGTTTATCTGGGGGCACGGTAGTGTTTTTTTGTATACTGAACTTTGTTTACATACCAAATTTCGGCTTTCTAGCACTTCAGGAAGTACCCTAACATTTTGAAGTCTCATACAAACTTCCACCCCCCCATTTTAGGGGATGGGGGTCGAAAGTTATAAGTTTATGAATTTTTTTGTTGGTTGTATACTAAACTTAGATTACATACCAAATTTCAGCTTTCTAGCACAGGAAGTAGCCAAACATTTTGATAATCATCAGTGTGTCAGTGTATCAGTGAGTGTGTCAGTGACGAAATCGGTGTATTTTAGATATCAATAAAATCTAAAGTATTAGAGCTATTCAATTGAGACTTTGTATGTTTAATTAGTGTATTATTGATATCATATCCTGAGAATATGAACTATCTGGTACATCGGAAACCAACTCTATGAGGGTTCAAAAAAACGACGAAACACTTCGAGAAAAGGTAGGTAGTGCCCTTGCGCTTCGCTTGGCTCGTCTTGGCGGGGGCACTGCCGTGCCCCCAGATTAAAATTATTTAATAATATTTGATCATTCGTGTGTGACAATAATAACACAAATTGAATTCTACATAATTTAAAAAAAAAAAAAAAAAAAAACATACAGACGAATTGAGAACCTCCTCCTTTTTGTGAAGTCGGTTAAAAA
This sequence comes from Griposia aprilina, assembly GCA_916610205.1. Taxonomy (NCBI): domain Eukaryota; kingdom Metazoa; phylum Arthropoda; class Insecta; order Lepidoptera; family Noctuidae; genus Griposia; species Griposia aprilina. The sequence continues at coordinate 10,036,634 of OU744283.1, forward strand.
ACAGATTAATAACAGTAACATTCATAAATTTAAATAATTTATGCATTAGGTACCTATTGAAAACAAGGGTGTTGCATATAAGTCTAATAAACTGATAACCAACTTTCGTTGCTGACAGTTTATACACAACGAGTGCCTTATCTGACCTGACGCCCCATAGCGTTAAGATATAAGTAGGTATACCAATGGATAGAGCTCTTCCAAGTAGAATATTTCTTACTCAGACGACTTCTCTCGATTATTAGTCGGTACGTGAGGAGCTACGGAGCTAAATGTGACTATGTGAATAATTAAGTTTTATTTAGTATCATGTTTTTCGTCTAATACTGTGCCTATCTAACATAATCTTATAAGCATAGGCTTATAAGATCAGGTACCTTGGTAGACTTAGATAGCGAAGTCTAATTTAAAACATTAATAAATAAAAATAAAATAATAACATTTATTTCATTAAAAAAAATACAGATTTAACATGTTTTATATATACCTAGACAATGTAAATGAGCTTTGGTAGTAACACAATGCAATACAAATCTAAGAACTGAAATCTGTACACAATATGGAAAACCCTGCCTCTCAAACTAGGATAACCTGTATCTTGAGCGACAGTGATTCAGCTTACAATGTGATGCTTTAAGCAGAGGCAGATTATCCCTAAGGCAAACTAGGCACGTGCCTATGGGCGCGAGGTTATTAGGGGGCGCGTGCACGTCAGTTTTTAGACCTAGAAAATAATCATAAAATTAAAATTAACTTATAAAAGATTAGTTAATTCAATACAGATGTACTCTCTTAAAATGAATCAATGGAATTTCACTCATTTTCCAATGGATCTCTCTGGTTGTCCAGTAGATATGCATGGTGGCCACCAACTATTGTTTAAAGCAGAGAGTTTCAACCACTAATGTATGAAACCTCTTTCAATCTCGCTCAAATTGTTGACCTCACTACAAAGATTGTTCTAAACACTTTTTAACTTTTTTTTAGTCAACCGAAGAAAGTTACGAATATCCCAAAAATAACCATTTTTTTTTAAATCACACCTTTTTAAAAAACTACACCAGAATGTTCTATTTTTGGGTGTTTTTTTTTTTGTTTTTGAATGTACTGTTTAATAAATTATAGGAAAAAAATATATCAAGTTCTTTAAAATTCTTCAATTTTCATAATTTTTTCCAAGTTTATAATTTTTAATTTCTTACATTTTTCATTAAAGATAAATTTTGATTAATTCTACGGTTAATGCCGCGCAATAGTATAAAGTGAACTGACTTCTTTTCTGTTTATCATTTTTATAATTTAAAATATTAAAAAGAAAACTCTGACAAAAGGCTCGTTACTTTAGAAACACTATTTCTTTTTTCATTTTTTTTTCAATATGTATTTAGTTTACTTAAAAGTTAAAAATTCTTCAAATTTATTGTTTAGAATATTTTTATTGTTTAAAATATAAAATGCTTTTGAATACTAATTTCCGACAACTTCAACTAAGCAGTTTTCGGTGAATAGATAAAATCATTAATTCTTTAAGTTCTTTAATTGGCTGTGTCTACCACAAAACACATCTAAGTTACCTAAAAGAAACATAAACGATCGGTGGACGTGAAAAAATCGACGTTTTTTTTTCAAAAATCATAAAGATTCCATAGAACTTGATATCTGTTTTTTTTTTCAGAAAAGTACATTTACAATCAAAAATTTACAAAAAAAAATATCCTGATAAATCGATTTATTACTATTAAAAAAAAGTCATTTTAATATTGCATAACATAAACATAACATCACGCCTGTATTCTCCGAAGGGTTAGGCAGAGGCGCACTTAGAGCACACCCACATTTCACCAGTTATGTTTTTTTTTTTTAATATTGCTATTTAGTATTTTTATCAGGATGAATTTACCTACGTCGGACAATCTTTACTTGTAAAATAAGTAGGTATTTAGAATTATCTGATTGAATCAGTGGATGTAAAATTCACTGGTTAACCAGTGAACAACTGAAAATTTCACTCGTTTACCAGTGAACTTTCTAGTCACTGTACTGGTTGAATCAGTGAAATTCCACTGACTTATTTTAAATATTATTTTCCATGTTCGTCGCGTCGATCGCGAACATCTGACGTTGCTAGATTGCATTTAATTCACGCCTACTAAAATTATAACTGCCAAATTATTGTGTTACTTCTTCGTGCAAAAATGACTGAACCGATTGTGATGAAACTTGGTATGTAGATACATAGGTACCTGGAGACCGAGATTGACACATTTTATCCCGGAATTTCCACGGGATGGGAAAATTTGTATTATATGGCCGTTAGAACGGCGCCAATGAGGTGCCTGCCTAGGGCGCTCTCGATATTTAATCCGCCTCTGGCTATATGTATTAGTAGACTGTCTCGATCTACCTGAGCGATTGAAGATAATACAGCTAATTTAAGTATATATTTTATACGTGATGTGTATGTGTGTGTGTGTGTACATTGACCGCCAATAGGAACAATGATTCTAAGAGTCAGTCGGACATAACTTAAACCTGCCGAACCAATACCGCTAAGATGTTAAGCCCGGAGCCCGGAGGCCGGAGTCTGCATTTGTGCCCGGTTGATAGCAATTGGCTCGACCGGCCAAGTGCGTGTCGGACAACGCACAATGAAGGGGTCCGTAGTTGGGATGAATTTATCCCAAGAACAAACTTAACATTGTAGTTGAAAAACATGTTCTCCCATACTTTCCAACTGCAAATGTAAGTTGGTCGACTATAACTCGTTAATTAACTTGTAAAGCCTACTTAGCAGTGATAGTTTTCCTTTTAACTTCTTTATATAAATCGACTACTACCGTGAATTTGTTCACATCCAAAAACAGCCATTTAGCTGGCTGGGGGGGGGGGACCTTGACTCTAACAAAAATTAGCACTTTAAAGCTTATTATTTCACAAACGGATCCCTTTATCGAAAAATTGTTTACACGAACCCGCAATGTTTTTGAAAGCTCTATCCAACGATATCCCACACCACAGGGTAGACTAGAAAAAAAAACATCCCCACTTTAGGTCTAGCTCTAGAGGTACCCTAATTATTTTTTCTTAAGATTTTATTTTATCACTTTGTCGGCGTGACTAATATACCATGCCAAATTACAGTTTTCTAGTACTAAGAGTCTCTGAGCTAAGCTGCGGGCAATCCGTCTGTCCGCAGCTTAGCTCGTGTCGTGACTCGGGACGGACATAGCGAAACTATAAGGGTTCCATAGTTCCTAAAAATCTCATTTAGAAGAACATTTGTTACTTCTACGAGTTGTCTGAACGTATAGTCTGTTCGGAGTTAAATCGTCCTAAACATGGCTTTAACATCAAAACTTAGATAATCTCGTAATAAGTTTAATAATTAAACAGTAACTTGTAAACATCATCATCATGGGCTATGGACAAGAGACTGATGAAGATAACTTGTCAATGCCTACACAGGGATTTTTATGTAGGAAAGTATAAAACAATGGGATATATTTACTCTTTAAATTTTATGAAAACAGCTATAAAATTGTATATCAGCACTTTTTTACAAATTAGATATACAATACACTCGCAAGTAATAATTTCATAAATAACATAATTAAAACACCTACAAAAATAATGATTTGCACTATAACTGTGTCGAAAACTAACTCCGAAACCAGCTTAATAATCAGCTTTGTTTTATTTTAAACTGGCATGCCATCGAGTTTGTGGCGTGGCGAGAATGGCAATAATAATAAGGCGTAGACGACGGAACCCGCCACGCGGGGCTCCTATTTAAGGGTGGTTTAAAAAAAATACCACGAAAGGGATGCCATCACTTTCTGACCTAACTTGTCCGAGTCGGGGTGCCCCAAATCCCGAGCTCGCTTCGCTCGCTCCTATAGTGGAAACCATTATTGCACGCCTCATAAGCGAAGCGCGTGACGTAGTGCTCTACTTACAAAGAACAAGTAATTCCTTGAGCTTAAAATTTCTCTATTTGCTTCATATCGCACTTGTAGAACATTCACACACAAACGTCATGAAAAACACTAGTTGCAACACTTATGTTATTTTCAAAAGACATTTTGTTGTTTAAAATAACGAAATAACTGTATTCTGTGGACGTCTGGCGTCCGTGTCTGTATATGGATCCTGGTGTGGTCACGATAACTCCCGAAAAACTTAACTAATCGAGTCCATTTTTTTCAAAACACTACTGTATTTTCGAAACCTAAGTCCTTTTAAAAACCTCGGTCTAATTCAATGTAGTTTAATTGTAATTAGTAATATAAAAATACGACTGGACATTTCGTTCGTATAGAATTGAATGAAATTATGAGGCGTGCACTTTTGGATTTTCTAAAGTTTTTTTTTATAGTTCATTCAATTAGTAGCTAAACAGTGAAAAATATTTTTTAGAGTGCGTTTATATATTCCCCTAAAACAAAGTCGTTTTTCGTGTCTGTGTGTGTGTTCGTTTAGTTCTTCTAAACTACCTACTTATAATTAGTTTTTAGTTCTTCACCACCATTTAAAGAATTTATTCTGGAAGGTATAAATGTATAATGCATTAACATTTAACTTAGATGTAGCACATAAATCTCGATTTTTCTCATATCGTTACATTAGTAGGTATTCACCCGTGCGAAGCACCCTTGCTTCGGTTCACTAGTTACCTACCTATAATCGTTTGATGATGTTTCAAAAATACTAGTAAATTGCAATAGTTTTATTTATTGAAAGTAACTTAGTTTGTTACCGAAATACGAGAATAAAGATGTAGGTACAGTGTATCTACTCGTAGTTAAAGTTACTTAAATGCCGGTCATTCACAATCTCACAAATACGCAAACCCGCAAGAATAGGACCACATTCACGAATGAATAATGCACAGTTTTTACCACATTCTCGGTTTTCCAAGCCATGTCAACTCCGAACTGACTAACATTAGGGAAAAGCCGTGTTTTAAGAAAAGCTCTCCCCATTGGTATGTATCTTATGGCTATTGACCGGTATGCCAGATACCCAATAGTTCGTTGCTCATTCTCCTTTATTTTTAGTACCTACATTAGGTACATAGATACATAGGTAATTAGGTAGGCTTAAAGTTTATTTTTACCGAGATTGATAAACGCTGTGCAGGAATCTCAAACTATCTTTATATTTTTTGCCCGGGTCTTCGTTTTTGTAATAACTGTCCCTCAGCTCCACCCATACTTTCTTAAGTTCAGCAACTAAAAGAAGAAAAATAAAGTATTTATTGGTTATCAGTAGGTACAATTTCTGTCCACGATAAGGTTCAATCTGCCTGCCTTTTACCAACTATGCTTCCAGTCTAATCGAATGTATCTGTATTTTACATGAAACGACTGCATAAATGCCCTCGACAACCCAGTTACTGGGTAACTCGATAGATACCTACCTACCCTTTGGTAAGACTTTTGGGTTTCTGACTACCCGTAACGACCGTCAAAGATCTACGGATGACAGCCGGGACTAACGGGCTCACGTGCTTTACGAGGCATGGAGGGGTCCTGATATGTAATGGATATTCACCCATCCAAGAACCGACCACGGCAAGCGTAGCTAAACATTCGATCGACCCTTGCGACTGTTATTATTTAGCCACGAACCCACATCTTCCATAATAAGTTTGTCTAGTAAAAATTAACTCGAAAATATTTAAACTCGTGCTTTTCATTGCTCTCATAGTTTCGTCAATTAACGGTTACCGATTATGGGGAATACCTAATCGTGTTTTCACTATTTCAGATTGTACCACACATAGGTACATATAGTCACATAGTTTAGATAACTGCACTAACAATGAAATAGCGGCGGAGCGCATACCCGACTCGAGTTTCATTGTTGATATTGTTTCTTTGTTTTGACAGTACACTGAACGAAACATTTCTCATGTAGTTAGATAAATATTTGGTCCTTGCTTTTAACCTACCTTTCTCCTTGATTTCTGCTTTTTGTTGACTGTCGTCCAGCGGCTGTTCGGGCATTGAATCTTCCGAAGGTGGTATTAATGATTTCCACGCTGCTCTATACATTTTCCTATTATAATATTCCTCAGACTGCATATCCCATATGCATTTGTGTTCTTTTACCTCCTCGATAAATTGTAAGGTAGGATCTTTTTCCTCTTCCACGATTTCTCCTTCCACTATTTCTGGTTCCACAAGTTCTGGTTCCATGTTTTCTTGTTCCATGTTTTCCTGTTCCATGCTTGTAACGCTCGCGGCACGATTGCACGTCACAAGTAAACTGAGGTAGCGCGTAGGTAGGTATTAGGGTATTGATTGGTTCACCCACTCAGACCGGCGCGGCAGACGCGGCGCTCTGCGCACTAAATATGGGTCATCCTCAGGATATGGGTTAACTTAAGGTTATAAACCGAAACTGAACTTTTATAGGATATCTATTAGAAATATACAACCTTAGTTTTTACATAACATAGCTTCACGCCTGTAATCCCCGTAGGGTTGAGCAGAAATGTTATGTTGTTAGTTTGTGTACCTAACGGAAGAGGGGTTATTGTAGGTACGAAAGCCAATACTGTTCTGTTTCTACGTAATATGTCGTGTTCTATGTTATAACGGAGGAAAATTAACCAATCAAGATGAATGATAAAATAATTAATGTTGAGGGGCTCGTGGCTATTCTAAGTACATAATATTAACAGCTGCGCGGGTTGATCGATCAGGCTTGCCGCGGTCGGTCCGTGGACCATCAGACCACCAGTAGAGACACGGTGAAGTCCGTTGCAGACAATGATAGCCGCTAACTTTGCATTGTTTGCAGCGCACTTTATAGACGCACCGTGACATCCTGACAGGCAAACATTATCCCTTCGTCAGCACTAGGCGGAGACATCCATGAGGACCACATGTGACAGCGGCGAATCACTTTGACGTCGTCTTGTTTCACCGCCATCGCCATCTTTGGTAGGTACCTAAGTTACCTATTGCATAAACTGTTACAACATAAACAAATACTTGTTTTTTTATTACGCACTAAGAAAACTCAATTTTTGTTGAACGTAAAAATATGATTGTTTTTATAAAACTTATTATAAAGGTAGGAAGTAACGTGTAAGTAGTACTTATGATTTTGAAAATGCTCAGCACTTTATTATGAAGAACGTTTAGAAAATGTTTTTATTTGTCTTTTTTTTGTGCTCTGTCCTTCAGCCTATATTGCAGTAAGTAAGTCAAATATGATAATTGTCACACGTAGATTACGTGGTTCGCTTCCAAAGTAGGTACATTTGTAATGTGAAGTTTATTTTTTCAGTTATTACTGTGTTTTTGGTAAAAGAGAATCCCTCCAACGTTTTGTAGTAGAAGACGGGGCCAAACCGTATGTATTTTATAGATTATACCTAGACAATCATTATAACATTAGTACCTAAACCAATAAATACCTACTTATTTTTTCTTTTTTTAGAGCAATCTTTGGTTCGTATAGTTACGATCCTGTGAGGCAAGTGTTCGTACCGCCGCCTCCCGATCCAAACGACGTCAGTGGCTCTCCAAACGACCCCCCACACTCACCAACCGAAAAAGACACACAAACACAGATGCAAACAGACGTACAAACAGACACACAAATAGACATAAAAACGGATATTCAAGCAGACGCACTGCCACACCAGCTCACATCCACTCCATTTATCACGTTACCGGAACAAACACTTCCAGATTTATACCTCTCGACTGCAGGTGACGCTGGAACGGACAGTCCCGATGAAAAAACCAAAATTTTAAGGAAAAATTTACCGCCGTCAAACAACATACTTTGGTGGGAATGACCTAAAACAACTTTCAAAAACTTAACTTTTAATTTTATATAACAGAAAGTATAGGTACCGTCAAATAACCTATATATATGTATGTTAGCGCATCCCCCGTAAAGGAGAATGGGCACCGAACTATGCGTTTCTGTCCTGAAGCCTAATAGTCATAAGATATATACCAAAGGAAAGAGTTTTTCAAATAGAACCTTTGCTACTAACATGACTTGCCAATTATTAGTCAGTTCGGAGTTAATGACCTAAATAGGTGACACAACTTGGGTACTGAAGTTAAGGAATTCTTGGCGCCCAATAGCCACATAAAACAAAATATACACCAATGCTGCAATGGAAAGAACTTTTCAAGGAGAACCTTTGCTACTTACAAAACTTTTGCCTGTTATTAGGTGGTTCGAACTTGGGCACCGAAGTTTAAGAATGTTCTTAGCGCCTAATAGCCGTATGTGATATAATAGATCACTAAAAAGCACTATCTGGTATTATCAAATAGTGCTTTTTAAGAGAAACATTTGTCACTAAACGAATTTGGATGGGACAGCAATCCGAAAACACTTTGGGGATAAGGAAAAAATAAAATATTATAATACAACTACAAACTGCGTTACAAAAAATTCGAGCATTTATCATCTTGATTTTTTTCTTCTTATATTCATAAATTCTTTATCGATTGAAAATTGGGGCTATCAGCGCAAAAGTGGTGTAAGCCATAATTTGTGCTGGTTGCGGTTTTGGTGTAAACTACATTCTTTACATTATCAACTTTAAATACAATAGTGGAGTAAGCCAACTTTTGCTATTCAAAAATAGATGGCGCTTAAAACATAGTTTTTGCATAGAACATAATGTAGTTATAGAGCAAAACTGGTGTAAGCTGAATACACCACTGAATACAACACACAAGGGCTTCAACACGATACTATTTTAGTAAAATCATCTGACATTACTGTTATCACTTTTGATTTAATGAAAACCCTACCTACGCCTGTGTTGACGACTGGAATTGTGTATTACAAGAGGGAGCTTTGGACTTTTTGCTTTGGTATTCACAACATGGGGACAGATGATGCCTACATGTTTGTTTGGGACAAGTCTGATGCTTCACGAGGACCCCAAGAAATTGGTTCTTGTTTGCTTTATTTTTTTAAACACAACAACAACTAAAAAAGTTGTCATATATTCTGACCAATGTGGCGGGCGGAACAGAAACTTAAAATCGTCATTGTTCTGTCAGTATATTGTATCTCACCCGGATTTTATTATAGAAGAAATAGACCATAAATTTTTAGTATTCGTATTTACCATGTGACCAAGATTTTGGTCTAATAGAAAAAAAAAAACTTTAAAGAGATTTATGTTCCAGATAACTGGCTCGAAGTAATTAAAACCGCACGACAAAGGCAACCGTTCAAGATAATAAGAATAATATGTGTTGAATAGTATCAACTAATTCCCTAGAAAAAAATATAACCAACAGAAAAATTTCAATGAGCAGCACCAAAGTGGAGTGGCTAAAAATTCAATGGTTAAAATTCCATAAAGTCTGTGGCGTCACGTATTTTGCATTTGTGAACGCACCTTAGAATACGTGGCGTCGTCGCCTTTATTATGTTTACCTAAGTAGTCATATGTTAATCAGGAACGCACCCTTGGCCACAATCCGGGACGCGACTGCGACTCATAGCGTTAGTTCCTCAAGAGGCGTCTAATATGCTTGTCTACCGTTAAGGGACACAGACTAGATTTTAAGTCATTAGTTTATTTTGTCCCTACTAGTTTAATTAATTATATGACTGTGTTAAATAGTGTGTGCAATTATCTGTAACCAATTATAAATATTGCAACTGCAAGTTGGAGTTTCACTTCCGCTCTTCGACCACAACTTCACCTCCAGTATGCGTGAGAGGATACAGATAGACTACCTTCCACCTATGTTTCCAAAAGTCCACGCTTTTTCAATTTTTTACAAGTATTCCAACAATGAGGAAGACCTCTTCCATGAAGTCAGTGTAAAAAAAGGCACTCAGTGGCCATAATACAAATAGATGCATTAGAAAAACCAATTATTGCTGAAAAAAAGAAAAAGGACCTACTTGAACTTTTGCAGTTCATCCCGCCAGTTCATCACACTTTTTCTAATACTCTAAATTGTTCCAACAGCGGCCAGGATGAAGCTTATTATGATGAAACGGATGAAGAATAACTAACTATTATTATTTTCTTTAATAAACTTGCTCTGAAATGGTGTAACGTGTGACCAAAATATCATAAATGCAGAAGTGGTGTAACCCACTTATTTTTCTTTATTATAAGTTTAATTAATACAAAAGTATACAACTATTAGAGATTTGTAATTTCTTTTTATAAATAAAAAATAAAACAAAAACAAAAAATAAACATTTAGCAAATTTTAAATCCTTCAATTTCTCCTAAGTGCACTGTTGGGGTTACACCGTTTTTGCGTTGATAGCCTCAATTATGTTGCTAAGCTCTAATGGGTTGGAGCATATGTGGCCTGGGAAGAAGGTAGTAAATTAAATTGATTGATTAGTAATGACTAATCAATCAATTTAACTTTTTTTCAAACGCTGGCTGTATTATAAATGATAAATGATAAATGATTTTATTTCTGTAAGTAGGTTTGTACAAACACTTTTACACGTCAATCATATTTTTAAACTAGATGAGGTCGGCGTTTCCTATCTGACTACTCTGAGAAGAAAGGCCGAAACAAACTCAGAGGTCACAGTCTCTTTTAAAGTCCAGACATAATCTTGGTCAGATCATGTGAAGACCATGTAGATTGGTATCTGAAATGGTCGTTTGAGGAAAGAACCACACAGATTGAGTGGACCTGTCCAGTCAGTGCACGCATTTGTCAGTAATCGTGCAGCTCAACTCAGGAAGTCAGAACTTAAGGAGCTCAACGATTCGACGAACAATACCAAAGAAAGGACATTTGGGTAGGCCACATAAATTACTCAATCTGCCAGATCATGATCAAAATTAACTGCGAAAAAAAAAGCAATGATCCACATAATCCTCACATTCACAATAATTAAAATAACATACTACTTTACAAGTAAATACTCATGTCATTGTGTATATAAAATTCAACAATGTCAATGTGTATATAAAAAAATCGGACATAATGTTTGAGAACCATGTAGATTGGTGTCTGAAATGGTCTTTTGAGGAAAGAACCACACAGATTAAGTGGACCTGTCCAGTCAGTGCACGCATTTGTCAGTAACCGTGCAGCTCAACTCAGAACTTAAGGAGCTCAACGATTCGACGAACAATACCAAAGAAAGGACATTTGGGTAGGCCGCATAAACTACTTAAACTGCCAGATCAAGAATATAACTGAAACAATGACCCACATAGTCCTCATATTCTCAATAATGAAAATAATATAATACTTTTTACAGTAAATATTCATGTCTAAAATAGCTAGCAAATTAAAATCAACATTCACCGTGTAAATTTATTGGAGCAGCTCAATCCCAGGCCTTTTTGTCCTCAATATAGTCTTTCACAGTATAATAGGCTTTCTGGCATAGTTTCCGTTTTATAAAAGATTTGAATTTATTAAAGCTTAGATCTTGAATGTGGCTAGGAAGTTTATTATAAAAACGTATACATTGGCATCTAAACGAGCCACCTATTTTCTTGAGCCTGGTTGTAGGAACAATAAATTTGTGTTTGTTTCTAGTATTTATATTGTGGATATCACTGTATTTTTTAAACAGATTAATATTTTTATGTGCATACAAAAGATTTTCATAAATATACTGAGAAGGCACAGTAATTATATTAATCTCCTTAAATTTATCTCTGAGGGAGTGTCTGGGACTTAATTTATAGATAGAACGAATTGCCCTTTTTTGTAAAACGAAAATTGTCTGGATATCGGCGGCATTTCCCCACAACAGAATACCGTACGACATCACACTATGAAAATAACTAAAGTATACTAAACGGGCTGTCTCTAAATCAGTTAAACCACGAATTTTTCTAACGGCGTATGCTGCAGAGTGAGATTGCTGCAGAGTGCATTCAATGTGAGAACATTTTGGCTAAGGTTTTTTCATCTCTGTAGCCGAAATGTAGTTGAACAATAAATGTCTACCTACCCTTTAGGGCATTCAGGCGTAAAGATTTTTGTGTTAATATAATATTGATGTTGTTTACAAATCACTGTTTATTAAGTAATTGACGAGAATTAAGTGTTGATGTTTACTTCACATTTAGAACGATTTAACGCAGATTTAGCGGTGAAAAATACGAAAATAAATTAAGTTGAACTAAGCATACCCTTTCAACGAAAATTGATTGGTAACTGGTACCAAGCTACCAACCAATGTATATGATATTTTCTTGTGTAATTTTTGAGGTATGGGATTTCGATTATCTACGCGCTGTTTTGAGTTTAGTGACCTCAGAAATGATTTTGTTTTCCACTGTCGTTATTTATTTAGGCATAAAAAGATGGCATATTTGGGTATTCATCTGTTTCTTCTGTCTGTGATGTGTTGTCTACGTATGTCTTTGATGCTTTATCCGTTTCATCTTCATCCCAACTCCATACGCCAGGATTTTCTAACTCGTACAACCTCATCGCCTTCTCCAAAATCTTCTTATCGTAATAACTTTAAGAAAGGACCAGTAGACAATACCGACATGGTATTTAATTCGGTTGAGTGCATACGAAAAATAGAGTATGGGAACAAAAATTAGGTTTCCATTTAATAATACGTAAATCCATCGCAGATTTTCAATTGGCCGTTATTGGACAATTAATTGCAAAATATAAAGCACAAGAATTTGAGTATTCTATTTCTATACCGAAGACGTCTAGATCGGCGTCTGCCTTGCGATTAACAGTATCACACTTGGCTAATCCCATTCCCGAATATACAGAAAACAATAAATCAAGATCATGTTTTGAGTGCCAACATACGACATTAAAGAAAAGATGCCGCAAGGAATTTCGCTGTATGAGCCAAATAACATTATGCGTTACATCATCATCATGTGTGTTGTATCATTGTATACGAAAAATTCTAAAAGAATATCGATATATCATAATTATGCCACACATCCCTAGACTGTTATGCACCGATCCACTTCAGTTGCGCCTCGAAATTAACAGTCCAGTCGTCGGTTCTGAAGGAGTGGACGTGCGTCATGTCAAGTAATGAAGAATCGCAGCCTACGTCGCCTTCAATTTTGTGCCCAGATAAAAGAAAAAATATTTCTTGTAAAAGAAGACTAACTTCTTATACAAGTAAATCGACGCAGACCAAACCAAATTAGGTCCATTATGCTCAGTTAGAAGATGGTGATATGAATGCTTTTGTAAACCTGCCGGACGTAATATTTTTTTTATCAGAGACCGAGTGATCCGTGAAATTAATATTTAGCGTATTTAAATAGCTTTTGAGCTGGAAACTGTGCGACCAGAAATTCGCTCAGAAGTTCACATGAAGATAATTAATTTAATACGACATGCTCGTGGAAAGTCCTCGCCAACAGAAGAACGAACTACATGCCCATCTCCTGAATATTGATATTGTCACTACAAGGACATGTTTACGTAGTAATTGATTGAAGACTGATTTAAATATTGTAAGATTAATAATAATAAAAAAACATTGATTTTGTTTTCGACTTTTATTTTTGTTAATAAATAAGTAAATAATAATTATATGCATCGATATTAGTTATTCCCAACACTGCTCCAACTTATACCTAAAGTGACGTGGCGCTGGAAGTAAGTCAAAGGTAGCAAATCTTTGCGGTTAAAGGGTTAAAGGCTAACAGGCTTAAAAGATGACCTTTGCGAGGCACAGAAATAATGAAAGTTAATTATTTGACGAAATACCAGAATTTCAATACTGCTTGATTACTTATATTTAAATCTATGTAGCTTCTCACTGACTGACAGTCGAAGTCGTCTTATTATCATGAAATATTCCCTTTGATCTTTCCATTGGCATATATCTAAGCCCTATTGCGGGATGCGGCAGGCTTAACGATCTGTCCGGCCGACCGACAGTTAAAAACATTCGTTCCTAAAACAGCATCCAGGAGGCCAAAGTTTTAAAATGTCCATTTATAGGGTTAAAAGATGATGCTTGCAAGGCACACAATTAATGAAAGTTAATTAATTGAAGAAATACCAGAATTTTAATCATATTTAATTACTCACATTTAGAGCTCTGTAGCTCCTTACGTACTTAAAATCAAGACAAGTCGCCATAAAAAGAAATATTCTCCTAGATGAGATCTTTCCATTGGTATATATCTTAACGCTATTGGGTTTCAGGGCAGAATCGCACAATCTCCAAGTTAATAGTTCAGAAGTCCACTGATTGGACTAGGCAACCCAGTCTCTCAGTCATATAAGTGAGCTACTTGGTATGATGACAATTTTGCCAATACATTATAAAATTCACAACGTTTTCATACACATGTGTGCGTGATTAATCGGAATTAGTATATTCCATTATTTCCTACATAGCAAATCATCGCTCTTCCATTGGCTACGTGATTTTATAACTAAGTATACACATCAACTATTCGCTTTTACTATTACAATTTGGTATTTTAATCTATTAAAAATCTGATGCTTTATTTTTCTAAATTGGTGTTTTTATGTTTTTGAGTTATTGCTATTATTAAATAGGTATTGATTCTTACTTCATTAATTATTATAATATAGGTAAATGTTATTGTTAAAAATAACCACTGTATACACTGTTACACTCTAAAATATTTCTAAATGAGCACAATGCAAGCCTTATACAGGTATCCCTATTCCTTAACTAAACTAAATAAATACAATAAAAGCATTATATTCTCTTTGTATTTCATCAGCTACATTTGAATACCCCTTCACCACTTCCCAGTACTATAAACTAATAATATATTCCCGGATAAAATCATTCTTAAATGTTGTAGTTATTAAATGTAAAATTAAATAAATATTTAAATATCGCTTTGGCTAGTTTTTCCTACGGTCTAAGTTGTGATGATTAGAGACGTATCATAAATCATGGATGACTGAACCAACAAAATGACGCAGCCAGTCGGAATATTTTTGTAAGTTATCTACATAATTAGGGATTACAAGAAATGGATAATTAGGATCCTGGAGATGATTTGCATACATTCCTGCCTCTAGCTTATAATATGAATCTCACATAAAACTAAATTAATAAATACATACCATAAATTATTCCACTTATAATTTTGAATATTATTGATCACAAGGAATAAGCATTGATAGTGCAGGTGATGCAAAGCAGATGATGCATTTAAGATCTTAGGAATGTATAGGAGCTCGAAGACACCCCAATTAACGTTAAAAAATAGCTACATACGTCAGCTATATACAAAATTTTAGGTATCTACTTACGCTAAACACACATCACACGTTGAGAAATTCAAAAGTGAATAATAAAATAAATCATGTTTGAATTGAACCACGGTTTATGTGATTTTTTCTAAGCAGATGAAACAAGCAGGCGGCCCGTTCCTGATGATTAGTGGTCACCGCGGCCTGTTGACATCCGCAATACCAATGGCATCGCAGATGCCTTGCCGTCCCGCAGTCAAAGCTTGTAACTAAATAGACAGCTGTCCTGCTGGGGAGTTTGTTTCACCACTTCTTCCCAGGTAAAGCACTAGGAAGTGGTGAAGGGCGACCGTTTTAGAGGACTGTATTATGCAATTTTGACATTCAAAAAGTACGGATTCACAGCCTTGTTTGAATAAATGACTTTTGATTTTCTTCAAACACAGCAACAGTGGCAGAGATAGGTAATATCGAACGAGCTCGCATAACATTTCAATCACTACTTACTTCTTCTAAAGTGTTTATTTTAATTTGCTGGCTGTAGTCTCACTACAACAACGAATTTTGGTTAGAGGGCTAAGCTTCCTTGAGTACAAATATACCTACACATTGTATTTATAAAATATTGTTTCATTTCCTATTGACAATATTACTGACTATGTGTCCGATTCCAAAAATGAGGGACATAAAAGCAATACCAATAATTGCTCGAAAGTACCTGCAACAAATAAAAATCATTTAAAAAAAAGCATTAGAGCAGTTTATAAGTCTCACTTGAACTTATTCGTAGTGATGTGTGGGTTTGCCTTTCAAGGGTAATTAAGGTTAAAGCACACATATAATACTGCACCGGATTGGCATCATCTCACTTTATTTTTACTAGCTGATTCCGGGGCAAGGCGAATCCGTTAAGATGCTTATAAGTGTGTGTTGCAGTATGGAGTTCCATAGAAAGAATCTTCATCTTAAGCTAACGTACCTACTTGTCAAGCCAAATCCAAAGAGCCGAAACTCAAAGGGGATATCTTGTCTAGTTGAGGAGGTCCTATGGCGTGATCAAACCTTGGATACCGCCTACTGTAATAGTACTTGTCAATACACATCGAGTGAGTAACCTTTAATTCCTAAACCTTTAAGGCCTTTCTTCTCAGAGTAGTCAGATAGGAAACGCCGACCTCATCTAGTTTTAAAATATGATTGACGTGTAAAAGTGTTTGTACAAACCTATTTACAGAAATAAAACCATTTATCATTTAATTCCAAAATAAAACACTGGTAACTGCTTTATTATTGGAATCGTCTCCTCAAGCACTTTATTTTAATAGCCTACATGGGCATGGTACAAAAATGTTGTTTTTTAAGACAATGCTAATTGACTTACAATACTCATTATTTTTGCGATAGGACACACTATTTTCGAGATATAAGCAAAACAAAATAAAAATACAGTACTGTTTTTGCACCTGAAGTCGAGGTGTTGTGGTGAATTTTAGTTCATGACAACTAATTTTATTCTATAATAAAATTAGTTAATTCATTTTTTTATCGTGATTACACGATAAAAAAAATAATTTTAAAGCCAGACTTAGTTAGACAACCAACATTTTTGGTGAAAAACGTCAAATTCAGAATAGCAGAATTAGCATTTTCACTAAACTAATAATTCAGTGCCATCTAGTGCTGTCAAACTAAAATATAGTTAAGTTGTGTCACTTTAGTCTTTCAGAATGAGAAATCGTCGTTTGAATCGCTTGTTCCCAACGAGTCACACCTCAACGGGTAACAGTGTGACTCGTTGGGAATGTTTTGGATAATAATTCCCAACGAGTCACAGTTACTGTTACACTGTTACTCGTTGGGATGATCCCACCTTGATTTAGGGTATCATTTAAGCTATCACCAATTTAATTAGTTTTGTGTTTCTTAAATAATAGGGTTTGTCCTCAAAATAGTAGATCTGTCACCAAAATGTAGTCACCAAACAATGCAAAATCAGTTCCACAATAGCCGACGGAGTCCCGCTTCGCGGGACTCCTACTTCTGGGCGGTTTAAAAAAAAATAACCACGAAGGGGACGGCGGGGTCTTTCAGACCCCGCCGTCCCCTTCTAACCTAACCTGTCCGAGTCGGGGTGCCCCAAGTTGTACCAAATACCTGGGAACAATTTTTGTTTATCTGAGAACGAAAATATTTCGTGGCGATAGATGTATTGATACCCTAAATCAAGGTGGGATCATCCCAACGAGTAACAGTGTAACAGTAACTGTGACTCGTTGGGAATTATTATCCAAAACATTCCCAACGAGTCACACTGTTACCCGTTGAGGTGTGACTCGTTGGGAACAAGCTGTTTGAATCAGGAATAAACTAAATTTTAGAGATTTTTAGTCTAGTTTAGAGAATTTTGTGACAAGAGAATCGGCACCATTGTCATCCGAACTAAACGAGTATGCAAAATTTCATCTCAATCGGTTGAGGAAAACTACATATTTACTTACTTACATACAAACATTGCAAGTTAAATAAAAGTTTGTAGAAGAAAGGATGGTGAGGCAAGTGTCCTAGATCCTAAAATTCAAAGACATGTACCATCCACGCTGAGCTCCCGCGTGGTGGGTTACGGCCCCTCCCTCCCATAGAAGGGGCCTGAGTCCCAGCAGTGAGAACATTATAGGCTTACTTCAAGTATTTCTGAAGTACACTTACCAAGTAAACTTAGATCTTTGGAGCAATCTTATGATACACTCCGTTTGTTGCCTAGTGCTGGCATGGCTTCCCGAGTTGTCCACCACGAAATGGGACTTCGCCACTTTATCTTCAAGAGGCATTTGACTAGTGATGCGTTTTCTCGCAACAGCTTCCGAGAAATCGTTGCGTTTACACAACCTTTCGAGTTGCTGGTGATCTTCACTAAAAATAGTAATAAACTGATTAGGAATATATGTTTATGCGCAAAGGGTATTTATTTATTTTGTACGAGAACAATTTGAACTGCTTACGGCTGTTTTCCCTTATTGGGTAGATCGAGATGTATTATTACATGAACATTTCGCCATTAAATGTGAATCCTCGGCTGTAGTTCACCAAATACAAATTTTCTTTGTTTTTTTGCAAATTGCAGCTCTATTTTACGTCGTATGTTGATTAAAATGCGATTCGCGACTGAACCTAAGAATTTTCATAAATGATATATTCTGAAAAGTTCTTATATATAGGTGGAACAAATTTCCAAAGTTTGAAGATTGATATGAAATTAATTATTATTGTTCAGTAAATATATTATGCCTACAGTCGCGAATCGCATTTTGATCAACATACGACGTAAAACAGAGATAATTTGCAATTTGCAAAATACCAAAGAAAATTTGGATTTGGCGGGCTACAGCTGAGGATTCACTTAGAGAAGTCCCATGTAATAAGGGACGGGCCTGTTGCCAGTAATCGGGCACTTATCTAGAATGTGGGCTGCTAGCTGCTAAAGACATTTTCTAACTTCCGTCTCCGGGGTCGAACCCACGACAGCACAATTATCCGTAAACAATAATAATACTTCAAAAGTGAGA
Source organism: Griposia aprilina (assembly GCA_916610205.1). Taxonomy (NCBI): domain Eukaryota; kingdom Metazoa; phylum Arthropoda; class Insecta; order Lepidoptera; family Noctuidae; genus Griposia; species Griposia aprilina. The sequence continues at coordinate 10,055,376 of OU744283.1, forward strand.
CTCACCAAACAACAGTTATAATTTTATGCATAAAGGTCAACATCTTCCCAGTTTCAAATAACAATGGCACTTCCATGACTATGTAGCTATGGCCAGAGAAAAAGTAGGATATGGCCATCCTCATCATTGCACTTTGTATCCTAGGATGTGTTATGGCGTTCAATTTCCGTCTCTTCTCTATATCATCGAATACGATTTCGCCCAGCCGCGCTCGGTTCACTTTGCCATCTGGTAAAAGGACCTCGTCTCCAAAATATTCACGTAACTCATCCCACGCCTTCGTCCCTGGCTCTAATACTGAAATTAAATATAAGTTCAGTGTAAGTAAATTGTTTTTGCTAACTACTTTAGTCTTTGACTCGGGAAATCCACCGGTTAATTAAATATGCAAGTTCCCTTTTTACCCGATTACGGTAAAGCCAAGGCGAAGGGTTATGTTTTAAGCAGACTATGTACACTTCTTCCACCACCCACACCCATAAAAAAAGTAGTTAACAAAAAAAAAATGCGGTCTTTATTACTTATTTAGACAAGTATCCGAGTAAATTTTCAAGTTCATTGATAAAAGGAAAAATAATTTTCATATAAACTATACCCCCCCCCCCCCCACGCCACAGGGGCTTATTTAGAAAAATCTTTCAAGATCTGTTTCGCTGGCTGAAACTACAGAACGCCACCTGCTACGATCCTTACATCCTCCTACATCAACATCATCATTTCTTTATCAACATTTGAGTTAATCGAGGCAAGCAGCAAAATTCTCCCAAACTGAATTAACCCTTTTTGACCAGTTGGGGTCGATTTTCAAAAAACCCAAATATATAATAATAATAATAAATATATATAATATGTATTTGTAAAAAAAAAACTGCCAGAGTTATGAGGAAGTACCTAGTTTCGAGTTAAATGGACTGCACATTATGATTCTTCCATACAAACTTTAGCACCCCCTAAAATACCTTGGAAGGGGTAGTTTTGAAACACTAATCATGACAAACATTATAAGTAATTTATTTCAGAATGTATTTGAGCCAAGTTTGAAGTTTATTAACTCAAGGAATATGATTTTTCATACAAAACGATTTCATCGAATTTTCAGAAACCCCTTCTAAGTGTTCGCCTACATTATAAATAGAACCCTTGTGCAAAATTCCATGTTCCAGTAGTTTCGGCTATGCATTGATATGTCAGTCAGTAGTCAGTCAGTTTCTTGTTATAAATACAACGGGTAGGTATCAGAAATGTGTGGTCAGAACATCAAACTGAACAATTTTCGCCATGGGACCAACATCGTAAGCGAGAAAAAAGAATCAGCTGTCCAACACAAAACTTCAATACCTACTCGAACCTAATGTATGGGACAAGTAATGTAGGTGATGAGGCAATCACACAAACAGAGCGCGAGTCATGACATCATCTTTAGTTGGGTCTGTTTCATTGTATTTGCAATAAAAAAAAAGATATTAGAATTTTTTTGTTTAACATAATGTTATAGATAAATCAACTAAATCAAGGCTGACGAGTAGAACGCCTTGACCGCGCGAGCTAAAAGAATGTGCCCAAGAGACGATAAGCGTTCATAACCGAGTTTAATCACTATTCGCCATCTATTAGTAATCGACAATTCGACATGGCAATAAGACATTCAGACAACACAGCTCCTAGGGCGAGCTATCAGTTCGAAAGCCAGTCTTTAATTAGGTATTGAAGATAACAACTGACTTTGTAAGTATTATAGCACAGCTTGCTTCTACTTTTCTTATCATGGATAGTGAAATAGTTTCATTGCCACTTCTGCTGGCTTAGATTCTAAGCCCAAGTTTGATATGAAAGTAAGTATAATTGAGTTTTCTAATACAGAATGAGTTGTGTAGATTGTTCTTTAGGGCGGAAACTGGAACTTTCATAGTAATAATGGTAAAACATAAACATTCTGTGCATCCTGGGAATCTTACCCTGGACCTGATAGCAGTTCTGCTTTTACATAAATAAAAATAACATTTTCTATTAATTCATACTATAAAAAAAGCATAACCCTTTCCTTGCAGTTGGGTAATTATCTGTTAATCAACCAATAAATTATCACAAATATACACTAGGTACCATTTACATTAGACCTAGCATTATCATAATTTGTCTATCATTAATCTTTCGATGAAGCAGCCAAAGTTAAACAAGCCTTGCCCTATGGAAATATTTCACATTTATTTGCATGTAAAATGCAGTAATAGTGCTTATAAAACAGAATATCTAATACTGGTCAGAAGGGTAGATATATTTTTAAAGAACTTAACATCCATTTCTGGTGGGTGTATTTGTTACTTAAAGCTCTTATTCAGATAATAATGTGCTTAAGCTAACCTGGAAAAACATGAAAGGTATCCAAAAAGTCACAATGCCAACATCTTTTAATATTTTAAAATTTAACATTATCTCTGACCATCTGTCAAAAAATACACATAAATTGGATAAGTGGATCTCCAGACACGAGTAATTGGTTTACTTGTGACTGGAGACCTATCCAGTCACAAGTAAAAGAATTACTCGTGACTGGAGATCCACTTATCCAATTTATGTGTATTTGTTTAATTTTTTGAGTGATATCCCTTGGGTTTAGTAAGTAAGTATGTTACATAAGGCTCTGGCTTAGCTAGTTGAACAAAAACATTGGCATCAGTGCAGAAAAAAAAATAGGACTGAAGTAGTTTTTGCAAGTTCGCTAAGCAAAGTATTCAGATCGCCCCTCACATCAGTATGAAATATTTATCAAGAGAATAATATGTATAATAGAATATGTTAACATTTTGATATAAAAGAGTGTCTATGGAGTATCTTGCCCTTTCTCTCTCCACAGGAACCTAGTAAGCATTGGAATGGGTAACTAGCTTCATCTTTCTCACTGACCGACTCCTTGTGTTCAAAAGTTCCAGTAGTTAGTTTAATTGAAATAAATGCTGAGTTTGAGTTAGATAGTATGTGTAAAATCTGACATTACCACCAATTACAGACATAATTCTATGTTTATCCATTAAAGTTTAAAGATTATGGCTGATTGTTTTATGTATTTACAACATAATTTTTGTTTTGGAAGTATACAACATGAGAGATGTCTTCCATTGTTTGAACCATTCGAAGACCGGGTTTCTTTTGGGGTTCAGAAATGATAAGATAAGACGTAAATAAAAACCTACAAAATTTCAGTTAAATTTCTGATATTTGTAAATTTGTGAGTTTGGTGTTATTCCGAGATAAATCAATGATGTCAATAAATCAATTTAAAATTAGTGATAGTAATTAACAATAAAAGTCGCGTAGTATGAGACCTTGGCAAGGTGCTAGGCAAAATATAGGCACAACGCGTATCAAAGTCAACTTCGCCCTATAACTAAAATAGCCAAACTTGTGAAATTCGCACACACGTAATAAACATTAATAATTACCTCTTCTAGCTACTTCATCTGCGTCAATTACGGCTATTCCATGCCCTCGAAATATTGAAAGTACTGTACTTTTTCCGGTCGCAAGTCCACCAGTTAATCCTACTATGAACATTTTGTTTAAAATTACTTAGTTATCAATTTTACACCAGGTATCTATCGGTAAAGTGAGGGTAACATTCGCTACTTAATCGTAAATATATAATGAATTCGACGTGTTAAATACTCAAACAATTCAACACTGCACGTAGCTGCGGCTGGTACAATACGGCCAGCGGCTTCAAGCTTACCTTGAGTGAGTTTTTGACAAGACTCTTGTCACCTTGTCTCAATTCGAGAAACTCATACTCAATGACACTTTTTTTTTTTTTCTTTTTTTTTTTCGTATTCGGTTACTCGTAGTTTTGACCACTGAGGTCGAGGCTACTTAACCGATCAACCCTGTGGGTGCCTTAAGCTACTAACTTAAAGCCTCCAGCCAGGGCCGAAATTCTTAAATACTAGGTGACCGCACGCTAAGGGCACCCCCTGTGGGGTACGAACCTCGGTTTAGGGCGTTACTGAGCGGAGGGCAGGAAGGTGGGACAGGCTGGATCAAATTTATAATATTATTATTATACGGGGAAATTAATCCACAGGCTCAGCTACGGCGCGGGCTGGCGCGTCGTCGAGCAAGGGTCGGGGGGGGGGGGGGACAGTTACGTCGGGGGCGTCGCGTAGGACCTCGGCGGCGAGGTCGGAACGATGGCGGTCTGTTTTTGTATACTGTACTGGTGGCCCTACTGCTCTCCTGGAGGAGGGTTAAAGGGTCATCGGGGTCGGACAGGGCATGCCTTGGACGGCAGGTATGACTAATACGGGAGGGGGTATATCTGGCAGCCTCGACATCCAGAGGGTTGCGATTTGAAGCCGCGGAGTCAAAGAAACGCTTGGAAATGCGCTTCATGAATTGACGGATAGTGGGGACTTTAAGATCGAGATGGAGGATCTCGTTCCGAACGAACCAAGGGGAGCCGGTTGCCCTATGGAGGAGCCGGTTTTGGAGGGTCTGCATCCTATGGATGTGGTGGAGTTTCGAGTGTGCGAAAACCACGCTCGCGTAGGTCATGATTGGGTCAATGATGCCCTATAAATAAATGTACTCTGTGGTCAATGACATTGCTTTGCACAAGGCTTTTATTCGCCAAAGTCATACACAGAGTTGCCAGCTCGAAATAAAAAAAAAACTGCATTTTATGCCAGTAAAATGATTCGATTTTAAGGTACAATTCCAGAGGCGACGACGGCCAACCCTAAATTTAGCAAAACCAAATGTGTTTTTTTTTATTTTAGACAGGTTTGCTCTTGACTCTAGTCTAGGTCAAAGATGACACAGACAAAGTCGACGATGGAGTGAGCTTACCCAGAATAAGCCTGTTCACTCTCACTTTGAAGAGATTTGGGTTGTATGCGGTCGGAAACACAGACGCAGGTAGAGAATTCCACTCTTTTGCTGTGCGCATTATAAAAAATGTTCGGAAGCGCTTAGTGCGAATCGGTGGAATAGCAACTAGGTAGGGATGGTAACTTACAGTGCGCCTAGATGTCCGATGGTAGAAGGGGGCCGGTGGAATGAGGTCGTGGAGTTCTTGGGCACACTCACCGAAGTACAATCTGTAGAAGACCGACAAGCAGGCAACCTTGCGGCGATGAGCCAAGCTGTGAAGCTTGGCATCCACCAGTTTTATGTCGCCAATGAGTCTCTTAGCTGTGCGTTCCACCGAGTCAAGCGCGGCAAGTTGGTATTTAGCTGAGCCATCCCAAAGGTGGCTGCAATACTCCATGCAGGATCGGACTTGCGCTTTGTACAGGGTTAAAAACTGTCCAGGCGTAAAGTATCGCTTCACCCTATTTAGAATGCCCAGCTTCTTAGCCGCAGTTTGGGCTTTATACTCAATGGTAGCGCCGAAGTTGAGACCAGATGTCAACTCCATGCCTAGGAGCTCGAGCCTATTCAGTTACAAGAACAGATGTACCCCGAAAAGTAGGAGATTGGTCGAAACGACTCCTCTTAGCGGTAAAAAGACACGCCTGTGTTTTGGTGGCGCTAAAAGAGACCAGATTGTCATCACCCCGCTGGGAGACAAGGCTTAAGGTCAAATTTGTCCGCTCTGCCATGGCCTCTCTCAAGGAACAATCTTCGACCCCGCTGGTTTTTGCGCTAGACGAGTGTCTCTCTGAAACAGTACTGTCATCTGCGTACCCAACAATACCAGACTGAAGTAGGTCCTTGATGTGCAGCAGGAAAAGAGTTGCAGAGAGAACAGACCCTTGAGGAATTCCGGCATCAATAGCCATAAGGTCAGAGGAGCAGCCATCTACGACTACTCTGATCGACTGTTCGCTAAGGAAGTCTGATATCCAGCTACAAAAATCAGCCGGGATGCCATAAGCAGGAAGTTTGCTGAGTAAACCAGCGTGCCAGACCCTGTCAAAGGCCTTCGAGGTATCAAGCGATACAGCAAGTGCCTCACCGTATTATGCGTAATTCCACTTTGCCCCACCAAGCCCGCCACCCTGGTGTGGCAAAGTGGACTGCCTAAAATTTTGCAGTGGAATATGCCCCACTATTCTGATTTGATGGGGCGGATAACACTAGCATAAACACTTTGTGGATTCTGCCCCACTAGGGTTGGCACCTCAGGATTTGTGTATGAAGGTTAACATGTATTTTTACATTTGTTTGTAAAAAAAATAAAAAACAAAAATTGTTCCCAGGTATTTGGTACAACTTGGGGCACCCCGACTCGGACAGGTTAGGTTAGAAGGGGACGGCGGGGTCTGAAAGACCCCGCCGTCCCCTTCGTGGTTATTTTTTTTTAAACCGCCCAGAAGTAGGAGTCCCGCGAAGCGGGACTCCGTCGGCTACGCCTCATTAACCTTCATACACAAATCCTGAGGTGCCAACCCTAGTGGGGCAGAATCCACAAAGTGTTTATGCTAGTGTTATCCGCCCCATCAAATCAGAATAGTGGGGCATATTCCACTGCAAAATTTTAGGCAGTCCACTTTGCCACACCAGGGTGGCGGGCTTGGTGGGGCAAAGTGGAATTACTCTATTTATCGATGGCTTCGCCCCAGCAGTGCGTGACGTACACAAGAAGATCGCCAGTTGACCGTCCCCGGCGAAAGCCATATTGACGGTCACTGAGGAGATCATTGCCTTCAAGGTAAGTCAGTAACTTATTGATCAGTACCCTTTCCATAACCTTGCACAGAATGGAGGTAATGGCGATTGGACGGTAATGGGCAGGGTCTGCATGGTCGCCCTTTTTGGACACTGTACATTCGCAAGCCTCCAGGAGTTTGGCACCGTTCTCTTTTTAAGAGAGAGTCAGGACAAGCGTGCACCAAATGTGCCCAGAAAAAATGCCAAGTTTTCCTTCAGGATTGGTGGGATTATGGAAGTACTATGTGTGGGGAAGATCACGTGGCAGGTATATATTTGTTTCCGATTATAAATACTAGGGCGTTGTCGACAAAGCACCGAGTTGCGGGGCTTGTACACACGGCTTCACATCAAGTCGGACACCCTATATACCCATAGCTACGCTACTAGCAATACAGAGAATTGTAGGAAAGGGACTGAGTATCGTGGCATCGGCCAATCGCAGTATTTGCTGCGTTGGGCCTACGCACACAGATGCACTTTTTTTTGCCAAAAATGTTTAATAAAGCAGTTTCGCTCGTATTCAGTGTTCTGTTCTATGCCAGTCAGATCCCACAATGAATCGTCTATGCAAAATAACGTTGATGTATTGATTGCTTCGTTGTGTCGTAAAGAAGGGAAAAACTGTTTAAAATTGATGATAAAAAGTGGTTAAAAATGATGAAATACGTGTTTCAGGGATTGAAAGTTTTTATGAAAATCCGTTGTTATGAAGTTAGACGTATGAAAGTTTATATTTAGCTTTTTGGTTGAAAATAAAAAAGTATATGTTTCAGTGTTTTTGTAAAATCAACCTGTAAGGTGGTAAAATAGGAGTTATGAAAATCCAAAATTAAGTAGATTTCCGAATTACACGCGTGCCTAACTCCAATTGAAAATAAAAAATAAATTTGGTGGCTATTTGTGAGTCCTATGCAGTGTCCCATGGGCTAAAGTACAATAATAAGAAGAGCGAACTTATTATGTTTAAAGCGAATGTCATAAACTATTCGGATGTTCCCAGTGTCTCGCTCTGTGGCACTCCTTTAGCATGGGTGACTAAGTTTAAGTACTTGGGTCATTGGGTCACTGATAGTCTTAAGGACAATATGGATATAGAAAGGGAGCGCAGGTCGTTGGCTGTTCGATGTAACATGCTTTTTCGAAGATTTGCACGTTGTACAAATCAAGTTAAAGTCACTCTTTTCAAAGCTTTCTGTCACTCTTTCTACACGTGCAGTCTTTGGACCCGTTTTACACAGAGGACATACAGAGATCTGCGCGTCCAATATAATAACGCGTTTAGGATACTGTTGGACCTGCCTTGGCGTTGTTGTGCGTCCACAATGTTTGCGGAGGCGCGCACTGACGATTTTTACGCGATAATAAGAAAAAGGGCCGCCTCCTTAATCGGCCGGCTACGCGCCACCAACAACAGTCTCCTGAGCGTGTTCTCAGATCGGTGGGACTCTCCTCTGCTGCGCCACTGGGTAAGAGTCCACACCAATTGATATTTAAAATATTGTCTCCTTATTACTAACACTAGTTATTAAGCTATTTTGTTGATACTAACACTATGGACACATGTCTGAAATAAAGAATTTGAATTTGAATTAAGCCTTTTTTACAGTCCGTGCAATCGATTTTGACTTATATTGCGTTGGTAGCATGACAAATGGCAGCTGCAGTAAACAGTTGGTATTGTAACCACGTTTGGTTGAACGGACTGTAAAAATGGTTTATTTAAATTTTTAATCTTGTTTCAAATGGAGTATACATAGTAGAGATGTTGAATATAACCATCAAACATTAAAATGAACTAATATTGAAAATTAACTATGATATTCGATAAACAAAAATTAACATTACCTATCGAATAAAAATATCATATCAACTTCTCCGGCGGATAATTGGCAATGCCGAATAAGTAGGTAACAATAACAACGCACATAATTAAAAATATTTATTCCGTTACGTGCATTCAATTGTATGCTCTACCTCTCTTACGATAAAACACATTTACTGTTGGGGATATTTTATTCTAAACAAATGTAAGTGATACTTTTAACAAATATTTCGGTCGGTTAGTGGTTGATTGTTTCATTAGGTTAGTTTCGTTTTGTTACTCGAATAACAAAACCGCGTCGTCGCGTTGTAACTAATACTTGGAACCATTTGGATAGGCTCGTGGGAGTGGAAAAAGTCGCAACTTGCAAGTAATGTAAAAAAACCTTACTTAAAAAAAAACAACCGACTTCCAAAAAAAAAACACTAAAAGACGTGAAAAATAACTTTAATTTCGGAAGCCGGTGTCTTTGGTTTTTAACCGACTTCAAAAAAAGGAGGAGGTTCTCAATTCGCCTGTATGTTTTTTTTTTTTTTTTTTTTTATGTGTGTTAGCTCAGAACTCTTTCCTGGGTGAACCGATTTGGATGATTCTTTTTTTGTTAGAAAGGACATACCTCAAGGGTGGTCCCATGATAAGGAAACCAGGATCTGATGATGGAATCCTGGAGAAATCGAGGGGAACCTTCGAAAATCTTAGGAGCGCCTAGTGCGTTTGTTAATTTTTTCATTAAGTATTTTGAAGAACTACAATTTAATGAAGGTCTGGAATCGATCTGATGATGGAGCCGAAAGACAGTCGAGGGAATTCCTCAACGATTTACAGCAGGTACCTTGTGTTTGGGCTTGATTAATTTGTATTTACGATAACTTTACACCTGAAGGGTTTTGACTGTCATTAGGGGTCTGATGATGAAGATGAAGGACAGTTAAGGGAACTCCTCAACGGTTTACAGTAGCTACCTTGTGTTTGGACTTAATTCATTTATATTGATGAGAACTTTGCACCCAAATGGGTTGTAAGTGCCATTTCATGTCTGATGATGGAGACCATAGACAGTCGAGGGAATTCCTCAACGATTTACAGCAGTAACCTTTTGTTGGGCTTACTTCATACGGTTCAATATTCCAAAATATTCAGGTCGTACAAAAATAATACCCAATTAAGATTGAAGTTTTTCATAGGGCAACCACTACCTACTAGTCATGCTGATGCGTCAATTTGAGACTGAATTTAAGTAGCGTAATCGCGTCATCTCTAGCAATGCTCTTTCGTTGGTTGCTAAGCAATTTATGCTTGTCACAATGCATATGGTGAAATAGAGCTGATGGTGGCTTCACCATCAGCTCCAGTTCTTCTGGTTTTTACCAAGAGAATTCCTCAACAATAAACTCCTCAATTCCTTGCATCGGGAAACGAAATATTTTGTAAAAGGTGATGAGCAGTTGACATTAGGCTATTGTAACTGCGATACATTATTATCTAACCCACTAAAAAGTGAAAAATAAAAACTATTTGACAAAAAAAACAACCGACTTCCAAAAAATACACTACAAAGTGAAAAATAACTTTAATTTCGGAAGTCGGTGGCAAAAAACTAAAATAAAGATCCAAAGACACCGACTTCCGAAATTAAAGTTATTTTTCACTTTGTAGTGTATTTTTTGGAAGTCGGTTGTTTTGTATTTTGTTTTCGGCCACCGACATCCGAAAATAAAGTTATTTTTCACGTCTTTTAGTGTTTTTTTTGGAAGTCGGTTGTTTTTTTGTAAAAAAGTTTTTATTTTTCACTGTTTAGTTGCGGTACCTACCCCACACAAATTCGTATAAGTACCAGTACTTGGTGTGTAAATAACAGTGACAGGAAATTATTAACACATCATCCATATAAACTAAGTGGAAAAAATATGCAGTATTAAGGATAACTCAAAAACTACTGGTCAGACCCTGATCAAATTTAAATGGGACTACATGTGAAGCACCACCTATATATAAAATAAAAAAAGAATCATCCAAATCGGTTCACCCAGAAAATAGTTCTGAGCTAACATAAAAAAAAAACATACAGACGAATTGAAAACCTCCTCCTTTTTGTGAAGTCGGTTAAAAAGGTGAATATCTAACCAAAATAAATGCTAGTCAGTCCTAAGCCTGTTCAAGTATGAAGGAAAGTTCATTGGGTTTAACTTAACAGTTTTAACAGGCATTAGTAGAATATCAACCATTTACCATGTTGCAGATACCATTTGAATAAAAATTTAAACAAATATTTCCAACCAATAAATTTATCGTTTTTTATTTTATCAATTAACTATTGAACAATAAACAATTTCAACCAATATTCTCATCTCTACTACATAGTAGGTATAAAACAAACTCGCTTTCCGCCGCCACGCCGCCTGTAAGCTTAGATCTTATAAACTACCTACGCGGATTTTAATACGGTTTTCATCGATAGTGTATTGATTTTGAATATATTTGAAAAGTGGCCTCACTTACCCGCCGCCGCCGCCGACCAGCGGGCTAAGCATGACGCTCTCTATCTCTTCGAAGAATAGACACGGCTATGCTATACAAAGTGACATTTCGTTTCTCAATTTATGACATAGCACCGTAAAAATCCTTCTAAAATCTGTCATTTTGTCTTTCGTTTCTGCCGATCGTTGTCTAGGTCCTTTTTAATGTAGACTATTTCAGAAGACAGTTGTCTAAGGTAATGAAGACAAATTGATTTTTTAATCGCCATGCTAAAGACGGTAGAAAACTCTTTACTCGACGGCCACAAAGTATAAAAATGGAAAGGAAAAAAGGAATTTTCCAATTTATGTATGGAAAATGTGAAAAAGATTACCTACATGTTGAGTTTTAGGGGCATAAAGGTTTCATAAAGGGGGTCGAAATTTTCATTATTTTTGCGAGAGGACACACCATTTTCGAGATATAAGCAAAATAAAAGATGAAACGTGAATAAATTACTGAATTTCGTAAAAAGTGCAGTTGACTCCTACTTTGCTGCCGTCGTACTGTCTTCACGAAACGTCATTTTTGTCTATTCTTCCGTCGACAAGACGGTGCTTGTGCTAAGCCGGCAGGGTGGAAATTGTGAGTTAGTGACTGCGTGTCGTCATAAATTAATCATAATTACCAAGAGTTCTGCAGTCCTAGCGACACTAACATTGAAGGTGACATAGTTTAAAAAATATCCTACATTTAGCTATCTTTTGGTACTAAATTTATTATACATATGATTGTCAGCAATGATTTTATATAGGACTACATCAGCAGTGTACGTCGCCGATGCATTACTACGTCGTATATGTCCACAAGCATATCTCACTTCAGTCGTCAGCTTGACGTCAAGTGAGCGATTGCTTAGCGCTAAAAAAAAATACAAAATGGTGAAATATGCGATTAATATTTGTATGACACGGTCTGAAAAGATCAATAAAGCAATCCGTGTTTCATTTTTTAAATAAGTTTGTTAAATTTTATTCAGATTATTCAAAAAAACATTACAAAAAATAAATTTATGAAACATTTTTTTTTACCATCAGTGTTACCAGTAAAAACGATTTTGATTTTGCCAGACAGTTGGGAGTTTAGTGGACGACGAATGTATGTTCCTGGAAGTCTAAATTATTATTATAGTCTGTTTGGTTTAAACATATATAATGTACAGTACAAATAAATTGTATAAATGATTGTACATAGAAATAATACCATTCCATTTTACACAAAAGTAATTTGACACGATCTTAATAGTTTTGAAATATAATATTTACGTGTACGCATTTGTTTTTCTTCTTCCTATATGTACCTAATCCATGTCAGTTTCTTTAAATCTTTAATCTATCGAAAGTTCCTTAATACAACCTATCTATAATATAGTAATTGATTAACTAAATACGTTAATTCATATTGGGGAAATTATGTTGATCATTGGCAACTCTGGCCGTTTTTCCGCTAACAATGTCTTGTCTCATTCCAATGTAATAAGTTTGACGATAGAAGAAACGAGACAAACATAGATTCTTTTGACAGATTGAAATAACTAGTATCCGTTTCAAAGCTACGACTTTAAACTCGTAAATGGTTACGTTTTTCCGATGTTTTTTTAATATGACGTTGCTCCTCTAGTATTATATAACATCATTGATTGTCAGTATTAAGGTACAACCGTCCCACAGTCACTGTCAGGTACCTTAAGTTTCACCCCTGCAGACCTTTGCAAATGTTGACCTACCAACATGAGATGGAGACTAGACATTGCAAAACTCAATAATTAAGTTTAAGTTGTTTAGCTCAGAACTTGGATAGGTTCCAGATAAATGCAGTTATGTGCTAGCAAGGACAATGTTTAAGTACTTAAGGGTATCAGTTGAATACAGTGCTGCATTCTTTCAATTCTAATTCAAGTATTTACAACTTTACTGTTTTGATAATGATTCTGCAAAACATGCATTTTCTGGTGTTTGGTATTTCTATGTTACTTGAGAAACACATTGACATCATTGAAAATATATAAATGACATTTAATTATTACAAAAAATTACTAAGATATATGATCTACTTGGGTATATATGCCTTATCTATTCTAATATCATCAACTGGACAATCATTTTTGTCGCATTCAACTAAACCTATTCTTTTCACAACAGTCATTCCAGATTGAACTCTTCCGAAGATTGTATGCTTTCCATCCAGCCACTGTGTTGGAGCCAGGGTAATGAAGAATTGAGATCCGTTTGAGTTAGGTCCAGCATTTGCCATAGACAACACTCCAGCTCCAGTGTGTTTTAAATCCAGGGATATTTCATCGTCAAACTGCGGCCCATAAATTGATTGTCCACCCTTGCCTGTGCCAGTGGGATCACCACCCTGTACCATAAAATCTCGAATAACTCTGTGGAACTTTGTGTTGTTGTAGTAACCTCGGCGAATTAATTCCATGAAATTTCTGCATGTTATAGGTGAATGTTTCCAATACATCTCCACAACCATAGAACCCATTCTGAAATCAGGAAATTAAAAATATGGTATCAAAAAGTCGTTCAAGCATACATAAGAATGCTTTTTAACAGAAGTTTTCCAAAAATTAACACCCTCTGGTCAAACATCGTTTATGTTTATCCGACTGTCCTTTACCTGTTTTACGGCTGATAGCCGAACTTAAAAACTGAGGCATAATGATTTCAATCAAACAAACAGATACCACTATTCGAATAAGTATTAACTGTAAATATAAGTTGGTTAGTAAGAAATAAATAAGTGAGGTTATTCGTTGCGTGGTTCGGTAGGTACACACAAAGCAATGTTGGTTTCCGATTTACACGTGGACGCAGTTAAAGGCACAGTCTATAGTATGAAAAGGTTACCTAGAATGAAACTACTATGATTAAATAATGTAATAGCATAATACTTACGTTGTTTCTATCACAGCCACTGGCGGTTGCCATGATTTATCGGGAATACCAGCATTAGAATAGCCAAGCATGATTGTCTGTAATTCCTAGAGCTTGAATTTGAATGTTCCTAGTATTACGAACGATTCAGAAATTGTGGAAAGAATAACAAAAACAAACCGCACAGAACCGGGACTCTAATCACGTCTAGAGATGAAGCGTATATACTAGAACAGATCCAGGGACTAGGTATTTAATGAGACTAGGTTGCACCTATTCCAACTTTCCAAAATACTCGATCCACCTAGTCTCTATCTTTAGTCTCACTGTGCCTAGGCGACGCACGGCCGGCATCCCACACCCCCGCGCCCCTCTCGTGGCCCACTCGAGTCGAAGTACCGGCGCGGGGAAGCGAGATAGCAAGTCTACTTTGCCTAAATTATTCGTATGTCAGTCATTTGATTTGAACCATATTTCAATGGTCATAAAAGTAATGCAACGCGTATTCGTGTTTGCCTATTCTGTACACTAGGTACTTGTAAATACTCGATGCGAATGAAGACTTTATACTGAGATGCAATGCAGTAGAGAATCAAGTACGGACTCATACAAATGTGATCACGGTGGACGCGGGCTCGCCGTATTGATACCTACTGGACGTCGCAATCGGATACGCGTATCGGACTTATTTTGCAATCGGTTTTGTTTCGAAGTTTGTTGTGGTAGAATTTTTGATTTTATTTTTATTAAGACAATAAAGTATCTCCCAAAGGCAGTAGTGTCGCTTGGGATCATTTTACGGATAACAAATAGCTGAGTGTAACATTTGTAAAATACAATTGAGTTTTAAAAGTTCTATAACAAACCTTACAAAACACATAAGACGTAAACATCCATTCGTAAGTTTAGCTAAAAGAAACGATCCAATTCCAGTGATAGCAGCCTAGACTAACCAACAACCACCACCATCAGACATTCAGACCAATCGCAATCACCATCCAGTACTCAAACTGCAGAAATAGTTTATAAAAATATGCCAGGACAGTCTAAAAAAAAAAAAAAAAAATTGGCAAAAATCTGATTACTCTGAAAAAAAACATGAATTGAAATCTTTTAAATACGCCAAAAATCTACAATGTAGATAAATCTTTACGTTGACAGTCATAGGCCTGTGTAAAGTATGGAGGGAAGATTACAATTCATTACTGGGTACGTAGGTACTGTGTACCTACACGTACCCGTACCGGTGGTACGCATAGACTAAGCTTACTTTAAAGTCTGCGTACTTCGTGGACTAGGTAGAACAGGTATTTGGATCGAGTATTTGTACGGAATTGGACTAGGTGCGCCTAGTATAAAATTTACCTAGTACGACTCATCTCTAACACGTCATGGTAAAATATTACACTTTTTTAATAAGTATTTTTATGGCCTGGTTGCTAAGACCTTTTAGCCAAGTCTTTAGTTTATTTAATTTCCTTCACTATTTGTTTCAAAAATATTACACTTACGTAGTATCTCTACTGAGTCTAATCTGTCTAATAAATAACAGAAGTTATAATACACATGTTCTGTAGTCTGTGCCTTAAATAATACACTTTTTAAATACAGCACTTGTCTGTGCTACAGAGTACATTGATCTGTGCTTGTTTATTCATAGAAAAAAAAAATGCCAACAGGGTAAATCTTTCAAACGTCAGATATCATTAGCCTGATAATTTTGAATTTTTGACAGATTTTCCGTATAAAAACTGTCAAAAATTCAAAAATATCAGGATAATGATATCTGACGTTTGAAAGATTTACCCAACAGCATAAACCAAAATAATAGTAAATATGTATTATTAAGGGGGATGCGCTAAGGTGGCCCGCGAAATTCAAATTTTATTACGTTTTTTGCAATTTGCAAGTCATTATCAGGTTGTATGGTGATCTAAATATAATATGATTCGCGACCGTATCAAATACACACATCAACAGAATCTAGGGATATTTTATATTTCATCAAATATCTATAAATCTATGAAGAATTTTCTGATATAGTAAATGGAAGAATGATAGGTTATTTTAAGGTTTTAATAAAAAATAAAAAAATATTACGTGACTTTTTTGTTTTAAATAAAAATGTTATTTTTTTTAATCGCCGTAGAAAATTTGTATGGTGAAAAACATCATTTCTTCATAAAACTATAAATTTTAATTAAAATTGAAAAAAATCTTTTAAAATCTAATTATTAATAATCAGTGTTGCCACCTCTTACATTAATTACACATCGACATCGATTGTTCATACATAAAATTAAATTGTCAATGTCTTGCTGCGGTATGAGGTCCCATGTTCTTTGCAACTGTTCGTATAGTTGTTGTTCCGTCGTCAAATTTGGCAGGAAATCTCTCAAAGCTTTTCGTTGTAACATGTCCCAGGCATGCTCGATAGGATTTAAGTCGGGCGACTGTGTAGGCCAATCCAAAATTTGAATATCGTAGTCTCGGAGAGCGGCCGACACCAGCCGCGCCGTATGGGAAGGAGCATTATCGTGCATGACTAGAAATTCCTGGCCCATTTGGATTCTGTGTGGGACAATAACAGGCTCTACCACCTCCTCGTGGTATTTTTGTGCAGTCATGTTTCCTTGGATCCAAACTAGGTGGGTTCGTCCGCTAAGATGAATTCCTGCCCACACCATGATTGTTCCGCCTTGGTATGAGTGGACCTCCTGAGGGTGCCGTAGACGGCTAACTCTCCCTGGAGTTCTCCAAACGCGTGTTCTTCGTGAATCGGGATGAGATCCAAACCGAGACTCATCGGTGAACAGCACCAAAGACCATTGTCCGTCACTCCATGGTAAATGCTCCCGAGCCCACGAAAGCCGCCGACCGCGATTGGCACGTCGCAATGCTGGAACACGTAGCGGTCTTCGAGCATGAAGACCAACTTCATGCAACCTCCTTCGCACGGTTTGGTGGCTTACTAGCAGCTGGTGGTCCTCTTGGAGCCTTTGTACTAGTTGCATCGCTGTGATATTGGGTTGTCTTCTGGCGGTCATTTGGAGAAATTGATCCTGTCTCTGCGTAGTGACACGATATCTACCAGTGTGCCGTTCAGCCATATCCCCAGTACTGCGGTAACGTAACCATAACCTTGATATCACGTTTTGGCTGGTGTACAGGGCCTCAGCAACGACGCTTTGAATAGCACCATTTTACTAACATGCCCACGGCTCGTAACATTTCATCTCGACTCAAATGACGACGTGACATGACTCCTAAAGCTCACACGGCACATTAAATTAAAAAAGAAAAACAATCTAATCCCTTTTCAATAATTAATACTATTAGAACAATTTTCATTTTCCCTAACGTAACAAATTACTAACAATTTTGCCGCCGTATTTTGTTGTTTCTTTTGTTTTTATTTAATTTTCATTTTTAAAATTTTAATATAGAATAAAAGAGGTTTCAATCTGTATATGAACTTTTTATTGAAACTAAAAAGATTTTAAACTATAAATTCGTAAATAAATTAGGATTAAGGTATCCTTAAATTCTGTTGATGTGTGTATGGCTTTACAGAATTATAATCATTAGAATCAGCAATACAAATCCTTAGGTTAGAATTGCCCTCAAATGTCATGATTTCATGAAATAGTCATGCAATAGGGTAATATGAACTTATAGAGATGTATTGCTGATTCTAATGATTATAATTCTGTAAATCCATATTTGTCACGGTCGCGAATCATATTTTAATCAAAACACAAACTGACAGTGACCTGCAAATTGCAAAAAACGTAACAAAATTTGAATTTCGCGGACTGTCCTGAAGGTTCCGCCTTAATAGTATGGCATAACGTCAGTTCTGTGTTACTATACTCTATGGTGTAAGGCATCAACAGCTTGCGACACAGTGTTGCCAACTCCAAGAGTTTAAATTATCGCTAAGGGGGATGCTCCAAGGTAGCCCGCAAAATACAATTTACTTACGTTTTTTTTTACAATTTGTAGGTTAGTGTCAGGTTGTCTGTTGATTAAAATATGATTCGCGACTGTAACAACCCTAAAAATGCATTATCCCCGACGCCTATATCAACGTGCCATGCCGTGGTATTTTTAACCCCGTCCGATCACCATGTTCGGCAAGCCTATCCCTTGGAGAAGCGAGCCAAATACTTGGGTGTCACTCTGAACCATAGACTCTCTTTCGGTGAGCACATAAGGCAGGTGCGTTCGCGCGCCGCTTTCGCTCTCGGTAGACTCCACTCCCTATTGAATGCACGCAGCAAATTGTCACTCAAGTGCAAATTGCGCATTTACACAGCGTGCATTCGGCCAATCATGACCTACGCGAGCAGGGTTTTCGCACACTCGAAACCCCACCACATCCATAGGATGCAGACCCTCCAAAACCGGTTCCTCCGTAGGGCAACCGGCTCCCCTTGGTTCGTTCGGAACGAGATCCTCCATCTCGATCTTAAAATCCCCACTATCCGTCAGTTCATGAAGCGCATTTCCAAGCGTTTCTTCGACTCCGCGGCCTCACATCACAACCCTCTGGTTGTCGAGGCTGCCAGATATACCCCCTCCCGCATTAGTCGTACCCGCCGTCCAAGGCATGCCCTGTCCGACCCCGATGACCCCATAACCCTCCTCCAGGAGAGCAGTAGGGCCACCAGTACAGTACACAAAAACAGACCGCCATCGTTCCGACCTCGCCGCCGAGGTCCTACGCGACGCCCCCGACGTAATTGTCCCCCCCTCCCCCCGACCCTTGCTCGACGACGCGCCAGCCCGCGCCGTAGCTGAGCCTGTAGTTTTAAATTCCCCTGTTAATAATAATATAATCTCGATCCAGCCTGTCCCATCTTGCTGCCCTCCCCTCAGTGACGCCCTAAGCCGAGGTTCGTACCCCACAGGGGGTGCCCTTAGCGTGCGGTCACCTAGTTTTTAAGAATTTTCGCCCCTGGCTGGAGGCTTTAAGTTAGTAGCTTAAGGCACCCACAGGCTTGCCCGGTTAAGTAGCCAAGACCTTAGTGGTCAAAACTACGAGCTGCCCATTAGGAAAAAAAATAAATAACTATTTTTAAGTGAACAGTGCATGCCACGACGGCAATATCCCCCGTCAAGAGTTCACGACGCAGAGGGGACATTCATAGACTCACTTACAAACGCTCTTTGTTATTACTTATTAATTATTCTACTTCTATTTACGGCAAGAAGTTAGGTAGTTATAAGAAAATTTCATTGTAGCAATTTTTGTTCAAACCTCAAAATTACGTACTTTTAACTTAATTTAAACACGCTATCGTATATACCTACTTAGGACATTTTAGCTTATGACGATAAGCTAAAATGTCGTACGCCCCCATAAATATTAACGTTGGCAACGCTGTTACGACACAAGCGCGCCAGTGGGTAGCCCGCTAAATTCAAACTTTCTTTACCTCTATATAATAATAGTAGTAAGATATAATAAAAATAATATATGCATAATTTATTCGATATATCGTGAAAACAAAGCGAAATTCTGGTATTTAAATTTAATGTTAACTGAATTTCGATTTGTTTTCACGATACATAGGTACTTGTTTATGGAAACGTATTCTAAATAAAACGAAGCTGTAAGCTTTACGTAAATATTTATTTTTTCTAGACTTTATTCGAAGGAAGTTGGAAAAAGGCTAAGCAGATTGTTATTGGTCTTTTTTCGAAGCTTCGTCGGTAAACTGTATTTTTTTATAATACTGTGTTCAGTTTAAGCGTTATACTTAGATGCTTCTACACCTTTTGTTACACCAAATGTTTCAGCAGCTGCATTTGTTTCTTTATTAGGGTTAACTTGTGTTGAAAAAGATTTTAAAATACACTACATTGCATTATTATCTTCTTTGCAGTTCTTATTTTTACTGCTATGCAATAAATCATTAATCATGGCGGTTTTGAGAGTTGCAACAAATTTTATGGTGTTTAGGTTCGGATTGCATCCACAATTATTACTGCGGATGCAACCTAATGTGTCCTATTTGAATCTGCGCTTTGATAAACATTTTATATTATATTTTTCTTTCTAAATTTAAAAATGGACGCTCGACTGCTTTCAATGTTCGTATAAATCCTTCGTGCGAAGGCTGGCATCTGGCCCCGACAAATTCTAATTCTTGGAACATGGTTTTCATTGCCTAGAAATGATTTAGATGTGGAGTTCTTCGAGCTAAATTCTTAAGATTTTTTTTCCCTTTTCTGATCAGGGGGCCTAGATAAAAACTTTTCTGATAGCGTTAACGCTAGACGCTAACGTCAAAATATATGGCAATGACATTACGTGTGGAAAGGACACGTAATGTTACGTGTTAATCAAATGTCAACTCCATACAATTTGATTTTCCGTTGGCGTTAACGCTTACAGAAAAGGGATTTCGTCTAGGCCCCCTGGCGTTCTATTTTTCTATCAGCATGGCTGTCGTCGTTGCTTCATAATTATGTCAGTCTAGAACTTACTGTTTGCAATGTTCGCAAGCATTCCTGCGGCGACCACAGAGTACATTTATATATAGGGCAAGCGACTGAGTGGCTAAACACTTGGCAATTTAAGCTGACCTTCATCTTTTGTTTGAAATTAGGTTCAATATGCTGCTTGGTTATAGCTGGTGCGAAAGTAAAAATTTGATTTGCTCGGTTTTTTTCCAATAATTCTTTTATGTGGCTCCACTTGAATATATCTGTAATAATAAACATGTCTAATTTACTAGAAATAATGTCAAAATAATAAAAAATACTTTGCTCTACACACGATAAATCTTATGACGTCTGAATTGCAAGAGTTTGAATTTATCGCACGGATTACACGCTATAACGCGCCACGCGACGGGGCGCGGCGCGGGAATCGGAGGCATAGGTATTCCCCGCGCGAAAGCGTATTATTTATAATTTGTATATAAATTTATCACGCACTATAAAAATTAAAAAATAATTATATTGACTTTTATTGGAACAAAGTTCCTTATCGCACGGCACGGACTTTGCGGATGGGGGCTAGGCGTAAAAAAGTGTAAGAATTTTCCGTCACGACCCTTTTTTAATTTGTTTGTTTGGTTGAACGCGCTAATCTCAGAAACTACTGGGTGTAATTGAAAAAAATATTTTTGTGTTGGATAGACCATTTATCGAGGAAGGCTTAAGGCTATATAACATCACGCTACGACCAATAGGAGCGGAGCATAAATGAAAAATGGTAACCCGTAAGTTTTTTAATGAAATCTAATATCATATTATTTTAATGTCGTTGGCACTCGCTAAAGTTTCTACAATAATATAATTCACTCATGATGCGAAAGTCACGTGGTGCCATCTATTATCATAAAATCGTTATTGTTGTTTTCCTCGGGAACAGTATTTTATTTCGGGATGAAAATTTTCAGGATGATCTGTTTAGTGGTTTTGGCGTAAAAAGGTAACAAACAAACAAACAAACTTACTTTCGCATTTATAATATTGAGAAAACACGGATAATTAGACAATAAAATACAGGTACACACCTATTCATTAAATGCCTAGTCAAATAACCCACCCCTAACTGTTCCCGGTGCAAAGGTGCCCAAAACGCTTGCTGCATTGCCACGTTGGATGGCAATGGCTAACCTTTGCACCAAGAACGAGACGGAGCGGGAGTCACCCGTTTTGTCACGGATAATATTATATATATATACAGGATGGAATTTTGTAATGCCACCTGGAGGGAAAGTACTCTTAATACTGCAGATAGAAAGTTTTACTCAAAGGAAACATTCCTTTATTTTTGAATAGAAAGCAAACTGCATTCAAAGATTTTCGAAAATTCTCTTCTCCCACACCCGGGAATCGAACCGGCTAAAATCTGAAAAAATTATACCCTGTACTTTTATTGCATCGATCGTTAGGGTCAATTATAAGGATGAAATCTCTCTAACAAACATGATAAATTAAATGGAAACCAGGAAATCTTAAATTAATTTAATTATTTACAAAAAATGGTAAACTAACTAATTAGTTGCTCGAAATGGGCTCCATTCTCTTGGATACACAAATTTATTCTTTTAACGAATTCATTTCTAGTAACCTTTAATAAAGTGTTGTGGTGAATATTATAAATCGTATTCTGAACTTCAACTCGTTGTCATTCGCATAAGATTTCATGTAAATTTGATTTTTTACATATCCCCACAAAAAAAAATCTAATGGGGTGAGATCTGGCGATCTCGCAGGCCATCTGATTGTGCCGTTTGTACCAATCGAGGTATTAAAATGGTTATTAATGTAGGCAGAAGTGATTCTGCTGTTATGTACTGGAGCACCATCTTGATGTAGAATTATTTGGTTTCGCTCTTCCTCGGGGAAACCATTTAACTCGTTTCTTAAGAGATCCAGTATTTCAATATACTTGACAGTGTTTAAATGACCTTCGTACACGTGGACTAACACTACATTATTTCTCATAATTCCGCACCAAACGTTGAAAGAAAATCTTACTTGATTGTTAGTTTCATGAACACGAACAGTATTCACTTGAGACCAATAATGGTTATTGCGGCGATTGTACATGCCATTATTGCTGAAGTTGGTTTCGTCAGACCATACAATGTTACTCAAAAAATTAGGGTTTCGGTCAATTTCTCCAAGCATGTTTTCACAAAATTGTAATCGTCTGTCACGATCCCCAATATGCAATTTTTGCACCAACCGACCTTCACGATAGCATTTATACTTATACTTTTTCAGCACTTTAAATACGCGAGTGTGGGTTGTTCCTAATTCATTGGCAGCATCTCTACTTGAAGCCTTTGGAAATGATTCAAAGTATGTTAAAACATCTAGTTCAAAATCGAAATAGTTTTGCTGAATAGTTTGCCGTCTCTTCTTGAAACCACCCGTATTCTTTAAATTTTCTACCATTCTTTTCAATACGAACCGAGTTGGTGCCTGTCGGTCTTGATATCTCTCTCTATACCACCGCAGAGCTAGATTCACGTTTTTGTTATTTAAAAAATAAGCTTCCATTAAATCAAACTGTTCTTGATAAGCCATTTTCACCGTGAGACAAAATGTGAAATGAGTTGTAAAAACAATCAAATGTGAATAACAACTATGACAATCTAATTTTCAAATTTTAATATAACATTCCATATTTAAATTACCTCATACACGCAGCTACGAGTATGTCGCAAAACTCGCAAAGGAGTCTGCATTACAAAAGATGGATGTTAGTTAAAGAGTTTAACTTGACTCATTGAATTTGTAACTTCAGATTTCCTGGTTTTCCTTTCATTTAATTTATCATGTTTGTTAGAGAGATTTCATCCTTATAATTGACCCTAACGATCGATGCAATAAAAGTACAGGGTATAATTTTTTCAGATTTTAGCCGGTTCGATTCCCGGGTGTGGGAGAAGAGAATTTTCGAAAATATTTGAATGCAGTTTGCTTTCTATTCAAAAATAAAGGAATGTTTCCTTGGAGTAAAATTTTCTATCTGCAGTATTAAGAGTACTTTCCCTCCAGGTGGCATTACAAAATTCCACCCTGTATATAGTTGGGAAGTTAGGGTGACAGCAAAATAACCTGTGAAACTTTGTTCACATTTTCGGTCTTATAGAATTTGATGATAATGATTTTTTCCTGGCCAATTTCGACCACAGTGACCAATTTCTCATATAAATAATAAACAAACTAATGCGTGCTAATTAGCTTGATTAATATCATCGTAGTAACGCTTGCTCCTGTATCATGAGTTTTCTTCACTGTTCTAAATTACCTGTGTAAATTAAAGAGTTACATTGGTACTTGATAGGCTTTGAACCCACAGTCTGTTTAAGAGGGCGCACTCGGGACCACTAGCGCCACTCCTTTGAAAAAGTATTATCTCGTGACTCAGAAGGAATTTTGAATAACGGCACAATAAGTGACCTCGGTAAGTGTGTCTAGAATTTTCAAATACCTTTTATAAACTTTCTTTGACTGCCTCGTTGGTCTAGTGGTCGCAAGCGCTACTGCTGAGCATGAGGTCCTGGGTTCGATTCCCGGGGCGGGCAAAGTGTTATTGGGTTTTTCCATCTGGAATTACTCGGTAGCAGCCCGGAGTCTGTATTTGTGCCTGGTTGATGGCAATAGGCTCGCCCCCTATTACATGGAACTTAAACATAACTGGCGAAATGTGGGTGTACTATAGGTACACCTCTGCCAACCCTTCGGGGAATACAGGTGTGATGTTATGTTATGTTATGTTATAAACTTTCATATTGAGACACGGAGCAACATAATACGATAATGTATGTGGCCGCTTTTGTTTTGATCGAATTTTGTTGATTTGTGTCTCAATATGAAAGTTTATACAAGGTATTTGAAAAATCTTGACACATTTACCGAGGTCGCTTATTGAGCCGTTTTTCAAATTTCCTTCTCAGTCACTAAATAATATTTTTTAAAGGAGAGGCGCTAGTGGACCCGTGTAAGCGCTCTTAAGTATTGTTTAAGAAACGAGGCTCTATTTGATTAGAAGGTTTAACTTTTTAATATATTTCATATTTCCAGGTGCCAGGGCTAATGGGATTTTGAGGGAGCTGGATTTAAGAATGTCAGTAAAATTTTGCCCTAAAAAACTGAAACTTTACTAAACATGTAGAAATTTGAGTGAATGGGACTGAGAAAAAAAAAAAACAAAATAAGCCACGTGCCCCCCTCTTCAAAACATTCAAAAACAGATGTAAATGTCAAAAACATATCAGGGCCATTTGCTTTATTGTTGCTAAGCGCTTCCAAACATCTTTTATAGTGCGCACAGCAAAAGAGTGGAATTCTCTACCTGCGCCTGTGTTTCCGACCGCATACAACCCAAATCTCTTCAAAGTGAGAGTGAACAGGCTTCTTCTGGGTAAGTTCACTCCATCGTCGACTTTGTCTCTTTCATCTCTGACCTAGACTAGAGTCAAGAGCAAACCCATCTAAAATATGTATAATAAAATAAAAAATAAAAGTCATCTTCAAAATACTCCCACAAAACTGACTGGACTGAGGTGGAGTACTTATTGACGACAAAGTTATGGCTTTAAGCATCTACAAAGATTGTTAGACTGCTGAGGCGTCTTTTTTTGTCTACCAAGCGAACCTACATTTAAAATATGAATCAATAATATTCAGATGCAATTTGGTATAAATAGACAGAATATTCGAAACAATTAAAGGAATAACCAATAATCGAGCACCTGAAGAAAATCTGGGCATTTTGGCTTTCGAGGAATATTCTATAAGCAAAAAATACAATTTAATGGAAACAAGATATTATTGATGGTTATCAAGATCACAGAAATCAAGGCAGAACTATGGAGCCAGCCAAACATGCATTGCTATTTATGGCTATTGGAATAAGAAAGAATTGGCAGCAACCTTCAGCATTCTACTTTTCTGGTGACCATGTCACAGCCGATATATATCTGTTCTTATAAAAGAGGTCACTGTGAAGGTAATACAATTGATAGGAGAAAAAGAACCACAACACATTTTTATTTTTTTGAATTTTCAGGGTGTTGATGCAATCTTCCAATTTGATTGATTGACTAAATACTTTATTGTTGTTTTATTTTGGCGTAACAACAATAAAGTACTTACTTCTTATTCAACACACACACCACACACACACACACACACATCAACACACACATCGTCGTCGTCGTCGTTTCTGACATGGAAATTAGCATTCGTTTGTTTATGGAAATGCGATGAATTCCGAGAAACACTAAGAAAATTGTTGTACTGCACCTACTTGTGTTCACATAGTCTTAGATCGAAAAAATGTAGTATTATAATATGTCGATTTTATTTTTGGTTGTTCATAATGATAAATGATTTTATTTCTGTGAGTAGGTTTGTACAAACACTTTTACACGTCAACCATATTTTTTAAACTAGATGAGGTCTACGTTTTCTTTCTGACTACGAGTACCCTGAGAAGAATGATCAAAATAAACTCAGAGGACACAGTCTCTTTTAAAGTTTGGAGGAAAGAACCACACAGATTGAGTGGACTTGTCCAGTCAGTGCACGCATTTGTCAGTAATCATGCAGCTCAACTCAGGAAGTCAGGACTTAAGGAGCTCAAAGATTCGACGAACAATACTAAAGAAACGACATTTGGGTAGGCCACATAAATTACTCAAACTGCCAGATCAGGATTAAAATTAATTGAGAAAAAAAAGCAATGACCCACATAGTCCTCACATTCACAGTAATTAAAATAACATAATGCTTTACAAGTAAATACTCATTATATATGATGAGTCTACCTACAATTTTCAGAGGTTTAGGGTAAATAAAAACTAATTGTGTAATTTATTGTACGTATAAGACCTCAGCCTATTAATTGCGTAACACGCTCCTAACAACCCGTGTATTTTGACAATAGGTACAAAAAATCTATTGCGTCATGAAGGCTTCATGTTTGAAAATTTCGTTTATTCTGACAATAAGAATAACGCAATAAAAATTGTTGAATAGCCAACATTAAAAAGTTTTTCGTTACGAGAGTGTTAGCCAATTAGGCATTAGGGTGCCGGATACTGCTGGGCTCCGTCACCCTGATAAATGCGTAAACATTCTCGGAAGTTCGCTTTGTTTATTTTGTGGCTTCTAAGAAAGTTACGGTTTTGAAATTGTCGTCACTTCGGCTTCGCCCCTGCACCTGGTGTGAAAGCGGAAAATCACCCAAAAGTCAGGCTCAACCACAGCGTCTAGCGTCTTCATCAATAGCTCAAAAAAGTCATTTCATACCGCTCCAAAATCTTATGGGACGATTTTTGGGGTCTTCTTCATCCCAATAAAAATACTCAGCTGCATGGAAATGAGGGGAATATAATTATGTCAGTCGCGTAAATGAACATGATTTTACGATGTCACATCAGGGCTTTGTTTCGATACTATGAGTAGTAGGGCAACGTGGTCAAAGTAACGATGGCCTCAATTTTGTAGAAGAATAAAGCTACATATTTTGTTAGTTGAAAATGCTTCTGCCTGAGCCAAGAATCGAACCAGGTTCCTTTTGTAAAAAAAAACCTGTATTTTTATACCCAGCGATAGTGTTGCTGAAAAGGATCAAATAGGTATTGCAAAGGAAGACTATGTGTAAAGTCAAAAGAGTGCCAGGTTTTGCAATGTTCATTTATATAAATTATGAAAAAAACAAAACCCATTTCAATCTCATATTTGTACGAGGAACCTCGTACGGTTGGCAACCTATACTCGAAAGGTTTAGGTAGTTAAATAAAGGTAAACAAATCGTAAAAAGGGTTTTTTATAGTTGACACTTTCTTGTTTATAAATACATTACAACAAAATTAAAGTTATTTGCGATTTACACGATAGTTTCCTCTTTTAATAATGTACTTATGTTAACTTTATCATTTATTCGTAAACTATACTCTTCGTACATGTAATTGCTTGAGCACATTTTTTTTGTTACATTTATAAAATAGTATAATATTTTGTAATCTGTCTATTGTAAAGAGCCCAAAAAGACAGGTTCCCTAAACCTTTTAGAAAATACAACGAATTAGATAACGTTGCTAAATTGAAAAGTACGCCTGTGACGTAGTATGGCAACTGAAGTAGCAGGTATTACGTTTAGTCGGTTAACCAGATGCCTTATAAGTTGTGGATGAATTAGAAATAATGTTATATGGTGTCACTGTATTGCGGCTGCCACCATACCACTGTGAGCGCAATTCAATTGAGTTAATATGGGCTCAAGTTAAAGGGTTTGTAGCCGAGAAAAATAAAACTTAAAATGTCTGACCTAAACATTATTTTGCCAGAGGCTTTAGCTAATGTGACTGCTGAGAATTGGAAAAGTGGCGAGGGTCATGTAATAAAAGAAGAACAGAAAATGTGTAAATTAGACGAAATAATTGATGATACCACTGAAAGCTTTATTATTATTGTGACATATAGTTCCTCAGATTCAGATTCAGATTCAGAATAGAGCCTATTATTATGGGACTCAAAATAATATGATTTTAACATTTGAAATAAAAGATTTAACATCTATGAGTCACGTGGTTTTTTTTGTTTACCTTTATTTAACTACCTAAACCTTTCGAGTATAGAAGTTATTCACAAATCTGTTTAATACACTAAAGGCAAACTATTATTGTTATCATTTTCAGCCGGTAGGCCATGAAATAACATGTTCAATCTAACGTCGTCGCCTTGTACCTACATAAGGCATGTCACGTGGTCTTCCTGCGAGAAATGCTTGAATCGACATGCCAAAAATAGCTCAACGTGGTTTTTACGACGGAAAAGTAAGAATCGAACGACAATCATGAATCCGTGATGCGCGAAAATCTTCTAAAACCCTTTCGTTCCTTGACCGGCTGTTTACAGGTAGGTACTTAAGTTTTATGTCAAGTACCTACTGTTGACAAACATCACGAGCATTAATTTCCATTCCATGAATCAAGACTTAAGGTTCGGTACTACCAACAGTAACAAAGCGAACATTGCTGAAAAAAACAATTTAGATACTTTCCAGCCCTTTAGAGAAACTAAACAGCACGACTATACTAACATTTTGAGCTACGAAAACCAGTCTTACCGCTACGACATAAAAGTTTAGTTGCCCTGAACTTGCGGTGACGGTACAATATGCTAACCACGTTGCTTTCTGATAAAGACAATAAGTAAGGGACTATTTTAAAACAAACGCTAATATTCGAATTAAATATTAACACACAAACAAGGCACTTTTCATGCCGAGCGTTACAGATACGTTGTTAATGAACTACTTGGACATCGTCTAGACTTTAATGTTCTAATGAAGTCTTTTGCCACAACAAGATAAGGATTATATTACACAATCATAAATTGTTCTAGAACATTATTTGAAACCAGTTCAATGGGGTCCTTGCTACCCCTCATTATTGTACGCGCAGTTGCAAACCGCCGTTTCATTCTCGCCTCACGGTAGGCCACATTATTTTGGTCGGTCGGCACGTGGGCGGAGAGCTGTATGAGGGCGGAGTCTCTGGGCGCCGAACCATCCCTCTGACCCTCGCACCGAGCACCGTCACAATTTCGTCAACTGTCAGCGGCGACACTACTCCTACAGCTTTCGCGACTCCTTGACGTCCTTTGGAATTTAACTCAGTGTTTCTAGTCATATGTATTGTGATTCAAGTATTTCAAAATATTTATTAAGTTTTTTCTATCATGGAGGGGCCTAATGGAATCAGGTGCTCGTCGTTGGACAAACCTACGAGTGTAGTGCCCTTGCCCGTGGGAGGTTCACCAATCTCTGCCAACAGTTCTGACAACTACATTTACGACGACGACTCGTCGATGTCCGATGGTAGCCTGTACGCCAGTGATCAAGAAAATCTGTCCACACCACGAAGAAGGTACAAATCTTTAGCAAAAATGAAGTACGTACGATTCCATGTCCTAATCTTGCCTAATTATTGCTTGGAAATTTTGCAGTATATTGTGGTATTTTTTGGTGCGCCTAACGTGTTTCGTCTCTGCTTCTTCGTAGAACAAAATTTATTAATTAGCTCTTGCGATTTCAGCGATTTTTAACCAGCAATTTTTTTATTTTTTTCTGTTTGTCATCTTTAATTTTCTCTCTTTGACTTCGAAATCTTGAGTAATCTGTACCTACTTGCTTTCACGAACATTGGTGGTTCAATTTTACTTCAGCTATTCCGAAATCTCGATGATAAATATGAATATCATTTAGTTTGATTTGATGTAATCTGTAGGAAGTAAAGTAGGACTTTTCTAGAAAAAATAACTGTAAGTAAATCCAACAAGAAGTGATTTTCAAATTAAACTCTCCCAAAATACAAACTTGATAAAAAGATCCAGCTTTTTAAATGCTTGGCTGATTCCCCATGATTATCAACGAAGTAGGTATACATTACTTATTCCAAGTTAGTGGAAAATATATAGAGTTCCCTCGTACTGAGATGAACCACGCCTTAGTTGGATGTTTGATGGAAATTAGGAGCACATTTGCCATGCCATTTACACATTTGTAAAGTATTAGTGCGTGCACATTATTTCAACTACACCCTCAGCTTTTGCGACGACTTACTACTTCGGTAGAGTTCAGCTTACCATAGTGATGCCCTGATTTGTTTCCAGATCGGACTTCCGGCACCTGCAACGGCGTAGATCTTCATTGCGATGCGGCCCTCAGCAGCAGATCCAACAGCGGCAGGCCGCCAACCTGCGCGAACGCCGTCGAATGCAGTCCATCAACGAGGCTTTCGAAGGACTACGTGCTCATATTCCTACTCTGCCTTACGAGAAGAGGCTGTCTAAAGTTGACACGTTAAAGCTAGCCATTGGATATATTGGCTTTCTGGGTGAACTGGTCAGTATTGCTGTAAAGTCTTTTTTCGTTCTTTAATTGAATAGTGTGCCAGTACCCTGAAAAACTCACAAAATAGCATAAGCTTACAAAAATCAGGTAGGATAGATAGGCTATATTTTTATATGAATTGCTAATAATAACGTGGAGGAAAAGAATATAGGTCCCGTCTATATACCCGTTAGAAGACTAAAAACTAACTGCCTTGGCTCAGCGATCCAAAGTAATTCGTCACATCCGAAAGGAAAACACTTTCAAAAACTTATAAATATCCTACTCTAATCTTTTTCCAAGCTCCATAACCTTTTTAGATCTCTCAGGGATGAAGTGATAGTAACACTTTGGAATAACATATTTTTTCTATATTATACTCAGGTACGAGTGGACCGTTGTTCATCAGAAACCACTCTGTCAGGAGTAGCCAACACACACAACAAGGAGGAGCAGAAGAAAGTTATCATTAAAGGTAAGGTTACTTAGGTACTTTACTTTAACTTAAACTATGTGTCTATTTGACATTTCCTTTTCCATTAAATTACCTTATTTGCAAAAAGTTTCTGCGAGGAGCAATTTATTCTTTCGTATACGTATAATTATTGTTGTTTAGTTGCAAGATAATTGCCTAACGATTGGACTTATCCCAAATTACAAACATGCCTTCGCACCTATGGCCACTCCTTTCTGTCTCCTGCTTACGTAAGTCTAGATGGAGGAAAGTTGGAAACGCTTTTAGTTATGATTCCAATTATTTTTTAAATCTTTATCACTTTCTTGACCATGTCCATTGCCCGTCTATCACAGAAGATTTTCTCGAAATATGTGCAACGTAGAAATCTGAGGTTCGGCGTAATATTAGGTCTCGATGACGTGCACACACACAGATCGCCAGTAAAGACATTTTTTTGCGGATTCTGAGATATTTGACTCAATTTCTTGCTGAGCTTCATCGTCAGGGCGCTTTTCTTGTTCCTTGCGATTCAGCGATAGCTTATTGGAGTTTCAGGGGATATATTAGAATGGATCACTTAGCAATCAAGACAAAGGCGTATAACAACAACAGGGCTACAGGTTGGCTAGCAAAAGTCGAGACAGTGGGGAAAAAAAATCGAAAAATAAATATGTTTTAATCAGTAACATTACAAATTGATGTACAAATAAAGTCATACAGATGTGCGGTGTCCAATGGAGCATGCATGCATACCGGAGCGATGGGTTAGGCGGTGGCGGTGCCAGGGCGCGACCCCTGCAATATGTTTGTGCACCTTTTAATGATCGATACACCACTAATGTGGGTTCATTACATACACACAATTAATTGTTGTACAAAAAATTGCGTTTTCATGGCGAAAAGATCGCATTTGGAAAAATTCAATTGTGATTTCCATCTTTGTGTGTAAAGTTTACACGGAAAATTCGGAAAATGCTTTTAAATTTTTCAACAACATGCCGTTTTATTGAGATGTCGTTTTGCCAGTCGAAGTTCAACTGAATATTGGATGCATTGCTATTGCGTGTGTTGGTAATCCGCTTATCGTACCCGCCATCAGTTTCACTTCCCGAATTCGTGCTCGCATTTCACTGCATTTCGACTTGTTTGCGACAAGTTGGCGTTTCCATATTTGGCGGTACTGTAAAAATAACTGACATTAAGGTCAGTCGGCTGGTAAAATCTCTAGGCACAAGTATAGAACGAAAAATTTGGCTCATCGGTAAAAGCTGTCAAATCTAAAATGAATCATGAAGTAACTATACTAGTTTATTAGGTGGCTAGTTTTGTTTGGTGTTACCATCACCAAACAAAATGAATTACCTACCTACAATACGTTTTCCACGGAACATGTTTATTAAATGGAAATAATAGAAGTGCCTTGCAGCCAACAGGACATTATTAATTTAATTTTAATTGAGTCACAGGCGTTGTCAACTCTCCTAATTATTACTAGGGAATGCAATCTCGAGTCGAGATTGGCAATTCGAGATCTCGCGTGCTAAGTCTGGTGTCGTGATTTGCCATTCGAGATTTCACCTGACAATTAGGCAAGATCTCGTTTTAGAGATCGAGATTTTGCCTAGTTTTTGAAATAGTACGTTTTTGTTAATAAAACATTCTTATACCTACTTAATTAATTAAAATGAAAACTATAACTACTAAGGGTGGTCGTGTTTTACCTAGTCTTGCCATAAATATTGTCACGAAGAAAAAATTTTTTTTTGTTGCTAATAATATTTATTACTTTTACAGTGTGTTAGTTTATTACATAAATATAAAACAATTTAAAATATAAAAAGCTTATTCGAAGTGGTCTCCATTGGCTGCAATAAAGTCCTTTAAACGTTGAGGCCAGTTATCAATAGAAGCACGCACTCTTTCCATGGGAAAATTCTTCACTGCCAATCGTATGGATTGTTTTAGGGACTCCAAATTATCATGGCGTTTAGACCAAGCCATAAACTCAAACTCAAAGCATTTATTTCAAATAAACCAATTACAGGCACTTTTGAATTGTCAAGGGGTCGGTCAGTCAGAAAGATGAAGCTACATACTCTCTAAAACTGACCATAAATCATAATCCAGCAGATTAAGATCGGGACTAGACGACGGCCAGTCTTCAGCTCTGATGAAGTCCGAAACGTTCACTTTCAACCAAGACTGCGTGGACCGAGCTTTATAACCCGGCGCCGAGTCTTGTTTGCAGGACCATACTTGGTTATTGAACATGGTGTTGTTAAGGGGCTTAACTACCTTCTCAAGAATGGTATCTTGATACACTTGTGCCGATATTTTGATACCTTTTTCACAAAAATATGGCTCAGTCACTCCTTCATAGCTAACACCCCACCAAACCATCACTGAAGTCGGATAATGCCCACGTTGCACTCTGTCGACTAAATGGGAAGCTTCCTTATAGCTATAAGCATAAATACGGTCATTTTGTTTGTTAAAATGTTGCTCAATTGTAATGATTTTCTCATCCGTAAACAAAAAAATTCTGTGAACTCCCTTTGCATACCTACCGCTTCAGTAGTTGTTTCGATTTTACCACCCTATTCTTTTTTTAAATTATCAGTTAAAAAATGACCAGTGCGTCTCTTATAAGCTGCAAGTCCTAAGTCATCTTTTAAAATAAGTACGCGACATGGTTCTGGGTGCTATCTTCATCTCCCGAGATAAAATCTTTTGCTTTCGGACAGGATTTCTTCGAATTCTTTCCCTTACTGCTTTGACCACCTTTTTCGTGCGAACACTACGTGGACGGCCTGATCTTTTTCTGTCACAAACAGAGGAGGTCTCATTGTACCTATTAATAGCCCGGTACACAAACATTTCACTAATACCAAGCGTATGGAGAGTTATAAAAATTGCATTTGGCTCCATACCAACTTTGTGTAATGCAATCACGGCGATTCGGTTCTCTTTATCACCCCACTCCATTTTAATATCGCTAAATATTGTACAATTTATTGGCGCCAAAATTAGAAAACTCAATGAACAATCGTATAAAAATGACAGATTCCAAATTCAAATGTAATATCTTTCTTATTTTTAACTGTAACAGTATTTATGGCCAGACTAAGTATTTTGTAGATACATAAAAAGACATCAGAAGACGAAACAAAAATAAAACGAACGTTTGTTAAGTAATAA
Source organism: Griposia aprilina (assembly GCA_916610205.1). Lineage (NCBI taxonomy): Eukaryota > Metazoa > Arthropoda > Insecta > Lepidoptera > Noctuidae > Griposia > Griposia aprilina. The sequence continues at coordinate 10,089,284 of OU744283.1, forward strand.
TCACCTGCACTACAAACTTAAAGCAACAAATCATCATCATCACACACACTATAAATCCATGCGACTCGGACTCGCGCACGAAGGGTTCCGTACCATTATCTATAAAAACGGCAAAAAAATCATGTCTGTTGTATGGGAGTCCCTTAGATATTTATTTTATTCAGATTTTTAGTAAATACTAAAAAAATAATTTATTTTTTGCCACTGTTTAGGTATGGCGAGTCATGGCAAATAAAAATTTAAATAAATATGTAAGTTTTAGGTTAGGTTAGGTTGTTGGGCCCGCCAGCTAGGCGGGCACGCGCCGGGAGGGTTGTGGATGCAAAGGCTGAGCCGGATTCCCATGGCCTTACCATCACGGCGATGTGGGAACACCGCTGAGTTTTAGTGGGTATACTGTCATTCCGACAGGAGTCCCACATATCCCGTCCCGTCCCCCCACGAGCGGGAATGCATAAAGCATTTCTCAGCGAAAAAAAAAAAAAAAAAGGTTGTTAGGTATATCAAGACGCATAGTGTGCTAAGCCGCGTGCACTCTGTCTCGAGATGACGTCCGTATTTGTCGAGATCGAGATGGCATTCTTTAGTTTTTACTTGTCGTTCAAGTATATGTAATATATAGGTAAACTGTACGGCCTCAAGGATTAATTAAAATGTTACCATGCATTCTGTATTGTGCTATTGTCACAATGTCTTTTAGCCAATTTCAGCGCCTGTAGGACATTACTTTTAAAATTATGGAAAAAAAAAGAATTTCAGTATTATTTTATTGAATGATTATTGTCAATTCATAAATTAATTGAGGCATATAAAAACAAACCTGGCAATCTTCACTGCGTCGAATTGTTGGAGAAATAGTAAAATGTAATAAAAAAACTTTTTTACAAAAAAACAACGAAGTCGGTTGTTTTTTTGTAAAAAAGTTTTTATTTTTCACTTTTTAGTTGCGGTACACAAATTCGTATACCACTACTTGGTGTGTAAATAACAGTGACAGGAAATTATTAACACATCATCCATATAAGTGAAAAAATATGCAGTATTAAGGATAATGCAAAACCTACTGGTCAGACCTTGATCAAATTTAAATGGGACCACATGTGAAGCACCACCCATCAAATAAAAAAAGAATCATCAAAATCGGTTCACCCAGAAAAAAGTTATGAGCTAACACACATAAAAAATAAAAAAAATAAAAAAACATACAGACGAATTGAGAACCTCCTCCTTTTTGTGAAGTCGGTTAAAAATAGCATGAATTGGCTCGGAGATTGCCGTGTTTGTATTGGAATCATAATTTTAGCAGCTTACTTCTATGGGACATTGCCGACTTTGCTGTGCTAAGGTGTTTTCATTAGAGCTATAAATCACGGTTAAAAAATCTTGCATTCAAAGTTCGATTTTGACAAATTATGGAGATTGCCAGGTTTGTTTTTATATGCCTCAATTACTATAACCTACTTTCAACACTTCTACAAAATTTAGATGTCTTCTTTAATTAACTACTTACACCGTATCTTATTTATTTATTTATTTATAATATAACAATTAACATTCTTTTTTTTGTGCAACCAACTTATTTTTTAATGGCATTAATTACCAACAGGACTGATATAGGTACTATCTAGGTATCTAGGTACCTACTACTTACGCGCAAATTTATTTATGATTATGCAATAATTTTCCACCGTTGCGAGCTACCCTTCTTTAGGACTGCAGTTTGCACATGTTGGGTGGCAATTACGTCACCCATCGCGTGTGATAAACGCATATAATCGTTAATGTCTCGATTGGTCCCGTAGCTTTGTTCTCACGGTACATCACTATCGCGTGATGATGTGATGAGCCGAGTCCGGGCTCCCGTGGGATCCCGCTACCGTGTTATTTAATTTTATTGATAAAATTCTCTCCCACAATGTGTTATTGCAGCATCAAAGCCCCATATAATAGGTGGATAATTTAATTTAATAGTACGTATACGATTATTGGTTTTATTTTTGGTGTCTTAAGTATGAGTACACATCTGCCTAACCCGTCGGGGATTACAAGTGTGATTATATGTTATGTTTACTGGGTTTTTGGAATTTCGGCAGATGTAGGTACTACTTCGGATTCTGTGTCTCAGCAATTGAACTTGAGATGGCGTTGACTTTAAATTAGCAATATTAATAATGGTTTGTTTAGTACATAGGTTCTCAACTGATAGCGCCCCCTCGTGGGCGTTTGAGACTTTCAGGGGGGCAGTAGAAGACCAAGAGAAAATTAGGGGGCGTTGAGATGGGATCTTACTACTATATTAATATTTTATTTTATTTGGGAAAACAAACAATCGTGCATCGTATAATATATAAATATTATTATACATTTACTTATAGCATAGACAGTATGCTATAAGTAAATGTACAATCCACTACGTTTTCACATGTTACTAGCTTATAAAAGATACAGTTTTGGTAAAATTAAATACGATCAATATATAACAATACAATTATTTCGTAATATTAAAACTAAATAGTTAATATATACTTAAATAATACATAATAATTAATGAAATTTGAACAAGGCGCTTAATAACACGTGAACACGTTAATATTACACGTTTAAATAAGTATAATCGTGGCAAAAGCTGTTTCAGATTCGCGAAGAGAGTATGTAAAAAAATTGAGGTCTCTAGAAAAATAACTCAAAGTGGGCCGGTGGGCAAAATAAGGTTGAGAACCAAAACCTAATAATAAAAAAAATATTTTCTTTGTACTTATTCGAAAATTGGATTTCATAACAGGCACAGTATTTCCCTTTTTAAAATTACATATAAATTATTTAAATACACTAAATGAAATTAACATACCTAACTTTCACAATAGACCAAAGAACTATAGGGGAATAAATATACAAAACAATGCGCCCCTAATTTGACACACAAAATGCATTGTAAGTACACTTGTGCCGAAACTGAACGCGCTAAAAGTGTAAACAAGGGTGTATGCAGCATATTTGCGAATCACGCCGTAGCAAATTGAAAGATCACCCCCTGCTAACCGTCCGGAGTGTATTAGAACACTATTAAGCACTCCATGCCATTTTAACGCGTCCCCAGACCCTACTTATGTATGTAGGTGTGCAGGATTGCCTTGTGAATTAAATTGTTAATTATCAATCTCATTCTCAAAGGCATACATTCCTCGAGATAAACAAAAATCTAAGACATCGCTCTTAAAGGGTTAAAATAATACGCTCCTAATATTTACACACTGCTTCATCAACTAGCAAAAGACACGAAAATTCAAATCCGACAAAGCTGCACATAACAGCTTTTTATGTTATTACAAAAAGACGTTGTCACAAAAAGAAATAGGCAGTCATGATGGGGAATGCCGACAGAAGTGAAAACCCCAAAATGTACACAGGCCGCTGCGCGTCGCCAGTAGGTATAGTGTATTATCTGCGTCGCCAGTCCGGCGCAACACGTCACATTAGCAAGTCGGTGACGTTATCATGTCGGTGACAAGTTTTGCCCCTACCAAAAATCACTCAACGCGGCTAAAGAAGTTTTCACTTCAAAAAAGTTCCTCGCAATCAAAACAAGCTAGCTAGCCAGTTTGTCAAAACGGCCGGTATTGAATGGCGACGTTAGGCGATGCGTTGGTTCAAATTCAAGTCAAACGGTGCTCTTTTGGAAAGTCTTCTTTAGGATAGCCGTAAAAATTCAATGTTAAGGAGTATACTATTTTAAAAGGAGACTGGGCGATTTTGTATGGGAAGTGGTCTATGGAACAATAGCGATATAGTTTTGATATTTATGTAGGGGCATCTATACTCATATGCAAAAGGGCGTTAAAGTCTGACCCGGTAATTTTGAGTTAGTTAAACTTTTAGAATTTACAGGATTTTCAGGGGCGGTACCTTAACCGGTGTAGCTACAGGAAAACGTTCTTAGGAGACTGTCTTTAACTTTTTGAGTAATTGCTAACTGCATTCACAGATTTTGTAAAAATATGTACATTTCGTAAGAAATTACCGTAGGTAGAGGTTAAGAAAGTAGTTTGAATAGACGCTTTTCATAGTTTATAGATATTGACCGCTATGAGAAACTCATAGACACAATCTTAAAATTCTTGATTCTTCACAATCTCCAGAAAAATAAACAAATGAAAAAATAATACAGATCATGGTATAATAATATACTTCGCCAGGTTTAGCATTCCGGTCACGGGGGTGACACAAGCCTACGTCATCACCGCTGTGTTACCAGTAGTGTGTCATAATCACTCCCCAATCGCCTTTATTACCTGTGCGAATCCGATAAAACACAGAGGTTTTAACTAACAATTACGTTGGTATATGTTAAATATTGATTTGTTTCGTTTGTTTAGAAAAATGAAATGACAATTTAAATGGTTTAAATAAAGTGGCAACCGGATAGTGACGTAAGTATGTGTCACTCCCGGAATGCCAGACCTTGTTTTTTTAGACCATGATACAGGTTATTATTTTGATACTCGCAATAAGATGACCATCGTTTTTCATATTTTATGTTTGAAAAGTCGTTATGTTATGAAATACCGTGGTTAAGATGATTAATCACTACGAATTGTTTTTCGGAAATCTTTTTTGCCATTTGTGACATTTCTTGTACTGTAAACTCGGTTGGTCCCATACAGTTTTTAGATCCTAACGAGATATAAAATTGAATGGCATCAAAAATAGGTTTTTGTATAAATTATACATTTTCTTGCTTACTGTACTTTTATTTCAAAATTTTTAAATACGGGTCAACTTGTTTAAAAAAGCTAAGGATAGTTTCCAAAGAATGCTTTCATGTATCTACAACGGTTAAGGTATCTGCCCTTACTATCCGTCCGAATATCCACCCTACAGTTTATAAAAGTGTATTTTAATCAAAATTGCCGGGTCACATTTTGATACGACTTTGCACAAGGGTAAAGATGAGGTATCCCTACACAAATGACCACTTTCATCCAGTCTCCTTTGAGGGGTCCCCGCCCCACATAGTGATGCTGTCTGTACCTAACCATTACATATTATTAAATAGTTCTCTACTACACAAGCCCATTAAGATCTATTTACACGGTGCAAGTTTATTGCCTGCGGCATACCATAAAATTGTAGCAACAATTGACTGGCACCGTCTAAAAAATACCGTCATATCAATATCGAATTTAAGCATCGCCTTGGAGCCATGGACTCAACAAAAACATGACCCAAGTGTTGATAAAATACTCTACAATATTATTCCGATGTGTTAAAGATAATGACACTACTATAGTCGCAGTATAACGCATAATCTCTTTTTCAATTATTAAAAAGCACCTTATCGAAAAGTGTATTGTAGGATTTACATAGAGATTATAGCGCACGTGCGCCCTTTCACACTCGTATTGCGTGGCGACAAGTGCTTTGGTTTCTGTATTGTATTTTATTCACGAACGCGAACGCAACCAAAAAGTATATAAACAATGTTTTTATACGGTAACTGGCAAACTGTATGCATAAAGTAGTAAAATTTAGAATTAAAGTTTGGAACGGTATGGTGTGAAAACAAAGAACTTTGACGTTTTCATTGTTACTTCGGACTTCAGCATAATACGTTTCGAAAATTATTTTCTAAGTGTTTATAATTTTATTCACCTTTACCTTATAGAAATTTAAGTAATTCAACAATGCCAATAAAACTTTTGCTCGCTCGTCAAATATTCGACGCGAAGGCCGTGCCGACTGTCGAGGTGGATATGGTAACAGAACTTGGACTATTCCGCATTGCGGTACCATCAACAGATGAGAAAAAAATTGCAGAATCATTACAGCTACGAGATAATAATGCCTCGGAGTACCACGGTATGGGTGTAATGAGTGCTGTCAAAAATATAAACAATATAATCGCCCCAGAACTCATAAAACAGAACCTCGAAGTCACCATGCAAAAAGAAATAGATCAGTTCATGATTGCCCTCGACGGTTCTGAGAACAGGTCGAGGCTCGGCGCGAACGCTATAATGGCTGTGTCGCTGGTGGTGGCCAAGGCCGGAGCCGCCAAGAAAGGCATGCCTCTATACAGACACATTTCAGACATGGCAGAAGTCACCACCATCATATTGCCAGTTCCGCACTTCACAATCCTGACTGGCGGAACATTGTCCTCCAACGGATTGCCATTTCAAGAATATTCAATTATGCCAACTGGAGCGGCATCCTTTACAGAAGCCATGCGTATTGGTACAGAAATATATATGTATGTTAAAAACATAATATTGTCCAAATACAACGTGGAGTGTTCGTACGTCAGCGATGGCGGCGGTTTCTCCATTCCAATCCTAAGCCACAGAGATGCGCTTCTTTTCCTAACCGACGCTATTAAGCAATGCAGATATCATGGCAAGGCTGAAATAGCCATCAACGCCGCTGCAACGGATTTATACAAAGATGGAGCTTATGATTTAGAGTTCAAGAACCCAAATTCAAATCCTCAAGAATATATTTCGTCTGACAAGCTCGCCGAAATATATTTGGACAATATTAAAGAATTCCCAGTGTGTTCTATTGAAGACGCTTTCGAATATGATGATTGGGCTGCATGGTCCCTGCTTACTACTCGCACATCGGCGCAACTATTCGGCAACGACTTGACGCAGACCAACCTGAGAAGAGTTGGCCTGGCAATCGATAAAAAAGCGGGAAATTCAATTGGTTTGCGATTAAATCAAGCGGGTACGTTGACTGAGGTCATCGAATGTTACAAGTTGATTAAAGCAGCTGGATTAGGCGCGGTTGTCCTTGATAGATGGGGAGACACTGCTGATTTGTTCCTGGCTGACTTCGTGGTGGGGCTGTCCGTGGGCCAGCTGAAGTGCGGAGCGCCCGTGCGTGGCGAGCGCGTCGACAAGTACAACCAAGTGCTCAGGATAGAGGAGGAGTTAGGAGCGCTATCCAAGTACGCCGGCAAGAACTATCGCGGCCAACTGTAAAAAATCATTGCGGTCATTTGCTGTTTTGTATTTAAATTTTTATTTTTAATAATAAAAGGTAACCCACAATAATGCAACTATTAATTTTCCTTATTTATTCAATTCCGATACAGACTAATTTTTAGAGACTACATCAGAGCTACTTACACCCCTAAGTACTCTTAAGACTCTTCGTTCCTGTTAATATTAAATAACACAAATCTGACTGTTCCGTTCTGTTCTGTACGTAGCGAACGCACAAATTGCCGGAAATACTCATTATGTCCATTGTGACATGATATAAACTGTTATTAAAGCACTTGTAGTTATAGAGGGGTGGACTCTGCTAGTCGTAGCCTTGACGTAGCACGAACTTACTAGGTAACAATTTTTAACAAACATCGCAGTTGGTTATCTTTTATAAAAACATACATGGTAGGTACCATGCTCTGCCTCCTGACCTTTTCTTCGATGGTGCAAGTTATCAGTTAATAACTATAATAGGTACAGTCAGCCACGAAAACATTTATACACGGACAAGGAACCATTTTATTGTCTACAACTTTTGTTCCATAGATGTCAGCGCCAAAATCCAAATTCGCGATATTTCATAATTATTTATTTTAGGAACTCTTTAAAATACGCAAAACATTATATCCACCTTACAGTTACAAAACAAAGTATGCAATTTACTTGACCAAAACCAAACATTTTGTCCCAAAACTTCTATACAAACTGTCACCAAAACAATGTTCACAATAATACTTCCAGAACAAGGTAAATAAGACTGACAATATGATACGACTTGTAACGAACGACACGTCTTTGATTTTGATTAATAGAAGACAAGAATGATATTATTGTCATCTTCATTTCATGCATGATGTTCCATGATTTGATTTTGAGCATTGCGTTACAATACTGCGCCAGCTCGACGCACGGACTAAAAAGACAGGACACAGACAAAGACACAGAGCGAGTTCGAGCGGTTACAAAAATGAATACGCTTTTGTAACCGCTCGAACTTGCTCTGTGTGTAACATAGATTCAAGTGTAATGCTCGATTTTCCGCACTCACTCCTGCAATGTTCCGAATTGTATCCTTATAGGTACGCACTGTAATGTTCGCCTGGACGCATTCGCTGATGAAATACTCGAATCCGAACATTGCTCGCAAATGCTCCCAGTGAGTGCCTACCTTAAGATGCGATCGTTTTCATGACAATAATTTCATGTCAGTCTGACGCGTTAGAGTAAATGGCAATTGTTTATGACATCGCAATTTCAACTAAAAACTTAAACCTTTTCTAGAAGTTGAACATTTGAATTAAATGACTTTTAGATTTGTTTACCTCATTATTGAATGATGAGTGTATACATATCAGTGACATTTATGTAGATTACCTGGTTTTGATCATAGGGTGTATATGTCGCAGCAATATGGTTCAGGCCGTGATATAGTTATATCCCTAGAGATATAGCTATATACCGTAATATAGTTATATGAAAGCGGTTCTCGCGGTCTTACTACGAATATAACTATGATATGAGCACGATCTAGTAATATAACTATCTTGCTCGACTAATTTAGTGAAATAATTATAATTGTATTTATTATAAGTATATATTTTCTTTGATTTGCACATCTTTACCCTAATTGCGTAACATTCTATCAATCACAATCTGAATAATTTTGAGCCTATTGCTAATCCATTGCTTCATACGTTCCAAAAATTTGTCTGCTCAACATCATAAATAACGCAATGAATGTCGTTGAACTGTCAAAATGAAAGCCATTCCTACTGTAAGCGTGTTATGCAATTAACTCGTTGGTTACTCATCCATACTATATACTTATATCATAAATAAAAATCTCGTGTCACGGTGTTTGTGGTGACACTCCTCCAAATCAATTCTATATTTTTGTAAATTTTGACGTTTAAAAGTGCCTTTTATGTGCCTATTTGAAATAAATGATTTGACTTCGAGTTTGACACCCCGACTGATTTTATGATTTTTGTTATGTATGTTTGGTAGGTATGAGAATAGGTCGTAAAGTATATTAATTCATACCGCTCCCACGGGATCGAGACTAATGCGGGTGAAACTGCGGGGCGCAGCTAGTCCTAACTAATATTATAAATGCGAAAGTAAATTTGTCTTTTGTTTGTTACCTTTTCACGCCTAAACCACTGAACCGATCATCCTGAAATGTTGCATATACGTTTTCAGGTGTACAGAAACGGACATAGGGTTAGCTTTTGTTACGAAATTATCACAACCAAAAGAAACAATATTTTAGGTAGCCAGTCATTAAAATAATTAACATTAATGTAAACAATCTGTTTTTTCCGTAACCAACTCTTTTATAACGGACGCGGTAAATCCGCGGCCTTTATCACTCTGTAGCATCTCAGGGCACCCAATAACCAAAAATTAGTTTATCACTCTGTAGCATCTCAGGGCACCCAATAACCAAAAATTAGTTTAATAATTATATTGTGATGCTACCTGCCGCACGCTTGGAGGTCAAGCGACGAAGATATGAAAGCTTTGTTGTGTCATCTTGATAATTTAAAATCAATTTGTATACTCCATTTGGAGAAGATTGCAGGTCAATTAAGCTCATTTGCCCTCGGTTGTTAAATGAGTTTCATATTATAGGGCGGACTTCAATGCTATTCTTTGGAAACGCTTTCTTGTTTTGACACGTTACACACGGCAAAACTGACAACCACCGGAGTAGGTATAAAATATTTGGATTTCAAAGTATAACGTTACATACTTTGAAATCCAAATATAATGCCGCGGGGAGCACCCCGCACTCTGCACCCCGATTTTACAAACATTTCACTAGATTAGTCTAGTAAGATAGTAATATTTCTAGATCGTACTCGTATCATAGTTACATTCCTAGTAAGACAGTTATGAACCGCTTTCTTATGACTATATTACGGTATATTACTGTATCACGGCTTCATCCATCTTACTGCGACATATAGATGTTTTGGGACAACACATTTACTTCGTTTTTGTAAAGTAAATTGCATACTATGTTTCGTGCGGTGGATACAATGTTATGGAACAATGGTTGTACCTAGACAATAAAATGGTTCCTTGTCCGTGTATACATTTTTTTGGGGCTGACTGTACAATACAGCTAGGTAAGCAAAGGAAAGGTGTAAACTTAATACCTATTTAGGCATTTACAAATAACACTAAGTATTTTGTTCTAAAAAACAAGTCCCACCCCGTTATCGGTATGATGTATCAATGAATTTGTTATCATAAGCGCAATACAATGAAAAAAATAATCGACAAGGACAGGTCAACCCTATCGGGGTGTATAGAAGGGGCCTAAGGGCCCATAACAGTGCGCACGTGCGCTCCCCTCGTGTGGCGGCCCCCTCACATCACGGGGCCACACGGAGCCGCACGGGGCCTTAACGCATTTGTGAACTGTTTAGTTAGCCCTCTTTACGTTTCACAAAAATAATTGTAGATAAATAAACCTCAAGTTGTTGCGCTTAGGGGGTTCCGGAGCGATTATGCGCGGATAATTAAAGTTGGACGATTAGCAATTTTTTTCGCTATTCATTTTTCTCGCGTTGATGAAATTATGGCCCAACGTCCCGGCAAAGGTCCCGAAAATTGAAATAAAATGACGTGGTTCAAGTGGTTTTGTCCCCTAGCATTTTGGTGAAAAATAAAGTCACTTGTAGTACAGCTTCTTTTCTTCGGAGACGGATTGAATGCCGTCTCAAATGTTAGTCTAAGATTATATAAAAATAAACTATTATTTGTTTAGGTGGATCGCATAATTTTATGGTTTTCTATGTACTCATACTCACTAGGTAGGTGAGTATGAGTACATACAAAAACATAAAATAACTAAGACAGAACCACAGGGGCATATTTTACATACTAAATGGTCCATTGAACTGACTTTATATAACGCGTAGCGCGCGTAGCCGGGCCTACGAAACTCGTAGAACCCTGAAATGTTCTTTAAGAATTGGAATGTAAGAACATAACTTATGATCCTGAAAGTACCTGCAAATGCTGTTTAACCTATAGATATCATCCTATTTTACTTACATACGAGCAGCGAAAAGGTTTAAAAATAATTACTTTGGTATTTTTCTAAAATTACAGTTTTTTAGGGTTCCGTAATCAACAAGGAACCCTTATAGTTTCGCCATGTCCGTCCATCCATCCGACGGTATGTCCGCAGCTTAGTTCAGAGACTCTTAGTACTAGAAAGCTGTAATTTGGCATAGATATATATACCTACATATTAGTCACTCCGAAAAAGTGGTAAAAAAATATTTTTTGGTTACCTCTACATGTTAAGAGAGGATGATTTTTTTCTCGTCTACCCCTTATTGTGGGGTATTATTGGATAGGTCTTTCAGAAATATTCCGGGATTATCCAAACAATTTTTCGATCATATTCAATATTAAGCTTTAAAGTGCTAATTTTTGTTAGAGTCAAGTGTCCCCCGCCCTGTCAGCTAAATGTGTGTTTTTGGATATGAGAAAAAAATCATGGTAGTAATATATATAACGAAGTTAAAAGAAAAACTATCACAGCTAAGTAGGCTTTACAAGTTAACGATTAATAGTCGACCAACTTACATTTGCAGATGGAACGTATGGGAGAACACTTTTTTTAACTACAATGCTAAGTTTGTTCTTGGGGTAAATTCATCCCACCTACGGAACCCTTCACTGTGCGTGGACCGACACACACTTGACCAGTTTATAACAATGAAAATCAAAAATAATTTCTTAAATAATATTAACATGATTTAAAAGCTAACAGTAAAAAAAAACTAAATGTAATAAACTTACCTAAATTATATACGAGTACTTAGTAATTGTTCTGTATGTTTTATTATTAAATACTTAGTTATTGTTTAGTTTCCGAATTGAGTCTCTTCCTGAAGCCCCATTTACACGGTGCAAGTTTCCTATCGCATACAATAAAATTGAAGCAACAAAATTGTCTTGCATTGTCTACAAAAAAATTTTTGTTGCTTAAACTTATGGAATTACAATGGTGCCGATTCTCTTGTACACCGAACTAAACTAACTAAACTATCACTAAAATTCCTTACTTTTGGCTATAAGAATCTTAAAGCTATGCTGCAATAAAATATCTCTAAATTTAAAAATATATTTGACGCAACTAAAATTTAATTTGACTATTGCGACTCCACCTGGTACTTGTTTGTCCTACCCCGTGTTTTTTTTTAGATTCGGAGGCGCGCATGGGTGTACGACGTGTTTTATATGGAATTTTTCACTTTTTGTATGGAAAATATTAAAAATTATTGCCTACATATAGAGTTTAAGTGGTTTAAGGGTCCCATAAAGAGGGTCGAAATTTTCATTATTTTTGCGATAGGACACACCATTTTCGAAATATAAGCAAAATAAAATAAAAAAAGATACAATACTGTTTTTTGTCTGAAGTCGAGGTGTTGTGGTCAATTTTAGTTCATGACAACAAATTTTATTCCAAACCTTTTTAATCGCGATTAAAAATAGCCAGATTTAGTTAAACAACCAAAATTTTAGGTGAAAAACGTCAAATTCAGAATAGCAAAATAGCCATTTTCATTTGATTACTCTAAAATGATAATTTATTTTTTAACTTTTTTATTATTTAATTTCTTTTTTTTTCAGTGCCATCTTAGTGCTGTCAAACTAAAATATAGTTAAGTTGTGTCACTCTACGGCCCGTTGTTTGATCATTAGTCAAACATACTAATAGTTAAAATGCGTTAGTTAAACTAACAATTTGTTAAAAAGGACAGAAGTATGTTGTTTGATAAATGGTTAAGTTAACTATAGTTAAAAAAATTGACAATTTGCTATAAAAGGTAACCATGCGCAGACAGAGTAGTTAAACTTTGACAGCTATTGACTATTGTCAAGTGACTAATTGTTAAATTGGCTATTGGTCATGTTTAACTAGGTATCAAACAACGGGCCCTTAGTCTATTTCAGAATAGGAAATTATCGTTTGGTAGGAATAAACTAAATTTTAATGATTTTTAGTCTAGTTTAGAAAATTTTGTGCCTAGAGAATCGGCACCACTGTCAATTAAGACCACGTTCACACGGACGTAAAAATATCGCGGCGGGATTTTATAGCGCACTGGATTTTCAACTCCCGGTGTTGAACTAAGCATTGAGAATCCAACAGAGTGCATCCTAGCAGCGTGTCGAAAAATCACACTGTTGGATTTTCAACTCGCGAAAAAATCCCGCCGCGATATTTTTACGTCTGTGTGAACGTGGACTTATTCACACCGTGTTATTCGGGCTTAATTCTAGGCCTAGAGCGTATAAGCTCCATTTAAGTACATACATACAAACATACATAACATCACGCCTGTATTCCCCGAAGGGTTAGGCAGAGGTGTACCTATGCACCTGTGCACACCCACATTACGCCAGTTATGTTTAACTCCCATGTAATAGGGGCGAGCCTATTGCCATCAACCGGGCACAAATCCAGACTCCGGGCTGCTACCGAGGAATTCCAGATGGAAAAACCCGGTAACACTTTGCCCGACCCGGGACTTGAACCCAGGACCTCATGCTTAGCAGTAGCGCTTGCGACCACTAGACCAACGAGGCACTTAAGTAGGTCCATTTAAGTAGGTCAAGGTAATATTAAAATAATATAACTGTAAAGTGTCACGTGTGTCTATGCACAATAATCCCACAATCACTTCATTATAATGTAGGTAAACTAGGTTACATTCATAGCCTATGATGATTGAAGTCCACAATTCTACCTTCTTAGTACTGAAGGTATTTTATTGAAGTCTACGGTTTACATCTATGAATCCACCGGTAATTTACTATTAAGCTCTGGCCATACTAAAGCGAATCCCGCGCGAGACAACCCCGCTGCTCTGGTCCATTGTTGTACCTGGTCTGGAACTTACCGCTTTGATAGAAATCTGCGCGGTATCTAGTCGGTAGGATTTTTTTTTTAAACTCGTAGCCGGCCCGAAATGATTAGGAACTCACGCGACTTAACTAACGCACTTAACTAGATACGAGGGCGGGTCAATAAGTCCGTGACTTTTGGAATAAAACACAGATTTTTTGATAAAAAAATTATTTTATTTTTCAACGTAGTCTCCCTTGAGCTCTATACACTTTGTCCAACGCTTCTCCAATTTTTTTATCCCTTCCAAAAAAAATGATTTGTCGAGGTCCTCAAAATAGGCCTTTGTTTGCGAGATGACTTCATCATTGGAGTCAAATCTTTTTCCACCAAGCCATTTCTTCAGGTTTGGGAACAAGAAGTAGTCGCTCGGAGCCAAATCTGGAGAATAGGGCGGATGAGGGAGCAATTCATAGCCCAATTCATGGATTTTTGCCATGGCAACTGCACATGTGTGCACCCTTGCATTGTCTTGGTGGAAAAGAACTTTTTTCTTGGCCAAATGAGGTCGGTTTTTTTTCAAATCGTCATTGAATCGGTCCAATAAGTTGGCATAATATTCCCCATTGATTGTTCTTCCCGTTTGAAGGTAGTCAATGTGGATTATCCCGCGTGCATCCCAAAAAACAGTCGCCATAACTTTATTGGCTGACAAACCCACCTTGGCCTTCTTCGGCGCCGATTCACCCTTAGAAACCCACTGTTTTGACTGTTGTTTGGTCTCTGGTGTGTTGTGATGGATCCATGTTTCGTCCACGGTTACAAAACGGCGCAAAAACTCCTCCATATTGCGATTAAACAACGCCAAACCTTCCTGTGAAGTTGTTACACGATTGCGTTTGTGGTCGACTGTGAGCAAACGCGGCACCCATCTTGCGGAAAGCTTTCTCATGCCCAAGTGATCATTCAAAATTGAAACCACTGAGCCATGCGAGATCCCTACGGCTTCCACAATCTCTCGCACTTTCAATCTTCGGTCGGCCAACACCATATCGTGAATTTTTTCGATTGTTTCGGGTGTAGAGACCTCAACTGGGCGTCCAGGACGTTCGGCATCTTCAGTGCTTGTACGGCCACAACGAAATTCAGTAAACCACTTTTTTACCATTGAAATCGATGGTGCAGAGTCCCCATAGTATTTATCAAGCTTAGCCTTGGTCTCGGTAATGGTTTTTTTTCGCAAGAAATAATGCTTAATAAGCACACGAAATTCACTTTTTTCCATTTTCTCCTCAAATTAGTGAGTATTCTGATAAAAATAGCTGTCAAACACAAACTAACTGACGCAGCAAGTTTAAATTTTGACAGGAGTCAACTGACAGATGCCTGTTGACAGGAGCAGTGTTGCTGTTTCAGTAAAGAGGTCAGAAATTCAAAAAGTCACGGACTTATTGACCCGCCCTCGTATTCCCCGGCTATTTAACAATTTCATAAGCTACTAATTCGAAAATCGATATGCATTTTGCAGTAGGTGCGGAAAGTAGAGTATCCTCCTCGGGGATAAAGGTGTCTTCGTCTTGGGCGAGCTTCAATACCTCGCTGCACTTAGGATTCTAGTCTTAACTGCCTCGCTTTGCTCAGGAGTTGATTCACGACTCCCTCACTGAGCACGGGAACCCTAGATTCCTTCGTTACGTTCGGGATTCAAAATTGCGCCCGTGACAAAAGACACTGCTTCATCTCCTTAGTGAATAATCTACTATTCTCTTCACAAACAATGGCATCATATTATTTTAGACAACCTTAAAAACTAAGCGACACTAGTTTGTGAGAGACTGGTGTCTGCAGTAGGAATACTTACTAGTATAGCAGATCACCGCAATTGTCTCCAAATGAGGACAATCTTCAATGCCTTAGCCCGATATGCACGTTGATGCTGTACCTATGTGCAGAATCTTCGTAATTATATAGATGACAAAATACACCCAGATATTTAATACTTTTTTTAAAATTTGATGTTTATTTTCAGGTAGCAACCTACAAGCGCATTCGTTGTCATGGTCTCGACGAGGGGAGAGGCAGCCAGGATCCACCCTGCACGCCAAGATATGGATGCCCGAAGACCCCAGGATCTTCGCATGTAACACCACCATTATCGATAAAGACGAACTTAGCTAAACACCTGTGTAAAGCCAGATTCATATTAAGGCTCCCGGAAACAGGCGCGACGCGACAGCATGACACAAAGGCGCCGCTCGTCGCGCGACGAGCGGTGCCTTTGTGTCGCGAGCGATTCGCGACACATGCCGCGCCTGTTTGTAGGAGCCTTTATTGTGTAGTGACGTGTCGTGACGCCTACTGACGCAGTGTTAGCCAATCAAAATTCATTGTGATATGACGTAGTCCTAACCGAATCATTAGATTGGTCTATCCTGCGACACGACACAACACGACACAAATGTGCAGAACGCTTCACATTGTTATTTTTGTATACAAAATATTAATTGATCTCATTATTATATATATTTGTACCTGCTGCGGTTATTGCGTTATAACTAATTTATTAAGTAAAAGTATAAAGGAGTTTAGTAAGTTAAAGTATATTTTTAAAGATCTTTATCTCAATTATGTCTTGTCAATTAGGTAATTGTATGGTTAAATGTAACATCATGTAAAATATATGTAAGATAGTATAAAAAGACCAAAGGTATTTAAATCTGTGTAATTATTTGAATAACATGTAACTACTATAACTCTAGTCACTGTACCTATATTAAATCGTAAAATAAGTATCATTTTATTAACAACTAGCTTCTGACCGCGGCTTCGCCCGCATTGATGTCGGAAATTATCCCACAAGAACATGTTACCGGGGCAAAATAGTAGCCTATGTTACTCCTTATAACATGAGCTATCTGCCAGTGTAAGTCTCATCAAAATCGGCTCAGTCGTTTCAGAGATTAGCTGGAAGAAACAGACAGACAAAAAAAAAAAATTTTTTGTTTATAAGGTCCGTATATATACTATTTATATGCATTTATTAAAAAGCTGTTATTTTGACATTATAAACAGACACTTCAATTTTATTTATTTGTATAGAAGATAATATGTACCATATCTACCTAACACTAGTGTAAGTATTTTAATTAAATAAATGATCTATCTAACTATTGCTGATATTTCTTTTTTCCATCTTTATGTATGTAGGTAACAGTAGGTACTGTTACCTACCATTATCTCTGAACGTAGGCCCAAGAACGAAACCGCGCATGGTAAATTTGAGTGAGAGTGAGAGAGTTCCCTCGGACACCTATATTATGCATACTGCGCAGCAACTCGCTGCAACTTCCGAGAGCTCATAAAGTTTTGCGCGTACTGTACGAGACACGTTATGACAGCAGCCTGAACGTTAAAATTGTATCTGTTCAACCCTTTCTTTCCAGAGTGTTAAAAGGAGACAAGACGATGAAGCAACGGGCAACATTTGGCCTAGTGTGAGGATTTATACTAAGGTATTCGATCGTGTTAACGAATGAATAGTGGCCCGGCCGCGCGGGAGATACTTGGACATTCGTCGCACTCCCGACTGGACGTACGCATGCAGCACCTACTGTAAAGGCACCCAAAAAGCATGGCAGAGGTTAATGAAAAGCCTCGTTCATAGAATTTTATGCGATGATATCATTATCACAAACAGTTATCAGTACCTGCAAGTTGTCGAGCACATCATTACCACGTTATGAAAATCGAAATAACTTTTAGGGTTCTGTAGCTAAATGGCAAAAACTGTTATAATTTCGTCCTGTCCGTCTGTCTGTCAGTCAGTATGTTACACACTTACACAGCCTTTTTACTCGGAGACTAACGAACTATATCGAAGTAAATTGGAAAGAAGGTGTATTCTTCCACCGCTTAACAATGGTGTAGTGAAATTATTAAAAAAATAATTAGTGGTGGCACTCCCCATACATGCAACATGTAAGCACGTGGGCTACCGTTGCATTCCATAATTAACAAAAATACGATGATTCTTATTGATTTTTTTTTTATAGGTAGTGGTAGTGCATGGGGTTATCCCGACTACGGAACCCTTCACCGTGCGTCGCCGCGCACTTGGCCAATTTTCATATTTCTTTTTGCTTCCGGCAGATTCAATTGGAAGCTATTATAGTTGAAAATTGCGGAGTTCGATTGTGAAACTGTGGAAGGTTACACAGGTGTTTCCATTCCCAAGGGGTGAGCTACGAAGGACGCTCCGTGCACATACCCATTTATTAAAACACATTCGGGTGTACTGATTTTGATAAACGCTTCGTAAAAGTAGGAAACCATGCAATGCTCGCCAGTTGAGAGGATGTCATTCGACAAAGTCTCGAAGTAGGACAGTACCTCTAAGATCTCAGGAGTTAGCCCAGGCCCTGCTTGATCCTAAAAACATGGAACTATTTGGACTCCATTTATCTGGTAAGTAGTTACTTAAAGTGCCCACCTGGATACTGCAACCTGCCCTTACAAACCTTTGCAAGGGCAGGGTTGCTCATTGTCACAGTTGGCTGTGCAACACAGCAAAACGTCACCTTCAAAAATATGTACCTAGAATAATTTAATTATTCACCTAATCATTACTTACCATGGCTTACTAGGTATGCGAAAGCTGTAATATTATGTATCTATATCTGTGGCTGTAGGTAATTAGTTGGTTGCCTGAAGGCCGGGCGGTCTATGTCCTGGTTTATTTATTCATAGCAATGCCACGTGTGGAAGCCATGGCCAAGAAAGACCGAATCTGCCAGTCACAGGCAGATTCGGTCTTTCTAGTCTCTAGCGTCCACTTCTAGTTGAGTCACGAGATCATTCATGTTTGTATTTAGATATTTAGAGGTAGTTTGAGAAAAGTATTCCAAATCAAATGTCCACGTGTTGTCATTAATAAATTTATTAAGTAAGTCCGCCTACTGTCGTTCGTTACGAAGGCAAAACTATGGTTTCTAACAGAAAAGCTTAGGTAGATTAAGTCCAAGATTTACGCTTTGAGTTCCGCTTCATGTCCCTTATTAAGTTTTTTCTAAAGTATCGTGTAAAAAAAAAAAAACTTTTGTATTTGTTAACCATCAAACTGAATGCGAGGCTCTAGGGCGGCACTCGATCAATATATACTGTAGATGCGGATTGGCTGCAAATGTCTTTTCCCACGGCATCCCACACCACCGACAGTGCTGCATACCAGTGGAGACAGGCCACGCACCTCTAGCGAACACCGGATTAGATTGCGACCAAAAAAAAATCGAATAAAAATACCTGCACTAAAATATAGTTCGAAGACTATTACCATTTTAGATTCCAGTCAGAGCTCTAGAGAAATATAATGTGAGTATTTATGGTACTTATGTAAATAATCCCCGTGGCATTGACGCTCCCACTGCTCAACACGTTGGTTATAAATATTCAATGTAAGAGTGGCATTTAAGAGTAGACACTGTCAAGGTGAAGCTGCAATATTCCGTTAACATGCCAACTAAGTCCTACTGGAAAATAAAGATATTTTGTTTAGGAGCTAATGTCGAATTTTTGGTGTCTGGGATTCATTGGGAGGTTATAAACGCATCTCGGAAAACACTCACAACCACGGAAATGGAACATTGCTGTACGAAAATCACTCTTAACACGTTCAATGGCGGGACCCCTTCCGGGGGACTCTCTCTAGTAGTATGTATTTGGGATGCCGGGAGCCATCGTGCAGGCCGCATTTTAAATGTAGATTGTTCTTAGCAAATACGGCGTTATAAAATGCGGAATTAAAAGCAGTTGTATATTTTATCAAGATTTATATCAGCGTTGGTATTAAAATACAAGTAGTACCTAAGTAATCTCCGACCGGCGTCAGGCAGGGGGGCCGTATTTCAGGGGTGGAAAACCATTTTCACAGTTACCTACAAGTATTCACTCAAAATATTCATTATGAAATTATAAAACACGAAGATGAGTTTAAAAATCGAGGCTTTTCAGAGTTCCGTATCAAAATGGTAAAAAGGGACTCTTATGGTGGGGCTTCGCCTGACTGCCCGTTCGTCTGTCACAGCGGCTTATTTCAGGACCTACTACTGCTGTCGCGAAATAAAAAAGGAAATTCACCACTTTAACACGTACAATTTAAAAAAACTCAAAACTCAAAAACTCAAAGCATTTATTTCAAATAAACCAATTACAGGCACTTTTGAATTGTCAAAGGGTCAGTCAGTCAGAAAAATGAAGCTAGTTGCCCATTCCAAAGCGTAGTAGGTACCTATGGAGAAGAACGGGCAAGAAACTCCATAGACACTCTTTTAGATCAACATAATATAGTTACAAAAAACAAATTGTTTACATCATTCAAAAAAATTAAATTAAAATAAGCCGTGGCAGCCAAGAGTTGACCAGTCCCTACTGACGGCGCCCGTTCACGAACATGACGTATGGATCAGCACCATTCAGCTCAACCATTTTGAAGGGAACTTAATGATCCGACACCACCACCAGCGAAACATTTGAGTGAGCATGACATACTCTCAGCCGCCAGGGCACATTCAAGTCAATGAAAGACGAGCCTAGTAAATGGTGGTTTTATAGTAGGTACATAGTGCTCACACATGTGCTATGCAATTATACATTGTTAAGAGATTGAATTTATACAGAGTTTTTTAGAACATTAAGGAACATTTAGTATATTACACCTTCATTATTTTCTTTTACAATCACAACATAAAACGCTTTATAACTGACTTCAAAAAGGAGGAGGTAATCAATACGGATGTTTATATTTTTTTTTGAAGTGAAACCTTTATTACATCGTCTCAAACTTTTTCGTCTGTGTGTTGCATGTCACGTGACGGTCGGCCACGGAGTAGGGATAAAGTGAAAGGAAGGAGGTTTTTAGTTAAATGTCTATAATGTGAAAAAAAGTTTCACTTTTACCGTGGTTTCATAAAACCACACAATCCTTTTTTTTATGTATGTCCGGGCATAACTCCGTCATATATAAACGTTTTTTTTTCGAAAGGGTTTGTTTTCGAGGTGGTCCCATTGTCACCAAGTCAGAATCTGATGAAGGGATCCCATGGAAATCGAGGGAAATCCTCAAATTTTATAGGCACACCTATAGCGATTTGGGTATTTTTTATAGTAACTCGGGCATTTGCTCTCGGAAAGCACCATTCGGTGAAGTGGACCTGATGATGAAGGCCATTGGTGTCAACCGGAACTACTCAATAATTCAAGGGTTGCGATTCGATTACTTTAATATGTTTGCGAGGCAATTTATGCTCGTCACAATGTATATGTTGAAATGGAGCTGATGGTGGGTTCACCATCAGCTCCAGTTCTTTTGGTTCTTACCAGGAGAACTCCTCAACAATTAACGTCCCTGCATCGGCAAAAGGAATATTTTTTAAAAGGTGATGAGCAGTTGACATTAAACTATTGTAACTTAAATAAATTAATAACTGACTCACTAAAAAGTGAAAAATAAAATCTTTTTTACAAAAAAAACAACCGACTTCAAAAAAAAACACTACAAAGTGAAAAATAACGGTGGCAAAAAGCAAAATACTGATACAAAGACACCGACTTCCGAAATTAAAGTTATTTTTCACTTTGTAGTGTTTTTTTTTTGAAGTCGGTTGTTTTTATTGTAAAAAAGTTTTTTGCCCTATATTTTTGACCTGTTTTCCTTATTTTACTACTTGTGTTTTCTGGTGGTACTTACGAAAATAACCTCACATAGTCGACCGAGATGGATAAGCAATGGTTTAAAGAAATTTTCTATGCGTAAACGTCAACTGCTGTGGTGTTATCGTTTAAATCGTAGAAAGGAAAATAAAAAAACCTTCAAGTCGCCTCAGGCCGATCATAGCAGATCATAAAGCCCACAAAAAAAACCCAAAACAACCATTTTATACAGAGAGCTCACAATAAGTGCAAAGCAACGTGGACAATTATTAAAAATATTTCAATTAATAAAACAGTAAATCTACCTAAAAGTGACATTTCACCCACACACTTACACACCCACACTTGACACACCAATCAATCACACATACTGTACACATCTACTAACATTTGTCTCGCATACTTAATCTAGATATTAATTAAAATAAAAACTATAAAATGTCATACCTTACTACATTCTGTCAGCGCGCATAGTACATAATGTGTAAAATGAAAATGTAAAAGGGGTGGGATCCTGGTGTCCTGAAACACAGGCCACGAGCCTAACTTAGGCACCAGTCTCCCACAATATATACTCAACTGAATTATATGTCATTGTCAAATCTGACCGATGTAAAATAACATTTATATTGTGGTGAGAAAATAAAGTTTTATTATTATTATTATTATTATTTAAAAAATATCCTTGGCAAAAATGTTATTGATAATCCCTTAATTATAGGTTGGGGTTTGAGTAACTTTGTATAGAGTAGTGGCGTAATTTTTTTTTTCAGCGGCCAGTATTAGTATTCATCTTATTTTATTGTGCTGTGTTAAGTACACATATATGTTCAATTATTTTTGCCCTAAGTGATAGCGAAGCTGAGATAATTGCATTTGAAGATTGTAAAAATATTCAATTACTGTCGCAGTCTTTTTTAGAAGGTTGTATTAGACATTGGCTTTACTGTTTTACGACCGTCTGTCAATGCGACGTTAGTATTGGTTCTTGGGAAATAATAAAAAACATATTATTATACTTTATTGCATTTTATTACATGATAAGTAATAACACATTTATAAGCTCTCTTCGCCCATTTCGTTCGCAATGTCATGTTGAATAATCGTATATTATATAAGTTGTGTCTGCGGAGTCAGATTATTTTGATATCTGCGCCATCCCATGTACCATATAAACGTCATTGAAATTTTGTATTTTTTCCTAAATAAAAACGAAGAGAGCTTTTTTCAATCATTTTTATTTCTGGAGCTATCGCGTTAAATTTGGGAAGTGTCAAAGTTGAGATCAAGGCCAATGGAATAAAGTATTTTTTTTTAAGAATTGTGGGTAATTTAAAAGTTACTACATTGCCTACCAAGGTTCCATCATCAAGATATCAGACGTTAAATTTGGAATTTAGCTGTCGATTAATTGGTTGAATAGCTAAACTAAAAATCACTGGCCCGAGAGGATCACCTTGTTGACAGCCAACAGCAGATTCCAGAAGGTTGTCCCGATACAGTAATTTAGAAGGGTGTCTGTAACATTGCCAAAGGAAACTAAAGATTTGGGGTATTTGTTTTTTAGTTTCTGCCAGCAAGGTGTCCCTATTAACAGAATTGAATGCATTCTTTGCCGTAACCTAGCTGCAGGGGCTGATTTTTTTTCGAAACAACGGCACCATAAAATTTACAGCAAATCTTGGCTGCCATACGACGGACAGAAAAGGCCAGAATGTTAGAAAGAGGCTCATTTATTAAAAAAAAGTTTGCAGCATTAGGGACTAACCACACTTATTCAGCTCTATTCAGCTTTTGTCCATAGAAAACAACAATTTTGTATGGAATGCGTACTCATCCGGAAAGCTGAACGGATGCCTACGCATTCCATATAAAATCGTTGTTTTCCATCGACACAGCTGAATAAGTGTGGTTAGTCCCGTATAAGCCCAATTTTTTTTGATGTTTTTTACTTTAAAAAGTACTTCATTAGTAGTTCAATAAGTATTTAGAGGCTCAGTTAAATATTTTCCGTTTCAATAAAACAGCAAATTAATAAGAAAACGTTTATAAATATCACAATACTTGTTCATAGATCCAGGTTAGCGAGCAATTCATCGTCTTCATCGTGATCTAAGAATGACTTATCAGCATCATTACTGTTGCTACTCGATGACTGTTGTTCCCACGGCAATGGGACGAATGCTGCCATCCTTTTTTTGCTTAAAACTAATTCAACAATCGTATGCTTTACATATGCTTTCCAAAATGACCGATATATCGACTATACTGTCTGCATACCATGGTTATGTGGGATCCATAATAAGTTAGGGAATCATGTTCTGGGGTTATACTGTACATAAGGATGATGCTGTTAAGGCTCAGAAGAGGTGTGTCCGATCAATCTGTAAACTTAAACAGACCAATAGTTGCAAAGAATATTTAAAAAATCTTAATCTACTGACACTTCCATGCATATATATTTATAAAATTATTAATTTTGTAAGATCTAACATTACTTTCTTTGAAAAATATAAAAGTAAACGACATATTGGTAAAATTTGTACTCTATTAAATAATAGTATATTTTGCATGGCTCCCCATGTATACAATATTTCTTACCACACAAACCTATTATCGCCTAATATGTTAAAAAAAAAACTAAAAAGTTTTTTTGATAAATAAGGCATATTACAGCGTATCTGAATATTTGCAGGATAAACTATAGGATTTATTTTCATACTTTACTTTTGAACTAGTTTTATTGATCCGATTCTTAATTTTATTTTGTATAGTTTTTTTTTTGTGTTTTCTTTCTACTTATGTACTTTGCATCCCGAAAGGTAAAATAAGGTGATACCAAGACTGTGTTATACAAATATTACATGAATGTAAAACATCTGCATATTGTTTAACCATATTTGCAAAGAAATGAATTTGAATTTGGTTTCCGACATAAGGAGCCAATTGCAATCGGTTTTTAGGTTCGTGGCCGCAATAATACGTAAACTTTCAAATGAATATTATCTTAGGATAAGATTACCTAAGTTATCCCGATAGAAAAAAAGTCATGGTGATCAACTATCGTTCGAATGTAAAACCTACAAATATTAACGATTATTAAATAGGGGATGGTGTCCTTCCAAGCAATTTTAGTCTCTATTTCATTATCGCCATTTTCAGGTTCTGGCATTGAACAAAGTTCTCTTCTCCGGCTCCACGGAACAACGATGATGCGATTAATTCTCTGGATAGTTACCATGAATATGCGGTTGGAACCTGCTGGGTAATTAAGTAACTCACTAATAGTAGGAATGGCTTTCATTTTGACAGTTCAACAACATTAATTGCATTATTTACGTTGTAGAGCAGACAATTTTTTCTAACATATGAAGCAAGAGGCTTCAAAATTATTCAAATTGTGATTGATAGTGTGTTACGTAATTAGAGTGCTGCTTTATGAAGTTTATGTTCTTTGCTTTAATGTGATGTTTGTGCGATGTAATTTAAAAGAATAACTTTGTAACTATACCCAATAATTAACTCTTTTATTTCCTCCCAAAAAATACATACTTATTTATCCTGTATTTTATTCCGTTCTGCAGGTAGCTGTAGATAGTTTCCCGTAGTGGGTGTTTGATGTGTGGATGGTTACGCGTTGTGACCAAAGGTAAGCTTTCTTTGCTCGGTTGTCTGCTAGTATCTATTTCTTTTTTTATTCTTAGCCCTTATTTTTCCCTCATCAGTCATGTTACTCAATATCTAACACTTTCCAACTACGTATATACGGATTTGTGTAATGTTTTTTTTAGTTTTGCCGTCGATGCGATTTAAAATGGCAGATGAAGGTAATTCTCTTGGTGAGACACCTCGACGTGGAAGCCCTATAATTTCCAGGCCTCCGCCTATTCCGCCTAGGATTGAATATCCCATCTCCTATGAAAGCGATGATTTTCCCCTCTCGCTTTAGGTAAAGGTCGTTAAAATTATCATTCAAAGCAGTAATATATGGTTTGTCACTCAATTTTAAGAATTAGATGTAATTATATTATAATTATTATTTTTCACGTCAATACGATTATATATATACAAGAACTTTATCACAGATTTATTAAAAGTTTTGAAAATTTAAGTGAGAATGGTTGCTAACCAACTTTAAATCGTTTTAGATCATAAATGGTCATTCAAAATGAAAAATGATTAGAAAAACTTAAAACTGATTTTCAAAGACTTATTCATTGTTACCTCGACTTATTTTTTTTACAATATGGCCTCTGTTTGTCGCCATATTGAATTTTGATTACTGACATGTCTTTAGTGACATTCACAAAAATAATAATGACAAATCGATTTACGTAAGAATCATCAAAATCAGCCCACGCGTTTGTTTTCTAGACCAACATAATTATATACATTACGGGTGCAATACGAAGCCGAGAGTCACTTGTACTCCCCGTCATTGTAATATTTTTTTGTACTGGATTTTACCAGGGAACCTTGTGGTTACCTACGGAGATGTTGAAGGTCCAAATTCCAACTTTTACTGACGTTTTTTTACGAAAGCAAGTTTTTAATGTTATATTATAATAACACAACTTTAAATACCCCCACGACCCCCCCCCCCCCCTGTACCATTGCATGCACCCATAAGCACAATTTTTTGGGTGTTTTACATTGCACACCGCCGCAGGCAGCAAATTCTGACACAACATATAAGTCGTTTCCCAGCAATTATTTTTGTGCAATGTTACTATGTTTGATGTACTGAATGCGTAGTTGAAGGCTATGTGATGGGTCTTTTTACACAGGGTATATATGCTGATAAACACATTACCCTTCTTTGCGTCGCGCAGTCGGGTAAAAGCAACAAAAATAATAAAGAGTTACTGAGATTGGAATCTACCCCACCCGAACACTTGATTTTCTGACCGCCCACTTAGTTCTACGATTCTGCCAACACTAACTAAACTAATCATAACGAATTTTAGCACTAGTTTTAAGTCGGCTCGGCGCGGATACCAATCCATACTAATATTATAAATTCGAAAGTAACTCTGTCTGTCTGTCCGTCTGTTACCTTTTCACGCCTAAACGGTCAATGGGTCGTCTTAGGGGCGGACCACTGAAAGGAGATATGATGGTAGGGAAGGACATAGACTACTTTTTGCATTTCTGAAGTTACAATTACGTATATCAGTTTTTTTGAAAAATGTTCCTCCAAGGGGTTAAAATAGGGGATGGTATTTGGAATTCACATGTAGTATTAAACAATTTTGTGTACCTACCTCTTTTTAAGAGATTAATAGTATGGAAATATAGTCTTAATCCGTATCTTAAGGTAATACTTAGTATATATTTTAAAAGTTATTACAGATTAAGGTGATAAAATAACTTGGCTAACGTGTAGGTAAATAGTGTGTACCTGCGACAAGAGTGTGACCTGCATATTATTAACTTTTGACTATTTTATCTAACAAAATATTACTGTAGCAAGTAGAGGGACTCTTTGCCTAGAATGCATCGTGACAGCAGAGTTCGTTTGTGCAGTAGGTTTTTAGAAAAGGCAGATGTCCGCCATGAGTGCTGTGCTGCGCACACGGCGCGTTACGAGCAGGTGTTCTCGCATCTAAAAGGATATAAAATATCGCGTGATCAAGCTGCAAAGTATTTGAAGAAGTAAAAGACGTTCATGACGAAGTTGATAGAAACCTATCCTACAAACTAAACATGTCGATAACCGACCAGACTGCGGAAAATTGAGTGGGAGGTCTCTCACCCAAGAAAAAAACAATATACAACTTGAAAACAAAAGACATTTAAAATCTATTCGTTTACCTACTTACTTTTTGATTATTATTTTTCTTGTTCTAAATCCAGCGGGTTACCCACATGTAGCTAACTAAGTCACTGGACTATTATTACATCACTAGATGTCAGTTGTTATAATCCGGATTGTAGATATTGCTGCAGTACGACTTAACCCCTGGAGGCCTAGACAAAAACTTTTCTGTTAGCGTTAACGCCAGACGCTAACGTCAAAATGTATGGCAATGACATTACCTGTGGAGAGGACACGTAATGTCACGTGTTAAGCAAATGTCAACTCCATACAATTTGATTTTTCCGTTGGAGTTAACGCTTACAGAAAAGGGATTTTGTCTAGGCCGCCAGGGGGCCTAGACAAAATCCCTTTTCTGTAAGGTCAACTAACGCCACCTTCTTGTTATCTGACTGATGTGCACCTTGAATGCAAATCAATAAAACACTTTTCCATATGAAATCTTAAGTAGGGGAAAGGAAGGTAAGACGTAATCTGCAGCCAGGTACAAAGGTTGTGACGGAAGAGGTTTACGTGGTGGAGAGAAATAAGACCACGTACCTTGCCAAACAAAAAAAAGTATATTATATAAAAAAAAATAGAAAAGGGGGTAGGTCGGTTTATGGTCACAAATTGTTGCCTAATTTCCCCTGGGGAAAACACAGTACTCTCCTGGCTCAGACTGATGTGACGATGGCCGCAGCGGTGTGCCACGCTGCTGACGCCAGAAAAGGTGACGGTCGGTGGGTGGAATTGCCAGACCATTGTAGCAAGCTCGACGTGGCCACACCGGTAAAATAGGTACTCGGCGCGGAGCTCGTTAACAGATTTTCCGGAAGATAGTGGCCCGAAACTCGGTGTAGGGATGCTTCCAATAATTCCTGATTGAGTTCGGTGAGTTGGTAAACTGGAATTTTGGAGACGGTAAACCGGAACTTTGGAGATGGTAAACCGGAACTTCGGAGATGGTAAACTGGAACTTCGGAGATGGTAAACCGGAATCTCCGACATGGTAAACCGGAACTTCGAACCCTGGAATAACGTCCAGCGCGTCACAAGATGGCCAATAAAAGTCATCTCCACTGATTGTGTCGCCAAAGCCTATGCAAAGCGAGATGTACTAGTGCGCTAATGAAGGTTGTGTGTGGTTTTCACAATCAGTATGCTGTTTACAAATGAAAGTTCTCACTTTCAGCACGACATGACTTGCACATTTTAAAAGTATGGAACATTTCCTTATAAATGCATAGAGCTAATGGCAAAAAGGTTGCATAATAAGTATTTAAGCAGAAGGCAAACTAATTTAAAACAAAAGAAATTGTGAGAAAAAAGGGACACGCTCTAATAACCTAGGTATGTAGGAACAGTCACGGGCTTTAATTGATGAGCCACTTTCAAACTTTTCCATTTTGCCGTTTTATGACATTCACGAGATTAGACAATTAAACACGAACTCAAACCGCATGCTCGTTGACAAGATGACAAATTACTAATAATCGGAAATAGTCTTATCCATAGAGGTTGAAGGTTGACTACTAAGTTGTCCAAGATAAATCAATAAAATGTTGCATATATTCATCCAATCTAATTATTTAATACTGACCTTCTTTGAATTAGAGCTCATTAAATACTCGTAATTTCTGAAAACCTATCAGAAGACAGTGACTGATTGATTGCTATAGGAAATAAAAGTATTTTTCAAAGGTTGGCTATTTTTTTAGCTTAGCAAATTTTATGACATTTATAATAGCTAAAACAGAAATAGTAAGTAAAATTCGTAATAAATTCTTCCAAGAAGGCGGTAGTAAGGTGATAATTAGATTTATGTGCAACAGTTATCATAATTGTCATGAACGTCATCTTGGATGCGTTCGGATAAAATCGTGGGCCCGAGTTTTTCCGATGTCGAAATGACCAATCATAATTTTTCCGTACGCTAACGTTACTATCGCTACGCTAAAACAATTGTCGCTAGACCTGCAATTGGTTGATTTTGGGTAGTTACTCTGTACTATGTACGAGTATAACCGACTAAACCCGATTTGCTATACACGGCTAAAATACGAACAGTGGCAAGTGGATCATCAATAAAAGTCCGTGACTGTACACAAAATATTAAGCAACATTTTTGATCACTTACCCAATGGGTTATGGGTTTAATAGACTCATATTGGTATTAAAAAAAAAAACCAACGGCGATCACCGTGGCTGTTCCAGAGGGCACACGTATGAAGCTCGCGCCGCTGAGAAAGAGCGACGCGAACACGTGCCCCCGAAGCCAGAACGGACCCAGGCACAACGGACCAGGGAAATAAAATGAAGAGACATTAAATGATGATTTTTGATTTGATGTTGATCTCTGCATCACCCTAAGGTTGACTGGTAGAAAATGCCTCAGGCATTAAGTCCGCCTTTGTACAGTATTTTTTTACTTGTGCGTAAAGTTTTAATAAATAAATAAATAATAAATGAAAAAAAAATGTTCATTAGGCATAAGTGAACCAAAAACATCTAACAAGAACGAATAGTGATCAAAGAGATAAAAAAATGACAATAAGTATTCGATTATGAAAATTTTCTTTTACAGTCTAGTGGGAGATAGGTTCGATGTCCAGATTTTCGCATAAGGGTACCTACATTGTGTTTGCACTGGCTGTGTCGACGACGATGATGAGGCAGTGTTTCTCTGTGAACAAAATGTTCTGATAGGTACCTACCTTTTTTATGCGAGTCCAGTTTCCCCTTCCTGTGTGGTCCTTTATGTCTCGCTTATGATGAAAAAGAAATCGGGATAAATCGCAATTGCATCAGTTTAATCTTTTACGAATTATCTAATATCTAATAAATTATCTATGAATATTTTTAAAGTCAAATTATTATGTAGCGTAGAGTAAATGTTGTTGATAAGTTTTACGCTCGAAAATGTAAAATAAAGCGAATAGTTTATTTTTCTGCATTAGTTGTTACTTAAGCGGTCCGTTATACCTTCCCTTCCCCTAAATATTAATTTGACCTTCAATCTAAATTGTGTTGTTGCATTGATAGCATTGCATGTAGGCACGTGAGCACGTCGCGTCGGATGAAATAATAAAGTCTGGAGAGCACTGCGTTTGCGCATTCAGGTCAAAAGGACATTTTAATGGACATCACTGCGTCTCATTCGAGTACAAGCTGATACAAATTATTAAGTGATACTTATGTGGCTGTAATAGGTAGACACCTATGTATGTACTTTGTTAGTAAGACTACGACAAGTAAGGTGTTGAGGAGCCTACCTTACCATAATATTATAACCATACCTACTTAAGTATAATGTATTTTGATACAATTATTTTGTTACAGATTTTGTATTAATTCGGGAATTTATGTATACATAAGAAAAGTCAACATTTATTATACAGTCAATGCTATTCCGCAGTGATTGCGAGAAGCTGGCTTCTTCTTTCGTTTTTGCTCCACTTTGATGAACCACCAGCCACTTAGGTATCACTTAGATCAATGTGATAAAATAGTGCTATTTAGTATTTATGCAGATGTATTGCGGAATAACGGTAATAAGTAAGCTATCTTGTTTCACTGACTGACCTAAAAAATTATATAGCTCCCACTCCGAAGTTCAACTACAAACATTCCTACAAGGTTTCGCTCAGAATAACTTACAGTGGATATTTTTTTTAAATTATAGAAAAAAGAAATACAGACGATATTACATTAATATTTATTATTATTTGAAAATTTTACAGTGTCTGTGCCGTACGATTTTCAAATAATAATACATTTTATTTAAATTGGGTTATTGTTTTTTTCTTTTTTTAATATAAGTACTCTTTATCATAAATTGTATTAATAGTCGATGCGAAATCTTTTATAAACAATTTAAAATTGATAACATTTTATAAAGAATCACGTGATTACGAATGGTAATTGACTAAAAATATCCGAAATTTAGTGCAAAAAAATATTTATAATTATTTATATGATAGCTAATTTTATTTTGTCATGTGTGATAAATTTATGATAACCATAGAACTATCTTAATATCTATGATGATAACAGATTTTCTTTAAAATTATATTCGGTTTAATTCAGCTGAAGTTCGAGTTGCTAAAGCGTCAAGGTAAGTTTATCAAAAACAAATATTTAAAATTAAAATATTAAATGAACTAATCTTCATTAAATATTATGTATTTATTTTTAGAGTATCTCGTGAGAGTTACGGTGACAAGGCATTAAGGCATAAAGCGAATATTCGGTTATGTGCAACTGAACCGTAAGAATGGTATTTGTACATTAAAAGGCCATGTATGCCCAGAACATAGAGTGAGGAGTAAATCTTACTCAGTTAGTTTGACTTTTAATGAAAAATTTATAAAAGTTTAATGTTATGATCCGATGTTATAAGTAACAATGATATAAGTAACAATGTCACAATGTGTATGATAATCCGATGTTATAAGTAACAATGTCTACACCAAAAAAACAAAAAATAAAATAAAATGTAGGTACTTATAGTGTAATGTATGTGTAGTGTGCATGTGAAGTGTGAGGAGAGGTAGGCTGGTTCCTAACAAAAGTATCATGTGAGGCTCCACCAAATGATGAGTCTACACTCAGTATGTTGAAATCGGCATCACAAATCTGTAAAAGAAATACTTTTTATACAAAGTTAGTTACTCAAATAGTTAATAACTAAAAATATCCAACCTAACTCAATTAAAACATTTTTTGAATGGTAACCTTTTCTGTTGTAAAACCGCTCTTCATTTTGTGATGGTCTTACAATAGCCACATGAGTACCTACCATCAATACATCCTGTGACTGCAGGTATTTTAAATTTTTCATAAAACTTGAAAGCAGTTTTATTATTAGCATAATAATATTAAGAAATAAGTTGAAAATAAACATCAAATATCAAAACAACATAGTTGGGTGAGGCTCACAGAAAATTTACCATCACACACGAGAACTTGTAACGTACGATAACACACTGGGAGTAGGTAACATACTGGAAATATTGTTAAGATTAGTTCACACGAGACAAGACTATTTATTATAATGAGATTTCAAATAAAATACTATAATTATATTCATTTAATAAATTCAAAAACTTCACTAACATTATTTATTATTTCTTAAATACTAATTATTCAAATAATGAGATCAAAATTTGTACTTGAAAATGCTTACAGCTTTTTTAATTTTTTGTTTTCAGTCTTCAGGTTATAAATTTCTTTACTATATTGATTCCTCTTCCGTTTTAAAATCTGTGCATTTTCTGCTGAAGGCACTGCTTCAGGTTTCGGTTCTTCTTTTTCGCTCCTCTGCTTTCTAATATTATCCTGCACATACGAAGAATATTCTGCTATTTTCTTTCCATTTCGTTTTGTTCTCTCAGCATTTTTTATTTTCTGTGTTAAGAAGTTTGCAGGATTGTTTTCTTTCAGCCTTTCGCGATAGAGCTTCTATCTTTTGGCAGTACATAATGGCACCTGCAAAAAAAAAATTTGCTGGAAAAACATGCCATGCAAAGCGTAGTGTGGGTTGGCCTTCCGCGGACCACCGAACATATAAAAGTTGCGGTTACGCGTTTCATACAGCTGGCTCAGGACCACGTGTTTTGGGAAAAAACTTGGGGACTTTGTCCATCAGTGTACATCTCAAGCTGTTGATGAAAATATTGCAATGTGCACTAAGCTTTACGCTTTTCACGTGTGTTACGTTGCCTAACAGCGGTTCGAAATGGGAAGACATGGTAGATGAAGGTCGAGATGGTGGAGTAAATAATGGTGGAGTGGTTGAAAATCTTTCTGGGTTCCTGGCGCGGCGGCGATTAATAATCATGTCATCGATAACACAACACTCGGTGACATAATTTGCAGTCTTTCTTCTTCAGTGAATGCTCGCAATTTCTTCGCTAACCCCAATGCATATATTTCACAGTCGTCTACTAGGGCTTGAGACTCCCTTTTTCAAATGCTTTCCTGAAAAAGATTTATTGCTTCCTTCACTTGCTTTCCAGCCTCTTTCACCTCACACTGAAGTTGCGACCTAGGACGAGCAGTCTGTAGTGTTCTTGTTTCATTTCTTATGGTTCCCTCTTCATTACCACTTGTACCTGGTTGCTCAGTCAGATTTAATTAAGGCTATGCATAACCGAGCATTTTTTTTCAGATTCCATCATCTGCAGAAGAATGATTGGAAATTGAAAAAGGATTCAGCTCTAAATTTCCTAGGGCTATTGGTGCAATAGATGGCAAACATATTGCTCTGATATGTCCACCTAATTCGGGCTCAGAATATAACAACTATAAAAAAAATGCATTATGCTCATGGCAGTAGTCGAAAGCAAATATAGATTTATTTATGCCGATATTGGTGGTCAAGGTAGAATAAGTGATGGTGGAATTTTTCGAAATACTGTGTTATGGGACATGATTTGTAACAATACTCTAAATTTACCAGCACCGCGTCCACTGCCAGGCTCAAATATTGATATACCATATGTGTTTTTGGGAGACGGTGCATCTGCACTGCACATGAACATCATGAAACCTTATCCTGGAAATCATGACAGGAACAGCCCTGAACGTATATTTATTAAAAAAACTATCTGAATCACGCGTGATTGTGGAAAACACATTTGGAATATTGGCATCAAGATTTCAAATATTTAAAAGGCCAATCGAGCTATGTCCTGACAAAGCTTCTGTTATTACCATGACTTGTATATTATTACAAAAAAACTTTTTTACAAAAAAAAAACAACCGCCTTAATAAAAAAAAACACTACAAAGTGAAAAATAACTTTAATTTCGGAAGTCGGTGTCTTTGGATCTGTATTATAGTTTTTTGCCACCGAATTCCGAAATTAAAGTTATTTTTCACTTTGTAGTGTTTTTTTTATGAAGCCGGTTGTTTTTTTTTTTGTAAAAATCTTTTTTATTTTTCACTTTTTAGTGAGTCAGCTATTAATTTATCTAAGTTACAATAGCCTAATGTCAACTACTCATCACCTTTTACAAAATATTCCTTTTCCCGATGCAGGGACGTTAATTGTTGAGGAGTTCTCCTGGTAAGACCCAAAAGAACTGGAGCTGATGGTAAAGCCACCATCAGCACCATTTCACCATATTCATTGTGATGAGCTTAAATTGCTTAGTAACCATATTAGAGTAATCGAATCGTAACCCGTGAAATACTTATAATTGAGTAGTTCTGGTGGCCTCTGGTCTTCATCATCAGTTCCACTTCACCGAATGGTGCTTTCCGAGAGCAAATGCACGAGATACTATAAAAAATACCCAAATCGCTATAGGCGTGCTTGTAAAATTTGAAGATTTCTCTCGATTTCCATGGGATCCCTTCATCAGATTCTGACTTGGTGATAATGGGACCACCTCGAGAGTATACCCTTTCAAACAAAAAAAGAATTTTGCAATTCCGTCTATATATGACGGAGTTATGCAGGAACATACATAAAAAAAAAAACATCCGAATTGATAACCTCCTCCTTTTTTAAAAGTCGGTTAATAATTATTTAATAAACATCTAGCCACACAGCACATTACCACGTTTTGATATGTTGACATCTGTTAAGGGCGCGTTTGCAAATCTGACAAAATTATGCTGTTTTTCGGTACATTTTGTGACAAAACTAAACCTAATCAAATATAATTAATAACTAACACATATAGAGTGGTTCTCCATCTTCAAATTGTATTAACTATTTTGTTGAAAATAATAATTTTATATATTGTAAAAACGATTTTCCGTTGCCACTTTCTGCAAAATTAACGATACCGGCTTGAGTTTAGGTACATTTTTTGTTCTATTATCAACATATTTTAAGATTTCTAAAAATACTATAAGTAAACAGACATATTCAATTAAAAAAAATAGTATTTTTTTTTGATAAAAATGTCTCAAATTGTCGTAGAAAAAATAAAAACCTGATTGACATAAGACAGGCTAGAAATATCGAGCTAAGAGCACATTCTTAACAAAAAAAAAAATGAGTACGTTAATTTGTTGTTTTAATAATCATCGAAGTATACACCTTCAGGTCACTCCATCAAATCCGGAGGTAAGGTCTCATCATAACTAACAAAACGAGCCCAAACTCGGCACACCTAGTTCTACTCGTCGAGGAGTTCCAGTAGCAGTCACCGAAGTACACCTTCAGGTCACTCCATCAAGTCCGGAGGTAAGGTCTCATCATAACTAACAAAACGAGCCCAAACTCGGCACACCTAGTTCTACTCGTCGAGGAGTTCCAGTAGCAGTCACCGAAGTACACCTTCAGGTCACTCCATCAAGTCCGGAGGTAAGGTCTCATCATAACTATCAAAACGAGCCCAAGCTCGGCACACCTGATTCTACTCGTCGAGGAGATTCGGTAGCAGTCACCGAAGTACACCTTCAGGTCACTCCATCAGGTCTGGAGGTAAGGTCTCATCATAGCTAACAAAACGAGCCCAAGCTCGGCACACCTAGTTCTACTCGTCGAGGAGATCCAGCAGCAGTCACCGAAGTACACCTTCAGGTCACTCCATCAAGTCCGGAGGTAAGGTCTCATCATAACTAGCAAAACGAGCCCAAACTCGGCACACCTAGTTCTACTCGTCGAGGAGTTCCAGTAGCAGTCACCGAAGTACACCTTCAGGTCACTCCATCAAGTCCGGAGGTAAGGTCTCATCATAACTAACATAACGAGCCCAAACTCGGCACACCTAGTTCTACTCGTCGAGGAGTTCCAGTAGCAGTCACCGAAGTACACCTTCAGGTCACTCCATCAAGTCCGGAGGTAAGGTCTCATCATAACTAACAAAACGAGCCCAAACTCGGCACACCTAGTTCTACTCGTCGAGGAGTTCCAGTAGCAGTCACCGAAGTACACCTTCAGGTCACTCCATCAAGTCCGGAGGTAAGGTCTCATCATAACTAACAAAACGAGCCGAAACTCGGCACACCTAGTTCTACTCGTCGAGGAGTTCTAGTAGCAGTCACCGAAGTACACTTTCAGGTCACTCCATCAAGTCCGGAGGTAATGTCTCATCATAACTATCAAAACGAGCCCAAGCTCGGCACACCTGATTCTACTCGTCGAGGAGATTCGGTAGCAGTCACCGAAGTACACCTTCAGGTCACTCCATCAGGTCCGGAGGTAAGGTCTCATCATAACTAACAAAACGAGCCCAAGCTCGGCACACCTAGTTCTACTCGTCGAGGAGATCCAGTAGCAGTCACCGAAGTACACCTTCAGGTCACTCCATCAAGTCCGGAGGTAAGGTCTCATCATAACTAACAAAACGAGCCCAAGCTCGGCACACCTAGTTCTACTCGTCGAGGAGATCCAGTAGCAGTCACCGAAGTACACCTTCAGGTCACTCCATCAAGTCCGGAGATAAGGTCTCATCATAACTAACAAAACGAGCCCAAGCTCGGCACATCTAGTTCTACTCGTCGAGGAGATCCAGTAGCAGTCACCGAATTACACCTTCAGGTCACTCCATTAGGTCCGGAGGTAAGGTCTCACCATAACTTACAAAACCAAAGTCCACAGCCTGTGGGCTGTGGACTTTGGTTGGTTAGCCCTCTATTATAAGTCAGTCTCTGGAGTAGGTATTTGTATCTAAATATTATATAGTAAAATTTTATGAAATATTTTTGTAGTTAAAAGAAATAAGAAAAAAATAACAAACTTTCAAAGTATCAATATGATTTCACTTGACTACGATTCCCGCACTCGCCGTGCGTACATTTGTATGTGTGACCCGTGTCAATGTAGTAGTTCGATTTTGTACCTATCAATTTTGCAAACGCGTCCTTAAAGAAACAGGGAAGCAAACAGTCCTGAGAAGAACTGACACCACGTTTTGACTATCGTTAAAGAAACAGGAGTATCAGGACTGCAGATGACACACGCCGTCGTGTTCTCCAGGAACACCAGGATTGTCTAGCTTCGTTTCGCGCCATCTTCTATCACCGCGCCGGCCAAGTTCACTACACAGATATTCACACAACGGTGGCCGCCTCGAAATGGAAGCGCGATTTATTTATTTTTTCCTAATGGGCAACTCGTAGTTGTGACCTCTGAGGTCCTGGCTACTTAACCGGTCTTTCCTGTGGTGCCTTAAGCTAACTTAAAGCCCCCAGCCAGGGGCGAATTTGTTAATTCAATTCTAAAATCTTTAACAAAAATACTCAGTAATGGAAGCTATTGCTGAAATAGTATAAAATTATACTTAATTAATAAATTATTATTGTGTCATTTGTGGGGATTTTTTTCTTCTAAACCTACATTTTGGGGGATTTTGGGTAAGGTTTGGGGAGAACGAGAGACATTCATCTGGCAACACTGAGCAAAGCAGTTATATTGTTACCGAAAAATGAGTGAGTACAACGTGATTTTAAATATCGAGAAATAACCGCACAGGCCAGTTGTGTTCCAGTAGTTCGTTTGATAAATTATACGAGTATAAGCACAAAATGTCATAGATCGAGAGTGATAATCTAAGTATTTTCAATATTGTACAAACTGCATTTTCAAATCGTAATTTCGAGAAGCTTCAATAGAAACAATAGGAGGTTAAACTGCCCTAGCTAATCTGACCAGCAGGTTGTAACGCTGTACCTCGAAACTGTCCGCAGCTCTTGTTGTGCTTAAGTGTGCAATGCTTGGCACACGTGGTTAACTAGTCCACAGAACACTATTACTCACGTCTCGGCAACACTGAGAATTTTACGGAAATGCTTAGAATTATGCCAACTCTCTTGTACTTGTACACCGAACTAAACTAAGCACCGCTAAAATACTAGTTCATCTTAGAAATTGCTAAGATTTTATTGCAAAGGTCGTTTGAAGGTTTAGGCCACCATTTTGATTTTCTTTCAAAATCGTGATGCACAAAAAATGGCACATATTTGGATAGGGGACACTTTTAAAAATATAAAACGTGCTATAACATCCTAACTAATATTATAAACGCGAAAGTAAGTTTGTTTGTTACCTTTGCACGCCTAAACCACTGAACCGATCATCCTGAAATTTTGCATATACGTTGTCAGGTGTACAGAAACGGACATAGGATACCTTTCATCCCGTAAAAAAGTACTGTTCCCGAGGAAAACAACAATAACGTTCTTATGATAATAGATGGCGCCACGTGTCTTTCGAATCATGATTGAATTTTAACCCGAATTGATTGTCAGTCTAAATTAACGAGAGCGAAGCCGCGGGCAAAAGCAAGTAACATTATAAAGCTTCACGTTTCTGAGATATTCAAAGATAAAAATAACAGTTGTTATAACGAATTTATTTATTTATTTTATAGTAGGTACTTAACCATGTTGATAACGGCCCAACTAACCTTTTTTCAGCAAAAGATAGATCGCTATTGATGATACACAATATAATTCTATCTGTACTTGAATATCTTCCCACAATCATCGATAAAGGCTATCAATCTAACGACAACAATAGGTATGTATGGTTCTTATACTTTTTCCTCCCGTGCGTTCCGTTACAACCAACAACAACTACCTATAATAAAAAACAACGTCCTCATTCGGCGGGGGTACCTAAGTATATATATATCGATATGTTTGTCTCTTTCGCCCATAACTAAAATATGTGACACTCCACAAGAAAAAGTACCTGGTCATTGGCGCTTACTACGTTCAAAAATACAAATCGAACAAGTTGACTTAGTTTATAATAAGCACAATGCCGTAAGTGCCAACGAACGTTAAGGTACCTACTTTTTTCGTGGACAGTCACATAATACCTATACATGACAAATGCCGTTCCGTGTAGACAGTACGACGGCAGCAAATTAGAAAGAGTCTACTGCACCTTTTACGAAATTCGACTCAGAATTATTGTTTTGTGATAGGATTTTTTTCTGTTTGTTTCTCAACTTTTACTGATATTATGTCACGCATAAATAATGACAGCTACAATATTTTTTTCACTTCAATAGCTCAAACATGTAGGTTTTGCTGCCTGAAATCAGTGAGAAAAAAACTTTTTTACAAAAAAACAACCGACCTCCAAAAAAACACTAAAAGACGTGAAAAATAACTTTAATTTCGGAAGTCGGTGTCTTTGGTTTTGTATTTTCGTTTTTCGCCACCGACTTCCGAAATTAAAGTTATTTTTCACGTCTTTTAGTGTTTTTTTGGAAGTCGGTTGTTTTTTAACCGACTTCACAAAAAGGACGAGGTTCTCAAGTCGTCTGTATGTTTTTTTTTTTTTTTAAGTGTGTTATGTCAGAACTTTTTTCTGGGTGAACCGATTTGGATTATTCTTTTTCTTTTTTATTTGATAGGTGGTGCTTAACATGTGGTCCCATTTAAATTTGATCAAGGTCTGACCAGTAGTTTTTGAGTTATCCTTAATACTGCATATTTTTTCCACTTAGTTTATATGGATGATGTGTTAATAATTTCCTGTCTCTGTTATTTACACACCAAGTAGTGGTAGAAGAATTTGTGTGGAGTAGGTAACGCAACTAAAAAGTGAAAAATATATACTTTTTTACAAAAAGTTAGTGTCGAGTATTTACTCAATGTTGAAAGCTACTTTAAAAACAAAACATAACGTGCATTTTGAAACATACGCAAAACTCGTATCTTTTCTAAAAAGAATGTCGGTTGGGCATAAGGCTAAAAAGTCCAAAATTTTCACGGCCTTTAACATAGAAAAAATTCTTAATGAAGCTCCGGACTGCAATTGTCTTGCCGCTTAAGTGGTACCTACCTATGAATCTATGTTGTTAGTTATTAAAATTTGTGTGCAGACTGTTATGTATAAAGGTACTTGCTGCCTACTACTAATTTTTGGAGGCGCAATTAATCCTAGTCTGGCTTAGCAATACTGTTAAAATATTCATTACGATATGTAAAAGATGCTGTAAATGTTAAATTAGTTATGCATATTAATTAACTATGTAATATTTTCATTACAGGTTGTGCAGATCATAGGAATTAGTGGAACGTGTCGCAATAACGAGCTATTACAGCTAACAGTTAATAATATCGAAAAGCATTCAGATAAATTACTGTTAGTAAAATTAAAAAATACGAAGACGAACCTTAACAGGTCTTTCGTCGTACCTACGCGAAGAATATGTAACTATTGTAGAAAAATACCAAAACTTAGGTTCGGCCAATATAAAAACCGACCGATTTTCCATACAATACCATAATAATAAATGCTCAAGACAGCGTAAATAAGAGAGTAAATAAAATAGGTGCTATAACACAAGAAATTGCCACTTTCTTAAAACTGGAAGAGCCTCAGCTATACACGGTTCACTGCTTTCGGAGAACTTCGGCAACGCTCTTGGCTGATTCCGGAGCCGATCTCACCACTTTAAAACGTCACGGCGGGTGGAAGTCCAATACGGTTGCAGAAGGCTATATTGAAGACTCAATAGAAAATAAGTCGAAAATCTGTAAGCGTATAGTGGAAACAATAAGTCTGAATTCCACCTCGGATCCTTGGTCTCACCCACGCCCATTCACTTACAACGACGCTCAGTGTACTTATACAGAAAGCCGATCAGAGTCACCAACGTTCACCGTTGTTCCTTCTCAATCCGCCACCGAAACAGAAACCTTAATCCCTGATAATCAAACTCAACTCAATGCAACTATAACGTTGCCAAATAAATCTGTTACCTACTTTTAATTTGCAGAATTGCCGTAATTTTACTTTTAACTCTTAAAATGTTCCATTTTATTGAATTGGTACCTCTACCTACAATGTTAATTATTTTGATTCACAATAAATAGTTATTTCAATCTATTCCTGTTTATCATTTTATCTCCTAAAGTGTTCTCGCTGCTGAAGTGAAACGTTATGTGTGTTACACGAGAGCAAAGTTTTTTGCATCTCGTGCCTTTGAATCCCTCGCCACACTCAGGATTCAAAATCAGCACTGGCAGCTAAAACGACTTTGTTTTCTTGTTGCACAAATAACTATTCTGAAAGTTTTGAATTACCGTATTTTGGAACAAAAAATTATTACAGTAATATTGCCCTTAACCATTTCTATTAACTAAATGATGTAGGAGAAGATAGCTTTGTTCTTCTATTAATTATCACAGTGTTGCGTTCAAAACGCTCTCCTGCAAAATCATGATTTTGTAGATAACCTTTACATAAATACTTTAAACCGTCGACTGTAGTAAGATCTCTACTGTCTTTAGCATGGCGGTTACAAAATCAAATTGTCTTCACTACCTTAAACGACTGTGAGTTGTCAGTGTGATTTTGACAGTTTGGGATAGAAAACTTTTTTTGAAATAGTCTACATATTAAAGGACCTAGACAAAGATCGTTAAAAACGAAAGACAAAATGACAGATTGTAGAAGGATTTCTACGGTACGATGTCAAAAAAGGAGAAACGAAATGTCACTGTGTATAGAAACAGCTGTGTCTATTCTTCATAGAAATAGAAAGCGTCAAGCTAAGCCTGCTGGAAGAGAAAAAAAATATCCT
Source organism: Griposia aprilina (assembly GCA_916610205.1). Classification (NCBI taxonomy): domain Eukaryota; kingdom Metazoa; phylum Arthropoda; class Insecta; order Lepidoptera; family Noctuidae; genus Griposia; species Griposia aprilina. Next base: position 10,131,165 of record OU744283.1, read on the forward strand.
TGTTCCTTTAAGGTTCAGTTTACGACATATATTTCGGTGAATAACTCCAAAACCTGACGTTTTAGGATATTATGTTCTATTGCATTTTTTGTTTGCATAGGTGTCCTCATCTTTAGTTGCAAAGCATGCGTTTGAAAAAAAAAAACAAAATGGCGGCCGACGTTAGGGTCACCCTCCATACAAAAATCTTCAAACCCGTTTTTAGTTGCTATAATTTGAAATTAAAATCAAGGGTGAATTTTTATTTTTATTTTTTATATAGGAATTAAGGATGCACTTACTTTTTACTTTTTAAGTGCACCCTTACTTCGGTCAGTGGGTCGTCTTAGGGGCTTCAGTCTGTCATAGAGGACGTACCTATAGGTATATGACTATGGAACAAAATATCAACACAAAAAATTAGGCTAACTAATTGTCAAGCGTGCATCAAGTGCTGTTACATAGGTTGACTGAATTATCAACAGCAGCCAATCAGATCACTTGATATGCGTTTAATTTTGACTAGTCGTTGATTTTTGTTCCAGAAACCGGGAGATGGTAGGGGTACATCTTACGACTGCTGTTAGTATTATTTACATACTCAGGCAGGGCACACACGTGTCCGACATAACCCTCCGTTCTGCCCAGACTGCGATCCATCCACGAGTATTTGCCGTCCAAGGACAAAAAAAAAGTTGTACTTAGTAATTTATTCCGTCGATTCAATAAGATCTAAATTATGGGCTACGTAATTCGATGATTTGCTCTATAGAAGTATTTCGTTCAGTGTAATATTAAATGAAATTCTTTTTAGTTTTATTCTCTTTAATATTGTTGTAACTTTATTATACAAACCTGGTTATCGTCTCTTGTCTATTGTTTTATCTACTCTACACGATTTAAAGAACAACAAAGATTTGCAAACTTCGCATTTGTCTTGAATTTAAACAATAAAGAAATATTATGTGCTCATGTTACATATGATTCAATTGTGTTTCGGGATATATTACATGTTTTAATTTCTAAACAAAAATATATGCATCGGTACCAAAGATCTGTTTAGGTATATCATAAAAAACAATTAAGCTGTAGGTAGTATACCATAAAGTTTACAAATGCTGTAAAATTTACGAATACATAATTATAATATTTTTTTAAGTAACAACTCAAGGCCTAATACCAGGTAAACTAAAACAACTTTTATTAATAATATCGTGCTTAACGCTGTTCTAAATAATAATATCTATTAACACTTATGTCTTATGTTTGTAACTACACGAGTTTACAGTTCAATATAAATCAAAAGGTACATTTAAATCACAATTAATTAATTAATATTATGTAATCATTTTTTTGCAAGATTTTACTCTAAGTTTATCAACAGTTATTTTGCATATTAAGGGGGATGCGATAAAGTAGCCCACGAAATTCAAAAATACTTACCTACGTTTTTGCAATTTACAGGTCACTGCCTGGTTGTATGTTGATTATAATATAAGTCGCGACCGTAACAAATATGGCTTTACAGAATTATAATCAGCAATACAACTAACTCCTTAAGTCAGAATTGGCCTCAAATGACAAAAAATAATAATAATAATGAAATACTCATGCAATAGGTTATATGAACTTAGGAGTTGATGATTTATTATTATTATAATGCTACAAATAAATATTTGATACGGCCGCGAATCATAATTTAGATTAACATACAACCTGATACTTACCTGCAAATTGCAAAAAACGTAAGAAAATTTTAATTTCGCGGCCTGTCCTGAAGATTTCGCCTTAATAGTCCACATATAACATAGCTAGTCCACATCTGAATACATTTACAATTCTTAATTATGTATTTCTAATAACGAGCTTTTTGATAATTAATAATAGCATAGGCAGAGAAGTTAGGTCGGTACATTCTGAGTGCTATGACTTTACATAATTATTGGTGTATTCTTAATGATTTTGTAGTGCACTTACTGAACGATAGAGGCGTGACACAATAAGAGCTGTCAGATCAGGTATTATTATAAGTGAATTATAACTTCGATACAAGTTTGCTGAGACGCCAAGAAAGAACACGCCCACTAGAAGTAGTTATACAATTGTTTTAAACTTTGATGGTAAACGAAAGAAGAAAGACAAGTAACATTTATTTGGTTTCCTCAAAACAGGGACATTGTCCACTTGCGGTTGTAAGTCTAACCCTGGACCATGTAGATGAATATTATATTACATATAGTTAGTAAGTATTTAAACTAACTATGGACATAATCATAATTCTGAGGCTGAGTTGGTGTTGTAATTTGTATGATAATATTTTTTTTACTACTAACTAAGCAACAATCGTAAAAATAAGGCTACAACTATAACAGCCCTTTCCACTATTTAGTTGAATTATTTTTAAGTTATATTAATTATATTATCAGACTAGTATCTAACCTAAGATTCTACACTAAATTCATAATTCATAGTGTATAAGAGCACGAGTTATTAATAATTGTAGGCTAGGCAATGTCGGATGGAACTTATTTGCTAATTAGCTTATTCATTAGCAGCGAGATAGGGATATTATAGTTCTTGCGAAATACTTAATCATAAGAAATATTAATATTAATTAAAGATAACTTATACTTACTAAAAGTTTGATCATTTTAATGGATCGAGTGTAAAGGAAATGAGAAGTTGTCCATAGTTTTACTAATACTAACGATACACGCTAAAGTTGTCGTATTTTATCACTACTCGATGGTCATATGAATCAATGAAGTAAGCGGAAAGTTTTATAGAAAAAAGGAAGTATAAGTTTTTTTTTTATTGGAAAAATGTAGAAGGTGAAAATGGAAAGACCATGACTGTAATGTTTAAAAATATAACTCGAAATTTTACTATTTAAGATGCGAGATGACGAGATATTGTCTTTTATATAATTAATAGCAAACAAAAAGAAGATAGATTACGAAAATTGTGTTAAATATTTCAAGGTTGATCGAAAGGATATAAAAATGCACTTAAAAAAAAAAACGAACCATAAAACAACCACCCAAAATTCTATTCGACGATGGGATAATACAAACCTTTTAAAGATTTGATTCCTTTAAAAATCATTTACTTATATGCAAAATGAAATTAATTATCATTTTAGCAGTCGACAAAATGTGCGTAATAGGGCATAATTTCAAGTAACAAAATCAAGTTTACATTCTGAAACGGTCGATAATATTCATGGCCTTCGAAGTAGGTATTATGATGTCGACCGGACTTGATGGCCTAAAGGAGTAAATGTCTTGCCATGGATCAATGTCGGTACCTAGGCATTACTTATCGCCCCATTGTTAATTTAGGGGCCCGTTGTTTGTTAAGTAGTCAAGCACACTAATAGTTAAACTAACAATTTGTTAAAAATTACTTATGTATGTTGTTTGGCAAATGGTTAAGCTAACTATAGTTAAAAAAAAATACAATTTGCTATGAAAGTTAACCATGCGTAGACAAAGTAGTTAAACTTTGACTATTGTCAACTGACTAATTGTAAAATTGACTATTGGTCATTTTTAACTATGTATCAAATAACGGGCCCTTACTAACGCATTTTAACTATTAGTATGTTTGACTACTGATCAAAGAGATGGCAATATATATTGCGTCAGTGGCGGTAAGTTCGGCGGCACGCGCTTCGCTTTTGCTTTCAAAGCGCGGCACTGTTTATGCGGTTAGACTTTACTGTTTATTTAAATTCTAATCGGTAATGAAGTCCGGTCTTTATTATAGTTTGAAACGACTAAATCAAAAAATAAACCTTGACCTTGCACCTGTTGGCATCAATCACATTAACTAAAATTTTATCACTTTGGTCTACACGAAAAATTTCGTTCATTGACATATTAACCCGGTCCGAAAATTACAAGATGTTGCAAAAACATAAATACTTATAGATAACATGCAAACATGATTAAAAGTAGAAATAAATATAAAATTAACCAAAATATCAAATATCACGTGTAGCAGTCACAATGTGCGACGTGCCAGCGTGGCTAATTCTCATAATATTTTTCTAATCGCGTGTTTATAACTCCAAATTGTACTTAGGCAATATTTTGTAAATTATGTATGGATATGTACGACAGGAAAATACTAAACTGTTTAATAACTATATTATGCTAAATGCGCTGATTGTAAGCATTAACTAACCAATACAGGATATTCTAATTACAATTATTGTGCTTTGGGATGAGCTCCGTAAGCTTTTAAGGCCTTTTTAACTAGGGGCTTGTAAACAAAGGACCATGGCAGAAATAATATGAATCCTGAAAAATATAAACTAGAATAAACCGTCCACCATTTTGAGAAACTCTTGACGTCGAATGGCGCCAGACTCCAGCCCATAAATACTATTGTGTATGTTTTTAATATAATGTACAGGAGGTATCTAATGATTGTATTGTCCCACATTTTATGGTAGAATTCAGTTTTAAGCAGCATTGATTCTATATCTTTCTCCATAACCATTATAAGGAATTCGTTGAGGAAGGTCATGTAGTAGCCGGACTGCGTGCCGTGCCACAGCGCGAGGAAGGCGAGCGTGATGAGCTGGCTAAGGTTGCGGTTGCCGAGGAAGCGTAGTCGCTTGTACACGTACTCGGCGGCGAAGTGGTTGGTGTTGCAGTTGAAGCTGTCGATGTAGTGCTGGAAGCGCGTGGCGCTCTCGAAGCGCAGCAGCTTGATGTTGTTGCAGCCGTCCCACTGGCTCACCGACGCGCCGCCCTCAGTGCGCGTGCCGTTGTACGACAGACCGAATCTGATGCAAGACGCTGCAACAACCGATACTCAACATCAAACATCATTCATGAAACTACTAATTAGGCTGACAGACACCACTTTTTGAATGTCAGAAGTTGCAATAGACAACCACCAAAACGCCTGCCTCGAAGGACTTACTAGCTTTTTAGCTGGGGAGAAGAAGTGGCGCGACAAACTCCCCAGCAACTTATCCCTAACATCACAATAACTTAGTACCCTTATCGCCCAGTTGATCCAGATTCAAGAAACTATTCCGTGCTACATTTTGTAACAAAGAACAATTTCAATTTGTTTAACTTAACTAATTTATACAAAGTGAAATGACCTCAGTGCACTGATTGCCTCATGAACATTAAACACTAAAGCAGTATCAAATCAAAACGACCATTGTTCACAGCATAACGAATTGTTTTGAAATTGGATTAAGCGGACGTCACAACTGTGTTATTTTGTCTGAACACTTTCATAATTAATTGTTTTTGTTTAATTTTTGCAGTCACATTATATTTGGCATTTTTTTTTATTTTTGTAATTGTCAAGGCAATGTTTGTATGACAGATCTTTTTTGGATAATCCACCGGGTAAATCGGTTTGGATGCTATTTTCGTATGAAATTCAGCCCGGGCGACGCTGGGCACGAACAGCTTGTTATTGATATAATGTAGAGCAAATGTTGAAATATTTTATAAGTACTACTAGCATATGAGATATGTATAATACGATAAGAATAATGAGTTAATGATTATAGTATGTTTACCTTCGGTGAGCAGCCAACAGGAAATATATTTATACAAAGCGAAATGAGCCCAAAGTCCGCAGTAGAAGTTACGATAGAATACTGATGTGTCCCAAAACTCATCCGATAACATAACTTTCATACTGAATACACTGACTGAAACAAAAGAAAACGCAATTGAATTAGCATTGAGTGGTTAGTATTCTTCTATCAAGTACATTGTTCTAGGCTTGGAGGTCAGTTGAGAAAGACATATACATACAGTGCGTACGACAAGAACGTGACTGGCATAATTTTAATATTCAACTATTATTATCGATTAATAATTATTAGAGCAAGTAGAGGGACTCTTTGCCTAGAATGCATCGGGACAACATAGTCCATTAGTACCTACATTCGTTTTTAAGTAAAGGCACTTCGCCCGATTGAGGCCCGCGTAAACAGCGCGCCACTAGCAAGTGTACACGTATCTCAAAGAACCTAAAATATCGCGTGATCGTGCTGCAAAGTGTTCGAAGTAGAAAGACATAGAGCAGTAGAAAAAGCGACTTAAATAAATATAAAATGTCGATAGCCGACCAAACCGCGGCAATTGAGTAGGATGTGTCAAGTCGAAGAAAAATGCAACATACAACTTTAAAAGTGAAACCCCGGATAACTATCCGTTATGGCCAGGAATTATTGATGAAAAAGGGTGAGGACCCTTTTTAACCGACTTCAAAAAGGAGGAGGTTATCAATTCGGATGTTTATATATTTTTTTAATGTATGTTCGGGCATCACTCCGTCATAGATGGGATTTGCAAAATTCTTTTTTTGTTTGAAAGGGCTACTCTCCAGGTGGTCCCATTGTGACCAAGTCAAAATCTGATGAAGGGATCCCATGGATATCGAGGGAAATCGTCAAATTTATTACTGGCACACCTATAGCGATTTGGGTATTTTTTATAGTAACTCGTGCATTTGCTCTCGAAAAGCACCATTCGGTGAATTGGAACTGATGACGAAGACCAGGGGTGGCCACCGGAACTACTTAATAATAAGTATTTCACGTGTTGCGATTAGATTACTTTATAATGGTGGCAATTTATGCTCGTCACAATGCTTATGGGGAAATGGAGCTGATGGTGGCTTCGCCATCAGCTCCATTCTTTTGGTTCTTACCAGGAGAACTCCTAAACAATTAACGTCCCTGTATCGGGAAAAGAAATATTTTGTGAAAGGTGATGAGCAGTTGACATTAGGCTATTGTAACTTGGATAAATTAATAAATGACTCACTAAAAAGTGAAAAATAAAAACTCTTTTTAAAAAAAAAAAACGACTTTAAAAAAACACTACAAAGTGAGAAATAGCTTTAATTTCGAAAGTCGGTGTCTTTGTTTGTATTTTAGTTTTTTGCCACCGACTTCCGAAATTAAAGCTATTTCTCACTTTGTAGTGTTTTTTTTTTTAAGTTGGTTATTTTTTTTTTGTAAAAAAGTTTTATTCATTAATAGTTCCTGTGACATCTCTCGTCTCTTGACATTATCTTGAGACATAGCAGAATAATGTCTCAAGATAATGTCAAGAGACGCTTAGTGGAAGCCGACCTCAAATATAGAAGCATCATAATGCTTCATTATCAAGAAAACGTTCCTTACCAAGACACTTAATAATAACACTCATTTAAATGATCATAGCCGGGAAATCATCCACGTCTTAGACTGGCCCCCCCAATTGCCAGATGCTATCCTGATTAAAAGTGTTTGGGCGTTGATGAAGCTTAAGATGTGTATAAAAAATACACATACCTGCCGAAATTCAATGAACATAAAGTTGATATGAACGTCAATTTAATCGCGATGTCGCGAAAAACTAGTGAAAAAACGCCTTTAAGATGGCAGGAGATCACAGACAGGAGACCGGACACAGTATTGATCATAATTCATCCAAGTATAAGTTCTGAACCATCTGATATTACTATCATTTACACAAGCCTAAGTAATAAAAAAAAATATAGTTTTTCGATCATGCTCTTGTCGTACAGAGTGTGAGTAAATATTTTGATATGCAAAAGTTGTCCTATTTTCATGATAATTCTTTGTTTAGCTAGAAAAAAACAAAATCTACCAGAGTTTTCTGTTAAATATGATACGAATTTGTTATTCAAAACATTAAGTACAAGCTACAAACAGAATGTATAAAAGTATAAACAAAACATTAAAATAATATTACCTCCAACTTGATAAGCTACCAAGTAGATTGCACCCTGAATAAGCCTCATCATAGCTTGCTGTTCATAGACAGCAGCTTCCGTTTTCAAGGGGAATTTATCAGAAATAAAATCTTTGTAGCGCCTGAACGAGAATATGGGTCCCACTAGGAAACACGCCGGGAAGTAAACGAATCCCAATAGCTCCAGGAATGTAGGCTGACTCTCCAGAGCCGTCACTTTATTAGTCGCAGATAGTTCCTCCCCTTTAAGCATCTTCTCACCATCCCACAGGTCGAATGACAAAGCGATCAACTTTAGAGTGAGCACGCAGTGCGGCATCGTCCATGTGATGTCGTAGTCCTCCGACTCGGTCACCACGTAGCCGGCCAGCAGATACGTCATATTAAACGCAAAAGTCACTATTGCGTTTATCTTTCCCGGACCAAGGAACTTAGTGCTTGAATAAATTACTAGCGCTGGGATGGCATTATGATACATTGAGGTACCAAAATTATAGAATGCCATGTCTAATCCCGTCACGACGAAATATAAGTTCCGATATTCTACATATTGCTTGACGTATTTATGATAGATAACCGCCAGCGGGTATCCTAGTAGAATAGATATTAACAGTTTCAGAGCTGGCACCGTGGCACCTATTAAGTAGGCCAGACAGGGAATTGGGCTCAGGTCAACTAAGCCCAGTAAACTAAGCAGCAGGCCAAACATTATTCAGCAATCTGTAAACAAAAACAACATTGTTACTTAGTTCTTTTCTGATAGTAGACGTCATTTGTTTTGTGCTAGTGACTATAATATTGTCGATAAGACTATTCCACGACTGTAGGTTAATGTTTCTTAGCTTATTGCATGACAGACGAGTATGCAAACAATGGAAATAAGTATGTATAAATTTTTGCATGTGTGTTGTCACTACCATAATCCTAGCGCTATTAATTATGAAGTTTTGGTGTCCATCTAAGTATCCAACAACTGAGTTAAAATAACACAATTGAAGAATGTAGCCATTGAAATTTACCTAGCCACTAGTCCGGTTTTTACCGGAAAAAAAATCGAACGCTCGACGTGGACGGGAAGCGCATCCTCGCGAATCCGCGCGTAGTCCGACGATTGCGAGTACGACCGTGTACGTCTACATGGAACTCGACTATTTTTGACCACATAATATTTTGAAAGAGGTTTATGCCTTTTCAACCGACTTCACAAAATGGAGGGGGTTCTCATTCGCCGGTTTTTTTTTAAATGTATGTTCACCGATTACTCGAAGACGCCTGAACCAATTTGGAAAATTCTTTTTTTGTTTCGAATGGTATACTTCCCAGGTGGTCCCAGTGTCATCAGGTCAGGTTCTGATGGGATCCTAGAGAAATCGAGGGAACTCTTAAAATTAAAAATTATAGGCACACCTATAGTAATTTAGTTAGTGTGTGTGTGTGTGTGTGTAGTTAGTGTGGGGCAACGTTTAAAAAAATAAATGTTCTATTTGTTCTAATTTGGGTATTTTTTCTATTAACTCGTGCATTTTCTCTTGAAAATAACTATTTGGTGAAATGAAACTGATCATGAAGACCACAGATCATGAAGCTATCGGAACTACTGAATAATAAGTATTTCACGGGTTGCGATTCAATTACTTTTATATGTTTGCTAAGCAATTTATGCTCGTCACAATGCATATGGCGCAGTGGAGCTGGTGGTGGAGTACCAGGAGAACTCCTCAACAATAAACGTCCTTGCATCCAGAAAAGCAATATTTTGTAAAAGGTGATGAGCAGTTGACATTAGGCTATTGTAACTTAGATAAATTAGAAATTGAAACCCAAAAAAAAATTATGGGAAATAAAAAATTAATTAAATTTTATTACATAGCAAGTAATAGTATTTGAAATTGTGTGAGGTAGGCACCACAACTAAAAAGTGAAAAATAAAAACTTAACAAAAAGAAAAACAACCTGCTTCCAAAAAAACACTACAAAGTGAAAAATAACTTTAATTTCTGAAGTCGGTGGCAATAGACACCGATTTCCAAAATTAAAGTTTTTTTTTTGTTAATATTTTTTATATATTAACATAATTTACATACAGTGTGTATCAGTAATGGGTTTTTAGGGTTCCTTAGTTCTGACAAGGAACCCTTATAGTTTCGTCATGTCCGTCTGTCTGTCCAAGGTTTTGCTTAGAGACCGTTAGTACTAGAAAGCTGTAATTTTGTAGGAGTGTGTATATCAATTACGCCGACAAAGTGGTATAATAAAAATTTGTAAAATTTGTTTTTTTAGGGTAGGGTAGAAAAAAATATTCATCCCCACTTCACATGTAGGGGACATGTGAAGTGGGGATGAATATTTTTTTCGTCGTTTTTTCCATCGTGTGGGGTATTGTTGAATAGGTCTTCTAAAATGACTTAGAGGTTGCTATAATTATTTTTCGATTTAATGCTCCATTTACGAAATATTAAACTGTAAAGTGCAAATTTTTATTACAGTAGGGCGGCCCCCCCTCTAAATGCGAAACTGCTGGCTTGAAACATCTGGAAAAATTCACGATGATATTGCATTTCATGAACTTTAAAGGAAAATTATAGTGGTTAAGATAACTGTATTACTTTAGAAGTAATAGTCGTTGAACTTGGGTGTTGGATAATTTTGCACCAAATACAAAATCCTTGGTATTAACGCGTACTGCCGGAACCTTTACACCTGTGCCCTATGGTAGAAATACACGCAGCGTGCTTACAACACTCTGCGTGTTCAATATAATAAAGCATTCAGATGCATACTGGGTCTGCCTTGGCGGTGTAGTGCTTCCGGCATGTTTGCCGAAAGCAGGGTAGATGACTTTTCCGCAGTCATGAGAAAGTCACAGGCCTCCTTTATGAACCGAATTCATAAATCTGACAATGAAATATTGAGGGCCATATACGAGGTAAACTATGGCAATTAATATTCCAGCTCAAACAATATCTATTGATTTGTGTAAGGTAATGTTATATTTAATTTTCTTTTATTTTATATTATTTTTGATTATTATTATTATGTGTATTAATTTAATAACTTATTTTTAATAATTAATATGTATTTTGGTTTAATTTCAATATGGGTGTATACCTGAAATAAAAATGATTTGATTTGATTTGATTAATCCTTTAAAGTGACTAAGATGAAGTAGTTGCTTGTTTATAACGGGTAAAGACTTGCATTGAAAAAGAACATAATTAAGTATCATAAGTTTCACAGTACTGCTGCTAGATGGCGCTGTACCAATGGGTTACGTTTTCATTATATTCAGAATAAAGAACAACAGTAACGTACTACACGTAACGTACTATATTTTGATAACGGGCTACTACGGAACCCTACACTGTGCGTGGCCCGACACGCACTTGGCTGGTTTTTTTATGGTACAAACCATCAAACTGAACACTGTGGTCTGTACCACACTCTTAAAATATAGTCCTACTTAAAAAAACTATCCACTTGTAAACTCAAAACTTTCCTTGCAACAATCTTGAAAGAAAATAAAGAATATATTCGTAAAGCAACCCCTAACTTGGTGAAAAGGGGAAATCAAGTTATTACGGGATGATTTTCCTATAGATATACTTCAATCAACTCGAAAATTGACAAAAATTAATTTATAGTCAAATAATTAGAACACACCAAACGAATTTTCAACTCGACCAACCCCTGTCGGAGTTAAAAGGGGAAATATAGTTCGTATGAAAGATCTTATTCGTTCGGTCTACAAACTGGAAACTTGGCACAAATACTTCGTCAGTTAAATGATAAAGATCATCATCATTCTCTTGAGGTCGGCGGAACACGTCTTTTTCTTCCACACTTCTCTTGTCATCTCAGCAATTACCCCCTTTCTAACAATATCATTTTTCACACAGTTCGTCCATCGTTCTTTTGGTCTTCCTCAACTCGTAGAGCCATCCACAATAATACTCAAAACTTTACTCAGGACATTTTCCTTCTTCATCGGCATCACATGCATACCGTGACAACCGGCTTTCACACACAGTTTTGAGACTTCCTTTTATACAGCGTGGCGATACAATGGCAACATTAATTTAACACATGGGAAGGACTAGTGGCCAGTAACAATAAAAAATATAATAAGAAACTTTTAGTATTATGTAATTTAATAATTAATTTGTAATTTGTTTTAATTTCAATATGGGTGTATTCCTGAAATAAAAAAGATTTGATTTGATTAATGCTGAAATTAACCTTTTTGGCGCAGCCGTGAGGCACACACTGTTGTTGATAACATTTATTTTATTTGTATTTTGTATTTCACGAATATTTGTTATTATTACTGGCCACTAGCCCTACCCATGTGTTAAATTAATGTCGCCATTGTAGCACCTCGCTGTATACTCATTTCTTATTCTATCCTTACCTCTTAAGCTTAGAATTCTTTAACATTTATTCTTAAATAATAAAGATTATAATGATTAATTCACCAAAACTATCTTTCAAAAGTGGTGGTTTTGAAGTTCGTAGGCGAAAATACAAAACCGCGCGGCCGCAGTCGCGGGCGAAGTGTTAGTTATATATAAAAAGTCTTAGCAACGCAGACACGCATCGGTAATTAAATCCAAGGACGGCTAGACCTGAACTCTTGCCCCTACTTTTAATTCATACACATTTATTCTGCGTATATAATAATAGCGATTTCGGTACGTTGTCACTCCGATAAAAAATACGATTTTACCATTCTATGTATAAACGTAAAAATATGCATTATTAAAGATAACTAAAAAAATACTGGTCAGACCATGATCAAACTTAAATGGGACCACATGTGAAGCACCACCTATCAAATAAAAAAAGAATCATCCAAATCGGTTCACCCAGAAAAAAGTTCTGAGCTAACACACATAAAACATACAGAGGAATTGAGAACCTCCTCCTTTTTGTGAAGTCGGTTAAAAATATATGGTGTTCACGTGTTTCACAAACAGAAATTTCATTTTGCAGCAAATGTTTCATACATATAATATTTGGTCCTTGTATTTTTGTTTCGAATATTATTGTTTCAACGACTATTTACTTGAATGAAACATATTTCACAGAAACACAATTCAATGAATTTTATAGTCACATATTTTTTATTTAACAAATTTATCAAGCAGTAGAATTATTTTTTAACGAATATTTTTTGTTCGGATGAAATGCTAATATGAGAAATAAATATGTGAAACGAAATTCTGTAACACTGTCATCTATAAAACAACGGCTAACTATTTTTCAGGCGACTAACAACTAAAAGGGCGACTAACAATTAGCTACCTAAAAAAATACTTGGCAGCGAACATATTAAACAATGACTATTGAAATCATAGATGATGACATGGCGACTAATATTAACAGTGGGATAGGATGCAAGAGCGAGCGAAGTGAGCTCGGGACTTGGGGCACCCCGACTCGGACAGGTTAGGTTAGAAGGGGATGGCGAGATCTGGAATACCCCGCCATCTGCGTATTTTTTTTTTTAAGCCACCTAAAAGTGAGCGGGGCTCCGTTGACTACGTCTTATTATTATTGCCATTTAGAAATAGGAGACGTTTGGAAACTGTCACTCGATAAAATGTTTTTCTTGGTAATAAGTTTTATAATAACTAACTAAACAATATGAGGCTAAAGAATACTTATTTGATTTGTATGTATGATATGAATAATGAAACATAAAATTTTATTTGTAACAAAAATCAATGATTAAATTTTTTGCAGAGTACCTAAGTATTCTGCGTACCTATTGATTAAGTATTCTATGAAATGATTATAAGAGATTTTTTTATGTAAAACGAAATTCTATAAAACTTTTATCTATAAAAAAACGTACAACCAAAATATATACTTAATAAAATAAAATTTATATATTTTTTATAAAATTATATTTATTTTATTAGGTTACTTCTGAGCTCGCGGGCTCTCTGGCCGGGGTCCAGCCCTGCCACCCTATAGTTACACCACTGGGATCTTATTACCTACCTCCCATGTAATGAATATATATGACTCAGCGTAAGATAACAAGACGTCAATTTAGTATGTTTATTTTGTTAATTTTACAAATAATAGGTATTTGAGCATATAATTATTTGCTACAAGTTACAAGAAAACTCATCATCATCTACCTCCCTTGTTACTTGGGGTCGGCACAACAAGTTTTCTTCTTCCATTCTCCCATGTCAGCCATCACGCTATAATTCACTCCCTCTTCTTTCTTAACATTCCTCACACAATCCATGCTACTTGACTTTGATCTTCCTCTTCAACATTTATGTATGTACTGTAACACGCGCATCAGTCGAAATAGTTGATGGCTTTCTACTGCCCTGGGAAGTTATTCAAGTTCTAGGCCGACAACAGTAAGAATAATTCATGTAGGTATACCTTGATGATGAGACATACGTGGATGAGGCTGACACAGGAGCGCGGGGATTGGCACAAACAAAGAGCAGTGGATAAAGTCGGGCTGTGGATGATGGTGATGATGACGACATAGCTTAGATAGATTGCGACAGCGCTAGCCAATGAGCGTCCACCTTTTGATAGAGCTGATGAAGAAATGGCGGAAGGGTGCACCCAAAATCATAGTTTTTTTTCCCACACGCGCGATGATGGTTTTATTCCAACGGAATAATTCCATCAATTCCATGACCGAGCGGCAGCGTCGTTTGCGTTCGCGCTTGTGTCGGGCGACCATAGACCATAGTTTGTAAGTTTTTGAACTTTTTTGCTAGTTAAAGGGGATGCACTAAGATAGCTTGCGAAATTCAAATTTACTTACGTTATTTGCAATTTGCAGGTCAGTGTTAGGTTTTATGTTTCGCGACCGTAACAAATATTGCTTTACAGAATTATAATCATTAGAATCAGCAAACCGATTCCTTAAGTTAGAATTGGCCTCAAATGTCATGATTTCATGAAATAGTTATTCAATAGGGTAATATGAACTTAGAGACATGTATTGATGATTACAATGATTTTAATTCTATAAATAAATGTTTGATACGGCCGCGAATCATACACTCGGCGTCACAAAAATCGCACCTCTTTAAGAATTCCCTTCAGTCATTTTAACCCTATTAATCAATGGTAGGCATATGACTTTAAGGCAATTTATTTAAATTTCAGAATAAATCAATAGATTTGGTTTTTTGATTACCAGGAAATAAGCTAATGCAAATGGTTAAAAAGTTAAATTTTATTTTATCAGCAAAAATTACAACAAGATCCTTAAAAACAATTTAAAACCTAGTGTTACCCCCCCTAGTCCTGATGACTGCTTCCATGCGTTCTCTCATGGACCTAAATAATGTGACAACAGTCTCTTGAGGAATGTTGTCCCATTCTGCAACGACGCCATCTTGGAGGCCTTGGAGACTGCTAGGGGCAGGATCACGTGCCCGTACTCGCCGTTTCAGTTCATCCCAAAGATGCTCAATAGGGTTCAGGGCTGGACTTCGCGCCAGCCAGCGCATAACAGGGACCCCAACTTCTTGTAGGTAGTCTCTTAGTATTAATGCGGTGTGACAGCGGGCGTTATCGTGCATTAACGTGAACCCACTGCCAACAAAACCCGCATAAGGGGCAACCTGCTCCTCTAAGATCTCTGTTATGTACCGAGGAGCAGTCAGCGACCCTTGCCCGCGAGTACTTCCAGTCCGAGAAACACACAAGGTTCGTTTTGCCGTCGATTGACATGCCGCCCCAGAACACGCACGAGCCACCCTCGTATTCCACTGTCACTTGAATACAGGCTTGTGTGAATCGTTCCCCTTGCCTCTTGTACACTCTTCTACGCCTGTCGTTGCAGAAAAGACACACCCTCGTCTCATCCGAGAAGAGCACAGCCCTTCATTGGTCTATTGTCCAATCCACATGGTCACGGGCAAATTGCAACCGGTCTCTCCTATGTTGTGCAGTCAATTTCGGCCCTGTAGCAGCCCTGTGAGCTGCAATTTTCTTCTCCCGTATTCTTCTTCTAATCGTGGAGACGCTTACAGAAGTTCTGCGAGCTGATCGCAGTTGTTGTTGCAGCTCAACAGCATTGGAGAACGATTACGTAAAGACGTCGAAACAAGCGATCGTCTCTTTCGGATGTGCACCGTTGTCTTCCAGAGCCACGTCTTCGGATATAGCCACCAGTCTCTTGGAAGCGTTGGAACACTCGTCGAACGGAAAAACGACTCAGTTGCCAAGCAACATCACATTGCCGCATCCGTGATTGCAGTAGTGCAATGACTTGTGCGGCTTCATCTGCAGTGGTATCCATCTTCTGGGGTATTTTTCTTGCTGTAGCTGTTCACGTGTGTTCACTTCAAAGGTTGGATAGCGAATGACCCACATTTAACCCGGGTCGTCCGTTTTGTACCCTGTTAGGGAGGTGCAATCGGTGCGTATTTTGACAAAAGAAAATTTAACGTTACGTGCTAATGAGATCTGTTGTGTTTAGGAATTCTAACTGTTGTAAATTTAAAGGTCGTTCAACATACTTTCAATTGATACCAATATTAATTGGGTTTAATGTATTCGTTGATGGCGGGACTTGCTTGAAACTTATTTTCGGAGAGGTGCGATTTTTGTGACGCCGAGTGTATTTAAATCAACATAGTGATAGTGACCTGCATATTGCAAAAAACGTAAAAAAAATTGTATTTCGTGGGCTACCCTGACGGTTTCGCCTTTACTGATATGACGCGCATAGACAACCAAGATTGGCGTCTCGTTACTGCTGTGTTGCCATGAAAAAAGAACATCGATATTGTTACATTTCACCTTCAGTTTTCAATGACAACGAAACAAATTATATTCATCACTCTTTTAGTCACATGCTTCCGAGCTAAGTATGCGTCTAATTCTAATCCCTCCTCTTCACACGTACAATACTAAAACAAAGTAAAAGAATACAAAGACTAAAACTACTTAAACGGATGCCAGTGAATATTTCTTACTCTTATTTTCCTACTGCAATTATTATGCTAATATAATATACTCGAGGTACTTTAAATAAAAACAAACTAAGATAAAGTATACCTATCTATAAAATTAGACATCGTTTTATGTCTAGTAAATCAGTGATAAGTATTCATCATTTAAAAGTACATTATGGTCGCTACATTAGGAGGAAATGAATGTAGAACTTGTGATGAACCATATCCTACACCAATCTGCCTCGGACCTATCAACTTTAATAGGTGTAACAAGGACGAGGGTGACATGACTGACTAAAAATCATGGAATTAGTTTAAACTATATCTGGAATGCTTACAAGCACCGAAGTCGGTCTTATAGGAGAACGAACTGTAGTGTCCTTTTCTAATAAGGGGACCATACATTGACTGGAATAGTAGGACACGATGGAAAATTTAAGAATAATTTGTCTATGTAAGAGAAAACTTACATTAATTTTCATTTACTGAGCAAATATGTAGGCAAAAAAATTAACTCTAACTAGGATAACAGGAAGTGGTTATAATTCAGCTTGCAACATTTGAGCAATACATACCTACTAACTAACAAGATAAGGAAGGGGGAAGCGTCAGGTTGCTCGCGAAAAATCTTTATGGAAAAGTTAAGAATAATTTGTCTATGTAAGAGAAAACTTACATTAATTTTCATTTACTCAGCAATTATCTAGGCAAAAAAATTAGCTGCGTTGGATAAGAGGAAGTGGTTATTCAGCTTGTAAGATTTGACCATTACATACTTAGACAAGTAAGGGGGAAGCGCCGAGTTGTCCGCGAAAATGCTTTAAAAAAAGTAACAACGCAGCAACGGATATGTTACTGAATTTTGTCAGTCTATCTCGTGAAAATTTCAGGTAGCAAAAATTTGGTCGTATGAAGATTACATCATTAGCAGCTTTTATGAAATAAAAGTTATATTATAAATATTAATTTTAATAGAATATTTTCTAAAAACAACTAAAAAGTAATAAATGTGGTTGTTAAAGAATACATTTATTAGTACGTTAGCCGTTAACACAGCACATTGGTTACAAATTATGTTCATGCTTAAACTAAGAATAGAATTTAATTATTAAAACAGTAAATAAACGCAGAACGACAAATAATTCACTACGCGTTAACCAAATTGGTTAGGTTGGCTCAAAAGTAGTACCAAGGCTTAACTAGTTTGTTATTTACGTGGACAGAGTAGCAACAAAAATTGCGTTTAGCATTCCCTTGAAATGATAACTATGGCCGATTTTTGCCTGGTTTATAGAAGAGTTCTCATCAATAGCTCGACCACTTTCTCAACTTTTGAAGAAAGATGCAAAATGGCAGTGGTTGGACTGTGAGGAGAATGCTTTTATAGCTATAGAAGGGACAATAGTCAAACGTCCAATTTTTGCATTCTAAAACCCCGCGTCTGAATCTCAACTCCATACAGATGCATAGGGCATTGCTGGTAATTTATAAAGGGCTGGCAAGGATGCTCCTTTTAATGATTTGGAAAACTTGGCGGTAGAGACTGCGAGCGGGCGAGTAAGGACTGTCATTCTCAGCTGCCACGGCTTATTTTAATTTAATTTAATATTTCAATTGTTTTTATCTTTTTATTACGGACGCTTTTAAGGTTCTGCATCGTTCTCACATGCATAATTTCAACATGAATGATGTAACCAATAATTTTTAACCATATTTTGATTTAAATTAAAAGTGTCCGTGGAGTTTCTTGCCCGTTCTTCTCCGTAGGTACCTACCACGCTTTGGAATGGGCAACTATCTTAATCTTTCTGACCAACCGACCCCTTGACAATTTAAAAGTGCCTGTAATTGGTTTATTTGAAATAAATGCTTTGAGTTCGTTACAACGATTTAGAACATACCTATTACGCATACAGCTTACCATTGTTACGGACTGTAATTATTCAAGGGTTACGTTTGAGAAAATAGATATCTTACCTAGGGCGGCGAGGTGGTGGAATATTATGCAAGAGTTTGAATTTAAAATAATTTACAAGTCGGGTTCCACCATGTTCCACGTAGATGCACTTAGTCGAAACATAGTTGAGCTCGAGTTTGGTGACGTAAGGTGCATTGGAACTAAATGGATAACGACGGTACAAAAGAGCGACCCTGAACTTCAACGTATCAACTCTATTTTAAAAGATGAGGATACAAAAAGTATATTAGAAATTAAAAATAATTGTATTATCTAAAGAGGGTATTGTATAGGAAAACTGAGGCTGGAAATCGCTTGGGTTGTATCGAAGTTGGTTAGATGGCAGGTATTAAAGGCTCATTATGATGATATTGGTCACTACTGTTACGATAAGACATAAAATAAAATTAAGAGTAATTTCTGGTTCGCCAAAATGAGACGGTTTATTAAAAAACTATGTCGAGTTCTGTGTGCAATGTGCTCATGCAAAAAATAAACCAGAGCATTTATTGGATGAATGTGTATACGAAATACAGTGAAGCTTAAATTATTATTAGCTTCGCACATTCCCTGAATAAAGTAATCGGAAAGACACCGTCTTAAGGATTATTCGGTATCGACTTAGTTGGCACACCTAATTCATTATTAAATCTAAACGTAATTGATGATTCTGAGTAAGTAGGAAATAACGTAGAAATAATAAGAGATGAAATATCACGACATGTCGAAAAGAATCAATTAGAACAGAAGAAAAGGTTTCTTAAATGTAGGAAGAAAGTTGTTTTCAAAATCGGTGATTTAGTTCGGATAGAAAGAGAAATCCCTTCGACTGGAAAAAGTAGGAAATTAGTCCCTAAGCTTCGTGGTTCTTTTCACATGGTAGAGGCCTTTGATAACGACACATATAAAATAGAGGATACCCCACATAGGAAATAGTTCGTAAATAACTATATTATTATACAAGACATGTAATAAACATGTATTTTATAGAAAATTTAAAAATAAAGTATGTAGGTACAATAATTAAAATATAAGATTACTTAGAGTAGAGATTATGAATTTCATGCAAGAATTAATAAGAACAATGTACCTAATACTTAGGGCAAACTGTAAACATGCAGGGGGTAGACTGAGTCATGTAGTAGTTGTTAAGGATATGAAGAGTCCATAATGACTTATAAGTATTAATTAATTTACTTTGTGGACATGATGGGGCCACAGCATGCTTGAACTTTTTAGTACCTAATGCATGATAAAATAAGTCTTTATAGACTTATTCACTAAATGGCGAATAAGTATAGCTATTGATGACGGCCGATTTCGAAACTTTGATTATTCAATATTTTAGAACTAAATACACTCAGCGGCACGGAAACTTGGCCAAGCTCTTATCTCGCGATAGCAAAAGCTTCACGTGTTTCTGATTAAACACTTACAAGCTTTTCTTATTCAGGTAAGTTAAAAAATGTTTACCCTTAGTTAAAAAGTTTTTCACCCTCAATTCATTATGTCTGAGTGCACCATGACGTTATTTTTAAGTTTTAGTTGAATTGGGTCATTTGAGCGATAAAGTAGCAGTTTTAAATTTATAGGTTGTAAAAAGTTTACTGTTATGATATTCAATTATTGTGAATTTGTGTTTTAATTCAATAACTGCTTTAAAACTAATAAACATGCAATTAACAACAGCACAGGTTGCACAAGCCGTACCTAGCATTAATCGGCGACGGGCTGAAACAGCGTGAAGTTGCTGTCGTGCTTAACGTACCACGTTCATCTATGCAGTATGTACACAATCGGCGTCAGGAGTCAGGCCACTACACCCGCAGACCAGGCAGTGGAGGCGTTAGATGCACATCAGCCCGGGACGACCGATTTATTGTCCTGGAATTTTTAAGAAACCGCTACCTGATCGCGGTTGAGATACGCCAGTGACTCCAAATCGCAAGAGGCGTAAATGTTAGTAAGCGTACGGTAAGAAGAGGAGTACAGAATGTGAATTTAAAAGCTCGTAGACTAGCACGAGGTCCAGAACTTCTCAGACAGCACCGAGTTCAGAGTTCAGAGTATTTATTTGTAAACATAGGTTACAGATACACAGGTGTGTGAGATGTTACATGTTTATAAGTTCTCTATGTTTTGCCATTAGGCGTACAAATGTTAGTACATACAGTCATATCAATTTCAATTATTTCATTTCACAATATAAAGTAAGAATTATAGAAAAAGCTAGACTGTTAGATAAATCAATATAATATTCTCATGACAATTAATTCAATTTCAAATAAAAACATCAATGTCAAAACAAGTAGGTACCAAATTAATAAAATACACTCGAGAGCAATGAATCCGGGTCACTTAAAGAATGTTAAAAATCTCGGAAACTAAAAATGATAGGTTAATGCAATAAATTGTATTTAATAGACAATGTAATACTCCTTAAATGAAAGTAAAAAAAATATGAGTCACCATACATTTTATTAACACAAAATTACATAAAGAAAAAAACTGCTGATCTCTCCTTAAAACAAAAATAGGAAACATGAAATTTTTGAACTTTATTACGATTTTCTTGAATTTTAATACTTCGTATTGCCTCCTCGTGCTTCCATTACTGCGTTTACGCGGTTTGGCATGCTGTACACCAAGTTCCTTATACGATTTTGGGGAATATTCTCCCATTCCTCTGTGAGAGCAATTTTGAGCTCACGAAGCGTGATTGGGGGAGGGTTTCGTTGTTTTACGCATCTGCCTAGCTCGTCCCAAGCATGCTCGATCGGGTTGATATCCGGGCTGCGCGCTGGCCACTCCATACGAGTAATGTTCATCTCTTGAAGGTAGTCATTCACAATCCTACCTGTATGAGGTCGGGCATTGTCATGCATAAATATAGCATCCTCACCTAAATTGACCATAAATGGACCAACGTGATCATTGAGGATTTCTTCCACATATCTTACGCTAGTTAAAGAGCCGTTTTCTATGATCACCAGCTCTGTGCGACTTTCAGAAGAAATTCCGGCCCACACAAGTACAGACCCACCACCGTAGGCTACTTTTACTTCGATGCATGCTTGCTTGAATCTTTCCCCTGGTCTTCGATACACTCTGTGTCTTCCATCGTGCTTGTAGAGCATAAATTTTGATTCGTCGGAGAACATAACTTTTGACCAATCTTCAATACTCCAATTTACGTGGCTCTGGGCATATCTTAGTCTTGAAATACGATGCCCACGCTCCAGTTTAGGGCCGTTTGCAGGTCTAAGGGGTTTTAGGTTAGATTCAGCAAGCCGACGTCTTACTGTCCATGCACTTGGGTTACTTCCTCCGAGGCGTCGAAACTGATTTGTGAGTTCAGTTCCTGTGAGAAAGCGATTTCGAAGCATGGTGTTCACCAAGTATCGGTCTTCTCGTGCTGTGGTACACCTGGTTCTGCCCGTTCCTGGTCTGCGTAGGTTAGAACCAGTTTCTTCGTAACGTCGGAGAACTCTTTGTACTGTTGACAGCGACACACCGACAGTCCTGGCTGTATCGCGCTGACTCCGGCCGGTTTCCAGCATTGTAAGTATTCTGGTGCATTCTTCAGGCGTAAGCGACATAATTTCAGCTTGAATAATGAATATAGAGCACTATCAACATGGTTTATGTACCCACATAAATGACAGATTACAAACAAAAGCAAAACCAAATGCTGTAATTTCGTAGTTCCATCTTCGAAAGTGGCCCTTTTTCAAATTTGATTTTTTTATGATATAACTTTACAATAACTAAGAAGTTTTAATACCTTCATTTAAGGAGTATTACATTGTCTATTAAATACAATTTATTGCATTAACCTAGCATTTTTAGTTTCCGAGATTTTTAGGATTCTTTAAGTGACCCGGATTCATTGCTCTCGAGTGTATTTGAAAAATGACAAAAATTAAAGTTTATGATAAAACAGAATTTTCATAAAATTAAAATAGGATAATGTCAATTAATAAAATTAATACGAGTACAAGAGTGTCAAACAATGCATATCTGAAGGAGGGATTATAGAACTGTCATCCAAATAGTCCTTTATTGAGTATAGCACATCCCACCAAAAACATTCTGTAAAAAAATAGCCAAGTCTCGTTGGAGCTGCTTGTTTATCTCTAAAAAGTAATGAAATCTAGACAAAATCGTGCCAAGTCTAAGGTTCCTTACTGCGATTTCTTTATTATTATAGTTAAAGTTGTGACTTGGCCGTTGAACATTCTTTATACGTTAGTGGGTACAAGTCAATTTTGTTTACACGTAATGTTATATCTGTTGTAACTACCTATGTTTGTTAAGCGAGATAGTATTTATCTGGTTTTGTACCCTTGTGTACCCTTCAACGGCCAAGTCACACAACATTAACTAAAATAATAAAGAAATCGCAGGAAGGAACCTTAGACTTGGCACGATTTTGTCTAGATTTCATTACTTTTTAGAGATAAACAAGCAGCTCCAACGAGACTTGGCTAGGTTTTTACAGAATGTTTTTGGTGGGATTTCACTTCTTTTTGTAGAAACGTGGGCATATTGATTTATTTTATTAGATTTTCTTATTTGACCCAGTTTTTTTTCTTTTTAGGAGTAGCTTTTTTATTATTACAAATCTCTTTTCTTTTTTTCCGGTTCTGATTCTTGTACAGTACCAACAGTTTTTCGTATTGCCCATTCGCGTTCATTATTTATTCTTTTAGACGGTTTAGACGGTTTAATTTCTGAAAGATCGGCGCGATATTTACGCCTAATCAGTAATCCGTCACTAATCATAAAATTCCTAACCTATTCAAATCTTCAAATTGTTATAATAACAACCTGCTAATTAACCTGGAGCAGTGGTGGCCCAGTGGTATCGGCCCCGACTTACGAGTTGTAGGTCGTGGGTTCGAACCCAGGCAGGCGCTTTACTTTGTGGAAATAATTTCATCACCACTGCTCTCAAAACGGTGAAGGAAAACATCGTGAGGAAACCGGCATGCCCTAGAACCAAAAATTCGAAGACATGTGACATCTACCAACCCGCACTGGGCTCGCGTGGTAGATTACAGCCCATTCCCTCTCACAGAGAGGAGGCCTGTGTCCCAGCAGTGGGAACATTATAGGCAGATTATGTAATTAACCTTAGCAAACCTCACGAAATAATAAGCGAAATCAACGAAATGCAAATAATCCGTCCAAATTCTTAGCAAACGTTTTCAAGCGCAGTAGAAGAATGTCGTAAACGACTGTAACGCGGCCGGTTGCCACTTCGCCATAATTCTAAGGTTATCGGAAAAATAAACGTAAGCGCATTTTAAAATACATTCAGCGCCATCTAGCGACGTGCGCAGGTATCACGGCCACACTTAGTCCAATGCATTATATTATGACAAAATTTTGAGCGAAATTAATATTTTAGTGTAATTTGTTTATTTAATTTGTGTAATGTTCGAATAGAATAAAGTTAATCTTTCGACTATTTCTTCTTGTAAACTAGTAAGTATAAGTATAAAAGCCAGTCTAGTCTTATCCAGAGTTTTCCTTTAATTTTATTTATATGCGTATTAAAAGCAGAAGGGGAGGCATTCGCCCAGCAGTGGAACGCTATAGGCTAGATTAAATTAGAAGATGTGTCCCACTACGCTGGATTTTTGCTATGACAGTCGATTTTTTTATGTACCAATAGTAGAAGGCATTACCATATCTCTAATACAGCTGAGACCAGCTGAGGGTTCTTCATCAGATACTTCAGACCTTCGATTTTTGACATCAAATGAAGCGGCCCACCAAGTTCAATATTTTTTGTAAAGGCGGTATGTCGATCTCTAATAGTTTGGTTGGGCTCTTGTGTTTTCTAATCAGGGTCACCAGGTACTCCAGATCTTCGATTATCCTAGTTTTTATAGTTTTCCCTTTATGTGGCCATTAAACCCTAACTCTGTACCAAATTTCAGCTCTCTGAGTTTATGGGAAGTACTAGTTCTATTCTGATGATCATGAGAGAGTGAGTGAGTGAGTGTCATAAATGCGAAACTTTGTTTTCGCTTAACTTCGGAACTAAATGACCTACAGACTTGAAATTTTGGATTTTAAGTATGTGATTATAGCTTACTGGATGACGAAAATTTCTGCGTTCTGGTCTTATCCAGAGGTTCTCAAATAGGGGCCTGAAAATGCGGCGAAATGGTTCCAGTAAAGGACGGTACGGCAGTGTTTGCTTCGCGCTCGACTTGGCGGGGGCACTGCCGTGCCCCCAGATTCGCGTTAAGAATGCAGTGGGTCATCATTATCCGTCGACCTAGCCCCGCCCCCTAACCAATCAAATCTTTTCAAATTACAAAGTCAAGTTCACAGTGACAGTTGAAGGCATTGCTTCGAACATTGAATTTAACACCACTGTGAATACACCTTTATCTTGCAGTTGCACTGATGGCTCACTGCATTCTTAACGCGAACGAACTATAGTAACACTTATCAAGTAAAAGTTTCCTAAGTACACTTTTGAATTTGTCCAGATTTAACGATTTTAATGTTTCAGACAGCTTGTAATATATTTTTGTGGCCATACAGAAAGTACTTTTATTCATTAGGGCTGTTCTGCCATGTGTTATTTCGAGCTCTAACTTATTTTTGTCGCGTAAGTTTCTATAGTAGCTTTTGGAAGCTATTTTGTATTGCGAGATGTGTGTTTTGACATATATATTAGTTTCGTAGATGTACAATGATGCTAGGGTAAGAATTTTTAGGCTTTTAATGAACGGTTGACAACTGTCGGTGCTATGTAGGCCACACATAGATCTGATACATTTTTTTTTAACCGAGTAGGTCGACTTCAGTTTGCACGAGAACACGTCAATTAGACCCACGAGCAATGGGCTAGCTAGAGTGCTGCTCACAGATGTGTCGAATAGCAGTACGTGCTCCACACCGGCGCCTCAAAAACAAGTGCGAATCTAGCGCTGTAGAGTTTTTAGAGCTCTGTGATGAATTTCCATCAATTGTTTTCGATCGAATTGTTACTGGAGATGAACCATGGGTCCAACATTATGACTCTGAAAGTAAGCAGATTCCCAATCCCAACACATACCCATCCTACGAGAATCTATATCTGTCTTGACCACTATTTGACAAAAACAAGTCCACGACATTAGTTCTAGATCGCGCCATAACCACTGGTGTATTTCCCGATGCTTTTAAAGAGACAATAGTACATCCCATTTACAAAAATAGGAACAGAAGCTGTTTCAATAATTATCGTCCCATAGCAATACTATCTTCCTTGTCAAGGTCCTCGAAAAAATACTAAATCGTGCGCTTAAATCATTCTTGGATAAACATTTTGGCCATAAATCAATATGGTTTCCGGTCTGGTGTTTCAACCGAAGATGCAGTGATGGACCCTAAAGAATAATATGGCCCTAACAAAAGAAGTTGTGAAAAACCTAGATGCAAAAACGGGCACTTGAAAGTGTTGCACACGTGAACACGGGCATTCTAGTTATGTGTCTAGTCGAGGAAGGTGGATTTAAAGTGTTAATTAAACAAAAGTGAATAAACGTGCATATACTGAAAAAACTATTTTCTCATGTTTATGTGAGATACTTAGACAAACTTAAAAGGGGAATATACGTTACGCTCTAACATCGCAATCACTAAACCTGGGCTCGGTGCACAAGCACAACTACACGCAACGAAAGTCACAGAAGTGTGATCACAGTTGCATACTTACAGTTACCAATAGACAAGGACAGATATAGGACCCGGCACATTCGTGCGAGCGCAATCGCATTAGCCGCCGAATGTTAACGATTATGAACTATGATACGAGGGCGGGTCAATAAGTCCGTGACTTTTTGAATTTCTGACCTCTTTACTGAAACAGCAACACTGCTCCTGTCAACAGGCATCTGTCAGTTGACTCCTGTCAAAATTTAAACTTGCTGCGTCAGTTAGTTTGTGTTTGACAGCTATTTTTATCAGAATACTCACTAATTTGAGGAGAAAATGGAAAAAAGTGAATTTCGTGTGCTTATTAAGCATTATTTCTTGCGAAAAAAAAACATTATCGAGACCAAGGCTAAGCTTGATAAATACTATGGGGACTCTGCACCATCGATTTCAATGGTAAAAAAGTGGTTTACTGAATTTCGTTGTGGCCGTACAAGCACTGAAGATGCCGAACGTCCTGGACGCCCAGTTGAGGTCTCTACACCCGAAACAATCGAAAAAATTCACGATATGGTGTTGGCCGACCGAAGATTGAAAGTGCGAGAGATTGTGGAAGCCGTAGGGATCTCGCATGGCTCAGTGGTTTCAATTTTGAATGATCACTTGGGCATGAGAAAGCTTTCCGCAAGATGGGTGCCGCGTTTGCTCACAGTCGACCACAAACGCAATCGTGTAACAACTTCACAGGAAGGTTTGGCGTTGTTTAATCGCAATATGGAGGAGTTTTTGCGCCGTTTTGTAACCGTGGACGAAACATGGATCCATCACAACACACCAGAGACCAAACAACAGTCAAAACAGTGGGTTTCTAAGGGTGAATCGGCGCCGAAGAAGGCCAAGGTGGGTTTGTCAGCCAATAAAGTTATGGCGACTGTTTTTTGGGATGCACGCGGGATAATCCACATTGACTACCTTCAAAAGGGAAGAACAATCAATGGGGAATATTATGCCAACTTATTGGACCGATTCAATGACGATTTGAAAAAAAACCGACCTCATTTGGCCAAGAAAAAAGTTCTTTTCCACCAAGACAATGCAAGGGTGTACACATGTGCAGTTGCCATGGCAAAAATCCATGAATTGGGCTATGAATTGCTCCCTCATCCGCCCTATTCTCCAGATTTGGCTCCGAGCGACTACTTATTGTTCCCAAACCTGAAGAAATGGCTTGGTGGAAAAAGATTTGACTCCAATGATGAAGTCATCTCGCAAACAAAGGCCTATTTTGAGGACCTCGACAAATCATCTTTTTTGGAAGGGATAAAAAAATTGGAGAAGCGTTGGACAAAGTGTATAGAGCTCAAGGGAGACTACGTTGAAAAATAAAATTATTTTTTTATCAAAAAATCTGTGTTTTATTCCAAAAGTCACGGACTTATTGACCCGCCCTCGTAGTACGTAACGCGAGTGAGCCGCGCAATCCGTCTCACAAAAATAGCAAGCAAACAATAAATAAAATCATAATTTTATATTTACAAATTTACATTTTTGACTGTACTTACGTGAGAAAAGTAATCCCGTGTCTTATTTTTCTTTCTTGAGTGATTGATTAGGATACTTATTAAATACACAAGAAGGCATTTTAATGCGTATTTATACACAAAAACCGAAATTATTGAGCTGTACACACATGCGCTGTTTAGACGATGGTCCCCGTGTGACTGAGTGTCACTGTGTCCATTGGGCTTGGTTCAGTATGACCGCGCGCTGTGATCAAGCAACGTATCTTCCTCTTTTAAGTTTATCTTAGGTGAGATCGCTTCAGATGGCTCTTGCACAGCATTAAGTTATTAATAAACTGTATTCAAACCATAATAAGTGCCAAAATTATATTTAAAAAAAATACATTTGCAGGCAAAAATGATCACCCCACCCCATGCTCTTTGATTTGAAATAATGTTTACCTATTGATTATAAGAATATGTGTGTTTGTGCCTAGCTTTGAATAAGTGTAAACACCTTCAGGTTTACTATAAAAAGAACCTGACATTCTTTAACCGACCACCTTCCTGCTATATCATCAGATACTTTTCACAGTTTGCCTACCAATTACTCCAATCTAACGAGTATAAACTAAGTGGGGTCTATTATGTGTAAGGCCGAGTTCCTTCAAATAGTGTTCTCCACCTTTAAGTCAATTATGCATTTAGTCCAAACACAATACGTTTGCTTTAAGTTGCGGAAGAGTCGTTTAGACTGCAGGCTATCCTGGTTGCAGCATCAGTTCAAGGGTACCACATAATTGCAGTGTTAGCTAAATTTTAAAGTATACCAAATTTCAAGTTGATTGGGCGAGTAAAAGTGATATAAATTACCATTGTATGGCTGAAATAGAACTGGCAGAGCACTAACACCTGCACATTTCACAGCAATCATAAAAGAGCTGATTATCTTTAAACATAGCTAAGAACCATCCCGATTAGACCAGCCTACAAAAAAAAAAAAACGGGTAGAAATCAAACCATACGCTTGGGAGCTATGATGCCACAGACAGACATACAGTTACTCAGAACGACAGCAACATCAATCTTGTAACACCCCTCTTTATAAGTTGGGGATTAACAAGATAATTCAAAATTTCTAATAACAATAACCTAATGTATTTAAAAGTGCCTTCCATGTGCCTATTTGAAATAAATGATTTGACTTTGGCTTTTATTTTTATTACTAAAACCTTCCTGAAAGTATGTAGATTACGTTACTGAAATTATAAAAAATGATTCATTTGTTATTGATAAAGTGGCGAGCAAACAAACAGTCGCATATATGGTTTGAATAAAGAACCTCTTTACTTTTTAAAGTTGGTTAAAAACTAAAGTTAAATGATCAATAAGAGCAGTGGTGGCCCAGTGTAAATGGTCCGACTTACTAGTTGCAGGTCTTGGGTTCGAACCCAGGCGCTTTACTTTGTGTAAACAATTTCATGACCATTACTCTCAAAATGGTGAAGGAAAATATTCTTGCCGGCATGTCCTAGAACCGGGCGGTAGTTAGACGTAAGACGACCCACTGACTGAGAAGGCTTGTGTCCCAGCCGTGTGATTCTTCTCACAGTTCATGTGAAGAAAAGCACATTTGAAGAATTGGGTTGATCTTGTTAAGAATATAACTTTTATCAAAGGGTAAATAAGTTTCATGTTACCTACCTTTTATGGCCTAGACAAAAAATGAGAAAAAAGAGATGAGCAATAGAACAGGGATTAGATAAACCACAATAGTGAGTAATATCTGCCAAATACTATGGCATTCTGTATTTAGAAATACCCACAAAAGTGATTCTTATCATAAATTGTAGGTACTGGAATAAATGTTATGAAAAACACTATATCAAGAAATCACACTCTCAAAACTAAAAACTTGATCTTTTAATATCTTGCTTATCCTCACAAAAACACTGATAAAAATAAAGCATGGCATGATTGCAAAGCAGTATTCATATTACTTTAGCACAGAACCAGCACAGCAAATTGTAAGATACAAATAAGTTTAAAAATAGGGTTTTCAATCCCTCTCATAAACTCCACCCCTAGGACGACCCACTGACCAAAAGTAGGTTCAGGGTTGTTTGTGCAACCTTCACAAAACAGTCTTAGTCCACCCTCAAAAGAAAATATCTTAAAAATGTCTGCCGAGTCCAATCAAAAAGGTGCAAAATTAATTTTAATGTAGTTAAAAGCTTAAGTAATATTTCTGGAACAAGTTTTTTGTTTTCCGTTAATTTTAATTTCAAATTTAGCCCGTGGTTTGGTATGTGGGTAGGTACCTATAGCTGAATAAGGCACCTACCCACATAATACAACAACTACAAAAAGCAGTACAAGAAAAATTTACTCTAGAGCAATAATTGTCTAATAATATTTGATCACAAACATTTGTAAATTTGATGCAATTATTGTCGATCGTAATTTATCATTGGCATACGGGGAACACGTAACAATTTTGCAGATCGCAGTCACGCAAGTTACACATTATACGATATTACTTAAACATAATGTAAATTGTAAAACGAAGGTATGTGTTAAATATTTAGCATTTAAGGATAAAAAAATAATATTAAAAACAGTTTAGTTTGAAGTAGAAAAATACTTACCTACCACCATCCAACAGTAAAAACGAAAAAACGAGCACCTACTTTATTGAAAGTCTCTCGAACTCTAGAAGCCAGAGGAAAAGGTTACCCAAAACTACAATCCAGCAATCGGTACAAAAAAATATCATGGATGGAGATTATTATGAACAATGCAGTGAACGTACGTGTCCAAAGTACCTCTAGCAATTCGAGACAAAGTTCAGTCAGACTGACTGCAGGAGCACAGCACTGACTAGAGATGAAGCGTATATACTAGAACAGATCCAGAGACTAGGTATTTAATGAGACTAGGTTGCACCTATTCCAATTTTAAAAATACTCGATCCACCTAGTCTCTATATCTAGTCTCACTGTGCCTACCACAGAGTACTTTATACTATACTGAAAGTGCCTACGCGGCGCACGCACGACACGGCATCCAGCGCCCCCGCGCCCCCCTCTTGGCCCACTCGAGTCGAAGTACCGGCGTGGAGAAGCGAGATAGCAAGTCTACTTTGCCGCTCGCTCATGTTATTATTTGTATGTCAGTCATTTGAATTTGAATCATATTTCAATGGTCATAAAAGTAACGCGACGCGCACTAGTGTTTGCCTATTTTGTACACTAAGTACTTGTAAATACTCGATGCGAATGAAGACTTTATACTGAGATGCAATGCAGTCGAGAATCAAGTACAGGGTATATATGTTCTGTGTGTGTACGGACTCATGCGAATGTGATCTCGGTGGACGCGGACTCGCCGTACTGATACCTACTGAACGTCGCAATCGGATATGCGTGTCGGACTTATTCTTCAATCGGTTTTTGTTTTGAAGTTTATTGTGGTAGAATTTTAGATTTTATTTTTTATTAAGACAATAAAGTGTTTATTGTTTTAAAAAATGGCTCCCAAAGGAAGTAGCGTCGCTTGGGATCATTTTACGGACAAAGGCCAACAAATGGCTGAGTGTAACATTCGCTGAGTTTTAAAAGTTCTGTATCAAACCTGACAAAGCACATAAAACGTATACATCCATTCGTAAGTTTAGTTAGAAGAAACGATCCATCTCCAGTGATAGTAGCCCAGATTAACCAGCAACCGCCACCATCTGACCAGGCGCAATCAACATCCAGTAGTCAACCTGCTGGAATAGTTCAACAACCTAAAGGTGAACAATGGCCGTTCACTAACTTGGTGCGATCAGTAGTAAAGATTATTTTCCTCCTGCGGATTATTACTAAATGACAGGAGAACTCAAAAAAAAACCCAAAGCATTTATTTCAAATAAACCACGAGGCTGGGGACCCGAAAAGTCCAACAATTAATGTTCTTAAATCAAAATTCTTAAGATTGATTTCTTCGCGTATATAAAACAAAAACAATGATTGCAGATAAAAAAAAAAACAAAGAGAATCAAAAAACTTAAAAAAAAAACTGAAAAAAATGATTTTAATTCTTTTAAATACGCCAACAATTTACAATGTAGTTATATCTTTACGTTAACAGTCCTAAGCATGTGTAAAGTATGAAGGGAAGATTACAATTCATCACTGCGTACGTAGTAGGTACCGTGTACCTACACGTACCGGTGGTACGCAAAGACTAAGCTTACTCTAAAGTCTGCGTACTTCGTGGACTAGGTAGAACAGGTATTTGGATCGAGTATTTGTACGGAATTGGACTAGGTGCACCTAGTACAAAATTTACCTAGTACGACTCATCTCTAGCACTGACAACAAGTGACACTAGTGACAGTCAGAACCACAGACGACTTTATAATAAAACCATTGACATATGTCAGTGACCTACGAGACCTCGTATAACTGAGAAGGTTGATGTTGACAGGTGGCGGCAACGGCTCACCAAGCAATTTGTGCAATTTATTAATAAAATAGGCGATTTTTAAATTTAGTCGTTTACTTTTAACTCTCCGTCTTCTTATGGAGGTAAGCAAAACCCTGTAGAACGCCACCTGATACGATTCTTACATACTCCTTTTGTTTAGTTTACGTTTACACATCTGTGATTTTGTGATTAACATTAACAATTTGTTTTAATCGCATTCGTAGCGAACAATTTTGGTCACCTTAGCCTCTCGCCAGTGACCGCCGTAGGTGAGTATAAATGTTCCTTGACCTTAGCTGTTTACAGCTTTTCTTTCGATCAGCTATCGGAATGCAAAAATAAATAATGGGCATGCATGCATTATTACATTGTTTTTTTGCATTATTTAGTCACAAATTCCCACCCCGTTAAGCAAAAAAAAATGTGAATGCAGGATGCAGGAGCGAGCGTAGTGATTTGGAAAATTGTAGCGCCCCGCATTGTAAAGGTTAGGTCTTTTGACCATTCATGACTTTTATTATTCGTAGCTGTTTACCTTAGCCTCTCGCCAGTAACCGCCGTAGGTGAATATTCTGTATGATTATAGAAATAGGAAACACTGGCAAGAGCGAGCAAAGCGAGCTCGGAAATTTTAGCGTCTCGTCTCGAATAGGTTAATTAAATTGACTTTTGAACATTTAAACAGAAACAGGAGTTACTTTAACGACCAAATATACAGAAAAATTAAAAAAAATGGAGAGAATGTAGGGTGCAAGAGCAACCGAAACGAGCTCGAAAACTTTAGCACCACGTCTCGGATGGTTTTCTTTTGACCAGCTATACAGAAATAGGATAACTTTGTCAACTTATATAAAAAAGTTTGAGAAACAAGAGGTTGACGGATGCATGAGCATGAGCACCCGTAGCCGTATACAGTACTTATAGTGCTCTTTGGAGCGAGTGTAGCGAGAACGAAAATTTTAGCACCCTACGTTTATGTTTTGGAAACGTAGGGCCTACAACCACAAACTGCCTTTTACATAATGACTATTTATATTTTAGCCTTGTTTAGTATTTCATTAAAAGTATAGAGATTTGGGGCCCCGCCAGGACTGGGGGGCCTAAAATCTTCAATGAAAGCATTATTATTGTAGCCAATGAGCTACGCCATTTTTTATTGAGAGAATAGCCATGGTACATGGAGAATAGCAAGAACTGAAAGCCAGTCTTATGACATCGAATTCCTCAAATGTTTTATTAGTATTTTTAACTTTGATTATCTCCTTTCTGCAGATGCAGCTCTCAGAGGTGTGGAATATGGTGGCAATGGCAATAATCCTCAGGGCTACTACGATAGGGTGTACCTAAACATCAGTAAAAAAAAAAACCCTTTCATATTTCAATACCGAGATAATGTCGTCATTTCTTCTAATCGTCAAATCTCTGATCGTTAATTTTGATATCGTTAATAATATTTTTTATAACCTAACAAAAACGATTGGCTCGGACCATTTGCATTTTGCATTCTCATGTTTAATTGTCTATGATATTTATAGTGTAGAAATGTATAATCTATGGTCGAGTGTCCACCCACTTCGCCTCACTATTTACTAAATTGATTCGCGATTTGTGAAAAATTTGTCTTTTCTTCTTTTGCCGCATTTCTTCTTGGCATTCGTGAAAATAAGTATTTCTCAATCGAAATCGAGGAGATTAATTGATATCATCATTTACTTTCTGCCCAATTACTACTCACAGGTTGAAATTCTTGCCGGCGTATGATACAAAGGTAACACGGATTTCGTTTTATTTCTCAGTGCTTTGTGTCGAGAACTCAAGGTTTTAGTTAGATACTAGACGATATGAATATGATTTTAAATGATTTAACCAAACTATTCATGCTACAGCCGCGAAACAGTAAACTACAGCTATCTTTAATCTATTTCTTGCGGCGGATTTTACAAGTCATCGTTTCATTTTGTAATCTGAAGACAACAAAATTCGAGTAAATACCATTTATTTTCTGATTGATTAACGATGTCCTTGAGTACATTTTTCGTTGGTGTTGGGTCTCTGCGAATAAACGGAAACCAAAGTTTCTGAAAGCAGTGCCGCCTCTTACGGGTTTTTCGTTTTCCATCGCTCGGCACGTCAACAGCCAGGCAATAGTTGAGGTATTTATGGATAGGAGCTGTCGCCGTGGCCGGCAAGTATGAAATCAAACAACAATTTTTGAAGTGACATCTTCTTCAGGCGCGTTGAGCACTTTTTGGGTGAACAAAAATCATGGTACTCGCGTCATCGTCACCGAACGCTTTCCATGAGCTCTAAGTATACTGTGTAAATATGTGTACTTTTTGGGTGAAGTGTGAACAAAAAGCGTGAAACTCGAGTCGTCGTCACCGTACGCTTCGACGATACAATTCACAAGTTACTTAGTTTTCACTTCTATCGGCAGTCCCCAAAGACTGCCCAGCATTTTTTTTTGTAGCCATCATTCGTGCTATAAAATTGCGAATGCTTTGTAAACCTCTCAAATCATTTTCTACTTTATTTTCGGAAGTTGGCATCTTTGTCGTATTTTTTTTTGCCACAGACGTTTGTATCAAATGTTTTGACTTTGACCTAATAACTACCAGTATTGTGCTATTCCTTCAGGTGATATTTCAACATGGAGTCTGCTGGCGACTGGTGTTTGATAGAGAGTGATCCTGGGGTATTTACACAGCTCATTAAAAAATTTGGTAAGTGGAACCAGAACCTGCTCTCAATTTTGTATAATGTTTGAAAAGTTCTTATGTAATGCTAGATTATGTTTAGAAGGGTCGTCCCTTCTTCTTCTTCATGTCGCTGGCACAACAGTTATTCAAATTTTGTGTCAGTTACTTAGTGAGGATGAGTTCTCACTAAGCAACTTACTGTTTCATACTTATATTTCAATCTATCTAAAATATAGGGAGTTTTCATACTGAAGGTAACTTAAGAGTAAAAGTCTAATTATAATATGGTCAATACTTATCAAAGGTTTTTATGGTTTGATGAAACATCGAGATTTCTTTGTTATAATTAGGTATGTAAGTTTAATATTAATGCATTATATGCATAAACGTTCTGGAGTAAATTCTCTTATTGATATAGTGGAAACTGTATCAAAAGCTGTTGTCTAGTTTAGAAGAACAATGCAGCCACACAGACATGAAAAGCGACTTTTTTTATAATATTATGTAGAGATGAGTAAATATGAATATATCTTACCATTTTAGGTTCATATTAAGACAGTTTTGAAAAACAAAACATGTTATAAAATTATTTGTTACTGTTTGCACCGGAAATAATTAAACATGTAAGTTTTGAAACTTGCCAAATGAAACAAATCTCAGTGTAATTAATTAAAAAACTGGACAGATTTTAAGATTTGTTGTTGGCGGCATTTGCAGTGACTAGTATGTTCTATAGGTCAACATGTCAACATGTTGGTTAGAGATGTGTCATGTTTGGTGTCCGCACTGTTTTTTTTAATGTCTCACACCACCTTGTCCTTAGCTTGTGTTTAGTGCAAGTCTTATGGCTCGTTTCCAATAATACTAGGTGACACCTAAATGTATGCCTAAATATGATTGCTCTGTTGAATTTTTGTGCTTGACTCAGTACCTAGAGTTGAAAATCTTATGTGAATGTTTCACCAGTGCAAATTTGCAAAATATTACTACTACGTACTTTTATCTTGCTAAGAGATTTCTTTCATACACGGTCATAACAATAATATGGGTTCTGTTACTAGACTATGATAATTATTCAATTGCCTATAAGCTGTTATGTCTGTTTCTTTAATTTGTTAGTCAGTTACAGTAGTATAATTTTAATTGCACTGGATGGATAGCATCATCATTATCTTTTTATGTGCATTTTAGATGGATAAATTAGATTACGATGGATAACTACTGTCGCCGACCATAAAGGGCTTCGGGGTGACCGAGCCCCCCAATGATAGTAACAGCAGATATTTAATTGGGGTACATATTAAAACACTGTTTTATGTACAGTCTTTTATAACTTCGTCAGTTTTCAGATTCTTTCCTTTATCAAGTCAGGACACTTATCACCAGTGATCGGAGTAGGTAGATTGAACTGGGGTCATTGATCCGAAACGTATATATTACTATGGACATTCCTCCGGAATTGGTGGATTATTAAAAAAAAACCGGAACTTATGTAGGAATTGTATTCTGCCAGAGTGGAAGGAGTCATTTGATGATTTGCCATCCTCAAAAAAAAGGTAGGAATTGTAATAAAATGAGCAATTTTATTCTTTATTATTCTTCCTATTATTTTTTTTGTCACGATTTGACAAAACCCAACGACCAATCAGAACAAAGGATCATGGGTGGTACAATAACCGGTTATCAGAACAATGCGTACGCCCGCCGGAAATACTAAATCCGGAAATACCGGAATTACTTTCCGGAAAAATGGCTTATCCATGTTATTCTTTCTGTGTGCATTTATGATACAAGTACTAAAAATCAATCTACCTACTCCGATCAATGCTTATCACCCTTTGAAGCTGCGGCACTGAGCAGACTATTGCATTGGAAACTATACTTAATTATTTGATGAACAAAAGTCAAAATAGCATACATCTGAGTTCAAAATGACCTGTTAATTTATGAAACATAAATATAAAAAAGTTGTCGGCGTCTGTCAGTGTCCCATTTATAATTCGGTATAACATGTAAAGAAGATGGTCGAATGTTCTTCTGTGGTATAAACATTACGACGAAATATGTAATGCTGGGTCGATAAAGCAGATTCTATCGTGCAATTAGCAGACAAAAATAGCCCTTAAGGTGACAAACATATTTTGTATGTGAATGTACAGTGGTGATAGGTTTCTGCCATTGCACAGAAGAGACTCAACAACATAGCTGTGCCCAACGCCCATCAGACTGAGTTGGAATGTCTGGACCTTAGATCTCTGATCAACCTGTTCATAATACGTAACCCACTACCTAGTGCATCGTTCGTTAGATGTGGGCGACAGGGCCCAGGGCCCTCTTGCCTCCACAAGTTTATTCCACAGCAGCTTACTTCAACTCATGAAAAATATTTAGCCAAGGACATTTTGGCCATTCATATATCTACTATGAATGGTCCAAACAAAATACAACCTATCCGAGGCAGGGTGCTAAAATTTTCGAGCTTGCTTCGCTTGCTCTTTCAGCCTAGGTTCTCATGATTTCTAAACATTTCTGCCTAAGTCGATAAATTAACTCCAGTTTCTGAAATAATGTTAAAAAGAAATCTAACATATGCGAGGCGGAAGCTAAAATTTTCGAGCTCGCTTCGCTCGCTTTTGCAGGCTACATTGATACTAAAACTTATCATACTCCACCCCACCTACGACAAATTAACAACACGTACGGCACAGTTGACATTTGAAAGTATAACACATTTTTAGCTCCTAGCCCCCCAATATTTTTATGCTGTTCAAACATTCATTTCCACTAGCCACTCGAGTCAATAAGAAAATGTTTTATTTTACTTTATTTGTTTTAGGAGCTAGTGGGGTTCAAGTTGAAGAATTGTGGACAATTGAAGATGGTATCTTCGAAACATTAAGGTACATAAATGTTTCTGTTTTTTGGAAGTTTTGAAACTATGTTTTCTTTTTGTAAAATTATAATAAAAACACTTAGAAGTGAGACGTTCATGGGATTATTTTTCTTCATAATCTTATTAATGTGCTAAGAACATTAAAAAATTCTGTTATGCATCTTATTTCAGGCCAGTGCATGGACTTATATTCCTGTTCAAATTCTTGCAACACGAAGAGCCTTCAGGCCCCATTGTCACTGACAGTCGTCTCGACAAAATCTACTTTGCCAGACAGGTACATAACACACACACACACAGGGTGTACTACAGGTACACCTTTGCCTAACCCTTCGGGGAATACAGGCGTGATATTATGTTATGTGTGTACATAACTTAAAACTTATTTTCTCTGATTTTTAAACATTAATTTCTGTTTTTTTTAGGTTATAAACAATGCATGTGCTACACAGGCTGTTATAAGTCTGCTGTTAAACTGCGACCATCCTGATGTAGACCTGGGTCCAGAACTGAACAGTTTAAAGGAGTTCAGCATGTCTTTCGATTCGAGGATGCGAGGACTTACACTAAGCAACTCGCAGACAATTCGTACTGCTCACAACTCCATGGCAAACCAAACTCTCTTTGAGTTTGATCCTAAAACTGCTTCAAAGGTAATTCAATTCAATGTACTGTATTCAATTGACAAGTATTTACAAGCTTTTGTATAGTTTTTGCAATCTTATTTACGCTAAAATCCTCTTGGCGTCTTGTGCCTATTGCAAAACTTTGTATACCGTCAAACAGGGTAAATAGGGATGCGGGGGTGAATCGGAATGAAACTTTGAAAGGGATTTTAACATTGAAATAATATAGTTTGTTGCCAACAAGGGCACTTAATCGTTAATTATAATAGAGCAAATACATTAGAGTCCTTTTTGGCAACAAACTATATTATTTCAATGTCAAAATCCGTTTTAAAGTTTCGTCTCGATTCACCCCTGCATCCCTATGCACCCCGTTTCACGGTACTTGTTCCATTTCGTTGAAGGCTACAGCCAGGATGCCTTGTGAGGAAATAGATAAATGGATTGTGGTAATTTTTTTTTAGTGTAAGACGAGATAGCAAAAGAGTTATTTCTGTTTTCTGTACAGTCATATTGCACAAACAATAATACAGAATGGCCTTGATATTTCAGGATGACGAAGCGTACCACTTCGTTGGCTACATGCCAATAGATGGGCGTCTGTACGAGTTGGACGGGCTCCGTGAAGGTCCCATCGACCACGGCC
This sequence comes from Griposia aprilina, assembly GCA_916610205.1. Classification (NCBI taxonomy): domain Eukaryota; kingdom Metazoa; phylum Arthropoda; class Insecta; order Lepidoptera; family Noctuidae; genus Griposia; species Griposia aprilina. The sequence continues at coordinate 10,170,298 of OU744283.1, forward strand.
CCGTCGCTCCAGAACAAGACTGGCTGGATGTGGTCCGCCCTATTATTATGAAGAGGATCAATGTGTATGTGTATTTGTTTTTCTTTTGGTTTAGCACATTGGTAATAATGACTAATTTTCATTTCATCTGAAAACTAGTTTTGCTTTCAGCTGCAGCCTGGAGTCTGAATTTGTGGTTAATGGCAATAGGAGGCGAGTTTTAACATGACACTTACCCCCGCGCCCTAATTAAAGGTGATCCACGCGATCGTTTATATGAATGTTGACGTACAATCGCGCCAGTATGTCATATTCATATAAACGAGCAAGACGATCGCGTATCCGCGCGACGATCGCTTTCGATTAGTACGCGGCCTCACTCACCTCTGCATCACGCATGTATAGCCCAAAGGGAGCTCTTGGGAGTACAGATGTGATGCTATGGTTGTGATTATTGTGAATAGTTGACCAAATAGTTATCTTTAATATTTCCAGATACACGGAAGGCGAAATCCACTTCAACCTGATGGCCCTCGTGTCAGACAGGAAGATGATCTATGAGCGACAGCTCCAAGATCTGTTGGCGGAATCTCAGATGCTCGGCATGGAAACAGATGAAATGGAAAACGAAGTACCCAGACTTAGAATGTTGATTGAGTATGAAGATGTAAAGATGGTGAAGTATCAACAAGAGATGGCTCGCAGGAGGCATAATTATTTGCCTTTCATCATCATGCTCCTCAGAATATTAGCCGAGGAAAAGATGCTGATGCCACTGCTGGAGAAAGCTAAGGAGCGTGCTAATAAAAAGGGCCCGAAGAAACAAAAAGTATAACACATGTCTGGGGCTGGAAAGCGGGTCGAACGCGCGCGAAGTTCGCGGCGTGACTCGCAGTCCAGCCCCTCGCGCGTGTTGCCCGCCGCCGAACATTACTCTTTAGCTGACTTAGACGCCATATATAGAGAACCCCAAGATTTATTATTCAATATAGAACCCCAGCACATATTAGAACAAGCCATGGTAGAATCACATGAAGTATTAGATCGATCTATTTTCTCACACGCAGTGACTCGTAACAATAATATATTAGACTCTGATGATAGTAAAGACTTTTTGGGTGACCCTCCACCACCGCCCGGTTTAATAACAGATAACATTGAAATGGAAGATATGGAACTAGATACAGACCTAGTGCATCAAATGGATCCGCTGTTGAATGTCAAACCACCTGAACCAGATTTTGAGACGGACTAAATGAGCAGCTCATAGAGTCAGTGTTATTTATAACGGGCGTCAATTGGTGTAGTGAATTAAAACAATTAAAATTTAACGCTAATTTAAATTAAAATCGTGAATTGGATTAATGGATACTTCAAATATTATTTATGCAACCGTATTAAGTGCGTAAATGTTTCACGTGTAATTAGATGATTCAATTACACTTTTCATATACCTATTAATAACTGTATGTTAAATATTAAAGTATTATTTCAATAAAACAGCAGCGATAATAATACGTACATTTATTTACTAACAATATTCGTGTATGTAACTTATAACTGAGCACAGTTAGAGCTTGTCCATTCCGAAATGACGCGCCCCACTACCACATTTACGCACACAAGCAAATTTCAAATATAGACGCAATACACATAAAAACACCATTGTAATTGGTTAATCAGTTGCCGGTTAGACTCGCAACTAATTGTCTTGAATGCGCGAGAGAGCGGACATCTTGTTCCATTCAATGAGCCAGCGCTACTCCATACAGAAAGCGTTGTCGGTTTTATCACGCGACTAGTCGACAGCGATGTTTGCATACAGATCGACGGTTCACGGAACAGTCGACGCACCCACACAGATGAAGTGTCGTTATTAATATTTTTAAGAAGTTGGGTGCGTCATTTCGGAGTCGAAAAGCTCTATGTGTCAAGCAATAAAACAATCCTGAAATATAGGCATTAAGTACAGTGTGGATTATTATTGAACATTGCTTGAACACATCTTACTTTACATAGTGGGCTGTTGTTAGCAACGTGCTGACGTCTCACAAGTGACTGTTGAACTTTAAGCTAATTAGTTGTAGTGCAAATTGTTTGTTGTTTTTAATATCATAGTGTTCGTATATGGTGGTATACATATTATAAATCACGTGATGCAAGGCATTACACGAACTTGCTGCTACACAGGTATATATATCAGGTACATTGATGTGTATGTGCTAGTGGTTAATTACAATAGAGCAATGTGCAACCATACATATGTAATTGTTATTAAAATCATACATTAAAGCATATAATATAATAATATTATATAGTATTTCGAGAGTTAGTGCATTTATAAAATAAAATTCAAATTCTCAGGCTAAATCTGCGGTCATAATATTACGTTACATAAAAGTATTGTTGTCATTTTGTTTGCATCGTATCGATTGCTGTTTAATAGTAATTATTTACACCTTATTACAAAAATTTACTTACATCTAAATTATAAACCTAATTAACGAAAGAGTTTTTTATGTATCAAGTTTACATGAGTAATAAATTAATGAATTTGGGGAGTGATGTGGCATTTTAAACATAATCTAGCATCTGTTATTTACATCGGGGCACAGTTTACTGGTACACGAAGATGCGGTGACGGTGACATGATCGATGATTTACGAGTAATTATTTACAAAGATAGGTACATATATTGAGCTTAGCTGCCTGCTATGTTCTATGTCATTACTTGGATTCGGAAAGCAATCGTTTTGATCTGATTATATTCTTTGTACGACTAAGTTTGGGAGTCGATTATCGATTAAGAGTATCACAGATTAGTTGCTTCAGTTCAATTTCGACTAAAACGTTTGTTGAATGTTTTAGGTGTCGTTATGTTTGTGTGTCGAATCCAGGTAATGAGTGAACAGAGGCTGGATAAGTTGTGTAGTGTGGCGTCGTGTCGCGACGCTTCACGTGTTGGGCAGCAGGCCTTTGGGCTTGATCATCATGGTGGCACGCTTCAGCGTGTAGTCCCATCCTCTCCAGCGGAACCACACGATACCTGGAACACATTCAAGTGTTAATAGCCATACATGCTATGACCATAATACACGGGTTTTTCTGCCATTATTTGGTCATCACAGTATACAGACTAACTCCCTCTACGCGTCGGTATGTGCCTGCGCCTGTCAAAATAATGCTGGCAACGAGCTGTGATCTCACCATCAACTGTTCAGAGCTTTCCTTAATCAAGGCAACATCCCAAATATTACAAGTTGGTTGATTCTTGTATGTAAGTCTTCTCTTGAGCTAGGTTGGTCTTATCATTGTTAGTCGCCTACCTTGTCTAGCAGTGAGGTCTTGTGGGTCGTGCAGGTAGAGCCCGTTGAGGCCGCGGCCGCAAGACTTCCACCACCATCCTCCCTTCAGCATGGAGGCGCAGTTTAACGAAGACCTGTCGTTATCCCTGTAAGTAACAATTGAGCATCATTTCTACTGTAACCAGTAGCTCGTTCATGAACGAGAAACTCCTGATTTGCTTCATGATAATGGTGTTGTCGTGTAGTAGGTATATATCTCATTGGGTAGTCTATGTTGTACAAAGTTTCGTTGTATTTGAAATATTTAATTGGTAAGGTTAGCAGATAGAAGCCGTCGGAGGTCGTAGGGTCGGCTGTGAGGAAAATTGTTGTTTGCTATTAGTGTTTTGTATGGATGATGGGATATAGGAGACGATCAGCCACGGTCAGTTAGGCGTTATCGCTAATCTTGTCCCGGTGGTTTAAAGGCATTTAATATTATGTGTTAAGTAGATTATTGATATTGTTCTGTGGTGTGTAATGATACCTGAATATTAGAATACTATTGATAAGTATTTTTTGTATAACACATTGTAAAATTATTGTTACTTGTATTTCTACAACTTATCCTGTATTTAATGTATTGTAAAACAATAGCAATATCTGTATTTGGTTAATGTAAGTAAAAATTGTAAAAAAAAGACACATGACTCATGCTCAGTGCGAAGACGTAAAGCCTCATGCTGTCTCTGTCACTTTAAGGTTTTTAGCAACAGAAATACTTTACTATTTATTTCAAGAACATTTCAACGGTAGTTTTTGTTTGAAGAATCGATGTTTAGGCCGTTACAAGTCCACATACCTGTTGTAAGTAGAGAAGGGGCTGTTGTTGGAGCCGTACCAAGGGTCGTTGAGGGAGTCTCCCGCATTTCCCTCGTAACCGTCTATTTCAAGCTTGTAGTATTCCGCTTCCGAGTAAATCTTGAAGTGCGAATACTGTGCATACCTGGTATGTCGAAAAAACATAAGAGTCTCTATAATTTCTTCAACCTTTAAAAAAACGAATGTATCGCTGTCTTCTCTGTTCAAACTGTACTTTATAAACTGTATTACAAGTTATTAGCCCCGGTTACTGAAAGCTCATAAATTAAAACCATTATAAAATCCCATGAAGTCATTTGATTGGTCGTAGTTATTTTGTTCAACCAATCGCAACGTTAAATATGATTTCAGTACGTTTTAGATCATTTTAGTGTTACCTACTGTTCTTAATTTCTTGTACAATATTTAGTTCAGTATGTCGCAATTGTCGAACAATCTGCCTACAGGTTAAGTTAATACTGGCTATAAATGTGTCAATTAATCGTGTAGTGAGTATCAAGGCAGGTGATAAACTTGTAAGTAGGTTCGCCTACGCTGCTACCTACGATGTCACTTGTAAGCACGTGTTTGAATCACATCACTGAAATATGGCTTTTCGTTAGCAATATTTTATTGTAGAATCTATTGGCTTGTACAACATATTGTACATATCAAGGTATACAGTTCCAGTATAAGCTGATCTCAAATTGTCTAAGATTTCCGTACAATGAGAGCTCAGCGTATACTGGAAATGAACTTATGGCTTGATATGTAGCCGTTTGTATTTTTTTTTTATGGGTAATGTTTAGTTCATCTAGAACTTTCGTTATGATATTCTCAAGCTGTTCGAATAATCCATGACTATTTTCATCTCGTAATAGATGGAGCTATGTGAATTAATCAATGATTTTGTTTGTTATCCTAAAATGTCTAGAACAAGTTAATTAAGGTTACCAGCGTGCAGTTCTGAAATCTGTATATTTAGTCCTATTCATTTAAACCTTTTGTATATGCCTATAAATCACATGATGCTCACGACTATAGTAGGTACTCGGATACCCTATGCTGCTAGTCTGCTTACCTCTTATTACCGTCGAAGTCTTCAAGTTCAACCCTGAGCATGTAGTCGTCGTTGTTGGTCAGCATGTAAATGTTCTCGTTACCGAGCCAGAACTCCTTGCTGGAGTCGCCAAACCCGTTCTTGTAGTCGTTCCAGTCTTTGTTGAAGTTCTCAGCAGGGATGCCGTAGTCATCTCGACGGTGTATCACCTGGTTAACAGAAAGGAGGTTTTATTTGCCGACCAGCAAAAGACAATGAGTGGAATGCGGTCCATCTGCGCGTAGCGCTTTTGCGTTCAATTCCATCGCGCACAAATACAAAGCCGCGAAATAATTGCGCTAGGCAGTACGACTACTCGCGGCTGAGAGTTGTCGATTCACCCAGCATGCGCAGCATTACCACTTCTATCTCTACTCTACGAAGAGAAGACAAATCACTTTCTTAACAAAAAGTCATTCTTTTTTTGAATTTTGACATCGCGCCGTTGAAATCATTCTACAATCTGTCATTTTGTCTTCCGTTTCTTCTGTTTCTTTAGTGGCCATGCTACCCATGCAGGTCGGTTATTGCAAGCTAGCCGCTTGAGGTTCACTTGTTTTTTTGTATATTCTTCGTTGTTGAGAAAAAGAGCTTGTGAGAATCCCTCGTAGCGTTGTTATAAGATTTGTCAGTTATGAGTCAGCATGGTTGTTAGTGAGGCTGGTTGTATTAATGTAATAATCGTCGTGGACGCTCTTTTATTTTACAATATAAATAATATCATAATAGTGTTTTACAATAAGTAGTAAAATCCAATTTAAAAATGTGTAGTTGATTGGCAATATTGTAGTAGTATATAAATATTTAAATGTCATATTATGTAGGTTTAGACGTATTAAATAATTTAATGTTTTATAATTATCAAAAAAAAAAAACATTAGCATTATTTTAATATAACTATCTTTTTCAAATATTTTACAAAAAGCCAAGCATTTAATAAATCAAGAGTTGAAAACTTATTACTTTAAATGCCTAATACCAGCCTATGATTGGCTTCTGGGGTACTGTCTTCTCATGTAGAGAAGGAATGAATGCGCATGATCACCATGCTAGCTCGGACTCTCTACTTGCTGATTATTAATTACAGACAGTTAGCAGATGTAGAGACGAAATTGACTTCCGGTCTTCATTTATATTCCAAGCTTCAAGCACAGCCGTATTTATGTTTTACAATGTTTGTATTAGTGTTTAAATAAGTACCAAGTATTTAAATATACATAATTTACTTAAATTTTTCTTGTTATGTCAAAGTAGAAAGGATAGCATGAATATGATTGTATGCCAGTGTTTTTGCTATATTTACCAATAAGTAATCCCTGTTTATAATAGTTCAAATATATAGCAACATATGAGCACACTACTGTTAATTAACTAACTGTTAATTTATTCAGTAATTAATATAAGCATATAATGTATCAGTATTCATCAAAATTCTTCTATAGCTTTTCTGAATCATACTCTTAGAGCGAATTGTATTACACATAATAGCTAAGATAAATATGAACATGAGTCCTTTTTTTTTTGTAACTAGAGACATATTTAATCATCATATTGTATTTTACCATATGGCTAGGCTACATTATGATTATCATTATAAACCTGTTGTTCCACTGCAGGGCAAATGCCTCCCTTCCCTCTTTCCACTTTCATGGCTACATAGCCTTTTTCACTGTACGTCGTATTAGTGCTTAGTATGGTGACTATCAGGGGTGACTGACTATTGTTATCAATCAACTCGGCCTATCGTAGTCCATTGCTGGGCATAGGCCTCTCGCAAATAGTGCAGTGCACAGTGCAATTGTGCTTGTAGCAATTGTACTTTAGTGCCGCTGTAATAGTTACTTTAATAAGTAAATGCCAAATTATACACGCTACCTAAGATGTTCGTCAAGGGATTGTCTCTAAACAGCGATAGGTATTACTCCGAGCGCACAGTGTGAGCCCATCTATGATGTCGGTGGAATAAGTTAAATTGTACACGTACTTATGATACTCGTCAAGGAATTGGCTCTAAACAGCGACATTACTCCGAGCGCACAGTGTGAGCTCAAGTAATGTGTTGGTACTATGATGTCGGTGAAATAAGTTAAATTGTACACGTACTTATGATACTCGTCAAGGAATTGGCTCTAAACAGCGACATTACTCCGAGCGCACAGTGTGAGCTCAAGTAATGTGTTGGTACTATGATGTCGGTGGAATAAGTTAAATTGTACACGTACTTATGATACTCGTCAAGGAATTGGCTCTAAACAGCGACATTACTCCGAGCGCACAGTGTGAGCTCAAGTAATGTGTTGGTACTATGATGTCGGTGGAATAAGTTAAATTGTACACGTACTTATGATACTCGTCAAGGAATTGGCTCTAAACAGCGACATTACTCCGAGCGCACAGTGTGAGCTCAAGTAATGTGTTGGTACTATGATGTCGGTGGAATAAGTTAAATTGTACACGTACTTATGATACTCGTCAAGGAATTGGCTCTAAACAGCGACATTACTCCGAGCGCACAGTGTGAGCTCAAGTAATGTGTTGGTACTATGATGTCGGTGGAATAAGTTAAATTGTACACGTACTTATGATACTCGTCAAAGAATTGGCTCTAAACAGCGACTTTACTCCGAGCGTACAGTGTGTGCTCGAGTAATGTGTACTATTATATTGGGGGAATAAGTACTGTAATAAGTATTTACGAAATTGTACACGTTACCTATGATACTCGTCAAGTCAAATTTAATTACCGCTGGTAGTTGTCCGTGTATTTAATAATAATTTTGTATGGTTATCGACGGTAGTAAAACTAAATTAAAGCACATACATATTCACTTTTTCGGTCTTATTATTAAGGAGGCGAGGTGTATCTTTTTTGTCCAAGCTTAAACCTTCGAGCCAGGTTTTGTGTTTCGAACTTGACTAACTTGCAAAAACTGACTTTAGGATCGTTTCTAAGTTGTCAGTTTTGCTTGGACTAAAGTTCTACCTCGTTTTGTAATGAGACCGTTTACAACTCGTTTTTGTATCTATTCGGTGTCTATACCAAAGTTAAAATTGTTTTGTAATTTGTTTTGTTTGTGTTGATGGTTTGTTCTTACACAACAGTGATTTTGTCATCTTCGGGTACTTAATGTAAGCCAGAATTACTTTAAATTAAATCAACTTTTGTCCCATTATCAATTATTTTATTTCTACAAACGTATTCTCAGATCAACAGTAGGCTGCACGGCAGTGGTACAACCACTACAAGCTGGCCTCGCATTCTATTGACACTATAGGTACAACGCTAGGTCAGCTCAAGGTCAAAGTGTTACCACCGACGTGCGGTCTACTGTACGTAACAACGTAATACGCCTGTTTGCCATGGAGGGTTCAAGCAGAGGTGTAGGTACCTTTAGTACAGCCACATTTCGCCAGTTTGCCATATTACTTTATTCAATATGGCAATTGAGTGAATTCCCAGTCAGATCCACTAGCGTCAAGGCCTTTCTAGGATACAGCCCTCAAAAATATGTTCCGTTGAACGGGTGAGTAGGGATGCACAGGTGAAGCGAGACGAAACATTAAAAGGGATTTTAACATTAGTATAATGTGGTTTGCTGCCAAAAAGCACTAATGTGTTTAATGTGTTGTTGGCAACAAACTATCCTACTTATTATTTCAATGTTAAAATCCCTTTTAATGTTTCGTCTCGCTCCACCCCTGCATCCCTATTCACCCCGCTTGTCGGTGTCAGCTTTCTATCTGAGCTACCTTGTGTAGAAGAAAATTCTGTGTCCGCCAGTGTCGGATTTGGAGAACTAAATCATCATGGCACATAGACTTTCGTTTATGTGACATGGCACTCACAACTCTTCGTACTATACGATATGTCGAAAGCACCACTACATCTTATTTTAGTTGTATAATGTGGCTATTAACATCCAAAAAGTGCAAAGGGCGAGCCTCCTTAAAGAAATAAAATAAACATAAAGGAACTTACAGTCCAGCCTCCGTCAGCGACGTTCTGCTCGCAGAACACCTTCAGGAACCAGTAGGTGGTCCCTCTGATCTGCAGATAGTAAACGCCGGACTCCCGCATGCCGCCGTTCATCAGGTCCACACACGAGTACCCCTGCAAAGACATCAGAAATCATTGTAGACTAAAGCTAAGAGCATATTACAGCCGCATTGGCTGCAGAGCATCGCATTTCAATAAAAAAAGTGCGGTGTGGGCCGCCTACAATGTGCGATGGTTCATACAAAAAGTACGCAACTTGATGTAGGAGGATTTTTGCAATGCGGTGCGGCCCGTTTTAATGAACGCTGCGCTTCACTTTACATCCATAATAACATGGTAGGCACACGCAATAAATTATTGGCACAAATACGTGCATTCATTTTAGCTATCTTTAAAATTGCGGAAATGATCTTTAGTGCACCCTGCGCCCGCTTTGAATAACTTTATAAATGTGCAACGTCTTACAACATTCTATTCGCATAGGCTATGGGTACTTATTATAGGTATTCGCGATGCGTTCATAATGATAATTCATACACTATAATAAGCATAATAAAGAGAATACCTAAGCAATTGAATGGGTTCGAGGCGCGTACAAAACCATTAGTACTCAAACAATGCCATCAATTTTAATGCCACGTTATGTATATCGTTACGCAATATTAATAACTTTCTTTCCCTTTTTGTACTACAGGTGGATTGATTACCGGCCCCTTTGAAACTTTCTCAAGATAATTGCCATTTGTCTAAATGTCGTATTTAAAAGAATCTTTGAATGTTGGCTTTTCTCATAGAGCTACACGTTCGGCTGTTCCTGTAACAGTAGGATGTAGACTAGTATTTCCTTTCATATAATTTAGTAATACACATAGTTTCGATTTTATTAACATAACATAAAGTCACGCATGTATTTCCCGAAGGGTTTGGCAGAGGTGTACTTATCCACCACCATTTCGTCGGATAGGTATGTTTAAGTCCCATGTAATAGGGTGCGAGCCTATTGCCATTAAGGCTCCTACAAACAGGCGCGACACGCGACGCGACACCAAGGCACCGCCTGTCGCGCGACGAGCGGTGCCTTTGTGTCGCGTCGCATGTCGCGCCGGTGTGTAGAAGCCTTTAACCGGGCACAAATCCAAACTCCAGGCTGCGGGCTCCGTTTTTATTAGTCTTAATAAAATAACTGCGCAAGTACTCAGATGAGTGTACGTAGACGCGGGCAGTTATAGGTAGGACCTATAGCTACCCGGGTGAGTTCTGGAAAATGACTGCCACGTACTATGCCTATGATGTGACAGAGATGGCACTACGAAACCGAACTTTTTATAAAGTTGAACAGAAGCGTACAAACTCTGCGTCTTATCTTAACCCTTCGTTCAAGAGTGTAGGTATTCTAGATCAAAGAAGAAAAGGCTTACCCTCCGATCAAGAATACCACTCATCTACACTGCTTACAGTGTGAGCACACCCACAAAAATATCAAAATACAGTTGGTATTATAAAATGTGCCAACCACAAGTTCAACAAAAAAAATGTGAAAAAACCGAAAAGGTTTAGGACTTCCTCATCCAGTCGAAACAATTCAGCTTTCACGACATACGTCCCTATAATAAAATACCTAAATGCCTATCTCCACGGTCTGCGCTTAAACCAAAAGCCTTGTTATTAACATTTTGTAAGTAAACAACTTTACAACATACTATAATTACACAGCTTTCGAGCCAGTTGGAAAATATTCAGCTTAAATATCGTAAATGTTATTTATCTCAACATCATATTATAGGCACTGGTTAATAAATTGCACATTCTTATATAGGTAGAGGAGGTGTCTGAGGTAAGAGGGTCCTGAGTTACAGATCACCCAGCTCTCTTAGATAGGACATATTAAAGAAAAAAACAGCAAACAAACACCTACACACCTACAATCACATTCTTTCACCCTCACCCTCGCACTCTCACATAATCTTACATAATTCAAAACTACACTAAAACTTCTTATTTTTTTTATTTTTCTTTCCCTTCAGAAGGTAAATCGACACAGTCCACTTATACATATGTCAATTGGAACCTCATAGCGAAACACTGTCTCTTAAGATACAGGATACCCTAGTTTAAGAGACAGAGTTTAATCTATTGTGTACAGATTTCTGCAGCATTCAAATGTTTAAAGTAAATGTCCTCTACCTACCATTAATTCCAAAATTGTAAACTTTAAGTACAATTATCTGTATTTTTTGGGAAATAAAGATATTATTATATTATATTATATATATTAATTTACAAAACTGTTTGATTCAAGATAGGTAACTATATTATAATTGTATCTACAGTCTGAAATTTGCAATTAAGTATAAGCGGCACATCTGCCGCATGTCAGATGGCCAACAATGCGCCAAACTTACGACCCAATGGGTCCTTTTAACGGCAAACGACGTCGTGGCAGGCCCAGACGGAGATGGCGGGATGAGCTGGACTCCTTCAACAATAACTGGTCCTTGGCAGCTTTAAACAGAGAGAAGTGGAAAGAGAGTAGGGACGCCTTTGCCCTGCAGTGGGACGTCACAGGCTTTAATAATAATACTAAAAAAGATACAGAAAACCACAGGGCAGCATGTGACGAGCTGATGGGCAGTAGTGACCCCACGGAAACTATCTACCGGGAGATATCTTGTCCCTCATCTCTTGCTTGCCTTAATTGACCGCATGGAGTGAACACTGACGAGGAACAGAGCTCCCACCTCTTTCTTGCCTATTGGCAAGCTTGAGTGGAGATTCGCAAGAGCAAACGTGCTCGGAAGATGGAAGTATTTCAGTAAGTGCTGGTAGGGATCTTGACCATCTTCCGAGCTCTGGGATTGTCCTGATAAATGATAAATGATTTTATTTCTGTAAGTAGGTTTGTACAAACACTTTTACACGTCAAGATCATATTTTTAAAACTAGATGAGGTCGGCGTTTCCTATCTGACTACTCTGAGAAGAAAGGCCGAAACAAACTCAGAGGTCACAGTCTCTTTTAAAGTCCAGAGATAATCTTGGTCAGGTCATGTGAAGACCATGTAGATTTGTGTCTGATAGCATTGGAATACCTCTCCACTCTTCAAGCACCTCAGTATATTATGTTGCCCCCTTGTTGCTACGTCACTAAGTGCTAGCGACAGTTTCCGGAGGCCCATTATTGAGTGTGCAAGTCACCACCTGCCATTTTTCCGTGTTCAATAAAACATTGATCAGGCAGGGGCCATAGTCCTTCCATAGTTCTAAATAACCACTAACCAGTCCACCTTAGCCTTCCAAACACATAATCCAATATCATTGTTTCCATAAACTGCAGTAGTCCTACACGAACCGGGGGTTGTCCTTGGGTGCACTTGCATAGTGCATACAGGGATAATCGTCGGTTGGTGCCTCATTTCAATAAAAAGCGTCTAACGGGCCTCTGCGAGTTGGCTTCAGGCCGTCGTACGCCTTCCAAAGGTCCGGGACCCCAGGGTTCCAAGATATGTCAAAGATACTTTAAATAATAATACACACATCTGACATGTCTAGGGATCAAGCACGTTTTACCTAGTTACAGAAAATCAAGTTTTAAAAAGCAGAAAAAATTAAACATGTACGTACTTAGTAGGTATATTGTTTTTGATAATCATGAAATTTGGGAAAATTGCAAATTATATAGACTGATAAATAGATAACAGTTTGAAAGCAGTACTTACAGTAATAGTTCTCATGCAAAGTTGACAGAAAAACGCCACTAGAGTAAAGAAAAAGATAGAGGTCGATACCTAAACTATGTAGGTATTTTCAAGCATGAGTAAACATGCCTAAAACAATTATGCAAGAGTTTTTAGCAATTAGTAAACGCAACCGTTTCTAATGGGAACAAAACATAATTATGTGTAAATCTTAGGAACTCATTCATTCGATCTGGAATGCCATTTACGGACAGTTCAAAAGACGATTCATTAATATATGTATAGTAGAGGGTATCACATATCTTACCGTCCAACTACCTACTATGTACAGTACCGGAGTACCAGACACGGTAGATACCTACTTGTTATTATATTTTTCCACTAAACTTTATTCCACAATTAATTTATATAGAGATCAATTTAACCTTCCCTTCTACAAATATCTCGTATCTAATGAACGTTGCCAAAGATACTACTAATTATATTGCTTATAAAATACAGTTATACCTACTTAAATGAGCCCAACTTACCGCACCTTATTTTGGGAAAGTGGAGGAACATCTACTGATGTGGGAAGGCTTTACCAGCGTAGGTACCTCATCGTAGTGATAATATCCAAAAAGGCGGCGAGATAATAACAAACCAGTAGTGAAAAAACTGGACGCGGCAAATGACAAAACGAATCTGATAAGTCTTTGAGAGGTAGGTACCTACAAATTCTCTAAATAGCATCGACCATCATTCATCTTAGTCACGGAACTAAATCATTAATCTATCGGCAGTCGCTTTACTAATTAGACACGTAATGTGACGGTAGGACAGGCACATTCATTCATCCATTCATTCACAAGTTTACAATAACTGTTGACTGTTCTTTAGTCGGTCAGTTTCGTTACAAAAACTTTGTACCTACTTACTTAGTCATACATTTGCATATTCTTGACCATAAGTTAAACTGAAATAAACATTTAGGTAATTTCTGTTAGAAAGAGCATCTAGAAACATTATGAAATAGCTGAGAGATGGCAAGCCCTACTTTTGTATCGGTACTTTAGTGCAGTGACAAATGTCAAAAATCAAAGGTGAATTAATGAATTCCTGAAAATATGTCGTAGAGCTAATTTGTTGAAACTTTAAAGTTTAATCGATACATAGAAATCGGTTCCGTGATTGACTGACTGGCAAGTGGCTATCACAATAATGATAAAAAAATTGTTTGGAAGATGTTTGTCTATGAGGGTGTAGAGAGGTGAATTATACCTAATCGTCGGCCTAATTCGTTAACCTGCTAAGTCCATTTTGACATAGTTTACAGCACAAAGAAAAATCGGAATAATATCTCTATTAATTTAGCAAACAAAATTCTGAAAATCCCGTTGGTTTCTATAATTTTTCTTGATATTTTAACAATATAATGTAGAAGCATTTACTTTACTTTACTTACTTACATTTACATTTACATTTTCTAAAATTTTGAAAAACTTTTATTTAGCAGTTTGTCGAGGTGAATTTTCGATTTGTCTTGAGGACTTAGCAGTTTTTTAATTTAAATTGAGTATGGTGTATAGATTTTGACGCGTCGCAAACGGCACGTGGGTCTGGGAACGTTGTCAGTACAAAACTGAGGTCCCAACAGGATTTAGCAGGTTTGCGTTGTTGAGATTGACTGGTGGTCATAAAGCAGTTTTTCGGGCATAGCATTTGTCACATTTTTTGGCTAATATCGCAGTTATTCCTTAAACGATACGGTAGATATTAGATTGAACTTTTTAACTGGTATAAAAAGTAAATTTTGCCAAAAAATGGACTTAGCAGGTTAACGAATTAGGCCGACGTAATGTAATCCTTATGGAAGTATTTTTGAACTTGAGCCGTGACTTAACTCCTTTGTCTAAACTCAAACGGAGATTAAAATAAATACTTGTCTTAAAGTTTTATCATTACCCACAGACCTACTTACTTTAAAATCGAAGAGCTTTTGTAAAAGTGCGCCACGTTTGAAAAATCGGCCAAATGCGCAGAACTACGCCTTAAGATTATTCATAGGGAAACGATTTCACTCTTTGGGTACGGAACCCAACAAATTATGATCTAGTTCTCGTAGCTGCAGTAATCTGTAGTCTTCATTTATTTTCGTTGTTTATATCATCATCATCATCATCAGCCTACAGCAGTTCACTGCTCTGCTGGACATAGGCCTCTCCAATTGCACGCCATTCAGCTGGATTCTCGGCAACTCTCATTCAGGTGCTCCCAGCCACCCTGCGAAGATCGTCGCTCCTGAGGCCGGGCGTCCTACCTTACGTTTGCCGATAACACGTCTACCCCAACGGTCTTCGGTTGTACTGCTAATATGGCCGATTGTTTATATATTTAATATGTATAAATTTATGTATATATATATATCCATGTATCTATTATATCTATATACTTATTATTTTGCACCAATGACAACCCCATTTTCATGTCCACGCAATCACTGTCCATTCCAAGGTTGCTTGGAAGAGATCGCAGAAAGATTGTATGTTTTGTAGTGTTAAATGTATTTTATGTTATGTATTTTCTGGTGTACAATAAAGTAAATATAATAAATACGTATAAATGAATAAATTACGTCGTATTTGGTTCGCATCGATCTTTCCTTAGCGATGCGCCGGTGCCGTATTAGGAAACTATGACTATAAGGAAACGCTTTCCTAAGTTAGTGTTACGGTGAAACTTGCGGTTCTCAACGCTAAACGTTGAAATTTTCCCTAAGATTGTTAACAAATCATAATGCTCTATGGTGTACTCAGTGATTTATACATATTATTGTGATTTGCATAAGCGTACCTATACAAAGCGTTAGGTCGTACGACAGCTGCGGCCCTCAGGGGAAACGAAAGTATAGGAGGTTTGTTTTCATCATTTCGTCTGACAAGACGGTCACGATCTGTCAGTCTTCTGACTAGGTACATTCCGAGATGTGTAGGTTCATAGAGCACCACAATAGCAGTTAGTGTAATTTGTTAACAAGACGGTTTTAATAATGTTGTCCAATAACTATACTTTGCATGAACACATTGATTTGTCCATTATATAAATCAATTTGTGTTTTTGGGTTCTCCCTACACTTTACGATTATGACTTGTGACTACATTTAAACTTTAAAGCAGAGTTTCTTATCTTCTATTTGGCATAGGACCTACTAAGTATTTTTCGGAAGTTTGAAGACCTAACGAGCATTCAATCTGCTTCAGATAGGTACTAAGTACCTACACGATAATTTCAACTCATCAAATAATTTACGCTTCCAAACTTATTCAATTACGAAACTGAATTTGAGCTTTCCATAATATTCTTATTTTGATTTTTCACCATCTCAAGTTTACCTACTCCATGCTACAATACCTAATGACTACTGCTGACCAGTAGTTTAGTGAAAGGTATCTGTTAAAGTTTATTGTCGATATAGGCTCTATAATATCTATTAATCTGGGAATTAAAAGATATTTAAGACGAGATAGTCTATTAAGGTTCTGAAATAGTTGATATTTATTCAGTCACCTGTTCAACTGAACTGGAAACCTACCTATTGGTAAATTTATTGAAATTACAACACTTGAATACGTGGGTGTTCAATAACCTGAACAGGAAGTTAATTCGCAAAATTAATTACTTACCCTAAGTTAGGTAAGTTGCGAAATCACGACAACCTGCTATAGTTATGTAGGATAATAAGTGCCGTTTCATGTAGATTCTGTTTAGGTATCGGATACCTATTAATTAGTGGGAATTGCAGTACCTATATATTAGTTAGCATTTTTTTGTCAGCATTGTTATGCACGACTATTCCGATCAATTTTATTTATCCTTCATATATCGTGCCTACGCTCATGAGACCAACTAAAAATAGGTATAACAATAAAACGTGTCTTAAATGAATAGCGACAGTAAGAAATGTGAAGTATTTCGGAATGGTTGCAAACAAACAGTAACCACAATGTATGTATTCGATTGCGTTCGTAACATAACGTAAGTATTTGGAGCGACATTTTTTATACAGGTGCGAGTCGTGCGCGATAGGTAAACATGTTATAAAATGTTGCATCATGGAGCTCCACATAACCGCCCGTTCTCGTACGCTAAGAACAATAAACACTTGTAATCATTGGTAATTGTCGCATGGTGGGAACGGCCGGTTTTTGCGCGGGCGCTTACAAAGGCGCGGAAAGCGCGGCCCGGTGTATGAGTGTGATGCCGAACCAGATTTACGTAATGAGAGCCACGCAACTTTCCTTGCACGGAAATGTCGCGGTGTCTCAGCTTGGCGCTTTTTCAACGACAGACCAACAACAAAGCTTCGCTCTTGCGAACTTTACCTACTATTTAAGTATGCGCCAAGAGTTTTTAAGCGTCTTAAGTAAATGTTGTTTTTTTATTTTTTTTGCGAAATGCAAATAAACATAAATAAGTAGGTTCTCTGAATAATTGTAAAAAAAAAACAATCTAGACTAGACCACTGCTAAAGATGATTGTAATGTACCGTTCATGGGAATGATACCGGGGCAAGGGTCAAGATCTGAAGTACCTAGACAGTGGTTAGCTTTTTAAAAGCACTTTGCCTTGAATCATAAATTCATTTGGAAATTAGATTGTTAAAACATGTGGTGGATAGCGAGCGGATGTCATGAAATATTAATCCAATCTACCACCAGTATAGACTAGAACTAATAGCCGTTTGGTCCGAATGTATATATTCCGGCAACTGCATACCAGACCATGTATTGCGCAGTATTTTGTGTTCCTTATTGCTAAACCGGGAGACGTAAATGGCAGTGTATCGGAGATACCGTGTCTGCGTTGTGCACAACCAGACCGACAGGCGCTGATTAACATTCCGACAACAGAGCTTAAATACTAACAGTAACATAACCGAGCCCCCGCCTAGACTGACTGATTTGTATCAATCCCCTATCCGTAGCCAATGCATTCGCCTTACCTTCATCTAACCTACATCTAGACAGGAATCAATTTCACTAAGACGTATTGCTGCAGCTACTTTTACTTAACGTTTTTGTTTTGTATTATGATATTGATACACATTACCGAGAATCACGCGCGCCGCCTTAGAATAATTTCTACTAAACTGTCGTGAGTTTCATACAAAGATGTAAAGCTGCGAGATTATCTTGTTACTCCATCAATCATGGGCCAAAGAAAAACGTTTCAAAATGTTTTTATCAAAGACAATTTCAATTATGATTAATAGCCACGGGACGATGAAACACGATGCTCCGTGGTGCTTCAATAAAGTTATATCATTCGCTCGGTTAGCACATTTTATTAATTGCACCTTTAAGATTTGTTCAGCGACAACGATAGGTGTGTTGTGTTATAATGAGTAATAATATTCTTTATGTAACTTTGACTCACTTTCACGTCTTTATAGTTGGCGACGATTTCTGAAGCGAAAGTGTTATTGCCGATGATGGGTTTGTTCTTGACGCTGGGGAAGATGATGCCGCCCTTGCGGCTGCTGGGCCGCGGGCTGGTGCTGCCGGCGCCTGTGCTGGCGGGCGTCACAGTCACGGTGGCGCCCGCCGCGCTCGCGCCCGACGTGCTCGACGTGCTCGCGCTCGGGCTGCGTGCGACACGAACATTAGTCACCGTAAACCCCTACACCCCATGCACCGAAACGATATCGCGTGTGTAGGTTGTACGAGTAAGACACAAAATCGCCAGGGCTCGCATAAACATGTCGCTTGGAAAACAAGTCATATTATCATTGTAAAAGCACAGTCGCAAAGGTATAATAAATTGGAAATAGAAAGATGTCACCTGTTGTTTAGTGAAGTAGAGGGCGGAATGGTGGTGGCGGCCACGGTGCTGGTGATGGGGTCGGCGTAGGGCTCGTCCACGCGGTACCGGTTGGGCGCGTACTCTACCAGCCGGTCGATGGTGGGGTCCAGCAGCAGCTCGGCGGGCACCGGCCGCTGCGCCAACGTCGCCACGTCGTCCTCCTGCTTCTTCAACCGCTTCTCCACCATGTCTAAATTTTCGATTATGAGATTCGTCTTGAGACGTAAGTCGTTGTGGATCTGTCCGATGGCGCGCTCTTGACGCTGCGTCTGCGTGAGCAGTTCATCAGACTTAGGAACCAAATCATCTACGGAACTCTTAGTACCGACGACCACATCCCAAACTTCGTCCATCTTTTCTGAAACACTCATCATAGGGATAATTTTATTTGCAAGGTTATCAATTTTGCTGCTTTTTGTAACGGGAGCTTGCGTACTCGTCGCGGTACGGTTCTTAAACAAACTGTTGACGTTAATTGAAGCATCTTCAGGTTCAACTATGGCGGCGTGTACATCGGCCATCATATAAAGCACTTTGCCTAAATTCTCAGAAACTAGATTTATATGGAACTGTAATTTACGATCTACTGTCGACACGGAGCTTCTCAATTGGTCTACTTCTTTCGTGATTTCAGTGATAACCTCGGTATTCAAACCTTTTGCAATTTCTATAACGTTCAAATTAATAGGTTTCTTTTCACTGGCCTCGGCATTGATGTCATCGACTGGCAAAAAGTTGCTGTCGATCTGATTTTTAAGGCCTACCAGTGTCGTGTCGATGTTCGATACCTTTTGGTCTAGAGATTCCAGTTTTCGATCGAGCAACTGTGCGTCACTTATCTTGTTTTTAATTTCGGCCTCTCTTTTTGCTGTGTTTTCGGTAACTCTTTCCTCGTTGTTTTGGCCTATGTGACTGAACAATTTTAGGTCGAGGTTCCCCAGTTTTGATATGATAGCATCTGTTTTGTGTATGTTGTCATTTACTCTTGAGTCGAGCGCTTCTACTCTCCTCATTAAGTGTTCCACGGCCTTGTCCAAGTTCTCTATCCTTTGTAGTTTTGTCTCTAATGTACTCACTATTACTTCAAATACGTTGAATATGTACTGCTCTCTGAAACAATAAAAAAGAAACTGCTTTGAGTACTAGTTTATAACAGAAAACAACACAAATTACCTGTATTACATTTGTATGAAAAAGTTAAGTAAGAAGTGTAAGTAGATCATTTGCCAATGTTGGGTAAACGCTAGGATAAAAGGTGTAGAACAGTTATTTTTTATTTACTCCTATAAACCTAGTGAAATTGACATATCTGTCTTCAGAGTTGTTATGCAAGGAAAGAAATAGAAACCTTAAATACGTGCTACAGCGTGCGTGCCACAAAATGTTTAATAGTGTCATAGACCTACGCCTGCTGTAGACATGGCGCTAAGTACAAACTAGTTCTTGTTATTAGTCGTTTTATATTCACTTGCGCTTGCGCAGGCTCTGAAAATGTATGAACCTATAAAATATCATGTAGCAATTTGTTCCAGCGATTTCGTGAATTAAACGTCATGTCTAACCATTATAAGAGTCGGCGAAATAGCAAATATTTTTGTTGAACTTAATTCAAATGGCCTACGGTAAATGCTAGATCTTATTACTATGTTTAATGAATTATTTTTAAACGGTTGGTATGTCTGATAGAGTCATAGGTACTTACTATATTGATACAGAATGACATAGCGTTGACGTGTAATAAAAACAATACGCGTGTGTTTACTGACGGCATAATGTAAAATGGTTACGTCAGTTTTATTAGAAGTCGACAACATAAATCTAACGTAAAATTCGATAGCTGCGGTCGATAGTCATCAATTAGTTGTATACTTACCATTTTTATGGTCTATTTTAATTGATGTAGAAGATATTCTACGTCAATTAAAATACTAAGACCATAATAATGGTATAGAAAACAGTCGAAAACTTGTGAGTTTCGACATAGTAGGTACAATATTGTACAAAGTACAATATTCTTTAACCGTTTAAATAATATTGTACTATAATGCTTATCATTATACGTTACAAAACATGAATGGTATAGCTAGACGTGTTGATCCCACTAATATTTTATGTAATATATTAATGTGGGAATTATTAATCACGCCGGTGTCAATGAAATAAACGAGTTTTATAATTATGTTTACGACTACTTTCCTCTTGATATTTGATTCAAATACTAATTAATATTTGAGAACGCGAATAAGCCAGGATGCGCAGTTTTTAAATAAGTTTATTGCTTTATTCCTCTTTTTATATAAAAAAAAAACATAATTATTGGTTAGCGTCAGCGCGTAGGTATAACATTCAAATAAAATTGAGATAACTATAAACTTGTATCGAAATGGATACAGTAACGATATGATCCAGTGTTCACGTTACAGTAAACAACTTTAGACCCAATTAAAGAAATTTGAGCAACAATATCACTGATATTATAACTTTCAAAGCTAAGTTCTGCTAATCTCGCTAACAGCAAGGGAACATAAATTCATTTTGAAATCACAAACGAATCTGTTATTATCAGTGATCGGAGTAGGTAGATTGAACTGGGGTCATTGATCCGAAACGTATATATTACTATGGACATTCCTCCGGAATTGGTGGATTATTAAAAAAAAACCGGAACTTATGTAGGAATTGTATTCTGCCAGAGTGGAAGGAGTCATTTGATGATTTGCCATCCTCAAAAAAAAGGTAGGAATTGTAATAAAATGAGCAATTTTATTCTTTATTATTCTTCCTATTTTTTTTTTTGTCACGATTTGACAAAACCCAACGACCAATCAGAACAAAGGATCATGGGTGGTACAATAACCGGTTATCAGAACAATGCGTACGCCCGCCGGAAATACTAAATCCGGAAATACCGGAATTACTTTCCGGAAAAATGGCTTATCCATGTTATTCTTTCTGTGTGCATTTATGATACAAGTACTAAAAATCAATCTACCTACTCCGATCACTGGTTATTATACGTAAGTACAGACGCGACCGCACCACATCGACCTAAAGTGAAGCGAGAGACTATCGCCCGGTATTATGCAAATCCGCTGTAAAATCGCACTTTGGTCAACCGGCCCACTTGAATAGTGTTTGCATTACTAAATTGATCGCCTGTTACGACCTGTCCAGTCCGATACATTAACTTCCTGGAACCGATACATTTACGAAAGTGTACCAACGACATTGAGTATTGCAACACCTGCCTCCTTTCGAACGCATTATAGGCGCCATATTCCCGGGTACGGCTCTAGAAATTAAATTGAACAAGTGTTGATTAATGAAGCATTCAATGTAACTATTTGGGTGAGCGGGTTCCTGCTAGACGTGAAGTATTGTGTAAGTTGTGCGCGGAGGCATTCTGTAGATTGTTAACGATTGCTCGCAGTTAGCCGCGGCTCGCGTGATGCCAGTATTTTGCCATAAATCTAACTCCTGAGATAACAGTGATTGTGTTAATCAATCACATGAATAACACGCGTGCCTAATTCGATAGAGATTCGTTCAGTTGTTGCGGAGCTACTATATGCCTATTGGGTAACATAAACAAACACCTAAAAGTATTGATTGTAACACTGCCTGTAAAATATATAATAGCTCTCAGATTTTTGTAAATAAAGTTTTTTTTTTTTAGCCATTGATGAGCCCTGAATCTTTGCCGTAAGACAATACTAAAATAGTTTATAACATTAAGAGACGGTTTAATAATCCACTGTCCCCATTTGGAGCCATTTCTTTAAGTGCCCACATTTTTACCTAAAAGGTATCTTTTCTTAGCAGCCGAATTTTTGGTGCCAAAGAGTGTGGTTTTGTAAAACAAACTATAGTTCTGTGATTTATTGGATTAAGTGGATGAAATAAGTGATTTTATTCACTTCATTGAACAAATAGGTGTTTGTCCAAAGGTTAATTATATTTTTTATATTCACTATATATTATTTATCTTTATTTTTGTATTCTTCACTTCGCCATAGTTTCTACTAGTAAATGATGCTATTATGTCAAGTATTTTCCAAGATTCTACTATAATTACCTTTTAGTGTGATGTCCTCGAATGGGTCCAATGGACTTATTGCTAATAATTTAATTTTTTTTATTCGCCGTTAACAATCACTCAGCGATCGTTTGATGTTGCAAATGACTATCGAGGCCTCGAGGAAGCTATCGAAAACGTTTTGAATGAAGAGGATGATCCAGATGTTAGTACCGACATAGTGGCCATTCCTCCAGATCCGAGTGTGCTCACGGATGAAGAAGAAGACCATGAAGATTATGTCCAGCAAAACATGATGATGCACCCCCCAGGTAAAGGGTTTTTTCAGGTTTATCCCAGGTAAAGTTGAAGTGTTTGAGGTTTGAGTCCAGGAACGATGATGAATGGGATAGCAGCAATAATGAACCGTTACAAAAATACAGGAGAATTGAAATCCAGGACCCTCGTTGGCGTAAATGTGACGGTTCCTATGTTGACACGATGAATAATGTTCAGACACGAAGGGAACACGTTGTAAACCAGCTCAAAGACCAAACGCAAGTAAACATATGTTAAAGTTATTTGTTGTGGAGGTCTTTGCCATGATCGTAATGAAGACGAAATTATATACCGCACAACACAACAAACATGGCTTCCGAATAACTGTTGATGACCTCAAATTATTTCTTGGCATTCTGCTCTTGACTGGATATCACTCACTTACACGAGAACGATTATAGTGGTCTCTAAATGAGGACTGCAATGTTACCATTATTTCAAAAGCAATGTCAAAAAACAGATTCTGGGAATAAATAAATTCTTGCATTTCTGCGACAATGAACCTGCTGCCACATCTACCGACAAGATGTTCTAAGTACGACCACTTGCTGATTTGTTCATCTAGAAATTCCATCAGTGGGGTGTGCACGAGCATCTACAAATCGGTAGATGAATAATGGTGAAATATTTTGGACATCACCCAGCCAAGTAGTTTATAAGAGGCAAAAAATGCTGGTGGGTTCTGTTTACCTACATGTTCGATTAGGCTTAAGCTAATGCTTGGCGTCTCCATGGCCTGACCTCTGAAGAGAAACTTGACCAGCTCCAGTTTCGCAGAAGTATCGCTTGATTTTATTTGAGGAGTGTAGTGTAGGCACTGAAAGACCCGATGGAAGGTGTCGTAAACCGTCTTCAGTGAATGTCAAGTATGAGTTTAGATGGTGTTGGAGACTTCCCCCAGAAACCGGCCAAACCAGCTACGATGCAACGAATTCCACATAAAAGCACGTTGGCAATTTAAAAAATGCATCAAAACATTGTGCATCGAAAAAGGATGTTTTAAAAAATACGAGTACCCTACTTAAGCCCATTGACCCCATTTGAGGATGGTGTTTTTTAATACATTAACTAGTTTTTTTTTTATTGTGTCTTACTAGTCTCCAATAGTTACTAACGTCAATAATTTCTTTTTCAATATTTTGCGATTAAATAGTTTGTATTTGGGTCCAAATGGGTATAATAATAATATATTGTAGAAAATCTATACATACATATAATAAAATAGTAACAAAAGCAAAACTGTACATTAATAATTTTTGAAAAAGTACCTAATTGATACGAGTTGTGGGAACGACTCTGATGCCGAAAATATAGTTTGTAGAATTTTTGTCCGTTTGTCTA
The DNA here is from genome assembly GCA_916610205.1 of Griposia aprilina. Lineage (NCBI taxonomy): Eukaryota > Metazoa > Arthropoda > Insecta > Lepidoptera > Noctuidae > Griposia > Griposia aprilina. The sequence goes on from OU744283.1 coordinate 10,194,748, forward strand.
AATGTATGCTCCGGATTGGCGCAAAAACGACCGAATGGATTTGCATGCAATTTGGCACACAGCTTATAACCTGGATTAACACATAGGGTACTTTTAATCCCGGTAGTACGTTCCCGTGGGATATTTTCCGAAAACCACGCGAGCGAAGCCGCGGCTAGTTAGTAATATAAACAAGTATCTATATAGGTACAAACATATTTTATAACGTGCTTAAGTTTTGAACATAGATATGGAAAATAAAATTCCGTTATTCCGTTACACAATAAAATGTTTGGTGGATTAAATGTATTATATTAATGCTATTATATAAGCCTTTGTTAATTGATAACCATCTCCGACAATTAAAATAGATGGGCTTCAATATTATACAAGCATGTTATAAAAATAATTGTTGTTGTTTCACTGGTAAACTACGCACAAATTGTTTCCTTGTCTATGTAAAAAAAAAAAAAACTACAAGGCCATTACAGGGCTTTGGTGGATATCGTAAATACACTATTTATTGGTAAAATATGTACCGGTTTTCAGGCAAATGCATATAAGTTCTTTGGGATAAGTAAGGTATTACTTAGGACACAAATACCTGGCAATACCGTTAGTAGGTAACTATAACATGCACCTATGTTCATGCCATTTTCAGTCATTGAAGCAATTTTCTTAGCATAGATGGCGAGACTTCTAACACCTTGCTTGGATGCAGGTTGAAAGTTTCGCCTCTCTCCTCTTCCACACTCATACTAATGCCGATAAGTTTTTTTTTAAAGCGCGGAGAATTGATTTACGTGGAAGATTTATATCTTTTTATCTAGATAAATGGAAAAGATGGAGAGATAATTAAACCACTACTTTCTAGTGGTTGAGAATTGTAGTGATGAATAGAGCAATTCTCCTCATGCCCACGCTTAACGATCTCAGAACAAATTCCAATTAGCCTAAAACATTGTACTGTCCCTTAATCGGCAGGACTAATCCGAGGGCAGAACATTCTTTTGCTAAGATTCGAATGTGGCTCAGGGTCCAAGTATTGTGTGGGGCACCGATTGCGCTCACAACCCGCGCAAACGCGTTGTGCAGACGAGGGGCCATTGTCAAACGAATATTTTGTTCTATTTGTTCTGTTCATAATGTAACTGAACGTGCTTTGTCTGTACTACACTACACGTCACACTAAGTCCGACAGACCCACGTGCAATACTAATATAATGGCGAGCGCTTTCGTTCGCAAGTTTGCGACAACATTGTCTTTGGTTGAGTGGAGGTCATTAGTTTATGTACATCTCTTTGCATTCATGCATTCATAGTTTTGATCAGTTTGCTTACGATAGTCGTGATTTTGTTTGTTTGTTTGTTTGAGATTTTCTATAAGTTATATTTGTCATATTGAGAAATTGATTTCAACTTTCTTTTTCTTTTCCTAATCATAATCACTTATGGTTAACCTGTTTCTAACATAAAAAAAAAATAACTGATCATGATAAATTATTCCACGCTCTACCAGCTGTTTTTGTGGAAATCGTGAGAGGTATTTAATTTTATCTTCTAGCAGGCAGTTTTATGACATGGCCACGATTTGAATGATGCCAGATCTGGCAAGCATCACGTCCGAACTGTTTTGTATAACTGTTCTTATTTATAAGATGACTTCAATCCAAGTCAAAAATGTTTGTTTTCAGAAATATTTTAAGCATGGTGAGAATAACAATACGTTACGATTTTCTAGTTCATTGTTATAGCGTGCGCCTTATCAGATATTATGCCAACACGATAGTAATCGACAGGCATACATACCGCTTGATGTATGTTACGGCCGACTCCACTACAAGGACTTTATAAGAATCTAGGTAAATATAATTAGTTGGGACTTAGCTGCGATATAATCGACAATAGAGCACTACTATGTCACCAAGTATGTTATAGTAAAAACAACAAATATTTTCATGGGAATGACAAGTGTCACACAGTGGGACCTTGCAGCAAGCCGTTGATTTAGCGGCGGCTGAGCTGAGCACATTTCGTAGGAATATTTTGACGTCGACTTTGAGATTAAGTGAGTGAGCACTGACCCTCGTGTGACCATGTGGCAGCACCGTGCCACCCACACGCCGCGCCGCTTGCGTGTAATAGCTATCATTAGTTTAGGCTGCCGATACGAGGAGATATTTGATTTCATTCCGTTACATAAGCATCTTGTACATTGAGTGTCTGTTTATTGACAACATAATTAGGATATAAAACAATAGTGGTATCGGCTCATGTTTCTCTCATAAAAAATATTGACAACGTAATCTTAGAGGCCTTAAAAGTCACATGACAACTCAATATGCCCACGATAATGTTCTTGTATTACATTCTACGTGCAGTTTTATGTTTCTATAATAACGGGTCCATAGTTTTATGGGCGACACACTTTGACCAGCCGCACCTGTCTCATAAAGTGTATAAGTATTACATTTTCATTGTTTCAAGATCATGAGAAAACTGTTCGACCATTTCAACGCCGTTAGCGGAAATTAGATCACAATTACGAAGTCAGTTTACATAACTGTGTGTAATTACTTTTGTATATATTTTTGAAATAAAATTTGTTATTTAAAACGGTTGCTTAAGTATGTTCAGTTGTTAATTGTTGTTACAAGTTACAACAGATATTATCGGCAATAGCGGTGGGCACGCTGCGTGTAGGTATTGGCTCATGAGATTGGCTGATTTTGTTTGAACGAAGTCCTCTTATTGTGCTTGTACAGGATTAGCATGACGTCGAACATATGGATCCACGGGATATTTATCCCACTAGCCATTCCCGTACACTTGTATATTTCGGTCCCCCCTACCATGGGGTAGTTGTCGCCACAAACCGTGATAAGTTACCGTTACCGGACACAGCGATGTGTGCTCAGACAGCTCACGCAGATATTCTCTATATGACGTTCGCAACGCAACAGTGACTTCGAGCTATCCATTGAATTTGTAGCTACCTACTTACATCTCTGGCAATAAAGTTGTTAAAGTTGATGATAACCTAATTCAACAAGTAAAGTTTCTGTTCAATTAAACTTGATTAGCTCACCGACGCGATATTTTTACCCGACTGTTGTTATGATGTCTTGTTTAATCTTTATAGTTGACTTTCTTGTCATAGTTGGGTTTAAGATTTAACTTTCTTTATTTAAGGGTTGGTAATTATGATATACATACTACAAAGTTAACTGTACGGCTTAAACACAACAATAAAAGTAGCCACAATTGTTCACAACAGGCCACACTCACGTCATTTTCTATCACAAAAAAAATAACTCACTAATCCAGAATTAAATGTTCTTAATATCAGCAAAGTGTGAGTAACGAGTGCTAGAATTTCAACGAACAAACGCCGTTTTGTCAAACTAGAAAGTGAGTTCACACAGTAATAAAGATTTTTATATTTTTCTGATGATATAACTTAACATTCAAAATTTTATGAAATAAGTGTTATTGTTTTAAGACCTGATCTGTTACGTCAGTAATTCATCTTATTTAAATACTACATAACATAACATCACGCCTTTATTCCCCGAAGGTTTAGGCAGAGTTACCTTTATTTAGTACACCCACATATTGCCAGTTATGTTTTAGTCCCATGTAACAGAGGGCGAGCCTATTGCCATCAACCAGGCACACATCTAGACTCCGGGCTGCTATTAAAAATTCCAGATGGAAAAATCCAATAACACTTTGCCCGACCTGGGAATCGAACCCAGGACCTCATGCTCAGCAGAAGTGCTTGACCACCAGACCCAAGAGAAAACTAAATACTACTTAAATAAATAATACTTGAAGAATATATCGGGGAAGTTAATAGCAATCCCCTTAAATAAATATTACTTGAAGAATATATCGGGGAAGTTAATAGCAATCCCCTTAAATAAATATTACTTGAAGAATATATCGGGGAAGTTAATAGCAATCCCCTTACATAAATATTACTTGAAGAATATGTCGGGGAAGTGTAGAGCAATCCCCTTAAATAAATATTACTTGAAGAATATATCGGGGAAGTTAATAGCAATCCCCTTAAATAAATATTACTTGAAGAATATATCGGGGAAGTTAATAGCAATCCCCTTAAATAAATATTACTTGAAGAATATGTCGGGGAAGTGTAGAGCAATCCCCTTAAATAAATATTACTTGAAGAATATATCGGGGAAGTTAATAGCAATCCCCTTAAATAAATATTACTTGAAGAATATATCGGGGAAGTTAATAGCAATCCCCTTAAATAAATATTACTTGAAGAATATGTCGGGGAAGTGTAGAGCAATCCCCTTAAATAAATATTACTTGAAGAATATATCGGGGAAGTTAATAGCAATCCCCTTAAATAAATATTACTTGAAGAATATATCGGGGAAGTGTAGAGCAATCCCCTTAAAGAAATATTACTTGAAGATTATATCGGGGAAGTGTAGAGCAATCCCCTTAAATAAATATTACTTGAAGAATATATCGGGGAAGTGTAGAGCAATCCCCTTAAATAAATATTACTTGAAGAATATATCGGGGAAGTGTAGAGCAATCCCCTTAAATAAATATTACTTGAAGAATATATCGGGGAAGTGTAGAGCAATCCCCTTAAATAAATATTACTTGAAGAATTTATCGTATCCACTTACTATTATATTTCCACTTACTAACTTAGGATTTGTTATGAATTTGAACTAAGCGTTGGTCGTTTTTTGCCCGATCGCTGATGGTTGAAGAAAGTAAGCCGTCTCAAAATCGTTCAAAAAGTCGGTGATTTTTTTTCCTGCTAGTGCAGAACTGAGGAGACCTTTATCTTCAAAAGTGAAAGAGCTGGCTCAGTGCTTGTCATCGTTATATTATCTACTTAGTACATAATGTGGACATTAAGGTACAAATCATATTCTGTAGCTTTAATTTACTTTGTACAAACCATTTTCAAATAACATATTCATAAAGCTGTAAAAACTTTTTGTTTTCGAGATAAACCAGTTAAAACTATGCTGGGTATACAATGTATGCATGTTAATAATTAATTCGTAATATTAGACCGCATCTCCAACTCAGATGATTAAGTAAGAGAATTCTGACAAATAAGCAATTCAAATACCATTTTAAATAAAACAACATTTCCTGTTTAAGTTTAAGAAATGTTGAAACAATAATTCCAATTTGTAAGACTAATTAGTCGATACTTCTTTTTAGTTTTACAACATAGGAATGAAGAAATAAGAGTAACTTGTAAACCTGTGCAACTGGTTATGGTTATCCGAGGGGAACCGGTTTTTTCAGTGCTCAAAGACTATGCACTAACAACCTGACACGAACTGAAGCAATTTAAACGTACAAATGCATCTGTTGAATAAAATAGGATAAAACAATACCACTTTATTGGTGATATCCGAATATCACCAATAAAACTGAGACACCTAGCCCACCGCAAACGATTAGCGAAAAGCGATTAGAACTAGCGACTAGAAACGAGTTGGCGAAGAACGAGTAGCGAGTGCGTAATTCGGATACTTTTGTCGCTGCGCTATGAGCGAGTGCGCGAGAGCGACGAATAGACTTGCTAGTATGCGTATGTACCAAGCGACAGTCTCCCAGCGAGTGTTCTGCCCCCTAACGAGAGTCACGGAGCGATTATTTTCATTGATAGTTTTTGTCGCTGCGACTAACTAGTGGAGAGAGAGTTCTCGCCGACAGTGTGAACAGTCAATTAGTGTCATTAATATATGCATCTCTTTTACTGTGTCGGGACCTACATCTATTGTACGTTTCTTGAGCGAGAAAATTGTCGATAGCTAGTCGCTTTCGCTTCGGCTGTGGGTGGGGCAGGTACCTGAACACGATCAGCATTTATCTAAATCGTGGTCAAGAGCTGTTAGTGTCAATATTCCACAACAATGATGATACTAACAGCTGACTGCTTTTGAATGCGGTTTAAATGTGCTTGCTGTACATCCTGGTAACTTAGCTTCGCTATCAACCGGTTGACTGCATGGGCTTATGTTTTTACCACAGCATCAACTGTCCTTATTTATAATATTATAATCTGTACCAAGTGAAGAAGAAGAAATTGTCATGATCACCAGCAATAGGATTGATGGTCACAATTCGTTGTTGATTATTACCCCGCGGTAACAGTTAATACAGTACAGTACAATAACAGTTAATAGCACAGACGCTCTCTCCCTAATACCCTCCAAAAAAAGCTAATACGAATAATTGTCAATATAGAACCAACAGATAGTTGCAAGCGTTACTTCCAGAAACACAAGATTCTCCCCTTAGTCAATATTTATATTTGGGAATTATGTAAACTAGTCCGCAAATATCCAGATTCTTACAAAACACGGGGAGACATACAAACTAATTATCCGTTGCGCCATAAAAACAGACTAAATTTGCCCCCCTCGGGAGCCTTAAATTACACTCATCTAGTCCATATTCAATGTCAATAAAAATACTCGTATATAATAAATTACCAGATGTCATAAAACAACGAAACGAAACCAGTATATTTTTAAATAAATTAAAGCAATACTTAATTAAAAAAAGATATTACACAGTACAAGAATATCTAACGGATAAATTCAATAATAATACATAATTATAAATAACAGATATATAATAAGTAAAATAACAAAAATAAACTATATTAAATACTTAATAATTATACTACACTAATATCAATGAACAAATTTTAAGGGAGTAAACAACACACATAACACATAACATCACGCCTGTACTCCCCGAAGGGTTAGGCAGAGGTGTACCTATAGCACACCACACAAACAAACAAAACAAACACACAAACAAAACAAACAAACAAACACAAACAAAAAGCACAAAAACAAATAAGCATAATTTAAATTGTATAATAAAATAAATAATAAATGAATAGATAGATTTGCATATATAATATTAAAAGAATAAGTAAATGAATAGAAATATAAAATACTTAATAGGATATAAAATAATTCAAACTTAATAAAAAGGAAAATTAATAAAGCGCTCTTCCTCTCTCAACTTATTTAACAATTTGCTGTGCCCGACAGGGTCCTTAATTGTTTCTATTATATTTTATTTACCACCTGTGTACATTAAGTGTACATTGTGGATTGCAATAAACGATTTGATATTTCAGATTTCAGATTTAACACCAGGGTATAAAACATGTATTCTATATATTGTGTCTACTGTTTTCTTTTAACGTTTGACACCTAACACAAGTTGTTAAGAATAATTGCACCCAAAACTTGTAGAAACTTCCCAAAAATGTCAAAAAGGTGAACTAAATAGTTAAATAGACATGTCTGAAACAACCTAATACATGTATCATACGTTCATGTTTTATTCACGACATGTTTTTGACACGTTAGTCTTTTACAATACTTGTTGAAAACAAGGAGGTACTTAGCACACCTTGTAATAGGTAAACGCGGGGTTAGGCCGGAGGACGTTGCAACCCATCATTATGACGTGACTAATCCTTGTATCGTCTTTTATTTCAAATATGTATCAGGCACTGATATTTTTTGTCAGCTCTTGGTAACCATGAACATATCTATGACCTGTCCACAGAGTACCTGTCGAATTTATATTATATGCTTAGGTAGACTCTGTCAAGTATATAAATACGAAAAATTCAAGTAAGAAAATCAACAAACAACAAAGCCAAAATTGTGTTCTTGTATAAATATGAAGTTTGAAGATAATGTGATTGCTGTGTAACACGATACTCTAACTTTCTATCCATCCACTGACATTAGAAATAAAGAAATCATCTCTAAAATGGCGATGCCATGCGCTCGCGTCGCATCTGCAACGTTTTAGATATTTTATGATCGTGCCTGCACGCTTGTTCTGTGACTGAACTAATAACTAAATACTTAGTACTATACTTATATATATATATATATATATATATATATATTTAATACAAAATCAAGGATTTTTTCCTGTATCGTGGGTGCGTTTACAAACACAGATCTCACATGCACAAACACCCATACCCGGAACCTCGGAACAAGGCCAGGCAAATATTTGTTTCGTGCGGGAATCAACCGCAAGATGTTGTCAATAGCCCAGACAATGCGCCAAATATGCTGTGAAAAACTTAACCAAGCACTTAATGAGGAAGTAGAATTAAATTATGACTGAATAGTGAATAGACAATTTTTTTTCTCATTGACTGTAAAGCACCGGTCATTCATCTACCTATGTACTCGTACCAACTACAATACCTACACTATAAACAACGAAATACATGTACGTTGAAAATACCTACTTGTAAAGATTTTTACGGTCAGCTATTACAAATGATTGTTGTACCTTCCTACAGTTTATTATTGAAAGTCTTTGAGCTTTAAACCAAAGCAAATATACGACTATTAATAATATCTATATACTTATCATTTATTGAAACAACTCTATAATCTAGGCGTAGTTGGCAGGATATTGTGAAAGCCGATAAAACAGTCTACAATCCATACTACCTACTGCAATCGGTCCAGTCGTCGAGGTCGTCAGAGAGAGTAAACGTTTAAAAAATGTAGGTACAATACAATACTATAAACGGTTTATTTTGAAAATAAAAAGAACTGTAAGTGACTGTAACATTTAATTTATATCTTAATGTTTGTAAATTATATTTCTAAATTACATTGACAAAATGAAACATAATGCGGCAAACAAGCAAATAAATAAGTGTAATTAACTCGACAGTTTTGGAAATAATTAACAATTATTGCCGCGCTCAGTTACTCAAAGTGAACCTTTCGTCATATTTAAAAGCGTCTACTTGCTGAATAAAGCTTGCAAGTATTTTCACGATTTTATCGATGTATGATTATAACATCTAATAAGTAGATAAGCCTCCACAAATGATGGATTGGCAGCACCGTGCCTGTTGCAAGTTTGCAACTGTCCATAACTTTATCAAATGACAACTCGTCTAGACCAACTCGTATTATAAGGTGTTCGCGACGCAAAATATGTGGCCAGTGACCAACTGATTAGGAAATAGTGTGATAAATTATACGAAAGGCGGAGGAAAATTGCAGCAATCTGATCATGTTGATTAAAATTCAGATTATCGAATTTAAGCTCACGTTCAGTTTATGGCCGCTGAAAGACCAGTTTGCATTTAAGAGAGCGGAACAATTTATGTAAAGGAGGCATTCCCGCCTAGCAAGGACATCCGAATGTAAGTACACTCTCGAAATATCAACTACAAACGACACAATTTGGAAAATATAACCCCAAACTTTCGTAGCACCATTGTAGGCTCGTAGCGTCTACTCGACCTATTTAACCGCTACGACACGGGAGCGCTACGGCGTAGCACAGTCACTCAACATTTCTTTCCTATTTTGTAGATCCGAAACAAAATTACAAATGTTTACTACTGTTATTTTAGTTTTAAAACCCGGTTGTAGCATAGTAAACCGTTACGTTCGTGATCTCACAACATTAAACCGATTATTATCTGCTACGAACCAATCAGTAAGTATCGGACTCGTGTGTTCTCTCGACGGGCGGTCCGATTTGTATTCATATTGGTAATTTATAATTATGCCCATACGTCTCTATTATATCACGTATTTATCTATGCAGAATATTAAATTGAGAAAGGGACAACTTTCCTGTAAATTGATAACAGTTTAATATGAATAGAAAGCATATTATTACACAATCACAACATATTAATTGCCTACAGTTGAGTACATAATAGGTAGTTAAAAGCGATTGTTTCTTAAAAGCCTTTCACTGGTTATTTTAAAATAAGTTTAAAATAAATTCGTCAGACGTTAGCGCAGATGTAGGTACAAGTTAGATAAATCTTCGGACGTGTACAGTTAAACATTTGACTTGACTGACGTATCTTGTCCAAGTATTCGTACCGCGCCATAATTCTATCGCATAACGACTGAATAATTATATCTGATTCTGTTTAAGAATTCGGCCTGTGAGTTGACTAATACGGTCACACGACACAGATGTATGCGCCGCCGCCGCGCGCCGCTGTATAAACATAAGTTAAATTAATGTGCAGTTAGTAGCCTGCGCCCGCGCGCCTGTACTTTACGAGTATGTTCAGCCTGCCCTGATTGTATCTAACAACGTATCAGTGAACGACATGATTGTACAATCAAACAAATGGGTGATAACACAGAACCGTGGGTTTTATAGCTTTAGCTATACAAACTTGTTGCATTAAGTGATTGTTTGAGCTTGAACTACATCGAAGAAACGAGGAGAGAACTGTGATAAGTTTCAGATATAGCTGCTTAGGTTTACCAAGCGTAAATATTGTACTGTCACGATGGGCTAGAGTTGGTAAGTTCGGTGACGTTGCCACAGCTTGCGTTGGCAAATGGCAAACAAACGACTCATTTTGAAATAGGATGAAGATCATAACGGGTATGTTTGGAGCGGGTTCAACGAGCGATACGATCAGTTCGAAGTTGCCTGACGGCTCGCGCCCGTTTGGGAAAGGGGCTTATGTAATGTCGCATTAGTAGTAGGTAGGTAGGTGAGCAACGTGTGTATAGCACTGATGTACGACGGCGCATGCTGCACCGACACGGCTCGTTAATATAGTTCACTCTCTTCGGAGCGAGACACTAATAACTGTGCAGTCGGCAGCTAGACGTGCCGGCGCCGACGCACAGAAAGTGAAATAACTGGATGTTCATTTGAGCGTTTTAGTTACGTATCGACGAACAAAACGGTGTGAGGAATGTAGCCTAGAGGTTCACTTTAAAACATAGTATTAGTTAGTAAACTTTCTTGTTCTAAACAACACAGTCAGTCAGTCAGTGGTACACAGTCGTCGGTACTTAGTATTTCTAGTACTTAGATACTGGAAATGTGTGGAATCTTGGCGATTTTACGATTATTAATAAGATAAAAAATCTCAGTGAAGTTTGATAGGGCATTATAGAACATTTATACTATTTATTATTGAAAGTGGTTGTGTCGTATGATACTATGTTTGTTTGAGACTTATCTTAGAGGCTTTCTTGTAGATAATCTTATAAAATGATAATCAGTTGTTAAGTCCACATTATTATGATTATTATCTCCTTTATTTCTTTAACATACATAATAGTAGTTTATGAAACTGTTGCATAATGAGGTGTATTAAAACACGAGTGTGTGTTTAAAAACCGAGCACACGACTGTTTGAATATCTAGTTATGTGCAGTTTTATACACTACTTTACCTACTCTCATACATTGCGATTGAACCTACTAAATACAAGCTCAAAGTTTCCCACGAAATTCAGTATAACAAAACGTATGAATGGCGCCAAAACCCAGCCCATCACTGCGCATGCGCTAAAGGCTCGTGCACATAGGCGCGACGCGACAGCGTGACACAAAAGAACCGCGTGCCGCGCGACGGGCGGCGCCTTTGTGTTGGGCTGTCGCGTCGCGCCTGTGTGAACGACCTTTAAAGCGGGCGCTGCTACAGTCAAGTAAAAATTGAAATCAAAACTTTTTTGTAATGCTATATAAATGGCGCGCCCAGCATATGCATTAGAAAAAAAAATTGATGGAAACTCCTTGGTGATATTAACTTTTTGGTATTGCCGTGTATCGTATTGTTAAAAAAAGGTTTTAGGTACATAACATTATTTTATTAGAGAAAAAGTATGATTGATATATGATTATATTTTTAAATTTCGGTATTGTGTTTATAAAATAAGTCAATATAAATTCGTTTTGAAGTTTATAATTCGAATTTTGTGATATGAGGGTAGATAAAACATAAAATCATTAAAAAATATAATAAACAGTACCCTACCCGTATCGGGAACGGAGTCCTAGGTAACGGCGGGGCTCCAGAGAGTGGAACCCCCTAACAATGCGAGCCGTGTCCTTTATTATAATTATGATTTATAAGGATTTTTAAACCTAGCTTAGTCCAATAATGTGCATTTTTTTTTGTTATGCGCCTCTTAAAATAAATTATGTTTTAGCTAGGTTTATTTTAGAGTCAATTTTTAACCGACTTCACAAAAAGGAGGAGGTTCTCGATTCGTCTGTGTTTTTTAATTTTTTTATTTTATTTGTGTTAGCTCATAACTTTTTTATGGGTGAACCGATTTGGATGATTCTTTCTATTTTATTTGATAGCTGGTGATTCACATGTGGTTCCATTTAAATTTGATCAGGGTCTGACCAGTAGTTTTTGAGTTATCCTTAATACTGCATATTTTTTCCACTTAGTTTATATTGATGATGTGTTGATAATTTGCTGTCACTGTTAATTACATACCAATTAGTGGAATACGAATTTGTGTGGGGTAGGTAGCGCAACTAAAAAGTGAAAAATTAAAACTTTTTTACAAAAAAAACTACCGACTTCCAAAAAAAACACTAAAAGACGTGAAAAATACGTCGGTGGCCAAAAACGAAAATACAAAACCAAAGGCACCGACTTCCGAAATAAAAGTTATTTTTCACGTCTTTTAGTGTTTTTTTTGGAAGTCGGTAGTTTTTTTTTGTAAAAAAGTTTTTATAACTTCTAGAGAACCTACAGCAATAAAAAAGATTAATTACCAACATGTGGCATAATTCAATTAGGTGTCTATTCTATTTATTATTTTCGACACTGTGTCCTGTTTAGCTAGGGTATTTTATAGATATTTTGTAATAACAAGAGACACGTTCGCATGTTATTTCGGTCGATAAGTACGTGCTCTATTATTTTTACATCAAAGCTGACAATTTCATAATGACACCAGGCCTTGGTAGGAGCACTTGAGCGTTTTTTGAAATGGCATTTTTTTCGTTAAACGTGTAACCCCGGGTTTATGCCAAGTTAAAAAATTTGTATTTTACATGTTGTGTCTACTGTTTTCGTTCGTGACACATAAAACAAGTTGTGAAGACTATTTGTATAAAAAACTTGTCAAAAATGTGAACAGAAAAGTAAAAAAAAAAATGTCACAAAGAATGTCAATACATGTATGATATATTTTTTATTTATTTATTTTACATAAAATGGCCAAGGTCAATTACATTAGTTAAAGACAAATGCAATAACATATTTTAAACACAAAAAAGGAGCACAAATGTAGTTTTCAAAGTATCACAACTTATATGTGGGTGTAACCGCGGGGTTATAAGAAAACTAAATACTTTAATTCCAAAATATGTGCTAAATGCTAATAAGATAAATGATTTAAAAAAAAATAGGTGGGTTTAATTAGCGTAGCCCGAACTCTGTTACCGCTCACAACTTCTAACTTTGAAATAAAGTTTTAATTTAATTAAAATTAAGTAATTTCTTCTCCTTATAAACAATTTTTATAGATTCGAGACTTCTAGGTATTATTATCATTTTCTAGGTATCTGCCGGCTCTACCATGCTACTCTATGAACCCATTAAAGTCTATCAATTTAAATAATACACGTACGTATTTATTACATCCGCCTCTAACGTAATGGAAGATAATTTGCTCACCGTGAAACAAAGGGCTAGTAATAACCAGTAACGAGAAACAATATGCGGTAACCCTCAAACAGATGATAACACTTGATATTTAACCGTGAGTTCAATTCGTATATATTTTATTGTTTATACTTAGTGCATTGGCATTACTCATTATAACCTAGCTTTTCAATCAATCAAAATATTACATTTCACATAAACCTACACGGGCACTTATAAAACGTCAGAAGCTAAGTACACGGTTCCAATTGGTTGTTTCTTATGGAGAAGAGCCGTCGAGAAAGTCCACGGTTACTCTTTTAAAAATAAAGAAATTTTACAATGTTTCAAATTACAGTGTTGATAGGTATGGGAGGACAGTGGAGACCTGTCAACTAGTAACAGGTACTCAAAAAAATAAAAAAGGGCTACAAACCTACAGTCTACAAGTTAGGCCTACAAAGTTCTCACATTCACAATGTATAGAAGAATCTATATAAAAATAAAAGCCTATTTAAACCAAATGACATAATTACCATTACAACTGTAACAACTCTCAATTAAAATACTGTCTACAAAAGCCATAAAAAAGGAGTTGAAATAAGAATTTGAGGTATATAATGTCAAATAATGAGATTAAGTAAAAGAAGAAAGTAAAAACAAAACAAAAAACTTCGTAATTTGGGAACAGTTAATAGACATTTACATAGTGATGCCGTTAATGAGGTACCAGGGAAGCCACATGTGCAGAAGGAATCATTGCCAAACTTCCTTGTCTTCAACGTAGTTTTTAATCTTATAATATGCATTTTTGATAAGGATACGTTTGATGGTTTTGAACTTTCCATCGCTAAGTTCTGTAACTGACTTTGGCAACTTGTTATATAAGCGGATACTGCTTATAAGAAATGACTTGCTTGTTGCCTCTATCTTGTTGTCTATATTTTTTTGTTAAGGTAACTATATACAAGCCGTATGCCCGATGGAATGTCCCAGCGGCAAAAATAACGAACTACCATACAAACTTTCATACCCTATTTAGCCCCTTTAAGGGATGAACTAGTGAATGAATGAATTTATGGTGTCATTAAATACTTAGATTCAGTAGCTTTTGCTTTACTGTTTTTTTTTTCATAAAATAAACATAAAAATAATTATTATCTATGAGTTCCTTTTATGAAACCTAATAAATAATGAATTAACAAATCCGCAGTACAAGGACGACAAGCACCTTCAAGGAACATAATATATTCTATAACTATTACAAATTATAAAATATATTAAAGATTCAGCGATTGAATCTGAAACTGAATTGATTCAAACTGTTGAATTTTGAGAGACCTATCTTAAGGTAACCGATGTGGCAGCTCGTTTTAAAGCTACCTAGAACTTTTTAACTTAAATATAACGCCATTTGAGTTAAATGTGTTTACGACTTTGCAATTTATTGCAACTGAACTTAACTTTACGATTGACGTTGACGTTGTTACTTAGTAAATAATCAGAAACTTCTGTGTACCTTTTCATGTTATATTGTACATAACATAACATAACATAACATCACACCTGTATTCCCCGAAGGGTTAGTCAGAGGTGTACCTATAGTACACCCACATATATATATTGTACAGTCAGCCTCAAAAAGATTTAAGAACATAGACAAGAATTAATTTAATTATTTACAATCTTGTATAAATGTTTTTGAGGCTGACTTTACCTACAGCATGTTAATGTAAGAGTTAGGTATAGAGGCAAGAAAAAACAGCTCTACTCTGCATGTATTAATTTTTAGGTAGGTAAAATGTCATACGCAATCACTTTATAAGGACACACTTAAAAGCACACTCAGAACATTTATTTAAAGTAGTGGCAGGTAAGCTTCCTGTGCCTTCACTTATATATTTAATTGACTGTACCTACAATATACATATTATGAAGATGATACCTTGTGAATTCATCAACATTAAATTAACACCAACCTGAGTCTATCCTTTATGGGATTTCAGCAGGAAATATAATGTACCTGAAACAAACAAAGAAACTTATTAGGTAACTGTTTCATGTGAACAATTCCGATAGACAATCTAATTAAATATCGTAACCAAGAAAGAGGAATACAAAACAGACATTATTTATAATTATTCTTTAATATTTTACTAATCATTATTTTTTAATATTTTACATGTACCAAATAAAAGAGACTTGTTTTAGTATAATTATTTAGATGAATGTTTCATTTGAACAGAATAAATAAATAACATTAATCAAGCAACTAAAAACAAATAATGTTTTATTTTTCATTATTTACGTGACTTTCGTAAGAACCAGTTTACAATTAATTTATTGTTTAACACAAAACAAGACTTCACACGCCATATTTTTTCATTACTAAGCCACATATAGATCGAGTTAGTTCATAAAAACGTTTTATAATCTGGTTAGTTACGAGATAAGGCAACGGTGCGATTTAAAAGAAGATGTAGTGACAAAAATTGAAAAAAGTATGCTAAGATGGTTTGGTCATGTTGAGAGGATGAATGAAGGGCGATTAACAAAAGGTATTTACAGGTGTGAGTGGAAACGCCGGGAGGGGACCCCCTAGGAAGTCATATAGTGACCTTATTGGTGATGTTCTTCAGAAAGGTCAGGTGCGTAGTACACACAACCGGCGTGCGTGTATAACCAGATGTATGAACGTAAACGAGGCAAAAGGAGTATGTAAGGATCGTAGCAGGTGGCATTCTGTAGTTTCAGCCTACCCCCATGGGAAGAAGGCGTGAGTTTATGTATGCATGTATGTATGTAGTTACGAGTGTCCGATTATGATGTATTGACATTGCTTGCATTGACACCCAAATTACCGAAACACAGCGTGATTTTGTTCACAGCACAGCACTTACGTACCTACTAAGGTTGGGCACTGCACATTTCAAATTTTCGCATAATTATGTAGGTATCTACTTTTGGACTAGAGTAGCAAGCACATTGTACAATTAAAATTTTCGCACACGTACTAAAAGTTGATCCCTAATGACATCTTGTCTTGATATTTCTGCACGTCGTCGTAGAATTTATAAAGATCTTGATTCTTGATTTTTTTACTTGAAATTATTGTGAAATAAAATAATAGCCATTTTGTAAACTCGTTTCACAAAAACTGTGCACTTAGCTATTACGGCAGTGGCGACCGCCCGGCTCGCAAAACAGTGGCAAACACAATGGAAGGAAAAAGATGAATAAAAAACTAACCGATCATGAATTTAGATGTTTTTGTAGTGAACAGTTTCAATGACTGACAAGGAATCAGAGGTTCAGCATTCAATCATCATTCATTCATTTCTTTTTGCAGCTCTGGAAATGCTGAAGCTCTGATTCCTTTCCTTGAACAATTTTTTAAGCGGAAAAACGTCCTTGCCTCAATAGGCAAGGACCTTCTTCGCTTAAATCATTGTTAAAATGCGATAATGTTTTTTTTTTTTTTCCTAATTGGCAATTCGTAGTTGTGACCTCTGAGGTCCTGGCTACTTAACCGGTTTGTCCTGTGGTGCCTTAAGCTACTAACTTAAAGCTTCCAGCCAGGGGCGAATTACTTAATTTCTAGGTGACCGCACGCTAAGGGCACCCCCCGTGGGGTACGGGCCTCGGCTTAGGGCGTCACAGAGGGGAGGGCAGCAAGATGGGACAGGCTGGATCGAATTTATAATATTATTATTAGTCGGGGAATTTAAAGCTACAGGCTCAGCTACGGCGCGGGCTGGCGCTTCGTCGAGCAAGGGTCGGGGGGCGGGGACAATTACGTCGGGGTGCAATAATTTACATCAAACAGTCTAATTTATAAGCTCCATCACTTGGTAAACTACCAACCGTCATAGTGAATTATTGGCTATTGCTTCTTTTACCCACTTTCTTCATAAACGTTGCTTAAAGTTAAGAGACTTTTAAACGTCAAAGATGTATGGTTAAATAGTCGCTATTCATTATTTAACTTTAAGCAACGTTTATAAATAAATCCCTTAATTTAGTAACGTTAAAAGCTGGAATTTTTTGATCTTATCGTATTCTCAGTTTTCAGTGTAACTGACATCAAGGTTTCTTCAGTAATTGTAACGATTACAATACAATAGTATTTTGTCAGCATGCAATTAAGGCTTTTCGAATAAGTCGTTTATTTTTAATGAAAAGTTACAAATAGTAACTAGACAAAAAATATTACAATATTGGGTAGTACAAGAAAGACTGTTAATTTTTTTTAAAATAAATATTTGCATAAAATAATTATGTTTTTACACAATTCGTTATAAGTCATACCTTTTTTTTTTTTTTTTTTTTTTTTTTTTTTTTTTTTTTTTTTTTTTTTTTTTTTTTTTTTTTTTTTTTTTTGGATGGGAAATCATCAAAACCCACCCGTGTTCCTTCAGTTGCCTGTGCGCCAGGGCCACGGTAACTCGCCACATTAAGTATTTTTACAAAATTATTTTTCGTGCATCTCTACTCAAGTTAGGTACGAGTATAAGCAGAAACTTACAAAAATACAAAAAAGTATCTATCAGAAAACTAGTTATTATAATATTATTGTGACATAGATAAGTTAACGTAAAATAACCGCATTTGAGCTTAAAGCCCTTTTATATTAGGTTATAAAGTTAGATGCAAAAGGTTACTTTTTTCTTTAAAGGTTTTACGAAGTCTCAAGTCAATTAATGGAATTAAACAAATATGCTGACGATGTTGTGCAGATTTTACTGTCAATAAACGATGATGGGCTGTTCAATAATTATCATTCATTACGACTATCGTCTTCTGAGTAATTGATGTGAGTGTGATGAATTAATTAAGCTGTCACTGGGTTGCGAAATATCAAGATACAACAGGTCTAGTTCGGAAAGTCAGATGTCATTGGTTAATAGTAATAATATAATATGTTAATGATAATAAGATAATATGTTAATAATAATAATATAGGTTATTTTTTTTACCTTAGCTGTTTCAGGTAAGCATAAACGCAACTTGTGAAAGACAGTCATAACAACTAAAATACTAAATAATCAATTTTCCCCGTTATTGTTTTGTTTCTTCACAACATAGCGAAATTAATGCATTTTATCTCCACAAGTTAATTTTCTTCCACATAGTAGGTAAATTTAACTCTCTAATGGCGGCAACAACCTAATCATATAGCATATATGGAAATCGGAAACCGTTTCATTTAACTTTTGAGTCACAGAAAAGTGAAACTGCCTTTAATCACCGCTCAGTTAACCGTTGATTAGGGTGCTGTAACAAAACGATGACGATGTCTTTTGTATTGTGTATGCAGCCGATGATCAGCTGGACTAACACACTTCTGGTCCGAAGAGGCTAAGGCTAGATTACACCATACCAACCTACCTAGATAATGTATGCGAGGCATCACATGTAACTGTATGGCTTTTCTTTAGATAACATGCGGAGAAAGCTTAATTTTGCCGTATTTATAGATAAGTACTTATTAAACATTAATTAGCAATGCTTCCTAGATCTACACGTAATGCACTATGGCGTAACACTGTTGTTACTGTGCTTACATAGAAAAACGACATGCGATATAAAACTACACCGTTTTGTCGTCCTACAATAGTAGTTTATGAAACCGTTGCATAATGACGGGTATTAAAACACGAGTGTGTGTTTAAAAACCGAGCCGTAGGCGAGGTTATTAATAATATTTTACGAGTGTACGACTAAACGCCGACAGACTGATCACCGACAAGACTTTACTTCGACGGGACTCTTCGCCGACAGGAAACTTCGCCGACAGGACTTTTCGCCGACGGGGCTCATCAGCGACGCAACTTATCTCCGATAATAATAAGGCGTAGTCGACGGAGCCCCGCTTGGCGGGGATCCTACTTAAGGGTGGTTTTAAAAAAATAACCTCGAAGGGGATGGCGGGGTCTGAAAGACCCCGCTATTCCCTTCGAGCCTTCCCCTTCTAACTTAACCTATCCGCGTTGGGGTGCCTCAATCCCGAGCTCGCTTCGCTCACTCTTGCATCCCATCCCACCTTTGCATTTTGAAGCTCATCTAATACAATTATCGCTAAAATATTTAATGCGTCGCTGATGAGCCCTGTCGGCTAAGAGCCCTGTCGGCTAAGAGTCTTGTCGGCGAAGTGTCTGTCGGCGTTTAGTCGTATAGTGATGACACGAGGGTTTTTATACCTAGTTATGTGCAGTTTTATACACTACTTTATCTACTCTCATACATGGGGATTGAACCTACTAAATAAAATATCAAAGTTTCCCACGAAGTTCAGTACAACAGAACGTATGAATGGCGCTGAAACCCAGCACATCATTGCGCATGCGCTAAAGTGAGCGCTGCCACAGACAAGTAAAAGTTGGAAACAAAACTTTTTTTGTAATGCTATACAAATGGCGTGTCGCGCCCCGCATAAGCGATCCATTAGACAAATTAATTGATGGAAACTCCTTGGTGAATTAACTTCTTGGATTTGTCCCATAGCATTTTTTTTGTTTTTTCGGATTTATACATAACTGGCGAAATGTCCGTGTACTACGAGCCTCAGCCTTCGGGGGATACAGGCGTGCTGATAGTATGTCAATATAAACTAATTTTGAAGTTTATAATTCGAATTTTACGATATATGAGAGTAGATAAAATTCTTTACTTAACACTTTATTTATGTAAAATGCTTAGCTAATGTATATCAATCACATAGTGGCTATAGTGTACTTAGGTAGGTACCTACTAACCGCGTTTCGATTCGTGTGATATGATAACGATCAACCGACGCATTAGTGCATGCCAGTTGTATAATAAACGAGTATTTACCTTTTGCCATGCATTACGTACTCTTGTTAGACGAGTTACGTACAGCAGTCCCCAGGACAGGGCGAGCCAACAACCGCCTTATTTTTACTACTACGTGACTCAATGATAGATAGCTGCCACTCAAAATGAGTTGTAACAAATCATTGACAATTTAACAATTATCGGTATAGTGCATTCCTGCCGCAGTTACGCAATCTTCGAGGTTTTATAACATTTCGCTCTTTCTCTAGAGCTAAGTAATTTGTATGTGCTCATTGAAGTTTTGAGAAAAATGTTGTGCGCCGATTTTACGTAATTTTACCGTCATGAAGCTAATAAAATTATAAAATGCCCAATTTGAAGAATAAGGACAATTACGAAATTCTTTTAAAATTCACCTCCTTATTTTTCTGGTGCATAAAAATGTGTATTAAGTATGTTAATTCACAAAGTAATAACACCAAATTATTCGTGTGAACTAGGCTTAAATAAAAAAGGTCGTGGTTGGTTATATCTTATCACGTAACAGTTTGCGTATTGCAGGCCAGCTGACGATTTGGTCACGAATTGTAAACAAAAAATAAACGAGACTTCGTGAGGCACGGGATTATAACGGGGAGGCCGGTAGTGCGGCCCCGTGGCCGTGCTCAGATCGATATCTCCCGCGTGCATTGCACTGCACTGTCAACTAAATTAATTAGACCGCTTTTTACCAAACCACATTTGGTTGCAACTCTGGCGCAAGATCTCGAATCACCAGCCTCTAACCTCTGCTCCGCCATTAAAAGCATTGCAAATGCATTGCGTGCTTAATATCACGGTAATTTCTCAATATTTATAAAAAAACCTAGCAATGAAAGTAAAACACTGCAAAAGATCGGACTATTTTTGATACCCATGATCCAGGCAGATTTATGTAGAGGTATACATTTTTAATTAATCATGTGTTTATAAAGTTGACATAATTAAATAAATAAAGACGAATGTGATCGGTTTCCTTACGGATTTTCCTCTTAAGATTATTTACTTTCATTTTATTTTACCCGTAATTGCTGGATCCTGTTCCACTGCCCTATAGTTAACTCCGCCTTAACTGAAGTATTAACATGGAGTTAACTGTTGTAATAACAATGAAAAGAACTTGGCTAAACAGCCTTTAATCCAGCAATTCACCGGATACCGGTAACTTATTAAATAATTAAAGATAAAAATCTTCATTCAGAGTGCAGCAATTAATACTATAGCGGTATTCCATAAGCATTAAGCAATATAATCAAACTGTCTTTTTTGATGCGGAAAACTATTTAGTCGTTTTGAAAAGTATATTAATGGTTAATCTTTTTTTAAATAAACGTGAGCTAAATGTAATACATCGGAACAGGGGGCCAAGTCTACTAATTTACAAACGTCACAATGGTCTCTGCATTGTGAGTTTTTGACAGATATGCCATACAAAATCTGTCAAAAACTAACAATGCAGAGACCATTGTGACGTTTGTAAATTAGTAGACTTGGCCCCCTGGTATTCACTGTAGGTATATATGGGACATTTTGTATTGCCACATGAAGAATTGTGGTATTCGAGAACATTAGCATTAAATGCCTAGGATCAAAATTCTCATCAAACATGTAGATCTATCTTAGAAAAGGAAACGTCAGGTCACTCAAATTCAAAGTTTAAATATTTTAGATGTATTCTTAATTAAGGTCAAGTAATTAAACCCTTAATCTTATTGATAACTTATAATAAAAGTGATACTTTGAAATAAATTTGTTTAATTATTTAAATTCACTGTTTAATATGTTTTATATGGCATAAAACCATCAGATAATTTATGACTTTTTACGAAGTATTTTAGTGATAATCTTATCAAGCCATTATTTGAATAGGTACCGAAGAATTTGAGCCTGCAGTAAATTAATACAATCGCTAATGAATGAAATCCATTTTATCCGCAACGATTCAATTTTACCAGACCTAGTATTCTAAATATGATAGGTATAAGTAATTAAGCTAAGCTAAGTTAGTATAAAGTTACAGCAAACATGCGGTTTTACTTCACTTACCGCACATTATACCTACAAAAGTTAACACAAATACCTGAAAGAATCTGGGTCTAATTAATGGCCTACCATCAACATAACATAAATATAATCCGCGTAGGATGATAAATAACTACGTATAAACGATTATGGAAATATGAAGAAACTAGATTTGTGTGAGTCATTTTAGGATGGTCGGTGTAGCCGTCGAGTCCTTGAATCGGTAGAGTTAGTTCGCGGTGTATCTATTAGTATGACAGATCAGTAATGAAGCTAGCTGAGGTCTTGAGGTAGGCAGTGGAGTGCCTCGCACAAGTTCCTATGATCGCCGGTGCAAGTGTGCGAAGGGAACACCGGGGTGGCTTTTAGTCAGTAAAAGTGACAGACCTCTCAACCCACCCCAGGGCGGAGGACATCCATGAGGATATTACACCCCGGAACAAAAAAAAAGGCAGTGGAGAAGGAAAACCTGCCAGTCTAGTCTGTAGAAATCTCACCGTGAAAACTTGAGTGACCTGTCATTCCATCTCATGGATTGACAGGTCACTACAAGCTCTCGCCAGCTAGGTTTTTACGGTGTGATATTTACAGAATAGACGTCTATTCTTTAAACTCTCGGCGTGAAAACTCCAAAAAAATTTGGATAGCCCAACATGAAAGTGGACGCAGCTGAAAGTACCTACTTTATAGATTATCGGCAATTTTGTTGGTACCTACCTACTAGCTTTCATTAGAGCAGAATGAATGTCATCTATCATCAAATTGAACTACGAGGGATATGAAAAGCTGTCCCATTGAAATCATGCTCTATACTTACTGACAGACTGTAAAGCGGTTCAGTACTTTTTCTGGTGAGAATTGCCGTTCGATATCTGCATCGGGACTTTAACCCGATTCATGGTTATTGATGGGCCGTGAGAAGGTTAATTGTTCCCAGCTTTGTCAAACATACACTGGGAATGTAAACATTTACAAGAAAAGAAGGTAGGAGAGACACGCAAGTAATATGCAACCATTGTGAGAAACATCGAAAACTGCGAATTGAGTTCATCGGCCTTCTCCGATTCTTGAAAGCCTAGACGATTTCCTGATGAGCTGCTGTTATTATAGTTGACCAAAATGTCTATGATCTTGAGATAAGATTTTGTTGCATAGGCTCGCGGATAGGCGGGGTCGGGGATTAAGTTCGAAAGAGTTACCGTGGCGCTGGCGCACAGGCAACTGAAGGAACACGGGTGGGTTTTAGTCAGTAAGAGTCTGACACGCCCTCCCGCTCCGCCCAGAGCAGGACAAAACATTTGATGATTTTCCACCCAAAAAAAAAGGGTGCTACACACATGTTTGGGTCGGCTCATTCAATTTGGCAATATTTGTTGAACAACAAAGCCGACCCGAAGCAGTTACAACACATAAGTATTCGGCTTTCATTTGGCTCGTGTCGATCAGAAAACTCCGTTCGGCATCAACCCTTGCTTAATCCTGTTCAGCACCCTAATTGTGTAACACACTATCAATCACAATCTGAATCATTTTGAAGGATATTGCTAATCCTGGCTTCATATATTCGAAAAAATTGTCTGCTTAACAAAATGAAAGCCATTGCTACTGATAGTGTGTTACGCAACTACCCCACGGGTTGGCTCGGTACAATTCGAGCAGCCCGAACCTATATCTACATATTTTCAATTTTGCTGCCTGACTGTACCGAGTCATAATGTGTAGCACCCCTGAGGCATTAGTAAAGTCGACCGTAAAACATATGCACTCACACGACACAGTCAGTGTTAGTGTGCATTGACACTGTTGATTACCGTGTAAGTACCTATACGAAGTGTACTGGGTGGAGCTGAGCGGAACTCGCTCAGAGGTCGCCGGCGAGCGGAGTATACGGGCCGTTTATCAAAGTCGGCAAGGTCTCAGCCACTTACACTAGGCTGCTACTCGTTATCATAATACAACACAAGACTGGACCACACATCTTTCAAATACGCGTATTATGTAGCTGTGATCTTGATTTGAGTAGGTATACCTATAGGTACTCGGGCCCATAGTCATAGGTACTCATATAGTAATATAAAGTATATAGTTCCCTGTACCGGCCCTGTAAAAACCTCACAGAACATACCAGTTCCCGTCCCATCAAACAGATACACTTATGTAAGTCCAATACAGACTATTACAGTCAGAACGTAATCTCCGTTCAGTACCGTAACGTTTACTTTGTGTGACAACGCGAAGCAATCTTAAATTGATGTTGTTCTTGCACATTAGCATTTAGCATATCGAATATTGATTTAAGAAACGCGCGAAACTGAATACAATTATTTAACGTCTACTGTTTATGTTTACGCTATTTCGATTGATGTCATCGAACCGAGTGTCGCGATGGACGCTAAGACAAGCGGGAAACTGGAAACTGTCTCGGCATACTGGTTTATCTACTGTGAAATAATATGTGTCAATGACAGATTTATAATTATTTCATAAGAGAGATGGCTTAATACACGTAACTAGGCCTGCGGTAGTGATACAACGCTTCTGGGCCAATTCTTTCTTCACTCGTGTTTCTTGGTCGGTTGAGTTTGCTTCTGGCATCCACGATACGGGCTTTGTGGGTTCGAATGGGAATTATTTACAACTAACCAGCAATGTGTAAACTGTGCGTAAATATTTTGTAAAATTTACGTGCTGAAATAAATAATTCTTATTGTAAATAAAAGATCTTTGGCAATGTGGCTTCATGCTTCAATGCTGTTGCTATACGGAATTGATATCGAATCGGTGGACACGCAAGGAACTCGATACATGCCTTGATATAAATACTGAATATAACTGTTCAAATCACCATTATTATTTTATATCAGCAATAAGAAAATAAGTCTTATTGTTTATGTTAGATATTCACTTAACTACAATTGGAGCCTGTTTCCTATACATTGCCCAAAACATAATAATAATATTTCTTTGATTGATAATATTATGAAATTATATAACAATCAAGACCTATACCTAGATGCTAATAAAAAGCATTAAACTCGATACAATAATAAAATATTGGCACGATATAAATAGGTCTTCAATTGGAAATCTGCGCGCTGAGCGTGAGCAGTAAGTCAGCAATAAAATGCTATTTATAGCGCTATTACAGTAAGTAGTGTAAATGAATTTAGTTAAACTCGTGGAATAAAGCTGTATCTTTTGACTGACTTGTTCTTAGCCTTGAAATATGAAAAATTGGATTTTAATTTACGTTTAATCGTTTTAAAAGGTTGTAAAACCTTTTAAGTGTAAACTTGCTTCAGTGTCAGTGTCATCCGATAAAAAAGTCATCTTTTAATCCAATTAAGTCCACATCTTATGAAGAAGCCTGAATCGGAGTGATATCTAGAACGAAAACAAACTTGCATAATTATTATAAACTAGCTAACCCGACAGACGTTGTCCTGTCAAAATCCCATAGAAAATGGGACGTCCAGCTTTTCCCGAATTTTCCAATTTTCCCGGCGACTTTTCAACTTTTTCTTACCGTAAGAGCCTAATTCGGACTATTACGAACATTTGAAAAACCAACATTTGCCAAATCGGTGCGGCTGTTCTGAAGAGATGCGCATACCAACGAACAGCGTTTCATTTTTAATAATACCGACCGACTAAATATATCAAGACAGGAGAGTTCCAAATCATATGTACTCAATCCATGGTTGCAGGTTGCGCGACGATGTCTCTGCCACCCTCTATAAGATATAACATGTTTCGCTCCGGCTGTAGGTACCTACAGCATGTTACAGAGGCCCCAGGTAGCCCGATAGCGGCCTATAACAGTAGAAAATCAATTGTGGCTCATTAGCGATGCTTATTTATTTATTTTATTGTTTATGTACACACAGTATAATACATACAGATACGGCATATTAATAATATTAAGTACAAAGGTACTGCTTTTCTTAAGAAATTTAATTAGTTAACGTGTTTTTTTTTTAATTGGTAGACATCCAGGCTAACATTTTGTAGGTAAGTATAAATATTTCATACGAGTATATAGTAGATAGATACGTTTAAAATCAATCTAAAGTTAAGATTGCCTCGTAGAATCTTGACGCTGACCTTTATTTAGATCAGACGCTCTCTGTCAAATATGCAACGCTCGGTAAATTCTGATCTATCGATGCATCATTCGATGAGCCTGCATCGATTCAATGGGTTATGCATCGATGTTGCATTCTGAATACCTAAGTTAATTAATGCTTAACGCCTTGAAGGTCCTACCTATATTTAGAGATGAGCTTTTACAAGTTTCAACGTCTATTTATTTTTATAGATATCGGTATCGTAACTTTTTGTAATAAAAGAATCTGCCCTTTGCTTACCGAAGTCTGATAATATTAATTGCGAAGCTACCCTTCCAGTTCGAATACAAAGCACTTAAAACTAAAAGAAAATATCTCGTAGGTAGCGTCTTCCTTGATAATGATAACGCTTAATGTACGAATGTTTAATAGTTGTCGAGTAAGATAAAATGTAAGTGACCTTTTAATTTTCGGGTACGAGGCTTTTGGCTACATTCTATGTTTGTATTTTTATTAATGTATTTTTTTTGTAATGTGCGTTTTGTTTGTGCAGAATAAACTATTTTTCTTTCTTTTCTTTCTTTCTTTATATTAAATACATACGAAAACCACTACAAGGTAACTCACTGTTCAAATAAAACTAGTTCTCTATGTAAATCTTGGCAAACAGCTCCTGTTTTTAGAGAAAGGCGTAAATTACTTTAGGTTTACCCACGCTTGCCCTCTTGGAATCGAATTGATAATCGCCGTATCATGTGTGACTGTAAATCAGCAGATTATGAAGAATAGACGAAGAGCGGGCCGCACCAAGCTTCCGAAGCGTCCTTTCTTATGAAACAAAACGTTTCTATGTATGTATGTATAACCATCGGTGCATTTAGTTAGTTTTGGTAATTGGTCATGGTTAAGATTTTGTACAAAATTACATAATTTAATATTTAGTTTATGTACCACCCAAGGACATAGCAGTTTATAAGTAGTGCTGTCAAGTGAATGCAAGAGATGTTAGACGCGTCATAGTTGAATCGAGTTTTAAGCAGCAAAGCACTCTGCACAAAAAGCTAGACTTAAATGTAGCAATCTGTCGTATGCAGATCTTGTAATGAAATTATAATAACAGAAGGTGTCTTATGAACCAATCGCAGAACAACGACGACAGTGGAATTTAATGAAAGCTCGTTAGAACAATAGCTTACGAATGCGTAGGCGTGCTACTCAGGGACGGCTTTCTTAAATTCTTTTAATTTTTTGTGTGCCGCACAATTATTTTGTGTCCAACCTTTTCGACTAATAAACACTTGGATAGAATGAATGTTTGCCTAGTTGGTCAGTGATCGCGCTGCTGCGAAGCATGATGTCCTAGGTTCGATTCCCAGGTCGGGCAAATTGTTACATGGGTTTTTTCGTCAGGAATTTCTCAATAGCAGCCGGCAGTCTGCATGGATTTGTGCCCGATTGATGGCAATAGGCACGCTTCCATGGGACATGAGACTGAAACGTAACTGGCCAAATGTGGTTTGTACTGTTGTACGTGGATAGGATGAATTAACTCCCGGATATGCAGTCATTACATGAAAAGCAACCAGAGCAAAAAAGGCGGGTGGGTATTGCCGCGGGGCGGAGCTAGTCATTTTAATAAGAGACTAGTCGATACGCAACACTCCGGCGGCGGTGGCGGCGCGGCGTACGCGCATGTTTCGCAACCGCCCGACTCCGCCGCACTCACACGGATAACTCGATCACAATCTGTTCGATACCTCGATTGCCAACTACTATTTGTTACGATTGTATGTGACCACTTGGCCACTGCGCCGCCGATACCTTTGTTCAATTGTCGGGTCCGTTCAAATCGATATGTTACTGCTTTTAGTCCACTGCCCAGCGCTCATTACACAAGCAGATATAACTAAAACTAATAAAACTAAAATTACCTATAATCAAATATTTAAGTAGCAGTGAGAATTTGAGATATGCGTGTATTTCCTTGTTATATATTATGTACGGACTTATTTGGTGCTCATGCTTATAAGTATATTATTTATTTATTTAACCATTAATGTACAGACATATATAAACAGATAAGAAGAAAGGAACAGAAAAATGGGTACAAAGGTGGTACTTATTTGATAAAATATGAGATGCAGAGTATCTCAAATTAGGTCTTAGTATATGTTATTGTCTTTGCCCTTAATTTGAACGAATTATAAATTAATAACATAATTTTAAAACCTAATAAGTAGATAGGAAGGTTTATCTCCTGGGGAGAAAATCTATGAATTTTCATGATTAAATCTTAATTTGTATAATCTTATGTAGGTTAAGTAATATTAAATGAATGAATTCCTGATTTAGCTACTTATACATAAGTTACAATCAAACGAGCGTGTTTTTGATATATAATTATATTAATATAAATAAATAAAAACTAAGTTAAGGACATTAATTATCACTTAATGTGTTACTTAGGTTATTTTGTTATGATTATGACCCAGTAATGGAGAGAAAACAAATTAATATCTTGTTGTCGATTACATAATGTGATTGGAACAAAAAGTTCAACGTCCTATTTTGTATGAAAACCACTTTTTAAAACCAGTTCCTTAACTTGTATCTTTGGACAAGCAAAATACAAAATTGACAGTATAATAAGTTTGTATTTACTCACACGAGGCACCTACACATAAATGAGATTACATTAATAATTATAACTATTAATAGCTTATGTAATCTGGGGACGGGGACATTATATTTAAATAATTTTATGTAACCGCTTTAGATACGTGCGGTCGTGCCCCTCGTCTGAATATAATAAAAGAGGGCGAAGGTTTTGCAAAATATCGTTTAGTTTGTGATTGATGATTAGTGATGGACGAACTTGGTGGAACTGTTGCGCGGGTGACGCAATGGATAGCGCAGGAGTAGGCATCGGCAGGTGCAGGCCACCGCCTGAGTCGTCATTCTTGGTGTGCTACCATCTACTTATACGTCTCCTTACATCATTCACCAGCGACGAACTGATTCTACCTAAGATGTTAGGTGCTATCAGTTTGGTACTCCTGTCCATCGGCAAGACGAAAACGGTGACTACGAGTATATTATAATGTGTAAGTAGGTATACTATTGACTTATTTTGCTTGATGTTCGATCTCAACCACCATCATGGCGTGCGTGCGCAAGCACACTCTCTACAAACAACACATCTTCATCGACAGTCACATGCGATTTTAACAGCTCTCTTTCGTTACCGATCTCAAATACATTAACTTATTAATTTTTATTTAGTGACCCGAATTAATATTGCATGCCGCGGCACGCAATGCCTTGCAAGATGTGATTTCGAATTCTTACTTTACTAAAATGGCTACCGTTTAATTAGATATGAGAGTATGAGTGCATGATTTATTTATGTAACATTAAAATACAAATATTATTTCATTGACCGGCCTGCTGTGTTGGTTATCGAGGAAAAAGCTATATAAAAATTAATAAACGCATTGTTCAAACAAAACTATACTTATGGAGAGAGTAGATACAGCTAGATTTTGATTGACACTTCGGTCTGATCCTATTAAGATCTTCTCATCGATAAATTCGCAACAGCCTGCAAGGTGGCCGAGATTTGAAGTTTAACATACCGATATGGAATCGCGGTAGATATTTGTAGGAACGATAAAAGCCCTTTCCCTGTAGTGAAAGTTTGGTGGACATTTAGCGAATCGCCAGGTTTCGCAATGTGCTCTCCAAGCGTTTCGTAATAATAAATACCGGGAAAAGCATTTAATCAAGTGCCGCGTAACGAGGTTCGTGGAGCGCACTGCTGCTCCGTTGGAGTTATCTCAGCGAGTGCAAATTATTTCAGTCGGCTTCTTTGGATGTTATTTTAAACAGTGTAGGTTTTCGACCGACCTTCAACTTCTTCTCAAGCACGAACTTTTGTGAATAAGTACCAAAGTCATACCGTAGTTAATATATTAGCCAGACAGCAAAGTTGTAACAGGGCTGACTGCCCGGGGAGCCAGACCTACATTTAAGTAAATCGCCAATCGTAGAGGCTTTTTAGTGCACTCCGTCCACCTTGACCCAGTATATCTCAGTGACCCTGCCCTATACACTCATTAAGTAAGTCTCTCCTCTATTGTTCACATTTGTTCCCGCAAGGGCGGAAGGTAGTAAATCTCGGTTCTCTAATTAGAAGGTACTAACGAGTGTTGGCTTGACAACTGTTCCCTGCATTGTTGTTATTTTCTAACGAGCTGCATTGTTTAACGTTTTTAAATACAGTTAGACAATCCAAGGTTTACAATTTTAAATACGTATTTGAAATGCTAAATGGCTGACTAGCACATTGAAAGATTGATTGCTGAGGACAAATCCATATCCATCTGTAATGTAGATGTAGGTACCTAATTACCTACTGAAATATGACAAGAGGTTACGCTCCAGCGGAAGCAGAATCAGAGCAGCCCGTTCCGCAATTATAAAAGCCAAAAACTCGGCAAGTATCAAAAGCGCGAGTATGTCATCAAACCATTATTAATTGACACCAGAGCAAGGTCACTTTTCTCATATATATGCGCAACACTTCTTCTTCATTACACTTTTTTACCTATCTGTTGATACATATGTATTTAGAAAGGCGTAGAAGTAGACTGAGCTGTGATCGACCATAAACTGGTCGTGTTTTCGCATGCGCAGCTGTCATCATCATTATCTAAAGTATATTGCCGTTCAATGAAGATGTTCTGAAAGGCCTGTTATTTACCTTCTTCACACATTTCGACTAATGCCAGTTTTAGAATAATCTAAATGCAAATAGAAATGAAGGCATACAACTGCGAAATACACATTAAAAAGCTGTGTCACCCTGAAACCACTATTTACAAGGAGTTCGACAGCGATTAGAATCAATGTGTACCGAGTACATGCTGTGAGTGTGTACGAGTTGCGAGAATGAACATATTCGTCGACACAGTTGCTTAAAGAATGATTGACATCAAATAACGGCTTATGTGCACAAGCTATATATTCATGATTATTTATTCTGTCGTCCCGATTTAATGGTCCGTATATTATGGCAGGCCGGTCCAAAAATAGAAAGATTAGAATGAACGCCGATCACCTTGTTACATTTTCAGCTGCCGCCGCGGGCGCAGGCAGTTCTCGAACTAACAAGTGCTAATGCGCATATGTAATTGCCTTAAAAATTCGCATTTTCTCAATAATCGAGCGGCATGTGAAATAAATTCTTAAGACTGTGCTTAAATGTGTCTTAAGTTAGATAAAAATCTTTGCTAATGGAATTATAACTACCGAAAATGGAGCTCTTGAGTATGAAGAAATAAAAATATTGCGAAGTAACTTGTAAACGTAAACTTAATTAGAATACCAATAATATTTTATGAGAACATATATAGGTATGTGAAAAGTAACTGGTCACTGATTAAATTGTATATGTAATATAGCAATAATATCAGACGGAAAGGAGTTGATCGAGATGAGAAGTGCCGCAGGTGATGCAGGTGTTATAGATTTAATCATTAATTAGGCTTGCAAACTGTGAGAATTAATTGATCATCGTGATAGCACATATCGTCAACTCTTACCAAATTGTTTTTGGGAAACGTAGACAAAGAAAAGCGTATCAAAAAGTTTTTTTCATTGATAGAAGTTACTCACATTTAAGTACGAGTTGCTAACAACCTTCATGATGTGACCATAATTCCAACTGATATACTTACTTATAATTAAGTATGTACAATATAGTGAATTTAAATGGGCGATAAATGCTGAAACGTCAAAGATTAATCATCATAACAACCTCAGCTTATAGAATATTTGTCGTCAAATTTATTTACTTACAGTCTAAGTGACTGCAATATGGCCTAAGTGTGGTAGCATGTTGTACTTACTATTTATACGTTTTTATTTTTGAGATATTTACATAACATAAACATAACATCACGCCTGTATTCCCCGAAGGGTTAGGCAGAGGTGTACCTATAGCACACCCACGTTTCGCCAGTTATGTTTAAGTCCCATGTAATAGGGGGCGAGCCTATTGCCATCAACCGGGCACAAATCCAGACTCCGGACTGCTACCGAGAAATTCCAGATGGAAAAACCCGATAACACTTTGCCCGACTTGACTTGACTTGTTTGGCTTTTTGAGATATTTAGTTTATTTTGATAAAACTTACATACTTCATATAGGTATATATTTTTTATTGATAGGTTCCTGTTTCGGATAAGGCGGGAGGAAAACACCCGGGTGTTATCATTGTGTGGATCGACCGGAGGACACGGTGGAGCATACCGTGGAGGTCTGCCCGTCTTGGGCGGAGCACCGCCGTGTCCTTCCGCCGGCGATCGGCGGCGGCGATTTCTCGCGTCCGGTGCTGGCCCAGGCCATGGTACGGAGCGAGAGGGAATGGGAAGCCGTCACCTCCTTCTGCAAAGCAGTAATGCTCGCGAAGGAGGAGGCGGAGCGCTTGAGGGTGAGGCAATCGTTGCGCCCTCACGCCCATAGTGGCCTCCCGGCCACCGTAGGCGCGGGCTTGCGGACGGCGAGCAATGGGCAGCTTGCCGTCCGTTAAGGACCAGGCCCGGGTCGACGGCGCGTTATGTTCCACGCGCGCCTCAAAGAGATGTCAGCGTAATTGATGGGGTCTGATAGGGCCTATGCCTGCCGGGGTCGCGGATTGTTCGAAAGAGTAACCGTGGCCCTGGCGCACAGGCAACTGAAGGAACACTGGTGGGTTTTAGTCAGTAAGAGTCTGACACGCCCTCCCGCTCCGCCGAGAGCGGGAGCGGTCATTTGATGATATACCACCCAAAAAAAAAAGGCTGTAGGTACCTGTACAATATACAAGCTAACACTAAAATGGATACCTATATTATGTACACACGGTTACATATCGAGCTATACATTTCCAGTATAAGCTGACCTCTCATTGTACGGGAATCCTATACAATGCGAGATCAGCTTATACTGGAAATTATAGCTTGATATGTAGCCCTGTGTATAAGTACATAAAAAAATTGCTTATCGTTCTACAGTTTCTGCCTATCCCGATGAGAAGAAGGCGTGAGTTTGTGTATTTATGAACGTAAATATTAAAAAAGGAAGAGCTCATTAGGCACCCTTGGTTGTCGGTCACCGATTCCATCAATGTTTTATTCGACTACTCAGTCGGAACGTCCACATTTTTTGTGAACGTTCTGCGTTTAAACATGGAATGTCGTACCTACCTATGCGCTGGGCGTGTCATGTATTTCAGCACGTTTGCACGCTATCTCTAAAACTTTATTGTGTTTGCCATTTTTATTCGTTGTGCCGATGATTCCAAAATTTTATTTAAATTTCTTCAACCAGAACTCGGCCATATAGACCGCCATTTAGCTACGGTTTCCTGGAAGAATGATGGCCGCCATATAACAGCAGTAGTGACGACCGTCATGAAAATTATGGCACTGATGTTTAACACTACGGTGTCAAAAAATGCTCGCTAGGGAAATACACCAATTTACTTTCATATATAACATTTCAGTAACGCCATTCGACGGTAAATTGCGCAAAAACAAAACAAGGAAGACCTTGTTTTGGTAAAAAAGGAAGATGAGTACTAAGGAAGGATTTTTGAAAGTTTATTCCCTAAACTTTAGGGAACAAACTTTCATCTTCTTCTCAATTTTCATCTATTTAATCCTTTAGGGCCTAAGGGATTAAATAGGAGATGAAAGTTTGTATGGAAGTTCGTCATTTTTGCCGATGGTAATTCCCATGGGGCACACGGCTTTTATTATCATAATTTATACTCGACAATCAATTTTCTATTTCCTCATTATATGGAGCGACAGGAAACGGAACCAGACAAGCGATAGAGAGTTGGTCTCGATAGACTTCAAACAATTACCTTAGGAAATAACTAGTTTTACTACCGTTGTTGTTGCGTGACTTCGACACTGACGCGCAAGCTGGGGGCCTGAAATGGACGCTTTGGCAGAATCATAATTAATATGATCTGCGTACAATTCGTATATCCCGCAATTCATCTGTTTGACAGCTGCTATTTGACATTAGACTTCATTAAAGCAATGCATAATTTGTGGACCATTTTACGAAACTTCATACAAAACTGTCAAACAGATGAATTGCGGGATATTAATTGTACGCAGATCATAATATGATTCTGCCAAGGCGTCCATTTTAGGCCCATGAAACCATGAACCTTACTATGACGTGTTAAAGCCATCATTGTTCCAGCGTGAAAGAGAGACGGAGCTATATATGACCGATAGCACTATCCCTTTTTCTCAATGGAACCATGATGCAGCACGTCATAGTAAGGCAGCTGATGTCCCTGCCACCCTGTGTATTATATTCAGTACCTTTCTATTGGTAAATACATAACATTATCAGAGTAATTAGGGTTTTAACGAATTAATTTTTATTAATGTAACCGTACATTACACAAGTCAACAAAAAAATCTTTTTATTTTTGGGTTTGTTATTAATGCTTATTTTCTGATTGTCTACATCGAAAAGTAACGAGAGGACCCATTTTTACCAAATAAAGTTTGCTTTCGTACTTTTGTAGAAAAACAAAAAATATTCTTTTTTAATGCTTCTTTGCGCTTTTTTTCCTATATTTAAAGTTTAATCTTTATTGTTTTTGTAAATAAAAGTGATTAACATATAAATTAAAGTTTTTTTTGCTACTGAAACATAAAAAATAGAGATTTTCTTAAATTTTGAAATTTCATTCTGGTTACTACAAAAGCAAACTTTATTATATAAAAGTATTTTTTCTTTCATTAGTTACACATAATTAATCAAAATCAGACATACAGAACTCAGACTCAAAAATCGTGTTGACTTGTGATTATTAGTGTAGAAAATGTAGGAAGTTTTTTTAAATACTCCATGACCTGTACTTATAACACGTAATCAGCACCCAAGGTTGGTAATGTTATAAAAAAGAGCATTTAGATTATATTATGCAGTTTATGTTCTAGTTTAAGGTAACCCCCAGTACTTGACCGGTAAACGTGTGCAGCCAGTTTCTAAAATGATGTTAAGAGGCTTACAAGAGCTAAAGCGCGGTCACTGTCAGATTGCATAGAAAAGAAAGAGACGCGCGATGACACAACGCTGGTAATTTGTTGCAAAATATGAAGCAATTATGAATTTCCAAAAACCTATTCATTGGACTAAAAAATTAAAACACTATCACGTTAGTACTCGTACGTTACTTGTAGAATAATCTGACAAAAAATCTGAATGTTTGCATGTATATTAGTACGGTTTTTAATCGTTAAAATATTTTTTGAGATATCATCGTGATTTTTTTCTATCATATCAAGTTAATTGTATTATGTTTTCAACACACTATCTAACTAGCATATATCCAGAAGAATATCATATATTTTTCTGATTTTATTTACTGCACTGTATCATATATTTTTAGGCATTATAAATTTGCGTTTAGGTCATGTAGTCCCCTTAAAAGCAAGGAATGCAACGTAAGCGCGATGAGCAATTAAGCACCTCTTGTATTGCAGTTACAAATTGTAACCTTTACAGGCCGAGGGGCCATTTGCATCGCTATTTACATTACATCATTTAAATTAAACTCTGAGGCGGCCTACAATGTTATGTACCGGCGAAATATCACTAATTCCGATGCAACATAAAACTATACATTTAACTACTGTAAGTCAACGTTAATGAAACGTAATAATGCTTCCGAACAATATTTTATTGTTTATTCGGCACTTCTTGGGCCATAGGGGTCGTTAATGCACAAAATATAAGAATGTAGATAGACTAAATAACGTTTTTTTGTTTTCAAACACGAACTTAATTAGAATATAATCGTTAACCTCGAAGTATATTGTTATGACACGTTATATGGAACGTACGTATTATATCCATACGTATATATAATTATTATAGCACTTGTTTCTCGAAGGCGATTGGCTGACTCTTGATATCTCATTAAAACCAGTGAAAAATTAAATTGACTCATAAGTGTGGGGCCGCTATAAAGTGTGAAGATCAAGGCGGTAAGGCTTATAGAGAAATGACGTTAACATATTGCAAACAATTATTATCGTATTGATCTCGCCATGGACCGACTCAAACTCAAATTAGAAGTCTCCAGTATCTATACGAGGCGTAGACGTATCTTGTTATGTCAAGTAAACCGATTACATATAGTATTGTACAAGTACAACAAACCGGCCATGTTCTGCAAGGAAGATAAAATTACATTCTAAGCTAGTGAAAACAGAGCAGGTTTATATAAAAGCATTCTCTGGCGCTGCGTGGCATTTAGCTGCACTAGTTATTCGCCAGTGCCCTATATTACCTAACGTGCAAAGATACCAACAACCGCTTCCGCGTCTGCGAACTACATCTTAGTGGCCACAAATCAGTGGCAGGCGAGTGGAAGCTCGTTTGCGCAATGTACTGGTATGAGTGCAGTTGGCAAACACCGTCATTGCCTGTCCTGTACTGCAGAGGCGCGGCGCGGCGCGAGCAAGGGAAGCTGCTCTCACCAATTCGACTGCACTATATTATACTCCCACCTAATACATTCAAAGTTTAAACGCCAAGCAGTGAGTTATTTATTACGTTTGTATATCGACAATTATACCCCCCACGGAGACTTGGCAACCTCGAACATTTTATGTGCTAAAAGAGAACTTTATTATACAAGAATCAATAGATTCGAGGAGACTATACCTTCAGATGAGCTTGTAAAGGTTACTCAGCTCAAAATTATTTATTCATATATTTACCAATGTTTTTTATTTACATAAATTATATCGACACATTTGTCATATATCACAAGTAAATATATCATAATATAAAGCGAATACGGCCTTTAACAAAACGTAACAAACCGACCACGGTTTTTCTACGAAGTAATTTGCGCAGTAATGCAACTTATTGTGAAACAATTCGATCAATCATACATCGTCATAGGAATATCAGTATCAGGTAAGGGCTCATCATAATTAACTTCACACACCATTTTACTGCCAGCACGTGCGTGTGGGCGAGTGCACGTCATTACGTAAACTTGACAAACAAACACTTTCGATATAGCCGTGTTTCACTCGTTTGTGCTCAAGCCGCAAGTTGGCCTTTACTAAGTTATTTCTGAGCAATGGAACTTCAATGCTGAGCGCTTCGCATATCACTAAACAAAAGCGTTAGCATTATTTATTTCACTGTGCATTAAGTTGAATAGAAACAATATCAGAGCACAGAGTTCCAATCACGCGAGCCAACATTCACGACCTGTCATTGGTTTTAGTTAGTAATTTATTCTGTAAAAATGTTGCAACTCACTGTGCCGTCTATGAGGCCTTTAGCAGGCATCGCGACAATGACCACGAAGCGAAAGTTCATTTTCATCACACAATGGCTTGGGAATTCATTACAGCCTCATCTAGAGAAATCTTTCTGAACTTTGCATAAATATAGCTCCGTGTGTACTCGCGCAGATTGTCGGCTTTACTTCATCTCGTTTACTCGTAGGTCGCTATGGAAAGTACATTATAATTGTGGACATTAAACCTCAGTTCTTACTATGAATTACGCATTGTAAACTATAATTAAAAGAATAATAAATTAGGCTTTCAAATCCCACCGGGTATCATTATCGGGGACTTAGAAACTACGGAGCTGCGGTTCATAAAGCAAAGTGTGAAAACACTAATTGTACATTTGGGATTAACAAACACATATAGTGTTAATAACAGTACATTTCCTTGATTAGCGGAATATAGTGCACTACATAACAACAATAGGTAATGTGCGCAATATCAAGTAACAGTGGTAATGAATAAATAGAATTGTGTTGGCGATTGGTAAACTAGACTCAGTGGTGGGTATTAAGCACTTACATGGCAATTGTTATTGATGTTATAAGCACAGCGATGACAATGCTTGTAGCTTATGGCCGGGTGGGTGCGGGCGTGGCACTACCGGCTACACAACGCACTTGGCCTTACGTCCGAAAGGTGCGGGCGCGGCTCTACCGGCTACACAACGCACTTGGCCTTACGTCCGAAAGGTGCGGGCGTGGCACTACCGGCTACACAACGCACTTGGCCTTACGTCCGAAAGGTGCGGGCGCGGCTCTACCGGCTACACAACGCACTTGGCCTTACGTCCGAAAGGTGCGGGCGTGGCACTACCGGCTACACAACGCACTTGGCCTTACGCCCGAAAGGTGCGGGCGCGGCTCTACCGGCTACACAACGCACTTGGCCTTACGTCCGAAAGGTGCGGGCGCGGCACTACCGGCTACACAACGCACTTGGCCTTACGTCCGAAAGGTGCGGGCGCGGCACTACCGGCTACACAACGCACTTGGCCTTACGTCCTAATGGTGCGGGCGCGGCACTACCGGCTACACAACGCACTTGGCCTTACATCCGATGGGTGCGGGCGTGGCACTACCGGCTACACAACGCACTTGGCCTTACATCCGATGGGTGCGGCCGCGGCACTACCGGCTACACAACTCACTTGGCCTTATATCCGATGGGTGCGGGCGTGGCACTACCGGCTACACAACGCACTTGGCCTTACGTCCGATGGGTGCGGGCGTGGCACTACCGGCTACACAACGCACTTGGCCTTACGTCCGATGGGTGCGGGCGTGGCACTACCGGCTACACAACGCACTTGGCCTTACGTCCGATGGGTGCGGGTGCGGCACTATCGGCTACACATGCACTTGGCCTTACGTCCGATGGGTGCGGGTGCGGCACTATCGGCTACACATGCACTTGGCCTTACGTCCGATGGGTGCGGGCGCGACACTATCGGCTACACAACGCAGTTGGCCCTACTTCCGGTGGATGCGGCCGCGGCACTATCGGCTGCACAACGCAGTTGGCCTTAAGTCCGATGGGTGCGGGCGTGGCTCTACCGGATATACGAAGCACTTGGCGTTACCTCCAATGGGTGCGGGCGCGGCACTACCAGCTACACAACGCACTTGGCCTTAAATCCGATGGTAGATATAGTAAAGAGTTCCCAAAGCGTGAAGATTGCTTGGAAACGCTTTGTTCCCAACATCTTGATTAAAATTGAATAGCTTAATGTTCATTTTTGTTGTTATCTTACGAGTATTTAATGTTATTTTCTGCAAATTGTGATGAGATTTGATTAATTTATTTAAAATTACTGTTAACACAGCTGCTTCAATCTATTGTCCTGACTTTATCTTGATGCGGCATCTCCCATATGAATAGGAAAGATTGTCCTTAGCATCAATCGTCATGTAGGTAAGTATGTGCGCTCATTGAAATGTTTGTTTCGAAATGGCTACGAGTTGCCTTCAATGTTACGATGATTTACACTAGCATATGTACATGTTGATTGATAGAACAAGAATGAATAATTTGATTCTAGTTCGAAGATAGAGCGACACATTAATTTTTAAATGTTACATTTAAATACAATAAACGACTATTAATATTTGATTGGAAATCCGTTCTAATATAAAAACCTCTGAAGTTTGCTATAAAAACAAGATTAAATGTATTTCCTTGACTGATCTGAATTGAATAAATTCATCATTCACAATAGGTTATTAAATAAAATGTCGTCCGAGTAACGGACATCATATAACATGTGATTTATATTTGGTCATATTTGATGCGCGATGGATATTTGTGGTTCTGTTAAATGTATTCAAGTCGTCGATGATAAAACTGCTCGATTTGCATGTGAATAACACGGGCAACTTGACGTCCAATCAAAATTATCGGAGAGTTAGGTATGATTTTATTTTAATTAACATATAGGATTAATCTGTGTTGGTAGAACTACGTTAAGGGTTATTTCGAAGTAGAATTCTAGATCTAGTAATGATAAGCTTGAATCTGATAAGACGCCATTAGGTATCTGAATTAAGATTTATTATTTATTTATTATAATGGATAGGATTCACGAAAATAAAATACCTTCATAGATTCTTCTTAAGTATGAAGGAATTCAAACCGTAAATAAATTTAAAATTATTAATCTCATTCATAATAGCAGAATTTATAACAATGATTCCTCATTAACTTTTATCTAAAGCCGCTAAGGACGCGGAAAATGCTAAGTAGTTTATTTAGCTTAAAACTCTGACCAAACTAATGTGAACCCCGCGACAGATGCGGGACGACATTGGCTCGCGCTGATATTGTCAACTTGCATGGAGGTGTTTATATATAAACTGGCGCGAAGAGTCGCGTAAAACAAAAGACGCGCTCAGTCGCGTCCCAAATCCCGCGCGGGATTCGCCCAGTGTAGCCAGAGCTTTAGTTTCGAGCTTTTATAAGCATTAGGTTGTACCTATTACAAAAATATAATAGCATTAAATTCAATTGGATATGACGCAGCTATAAACTAATTCCAAAAGTTCATGATCGTATTTAGTTGTTAGTTTTATCTCAGTAAGTTGCAGACTGCAGTTGTGCTGGTTCACAGATGACCTGTCCCCAGGTGTGAGTAACGATATCGCAGCGTCCACGGCCAAGCCTTTATGTTAACGTAATCCACTTTACTTTTACAGATCTATAACTGGCAACTAAATATGAGTAAAGGATGCAGAATTTATTATATCTTGCCATAATGGCAGTTTTGGCCGTTTTCGTAACGGACGTGTGTTTAGATCCGGTTAATTGATTGGTTATTTCTAAAGTTATATTCGGGCAGTTGTGGTTTGCTATGAGAGGCAATTAAAGCCTGTCGCCCAGTCGGTCACCAGCGGGCTACGTAAAAGGCGTTGTAGACAAGCCCTTAAAATTAATCGATCAGTTAATTTTATGTTTGTTTTACTGTAACATATATTTTTTTACTAGCTTCTGCCCGCGACTTTGTTCGCGTGGAGGTCGTAAAACACCACAATTTACTAAAATAACAGCCACATTTTTTTATACTACGTTGGTAGATTTGGTCTCAGCAGCCAAAATATGAAGAGTCAGGACTAGTGACGCGGGAGCAGTAGCAGGAGCAGCGCCGTACAGTTGTCCGTGTGAGAAGCAGCTCGTCCTGAGGTCGACACCCGCAGCCTTCAGTAGTAATTTCCCATTGCTTGCGATTTTTTTAGTTTTTAGTGAATTAATGAATGCCTCCGTTCCTGTATATACTACCTAATGGCACAACACTGACACACTGACTGATGCTTTCATACAGATTATTCCTGACGAACGGCTATCACTAAAATAATATAACAGTCGATTGTAAACACACGGGATTTCTCATTAACAGTAACCTAACCATAGATATTTATTTATATTATTATAATCAAAGATAACAGAAGAGGCCTAAACTTTGTTTATCTGTGTACGTTTTACGAACTATCATACTATAATAAATATAACAAAATGTAAAAAAGGAAGCACAAAAATATCAATTGTTGGGAATCGAACATAGGTTTGTAAAGCAGTCATCGAACCGCTAAGCTATTTGCTTTGTTGAAAGTTGACTTTAATAGCCGTTCTTATATTATGACATGGTTGACTGCATAGCTCCTTAAAGATATCCATTTAAAACTATCTGCTATATTCGCTCCCTATTCAGCCTAGTAAAGTGATGAAATAATTCGATTGTTGTCATGAACTGGTATATTGTGTTCTCATCTCAGTCTCATTTCCTACGAAATTTATGGGAAGTTTTTTCGATTTTAACCTTTCTAGAAAATACTCAAACCTCGGTTTGGTCCGATAGAGTGTTTTGATAAGAAACAGGACAGATTGGCGCCAAATTTCACAGCATTTTCTTGCGGACTGTTTTTTTTTTTTTAATTTCTGTGAATGCAGATCAAAATGTTGCAAAAAGTTAAGGGCAGTCTCCTAAGACCGTTTTGTTGTAACGACAACGATTAAGGTACCTGCCCTTATTACCCCATCTCAAAAATTCACCCTGTATATGTCATGATTGACTGCTTAGCTCCATAAAGGTATAGCGAGATAATAATCATTCAAAAGGTTAAATCTGTAAATATCTACAATATTTTAGCTGTTCTTTTTATAATTTGCGGTAAATTATAGAAGAGTACGAACAAATTGCAATATGATCATCCCCCATAGCAAATACCGTGATAATTTATAGCCTACAGACCAGACTTATAGGGAATATTTATCTCATAAATTTGGACAAAATCTATCCGGTAGTTTTTGCGTAATGCTGGAACGTACATTCAGACAAACAAAAACAGACAAAAATTCTATAAATTATATTTTCGGCATTAGAATCGTCCCAAGACTTTCAAAAATTACTTTAAAAAAAAAAACAATGTACCTACAGTTTAGACTTCGCTATACGATTTTATTATAGGTATAGATTATGTGCACATGTTTACTTGAGCTTTAAGTTAAAGTGTTCAGTTCTATGTGTCTTATTTACAAGATATGTTGTAAAGATTTAGGTAGGTACTAAAATAAGAATTGATCATAAATCTTTAAAAAATTCAATGACTTGAGTTGTAAACGCTGTACCCTGTGGCATGTTAATTATATTTTTCTGCTAAGTCTGTCTGTAGGCACGTAGGTCTACTTTTTCAAAACTAGATCAAGCAGGAAGTAAGAACCCAATTTGTTTAAAGTTCAATAAAAAACTGAGCCACATTATAACGACACGGTAGTTTTTTTGCTGATAAAAGGCAATGGTCGCTTTTATTTCGACTTGTATTTCTTAAAAATGACATTGTAGATGAAATAGTTGCGATGGAATAATATAAATAATAAAAATAAACTACTAACGTTTATATTGCTATAATACTTTAAAATAAATATACATTTTTCGCCTGGTTACAGAAAATTTCGTGTTGTGGAAACCAATTTTAACTTCGTTTCGTTTGAGTATAATTAGAGGCAATGTTGATCATAGGATTGGATCAGGTTAGATCTGAAGTTACATACTTTCCTGGTATTTATTTAATCACTCGGTTTGCATGTTTTAGCTTGGCAACACTATATTTACGTGCTACATTTTAATGGGTTGCTTATACCAGTGTCTTGCATTTCTAATGTTTATAATTGACTAAATATTTTCATGAATAATTGACGACGGTGATTTCACAACTACCGGATGGAAAAGTCATTGAAAAAAGAGGAAAACATAAATAAATGCGGATATTTTGTGGTCACACTGCATACACTGTTATTAGTTTATTACGCTTCGCTTGGGTCTTGTTAATCTTTTTCTGTCTGCATCCATTAACTCGTTGCACTGTGCAGTAATTAAGCATTTTTAGGTCTTCACTGGAAACATTTTTAATGTTTCTCAGTGCCTTATATGTAGTGTGAATGAGCTTCAGTTTGTGACGAGCCTGTGTTAACGTTCTCCCTATTTGGGCTAAGATGATTTTTAAATTAAGGTACTTGCGGCGTCCAACATCGAGGAAAGGTGATCACATTTAGCAATAGTATTCAATAGTCTTGTACAAATTGTGCAGACTGCTCAGAATTATTTCGACTGCCGCATTGCTGCAAATATTTCTATGCAAGTTCTTACTCCAAAGTCATTATAAACTTTATAAGCAACTGATGTATAATTTGTAGTGCTTAAGTCATACTAAATTGTTAATAGTTGGCACAATAGCATGCAAGTATGTCCGTATGCTAATTATCTTGGATTTACTTTCAAAAATACTCAAGCGTTTCAATTTGAAAGGTTTCATTTATTCATATCCTTTTGAAAAAAAATGTTGCAGTTCCTGCTGGTATATACGCGTACCTAGTTTAACTAAAACCATATTGAAAAATGGAAAGAATTAATCCTATCCAACCGAAACAGTCGTAA
The DNA here is from genome assembly GCA_916610205.1 of Griposia aprilina. NCBI lineage: Eukaryota > Metazoa > Arthropoda > Insecta > Lepidoptera > Noctuidae > Griposia > Griposia aprilina. The sequence continues at coordinate 10,238,938 of OU744283.1, forward strand.
AAATATAAAGGTCCTTTGCAAGTTTAAGGCACAAAGGCGCGACACGACTTTTCTAAAACAATTTCCATTAAGTTTTCAAAGGAGTCGTTATATAAGAGTCGCGTCGCGCTGTCGCGTCGCGGCTGTTTGCGGAAAACCTTTGAGTTTACTTTCACCAAACAACGCGACGTACGTAAAACGAGTGACCTTATCGCATTGATTTCCTTGTTGACTGTACTCATATGTAAGTATATGTTTAAGCCGACTGTCAGTGTTACAATTTACACATTGATCTAATATAGGTATGTTTGAAGGTAATTAGAAAAACTCGTCATTGAACTAGATAGCTGAGCATTAACTACATTGTGGTTATAGCCGTGATCGGATCAGGGCCGTCCTACATGCTGCCAGGTGAACCGGACTTGTACCTAACGTTAAATTATTATTTAAAGCGCAAAAATACTCTCGTTTGCAAAAAAATGTGCAAGGTCATGTCAGTTTAGGTTTTGTTTCAGCGCAATTGGTTCCATCAATGTAAGAGTCCATTAAGTAAAACTGAATGGTTGTTTGTTTTAAACAACACCCTAACTTGTTAAACTACATCGACTTTTGTCGTAAATCTAAGACTTATTATTGGTAAGAAATTCACAAACATTCCTGTTACAAATAAACGGAACCATGTAACTATTTACTAACCAAATGCAGGTGTTACGCTTAAGCACTTATAAAATATATCAATTCAATTCATAAGTAAGATAAGCAAATTACGCCTAGGCATCTTTAGTGGCGAGTCGTGAGGATGCGGGCGGCGGCGGCGCGGGCGCCGGTCGTGCTGGCTGCAGACTATGGGAATGGAAGGAAACGTGACTGCCTCTGAACGCGGTTCCACAATGATACCCTCTTTAATGCAACCGCCAACACAATTGTCTTTGATGCTCCTCGAAGGTCGCTCACTCGATTCCCATCATCATTAAAGATAATTTCCATCAAATCTGTTTCTTCAATAGCTCTCGTTGCAACGAATTAATTATCTTTATCGGGATGCAATACACTAAACTATTGCAAATAGGTCGAAACAAAATTGCAACATATCGGTTCAAGAGATGAGATTGCAATTAATTAAGAACTAATAACTCAGAACTTTTATGATCTGTATTTCCACAGATCCATATTATTCATAAAAAAAATTAAAGCATAATTAATTACTAAAACTTTGTAAACTTTAGGTCGGCAACTTCTTGTATTTACACGGCTTACCTACGTGTATAACTAAATAGAATGTTAAAAAAACTGAATTATGTAGGTATATAAAAGAGATAACGGTTCATTATGCAAATTAGTCATTCAATCTAATTAAGGCTGATATTGGAAAGTCGTCGAGCGGAACATTCACGATGAAAAACATCTGAAGATCGACAGTTTCAGGTGTCTATAAGAACGTCTACTTTTGTAAAGAGTGCAAGAATCTTTTGGCGCCTGAATCACACTGACACGGGCCTTGTTAGTTAATATTTGTGAAATTGTCATCATAATTGTATTGAAAAAAGCGGCTAAGTGCGAGTCGGACACGCCCATGAAGTGTTCCGTAGCAGCAAGTAACATAATATGCGGTTTACGATTTATGACGTATTAAAAAATAACTACTTACTAGATCTCGTTCAAACCAATTTTCGGTGGAAGTTTACATGGTAATTTACATCATATATATCTTTTAGTTTTATGATTCTCTTATTTTAGAAGTTACAGGGGAGGGGGGACACATTTTACCACTTTGGAAGTGTCTCTCGCGCAAACTATTCAGTTAAGAAAAAAATGATATTAGAAACCTCAATATCATTTTTGAAGACCTATCCATAGATACCCCACAAAAATAGGGTAGATGAAAAAAAAAAGTGTGTTTCAGTTCTAAGTATTTTTTGTTTTACCCCCAAGATTTATTGTCTATTTTTCTATTTTTGTGTGAAAATCTTAATGCGGTTCACAGAATACATCTGATTACCAAGTTTCAACAGTATAGTTCTTATAGTTTCGGAAAAAAGTGGCTGTGACATACGGACGGACAGACAGACACACAGACATGACGAATTCATAAAGGTTCCGTTTTTTGCCATTTGGCTACGGAACCCTAAAAACAAGATAGTGGTGTTAGTTCCGATTTTATCCGCGCACCAAAAAACCCTTTTACATACCGTTGTATTTCATGCCTATCGTATTAGAAACGCCTAGGAAACCGTTCTTTTGTAACAATAGGTTAATGTATAGCTGTCGTTCGTGATTGTCACGCAAGCGACACGCCTGCCGAAGCCAAGCTCGGCTCTCCTCGACAATTATCGGTGCCGCCATATGACTCTTACTGTCACTCACATGATTATCGCGTTGTACGCACTAATTAGCGACTTTGCTAACCACGTTTTCTGTTAGGAAGCTACTGAGTTAGGGACCTATTTGACAATAGGTAAATCGGAATCACGATTAATCGGTGATAAGATGATACTAATCGTACATGGTGGTGGCGTTAGATTGAAAAAGTAATTTTATACCGGCTGAAAATCATACCAATAATAGATTTCCCTTAGTGCATAAGAGATCTGAGCGTCAGCTGCTCCAGTAGTGGGCGAGCCCAAAGTTAGAGCATGTCAAAGTTGTAAAAAACTTATAAAAAAAGTAATTTCATACCGCGCCAAAACCATATGGGACGTTTTTTGAAACATCTACAATTCAAAAAAAAAGGAAGTGGGGGCAATTTACGTGATTCACGTAAATGAACATGCTTGTAGCGAAACTACGGGTAATACGGCAAAGTGGTCATTTATGCACCATGATCTCAATTGTGAAGGAAAATAAAACAGCATTTTTTGTTTTTGAAAAGCTTCTGCCTGAACCGGGTATTTTATATAGTAAATCCGAATTAACTTTCGTAAAGTAATTATTTACTTAGTAGGTGATAGTAGGTAATATACATGTTTATACATTATTTTCATGCATGGAAGTAATCTCTTGATATTTATTATGTAGGTATGTAGTGCGCCTGGTGGCACTTACAATTAGTTACAATACCTACCTCAGAAGAACAAAATTACAAAAATATAATTTTTGCTTGATGGTGAATATTATTTGTAACCTTATGTTTTCTCTATAAGTGAATTTGTAATTATTTCGAGGAAATAAATATCTTTAACCGTAAATCATTATTTACTCGGTGTTGAAATCTAAATATTCACCTATAGCAATTCATCTTCAACGTTTAAATAATTTAACCTGTGAGTATTAAAGTTTCTGATTTCCAATCATAATTTAAATTATAAATTAACAGGATTGATGATTAATTTACGAATGCCAGCTATGCTAAACAACATTTTTATCATCAAACTCTGAACTACAATAAATTTTAATTTATTCATTTATTTTATGTAGCAATATCAATCAGATATTTAAGATAATGAAGACACAAGGTTTCCCCCAATTTGTCCTAGTTAAAGTTTGTTTTTAAACCAGTTATAGCGCGCGGCTTTTCCTTCTTTTTGTGTTATAAAAATAAAAATAAAAATCTTGTTCTATTTCTATGGCACGGTTGATTGGTTTTATTGTGTTTTGATGGATGTTTGTATTACGTCTTAAAAAATCAAACAAGATACCGTATTTAGATTTTTCGTTTAACTCTTGCCTTTTGAGACTGTGCTCGAATGAAACACAATCATAATCTACAGACGAATAATACTGAAAGATCTTTGTAGTTATTTCCTTCCGACTTTTTGTAACAACCTGCTTCAGCTAAATGTTTGAATGTATTGTCCTATATATAAACATAATTGGTAGAGCATATTGTTATGGAACCTGCTACATATTTGAATGTCTAAAATAAAAAATGCTCGATTATCCGCAACGTAGCCTACCTATCTAATTTATAAAACCGGTCTCGAATGATTCACTAACAATATCCAGTTTGTGTATCAACAATAATAATATTATATATAGGTTATAAATAACACGCACGCTATTTATATCCAGGTAACCTGGAAGTCTTTAAACAGACTCCGGACCCTGCTTGGCCGAAGCAAGGAAAACCTGTTCAGGTGGAGATTCATAGACGACTCCGCCTTGGAGTGTAAATGTGGTGCTGTTCCTTAAACGATGGGACACTTAATATCATGTCCTGCGTGTCCTGTCAGCTGCACGTTACAGGATTTAATGGACGCTAGTGATGGCGCCAAACACGTAGCGAAATTCTGGACCGAATTCATTTATATTGTCTTTGACACGCTAAGAAGAAGAAGAAAAATAACACGCAATCACATATTCGCTGAGGATTTAAACATATCGGTCTGCAATAAGTATGAAACGTTATGAAAATAGCAACGGTGATGTAACAAGATTGATGGAGCTAGGTACCTACTAGCCACTAAACCATTCTCTTATATCACTCGAACTAATACAATAACACGAAATAAGCTCCGCAAGTTTAACTAGGAAACTTAATTAAAACGAGATTCTTTTGATAGATAAATGTAGCTTGTGCATATTACTTCACTTTATAGATCTTAAGTGGAGAGAAACGTGAGCCCACGGAGGGAGCCGACGTCTTTTGCAACCTAAACGTGCCTAGTTACCAGTTACCAACACTGACAATAGGAATGCACTGCGTATACGTAACTAAATTAGTCAATTTTTCATAGTAACCAATCCACATAACGTTGCTCTATGAAATTTATAACGAGTCGTACGTAACTTGATGTGCTACAATGATTCTTTAGGGTGGCAACACCGTAAGCCGTATGATGACTCGAATCATGGAAAGGGCATTGCGTCACGAGCTTGACGTTTTCGTCGAGAGATTACGAAAGGTCGTAAGTTCGTGCGTAGGTCTGAGTTCGGTTGTGCGGCTAACCAAATGTATGCGGCACGGTATCTGGTATCGTATCAGATCAAGCACGATATGCACGGTGCTGTGGCCGTCCTTGTCATGTGGTGTGTGGAGTAACTCGCCCAGGGGCTAGCAGTCTTGCCCATACTACCTCGTAGTACCCACAATAATAATAATAAACCTCTCCACTCCTCAGGACATGTTGCCCCATTGTCGCTACGACACTATGTGCTAGCGACCGTTTTCGGGAGCCCATTATTGAGGCTGCAAGTCACCCCCTGCCATTTCATCCGTGTATTTTATAAATAAAACATTGGTCAGGCAGGGGCCATAGCCGTTCCATATTGGTAACCAGTCTACCTTAGCCACTGAAACACATAGTTCAATAATTTATTTTTGATTCCATATCCTGCAATTGTCCGACACTAACCGGGGGTTATACTTGGGTGCACTTGCACAAGGATAATCGTCGGTTGGTGCCTCATTCCATTTAAAATTGTCTAAGGAGCCTCTGCGAGTTGGCTTCGGCCCTTCGTACTCCTTCCAAAGGACCGGGATGCCATGGTTCCAAGCTATGTTAACATATAAAAATAATAATAATAATAAGAAAAGAAATATCTGTTACATATTATAGGACCAAAACTAATCATGTGAACCCAAACGCTAGCTATGTGACTCATTTTGAGAATAACAGTTTCTACAAAATCACACACACGTCACACACGTCATGACGTTACAGCATTAGCATAACTACAAATTTTACTGACTCAAATTAAACCATGCAACACGTGTTTGCCCCAAACATTTGGCCATACGTGTCATTATTTTTCATTGCAAACAAACACGAAAGAAACGTATCACGAACTCAATTACTGTTGACCATGTGAAGATTGTACAAATATAAGTATAAATATATGTACCTATACAGGTGTATAGGTATATGCCTCCTGAGTTCACGAAAAGGTCACTTAATATTATGCACGTTCAGTACAAAGTTGTCGTGTTGGCCACTTGTAATAGAGATGCAATATACATAATTACAACAATGTTAATTAGGTACGATATAGGTGGCTATTTACAACTAAAGTAGCCCACAAATGGTGCAATGAGGCTAATTTTCTAAAATATGCCTTATATAGTTTCTGGAGCTTAAGTTGTTATTAACGAAATTGCAACTGCCATGAAAGCGGCTGTTTGGAATATGCGTTTTGCCAATGGCTATTTTCGAGTGCTAATATGGTGCAAATTGGCGTAATTAATAAGACCTTCTTAACTGTCGGAAACATAAAAAATCCGGACATTTTTTTAAAATATAATTACCAATGGAAGCATTTTTGGTAACATCAATATATTTTTATTAGCTCATTCATCCATCATAATAAGTAAAACAAAAATTTTAGTTCCCGGCGCCTGTATCGCAGCAATCTTTTTAGTAATCAATAAATTGTCTTCATAGCTGTTATTTCCAAAATTACTTCATAAATTATATAACCCTGTTGTTACACATGTAAATGTTCTTACACATGGAAGGCCTATGAAAAGTATAAAAGTGTAAAAGTATAAACTATGCTTAGAAATATCTTAATCGCCATAGTGAAAATAAGAAAGTGTGCATATATAACTTAACTAGCTTTTGCCTGCGGCTTCGCCCAGAAATTATCTCACTGGAACGTATTACCGGGATAAAAAGTACCCTACATGTTAATCCAGGTTATAAACTATCTGTGTTCCAAATTCCATCCAAATCCGTTCAGTAGTTTTTGCGTGAAAGAGTAACAAACATCCATCCATCCATCCCTCCATCTATCCATCCATCTATTAGTAGGATAGTCACTTACGGTTAAATAAGCAAAATATAAGAACCAGGCACATAGTAATTACTACGTATGTTACCTTTTCTTTTGTTCTTGCAGTAAGATGTGAAGCTAAATTGTTAAATAATAGAGGCAGTGAATTACGATTCTGAAATATACTTATTTCATGCTTTTCAATATTTATTAGTTAACCATTGTTACATAGTGTGAAGCAGCATCGTGCATTTCATAAAGTGATGTTCTATTGAATAAAGTTGATCGTAAGACCTTGAAAAAGTTCTTAACTACATTATTACTAGCATTGTTACTGCAGCCAAGTTATGATGTACTAGATTTTGCCTACTTCGCACGCGTTTAGGTCGGAAGTTATCCCACGGGAACACACTGCCTCGATTAAAAGTATCCTATGTCGTAACTCAGGTCATGGTCTGCTTGTGTGCCAAATTTGATTGAAATCCGATCAGCCGTGATGGCGTGGCGTGGGCGTGAAAAGATAATAGACAGACAGAGTTACATTCGCATTTATAATATTACCTAGTAAGGATTTTTTTTAGTCTAGTAAAGAAAAAAGTTAGCTATCGCTCAGGAAGTTGACATCCCTTTTGATTAAAAAGCTAATAAGTAAGGCCACTTACTGCTACATAGCCAAAAAGCTATACGTACTATTAAATTTTCGTACAGGATGTTAAGCGTTAAACCTACATACACTCGTTTTCAGAATTTAGAATTTTAACTTCAGAATTTGTCAAACTTTAGTTCAGTATTACGGTGCTTCATTAAGGCAAACAGGCGCGACGCGACAGCCCGACACAAAGGCGCCGCCAACCGCGCGGCACGCGGTGCCTTTGTGTCACGCTGTCGCGTCGCGCCAGTGTGCACGAGCCTTTAGTCATTTTTGTAAAGTTGAACATGACATAAATAATTATGTTTTAAATACGTTCAGAGCTAATAATGTATTTAGGGATTAATTTCGCGGGGTTTCACCTTACGTAGAGTTTGACAAGTTCTAAACTTCAAATTCTCAATTCAGAAACCGGGTGTCAGTTACTCACGAGCTAGTCCGATTTCACAGGCTAGCTTAGGAAATAAAATAAAAGGCAAAACAATGAAGATTTCACAACTAAGTGCCTATGCATAATATTCTGATTACAATATAAAATAATATTCTGATATCAAAACATGCTTTACATCACATGTTACAATAACAAAGAGGAAACTCTATGTAACATTCTAGTCAGTAAAGTCAGTGGCGACGTGTAAATTACGTCTAAAATTGGCAATTTACGAAATATTGACATGCAAGTAAATATCACCTTAGCCTTGTGCCGCACGCGTGGACTGCGTACGCGCAGGGCGCTGGTTGGCAGCCTTCACACGAATCGGACATGTTTCTTCATATTTCACAGCTTCATCCGGCATTTATACTGAGTTTTAAGCGTCGTTTTGAGAGCAGATTCATTACATTTACTTTGGATAGAGCTACCGAAATACACTCGAGAGCAATGAATCCGGGTCACTTAAAGAATGTTAAAAATCTCGGAAACTAAAAATGATAGGTTAATGCAATAAATTGTATTTAATAGACAATGTAATACTCCTTAAATGAAAGTAAAAAAAATATGAGTCACCATACATTTTATTAACACAAAATTACATAAAGAAAAAAACTGCTGATCTCTCCTTAAAACAAAAATAGGAAACATGAAATTTTTGAACTTTATTACGATTTTCTTGAATTTTAATACTTCGTATTGCCTCCTCGTGCTTCCATTACTGCGTTTACGCGGTTTGGCATGCTATACACCAAGTTCCTTATATGATTTTGGGGAATATTCTCCCATTCCTCTGTGAGAGCAATTTTGAGCTCACGAAGCGTGATTGGGGGAGGGTTTCGTTGTTTTACGCATCTGCCTAGCTCGTCCCAAGCATGCTCGATCGGGTTGATATCCGGGCTGCGCGCTGGCCACTCCATACGAGTAATGTTCATCTCTTGAAGGTAGTCATTCACAATCCTACCTGTATGAGGTCGGGCATTGTCATGCATAAATATAGCATCCTCACCTAAATTGACCATAAATGGACCAACGTGATCATTGAGGATTTCTTCCACATATCTTACGCTAGTTAAAGAGCCGTTTTCTATGATCACCAGCTCTGTGCGACTTTCAGAAGAAATTCCGGCCCACACAAGTACAGACCCACCACCGTAGGCTACTTTTTCTTCGATGCATGCTTGCTTGAATCTTTCCCCTGGTCTTCGATACACTCTGTGTCTTCCATCGTGCTTGTAGAGCATAAATTTTGATTCGTCGGAGAACATAACTTTTGACCAATCTTCAATACTCCAATTTACGTGGCTCTGGGCATATCTTAGTCTTGAAATACGATGCCCACGCTCCAGTTTAGGGCCGTTTGCAGGTCTAAGGGGTTTTAAGTTAGATTCAGCAAGCCGACGTCTTACTGTCCATGCACTTGGGTTACTTCCTCCGAGGCGTCGAAACTGATTTGTGAGTTCAGTTCCTGTGAGAAAGCGATTTCGAAGCATGGTGTTCACCAAGTATCGGTCTTCTCGTGCTGTGGTACACCTGGTTCTGCCCGTTCCTGGTCTGCGTAGGTTAGAACCAGTTTCTTCGTAACGTCGGAGAACTCTTTGTACTGTTGACAGCGACACACCGACAGTCCTGGCTGTATCGCGCTGACTCCGGCCGGTTTCCAGCATTGTAAGTATTCTGGTGCATTCTTCAGGCGTAAGCGACATAATTTCAGCTTGAATAATGAATATAGAGCACTATCAACATGGTTTATGTACCCACATAAATGACAGATTACAAACAAAAGCAAAACCAAATGCTGTAATTTCGTAGTTCCATCTTCGAAAGTGGCCCTTTTTCAAATTTGTTTTTTTTATGATATAACTTTACAATAACTAAGAAGTTTTAATACCTTCATTTAAGGAGTATTACATTGTCTATTAAATACAATTTATTGCATTAACCTAGCATTTTTAGTTTCCGAGATTTTTAGGATTCTTTAAGTGACCCGGATTCATTGCTCTCGAGTGTAGTACCTAACATTTGAAAGAGTTATTTTTTGTGTTTGAATAAATATGCACCAATGAGGGACATTTTTTTTTTATGTTGTAGGTAGACATCCTAAGTTACCAGTTAGCGGCTTTTTTAACCCCCGACGGAAAAAGAAGGTGTTATAAGTTTAACGTGTGTATCTGTGTGTTTGTCTGCGGTACCGTAGCTCCAAAACGGCTGAACCGTTTATTTTGTCTGAAAGGTGACTTGTCCGAGAGCGCTCTTAGCTAAAAAAAAAATTAAAAAGAAAGAAGAAAATATGTTCAGCCGTTTTTAGAGGTTTTTGTTTGTGTCGGAGGTTTTTTAATTTTAAATTTATGTCATGCCTGAAAACTGTTCACACTGTTGAGTTTAGTAAATGATAACTATTTCAAAAACTAGATGTAGGCGGTGTTTCCTGTCCAATTACTCTGTGAAGAATCACTGAAACAAACTCTAGTATATGTAGTCATAGTCCGAAAACTGTTCTACATAGTCAGCACAGACTCCCAAGAAGGGACATAAGTAATGTACAAGTCTATTAAGTATTAACCTCCATCTTGGGAGCTTGTGCAAAACTCCACTCGGCTAGTAAGGATATCTTAATTGGGATATTTATGGAAACAGCAAAAGATTCCATGAGCGATATGACGTCTGTCGCCACAGAAACTCCGAATTCCTAGAACTGGAAAAATGCATTCTTGTTACACCATTGCGTTCCGTTAACTTCCGTTCTATCTAATACATTTTTCATAGACGAGCCCACGTTGCCTCAACGCGGGACTATTAAGTAAAGCGTGTTACTGATACCTACACGAGTACTTACTAACGCCGAGCACTTGTACAACCAACTGAGCATGACAACTAAGTACAATAAACATTTACGCCCGGAAAACTTTATTAGATACTTTGTATTTTATGGCAATTTTTTATGGTCCCCACTATAAGTGTTTTTCGTAAAATGCACAAAATTTCCTGGATATGTTTACGTAAACTTCCTATTGGCGACATAGAAAGGCTATCAATACTTAGTTAGAGCAATGACCAAGCGATGTCGTAACTTTACTTTTATAGTGAAAAGTGACAACTTTCCAAAGACTTATTATTGACACTCTTGGCTCTATGAAATAGTTCAAAGTATTGTTAATTTTCTAAATTATTATATATATTTTTGGTGATACACAGTCCTAGTAAGATATGGATATGGATATAATACCATAATGCGAATGACCCAGATAATAAAGTTCCACGAAGTCCATTCCTTTTTCCAACGTTGATTGAGACTTGACATGTTAGGATGAAAAACAATAACAGTAACTGTAACAATATTATTGTTACCGCATTTCGGTTTACACCACGTGATGTAAACCGAAATACGGTAACAATAATATTGCAGTGCATGAAAAAGTATGCAATGCACACGCATTGCATACTTTTCATGCACTGCAGTGTCGTAAGATCGAGCGTCGATTGTAATGTCGTTCGCGGTGAAGCTGGCTACCGAGTACCGACGGGGACCACTACCGAGTACTACCGACCTGCATCAGAACCGGCCTCGGTGTGAAACTGTCGCGGATACACTGTAGCCGATACCTATTTGTAATTAGCTAATCGCCCTATTGCACAATTAACCAGACTGCCACAACTGTCTATTTATCTCAACTAATGGTTATGACGACAAAATTGAAACGGGTCGAACATTATATTTATATAATTTCATACAGTTTTTCTAGTACCTACCTATCGCAGTTCATTAAAACAGTATCGACTATTTAGAATCCAGCTAGTGCTTTACCGTGGGAAATGGGCAAGTGTTATTTATATACCGAATGTTTTATATCCAGAAACAAGACCAGATTGAATTGCAAAATAAAAGTATGGCAAGAATTTTGCACTTGATGTCACAGCGACTGAGATACATTGAGAAAAACAAATGATAAGCTTCAATGGTGTCAGATACAAATTACAGCTAAACAGTTTTCTTCTCGGTGACGAGGTTACGCAGCCGGAATGCCTATTTTTAGGGCACAAAAAACCGTCGCAGTTGCCGGTCTCGTAAGAAGGCGCTTGTGGGTCGCCTAGCGTGGCTGCGCTGCGCTTGCGTGGCGGATTGGCGGCGCCCGCGCTGTGCTTGCGTGCGCTGCAGCCTCATGTCTGTGTTTAGGCAAGTTTTTGTTCTTTCACAATAATTAAATTGACGCTTGCTGACATTAATTTCGTCGTTTTATTTTGACGCAAAATATTGCAAACATTTCTCGCCATTAATGAGACCGTAATATCCCATCGAAGCAACGAAAGTCCCATAGAACTAGCGTACGATTGTAAAAAAACCGATGGTATTGACGGAATTATTATTTAATTGTCTTGATCAAACGGCACCCGTAGTAATTAGCAAGTAATTAAAGTACACCAAAAAATGTTTAAGTAAGTTTATTCGATTTTTCTTTGATACTTTACCATGTATCTTGAATTTAAGTAGGGAAAAGGATCGGCTGATTTGGAACATTACTTAATACAAGGCGGCATAATGTAAGCACGGCGGTGGATGGTTTGATTATCTAAGCGTTACCCGGTGCCAATGACATCAACATTATAATGATATATGAGTGACCTATTGCCTTTTACACTGTACCTGTTTTTCGAACTGAATCTTAGCGAATACTGTACCTTATAACTTGGTTCAATCTTGCTCGTTATAGCACATATAAGCATGCGAAGCAGATGTACACATCAGGTAAACTAAGTATAAACCATATATAGGTTAATTACTAATGTTAACATTTGTTTACAGAACAGTCTACTACGCATTGTGTGGGCAAGCGAAAATGACATCATTTTGATGACATCTTCTGGAAAACAGATTACCTACTTTTTTACGATTTCTTAGAATTGATTCAATTAGCCCACCGTGTTCCACGCCGTGTTCGTAGCAAGCAAGGTCAGTCAACCATAGACACACAGTGAACCTATAAATACTAGTCGCTTCCTGCCATATCTGGAAACTTGTATTTTGGCCAAGCGCTCTCGACTAGAGGTCGTTATCATTTCGACTGGGACAGGCGCGGGCGCAGGCGACTCTTCATTTGATTTACTTATTGTGGCGAATGGCGTGAAACAAATAACTAACCCACATCCCTTCTAGCACTTTGTGCTCTAGTATCACCAAACAGTAATATTTAACCTTTTACTATAGAACATTCCAAGAAAAATGTCTTGAAGCCACTTAACAAAAGAAAATATTTGTTAATAGGGTTATTAGCCAGATAACAATCTGGGAACATAAAGAATAAGCTGTCCATTATTATTAAAATTTCTAAGCAGAGGCTGATAAGCAGTACAAATACGGACCTAACAATTTTCATACAACGATACAATCAAAATAACCTTCCTTGGCGTAACTTAGAGAACATAATTCAAGTTTTCAACAATCGTATTGTTATCGAATCTATCTCAGCACGGCGCGGGCACACCGGGCTCGAGGTCAGCTGCCGGCGGCGGCGGTAACATCGCATACCATAAAACAATGGACATTGTAGTTATTGTACAATTATCAGAAATATATGATCGCACGTCCGCACTCCTCTGGTAGAAGCTGACCTGCGAACTGGAGGAGCATCGAGTCAATGTCAAATGTGGGAAACATCTTTTCTTTTAATTTGTAGTTATGTCAGTACAGGGTCTAATTCTTTTTCATTATTTAGGTATTACCACTGGGTACAGTAGTTATGCCAGTACAAGTTTTTTTTTCTCTTCTCTTTTTTTTTTGTGCACTTTTTAGGTAAGTACAGTAGAGTTTCGGCACGTCCACGGTCTTAATTTCAGGAAATTACCATCTACAACTTCATTTGACCGCATTTTTTGTTGCTCATCCTTGGTGTGCAGTTGTATACCTTACATCAGCAGCAACTACTTCAAAACTACCTACTGTTCCAGAAACTTCAGCCTTAAGCATGTTGTAGGAAGTTAAAAGTGACTTCACGTTGCATAAAATCTGAACAATTTACAATAAATATTAATTTAATTTCTTCTATTATTATTATTAGCCTGCGCTTTGTAAGTGAGTTGATTATCATAATTACAAAATGCCTGCACTAGTCACCACTTTATGGTATGCCAAAACTTTACGTACCATTCCACAGTGGGAAGATACTTTGTTCCTTGAAACGCTGTGGTAGTTAAGGAATCGCCTAACTTTAAGTATAAAAAAATACTATGCATGCCTTAGTTAATAGTGCAAAATCCAGTCATATTACATACAATAGGTACATACAATCACAAATACGAATTCTTTGTTATGGAATTGCATATACACGTGTTTGTTCAAATTAAGAGTATCTATCAGTTCTCTTTTTGTTTGCGATAATTATAGTGACACGAAACCACTATTATCAACTAAAGCGGATACAGTCATGTCCATTAGGTACCTATTATTAATTTAATCGTTACAAGCACTGTGAATGTTGTTCGCACAACAAGACACAACCTTAGGAAGGACATTGTTCCAATAGTTCAGCTAATAAGTGCTAACTCAACACACACCAAAGAGTTATATTCAAGTACAATACGCAAACAGCGTTCACACACCAATTTCAGTAAGATATTGGGTAGCGGTTAAGTTTCATGCACAATGAACCGTAACAGAATGTCGAATCAAAGAAATATCATGATATTTAGAGAGATTGGGTAACGATGCGTTCGGTTGCGTTTGTTATCATCGTGAAGAAGAAGCCGAGGAATGATGTCGAAGCGAAGAGGTCAAGGGTAGGCCGCGGTTGCTGTGTAAAGCGTGCACAAAGTTCATTGAGCAGCGATCTCGAAAGACTGGGCGTGCTGACGCCTCCGGTGACCCCTCCGTCACACACGGGGCTCTGCCACGAGATATTAACCCAAATAGTGCTCATCTGCCGATACTAATGAATATTGTGTAAAAAACCAATATGAATTCGACAGATAACTGTTGAGAAAAGGTCACCGCAGATTCAGTGCGTTGACTTGCGACTTGGAATTCTAACGGCGATTGTAAACACTACATCACTTTACATTTGCCAAACATTTTGTTCACTATTGAAACGAGACGGAGAATTTCATGCTTCGATGATTTTAACGATTTTAATTACTATGTCAAGAGTTGTTAAAATTGTGTTGCGTCCACAAGGTTGCAATGTCAATACTAACAAGCCTATCTAAGAACTGTCGGAGCGTATGATACAGAGTTCATTATAACCTATTATTAAAAATAAATTGGCCAAGTCTTCTCCGAATTCGGATATTCTCAGCAAACGAGATAATAAATCATACAAATTAGTATGTCCGTAGCAAAACATTGTATCTATAATTTCCCAAGAAGACCTAGCGGATGAATCGCCTTTGTCGCCCATTATGTTCGAGTATTGAAGAAAAATGCATAACATCGTTAGTTAGTCAAGCGGGTCAGTCACACAATGTCAACTTAATTTGCTGTAGCAGCCTCCTTTCAGTCAGAGGTCGGTCTCTCGAATGTAAAAGTTTAGATAATCTGATGTTTGAAGGTCGCCAGTTTTGAAATGTTATCCCCTCGAGCTTTATAAAACCTGACTGGAGCTCGACTAGTGGCCGAAGTCCGAACTGATCACATAATTGTGATTTATGTGTGTATTAACAACAACTGAGATACTGACTGCTCTGATTGATAACGTAAGCCGTACAAAAGGTCTAACAAATGAGCGGAAGATTTCTTATTTAAACAAAGACTTTAAAGTGCAAAAGAGCTTTCTGGTTTTGAGGTGTTGCGACAATTAGTCTTACAGTTATGAATTGTTGTGAACAAATAACGAGTGTTTAAACAATTGTTGGCACGAATTGTCGTGTCGGGCTCAGAGCACTAACACTAGTGACGAAATCGCCTTTCGTCGAACACAATTTTAGAAATTATGTTCGACATCATTTCGACAGTCTACTCGTAACTCAATTCTAGTTGGTTTGCGTGGCTATTTATTATGTATTGGATGTTAATGACTTCGATGATGATGAAAATTGTGTTACCTTTGGAATTGTATTATAATCCGAAGATTATCTTTAATTTACAGTATGAAAGGGCTAGGCTATGAAGGTGGTAACTGTTATAAGCATTGTCGCTTTCATGTTCCAATAGTGCAAAAATAACTTTTTTTTTTTATAACAAAACCATAACAAAATAAGTATTATTACTTGTTATCACAGTTACGTCAGGAAAAGTTTACGCAATGAAAAATCTACGAATTGAACTAACCTGGTTGGCATTTAAGCGAGCCTTGAGAGAGCGGTTAAATCGGTACATTGAAAAGAAGGGACGATCAAAATAAACAGCAATATAATACTGTAACTCACAAAAGAGTTAACAAGTACTAAAATTATATCAATAACATATTTTTTGCTCACAATCATTTAATGCCGAGTTGTCAAGGTACTTGGCAATTTTTTTAAACACATACATTTTTACTAAGCAACTCGGCCTCGCTGTGTATCAGTAAGATGTTAAATTGAGATAAATAATTGAGTAATTAAATATGGGTTGTTACAAAAAACGAATGTTATCAATGTTTCCGTTCACTATGACTTTTAATTTTGAGGTTATAAAAGCTATTAATTTGTATTGCTACTTGTTTGGTGCAATTTTTTCGTTCCGTAATTTATGAACGATGCAACTAAGAATATGTTTAATGCTTCTGTACCAACATACCTACTTATAATTTAAATTGTAACATTAGATACTTTTTATCTTAGATTTATATTTGGCGGTCATTTGAATGTTGAAGTGTTGACAGCTCTCGCTGCAGCCTATTTAATTATAGAATTATAGATACAATTACATAAATGTATAAATCATGAATATATATATATATATATGCATTCTACATCAAGGTCAACAAAAAGAAACGGCCATCAGTTATTATGAATTGTTTTGATTTTGTATCGTAGATATTATGTACCCATCTGCAAGTCTGTGCTGTGCGTACACCATTACACCATTATAGATAGTTGAGGCACCTACAAACTGTATAGGTTGTCATGCAAGATGCGGTTCGAAAATTCCTTCGTTTTGAATTTCAAAAAGACTTTAAAAAGACAACTTCTACTGGTAATTTTTGTTTTGTATTAAGTTTAAAGCAACAGATCTAAACCAAACAGTAAGCAGTAAGTATACGTATAGTGCCTTTGCATCGGGCGTTAAAACGCCATATGTTCCCATTCATATGATAAATTGTGACGTGCATACGTAAGAAATAAAAAGTGCACGCACCTACCTAGTACAAAATAGCACAAAATTTCAGACAATTGACCAAAAACTTCACAATGAAAGACGAGAACAAAAATCTAGGACCGCTCTAAGTTTTTTGTTCACATCTTTCGTTATAATTTTATTTTAGCACCAGCAAAGTTGTTGTTTCCTTATCGGAATCAATGTTTTTATGATTGTATCGAAAATACATAGTTCTGTGACGTCAACGCTGCGACTACGCTGCTGCTACGGTCGTGCTACGCTGCTGCTATGGTCGTGCTACGCCCGGCTACGGGTCTCCTACGTGGGTACAACGGCTACGCTACATAAATGAATTGATATAAAAACTATTTAGGCCTTTTGTTCCATATTATTTGTGAGTACGCATGGAAGAGTCTACGCCTCATTTATATTGTTGCGCTTTAGACTGGTACTATTAAAAGAACCTACTTATTAAAAGAAATGAGTCAACTGTTTTCCCATATAAACCGCTATCAAAACGTAATAAAAAAGTGGCAGTTGTTTGAAAAATAGATTATGATAGACTTGAATTGATTATTATCCGAATAGCAGCCATTTATCTTCTGCAGTAACTTATAAGTTATATCAAATAGTCCAGATAGGATAATTTAATAACTGACCACTTTTGGCTGGTAAATTGTTTGCAAAGCTCCCTATTCTGAAAGTGTGCGTTCTTATTTCCTCCAGGTGTGGTATACTTGTAGATTACAAATAAAAATACAACTCACTCTGCTAATACTGAATTTAATAATCAACTCTAGTTCATATTTTACACTTGTACACGTACACAAAGTAATCATCGACCTCACAAGTTGACTGTCCACCCGTTAAAAGTACTCTCTATATAAAATGTACTCTGTGTCTGTGACCCGCTAATGCGCTCCTAGTCCAGCGGCAATTTCAGCCTAAGCTGTCATTCTGACAACCGGAAGTGAGCAGTTCAATACGTATTACAGATAATATTAAAAACGTTATGTTAACAGGAAGTCGAAGCAGTGTTTGTTAGAACATTCGATATTATAAAGTTACAACATTGTACCCAGCATGTCTATGCAAAAAACCTAAAATAGGATGTTCTCAAATTCAGCATAAAATACTTTCTATGTTATCAATTGGGCGATTATGTATACTTTTTTTAACATACCATTTTGGCCTTTAATCTATTTCAAAACAACCAAAAGTGTCTATAGGCTCGATAGCCATAAGAAACTTGTAAACATTCAATTGTTTTTTAATAAAAATGGGTGTGATAGGTATCTACGTTCGACTGCGTGGGCGCAGTGCCTCTGCAGGTAGACGAGCTTCGCAGCTATACCAATTTATAAGGTTATTTTAAGTATATTACGTGTATAGCCGTATCACCAAATGACCTTGTTCACAACAGACCTATTTAATCTGTAGTCATCACAACAGAATTAGTAATAGTTATACTAGCGTCACGTCCCTGGGGGTCTACTCTATAAAGACGAAATCCGTCATTTGGGCTGATGTTACGGGCGTTTGCTACTTCGTATCACTTACGGACATAAGATTACTTCGAGGCCCGAAATAAGAATGAATGACATTGACAACACCATTTGACAGTTGTCCTTAATCCCGATGTGTTTTTGCCCGTCCAAAAAGGTTACTTAATCGGGAGTAGGGTTCATTCCGAAGCATCGAATTACTTTTAGACGGGTCCGTATTTTCGTTGGCGTTCTTATAGAGTAGGCCCCCTGCTTCGCACGGTTTTACGAATTGACAAAACTACAAGATTTTTTATTATAATTCAGTATGTATTTTACAAATAAGACCTTCCGGAATAAATTCTCTAAATTATGGTGAACACTGCATCAAAATTCGTTGCGTAGCTACTTGCTACGTTGTTTGCAAGAACAACGTGGTCACACAAAAAAACACGAAAAGCTATTTTATCTCGAGCGCTGCAATTGAGGTGCATTTAGTTATAATAGAAGCCGATCTTGAAAGATATCATTCGGAAATTAACCAATTAACTGCAAGAGGTCCCTTGTGATAAGCCTGCGATAGCTACAACCCCCATTGTTTTCTTTGTCAACTATCAAATTCCAGTCTCTTTAGGACCTAATCTTGAATGCATTGTTTCTTTACTTTAAAATGAATGATCAATCAGGCCATCAATTTTTGAGTTTTGAAATTTTTCTGTTTTTTAGTTTCAGATTTCCGAACAATGACCCATCTCATCTGATCACCCCGTATCTAAACTAATATTATAATGAGACTAAATATATTTTTGTATGTTTGTTCACGCTAAAACGGCTAAACGGATTTGGATGATATTTGTCACATGGGTAGACCATGACCTGAATTAGGGCATAGAATACTTTTTATCGATCGAGATCGAGACTGTTTATCGATCGAGATCGAGACTGTTTATCGATCGAGATCGAGAGCGGTTGAAACCGCGGAGCGCAGGTAGTATAATAAATAAAATACAAATATTTTAGAGGGACTGGACTGACTGCATTATTAACTCATGATAAAACAAAAGAAAAGTACTTTTAATTTATTTCTCATAGTATGTACGCCTCTCTCAAAATTGTTTAACCAGAATAATTTGGAGTCACATTAAACTGCCACATTCGACTTTAATTTTGCTAATATCCTACTTGTAAATATAAGTAACACGTTTATTAGACTCGAAAGTCAACAGTCTTGACGAGTGACGTTAAATTAATGAGTGACTACAGCAGCAATATTATCATAAACCATGCATATTCACATTAATTAATTCTTCATTTCCATTGATTTGACTTGATTTATTGATAAATATCAAGTGCATACAAAAGAATCACATTGTGTATTACTTTCATTGACATGTTAATTTATGATCAGAGAGAGTTATCGTATTGATAATGAGATGTAGGTGATGTCATGATAAACAAGGTATTAATTAGTGGTATAAGTTAAAGCTTGTAAGACAGTTGTGTGCAGGGCAATAGTTGAACATAGTTATTAAAAAATGTTTAAAACAAATACGAATTAAAATTCAAGAAAGTTTACTTACTGATTTCAATTGGCTTATTTCAGGTTCCCAACACATTTGGCTACGAGAATAAACACATAAATTAAACAAATAGATACAAAATACATTCGCTTTGCTCCATTTATGTAACAAACGATCCCATATCAGTGCTCAACGACTAGAGCCGCCCACTTGTTTGCTTTAGATTTCATTCCACGTTGAAACATGTCAATGGAAAAAGACATACGGCTGAGAGTCGAATATCACCATAAGTAGGCTTCCGCCCTACAATCGAGCTGGTTACGTAAAGCGTAGACAGTCACTAGCGATTAGCGACTGTGCAATACACCCGTAAGTAGTTACTGCACTTTTGACATGATTTGTGTTCGGAATAACAAATGGTTAAAACTGTTAGCAACCATTTCACTCGTACGTTCTAATTGAGGCTAAAATTGGTGATTAGTAATTGAGAACATTAGATGCTGTTTGCACAATGTTGTGCATGTTTTATTATGTAGATATCTTTTTAACCTATAGGTACATATTTTAATACCTAACTACACCATGCAGTTTTTAAATCATTCATTGGTTTCCAGCACATTTTCCACCTCATCTTGTTTACGCTTGAACGGACAGCTACGTCATCGTAAATGATGCGACACGCTGCCTGCGGCTGCGCCGGTGCATCATTCTGTTACCCACATGATGAGTAAATAAATGCGACATCGACTATTCTACAAACATATAATAACTACTAGCTATCTGTTGGATTACGTCGTTCTTTGCCACAACACTATTACGCTGAAGTGGATTTGTGAACAGCTATAAAACATAATTGAAACAAAATATGATCACTTAGGTTCCTAGTTATACGTAATTTGTTGGAGAAATTCTGCAACTGATTATAGAAAATGAACAAATCGACTTTATGATAGTCTTTCAAAAGGTTTTATTTTTGTTGTATGCTACATTATAATGACTCCGCTGAAAATTGATAACTAGGGATAGCGATACCTCTGACCAGTGACTGAATATTTATTCTACCTAAGTACTTGTTTTATGGCGATCTCAACTTAGAGTTTGTAAATGCAGGTACTTACTCTGTTGCTTTTTGCGCTCGCATAAAGACAAACGTGTAACGAAATTAATGAAAAAGAGACTATTTAGTAGATATAAGGAAGATCAAATCAAATCATCATTTTTTACAAACATGAATATAGATGTTATACATCGCACGCTTAATAATAGACTGACCTAACTAAAAATAAACGTTTTTTGGGAAATCGCATAAAACTTTTGGGCAATCATGACTTGTCTTACATAATGACTTATAACAAATGTATTGTAGGAATAGTTGATGAACTGATTATTGATACAGAAATGATATTTTGAAGAAAGGTTAGTTTTTGAACTAAACCGAAATCGGTCAGTTTATTATTAAGCGTGCGACATGTTTTTGATAATGTTCTCCATGCTCTGCCGCCACTTGGGCTGCAAAATTTTACACATAAATTAACAATCTACTATCAAGATACCATGCTGAATTACAATAAATAATATCTACAAAATTATAAAATTGGAAAATTATTTTAACCATTATATTTTTTCAATGTCAAGAAGTATCTATTAGTCAATAATTAAATAAATGTCATAGTAAATTGTGAATAAATAAATAAAAGTCCCAGACAAACCATAATTGTAAGTTACACAAGTCATTTCTATTATTGAATATCTGATTAATATTATTGGCAATAAGGATTCCCTTTTAGATACTCCTTCACACTGTAATACAAGATGAAAGTCTGAAAAACGTTTTTTTTTATGAAATTACGTTAAAGACTCAACAGATTGTCACACACTCTGTTGGATCATTAAGATAATTATGTCACACACTCACCGTGGCCCTGGCGCACAGGCAACCGAAGGAACACGGGCGGGTTTCTTTTTTTTTTGATGATTTCCCAAACGAAAAAAAAAATGTGTCACACACTCAACAGACAGGTGAGTACGTCCACTAACGTAGTAAATGGTCATATACCTTTTACAAAAACGTAAAATAACATCACGCCTGTACTTCCCTAGGGGTTACGCAGAGGTGTACCTATAGTTCACCCACATTTGACCAGTCCTGTTTAAGTCCCATGTAATAGGGGGCGAGCCTATTGCCATCAACATGGCACGAATCAAGACTCCGGGCTGCTACTGGGAAAAATTCTAACGGAAAAACTCAATAACAGTTTGCCCAACCCGGGAACTGAACCGAGGACCTCACGCTTGTCAATCGTGATTGTGCCCACTATATATATATACATATAGACTAACGAGCACGCACGCATTTTAGTTGCGAATCAAGGCGATCCTGATTATGCAAGTCACGGTAAGAGACTGTACAGCGTACATCGCTGACATACCTGTCACCTGCCACGGCATAATGATCGGTACCCTTTACTGTGGCCCCCGTGACCCTATGCAGTACCGTGTCCCGGAACTCGGAATATAATACGTAAGTATAGAAAAACTATCGCAACTTGGTTTATAAAAAAATCTCTTTGAAATGGACATTGCTTTTGATCAAAGACTTTAGTCGGGCGCTAACACTGCATAGACTCTGCGCAGGCGCTGCTTATTCGTAGATGTTGCGTACACGACGTGTCTACGTCTTGACTAGACTTAACCAAAACTCGCAGTTTTATAAAGGTTAGATTTTTGTGATCTGATTTATTTTATTTACATCTAGGTACTTAATATTATTATGATTGTCTTTATGCAGATTGTCCAAAGAGATCGTTTGGCGCAAAAAGACTCCGTCTCAACAGCGAGTATGATATAATTGACAAAGTTATTGTTAAAACATACTTATCTCATTCTAATTTGTTACAAATATTACAACATACTTTAATGATATAACATTTTTTTTTTTTACACGTAAAGTCTAATGGAGAACGTTCAACGTGTTTGTGTGCTTAACATGCATCTAGGTTAGCGAGTAGGTATGGATCTCCTAATTATAAAATAAACAAATGTCTTTGCTCGGGTGATCGAGTGACAGGCATTCGTAAGTGCCTGCAGAATAAACAGATCAGAAGGTAGGTGCACTAGCTAGGTACCTATGTTATTATAGGTTAGTAACAGGCGCGGGCTGTTTGGAACGCAGTTGTTCCGAAAGGTGATACAATCAGTACAAATCCTTGTCGGCAGTGTCCTTGTTATAGATAGATACGCCAGTGCTTGAGTGGTCTCAGCCGGCGACATCGTAACACGCCCAGAGCTCTTCCTGTATAAACGTCAGCTGACATTGACATTTAGACAGAACAGTGGCCCGCGCACCTCACACACTGTTCCGCCAACAACCTACGAAAGGCCGCTTGCACTGAAAAATACTCGTTGTATAATATATTTTTAAACCAGATGCAAAGTTCATATACTGCATGCCATACATTCGCTCGATTAGCGTCCTTGGCCGATCGACTGTCCCTTCGAGAACGGAGATGCGATCGCGACTTGCGAATGCGTATCGAATCCATTCATTAGTAGGCACTTGAATGGAAGATGTCTCGGGCGGAGATTAATTAATGGGCAGTTACTAGCTTTATGTTCCTTATGTTGTTGGAAACGTTGGTAGCGATCTGTGGTCGCTTTCATTTGTAAGAAGTAGAAATAAGCAATGAACGGAGCTGTTATCTGTAGATATTAGAGCTCGTAATTAGCGTCAGAACAGTAACAATACGGGCGTGTGACCTTGATCTCGTTTCGAGCGCAAGCTGCGCCTCTATCCACCTGTTTGTACTTGAAGCTTAGAAGGAACCGCCCAACAACATACTCGTTCTAGAAAGGCTACTATCGGCTTATTTTCTGATAATTGTAGAACACATTACACTTCGATTCTGAAGGTGTAATTAGTGTCACCGGAGTAGACGTTACTGGCTGGCAAGGAGTATTATTAAAGCTAAATTCGCATTTATTGCATAGTGTAATAAGAGCAATTTAGCTGAATATTTGCGATCGAAATGCAAGTTTCATCATCGTGTCCCGAGGCAGTCGCATCGGTTCGCAATGCAACTGCTCGCAAGTCGGCCGCATTGCCTTTGTATCGTATATCTTGCATACATAATTATAAAGTCAGATTAGTATTAGGCATTATTGGTCTCCGCGCATGACGCCATTGTTGCGTTAATTTTATATAATTTTGTTACGGCAAGAACGATAGAATGTCAACAAACAAAATATAGTCTCAGACGTTTTGATAAGAACGACTGGTGAAAAAGCAGATAGGATGTTTATTTATGCGTATTAAGCTGCACAGTCTATTACAATAATAATAAATTAAATATCGGAAACTATGAAATTAAATTAAAACAACTTAGAAGTAGAGCCCACTTTTATATCAATATTTCGAATTGAACAATGAATGTCCGCAAATTGGCTTATAATACGAGAGAGGAAGTGAACGTGGCCATGATGTGGTACTTACACGTTACTGTTCAAATGTTTGCTGCACTAGTACCTACCTCGTACAAGTAAATGTAACGAATTATAGAAAAATGTAATGAAACAACACGACAAGCGAGATGTCGCGAGGGAATGTGGAAAGCGGCGGCGATTTGCAGCACGCATCTCGACGTGAGACCGTTTCAATTCAAGTTGGTCACACATTGATCAGGCATTATTGTTTGAATATCAGTATAGGTAGGTACATATTAAAACAGACTAACTACAGATACATACATACATAGCAGACATGGTAAATTAAGCTTTTCCCTAATTAAAAGTACCTAGTTATTTTTCTTGATATCTGTGGTACGTATAGTTGCGCGGGAAGGCAATGCAATTACATACAGGATACTATTCCATGTTTTTTTTTTTACTTATTGGACTTAATTAGACGTAAAATATGCCAATAATAGGTGATTGGCTGTAAGTACTACACCTATGTGTTTATTATATACTTATATTCATACTACTTCCAAGAACATTAAGTTCCCTTCTCATTGATAATTTAAATAGAAGTAATATTTGTTTTGGAGAAAAACTGGTATTCTAACAATGTTTACAAATTCGTTATGGCATCATAACAGGTCTTAGATTAAAAAAACAGGTCTTAAAACAGATAAAATACCTTTATATATAAAAACTTAGGTAACCGTAGCGGTATATGTATGTATATGTTACATCTGAATTAATTTAGGCATATTAATTAAATAATAGATTGACTCACAACTTTACGCGGTTTTTACTGTCAATTTTGAGATTTAAGGGCGTGAAGTTTTTTGCTATAATTAGTCTCTTTTCACCATATCCGTCTGCGTAAAATTAAGCTTTAAATTGCAAATTTTTGTTAGAGTCAAGTGTCCCCCTCCCTGCCAGCTAAATGGTTGCTTTTGGATATGTGAAAAAAATCACATCAGTAATATGTTACATTATAACGAAATTAAAAGGAAAACTATCACAGCTGTAATAGTCGACCAACTTGCATTTCCAGTTAGAACGTATGGGAGAACATGTTTTTCAACTACAATGTTATGTTTAAGTTTGTTCTTGGGATAAATTCATTCCAACTACGGAACCCTTGTGGTCCAACATGCACTTGTTTTTATAATAAACAAGCTGACCCGACAGACGTTGTCCTGTCTTAACTATGAATGTCATATATCGTTTAGTTTTAGTTTTGACTATTGACTAAAACTAAAACTATCGACTCATTTATCAACCGATCCATCTGTGTTAAACGATATTTGCAGCGCGCATTCTGTCAATCGCTGACAGTTATTTCAAGCAAATGACAGTTATGTAAAATTAATATTGGCGTTAAGTTTTCTTAAATTTTGTAACGTTCCGATCAACTTCCTTATTTTTTTATTTCATAAGATCCTTCTCCTGACAATAACGAACACAACAAAAAAAAATGTGAAATCGGTCCAGCCGTTCACGCGTGATGTCGTGACCAAGGGAAATATGGATTCACTTCTCCTGACAGAAAAAAGCACAACAAAAAAAAAAATTGTGAAATCGGTCTAGCCGTTCACGCGTAATGGCGTGACCAAGGGAAATAGGGATTCATTTTTATTTAAATAGATTAATTAGTAGGCATAATAAATGTGGCGTTCCTGCCAATTTTGATATTCGACAAGATCCATTATTTTTGACTGGTTTCCTAGTTTCAAAATAATAAAATACCGAAGAAAAGTGTTTAAGAATACCTTAGTTAGTACCTAGCCTTCAGCCCTTTACAGGCAAGAAGCAAATCTTTAGGTAATTGACAATAGCGCTTCTCGGCTACAAATAGGAATCAAAACAGCCATGCGTTTGATGTTAGTTGAATCGAATGACCACCAAATTTTGCAGTTTTGATAAAATTTTATTTCTTTAGTTAATTGAATTCACTTTATCATCATTACATAAAATATGATAATTTACGCTAAATTTTTTGATAATTATGCGACGAAAAGCATTTCTGAGCTCTGTTTTACGATTTTTTAATCATGATAATATTTTATTAACCGACTTCACAAAAAGGAGGAGGTTCTCAATTCGTCTGTATGTTTTTTTTTTTTTTTTTTATGTGTGTTAGCTCATAACTTTTTTCTGGGTGAACCGATTTGGATGATTCTTTTTTTATTTGATAGGTGGTGCTTCACATGTGGTCCCATTTAAATTTGATCAAGGTCTGACCAGTAGTTTTTGAGTTATCTTTAATATTGCATATTTTTTCCACTTAGTTTATATGGATGATGTGTTAATAATTTCCTGTCACTGTTATTTACACACCAAGTAGTGGTATACGAGTTTGTGTGGGGTAGGTACCGCAACTAAAAAGTGAAAAATAAAAACTTTTTTACAAAATAACAACCGACTTCCAAAAAAAACACTAAAAGACGTGAAAAATAACTTTTTTTTCGGAAGTCGGTGCCTTTGGTTTTGTATTTTCGTTTTTGGCCACCGACTTCCGAAATAAAAGTTATTTTTCACGTCTTTTAGTGTTTTTTTTGGAAGTCGGTTGTTTTTTTGTAAAAAAGTTTTTATTTTTCACTTTTTAGTTGCGGTACCAACCCCACACAAATTCGTATTCCACTAATTGGTATGTAAATAGCAGTGACAGCAAATTATCAACACATCATCAATATAAACTAAGTGGAAAAAATATGCAGTATTAAGGATAACTCAAAAACTACTGGTCAGACATTGATCAAATTTAAATGGGACCACATGTGAAGCACCAGCTATCAAATAAAAAAAGGATCATCCAAATCGGTTCACCCAGAAAAAAGTTATGAGCTAACACACATAAAAAAAAAAAATAAAAAAAAAAAAAAAAAAAAAACATACAGACGAATTGAGAACCTCCTCCTTTTTGTGAAGTCGGTTAATAACAACCGACTTCCAAAAAAAACACTAAAAGACGTGAAAAATAACTTTAATTTCGGAAGTCGGTGACCAAAAACGAAAATAGAAAACCAGACACCGACTTCCGAAATTAAAGTTATTTTTCACGTCTTTTAGTGTTTTTTTTGGAAGTCGGTTGTTTTTTTGTAAACAAGTTTTTTTTTGATGAAATAATTTTTAATGTCTTTTCTTTGAACATTTGACCATACATTTTTTTTTTTCTGGTTTGGAATTTATATCAATACGCGCAACTATGCGACAAAAACTAAGCGTTCTACGAGTGTCCTACGTTTGGGCAGCGCCTTGAACTCAAAAGATTATTGGGAAGGGAAAAGTACGTTTTAATTAGGTACCTACCGTCCATTCCGGAGATTATGAAAAGCCTGAAACTTGAATTCCTAGGCATTATAAGTAAAGTCTTGGACACGTTTTCGTTGGGTACCAAATATATACTTTCATATAACACTAGCTTCCGCCCGCGTGGATGTCGAAATATATCCCACAAGAATGTGCTATCGGGACAAAAAGTAGCCTATGTCCTTCCCCAGGACGCCATCGATCCACTTGCCAAATTTTATTGAAATCCATTCAGTGGTTCAGGCGAGAAAAGGTAACATACAGACAGAGTTACTTTCGAATTTAAAATATGTATTAGTATGGATAATGAAGCTGAAGAGATTATAATGAGATGATTTAAAAAAAAAAACTATTCGTTGTTGATAGCCTAATTCTTGAGGAAGGTTATAGGCTATTTAACATCACGCTACGACCCTTAGCAGCCGAGCAAAATAATAAAAGGGTCAGAAAGAACGCTAAGCGTAAACGAAGTTAACGCGGGCGGGCATTGCATGATACGCGGTGGTTCAGGAGTCGAAGGAGTTTTATAAAAATGTGGCTGTTATTTTAGTGTATTGTGTACCTTACGACTTCCACGCAAACGAAGTCGCGGGCAGAAGCAGGTGTCTAATTATGTATGTAAACCAATAAAATATATTATGGGAATAGACACCTACAGTTAGCAACAAAAGTCGATTAGCACTATTCCTTTAACACACCATCTAAATTCACACAAAATTATTCTATACATTGTTTTTCAGCATTTGATATAAAAATAATAATAATATTCTTTAAATTTTAGCTCTGTTCCCATTTAATTTAAATATTTTTCTCAGTAATTAACACTTGAGTTTTATTAAAGCATGACTTTAAATTAAAGGTAATTTAAAGTCATGCTTTAATTAAATCTCTGAAAAAAGAAAGCTATGATTAGGCTTTCAATAATCCCTATAGGTAATAAAATCAGACGATAATCACCTTTCAGTGGTTGTGTTAATAAGCTGTAACGGGTCCCAGATGTTGTAAAGAAGCTAAACCTTCGTCTCTCGTATCGGCAGGTCTACTCCCTATAAAGCACGAGCGTTTCCTAAACAGTTAAATAGCGGACGAAAGATTAGTTCAGATCCCGAACTAAGAATGAATGACAACACGTTTTGTTTGCTTTGGTCTGCTTCACCTATGGTGCAGGATATTAAGAAGAGAGAAAGGTTCTACGAGAAAATAAATAAAACAGATGAAAGGAAATAAAACATTACAAGTTTGAGAAAGAGGCAGACCAAAGCAGAGATGAGTGAAGCAAGAACGGTGACTTATAAAGATGTACGGATGAATATTGGGATTAGGGCACCAGGATGGCGACGTTTTTGTTAAAAACAAATAGCGCCTACCTACCTAAAAGTGCCATAGGCCTGGATTCACCCACATAATGCAAGATCGGCACCCTAATTGCATAACGCAAGGAATGTTGTTGAAGTGTCAAAATGAAAGCCATTGCTACCGTTAGTGTGTTAGGGAATTACCCCGCAGGAAACAATCCATTCAAAAAACAATTGATACTTTAAAAACTCTTTAACGTTTCGTATAGGCCGTAAAGAATCAGTTATCGAATATTAATTATGAAATACTTTTAAACGATTGGTAAATAGATATTTATGTAGGTAATTTTGAAAGCTGACAGTCAGAATGGTATATTAATTCATTTATTTTTATATAAAGTTCTATAATTATGGAAATGATTACCGAACAGCGCTTGACTCTTCATTGCGCAAATAACGAAAGAGAACATTTTATTTTATCATGATCATAATTAATGGTTTTCAGTTTGTCCTGCTCCTGAAGCCCGCGGATCATTTATGAGAGACTAGGGATCCAATTTTTCTGATAATGAGTTGAATTATTTTATGTATGAACATCATAATAATCAGATTACTGTAGTTGCTGATAACATAGTATTGAGGAAATTGGGACTTCGGGAATTCGCATCGGTTCAGCTCCCGCTACATAGGGAACAGCGACAAGTGTGAAATTATGAAATACTAGGACTCTTACTTTCAGTTGAACGAGTTCATATACTGTCACAGTCACAACCAGCGCCCCTAATCGGGTTGGATTATCATCGTCAGCACCTTTTGATATTATTTCGCCAATTATTTCAAAACTGGGCCGATGCCGTAGTATTTCATTGATAGCGCGTTGACGCCGTTCGGTTAGTCGTCGTACTTGACAACTTTATACACAAAAGCTCGCGCGCGCGCATACTCTTGCCTCACTTGGGACGGCCAGCCGAGTATCAGCTAATACTCGCTCAATGTTAAGTGAATCTAACGATTATAAGGTGCCATGAAATTCCAAACATCCACACATTACCTACATGTAGCCTAAGCTTATGTTTAATAACTGTTATGCAACGCAAAGTACAGGTTCCAAAGGATAGCGCTTAATTATGAGAAGTAACGTGATAGTTTCGCAAATCACTGCAACACGAACTTATGATTTTTGAGGTGGGCTTTTATGAAATGTTTGATTGCATTTTGCTGCGGGGGCATAAACTAAAGAGTTCAGTACAAAATATCACTTTAAGCTACAACAAATCACACAGTTATGACATTAAGGGTACTGACCTGTTTCTTACTGAAGATCTAGATGCGAGGGTGAGATTCCTCTGAGGCAATCGCGGCGCCGCCGAGGGCGCCGGCGGGATCTGGGGCGCGGGCGGGGAGGTGCGGGGCAGGCGACCACCCGCCGCCGCCGCGCTCGCCAGCAACACCACCATCCACCACCTGGACATCACGATATCACGATACGCACGAGACGCGCGACTAACGATTCAGAACGTACTGTCACAACAGCCACTCACCGACTCACGGCGTCGTACGCGCACGCAACGACGTTCACTTTTGTTGTGCTTGTGGAGGCGCCCCACTCCGATGAAAGTGGGCTTTCACTGGAGCCCGCAGCGCCGCGCCGGCAGCCGCAGAACGCTGGCCAGCCCTCGACTGTCACCGACATCTTTATATTTCTGGTAATTATACCAGCTCAACTAGGAGTTAAGGGATGCTGATGTAGTATCCTCCCTTTATTCCTGAAAAAACGAATATTTAAAACCGTGCGTGTTCGTTATCTTGGTACTGCAGCCAGGCTGCCTACTTTTTAGTAAGAGGCATTAAATAGTAGGAACGAGCGAAATGATGTTGAAAAAACAAACGATATTCATTTGATGACCATAAGATGGATAGAGCATCTGTTTGGACCCTAAAGGTATGAATTTAGGGCATTATCTTGGACCTACTTATTCCTAAACGAGGAGTAGAAAACTAGCAGCCGGACGATCAGATTAATATATATTTTAAGGGTGAAAAGTGAAGGTAATAAAACCTGATATATTATATTATCTGTATAGACACAGACTTTTTTCTAAGAGGATAGATTGTGGATGAAGTTGCCACTGGCGAGGTGAATGAATTTGACACTTGAATATAAACAAGAATTTACATTTACATGATAAATAAATCGTATGATATGAATTAAAGATTTATCGTATGCATAGCAATTGGAGCAGCAAAAGAAGTAACATTTTTTGAGAGTGATGATTTTTATTTGATACCATTTTAATAGGTAGGTATTTTTTCTAATGAATACATTAGACTACCTATTATTAAGTAGTACGAGTATATAATAGGTCTTTACCTATGAAATTGCCGTTTTGTATGAAAAAATTTAAACGAATTTTTTTCATGAATTTTTTATTTGTATTAATCGAAGTAATCACCCATGCAATCAATGCATCTTTGCCATCGCAGTGGCAGTTTATTGATGCCCTTCTTAAAGAAATCAGCTGGACGGGAGGCAACAAATTCTTCAAAGGCATTTTGTACTGCCTCTCGGGTATTAAATTTTTTTCCCGCCAAGAAGTTATCCAAATTCTGGAAAAAGTAGTAGTCTGTAGGCGCAAGGTCTGGTGAGTAGGGCGGATGACGGAGAGCTTCCAACCCCAGTTCTTGCAACTTGGAGACCGTCTGCTGTGCAGTATGAGGTCGCGCGTTGTCGTGCAGGAGCAGCGGAGACGAGCGATTGACCAATGCTGGTTGGAGATGCGCTAGCTTCTCCATCATTGTGTTCAGTTCTTCACAGTACACATCTGCAGTAATGCTCACCCCGTTTGGTAAGAAGCTGTGATGAATCACACCGGCGCTAGACCACCAAACAGTGACCATCACTTTTCTAGGGGTAAGTTTTCGTTTAGGGCATTGTTTAGGTGCTGAACCAGGATCCAACCAACTTGCTGAGCGCTTACGGTTATCAAACAGAATCCATTTTTCATCGCAGGTAACAATGCGGTTCAAAATTCCTTCATTTGTGTGTCTGTTGAGCAGTGCAAGGCACGTCTCGACGCGTACTTCGCGCTGGCGATCATTGAGTTCGTGGGGCACCCATTTGTCAAGCTTTTTTACCTTGCCAATTTGACGCAAATGGACCAATATTGTTTTGACGCTAACGTCGAAAGCTGCTGCTAATTCAGCCGTAGATTGTGTATCATCAGCTTCCACAATCGCCTTTAATTCGTCATTGTCGACCAAAGTCTTCGGACGACCGCGAGGTTCATTTTTCAGGTCTAAATTTCCAGAACGGAAGCGAGCAAACCAATAACAGGTGGTGCGTTGGTTTGTAGTGTTAGCTCCGTAAACGTCGTTGATGTTGCGTGCCGCTTGTGCCGCGTTGCTGCCACGACGGTACTCATATTCCATAATTACTCGAATTTTTAACGTATCCATGATGACGAAAAAGATTGAAATGCGATGAAAATGTAACACTAATCAATAAAGAAATGACTACTTTTAGAAAAAAAAATCCATGTTTTTAAAATAAAATTAATTTGAAATTAGAATTCTTAGCCAAACAAAAATTATTTTGATTTGAAATGGCCAGTACTGCAGAACGGCAATTTCATAGGTAAAGACCTAATACTTAGGTACCTACTTATTAAAGTGTCTAACAAATAGATATGGTCTAAAAAACCGGGCAAGTGCTTGTCGGACCACGCACACAGATTCCGAGTTGGGATGACTTTATACCAAAAACAAACTTAACAATATTGTAGTTGAAAAACATGTTCTCCCATACATTGATATACGTCACGGTCAATTGTATTGTCTAACTGACGATAAATGTTTGTAATTACATTTTTTTTTTATATGTTATTCAACTCGTACGGTATTTTACTATGGGGACGGGCTGCAGACGTCGAGTCTATTTTCAACCGACTTCACAAAAAGGAGGAGGTTCTCAACTCGTCTGTATGTTCATTTTTTTTTTTTTCTTATGTGTGTTAGCTCATAACTTTTTTCTGGGTGAACCGATTTGGATGATTCTTTTTTTATTTGATAGGTGGTGCTTCACATGTGGTCCCATTTAAATTTGATCAAGGTCTGACCAGTAGTTTTTGAGTTATCCTTAATACTGCAGATTTTTTCCACTTAGTTTATATGGATGATGTGTTAATAATTTCCTGTCACTGTTATTTACACACCAAGTAGTGGTATACGAATTTGTGTGGGGTAGGTACCGCAACTAAAAAGTGAAAAATAAAAACTTTTTTACAAAAAAACAACCGACTTCCAAAAAAAACACTAAAAGACGTAAAAAATAACTTTAATTTCGGAAGTCGGTGGCCAAACACGAAAATACAAAACCAAAGGCACCGACTTCCGAAATTAAAGTTATTTTTTACGTCTTTTAGTGTTTTTTTTGGAAGTCGGTTGTGTTTTTGTAAAAAGTTTTTATTCTGCAGAAAAGAGCCATTAGAGCCATATATGGCCTCCGCAGACGCGACTCGCTAAGGGAACGGTTTAAAGATATTAACATCATGACGGTACCTTGTCAATATATCTATGAAAACATCATGTACGTAAGGAAAAATCTACATCTTTTTAGTAAAAGAGGTGAAAAACACAATTATATCACTAGAAATAGGGATCAATTAGTTCAACCAGGTTTCAGGCTAGCTAAAGTAGACTCATCTTTCATGGGTACTGTTTAAAATGTTACAATAAAATACCTCCCCATATTCTTCAACTGAATGAAACTAAATTCAAATCTTGTATAAAACGCACATTATGCAGCCAAGCATATTATAAGTTGAGGGATTACATCGCTGATAAAAATGCTTGGCTCAACGCTGGTCCTGCTCCACAAGGGCGCATAAAATATTTGATTAGCATTTGAAACTACTGTTGGAGCTGCTGAAGATTTTAAAAACTTATCCTTGCATTGTATAAATTCAATGTTTTAGTATTGTATAATTGCATAGCACATGTGTGAGTACTATGTACCTATTATAAAGCTACCATTTAATAGGTTTTTCTTTCATTGACTTGAATGTGCCCTGGCGGCTGAGAGTATGTCATGCTCACTCTAATGTCTCGCTGGTGGTGGCGTGTGTGTTGGATCATTAAGTTCCCTTCAAAATGGCTGAGCTGAATGGTGCTGATCTATGCGTCATGTTCGTGAACAGGCGCCGTCAGTGGGGACTGGTCATTTCTTAGCTGCCACGGCTTATTTTAATTTAATTTAATATTTGAATTGCTTTTGTCTTTTTATTACGGACGCTTTTAACGTTCTGCATCGTTCTCACATGCATAATTTCAACATGAACGATGTAATCAATATTTTGTAACCATATTTTGATTTAAAAGAGTGTCCATGGAGTTTCTTGCCCGTTCTTCTCCATACGTACCTACTATGCTTTGGAATGGGTAACTGGCTTCATCTTTTTGACTGACCGACCCCTTGACAATTCAAAAGTGCCTGTAATTGGTTTATTTTAAATAAATGCTTTGAGTTGAGTTTGAACTACAAATTAACGATTTTCGGACTTTTTACTTTACTTGTGTTGTGAGAGCTTGCTTCTTGCCAAATTTCATGATTGTAGGTCAACGGGAAGTACCCTATAGGTTTTGATTTATTTGCGAGTATCAAAATACTTTAGCATAAACGGCCGTATTTTTTTATTACGTCGACTTATACGCTCGATTTCTTTAGAGCTCTAAGGGACAGTAGACCTACGTATTTGATATTAATTTCAACTTGATACCTCTACGCGTTCTTGTGAAAAAGGGTTTTGACAGACTGACAGACAGACGGACGGACAACGAAGGGATCCTATAAGGGTTCTGTTTTTTTTTCCTTTTGAGACACGGAACCCTTAAATAAATTCAAGTAGCTTTTCATTAAGGTTTCGTTATGTATCCCAGTTAAATGAAAACTAGAAACAGTTTGGTCACTGAAATTAAACTAAGTACCGTACATAATAAAACAGAAAGAAAGAAAAGTAGGTTAATTATGTAAAAATACACTTTTTTTTTTGGGTAGGAAATCATTAATTGATCTCTCCCGCTCTGGGCGGAGCTGCGGGCGTGTCAGACTCTTACTGACTAAATCCCACCCGTGTTCCTTCAGTTGCCTGTGCGCCAGGGCCACGGTAACTCTTTCGAACAACCCGCGCCCCGGCAGGAAGTAAATATACACTAACATAACACTCTTTGATTAAAGATTGCGCTAAAAATTATTCTTGGTAAACGATATAAAACAACACAAACATAGTTTCATCATTCCTAATAGTTGGGCTCTATAATGCATAGTAGTGACATCTCTCGGCCAATTTAATAAACAGACGGACTGCCTAACAAGTCCGATATGATTACCTGTCGGCAGAAATATAGGAACTTCAATACAAACTTTCATCTCCTATAACCTTAAGGGGTGAAATTTTCCAAAATCATTCCTTTATGTCCACCTGCGCTAGGTATAAAGGGTGGCAGGGACATTGACTCGCAACCTGTTACAATGGATTCAGGACATTATTCTGGACCCAACCCCACCACCACCCCCCCCCCATGCGTTACCGCGTAGCTGTTGCACTTTTGTAGCAAACAGCAGATTTTTTTTAATGTAAATAACCTTGATAATGGTGCCGATTGTCTTGTCACAAAATTCTCTAAACTAGACTAAAAATCACAAAATTTTTGTTTATTCCTGTCAAACGACGATTTCTCATTGTTAAATAGACTAAAGTGCCACAGCAGTTTGACAGCACTAAGATCGCACTGAGTCATTAGCTTAGTGAAATTGGCAATTTTGCTATTCTGAATTTGACTAATTTCACAACAAAAAAAAATTGTCTAACTAAATCTGGCTATTTTTTATCGCGATTAGACGATAGATCGAAAGGTGTGTAATCAAATTAGTTGTCGTGAGTCTCAACTTTGGATGCTTTTAAATAATTAATATTGTACTGTGGTAAGTGGTTTTATTCATGTTTCGTATGAAGAACTAACACACCATGTTTTTTAAACCATAAAACATATAGGACAACCACTGTTTTTCTTATTAGAAAAAATCTTGTTGGAATCTGTGAAAAAAGTGTCTTTGTTCATCTTAAACAGTCGTCTACAAACGGAAACATCGTATATTCAAATACAACGCACACTTTAATATAGCCCTACTCACTAGCATTCATAAAAAAATACAACGGTCGCAGAATACCAAGAAATGACGCCGCTTATCGGGTTTGTTTACAAACACTCGACTCGCGAGCCGACGCGTCATATGACGTGTACAATGTAGTGGGAATACCTAAGCGCGTGAGTACAATTTAGTGTTAGAAAAGTCTGGTATGCTTTTCATACCAAAAGCGTCCCAGCGGGTAAAATTCACCACAACACCTCGACTTCAGGTGCAAAAACAGTACTGTATTTTATTTTATTCTGCTTATATCTCGAAAATGATGTGTCCTATCGCAAAAATAATGAAAATTTCGACCCCCTTTAATCATTTTTTAACCTAATAATTTTTCATATTTTCCATACAAAAAGTGAAATAATCCATATAAAAAACTTTTTTACAAAAAAACAACCGACTTCCAAAAAAAACACTAAAAGACGTGAAAAATAACTTTAATTTCGGAAGTCGGTGCCTTTGGTTTTGTATTTTCGTGTTTGGCCACCGACTTCCGAAATTAAAGTTATTTTTCACGTCTTTTAGTGTTTTTTTTGGAAGTCGGTTGTTTTTTTGTAAAAAAGTTTTTATTTTTCACTTTTTAGTTGCGGTACCTACCCCACACAAATTCGTTTACCACTACTTGGTGTGTAAATAACAGTGACAGGAAATTATTAACACATCATCCATATAAACTAAGTGGAAAAAATCTGCAGTATTAAGGATAACTCAAAAACTACTGGCCAGACCCTGATCAAATTTAAATGGGACCACATGTGAAGCACCACCTATCAAATAAAAAAGAATCATCCAAATCGGTTCACCCAGAAAAAAGTTATGAGCTAACACACATAAAAAAAAAAAAAAACATACAGACGAATTGAGAACCTCCTCCTTTTTGTGAAGTCGGTTAAAAACACGTCGAGGCTGCCCCAAATGCGCGCCAAAGCCTCTAAAAAAATTTACGGTTTAGGGCAATCAAGTACCACGTGGAAGCGCGATTGTCAAATTAAATTTTAGTTGCGTCAAAATGTTTTTTTTTTTTTGAAAAATAGCTAAGATTCTCATAGCCAAAGTAAGGAATTTTAGTGATAGTTTAGTTCGGTGTACAAGACAATCGGTACCAATGTTAATTTAATGTTTTACATTTCTTGTAAAACCATTCATGAAAGAGAAGCTAAGAAGGTATGTACCTATCTTCCTATCTTTTCTTTCATAAATGGTTTTCATAACTGTATTTGTTTAAGGTAGATTGGAAATTACGGGAAGTAAGTATCGTCATTCCTAATGTGCTTAGAACAGTTAAACCATTTGTTTGTGTTTATTCTTAAATGCAACTAAGTCCGTGTGTCATACACACATGATATGATAATTATGACCTTTGAGGTCCGGCCGGATGAAGCGAGGTGATAGCTAAGGCGATTATAAGAGAAAGGTACTCGAGTAAGTTAAGGACACCTGCTACCTAACAGTATTAGGTCCAGCCATTGAAATGGGTTAATAATCAGAGTCGTAGGTATAATAAGTGTACAGGTACAGTCAGCCTCAAAATTATGTCTACATCGACAAGCACGAAATGGAATGAAATTGTTTGTTCAGTAAATAGGATATCAGTATGACTTTTTCAGATCATATATAAAAAATATAGTAAAATAAGCAAGAGAGAGTCGACATTTCCTATTTCCTATTACCTCCTTTATGTATAAACATCGCTTAAGGGGACTACATGACCTAAACGCAAATTTATAATGCCTAAAAAATAAAAATATATGATCCACTGGAGTAACCAAAATCAGAAAAACATATGATATTCTTCTGGATATATGCTAGTTAGATAGTGTGTTGAAAACATAATACAATTAACTTGATATGATAGAAAAAAATCACGAAGATACGTCTAAAAAAATCTTTTAACGATTAAAAACCATACTAATATACATGCAAACATTCAGATTTTTTGTCAGATTATTCTACAAGTAACATACTAACGTAATAGTGTTTAAATTTTTTAGCCCAATGAATAGTTTTTTTGTAAATCCATAATTGCTTCATATTTTGCAATAAATTACCAGCGTTGTGTCATCGCGCGTCTCTTGTCTTTTCTATGCAATCCGACAGTAACCGCGCTTCAGCTCTTGTAAGCCTCTTAAAGTTAAGTAGTGATTAGCGACTGTTTAACCATACATTTTTGATGTTAAAACGCCTCTTAACTTTAAGCAACCTTTATAAATAAACACCTAAAATTACATGTAACAAAAGGCATTCGGACTGGCCTTTTGAGGAAAGTATCAGACACGGTTTGAGTTAACCTGTCCCAACAGTCGGCACGCCGTTATAACTTTGCAACCAGGTGACGCATTTTGAAGCTGTTTTCAGATATTTTGATCTTTGTTAGACCCTGTCCTACTTTTAGACTACTTAAAACTGAAAAAAACGCGAAAAAAGTAATCGTCGATCAACATAGACCTTTTTTATCATCTTCTTTTCAAAAACTCAACTAATTATTATTACAAGCTGTTATTTAACTTACAATGTTTGTATGTATGTTCGGGAGAAATCTTGCAAGCTGAAAAAAACCACTTTCTCTTATCCTACGGAGTTGAAATTTCACACGTTGATTCTATTTCAAAGACAATGCATTTTTATGATGCAAAACCTGATTCCACACCCAGGATAGGCTCCAGACGAAGGAACTTCTTAGCGGTCAACGGTACAGACACGAAATTTAATATTCGCATTTAATTATGGTAGTTACTTCTAAAGTCCACCATGACCTGGCTGCTGCACCCAGGATTGGGTCCAGTCGAAGGAACTCCTCAACGGTCAACAGCAGAGACATAACATTTTATATACGCAAACAATTATGATAGCTCGTTCTAAAGTTTCCCATGATCTGGCTGCTGCACCCAGGATTGGCTCCATACGAGAGATCTCCTCAGCAGTCAACAGCACAGGCACGAAATTTTGTATAAGTACTCATTCAATCATGATAGTCCGTTCTAAAGTATGGCATGACTTGGTAGTGCAACTCGGATGGGTTCATACCACCATGACTTGTGTAAAGGCGTGTTTGGGTTCGTTGGATTTGACTTTACAAGTACCTTTCAAGAGAAGGTAATGGAATGGATACGAGTATTTAAGAAATTCTAATGCTAAAAAGTAAAAAATAAAATGTAAGTAAAAACCTTTTAAAAACCAGCTTATAATTAACTAAAAAGTACAAAATAAAACTTACGTTAACATAGAACTTTAATATTTTATTTCTATACGTAGGTTTGTACATACAAACACTTTTACACGTCAATCATATTTTAAAAACTAAATGAGGTCGGAGTTTCCTATCTAACTACTCTGAGAAGAAAGGTCGAAACAAACTCAGAGGTTACAGTCTATTTAGTATTTTATTTTAGTTAGTTTAGTATTCTTTCACTTTTATTTTAAAAACTGCAACAGTTTGGCAGTCCCTAACGTCAAGCGGAAATGAATTCTACAGCCGCTCCGCGTGCACAGTGAAGGAGTAGTAGAAGTCAGTGGAGTGGGGAGGGGACTTAAGGAGGTTTCTAAGATGCGACCTGCAAGGTGCATCTGAAGGACGGGCATAGGACAAACGCTCCCGCAGATAGGAGGGCGTTTTAGGATTGGGAAGTAGGTTGAATAGAAGACACAATATCCAAGAGTTCCTGCGAAGTCGAATGGGGAGCCACTTGAGTATCCTGCGAAAGTTGGAAACATGATCATACTTTTTAAGGTTAAATACAAAACGAATACAGATATTTTGCCAACGCCCAAGTTTATTTACCTGTTTATGTTCCTCGGTGTCGCTGACATCCAAATAACAGGCATCGGCGTAATCTACAATAGGCTGAATGAGAGTTTGAGCAAGAGATATTTGGAGTTCAAGGCCAAGAAGCTCTGGAGACATTTCAACTTTTTTTTTGTTTTTTGGGTGGGAAATCATCAAATGACCTCTCCCGCTCTGGGCGGAGCGGAAGGGCGTGTCAGACTCTTACTGACTAAAACCCACCCGTGTACCTTCAGTTGCCTGTGCGCCAGGGCCACGGTAACTCTTTCGAACAATCCGCGACCCCGGCAGGCATCGGCCCTATCGGACCCCGTCAATTATGCTGACATCTCTTTGAGGCGCGCGTGGAACACAACGCGCTATCGACCCGGGCCTGGTCCTTACCGGACGGCGAGCTGCCCATTGCTCGCCGTCCGCAGGCCCGCGCCTACGGTGGCCGGGAGTCGGCTATCGACTCCCGACGCCCAGGGTGTCTCCTCCTGCGGCGACTAGGGACGTGAGGGCGCAATGATTGCCTCTCCCTCACGCGCTCCGCCTCCTCCTTCGCGAGCATTACTGCTTCGCAGAAGGAGGTGACTGCTTCCCATTCCCTCTCGCTCCGTACCATGGCATGAACCAAGGCCGGACGCGAGAGATCGCCGCCGCCGATCGCCGCCACGAGGACACGGCGGTGCTCCGCCCAAGCCAGGCAGACCTCCACCGTATGCTCCACCGTGTCCTCCGGTCGATCCACACAATGCCAACACCCGGGCGTTTCCTCCCGCCTTATACGAAACAGGAACCTCCCGAAACAGCCATGTCCGGTGAGGTCCTGCATCAGGCGGAAGGTGAGGACGCCGTGGCGCCTCTCAAGTCACTCCTCAAAGAGGGGACTTACCACCGCGCGCGCGTATACCTGCCGCTATAATCTTGGCCTGGGATTTCATAGGGTTGATTACTAGTTCCAATGATCACGATCACTCGCTATTCAAATCCAGGTCGCTGTTCATGGCAGACACGGTGGCTTCCGCATCTTCCCTTAAGAAATGATTGTAAAGCTGGAAATCATCGGCATAGAGATGGAAGTAGGAAGAGATGACTCTGGTGACAGAATTAATGAAAATAGAGAAGAGAACGCCACCCTGACGTACAACTGCGGTAAAATAGCACCAATTAGAAGATGACTCGTCGAGACGAACCCGCTGCGAGCAGCCGTTAAGTTAAAGACTTTAAGAGTCAAACCAACCAATAGTGGAAGAGGAGAAATTTTAACATTTAAGGATCCTAGAAGGATGTCGAAATCAAAAGAGTTAAATGCACTGCTAAAGTAAAGAAGTACAAGTAAAGTAAGAGATTTGTGGTCCATAGCCCAGCGGATGTCATTAGTAACCTTCAAAAGAGCCGTAACCTATGTGACCAGGTCGAAAACCAGATTAAAACGGAGTAAGTAGGTCTTTCGTAGATAGAAAGGCAGAAACTTGTTGATGAACCATATGCTCAAGAACTTTAGAGAGATATTGAACGATAGAAATGAAACGGAAATCGGTGGGTGAGACTGGCTTAGGAATTATGGGTAAGGGGATAACACGAGCTTGTTTCCAGGCCTCAGGCACAGTACAAGAAAACAAGGAGAAACAAAGTAGTAGTAACAAGGAGGAACAAGTAGTGTGGTGAGGATAGGAGAAATCATTCTTGAGCAATGATTATCATAACCAACAGCAGTAGAGGAGATAGCACATATAGATTATTTGACCTCAATTTCACTCACGGGACTGATTTCAAAAGAAGAACACTGCGGCATTGGCAAACAAGAAAGTTTAAACGTACCTACTTAGTTGATTTGACGTGCGGATCAAAAGTAACAGGGGGATGTGACTAATGTTTATTAAGAGCACACACGTCAGTGTCATTACTGGAGACGACTAAAGACTTTCTAATGCCGACAGTTTTAAGAAACTTCCAGACTTCCAGACTTGTTTTGGGCTCGGCACTACACTTTGTAGGCTCATTGCATTCCTTACGATGCAAGCTTTTTTCGATGTATTTGGTACACTTGCGCGAAAGACATTTGCCTTTTTCATAGTTTTTGAGTGCGCTGACACCGAATAAAGGGTCAAAATCTAAATTCAAGATGGCCCTGACGAAAAGGACATCATTATTTTTCGTACCCAAAAATTAATGTGCCAGAAATAAAAAAGAAAAAAAATGGGAAATAACACCTTGACATTTTTTTTTTATATGTAGGTATGGCGAACCTTATGATGTTCTGAGGCTTTTAAACAGCCGAACCGCTCTGCGTCGTCTCCTCTCTCCCCTTCGATCACCATCACGTCAGTACTTATCATATGGGCTGTGACTGCCATGTAGTCTCCCTGCGTCCCTGATCTATTTAAGCAATGAGATTGCCTGGGCAAATGGGGTCTCCTCTCCCCACTCGAGTAGTGCGATCGTCTTCACATTGGATCGCACTAGACGGCATCGATGAGTGGCTACTTCTACTTGAGGCAGTGCTTCCGTTGATCAAGGCGGCATGGCTTGGTGATATTGGTATACGGGCTCCCCATCACCTTGGCTTTCTTCTTTGTTTATATTATTATATGGTCTATTACTTGTGCAT
Source organism: Griposia aprilina (assembly GCA_916610205.1). Lineage (NCBI taxonomy): Eukaryota > Metazoa > Arthropoda > Insecta > Lepidoptera > Noctuidae > Griposia > Griposia aprilina. Next base: position 10,281,502 of record OU744283.1, read on the forward strand.
CGGATGTGGTGGCAGCATCGGCATTGACATTGGAAGCGAAACGGACTTCTCACGGAGCACACCAGAGGTAAGAGAAATCAATATGCCTAGCCTTTTCACAACTACGTTGAGGTAGGCTTCTAGTCTAACCAGATGCAGCTGAGTACCAGTATTTCACATGGAACGACTGCCGATTAGACCTCCATAACCCAGTTGCTGGGTCACAGGATATCCCTTGGTCAGACTAATTGTCAGATTTTCGGGAATCTGACAACCCGTATCTATTGACTGTCAAAGTTTTACAAATAACAGCCTGGACCAACGCCTTAGCGTGCTATCCGGCGCACGGAGGGGTCTCGGTATGTAATGAATGGTCATGCATCCACGAACCGACCTCGGCAAGCGTTGCTTGACCTTGAAGATCGAACCGCGCGGCTGTTATTCCAGCCACGTTAGCCACGATCCCCAGAGAGTTAGGAGAAAATATATACTTAATAAGGGTGAGAATTTAGTCTCGTCATGTCTGGGCCAGAACATAATTATGTATAAATATGCAAGCGAACCATCGGTTGCTGCTCTCATAGAACGTGGGAGTTATGCAAAACATGAAGTTTAGATAAGACCACCCGCAATAGGGTTAGAAAGCGTTATTGTAAGAACTACCGACGTGTAATAACAAATGTGTTAAATATATTAAAAGTTTTCCCTCAATTTTTTTATCGTTATTTATTAATATCTATTATGTATCATACCTTAGTACTTTTCTATCTTATCTTTCTTTTTTATCTTAGTACTTTACTTTCATTTTTACCATGGGGTTACAGGCTTAGAACTAAAATTAGCGAATCAATAACTGTTTGCGTCTTTAATCGAATGTCCAAAATAATGTTGGCAAAAATATGATTTTTTGCTTTCAAACTCAAATAGCAAGCAGAGGGTTAATTGTAGACCAATATTGTAAATGTAAAAAAAAATGTAAAGTCGGTAGGTATTTTCAAAATGTTATGGTTGAAACATTTTAAATAAAAATATGATTTTTGGTATTTTCAACCTCAAATAGCAGCTGGAGGTAAGAGGCCTCGTCCCTCGGGGCTGGCTGGATGGCTCCAACGCGAATGTACAAGTACACCCGTGGTGGGGCGATCCAGACCGCCAGGCACTTCTTCTCCTGCAAGCGAGCGGGTGGGCAGGTTGCGGATAGCCCAACTTCGGCTGCGGGACCGACTGTCAGAGGTCGGTTTCGCGGTCGGAGCATCTTGACAGAGATCCCGGACAAGAGAAGTTCCCGCAAGCTAAATCCCCGGCTCAGGGTAACCTATACACCCCTCTTCCTGTGTACCAATCGCCTAAACATTCCATCCCTCCATATCCACATATCCCCTCGGTCCCAAACCCCTAGGCCAAAATCCCAGACCTAGGGTGACCCCAATGAACCCTTACCCATTACCAAATGCCTTCCCTCCTATCCCCATATCCCGTCGGTCCTAGAGGAGGGGTAACCTCGATTCCAAAAAAGCCCACCCCCCAACCACATAAAATGCAGAAGGACAAGAAAAGTACCCAGGTGGGTCCCGGCCAAGCCGGGGAATCCCACACCGCCACGGCGGTCAGCCCCCAACGTAATCTGGGGGGGGCACCCATCTGCAATTTGTTGCCGCGCTTTTTAGCGCGCCCGGCAGCTGATATAGCGCCAACCACCCAGGCAGCGACTTACGCGCCAATAGACCCAACACCGGCTGCGATCAACGCGCCTAGTTCTACCACTCCGGCTGCGACTCACGCGCCAACACCGACCACGACGGGTATGCCTCCCACGAGCCTCTGGCAACAGAGCATCGTGCGGAACAGCGTAACCAACCCCGACAATGACCAAGACCGACACAGACAGAGAGGGACGGGAAAGGATGACGGGCCTGGCAGCTCTACCACTCTCCCGGCTGAGGAAGTACGCCTGCTGAATAAGCGCGGAAAATCCATGGCCCGGGAGAGGAAAGTAGTCGACCGAACGCACGACACCCGCGAAGGCACCAGCCAGCGCCAATTGCAATCGGACGCCGAAAGAGCAGTACGCGACCAGCCGCGAGTACGCGAAGGGGTAACCCAGCGCGAAAAGCGGCCGGACACGGAACTAAGCGGGCAGGGGCAAGTACGCGAAGGGGCAACCCAGCGCGAAAAACCCCCGAACGCGACAGGGTCTGCCGGGGCCGCCAGTCGATCCCAAGACTCCGACGTTACCCACGACCGACCTCGACCTAGGAGGAACAGGGGAAAGCGGGCTGGAGCCCCACGCGAGCAGGCGCCGCTGGCAACCACCATCCTGCCAGGCACCTCCGAACCGCAGCCTGGACCAAGCGTTACAGGGCCGGTGAAGAGGGGGCGCCCTGACGAATCGGCTTCATCGAGTGCACTACAGGGGGGCGCCAAACGCGTGAGGGTCCACTCCGCTCAGGGGGAGCGGAGAACCTACGCGCGAGCCACAAAGGATATTCCTGCGCGGCTGGCCGTAGCTATCTGCTTCCCTCCCCCGTCTAGAGACCTGACCAAGGTAGAGGCGGAACACATAAAGGCGAACCTAGAGAGCCTGTTAATGGACACCGACCCGACGACACCACTCCCTGCCTTCCGTGGATACCCACGGGTAGCGGAAGGTACCGTGCAGATGTGGTGTGAGGACGACTATGCCCTGACCTGGCTGACCCAGAACGTGCCCCTGATAAGACTCCCCGACACTGACCTTACACTAACGGTACTACGACAATCCGACGTGCCCACCCGCGTTCGAGCCTCACTTTTCGTCCCTCGGTACAGAGGTGACATAGTCCGGCTCCAAAGTGTTCTGATTCGTCAGAACACTTGGTATGACATCGCTAGGTGGTCATTGTACAGGGCCACTACCGTCGGTGGCGACAACCATGGGACTTTTTTGACCCTGGGGGTGCCACCGGAGGAAGCGGAACGGGTTCTGGCCCGGGAGCGACGGATATCGTACCTTCTAGGGTCGATATACGTACGCTTCTGGCCCACGACCCGACCCCCTGACACAGAGACCGACTGCACAGACGGGACAGGAACGGTGCCGACATTGACACTGACCAACGACCCAGACATAGCGCAACTGGAGGAGGTCATGGCCCGAGCGGCAATGGCTGACGCCGAGGACACCATACCGCCCGAATCTCCTGGCTGGAACGAGCAGATTTTAGCCTCGTCGCCGGGCGATTATCACGACGACCATGGTGTGGGGGAGGCGGAGAAACTGTCTGATGGCACCATCTCCGACTAACCCCACCCCACCGCCGTCATCAACCCTCAACATCATACAAACCAACCTCCAACATAGCCAGACTGCCACGGCTAGCTTACGCAGAGCCCTGGAGGTTAAGCCCCGAACCATCGCACTGATCCAGGAGCCGTGGATCAGGAACAACAAAATATGCGGCCTCGGTAACACCGGAGGTAAGCTAATTCTCAACACAAACAGTCCAGACAAACCTAGAACCTGTGTCTACATACCCAAAGAAATCCCTACCACACCACTCACTCAATTCTGTTCTAGAGACCTGACAGCTGTCAGGCTCCAGACTGAAGGTGACGTTCCAGATGTCGTGCTAGCCTCGGTATATATGCCAGGCGAGGACGCAAACTGCCCGCCGCAAGAGATGGCCGACTTAGTGCAGCACTGCGAGCGCACCAAGCTGGACCTGATCATCTGCACCGACTCAAACGCCCACCACCCGCTCTGGGGCAGCGACGCACCGAACGCCAGAGGAGAGGTACTATCCACCTATTTATTCTCTACTAACCTTAACATTGTAAACCGGGGCTCTGAACCCACTTGGGTCACAGTCCGAGGACAAACAATCATAGACTTAACGCTTGCTACAGAAAACGCGACAAACCTTATCACAAACAGGCACGTGTCGGACGACCCTTCTTGTTCCGACCATAGAAGAATCCGCTTCACACTAAATACTACCACAAAAAACCCCGCACCTAGGCGAAACCCGCGACGCACTGATGTACCCGGCTACAAATGTCTCTTAGCGTCTCTACTAGCCAGGCACCTATCACAGGTGACTATAAGAGACACTGCACAACTGGAATACACCGTGATAAAACTATCAGAATACCTAACCGAAGCATACCATGCATGCTGCAAACTAAGGGCGCCAAAAACCAACAGGGACAGGAACCCCTGGTGGAATGCAGAACTTAGTAAAGTGAGAGATACACTTCGAAAACAATTCTACAGAGCCAAGAACACTAGACTCCCGGATGACTGGGAGATATACAAAGAGACCCAATACACATACAAAAACCGTATCAGAACTGCCAGAAGAACAGCGTGGCGGAAATTCTGTGAATCCATCGAGACCAACAATGAAGCCGCAAGGGTGAGGAAGATCCTATCAACGGATCAGGACCGAACCCTTGGCGCGCTGAAAAAACCCGATAACTCCTACACACTAAGTGACCTTGAAACCAGCAAGGTCCTTCTCGAGACTCACTTCCCAGACTGTATAGTCCTAGAGGACAGGCAGTGGGAGGCTGAGCCAGTATGGACCCCAACGGGTCAAGACTGGTCAAGAGCCCAAAGTATTGTAACGGAAGATAGGCTAAAGTGGGCTATTAACACCTTCCAGCCGTACAAATCCGCAGGGCTGGATGGCATCTTCCCAGCCCTATTACAGTGGGGCATTGACCCCTTGACGCCATGCATGGTGGAGATCTATCGAGCTTGCATAGCACTCAGATACGTACCCCTAGCATGGCGTGAAGTGAAAGTCATTTTCATACCCAAACCCGGAAAAACCGACTATACACAACCCAAGGCCTATAGGCCTATAAGCCTCACATCCTTTCTACTGAAAACCCTATAGAGACTCTGTGATAGACACATACGTGACGGACCTCTTCGGGTAAAACCACTTCACAAACAACAGCATGCGTACTCCATAGGCAGATCAACGGAATCCGCGCTACATAGCGTGGTATCCAAAATTGAATGCGCAGTGGACCATAAATGCTCGGCACTGGCCGCCTTCATTGACATTGAGGGCGCCTTTGACAAAACCATGTTTAATAGTATCAACATGGCCATCGACAAACACAGCATAGACTCGACTCTAAGCGGATGGATCACCAATATGCTCAAACTGAGAGCTGTACAAGTCACCGTGAACGACACTACAAGGGCCATTGTGGCGAAGGGCTGTCCGCAAGGGGGAGTTCTCTCGCCACTCCTTTGGAACCTGGTCGTAGACAGCCTCATCAAAACACTCAATGACAAAGGCTACTTCACTGTAGGTTACGCCGACGACATAACTATAATAATAAATGGTACCCACGAAAACACCTTATGCAACCTCATGCGCCAAGCCTTGAAAATAGTAGAGGTCTGGTGCAATAAACACCAGCTATCAGTGAACCCGACAAAGACCGAACTGATTCTCTTCACAAAAAAGAGGAAGTTGATGACACTCCAATTACCACGTTTCTTTGGTACTACCCTAAGCCTTTCAACCGAAACCAAATACCTGGGCATATATTTGGACAAACAGCTAAACTGGGCAAAACATACTAATTACATCACCACAAAAGCCAGCATATCCCTGTGGCAATGCAAGCGAATGCTTGGCAGGAATTGGGGAATAAGCCCCAAGGTCACTTACTGGCTGTACACCACAATCATCCGGCCAATTATAACATATGGCTCACTAGTCTGGTGGCCCAGGACAGATTTGAGCACAGCCCAGAGAGACCTAGAAAAACTACAACGGTTTGCTTGTGTAGCCATCACTGGCTGCATGAGAACCACACCCACTGCTGCCCTACAGGCGATGCTTGGACTGCCACCTCTACACCTCATCGTGCGAGAGGAGGCAGCCCTGGCTGCCTTCAGGCTGTACATAGCAGGGACCCTAAGCAAGGACTCTAGAGGCAAACACATACGCATTAAGGAAGATGCGATCAAACGACAACCTTTGATGGCATCACCCTGCGACAAAGCCCCGAAACTGCACTACTTTCAAAGGCATTATAACATAATACTCACAGAAGAACGTTGCGACTACTCAGGCCCGAAAGAGCTGAGAGTATATACCGACGGATCAAAGACCGACGCCGGAACCGGAGTCGGAGTTTTCTCGCACGACCTTAATATAAATATATCCAGCCCGCTGGGAATGTTCAACACCGTCTACCAGGCGGAGTGTGTGGGCATTATACTAGCGGTGTCCGCTATAGAGGCCAGGAAAGTCATGGACTCCCACATACGCATACTCTCTGACAGTGCCTCAGTCCTCCAATCCTTGGGGAGGAAGTATATTACCTCAAGTATAATACTGGAATGTCACAATGCTCTAGAACGTCTGGCGGTGTCTAACCGTAACACAGTGACACTGCAATGGATTAAGGGGCACAGTGGATGACTGGGTAATGATGCAGCTGACGAACTGGCTAGAAGAGCATCCAGCGCGCCAGTCTGTGGACCCGAACCCATCGTGCCCATTCCCTTTAACCAGCTACGGAGATGGTTACAGGAGTACACCCATACACAAGCGGAGAGTTGGTGGACCTCGACACCCGGCTGTAGGCAGTCCAGGGAAGCCATGCCATCCGTAGATGGCAAGCTTACCAAACGTTTATTACGTCTGGACAGAAACGGTCTGCGCCTGGTGACGGGGACCATCACGGGTCACTGCTCGCTAAACAAACACTTTCACACAATAGGCATAACGGAGTCCTCTGTGCAGGGCCTGCATGGAGGCTGAGGAAACCGTTGCGCATGTGCTCTTTGAATGCACATGCGTCACCCAAATTAGGTCACAAACCCTCGGGGCACCCATATCCTACACAGATGCTCTCAGCAGACCAGGAGATATCATCAACTTCTGGAGGGAGCTGGGCTGGTTGGAATAACCACCGACGGCCGCCATGGCCCACGCACAATGGTCCATATGAAGGACTAAGTGCGGAAACCATAACCCAAAGAAGAAGAAGAAGAAGAAGAAGAGGCCTCGTCCACGGCGACTTTTTATAGCGATGCTGTCGCGCATGTGTATCGATACAACTGCGATGCTGTCGCTGGCTGTGTACCTTCGCCCAGATTCTGTATCGTGATGCTGTCGCGCTTCAGTCGTGATACAAAAGCGATTCAGCATCGACACAGAAGGTCGCCCACGGCGACTTTCACACTTTCACATTCCCCAGCACCCCTCCCTCCGTTCATCACCCTTCTTTCCCCGATGTCGCCAGAAACGGTCGCGCGTTTGCATCGATACAGTCGCGATGCTGTCGCGCATCATCGATACAGCCGCGCGTTTGCATCATTTCTGTCGCACGTTGCAAACGCGACTAACTCGTGATAGTAGCGATGCAGAAGCGCGTTTGCAAAACGCGCGGCAGCATCGCTACAAAAAGTCGCTGTGGGCGAGGGGCCTTAATTGTAGTTTCGCTGTAATATAAAAAAATGGTCAGGATGTTATTTCCCTTAAGAAAATTGTATTTTTTTCTGGCCGGCACTTATATTTTTGGTTACGAAATGAATAATCGCCTTTTAATAAAAATTTAGTAAAAAAAAACGATCTAATTTCTATTAATCTATGAGGTTGAGCCTAGTCAATACAATAGCCGAAAATATTGGGCTCTCAGTTCAATGTTTTAAAAAAAAAACGACTTTCTTTTACTTTTCCACCAATAACTTTTGAGCCATTATTTCTTTTTAACTAATTCTCATAGATGTTAAACTATACCATATAAAAGGCATATTTATGTACTGTACTCTTCAATTAAACTCATGTTTTGTAGATTCCTCAAATCCTCAGTACAGACATTAATGAACTATGGGACAGAGTTAAACCGCCATAAATCTGTACCTAAAGGTCATATTCTAGCGTGTTGTAAATTTCCTAAAAGATTTCAGAAAATGAACGTATGAACGTAAACGAGGCAAAAGGAGTATGTTATTCTACGGTTTTCTAGTAAAGCGGTGACCGCACATAACGGCCGCAGTGACGGCTGTCATGAAAATGATGACACAGCAGCATGTTTTGAGTTTAAATCGCTAGATAGTGACACCTCTGAAACACAGTATCGCAGCTCGTTGAGTTGACTTGATTGTCATGGAAACGCTATATAATAATGTGAGCCCACTCTTCTCAGTATGGACACGTTTTCGCGTGACTAAAGGCGAATTTTACCAAACTTTTATACCTAGAATAAATCATACCTGACAAAGACAAAAAATTATTACTTAACAATAGACGGGACATAGCTAACAAAATCGTGATCCGATACATTTGTCCTAGTGGTCAAAAGTCGCTCTGTCTTGTGGGTCTTGTGTGGTATGCCTGCATGTCAAAGCTGTCAAGTCGCATTTGTGTCCACCGACTTTATCGTCGTTAACTCCGAATATTATGAGGGGTTGCAAACCAATGATTTTATGTTTTAATTTCATAATAATTAAATCTCAATACATAGTTAATGGATAGGTGCAGGGGCCAGTACATCAAGCTACCACAATCTGTCAAATTTTCCCAATCAACTTTGAACCTAATACGTTAGCATTAAATTGAAAATCAATTAAAGAAATTTGACAGACTGTGGTAGCTTGATATTATTAAAATTATCAAATTTATTTAAACAAAATTCATTTTTTTTATACCTACAAATTATTGTGAATTGTCGGTCTTTCTCAATCTCATTTAGATATCTTCATAAATATTTTCCCCCGATCTTCTTGATTGAAAAAATATACTTACTTGGGTGTCGTTAAAAAGACAAAACAACAAAAACAAACAAACACAAACAAAATACACAAAAACACAAAAAACAAAATACAAAATATGATACTTTGAATTTTAGTATGTTTCACACTTCCGTGGGAATATAAATCATATTAAAATACCGCGATAATACCCGTAAAATATTGTTTTATTAGGTATTTTTTTTATTATTATGCAGTTCTTCTGTTTCAGAGAGAAAACGTTCCGGGTCGCCTAATATTCTAGTTGATAGTCAAGTTTGGGATGAGTGTCATCCCAAACTTGACTATCAACTACTTATCTCAGTCGTTATTGGCACCACAGAAGAAACCGAAATGTGAAAACTCAAATAAAGAGATTAAAAAGAATTGAAATATCAGGAAGCATGTGATAATTGCCAGATGATCACTGAAAATATTGACAAAAAGATAAACAAAATATATTATTTGGGCAGTTAGTGGCTGAAGAATTGGATCATATCAAACCATGTCTTCGTACTCGCACATAATTATGTTTTTTTTTTTTTTTTTAATTATGCAAAAGTTTCTCACACGCACGAAATAAAATACGCCGCCTGCGCCCGTGCGCAGACAAAACGAATGGTGTGTTGTGATTGGTCGTGCGAGACGGTCGGGATAAGGGCCTGGGGGCGGGGGGAATGCCGGACAGGAACCAGTATCGCGAGACGCATGAGTTCAGGTATTCAACGCTAGAGGGCGTTGCAACTATAGATGTCATATTCGTATGAAAAGTAAAAATAATCGGCTCACTTCACAGATCACACAAAAAATGTGAAACATAGATCACACTTTTTGTGTCCGCGCCATCTACCACTATTTCTTTGCAGCATATTATATCAGCATAACATAAGTTTGTTAAGTAGATTTTAAGTAAAACTTAACGAAGAGATTTTGGCTGTTTGTAAATAATAGTATGAATAAATATATATCGATGTTTTTAAAACCAATACTTGTCAATCCCTGGAACACGCCGATTAGCGTTTTCCGCACCAGAGTAAGAAAACTCAACGTTTCTAGAACTGAAATATCCAAAAACTATTTGTACTATTTGATGGTGAATCCACCATCAGCTCCATTTCACCATATGCATTGTGACGAGCATAAATTGCTTAGCAACCATATTAAAATTGAATCGCAACCCGTGAAATACTTATTATTAAGAAGTTCCGGTTCCACCTCTGGTCTTCATTATCAGTTCCACTTTACCAAATGGGACTTTCTAAGAGCAAATGCACGAGTTACTATAAAAAATACCCAAATCGCTATACGTGTGCCTATAAATTTTGAGGATTTCCCTCGATTTCCATGGGATCCCCTCATCAGATTCTGACTTGGTGACAATGGGACCACCTCGGGAGAATGCCCTTTCAAACAAAAAAAGAATATTCAGAATCGGTCCACAATTGACGGAGAAATCGGTGAACATAAATAATAAAAATAAAAAAACATACATACAATCGAACATATAACCTCCTCCTTTTTGGAAGTCGGTTAAAAACTTAATTTATTTTCTTAAAAGCTTGAGGCGTGAATGGTTTATTTATTACTTTTTACTTAATTAAAAGCTTGTTTTAAAAAAGGTTTTTACTACATTTCATTAATTTTATATTTTGCATTGTTTTTTGATTTTGTAATATTTTGATTATAGTGTCTTTGGAATTTCTTGCCCGTTCTTCTCGATAGAAATCTACATTTTGGAATAGCAACTAGCGTCAACTTTCTGACTGACAGACTCTTTGACAATTCAAAAGTAAATGGTTTAATTGGTATAAATGCTTTGAGTTTCAGTTTAAACTATACTTATAGAGTGTATCCGCAGTGTAGCAAAGAAAAATAACATTGGAATTTTAATATTTATTAAAATAACTTCCAATAGACTTTACATATTTTGTGCATATTAGATAATTTATCGAGTAGCAATAAAATGAAAATGTATCACTTTTTAGACAAACCGATTATAATAACTATGGTGTTATAAGCTTTGGGCATTTGGTCTTCCTTAGATAATTCTTGCCGGAAGGCATAGGCATCACGGTGGTGCCCTGCGGAAACACTTTAGGTATCTGGTCTTCGGGCACAGTAGCCAGGACCATGCAGTCATCGCCAACCTACAAATAAATTAAAAACACGTTAGTTAGGGAATATTAGCTTACTGACTTCATGTTATTAGCCCTATAATACACACAACACAACACCACTACACGCACACAACAACACTTATAGATAGTTTTTATATATTACATATTGTATTATAAATTCTTTCATTGTCTTAGCTCGACTCCGTTTTATCAACTATTCCGGTTTTCGCTAAATAAGTGCATCAGACCAGAAATTTATAATGTTGATTATCATTACTGCCTCGTTGGTCTAGTGGTCGCAAGCGCTACTGCTGAGCATGAGGTCTCGGGTTCGATTCCCGGGTCGGGCAAGGTGTTATTGGGTTTTTCCATCTGGAATTTCTTAGTAGCAGCCCGGAGTCTGGATTTGTGCCCGGTTGATGGCAATAGGCTCGCCCCCTATTACATGGGACTTAAACATAACTGGCGAAATGTGGGTGTACTATAGGTACACCTCTGCCTAACCCTTCGGGGAATACAGGCGTGATGTTATGTTATGTTATGTTATGTCATTAGTCGTTTTAAGAAAATATTGTTTTCATTGTATCGATCAAGCGACAAGTCTCTTAAATACCTACAATATGAATCGGGAGTAAAATGACCATGTAATTATAACTAGGCTATGGAAATAGTTTTTATAATGTAACTATGTTAATTTTAAATCATAAATAAGACAAGAGTGTATGTATATATACTTTAAGCAATTTCGCGGACATAAAAAGAGGTTATTTTATTTTCTTTTATTCATTTTTATGCATATTAATTACATTTTTAAATACTTTTACAAAAACATATAAAATCTTTTAAAAATATAGAAAATAGTAGCCCACCGCCATCAAAAACAGGGTCCCAGCTGCCGGTGGTCAGGGGTCTAGAGAGAGGAACCTCCTCACTATGCGTGCCGTATCCAGAACTACTGCTCTCTGAATCAAGCTCTTGACCCAGCTGCGCAATGAGAGCCTCCTGAGGTGTTTGTCGAGGCTCTCCGCTATTAGGCCATTTACTGAAACGATTATCGGTACAATGATTGCAGAGTCCACGCCCCACATGTCGACAACCTGGTGTGCGAAATCAAGATACTTGATTTTTTTATCTTTCTCAGCTTTCACGAGATTCTCGTCATGAGGGACAGCGATATCAACAATCATTGCACGGCGCTCTCGTCGATCTATCACCACAATATCAGGCTTATTGGCTACAATAGTCCTGTCAGTGATGATAGATCGATCCCAGTATAATGTAGTATGACCATTTTCAAAAACTGGGTCGGGCACATATCTGTAGTATGGTACTTCGGATTCCACAAGACTGAACTACAAGGCAAGTTGCTGGTGGATAATCCTAGCCACTAGATTGTGTCTGTGCAAGTACTCACCGTTAGCAAGACGAGAACAACCGGGAACTATATGTCGGGACGGTGGCATGCCCGATAGATGTCAACCGTGCCGTCCTTGACAATGTATTTCCGATAATTATTCGTCATGATAACTTCATCCATAATCGCACAGACAAAACATTCGGTTTCCCCGAAGAGGTCGCCGAAACGCCGCAGCCAGAATACAGACGCCAAAAAGTCTACATCAGGCCCATGTAGGGCCCGGAAAAAGCGTCCGAGAAGCTCCTTGCCTTGCCATACTTCCTTACGATCGTTAGTATCTAGTACTGCAGGTTTGCGCCAGTTCTCTTTTGCCAAGGAGAGCGGGGTGAGGCCCTTGTCCACTGCGACCACATCTCGGTGCATCCCCACGTCAGTTTGAAGGAAATATTCCCTGAGACTGCAAATCTCGCGGTTGTGGAGGGTTTTAGCATATAAGAATCCTCGACCCCCACACTTCCGCGGGATGTACAGTCTCATCACTGATGACCGTGGGTGATGCATCCTATATGCCGTCAGCAATGTACGGACCTTCCTATCCAGAGCATCAAGGTCCGTCTGAGTCCATTTGAGTATGCCGAAAGTATACATCAAAACCGGCATGACCCAACCGTTATAGGCACGCACCTTGTTTCCGCCTGATAAAAGACTATTTAACACTTTATTCAGGCGGCCAATTCTTTGGCCGCCTGAATAAAGTTCGAAGTTGCGTTCCGATTGTTTCATGTTGGCAGCATTGATGCCTAATGCTTCCGACATACCCAAGTACTTGTAGGTTTTGGTTGAGGAGAGGGATCTAAGGTGTATAGAATCCGAAAGTTGGGTTCCCACGGATTCCATAATCCCCCCTCGCTTTACATGCATGCATGACTGCACATTTGTCCACACCAAATTCCATCCTGATGGCACTACTGAACGTTTCCGTTACCTTCAGTAGCTCCATTAGTCGCAAATTGTTGGGGGCTAAGAGTTTCAAATCATCCATGTAAAGGAGGTGTGATATCACCTGACCACCTCTTCGTAACCGATAGCCTAGACCTGAATCCTCCAGCAGTGTGGTTAGAGGATTCAAGGCTAAGCAAAACCATAGCGGACTCAAACTATCACCCTGAAATATGCCTCGCTCGATCCTTATCGGTTCGCTATTCCTCTGTATATTTCGACATCCTGGATAGAGAAGGATCGTCCTCCACTGCCCCATACAGGAAATCAAGAAGGTGCGTAGAGTTGCGTCTATTTTGTACAACTCCAGCACCCTAATGAGCCATGTATGTGGTACCGAGTCATAAGCCTTCTTATAATCTATCCAACATGTCGACAAATCCTTCCGGGATCTACGAACCTGTTGGCTTATGGCAATGTCTATAAGGAGCAGCTCCTTAGTACCGCGAGACCCATTCTTACATCCATTCTGAGACACAGACATAATTGAGTTACTTTTAATATGTTCTGCAATTTTTGCTCTAAGAATGGATGTAAGAACTTTATAGACCGTCGGTAAACATGTAATTGGTCTATAGTTTTTAGGTTCCGCAGTACTACCCGATTTATGGAGCAGATGGGTTACTCCTGTCGTAAAGAACAGTGGTAGCGACCCAGTCTCTAAAGATGACTGGAATTGCGAGGCTAAGCAGGCGTGTGACCTTAGTAGCCATTTAATCCAGAAATTGTGCAGTCCGTCCGGTCCTGGGGATTTCCAGTTAGGCAACGGACGGACTAATGCTAATAGCCTCCATTTCTGGTATTGAATCACACGCCTGCTCAACAACACGCATCCAATCACCTTCAGTATGACTGACGGGCACCGACCAAATGCTTCGCCAAAAAGCACTCACGGTATCATTATCCGGTGGAAGCACGTCAGTCACACCTTGAGTGGGAATGGGTCGCTCCCAAGCTCTGTATACCCACCTTTCATCTTTATGGAACATGCGGTTCTGAGTGTACCGATCCACTCTTCGTCTATACCGACGGATACGGTTTTCCCATGCATAAACTTTCTGCTTCAGGAAGTCGATGCGCTCTGTGACACAGGATATATATATTCTCGAGGACTAATATTAGTTCCCGAGAAGGCCTGCCTCACAAAGCGCATCACCCTTGGACGTGTATTGCCCTCCCTGAAGCAGGTGAGCTTCCCGATGAGTACCCTGGCCTCATTAATACGACGCTCAATCCTGCACTGCCAGGCTGGTGCGGCGGGTTTCAGCTGTGCAGTTCGGTCAGTGTTCGGAAATTTGACACGAGCTATACGACATGCCGCAACAGCCGTGCAATACAAGATTGAGTGTGTATCGCAAAGGTCTGCGCGGTTTTCAATTAAATTTGGTAACAGCGCATCCAAGGCACACACCAGTGCTCTATTTTTTTTATTCATGGACAAACGTGGTAGCCGTGGTCTAAGATCAGATGATGTGAACCGGTACTCACGGATCGCATCCTCCAGAATGCTCCTTAATTTCACATTGCACAGGTTATCTGCAGATATAGCCCTAGTGTCCTCCTCCTCATCATGCTGGTTTGTCCGCAGTGGAACCACGGCAAGCGCATGCACGAAATTCTGGGGGGGGGAAGGATTACTAGCAGAGCTACTCTGCATTTCCAAGCGTAGCCGATCAAGTGTAGCGTCATCCAATCTATGATTGTGTCGAATGACGCGCACCTGATCCGACAATCGTTGGGCCGAGACGTTTACGGCTGGTTCAAGCACCTGAAACAGAGAGAGCATCCGACTTCGGTACGCTGTAAGGTTAATTCCTCCCTCTGTAGCCCCGTAAAATGCGCGCATCACATTTTCATTAATGGACTGGGTCCATCGCACGCGCGACACATTTCCACCGGCAGCGGGGACCCCGTTCGAGGCCTGTTGGCCTCGAGATCCCAAGCCCGCTGGTGGCCGTCCTCTTCCTCGCTGTCGTGGTGGTGTAGGTGACGACGGTGGGGAGAAAAACTCGTCGCTCGTGCTCGACGCAACTGCAGCGACCGGTGACACGGCGCTCATGGTTGAGGCGTGTACCGGCGGCGGCTGCGAGGCGGAGCTGAGCGACAAGTCCGGAGATGGTGGGTGTGTCTCTTGTCGTGCTCTGGCTCTGGTCTGCATAATTTACTTTTGCTCACATTGTCTATTTGTTTTGTATATGTTCATGGTCCGTTTTGGCAGGTTTTTCATTTTTACTTTCATTTGGTATTATTTTTAGATTTTTTTTAACTGATAATGTGAAATCTGGACTGTGAAAGTTATTAATTATATATAAAAAATGTTGAGCGTAATTTTTTTCTTGTGACGTTGACAGATGCCATAGAGTTATTATTATTATTATTACATGCAACTAAGTTCAATTATACGAGCCCCGATGCAAAATAGTTCGTCTAGTATGGAAAGTAGTGCAAAGCGTAAAATATAGAAAGTAAATATTGGTAAAATAATTAAGAACATTTAATAAAAAGTAAACCACAACTTGAGGAACATTTTAAAGTTTATTTTATCATAACTGAAATTCTTTCATGACTTTACATAACATAAAAATATAAAAAAGATATTCTAAAAAACATTACGCAAAAGTATTCGTCTACCCTTGTCACTCACGCAAAATAGTTCGTCTACCACTTAGTTGTGTCGCCTTTGCTCTCATTGACAGCTTTAATGCGAAGAGGCATGGTTGCAACCAACGCTGCACACTCCTCAGGCGTAATTGACTCCCAGACAGCCAAGAGTTTAGCCTTTAAGTCGCTCTTCGATCTTGATGGATTTTTACGGAGAACGTTTTTCATTTTCTACCATAGGGTTTCGATCGGCGACAAATCCGGGCTGTTGGATGGCCATTCGATTATAGGGATGCTTTTCGCCAGTAGCCACGTCTTTGTTGTCCTTGCAGTATGGCAGGAAGCACCATCCTGTTGAAAAATGAAGGAATCTTGATGCTTAAGTGACGGAATAGAGGAAGGAAGTCTTTTGGAAGAGAATTTACATTCTCTTCCAAAAGGTTTTGATACCTTGCAGTATTGATAGAACCATCCACAAACTGCATACCACCAACACATTGTGCAGACATGCAGCCCCATATCATAAGAGACGCCGGAAACTTCACTTTGCGTTTGAGACAATCAGTATGAAATGCCTAAATTTTGTTCCGAATCACTTTTTTCCTTTCATCGCCGACTGTCACTTCAAATTTGGACTCGTCACTCCAAATGATACTACGCCACTGATCGGAAGTCCAATTTAAATGATCACGAGTAAACTTCAACCTCTTTTTCTTTTGTACAGCAGTCAACAGTGGTTTCTCCTTAGCGGTGTAAAATCCGTAACCCATTCTTTTTACGACTCTTTTGCAAGTATCAACTGAGACGTCTTTGTGAATCATGTCCTTCCATTGCACCGTGAGTTCTCCAGCTCGAGCACGACGATTATTTTTGATAATTTTCTTCAGGATTCTGTTTTCTACTGCACTTGTGATGCGTGGTCGACCAGTTTTCTTCAAACAAGAAGTCGTTCTATTCTTTTTATAGTGCTGAATGATAGATTGGACTGTAGACCTGGGAAGTATCAAGTCTTTAGATATTTGATAACTTGATTTGCCAGCATCGACCCCACAAACTATTCGCTTTCGAAGCTCTTCACACACGGGTTTGCCACGACCCATTCCATTGTTATTTGAAAACTAATGAAAAAAACTGAAATTTTCAGAATTTATACTGTCTCACTTGACAAATAACACAGAATTACTTTTACAAATTCAAATTATGCAACATAATTGTACAAAGAAGGAATAATCTTATTTAACTCACCGATAGACGAACACTTTTGCATCGATTAACAAGTAGACGAACTATTTTGCTTATAACTTCTTCGAATTGAAAACAGGATATGTATAAATTTAAAACGCTAAAATAGTTTATTGGTTCATAATTCAAAAATGGCATAAGTAACGCGACATGTGATAGTAGAACAACTTAATATTTTATATAGATATACAAAAATAATGAAGTTAGAAAAAATCTCACAGAGAAAATTTCACTCTAGACGAACTATTTTGCATCGGGGCTCGTAGTTTCTTATCCAACCATTACCAGCCATCACGCAAAGATCGTCGTAACTTAACCTAGCCTATCCTGAAGGCGTCCTACGTAAGCATATAGGACCACAAACACTGACCATATTGGTTAAGTCCTTTACAATTGCTCGTATCAGCAGTACCCGCTTCCGGAATGTATGTAGGTATGACAGACTGTATGAAAGGCAAAAATCTCGTAATATGCTATCGTTCATGATTTTATTAATATTTGAAACGGCATGCAGCAATTAAAACTTGCAGCAATTAAAACATGCACCAATCGGAAGGTTGGCCTTCGGAAGACGAAACAAAAATAAGAGAGTAAAAAAAAAAACTAGCTCGCCGCTCCGCTTCTCTAAAAAGCTCTGGTGGACACACCCTGTCTTAATGTGTGGGAATTGTGAGCGAGACCGTGAATGAACCTCAGCTGTCGCAAGGTCGCACTGAACCAGCAAAAAGTAAACGTTCATCGGGCGAATTCCTAGGGTTTCTCTAGTTAAGATAGGCGTGCCTCAAGGTTCAATTCCTGGCCCTTTCCTATTTCTAGTTCATACAGGGTGACTTGTAATTTGACGTATTCCTTCTAGGACGTGATAGTGTGACCCAAATGCAACAATTAAGCACCTCATAAAACCTAGGTGAGAAATCATGGATTCTTTTTTTTTTTTTTTGAAAATTTCCCAGAATTCGTCACTAAATATCACTTTTCTCTAAAGTCTCAAATTGAATGGCCTTCATTGCTATCGCATTGGTTACCTAATACTATGACAAATCTTTCGACGTACCCAAATATACTAAAACATGAAACAGTTAAAGGATAAATTTTCAAAAATCATCTACCTATAAGAACTTTGACACCACTTATCCCAAAACTTTACTATGGCATTACACGTACAAATTACGGGGAAGACAGTTATTTAATCAGCTATCTAACAAGGTACAAAAAAAATATTAAAAAAATTAAAGGCGCCCAGGAGACGGTCGATAATGCTGGCAAAGGTCGAATTTGCAAACTGTTTAAATATTTAAAAAAAATTGTAGTTTTATTTCAATGCATGTGCAAATTTTTTTGGCCCACCCTGTATAAATACACAACAACACACATAAAAAACAAAACAAACACGAAAACCAAAAAAATTAACATTCATTTAAACAGTAAGTTATCCGCTGTAATAACAATTTTGCCAAAATCGTAGCGATTGAAAGTTCAAAAGCCACATCACGTGTCCTTATCAAAAACCATATTGTAAGATTAAAGACTACGTTGATGACAAGGAAGTTTAGCAATACTTCCTTCTGCACATAATATATGGCTTCCTGGTACACACGGCTACATATCAAGCCATACATTTCCAGTATATGCTGACCTCTCATTGTACAGAAATCCTATACAATACGAGATAAGCTTATATGTACTGGAAATGTATAGCTTGATATGTATATTCGAAAAAATCTAAATATTTTTAGTAAGATAAGTAACAGGCATAATTTCAACACTAGAAATAGGAACAAATTAGAGTAACCACGTTCTTTTATGGGGTATTATGTAAAATGTTATAATAAAATACCACTCGATATTCTTCACACACATGCATTAAACGCACGCTATGTAGACAAGCCTTTAATATGTTGGATGATTATATCGTAGCTAAAATGCTTGGCTTAATGCTGGTCCTGCTCCACAGCCACTTTGGCGCACTAGTTAAAATTTTAATCTTTGGAAGAGATGCTTCCCTTTTTATTTTTTCAGACATTACAACTTAATGTTTATTTTTATTTAATCATGTTTTAACTGTTGAATACTTCAATAGACATTCATGATTATTTTTTCTTTTTGGTAGTAAAATGGTATGCATCTCGCAAATAAATTGAATGGCAATGAAATAGTAAACTATAGTTTTAACTATAGTTTCTCTCAACTATAGCATTGTATAATTTAGAAACATCTTCAATTTTGTAAAATATGTGAGTACCATGGATCCGTATAGTATGTCATTATTATGTACTAGCTGTGCCCGCGACTTCGTCCGCGTGGAATAGTGTCTTAGGGTAGCATTTTTTATTATTTAGGCTAATTATTTTACAAATAAGACCCATACGTATAAATACTTAAGTACATAATTATTTAAGTATTTAAGTACATAAGGTATAAAGTATTAATATGAGTTTATTTAAGTACATTTTTATAAACTACGATTTTTGTTTTGCCATCTTTTGCCAAAACATAAAAACATATTTGCGTATTTGGTACACGTGAGCATGCCACATAGAGTTGCCCATTGGAAAAACTTTTTTTTTAAATGAACTCCTGCTACTTAAGCGTCTGTCCTTATACATACGGGATACTTCCATACAACCTTTCACCCCCCCCCTTTCAACCCCTTACAAACCTTTGTTCGCATTAAAAAGTAGGCTAT
Source organism: Griposia aprilina (assembly GCA_916610205.1). Taxonomy (NCBI): domain Eukaryota; kingdom Metazoa; phylum Arthropoda; class Insecta; order Lepidoptera; family Noctuidae; genus Griposia; species Griposia aprilina. The sequence goes on from OU744283.1 coordinate 10,301,229, forward strand.
GTCCTGTCACAAGCTCTAGACTATCTGTGTACCAAATTTGATTTATATCAGTTCAGTAGTTTTGGCGTGAAAGCGCGACAGACAGACAGACAGAGTTACTTTCGCATTTATAATATTAAATAAATAAAAATAAATTAAATAAATAAATAAATATATTTATATAATAATATATAGTAAGGATAGTAAGGATTTTGACATTAAAGTTGAGAGTATGTCATGCTCAAATGTCTCACTGATGGTGGCGCGTGTGTTGGATCATTCGGTTCCCTACAAAATGGTTGAGCTGGATGGTGCTGATCCCCGCATATTCGTGAACGGGCGCCGTCGGTATGTAATGTAGCCCAAACCCTAAATGCAAATTTGTGAACAAAATATACCTTTTAAACGGGTTTGAAAAAAAGAGAATAGATGCCAAGTAGCTTCTTTAGTTGGTTTAATTCTTAGTCAACACAATAAATGAGCAAAAATATATGGCCATTTATGTTGCATATTTTGCTCACTCGCAAGCAAGTAAATCAAAGCCTACACTACAGGGTACTTCTCGTTTACAGTTGTAATGGCAATCATGCAATTTGGTTTAAATAGGCTTTAATTTTTATTATTTTATTTTTATTTTATATTGATTCTTCTATATTTTGTGAATGTGACTATGCTGTAAGCCTAATTTGTAGACCGTAGATTTGTAGACCTTTTCTATTTGGTTAAGTAGGTACCTTTTTTACTTGTTGACAGGCCTACACTGTCCTCTCATACCTATTAACACTGTATTTGAAAACATTGTAAAAGCTAATTATTTTTTTAAGAGTAACCGTGGAGTTTCTTGCCGGCTCTTCTCAATACGAAAGGACCAATTGGAATCGAGCACCTAGTTTCTGACGTTTCATAATTGCCCATATAGGTTTATGTGAAATAAAATATTTAGATATTGACCTAGAATCAAGAAATTTTGCAATTTAGCAAGGTTCGACAGCACAATTAAAAGTTCTAAAATAGTTCATTTGTAGATAAATCACATAAAAATATTCTTTTGCGATTACCAATTAACATTTTCAGTTGGATAATTGACCGTGACGTATATATATGACGGTGTATGGGAGAATATTAAAAAAAAAATGTTTATCCTTCAATAAACATTCCGAATTAGAAATTTATAGGCCATATCACATGAGTGGAGCCGCGAGCAGTCGAAAACAGCCTTGAGACGGTACCCTCAGGTCTTGAGCCCTACTTGCACTTTTCCCGTTTTAAAAAAAAACTAGAATCGACCTAAGAGAAAAATAGAACACAATCCCGAATTAGAAATTTATAGGCCGTGTCACATGAGTGAAGCCGCGAGCAGGCGAACACAGCCTTGCGACGGTACCCTCAGGTCGCCAGCCCTACTTGCACTTGTCCCGTTTAAAAAAAAAAAAACTAGAATCGACCTAAGAAAAAAATAGAACACAATCCCGAATTAGAAATTTATAGGCCGTGTCACATAAGTGAAGCCGCGAGCAAGCGAACACAGCCTTGCGACGGTACCCTCAGGTCGCGAGCCCTACTTGCACTAGTCCCGTTTTAAAAAAATAAATAGAATCGACCTAAGAAAAAAATAGAACATGCTACATAGCGCCACGTAGCCAAGTTGGGCCTGAATTCCTTGAAGCACGAACTCAGTGTCAGAAAAGAAGAAAGAAAATAAAAGTTTACCAAAGTTAAGGCATACAATACGAGGCTGCAATTTTTAATGTACCACGAAAATCCCGAAGATTTGCTGTAAAACGGAATCACAAGACTTTCTATTATACGCATAGCATAAGCATAATGAGCCTATAATGTTCCCACTGCTAGGACACAGGCCTCTCTGTGAGCGGGAGTGAGCCGTAATCCACCACGCGGGCCCAGTGCGAATTGGTGGATGTCACATGTCTTCGAATTTTTAGTTCTAGGACATGCCGGTTTCCTCACGATGTTTTCCTTCACTGTTTTGAGAGCAGTGGTGATGAAATAATTTACACAAAGTAAAGTGCTTGCCTGGGTTCGAACCTAAGACCTTAAAGTCGGGGCCGTTACCAATGGGCCACCATTGCTCATTTTTATACACGGCGACCAATAATTGGCAGAATATACTACACCAGCGCCTGCGACGACCACTGCATCATAATGTCTGTCACAAAACCGATTTCTCGCCGCTGCATTGTTGAGATCTGTCAGGGGCTCGGGATGGAATCAACTGGCAATTTTAGCAAGCAAACAGCCAGATGAAAGATGGAGGAACATGATGTATGCATCCAAAGACCAACACCACCACCAGATCACGCTCATTCCACTTGGAGCCACTGAAAGGTCCCAACACCGGTGAGCAATCGGTTTTTCGACACAGCCATTATGAAGAGGTGGTTGTCGCAGACGATGGTGCAGCACAATCTGCAAATTTATGTTCGCCGAGTTTTAAAAAAGAGTGATTCCTTTTTACAGCAAATCTTCAGGTTTTTCGAGGTATGTTGAGAATGACAGCCTCATGAAACAGTTCGTCCTTCGTCGATTAACAAGCAGGCCTAAGCGGCGGCGTTATGTGGCGTGTTTCAATTTATTCTGAAATCGGCATAGCCTACGCATCAATAAAAAATGGTTCAAAAGAAAATTTTACAGCTTGTAAGTAAAAAATTACTTTATTGGTAAGTCATGGTATAATAATATACTTCGCCAGGTATAGCATTCCGGTCACGGGGGTGACACAAAGCCTACGGCATCACCGCTGTGTTACCAGTAGTGTGTAATAATAACTCCCCAATCGTCTCTATTACCTGTGCGAATCCGATAAAACAAAGAGGTTTTAACTAACAATTACGTTGGTATTGTTTAAATTGAATTGTTTCGTTTGATTAGAAAAATGTAACGATAATTTAAATGCTTTATAATATATTTTTTAACAGAATGGTGACTGAAAATGTTTCCATATTTCGTGTTTTGTGTTGCAGTAAAGTGACAACTGGATAGTGACGTAAGCATGTGTTACTCCCGGAATGCCAGACCTTATTTTTTTAGACCATGGTTTAACTTATATTCCCGGGGAACTTTGAAAACAGCTGTCATATATTTTTACACAAATATTTTTTTACGTACCTATATGAAATTATTTACTTAAACCAATAAAGAAGTAACTTGGGATCTATTCTCATCAAAAAATCATATATAAAAAATAATTTGTTCAAATATTCGCGTTTGGGTTGGGCCACAGTGAATGCAGCTGAGTGTATGTAGGTAATAAGCATGAAATTAAAAGTTACCAACCGCCCAGTCCACAGGTGTAGCGATTTTGGCGTTATCAGTCAGCTGCAAGGAGTCCAACACACGCAGTATCTCACTGGAAAATAAAAAAGTCACATATTTATAAGGAATACCATACTCAGTTATTAACACCAGCCTATATCAGGGTAGAATAGGACACTTAACATCATGTCCTGCGTGCCGTGATACCTCGATAGGGAAGTAACGGACGATACTTTTGACTTCCAAAAGTAACGATGATTTGACTTTGACCGATAGTACTGTAATATGATATAACAAATCATCATGCCTGTAACCCTCGAAGAGTTAGGCAGAGGAGTACATATTAAATGGTACACCCACATTAAGCCAGTTGTAATATAGGGCATGCCTATTGCCACCAACCAAGCACAAATCCATACTCCGGGCTGCTACTGAAAAAATCCTAACAGATAAACCTAAGAATACTTTGCCTGACCACTAGACCAACGAGGCAGTCAACTGTAATATTCATAGCTAAATTAATATTATATTATTATTAATATGATGTAATATTATATTAAAATTCATATTTTTTATTATGTTATAGGTAATGTTATTAAATTAATATTCATAGCAAAATTCTGGGATTTAACCATCGACGCGCTCAGAAGAAGAGGGATCGAATTAGACCCGAGAGAGATGACCCGTTCATTGTTACCAGCGTTACTTAGAAACCGGACCTTAACTTCTTCTGGGGGTAAAAACGAAGCTCCAAGAAGTTCAAGCGGTTACAGTAAGCACAAACACTGAGAGAAGACTGAAATCGGCCGGAATGACTAAAATCGGCCGGAATAAATGCACACTTGCCTGCCAGAAGCCCCCCTTCTTGCCACATGTCAGCGACAAAATTTTGCTCGCAATCACGATAATTGGAATGACGAAGCTTGGAATAAGTTCTATTCACAGATGAGTCCAGATTTTGTCTGAAGCCAGATGATGGAAGGATTGAATTGTGGAGACGCCCGGGTGAGAGGTACGCGTACGCTCAGTGCAACATCATTAGAAAAGAGGCCAATAGTGGATGATCAGTTAAAAAACTACAAATACCTCCCCATACCAGGGGAGGTATTTGTATTTACGTACGGAACTCCGCGTCATTGAGAATGGGTTAATAACAGCGGCAGCGGGGCACGATACGTAACTGAGATTTTGAAAGAAATTGTAGTGCCATTTGCCCCTATTAAAGCAAATAATTTATTTTTATACATAATTATGCACGCCGCCCCCTTAATGCGGTCGTAGTTGTCTAATATCTTCGAGACGTTGAAATCAATGCTATGTGGGCCATAGAGCTTGTATGGGATAAGCTTGGCAGACAAATTAAGAAAATAAATCCTGCCCCCGCTAATTTGAGAGATCTTAAAAACGCATTACAGGAAGAATAGAACGCAATCTCTCAAGAGTTTATTGTCAAAGTCAAAGCATTTATTTCAAATAGGCACATAAAAGGCACTTTTGAACGTCAACATTTAAATTAAATAGTAAAATACAATTGATTCTTCGCAGAGATCGCTTTGAAGAGTGCCAGAGCCGCGAACGACGACATTTGAAGAATGTTATTTTCAAAAAGTAATTTTCCCATGTAAGTTTCTGATTTTGTAATTTAACGTTTATATATATAAATACACTTGAGAGCAATAAAATCGCACACCCCTTGTGATTTAGTTTATTACTGATTTTTTGAGTGACTCCGTTATCATAGCGGGGGATCTCAAACATCACGCCTGAAATAGTACCAGAATCTCCACCCGAGGAAGACACTTGTTCGACCTCTGTCCGGTTCTTAATTTCGATGTCATCGCCCCGATGACTACCACCCATTTCCCCCTCGCGGTTGACCACACCCCTGACGTGCTCGATGTGTCACTTCTAAAGAATATCAATCTACGATTGGATTCTATAGAAGTGATACACGAACTTAATTCTGACCACCGACCAGTTGTGCTAAAACTAGCCCCTCGCGTAGGTCTCCCCGATCCCGACCAACCCCCCTCGACCAAAATGGTAACGGACTGGAGGAAAGTAAGCGAACACCTGAAATCCAACACGTGCCCCCACTTAAACTCCATCCCCGATCACTTTGACTCTATCGCTGACACGACGGCCGCGATCGACTCACGCACTGGACACGTACAATCAGTCCTGAACGATTGTTCAAGGGAAGTTGCCGGACGATGTACGTGAACTGATGACTGACAAGAACGCGGCTGTCCGTGCGTACAGCAGCTTTCCCTGCAACGCGAACCGAGCCCATATGCGCTACTTACAGCGAGATGTAAGGACACGTGTAGCGGAGCATCGGGAAACGGGCTGGGATGAGATGTTGAGCGAGCTAGAGCCTACCCACCTAGCATTCTGGGAGCTTCAGAGGGAACTCAAATCCCGAGAAGTAGCCCCTATGCCCCCCTTGATCCGCCCAGACAATACCATCGCTTTCGATGATGCCGACAAGGCCGAGTGCCTTGCCGACAGTCTTGAGGCCCAATGTTCGCCCAGCTCTCAACCTGTAGACCAAGCTCACCTCTCTGAGGTCGAAGCCGAAGTCGAAAGGAGCGCCTCCCTCCCCCCCGTAGAAAACCCCGAGTTCCCTCTGCCCCCGTCATCCCTGACGAAGTGCACGAACTCATTAAGGGCCTTAAGCCCCGCAAAGCCCCCGGTTCTGATGGAATCACCAATAAGGTGTTCCAGCTTTCCCCTGCCCACCTGATCATGCTAATGACCACCAAGCGTGGAAACAGGCCACTGTCATCGGTATTCCCAAGCCGGGCAAGCCTAAATCCGCTCCCTCCAGCTACCGCCCCATCAGTCTACTCAATGTCCTCGGCAAAGTCTATGAGAAGCTTATTTATAAGCGGCTCAGAGACTATGCTGAGACAAAGGGTCTCATCCCCGACGAGCAGTTCGGTTTTCGAACCCAACACTCGTGCGTCCAACAGGTCCACCGTATCACCGAACACATAAGCGTTGGTTTCCAACGTGGTTCGTTGACGGGTGCTGTTTTCTTCGACATAGCGAAAGCGTTCGACAAAGTCTGGCACAATGGCTACGATGGCTATGATGGTATTATATAAGCTATACAAACTTAAAGTGCCAGATCGTCTCGTGCTCATCTTGCGAGACTTTTTGTCGAACCGCACCTGCCGATTCCGCATCGAAGGAGCGCTATCCTCCCCCCGTCCCATCCGCGCCGGAGTCCCTCAGGGCTCCGTGCTCGCCCCTCTCATTTTCACGCTTTTCACCAGCGATATCCCGAAAAGTAAAAAGGCTCAGTTAGCTCTGTTCGCAGACGATACGGCCATTTACTATACCTGCCTCAGCCAGGATGCGATATCTCGCACTCTCCAAACCTCGGTCAACCAACTCGGTGACTGGTTTAGAAAGTGGGTAATCGAAGTCAATCCCGACAAGAGTCAAGCGGTTCTTTTTTCGAAACCGCGACTCAATCCATAACCCTATAACCCTCCTCCAGGAGAGCAGTAGGGCCACCAGTACAGTGCACAAACACAGACCGCCATCGTTCCGACCTCGCCGCCGAGGTCCAACGCGACGCCACCGGCGTAATTGTGTGTACCAGAGGTTTCAAGAGACCGGTGGCTACATTCGGCGACCAGGATCTGGCCGGCGACGCAGAACATCAGAGCGTGATGACCGCTTTCTTGTGTCGAGGTCTTTAAGAAATCGGCAACTGAATGCGGTTCAAGTGGGACAAGAGCTTCGAGAAGTTCGCAATGTCAGTATAAGTCGGTGGACAGTCAGAAGAAGACTTGGTGAAGCAGGACTGACTTCACATCGCCCAGCAAATGGTCCCAAATTGACCACAGCTCACCGACAAGCCCGACTACAATTTGCCAGGGAACATTTAAATTGGACGTATGACCAATGGCGGTCTGTTATGTTCTCTGATGAGTGCAGAATGACGTTACATGGTCACGATGGACGCTCTAGGGTCTACAAAAGGTTATCAGAGCGATTTTCACAATGCTGCATAAGCGAACGTGTGGCTTTTGGCGGTGGATCGTGTATGTTGTGGGGTGGCATAATGTTGGACACTAAAACTGACATTGTATTCATCACTGGGGCGAATACCGGCCCGAGATCGAGAGGTTTAACGGCTGCACGATACGTCGAAGAAGTGCTCGAAGGACATGTGAGGCCGCTTGCGTGGCTTATGGGAGAAGATTTTCTCCTAATGCACGACAACGCCAGACCGCATGTCGCTAGAACAGTTTGCGACTACATGGAAGACGTTGGAATCACCGCGATGGACTGGCCAGCTCGTAGTCCTGATCTCAATCCGATTGAGCACGTCTGGGATGAGCTAAAAAGAAGAGTTCTAGCAAGAAGCCCTGCTCCTACGCGCCTCCGAGAGCTTCAACTTGCCATTGAAGATGAGTGGAACGCTATACCACAAGATTTCATGGTAAAATTAATCCGGTCCATGAAAAACCGATTAAGAGCTGTTATATAAGGCTAGGGGAGGGAATACACCTTATTAATAAACAATTTGATCAAGAATTTTGAGTTTGATTTTCATTATTTCTTAAGCGAAATTGAGTCATTTTACCCGTTTGTTGGGTTTTGTGCCGTAAAACCTCTTATGGGTATTTTTTACACTGTATTTGATATCATTAGAAAGGTAGTGAGGTAGACTTTCAATTAGTGTGTGTGTTTTTTTAAATATTTATTCAGATTCATGAAAAAAAACTTCAAGTGAGTCAAAAAAAAGTCAAGGTGTGCGACTTTATTGCTCTCAAGTGTATATTTGGTAATATTTATGATTATTTATTTTGAATTAGTTTTTTATGAGACATTCTGTATTATACATTATATTTAAACACAGGTCTAAAAATTATAACGATTACTAAGTGGAAGTACCTATCTATTATGAACTACTTACTTTAACAATATTTATTCATGTGGTATTACTTTTATAGTCTCACGTCACAAGTTTCACTAAGTATTCCGTTCGGCCATCATGGCTAGGGAAGTTAAGGACCACTCGATCCGCATACTCTCAGACAGCATGGCTGTTCTGCAAGCGGTAAACAGTCACACAGTTGGTTCTGGGCTAATATACGAGTGCCACCAGCGCCTCAATCAAGTGGGTAGCCTCAATAACATAACCATTCAATGGATCAAAGGACAAAGCGGTTCGCTAGGTAATGATGCAGCCGACGAACATGCCGGAAAGGGATCGAGCGTGGCACCAGTGGGACCTGAACCCATCGTGCCACTACCCTTTGGGTACTTACGCACTCTGGTAAGGAAACGCACCAGAGACCAACATCACAAACTGTGGGTGGACACAGGTGAGTGCAGGCAGGCTAGGGAAGCAGTCCCTACAATTGATGGCCGTCTCACGAAACAGGTTCTCCGACTAACTAAACAACAGCTGCGTATAATAACAACAGCTTTAACTGGCCACGGGTCATTTAATAAACACCTCTTTGTGATAGGAGTCACAGACAGTCCACTGTGCAGGGCCTGCATGGAGGACGACGAAACAGCAGCTCATGTGCTTCTAAACTGCCCGGTGGTCGCCACGTACAGGACAAAGTACTTCGGTAACCCAGGTATCCTACGTGAGATTGTCAGTAACACCAAGGCGTTGCTGGCCTTCCTCGAGGAGCTGGGATGGATCGAATAATCGATTTTCCCACCCGTACGCAAAATACGCGCATTGACGTGGAGTTGCGGATATCAGCCCGTATTACCTACCTACCTACCTAGGTATTCCGTTGTCTAGTCGTTTTGTAAACATTCTTCCTTCACTTGGCCGACAATGCGATAAACCATTGTCCAATAATATAAACGTCTTCAAAGATAAATATTATCATAACCACTGATAACATGATACCCTGTGTCATGTTATCAGTGGTTATGATAATGTTTATCTACACACATAACAATGGCATCTTGTGTCATTTGTGGTCATAACTCTTAAAGTCATAATACTTGAATTATTTATTGTAGATCGGATGGGAATTAAATAATTACTGTTGTACTTTATTGAAACAAAAATGATAAGTATGTGTAAATTAATAAGCAAGTTATCAAGCTTTAAGTCGTTATTGAATTATAATTTTTATCTAGAAATAAGTTGCTAGTTTGTTTGAGGTGATGTTGTCTCTGTCCAAATGCGAAGTTATAAGTCGAGGATTGGATTGAATACCATAGAAACAGCTCGAAAATTTTGCTGTTCTACTTGAGCTGGTCCTTACTCCAACCAACATCATGAATGGAAATGACAGTTCGAAAAGTTAGAATGTGCCCGTTAAACGAAAAATTGTGTGTTTGAAAATTACTTGTCATTTCGTTAAGCTATTGGACATTTAAAAATTGTCACTCAAGCAGTGTTTTAATTAATCCTAAACCAGCGGGCTTAGCACAAGCACCGTCCTGTCGACGGAAGAATAGACAAAAATTACGTTTCGTGAAGACAGTATGACGGCAACAAAGCAGAAAGAGTCAATTGCACTTTTTACGAAATTCAGTAATTTATTCAAGTTTTTCTTTTATTTTGCTTATATCTCGAAAATGGTGTGTCCTATCGCAAAAATAATTAAAATTCCGACCCCCTTTATGGTACCCTTAAACCCTCAATACTCAACATGAAGGTAATAATTTTTCACATTTTCCATACAAAAAGTGAAAAAATCCATTTTTCCATTCCTTTTTGATACTAGTAGAAACTTTTTACTCGACGTATAACACAAAAGTATAAAAAAGGAATGAAAAAATTGAATTTTTCGCTTTTTGTATGGAAAATGTGAAAAATTGTTACCTAAATGTTGAGTTTTAGGGGTTTAAGGGATCCATAAAGGGGGTCGAGATTTTTCATTATTTTTGTGATAGGATACACCATTTTCGAGATATAGCAAAATAAAAGATAAACGTGAATAAATTACTGAATTTCGTAAACAGTGCAGTTGACTCTTTCTACTTTGCTACCGTTGTACTGTGTTCACGAAACGTCATTTTTGTCTATTCTTCCGTCGACAAGACGGTGCTTGTGCTAAGCCTGCAGTAGTAAAAGAAACGATAAACCACACTTACTTAAAGTTTCTGCCCGTAGTGGCTGGGTAAAGAAAAGACAGCCTGAATTTCTTGGTTGGGTCAATGATGAAGAGAGCACGAGCGGTGAGAGGAATTCCTGAAAAATCCACTTCATCTTTGTCCACCATGCAGAGCTTCTTGGCAATCTCTCTATTCTTGTCTTCAACTATTGGATATGGGAACTTCTCATCCTCATTGCAACCTGTAAAGTATGTAGGATTTCTTTAGGCAAGATGAAAAACATTAGGATGGCATGCCTTAATCTCAAATATCATTGATTTTATATTATAACTCTTTTGTGTTAATGATATTAATTTAAAGATACAAACTTATTTATACAAATTGGGACTAATGTTTGTGCTTTTTGAACATCATGTGGGGAAAGATAATATCTTCACTTGGTGCAATAATAAAGACCAATAATGATCAGCAGTTTCTCGAAAGATTATGATTAGATTATTATTATAGAGGATTATGGCAATATGTGGAATTACGGGTTTACCAGGGAATTATCATTTCATGTTTTAACTACACAGACTTTATTATTTATAATACTAGCTGACCCGGCAGATGTTGCCCTGTCCAAATTTAAAAAAAATCATACAAAAAGTCCATAGAAAAAAGTAGTTTCCAGTTTTCTAAACTTCCTATTTTTCTTTCCATAAAAACCGAATTGGAACTATTATCAACATATTAAAACAGAAAATAGCCAAATTGGTGCAACTGTTCTCAAGTGATCCCCTTACCAAAAACAGCATTACATTTTTATTTTAATAGATGATTTAAAGCATCAGTTTCTTGCTTAAGTTGTTTTTCCAACTGCAAGTTTCCTCCAGTCACTTTCACATTGTATGTCTGTCCTGAGCCATCCTTCTCTAAGTGTTAATTTTACAAATACTTTTAATTATTACCTGCAAAGCACTGAATGTCTTTGCACCACTCCATGTGAGACTCAATACTATCACAGGACAAGCCAATAACTTTGGTGTTGCGCTTTTCGAACTCTGGCATCAGCTTCAGGACTCTGGCCAACTCTGTAGTACATACTGGAGTGAAATCTGATGGGTGGGAGAATAAAATACCCCATCTGGAAATTATACAACACTTTATTAGCTGGCGAAGAGGTTGAGAGAAACTGTAATACTTCAGGGAATAAAATGGGGCTAAGTTAAACAGTGAGTAGACTTAAGTCACAATAACTCCTTTTATTAATATTTATTTAAACTACTCCCACACAATAACATACAAAGGCGGACATAATGCCTTAGGCATTCTCTACCAGTCAACCAAGGGTGGTGTAGAGATAAGATGGCAGCTGGTGCTCTGTTTAACAGGCGTTAATAATAATAAAAAATATTAAAAAGAAAACATAATTAATATTCTACTTTAACAGAGTTTATCATGTGGTGTTCTGTAGTTTTCTGAAATACTTTACAAAATAAAATTCGGTCGTCATCATTAGTATGCGTTTGCACCAAAAACATTGAACATGTTTCGAAACTTGCATTGAAACAAATCGCAATTTATTTTTTGACAAATTTCAAGATTTATTAGTGTTCGCACTTTAAAGAAACATAATCAATAGACAAGTTTGTTTAGAGGTTTGTGCTTCTTTTCGCACTGATGTGTGTTAGTCTCGAAACTTGTCTATAGCTTGTATTTAGTGCAAGGTGTAGGGTATTCCAAAATAAGTCACATGTAGTGAACAATATGAAGATTCATACCTACATAAACTTTTTATTATGAAATTGGTTTGTAAAGAGTTATGAAACATGAAACAAAGAAGACTGGGCGAATTTGAATGGGAAGTGCATATAGAGCAATAGCGATACGGATTAGATATTTGTGTAGGGATACCTCATCTATACTTTTGTGCAAAGGGGCACCAAAATCTGGTCTGACAATTTTAAGAAAAATACACTGAGAATTTACAGGATATACAAGAGCGTGCTTAGGGGACCGTCCTTAATATTTCCTTAATAATATAATATTTCGTCCTTATAATTTTTGAGTAATTACTAACTTCATTTACAAATTTTGTAAAACTGGTAGTCAGCTTGCAAAATGACAATTCTTACTTTTTACCTTGGTGGTGCCAAACCATACAATCTCATATTAGGATTAAAATATGATTCTATACCAGAGTAGGTACTAGGAAAGGCACAAATAAAAAAAACGGTCCCCGTACATTTTGCAATAAATTTAACAATTTTCATAATACACGCAACATAAAATCCCTAAACTTGAAACTTAAAAAAAAAAAAGATCTTCACAATAAGCTTTGTCAGAAAACTTTCCTGTGTCATATGTAAGAGATTGCATTTGCATACGCTATCACCATTAATATTTGTTTTTGGGAATGTTTTTTGCCATTAGTAAAATATCTAGTAGGTACTTTATCTTGGTTGGTAACATATAAGTTTTTTGATCCCTATAAGAACCAAAATGGACTGGCACTTGGCACCAAAAGATTTTTGAGTAAATTGTACTTTTTTTATTGCTGACTTTATATTTTTTTAGAACCTGTGAATGTAGATGCATGTCAAAATATACAGTCTATTTAAGAATGTTTTCCTGTATCTATGACCCTTTAAGTACCTTGCCTTATTGCCATTCCGCATATCAACGCAGTATATTACAAAAGCGTATTCTTAACCCTTTATTTACCACAATGACAAATACCGAGTTACGATAATGAACCTTATAAACTTCCACCGTCCACACGATCCATATCAGTACCGACCGACGAAAGAGGAATCGGCAACTTTGTATATTCATACTTTAGGAGAATATTTTTTGCACCATTTTTGTCTCTATGAATACCTTTACGACATACACTGCAGTATACGTAACGGTGTGGAGACTTTGATACACGTAAAGTATTTTTTGCACCAGATTCGTAGCAGTAACTACATTTTTTTGTGGTGAAAGTTTCGTTGATCACAAACACTGACAAATTCTTCCGCTGTTTTGCAATCTTGAGCACTTCATTATGTCTAAACTTTCTGGGACCTTTGACGGTTCCCTTGTTCATAAAATCGAAACCTGCTCCGTAAACTACCAAAGTATCTGGCTCTTTTCCAAAATAGTCGTCTACAATTTTATTCAACATCTTTTGATCATTGATATATTTGTTGAATTTTAAACGTTGAACTCTTCTCTGTTCGTACACTCTGTTTTTCATCGAACCATTTTAGTTGAAATCTGGTGTAGATTTCTGTGTTTTTAGATTTTCTAGTTAATTCAACACCCATCTCTTTTTCGAAAGACTCTCTATCCACTCGTATACGACCCTCTATGTCTTTGATGTAGCGCAATCTTTTTGATTCATACATCACACGTTCCTTTTTCAAGACCTTGTACGTGAAATCATCTCCATTACGAGTGCATGTAACTATAGGTGTTTTGGCTCCAGGATTAACTGCTATGACTTTGGAATAGTTTCGTTTACTACCAACAGCGGTGTTCTCTAGTGATTATTCACACTTTTTAACCTTCTTTGATTTAATCTTTTGATCCTTTTTTATAACCCGAATCATGGATAGACACACACTCACTCCATCTGTGGAGAAACTATACCCAAACTTACGGGGTAATGTGAAGTGTCGGTTCCAATACATGGTAGTGTTTTCAGAAAATATAGACCAAACAGAAGGTGTGTTCTTTTGATCAACTCTTCTTAGCAATTCATGAACGCATCTTGAATCGTATATTATAAATTTTAATCCATGTGAATATATTGGAAATATATTGAATGATGGTTTTTTCATTTCATACAACTCGTGCTGAATCCTCAATAATAGTGGAATAAATTTCCAAAAGTCTTTCTTTAGTTCTTTAGAATTTATTTTATTCTCAGTAAACCACTCTCCGATTCTATTAGATTTGCACATCACGTTATAGTACACATCATAAGTTGAAGAATGTACTTCAGATTTATCCATATCTTCACCAAATTTATGATACATGTATCTTTTTAGTCTTTTAAAAGCATGAGTTTGTATATTTGTCTCTAAAATTGTGCTGTATTGTTTTGCAATTTGCATAAGTGTGAATGATCTCAATCGACCATCGTAAAATGTATTATTTTTTCGCAAAGATGTATATGTAGAGATTACATTGTCTGGATCATTTAATTTGTGCTTTGCTCCCTTCAATGCATATGTAAATTGTAATGCATCAAATTTAGGAAACAGAAGATGAAAATCATCACGAGTGCTGTAGTGTTTGTAGAAAAAGTTTATTAGATATGATAACTCTATGGATAATCTTGACATTTCCCGTACATCATCACGTATAGCGAGAATAATTGCTTCTTTACAATCACTCAACGGACACAACACAGAGATTAGACCCTTCTTAACATTATAGATTGAAACCTCTTGATTGGAATCTAGATCAGTTTCTCGTATACAACGTTTTCTATTTAAACATTTAGAACTTGAAGATCTAGCATGATCATCTTTTCCACAAGGCATCTTTTAGATTCTCATTGATATTCTTACAACCTATAAGAAATTTAGCAAGTTAAAGCTTATCTATACTATTAATTTTATTTTAAGAAATTAAAGAAAAAAAACAGGTTTGAAATAAAAAATCAACTTATGTTTATTCAACAACGTTCCGTGTGGATAAATATGTATATTAAACTACACATTGACAATTAAAGGGTTAAAAAAAATGCCAGGTCACATCTTGATATTTTTTTGCTTAAGGGTTATTAACATGAGGTATCCCTACACAAATATCAAAACCATATGTTTACCGTGAATGTTTGGAAAGTGCAAACGCAAGAAGCGACTAGCATTTTTTTAAGTTTAGATACACAAGTTGACTTGTAAGTAGAATTTTATGTGACATGAAACTGAACCCTAGTTTCCCTTTACCTGTAGGTTTGTATGTTGTTTAGGTGACATTTATAACAAGACATAAGACCTTGTTGGCATCTTCACTTGTTTCATGAGCCAAATAAAGTCTTACAAAGTCATTGCTAATCTGAAGTATATCTGACCTTAAGCCGTTTCTGCACACTACTACCTAAAGGATTCCGTAGCAGCTCAATTTAAAAGAGAAACAATATAATTTAGTTTAAGCTACAGCGCCGTGGAATAATAAAATAATGTACATAAAAAACTTGATACTGCATAATATAAGTATATAAACCTATGATAATCCTTTCATAGTTATTTGTGTAAGTAAATGTATTTTAGTAAGTATACAAATAGTGCCGGTTTTAAAATGATTGTATTTAAAACTTACGAATCTCCAAGATGGTTATAAAAATCTATCTCTCCAAAGGTCGAGTTGGCAGTAAAATTAGGAAAAACATCTCCTAACAGCAACATTTTCAGGTTAGGTAAATATTATGCGCTCAATTTGTTTATAAACCGTGACGGCCAATGTATTCCACTTCTTTAATTTTCGCTAGATATTGACAAAATAACCACACAAGATGAAAAATTCACAATAAAATAATTTTACAAATGAAGAATTATTCGAAATTTAAAGTGTATTTTTTTAATTCCCGCCTACTACCAACGAGTTACTGCCAGTATGTAATTTTCTAGTGTTGATTGGACTGTTTGTTCGGAAAGAACCAGTGATCAATGGGTGTTGTCGAGTATTTCAGTATTGTTGGAAAAGTTTTGTCTCTGGCTTACTAACATACTTGCAAAACATAAAATAGTGCTGGCAACAAGCGTTATTATTAACCGACTTCAAAAAAGAAGGAGGTTCTCAATTCGACAGTTTTTTAAATGTGTGTTACTTCAGAACTTTTTTCTAAATGAACCGATTTTGATGAATCTATGTTTATTTAAAAGCTGGTGCTTCTCATGTGGTCCCATATAAAATTGATCAAGATCTGACCAGCAGTTTTTGAGTTATCATTAATACTGCATTTTTTTTCCACGTAGTGTAATTATATTGATGATGTTATAGTAACAACCTGTCACTGTTATTTACATAACAAGTAGTGGTATACGAATTTGTGTGGGGTAGGTACCACAACTAAAAAGTGAAATTTAAAAGCTTTTCAACAAAAATAAACATCCAACTTCCAAAAAAGCACTACAAAGTGAAAAATAACTTTAATTTCGGAAGTGACAAAAAACGAAAATACAATACCAAAGACCCCTACTTCCAAAATTAAATTTAATTGATTTTGTTATGGAAAACGGTTGTTTTTTTTTTGTAAAAATTGTGGGCGTCTGTAAAGTCAGCTTACGGACGATAATTTAACGTGATAACGTCATCGGCTCTGGTGGAACGTGACAATGAGTCATGTTTTTTTCGTGCGTGCACGCCGTTCATCGATTTATAAGACGTTCTCACGTCAAATACTTTTGACGTGATTACGTCAAATACTTTTGACGTGATTACGTCTTATAAATCGATGAACGCGTTCCGCCAGAGCCAATGACGTTATTACGTAAAATTATCGTCCGTAAACCAACTTTACAGACAACAATTTTTTTAAAGCCAGTAACACACGCAGCGATTTTAAAATCTTACGTCCACACACAGATTTTGACAACAAGTCACTGTGTGTGTACTAGGGCATTCTAACTATAATATTATAAATGCGAAAGTAAGTTTGTTTGTTTGTTTGTTACCTTTTCACGCCTAAACCACTGAACCGATCATCCTGTAATTTTGCATATACGTTGTCAGGTGTACAGAAATGGACATAGGGTACCTTACATCCCGAAAAAAGTATTGCTCCCGAGGAAAACAACAATAACATTCTTATGATAATAGATGGCGCCACGTGTCTTTCGAATAATGATTTAATTAAAACCCGAATTGATTGTCAGTCTAAAATAACGCGAGCGAAGCCGCGGGCAAGAGTTAGTTTATTAATTAACATTATCTCACGCCTTAGACAATGGAACACTGGCAGAAAGCATAAGCGGAATAATCTGACCCAAAAAGCTATGTCACTTTCGGCGGGAGACACGGTAGCTACTCTCGCCTGCAATAACAAGTCCGAACCATTGTTTTTTTTTTATCGATATCGAATTTAAATGGAATCCATGAAAATCCATTTGAAAAACAGCTGATGGATTAAAAATATTTTTTTATTAAATAGATATTAAAATTATAACTACAATTACAGTTTGGCAAAAAAGAGCCGTCATATACCGTCCGGTTATTATCGAAACAGTCATCGTTATATCGAAATGTGTTCTAAAAAAAACATAAATATCTATAATAACTACTTTGGATTCATAGTATTTCATGACATATACTACTTACACGTCTTAGAGGCTTCCTCAGTTCTTCCACACTCTTTTTTTGCCAAGCTGTAATTAAAAGTAGTAACATTTTTTTTTTTGTTTTAATAATTTTGTTTGTTACAGTATCATTTTGATAACATTTTAAGCGATTTTATAATTATAAAACCATTCAAATGGAAGTAGAAAACATTGAACATAAAAATGATCATTTTTAAACAACAATAAATTACAAATTTCTATGTCAGAATGTCAGTTTTGGTTTCAAACGTGACTCCGACACTACAGAAGAATCGTAGAGCATTTTTATTAGAGAACTGCATGTTTGAATACTGATTTGACATAATATAGATTCGTAATGAAAAAGTTTTTTTGTTTTTAACCTTTTCAGTCACACTGCTGGGCAAAGGTCTTCCCCTTACTTCTCTATTCGTCTTTGTCTGCTGCCTTTTGCCCAGCCAGTCAGTCAAGAACGAGTCTAGGTCATCGCGCCCGCGTTTCTTAGGCCTGCCTAGGTGACAACGCCCGTCTTCAGGCACCAACTGCGTAACGAGCCTTGCTTATGAACATAAATTCAAGCTGTAGCGAGATTAGGTCACGTCACGAAACCAATGTGAGGTAAAACTTGTAACATGCCTTGTTTTATGTTGAATCGAATATATTAAATATATTATTAATAAATATCGAAGACATTACAAAAAATAACTATAAATATGGTAGGTTATTCCGTCTCTAACTCTAAACGATTTTGAAAGCTTTTTACGGGATTTAACAGCACAGCTAAGCATTTTCACGGAGCCCCACGTGCCTTGAAAACGATTTATGATGTGGTTCAGTATCGACTTGAAAGTAGTTTATATGAAGGTAGAACATTTTGACTTACATTGTACATACTCTAACTGAGTTAATTCTCCTCTCTACTTAAACACCGATTTTGACTTAAATAGCGACAAATCTGCTAAAAAAAACTGTGTCGATTAAATCACTTGCGGTTAAAGTCGCTGCGTCTGTTAACATAGCATCTTGCTTCGGTCACAAACGGATAATCGACTACAGATTATACACATTAGTACGTTTATTTATGATACGAAATCGATTGAAATTAAAAGTACATCACTATTCATCCAATCAATGGCGTCACCGTCAATGACCCAACCCGCAACGTACAGTTTTGTAGTTTTCAACTTATTTAGATCGAGTTACAATTGAATTTTTTGATTTGAAAGTGTAACATCTTCATACGGTAAGTAAAATATCTTACACAAAGCATTCTTAAATCTATATTATCATGATAGCGAGTTACTTGTGATCGAACTCTACACAAAATGGACGTCAAAGGTATTGTGACGTGATTATGTAAAAATACTTATCAATAATGGTTACAACTGCACCGGTATGTAGATGAATTAATGTTGTATTCAGTGTGATCTGTTCTGGTGCATCAGACACCTTCGTATGTTTCTGTATGTGTACATCTAAATAGAACAACAGTCATGACGGAAACGAACAGGAAGGCATGTTAATGAGTGGCGGCACACAGGCAACCGCCTATCGCGCTATCGGTGCATCTAGAGAGATGTCTTTGTTTTTTAGCGTTCTGAAAATCGCCACACGCTTTTATTTACATGACCCCTTTCGGGGTCATTGCCCTATATCGTGCATAAGGAATGTAGTTCTATTTATCGTTTTATAATGCTTGTATTTTATTTGCTGTGCGAGATATTCACCTACATTTTACCCGCCTACACTGATTAGTCAGATGCTAAATTGTCAAGTGCCTACTTATTTGTCTCAGATTGTATTTACATTTGATGGTGACTATTGTTGTTTATATTTTGGTATTCAGAAGATGATACTATATTTAATATATACATATGTTATAGTAGACAGTATTAAAATCTTTTCCATCTTGACCCATCAAGTTTTAGATGGAGTAATACTTAGGAAATAAGTATGTCATGAATAGATACAATTGAATTAATGTTGACCAACTGTTGTCAATTGAACAATAACTATTTGTAATGTCAATAATTATTACATATTAATATGCAGTGATATCATTCTTGTGATACCATAAGCAGCTAGCTGCTTCAGCGAATGTGCATTGTTTTGCTTACAGCCATTATGTCTGCTAAGTGTGATTGTGTAAAATGATCTGACTATCAGAATTAGAAGAATAAAATGAAAAACCAAATCATTCATATTTGAAAACATCTCTAATATCCTCAAAGTATTTTTTTTATAAAAAAATATTTTAGATAAGCAAATCACTATTGATATATTAGAAACAATGGATTTAGTTTATCCCTGCAGCTCTGTGACATGAACCACAACCTATTGATTGATAAGCTATAATCTATTTTTGATAGTAACATATACATTATGTAAATAATTATATAGTTAGTTTATAGTGATAGATAGGTATTTATATTTCATAGATTTTTCCTCAAAAAGAATGGAAACCTACATATATTTGACTTACATGAGAAAAATACAGTTTTGACAAAAAGTTTAAATGGTTTATGTTTTACGATTATTGTGTTATTATTATTATACAGCTGTGCTTGTCTTATCAATACGTTATTTTGTCATGAAAATCGAGGATATGTTCAGTGACAGATATTTAGAATTTATTTATGGCAGATATAGCATTGATTTGCATGTGACATGTTGCATATTGCATCCGCCCGCGGTGTCGCGCGCGTCGGAAAATAACATCCTTTCTGAATGGCCTACAGTCATCATTCAAATTGGTTGGTATAATAGGATGAGGTAACCATTATCAAATCAGGTATATAGATTTTCAAAATGCTCTGTTCTGAGTTGTTCTCATCCAAAATGCTTCTCTAACTTCGAGGTTGTGTCCATCTTGTTGCATGTCACCCAACACTGGTTTCCTGTTGATAGTTTCGATTCTAGAACTCTTCTGCTCCAATGATTATTGGTCCTGATCACTTGTTGGCCTAATAATTGCAATTCAACTTGCTAATTCTTAGACTTGGTCATCAACAGTGGTACTTCTACAGACTACCTCAATTTTTCCTGCTCTACTTACTGAACAGTAAGTCAATTGTAATAATCAGTATTTTCAGAGATTCCCTATTAAATGTGGATAGCCAAATACCTGACATTTCGTTTCTGCATTTTGAAATAGTTATTTTAATTGATTTACCAAATGTCAACATAAACTATTCCAGTGAAAGGTGATGAGGAAATATTTGTTTTATTTGTAATGCTGTTGCCCATACTCTAAGTCTCTGTAGCACACAGTCGCCTTTTAAATATCAAATATGTTCTATTTTACAATATTAATTTATTCATCATAATAACTAATAAAAGTAATGAGTCATGAATGGTTTTTTATGTGACGCTTATAACAAACATGTTTATCTCTGGATATTTTTCCCTCATAATATTACTAACAAGCAATCGTAGTTATTAAGCAAGTTAACATAAAATGTTTCATAAAGGAGTTTTGTTGAGAATCAAAATGCACAAACATTATTCACTCATGTTAATATTTGTTGTCTTTAGTGTATAAAATATGCCTTACTTGTTATGACTTTATTGTGCGACTTTTTCTATGACCTATATGCATAACTCACCACTTTTTCTCATGGGTAATCTTAAAATAAATGATTTATTGTTAATGCAAATGTTTCTCCTTGTGGCTAGTTATTAAAAGTCCATTCAGTTTCTTCTCATGAAAAGTCATGGATATCGTTATTGAAATCTTGTAGGTGAGCTTCTCATACATGTCATGTTAAGGCACGTAAATACTCATTGTCTCTTCTATATAAGCCATTAATGAAGTGTTGAAGTTCATGTCGAATTGAATGTATTAAAATTATTGGCGATCATAATTCTTATTTTTTTTTATAGTGTTTATGATAGATACTTCCTGATCTTTGTGTCAACATTCTTAAATAGGGTTTGTTAGGTTGTTGTCACTAATGCAATATAATAATATAAATATAATAAAATATTTAGTTGTGTCATAGATGGTAATTAAAACTGTAGGGCTGCCTGAAAAACTATTTTCTTTCTTGGTGTTATTAATAAAGCTTGCGTTATATTTCTTTGCGCTATTGATTTATTCAAAAACTTTCTGATATTCGTACAGGTAACAAATTTTGCAAAAAACCTAGCTTAATACAGCATTTATTTTGTTCCAGACCATTTCTTGAAGGTTGCTATGGTCAGAGAATCGCTGCGGTGCGTTAGAAAGAGCGAGTAAAAGTTTTCATCAAAGATATCGGTTGAGAAGTTACCAATCATTCGTGAACATGCAGACGATCAAGTGTGTGGTGGTAGGCGACGGTGCCGTCGGTAAAACGTGCCTACTCATAAGCTACACAACCAACAAGTTCCCATCAGAGTATGTGCCCACTGTGTTTGACAACTATGCTGTAACTGTCATGATAGGAGGAGAACCTTATACACTGGGTCTCTTTGATACTGCAGGTAAATAAATTGTTTTGTTTGTTTGTATTCATTCTATCTTCGTTCTTTTTGTCCATTAGTAAATATGATCAGAAACATTGCAAAACTGCCACACTGCTTATAAACAGCTGGCCGCATATGTTTAGTTACATACAAAACAGATATTGATAGCAGCAAGCTAGCAACAGTTAAGTTACTTTCGAAAGTGACTTTAATGTTTCAGTTTATGTCTAGGCAGCCAATCAAATCATTTAATGGTAAATAAAATTATAGCAAGATTTTCTCTGTTATGAACCATTGAACTTATTCCTACTTTGTTTTATATAACTTATTGACTAACTAATTTGTATGTTGGCTACAGGTCAGGAGGACTATGACAGGTTGCGACCGCTAAGTTATCCACAGACGGACGTTTTCCTTGTTTGCTTCAGTGTAGTAAGCCCCAGTTCATTTGAAAATGTCAAGGAAAAAGTAAGTTGATATTATTAATGGTATGCATTGCTAAACGCATTGCCGATTCTAATATTATGTATGTTTAAATGTCAATTAAAATTATGAAACAATATTATTTAGCACAATTTAATATGGTAATAAAATGTTTCAATAGAATAACTTAATCTGTAGCAGCAGTTAGCAGATTCTTTTGCTATTAAAAGTGCTGTCTAATATACTCATTAAGATTACTTAGGGCCCGTTGTTTGATCAGTACTCAAACATACTAATAGTTAATTTGCATTAGTTAAACTAACAATTTGTTAAAAATGACAGAAGTATGTTGTTTCACACATGGATAAGCTAACTACAGTAAAAAAAAATGACAAATTGCTATAAAAGATAACCATGCGCAGACAGAGTAGTTAAACTTTGACAGTTATTGACTTTATGCAAGGTTATTTTGTGGAAACTTGTTTTGTGAATTGAAATAAAATGAATTTAAATATTATTTCAATTCACAATAATATATAACATTTTGAAGATTCTGAAAGCTCTTCTGATGACGACATTATTGTCGATTAGGTATTAAATCGCCGTCCTAAAACAATCAGGGATAGAATATTGCAGCTGGACTTTTGACATGAAGTTGATTTCTTCGAACAATATAAAATGTTCAAAAGTACTATATTACTACGTATTTTGGTTACACAGTAAACTCAAGAATTCCTTGAAAAGGCCAACAGATCGAAACTATGCAGTGAGTCCTTTGGACATTAAGATTTTACGCTACTGGGAATATTCAGCAGTGTGCTGGAGATCTGTTCGGAGTACACAAATCGACTATTTGGAGAATTATACACCATGTGTCAAGATAAACTTGCTGCAAATTTAGATCAGTGATTAAAATGCCACAGAATGTAGCAGAAATTAGATCTACAGTAGCAACTTTTTTTTAAATTGCTAAATTTCCTGGTGTTAGTTACACCAAGCTGCATCCTTTTGTTTAGCGCTGGCATGGTCCATCTTTTTATTCATTATTACCGAATATTTTTCTAAAAGCTCCTTTAATTTATTTAGCTCTGCTCGGCTAAAGTTATTACTTCTCTCTCTGCAATGAATTACAATGATTTTATTAGTGGTTAATGTTATTTACTTCGGAACTCTGTGTGAAACAAATAATTATGAACTTACTTGGTCATATTGTTATCTATTTTTCAAAAAATATTTTCGATGTGGGTATGTAATTCATACAAACCTGTTTATCACAATCAATCACAATATTCAAAATACAACAAAATAACTGTGACGATACGTCAATTTAGTCTTTGATATTTTGTTTACTGTGTTAACAAAACACAACTATTTGTTTAGGCATTAACTATTGTCAAGTGACTAATTGTTAAATTTACTATTGGTTATGTTTAACTATGTATCAAACAACGGGCCCTTGATGAGTATATTAGACAGTACTTTTCAGGATTTTATTAAAACCGTAAATCCTAACAGCTGCTAAAAGTAACAAAACATAATTGCATACTATATACCTGACAAAAATAATACAGTTATCACTGTAATTTCCAGTGGGTGCCAGAAATTACTCATCATCAACAAAAGACGCCTTTCCTCCTGGTGGGCACTCAGATAGACTTGCGAGACGACCCGGCCACAATGGAAAAACTGGCTAAGATAAAACAGAAGCCCGTGTCTCTGGAGCAGGGCGAGAAACTAGCAAAGGAACTCAAAGCTGTCAAATACGTCGAGTGCTCAGCGCTCACACAGGTATGGATAGCCATGTTACTCAAAATCTTGTTGAACACACACATAACATAACATCACGCCTGTATTCCCCGAAGGGATAGGCAGAGGTGTACCTATAGTACACCCACATTTCGCCAGTTATGTTTAAGTCCCACGTAATAGGGGGTGAGCCTATTGCCATCAACCGGGCACAAATCCAGACTCCGGGCTGCTACTGAAAAAATCCAGATGGAAAAACCCAATAACACTGCCCGACCCGGGAATCAAACCCGAGACCTCATGCTCAGCAGTAGCACTCAGTAGTAGTAGAATCTTGTTGAATGACTTCAATAACTGGCTGCATATCCGTGCTCTGTTTATGAATGTTTATTAAATCATTACAACGTTGTTTTAATTGATCTAATCCGGTATCGTAATATTTTAAAGGCGTGATTTAAACATTACGCCTTTTATAGACATTCAAACATGAACACTGAAATGATAACATGTTTTGTTTTCCATTACACTGCCCGATCTTTGGTAGACAAAATATTTTATGAATATCTACATAAAACACTCTTTATGTTTATAAAGAATGTGTAATTGATGTCATAATAACGTAAAATGAAACTGTTGGGAGGTAATGTAATAAGTAATACCTTTCTGTGGGAACAAATTAAAATAGGGACTGAATTACACAAGTTTCAAATATCTACAGAAAGGAAGGTACTGTTTTACTTAATCTAACTTCTTGTAGTTGGGTAACTGCACTCTCGCACATCTCGAATCGAAAAACACTGCATTGCACGAAAACGAATTTTAAAATGAATCAGCGCATGTTTAAAACTTTGTACGTACCTGTGTGCAACAAAATCTTTACATCCCAATTATTTCACAAAACTAAACTATTATTCAATCAATTTCGTAAATCATTCAGTCTCCAATTCAAGTAGTATTCTCAAATATTTAACTTTTTTATTATTAATACAATGCATAGGGGCCACTCCGAACCGCGTAATTAATTATATTGTGGAATAGCAAATACCAAGTAGCAGTATGATAGAATGCGAAGATAATTGTCGTGTATCTGTTGTTCCTGTTATTGTATGAATTTGTAAGCACGTTCTAAGGCCTGCCTGATTGTTTGCAAAAGTCCATATCATTTTATTTTTAGTGTTTAACAAACTCTGACTTTGATGCGAGTTTACTATTTTTTTTCAAGTAAGGCGGTTAATGTCATTGAATCGGTAATTGCAGGTAAACGAGTTAACTTTCTTACATATTGTTCCCCCATTTTCCAGAAAGGATTGAAGAACGTGTTCGATGAAGCCATTCTAGCAGCGTTGGAGCCCCCAGAACCCGCCAGGAAAAAGAAATGTGTACTGTTGTAGAGTGACCCGGGCCCCGTACGAGCCGCCCCACCACGACGCGAGTGTGCCCGTGAGTGCCGCGTGACGCCGCGCCACCCGGCCCTCCTCACGCGTACATTTTAGTATTTTACCATATAATGTTATTCATAACGAAACGGTTTTTGAACAAGTAATTAATTAACTTTTATTTATGATGTTATAATGATTATTGAGTCTTTCCGGGATATATTCAGATGTTTTAGTCGGAAATATGTAAAAATGCGTCACTACTACATTTAATATTGTTTAGTAAAACAATGAAAAAAGGGAAAATGTATTAAAAAAATGTGATTATCCTCTATTTCAACATGAGTGGTGTCCTGGATTTTTTATAGGACGAATAGCGATCGTGATTTAAGAAAGCAAACGAATACTTTTATAATAATTACTGTAGCTCAAAAACTGAATGAGCTGTTCTAGTTTTGACTAGACTAGAGAAATTACAGTAGCCTCTGCAATGAAAAACAACTAACTGGGGGTACATTTACTATTTCGTAACATTAATGGTTCTATTCCGTTTCAATGACGATTCGATTCCTAGCACTGCTCGATAGTCACCCATAATCCCATTCTAATATTTGTATAATCAAATATAAACTTAGTTTAAGTCGAAACGCAATTCAATCGCTATTGTAAAGTTACTGAATCTGTGTTGCCAACAGTTCCAATAGTAATTTTTAAAGTTACCACAACAAAAGTGGTTAAATAATAAATACTAAATAAATTTGTATTTAGAGCTCATCAAAACGTAACTTACATCATATTATATCTTTTTGCTACCAGGCAAAAGACATAATTCTTTCAAAATGGATCCAAATTATCTTCAATCCATTATAGAAGGACTGAATTTTTCATGCTCTAGTATAGTTAATCTTTAGAAAAAAAGGAACAAAGTCATTACTGCGATGTGTACGTATGATATGCGTCACCGTTGGCTTCGATCGTACGTCTGCCGTACATTGTACATTACTGCGATGTGTACGTATGATATGCGTCACCGTTGACTTCGATCGTACGTCTGCCGTACATTGTACATTACTGCGATGTGTACGTATGATATGCGTCACCGTTGACTTCGATCGTACGTCTGCCGTACATTGTACAATGAAAGGGATTCGGAGCTTGTTTTGATTAAGCTAAAGCAAACTGTTATTAATGCTTTTATCCATAAACTTAATAGTAACACCACACAATGTATTTGAACCGTAAGTATTTAATTTGAATGTCTATAGGCTCGACCCCTATAACATAACTAACTACAGGCGTGGCGTAATATCATGTTTGGTTTTGTTACATATTTACGGTTCATGTGGAACCAATTAAGGCTAACAGTTAAGGGTCTTTAGCTAATTTTCTTTCCCTAGTTATGATGGGAATGATTTCATCCGTCGCTAATAAAGTAGGGTAATAATTTAAAAATGTTTAATCGTCCGACTGCGGACTAGAAAATATTTTTTATTTTATTAAACAGTTTCCTTTCTGTAGTTCGACTGATATGAAGAAATTTTACACTAACAATAAATTTCTATTTATAGCATAAACATAATGGTATTGATCGGATAAAATTGTCGATGCTGGCTATGTAAGCTGAAATCGATGAAGCAACGTCATGCACAATATTTGCTAAGCACAGTGCGTCTATGTATTTTTATAAGTATTACTTGGTAACATACTAACTTTTATTAAAATCATTATATTTTAATTAAAACAACGCCTGTCTCAAAGGGACGAACTTCCACGTCTGTGTTTTATATTATTTCGATGTGTTCTAAATAGTTTTACAAATAATTTTGATACAAAACACTAAAGATTTACTTAACACTACACTACTATAATAAGCATAATATTCTAAAAAACAGCAAACTTTTTATCGCTAGAAACTCGTTATTTCAAACGTAAAAATAAATCGTAGTTTGTGATGCGATACAGAGTATAAATATTATTATTATACAATAATAATGAATCATGCAATGAGTTTGGACTGATAATTACATAAATTCATCATTCCATGAAATATTTTTGCATTTATTGAACATAAATTTATTTGGAGTAAACAGTAGTCGACCTCGTAATTGCTTTATCACCCTACGGTTGAATGTCACTTACACGTCATAAAACGAGAAGGTCTATTTGTCTTTGTGACAGATAGTTTCATAATTTGGAGTCCATTTTAAGATACGACGATAACTTGTGAGGTAAATCGGCTGTCTTGAGTATTGATTATAACTCCCCAACTTATATTCAATACTCAAAAGAGATACATTAGGTCAAAGTTCAAACTTGAAACCACCCATTTAAAAAATATTATATAAACAAAATACAAAATCTGGACATTAGCTTCACTTTATATATTAGAAAATACAATGTTCTTAAGATAAAGATTATGTATTTCCTCTTTTCTTTTCTCGCATGGCAGATCGACTTCCTCGTAATTTAAAAGTTATTAATTTCTTAGCAAATAAAGCTTATTAAAATTTAAATGAGTTTTTAGATGAGATTTTATTATTTTTTTTTACTCATTTATTATTTTAATGATCTATATCATCATGACATTTCAAATAATTTGATTCAGAGTGACATTATACATTATTTTATTAATATTTGCATGCCATTGTCTAAGGCAAACGTGATGATCTGTTTTTATTTTTGTTTAACATCTCTAGCAAGCTGACAGTTGGTGTTGTACTTACGTATTTTACTCATGTTTGAGAAAATAAATGATTTTCTTATCTTCAACCTTAGTGATGTTTCAATTTACTGGAAATTGTTGTCAAAAAGGTGGTGAAGCAATTACGAGGACAACTACACCACAGTTAAAATCCACGCTGAATACTTAGCGCCTAATATAATTATCACGTGATTTAAAGACGGTGCGTATTCTTATTATGAAGCTTCATTTCATCATAAGTGCGTAAGGTGTCGTCGGATCTTGACCACTGCTTGCTCCGCCAACGCACTTCAATTACTATCGTAACAAGACATGTTAAAACAAACAAGTTGTTAGTACTCTGAATACTATTGATTTATAACGATACATTAAATTATATAATGGGTGCAATTAATGATTATAATAAAGTAAAATAATTATAAAACATCATTACTGACTTTGGGGGCTAAATATTATTATCAAATATAGCAAATATGCATGTACTCAAAATTATAACTACATTTTTAAGACACTCCCGGACACCTGAATCGAGACACCCTGCATATATTTTTGTTTAAAGGTCTCTATCTTTTAAATAATGGTAGAACGAAGGAAAAAGAATACGTGGTTATGAAGACAGTCACTCACTCTCATTTCCGTTTGTCATTGTTCTAAATTTTAAATCGGAATACTAAAAATTAACCAGTTTTTTTAATAATTGCATTAAGTCGTCTTTTCGCGTTTCTCACGGGCAACATTAGAGTGGATTTTTCTAAGAAAACAACTGTTTATATAGAGAAAACTTTTATTTAATAACTTGTGTTACCTCTAAGAGCATTTACGACGGCCGTCATGTGGTTCGGCATGGAATTAATTAATGCCAGTATGACGTGCTGTGGAATGTTCTCCCAAGGTTCCAAGATGGCATTTGTTCCTGCAAAGTTTCTGGTACTAGGTGGTTAGTTCAAACACTCTCGATTTTTCTACGGCGCGGTTAACACGCCGGTACCGTATAGTAACCGTGCCGTATACAAAGGGCCTAACAGTTCTAGCGGAAACAGTCGGTCCATAAGTCTCGAAGCTGGTCTTGGACCTGTACTGAGACCAAGTGACGATTACGCAGGCTGGTGGTAAAGATTAACCGATCTTGTCGTGCTACCCGCACCCTAATTGCGTAACGCTATCACTATTTGAATAATTTTGAAAGATATTGCTAAACCATTGCTTCACATGTTCGGAAAATTTGTTTGCTCCACAACGTAAATAACGCAATCAACTTGGCTGAACTGTCAAAATGAAACCCATTGCGATCAATTTTCATTTTATGTGCGTTACGAAATTACCCCGCAGGTATCGATGATAAATTCTTTGAACGGCAGAACGTCTCGCATGAAGTTGTTCACTTGCGTTTGGCTGACAAGACCAGACTGAAGAATTGCTACAGCATGCGCGGCTGCGGCTTCAGGTGCAGTACCCATAATTTGAACGTCAGAATGTATTAAAAATAAGGAAAATCAGTTTTGATACTCTTTAGGCTTCCGCCGACAGTAGCGACACGACGTTGCGACGCGATTCTGGTAGAACAATTTCCATGAAGTTTTCATAGAAATTAGCAAAACAAAACAAATAACTACTGACTTAGAGGTGCTCTAATCAAACCTTGTTGCTTCTTCTTGAAGCTACAAGCTTCTTGAGTGACCGAACTCAGATTTTCTTCTCTTTTCAAATTCGTGAATTCAAATTTGGAACTTTATACCGAAATGATGGCCAATAAATCAGCTTCAAAACTGCGTAAAACTTTTTTCTGACTTATCATTATGTTGATGTTTTAGGCCTTTAAACATAAACATGCACGGTGGCTCGATTTCGGAGTCCGGTGTGTATAAGCTAATGTATACTTTTGTACGCATGGAAAAGGTGGTAACAAGTTTTCTGAATTAATATTTATTTAGCGCTCTTTGTAATTTAGAAGAGCGATGATTATTTTGTATGTTTATGCATTATCAGTGCAGTTATATGTTCTTTGTGACAAGAAGTAGTTATAGGTGTATATGGAATAAATATATAATGAGATTAAATTATAAAGTTTTATTTTATTCACTTTAAAGCCAAGCGCACATTACAGTAAAGTTATATCGGGCCGCATTGCATCGCGTTTCAATATAATGCAGCTGTAGATTGCGATGTTTCATACAAAATTTACGAAATATCTAGGAGGATTTTTGCGATGCGGTGAGGTCTGCCCGAATGTGCATCAGCCTTAACTTTACAGTACCTGAATATTGAGATTTTAAAGGTTTCTTGCTATTTCTATTTGCCTACCCTTGATCTCGTAGCAAATATGTAATCTATTTCTCTCGCAGTAAGTATATAAAAGCGAAAAGGGGATGTACATAAAAGCGAAAAGGGGATGTACAAAAAAGCAAAAGAAAAAACCTGTGTGGCATATCCGACTCGCCGCCATTTGGTTTTTTTTTTCAAAGCTTCCGCGCGTTATGCGTGTATGCACCCATGTGTACTTATATAGGTTCACAGTTGGTATAAAAATGCCCCTGGCTGGAGGCTTTAAGTTAGTAGCTTAAGGCACCCACAGGTTTGCCCGGTTAAGTAGCCAGGACCTTAGTGGTCACAACTACGAGCTGCCCAATAGGAAAAAAAAAAAAAAAAAAAAAGGTATAAATGATAGATATTGAACTGTTGTTAATACTATTCCGACATCCATAAATTGATGTGCACGAGTGTACATCTCCTAAATAGCTCAATACCATTGACAACATAATTTGGTCGGGTTATAAGCGGAGATTAAAGTATGGAAAAGTAATGAAAGCTAATTTCTCTTAGAAGACACCACTTAGGAATCTGAATTTTAGGTCACTATAACTTCTTTAGGAGTACCTACTAATTTTTGTATAAATTTGGGAAGAAACAACAGAGTTTTTAATAAATTTAACACCGTGTCTACCGCCACCCCACCAATGGCATGGTATATCTCGTAAACTACTGGAGTACTAATTTTGAATTTTGGGTAGTAATTTTATCTTGCAGGGTACTAATTTTCTATGTAGTTTTGAGGAAAGCGACAAGCTCCTGAAACCTGGCATCAGTATTCAAAGTCGTGGTCCTGCTGAACGAGCACGCGAAAGTTATCATCGTTGATTTCTCGGTAAAATGTTTCTGTTCTGTTTTTTTTTACGAAATGAATAACATTTATGGGTACTAATTATTTGTATACGCACTTAGAATAGCTGTAGCACGCCCCCTGTTTCGGCGCTCGTGTTGGTCCTGCTGAAGGGAGCGTGACTACCGCAGGACCACCTTCAAAGACGATTTTCTCGAGAAATACTAAGGTACCAATTTTGTTGTTCGAGTACTAATTATTTACAAAATATGGAAGTGATTGGCGTTGGTGGTCCTGCGGTAGTCACGGGCATGGTTCTTCGCTATCCAGGGTGTCGACAGATCCAGGCGAATGATGAGCCTGTATGGATTAAACGGGGAATATATCAGGGCGACAGTTTGAGTCCACTTTGGTTCTGCTTAGTCCTGAATCCTCTAAGCACACTACTGGAGGATTCAGGTCTAGGCTATCGGTTGAGAAGTGGTGGTCAGGTCATATTTCATCTCCTCTGCATGGACGACTTGAAACTCTTTGCCCCAACAAATTGCAACTAATGGAGGTACTGAAGGTAACTGAAACTTTCATTAGCACCATCAGGATGCAATTTGGTGTGGACAAATGTGCAGTCATGCATGTAAAGCGAGATGAGATTATGGAACCCGAGGGAATTCAACTTTCAGATTCCATACACCTCAGATCCCTCTCTTCATCCGAAAGCTATAAGTATTTAGGTATATCGGAAGTTGGCGTCGGGCATCAACGTTACTGACATGAAGCAATCGTTGAAGAAGCGGTTCTTTGGTCGCCTGAAGACGGTATTAATTAGTCTTCTTTCAGACGTAGGCGGAAAAAATGTGCGCGCCTTCAACGGTTGGGTCATGCCGGTTTTGATGTACTCTTTCGGCCCGGGGTTGGGCCGTAGATGGGTGACCATCTTTACATACCGAGACTCCTCCGTGCCTCGGAAACGTTAAGCCGTTGGTCTCGGCTGTCATTCGTGGGTCTTTCGCAGTCGTTACAAGTCTTCAGAAGCCCGAAAGTCTGACAACCAGTCTTACCAAGGGGTATCGTATTACCCAGTTACTGGGTTGCGGAGGTCAAATAGGCAGTCGCTCCTTGTATAAGACTTCCCGACATCAATCGTCGGGCAGTGCCCATCAGACACAACACCCGTCTGGTCGGAGGTTCCTCCCTTTTCTATGGAGGATGAATGAACTTTACACCCTATTCCTCATGCCTCTAAAGATTTAAGAAATTGGAATTTAGTCAGAGTCCGTATCTTGAGGTAATATTTAAGTAGGTAGCGTTTATTATCTGCCTGTCTGTCTGTTACTTTTTCGCGCTTTAACGGCTAGATTTGGATGATAGGTAGTTTACGGATAAGCCATGACTTGGGTTAGGACATAGGATACTTTTTATCCCAGTAGCACGTCCCCGTGGGGTAATTTCCGACCTCCACGCGGGCGAAGCCGTTGGCAGAAGCTAGTCTTAACAATAATATTCTGTGCTTGTCCTACAACTACTGATATACATATGTTCAAGCTATAGGCGAGGACACTGGCACCCTAAACACAAGTTAAATCCTATTTGGGTGCCAGAGTTCATCGAAAACACTTCTTGCGCTTAGTTGTAACGCTGCATAATGTTTAGTTGTGTTTTTGTACAACTGAAGGTAGTTTTTTTTTTGTAATTTGGTCTGAAATCAAATAATTATTTATGTCATTAATATTTATTTACATACTTATTTAAATACATTTTTAAATATTTTTATAAAAATATTAAAAAAATAAATGTGGTCCGCCGGTATCGGGAGCAGGGTCCAAGCTACCGGTGGTTAGGGCTCCAGAGACAGAAACCTCCTCACGATGCGAGCCGTATCGAGGAGTACTGCCTTCTGAATCAGGCCCTTGACCCAACCGCCTAAAGAGGGCCTCGAGAGATGTTGATCGAGGCTTTCGGCCATCCGGCCATTGGCCGATACGACAATCTGAACAATGACAGCCGAGCTCACATTCCACATGTCAACAACTTCGTGTGCTAAGTATAGATATTTAATTTGTTTCTCTTTCTTAGCTTTCACGAGGTTCTCGTCATGCGGAATGGTAATATCGATAATCCATGTAAACTTTGACACCCCGAATCCCCCTTTTAGGGGTAACTTACAATGGTGTACAATGGTGAGACTTATTCGGGTGTCAATGCGGCTGAGGCATTTGCTCAGTATTTTGCTAGTGTGTTTCTGCCCGATACACCTGAATTGGACCCTAGAAATTTAAATGTGAGTAGTGAGGGAGATAACATTCCTCTTTCCTTTTTAACCCCACCGGATGTAGTTAAGGCGATTGCTAAATTCAAAGCATCTAGCTCGGTGGGCCCTAATAACATTCCAGCCTTTACCCTTAGGGGATGTCATGATATCTTGGCACCCCCTCTATGTCATGTCTTTAACTTAGCCCTTCAGTCCGGCGTATACCCTGAGCAATTGAAAACTTCGCGAGTCACTCCCATCCCTAAAACCCGTGATAAAACATCAGTAGAGGAACACAGACCTATCGCTATCCTGCCAACCATTGCCAAGGTTTTCGAGCATATACTCCACGCTTTAAACATACGCGTAAATATGCCCTTATCTGATGCCCAACACGGTTTTCGCCCGGGTCGCTCCGTAAACTCGAATTTACTGCTTCACGTAGACTACATAGCCCGTGGCTTGGACATCGGTGGGCAGGTCGACGCTCTGTATTTCGATTTCCGGATAGCATTCGACAGAGTTGACAATGATATGCTTTTGAAAAAGCTGGGGGCCATCGGTTTCTCGTCCGGTCTTCTTAACTTCTTTTCGGACTATCTGCGTGATCGCAAGCAGTTTGTAAGACATGGCTGCTTCGAGTCCAAGCCTTATAATACACGCTCGGGCGTAAGTCAGGAATCCGTGTTAGGGCCGCCTCTGTTCCTGATCATGATAAATGTCTTCATAAGTAATGTTAAGTTTGTTAAATGCCTGTTATATGCAGACGACCTTAAGCTATTCGCACAAATCCGAACGGACGAGGATTGCAAACTCCTACAAAGGAATATTGATGTCATCTATGAGTGGAGCATTGTCAACAAACTATTTATTAATACAAGCACGTGCTACGTCATGACATATGGTAGAGGGTTGCGACCAATTCGTTACGACTATAGTATAGTCTGGGTGGTGAAGTAATTACTAGTGTCAACAATATAAAGGATTTGGATTTGGGAGTAACTTTCGACCGCTGTCGGACTTTTATAGATCACGTTTCTACCCTTGCAAACGAATCTTTCAGGCGCTTGGGATCCGTTTTGCGAAATGCTCGTGACTTTCGCAGTCCAAATGTTATTAGGCTGTTGTACACCGCTCTGGTTCGAACCAAACTCGAGTCCAGTGCCTGTGTTTGGCACCCCTATACCGCGACTCAAACACTGATGCTAGAAAAGGTGCAGAAAACTTGTCTAAGATGCCTCTTCCATAGGTTATACCATTTCTTTCCTTATATGTACCCTACCAACTATCTTTTAGGGACTTTGGGTTTTAATTCGTTAGAGGTGAGAAGAGGCCTTGATCAGCTCACGGTAGCCTGTAAGACCTTACGGGAACGTATCGAGTGCCCGGAACTCCATGGCCTTTTCTGCCGATTATTTGTGCCCGACAAATACATCGGACACCGTCAGAGCACAATCTGTTTGCGCAACAGCCATCCAAAACTGTTGCCAGAGCCGAATCCCCAGTCTGTCTTACTCTGAAGGTACTAAATGCCATTCTGACTGCCCACCCTGAATGTGATGTGTTTGCGGATGAATGGAATAAACTTATGCGTATTTGTCTGGTGTTCTGTGAGAGAAAGTATGCAAGGGAGTCCACTGTTCCATGTTAGTTTTAAATTAGATTTGTTTCTATGTTAGTTAATGTAATTGGTGTTTTACCGTTTTAATTAATTATAAATAAATAAATAAAAATAAATAACTTAGAAAAACAAAAAATGGCAAAACTTATTTCTTTGGGTAAGTATTCGTGCCAAGTTTAAAAATTATTAACTCAAGGAATAAGATTTTTCATACAAACAAAATCCCCTTTTCACGCTCTTAGGGGTGGAATTT
This sequence comes from Griposia aprilina, assembly GCA_916610205.1. Classification (NCBI taxonomy): domain Eukaryota; kingdom Metazoa; phylum Arthropoda; class Insecta; order Lepidoptera; family Noctuidae; genus Griposia; species Griposia aprilina. Next base: position 10,336,722 of record OU744283.1, read on the forward strand.
CGAAAAACGCTGTCATAATGGATACTTCAAACACACTCTCCAAATTTCATGTCTAGAACCAGCGATTTATGCTGTGCGTTGATATCGCAGTCAGGACATTGAATTTTATATATACAAGTATAGATAGATAGAAATATTATACCTAATTACCACAACGTAAAAATCATATTTTAATCGTCCTCTTCATCATCATCTTCGTCATCATTATTCGATTCAGATTCGGAATCTATATATGCTAAACCATTGACATCAACAAATTCAGTGCCTAACGGATTCCGTAAAGAATTTCGGAATCCGTTAGGTCATAAAATTCTTTAAAAGAAGATTCTTTTACGAACTTATTTATTGTTGGACGAATTCTTGTAAGCATTGGATCAGACGATAGTATAATTTCGGACGGGCAGTAACATATCGGGAGTAAGGACAACTGTCAAATCGTTATGTCATTAATTTTTAGTTCGGGCCCCGGACTTATGTTATGTCCGAAAGTGATATGGTAATAAGTAACATCCGTAACTTCGGCCAAAACTACGGACTGCGTGCTTAGGGAGTAGGGCTCCTGAATCGAATAATGATGTCGAAGCTGCTGATGAGAATGGTTAAAATTTGATTTTTAAATGTTCTTAGGTTTTTATAATAGGTACTTCTATGTAGTGTAGTGTATAAAGTTAATAAATAAATAAAACTGACGATTTTTTATTTTATGAATCACCTTACATATCAGTAGGTTCTACTTTTGGCGCACCATGTGTCTTAGCACTAAATGCAGCTCTTGGTATGTGTATTATGATAGTAAAGACCACAACTTAAAACAGGACTAGATTCAGGAGGCAGAGAGCTCGATTCAGTAAATAAATACATCTCCTTAGAAGTCAGAAGGTGCACGTTTGGCGCAAAAAGTGTCTTAGCAGTGAATGTAGCTTTCACTATGCGTAATATTATAGTAAATACCACAATTTGAAACGAGGCTGGAATCAGGCGGCAGAGAGCTTGATACAGTCATTTTCATAGTATGTAGAATTTCACATTTTCTCAAATGACTCCCGAAATACTAGAGATATCTAGAAAAAAAATTGTCACAACAAGTTTTGAAGGTATTTGATAACTAAGTACGATGGTATATGGTGATGGTTTTCAAAATAATTAGGCTTTTTTTCTCGAAAATGCCTATGTCCAACCTGTGACCTCTCCCATACATTTGTTCCACTGTGGGCCTCATCAGCCAACGCCTTGGAATTAGTAAGTACTTTATTGGCCAACGGTACCTACTTTTAACCTGCCAGTATTTTAATGGATATGTACTTACTCGACATAGGTTCGCACATAGATTTTGAAGTAAAAGCTGATGTTTCGTTGTTCTAGGATTGATATTTTATTGACAACTTTGACGTAATGATTTTTTAGTGCTTTTACTATTATAATACCCTTTTATATTTATTCATCAGTCGTTCTGTTTATTTTAAACTTAGCGCAAAGCTTTCAAATAGTATGCTATGAAAATTTCAAGTCAATATGGGCGACGGCTTAAACTTATCTAAAGGTTGGTCTTAATTCTGTTGTAAGTTGTGGCTAAGGTTGTGACAAGAATTTGAACTTTTTAATTCTCTATTACCTACACCGAAACGAATTAATACTAAAATGGCTGAGTTTTAGGTTACCTACCTATGTCAACATCGGTGTTGACTAGTCCGATGATCATGGATGATGTTGATGGTGACAAAGCGCCTCAGATTATCTATTCTGTGGCCTCAGAACGAGAGTGGGGCAATAACCTTTGCTGTTTTCCCAGCGACATATTATTAAATCGGCAGAGTTGCCCTCACCATACCTATTTATGTCGTTCGAAAAGTGTCAATAGGTAGCGTAGGTAGATACTTACTACCTGAGTTGTAGGTACGAGATCGCACATCCCAAATCATTCGCTCATTCGAAAAGCGAAAACAGTTCGTGACTATTGGAGAAACTTACCTATAATTACTTATAGTTATTTTAAATATAAAATTCTGAAAAAAAACCCTCTTGTGCCTTCAGAAAGTGTTCGAACAATTCAAGAAATTGAAATAAAGCTAAAGGTATTACTTTCCATGTGTAAGTACCTAAATAAATACGAGGAATGCCTCGTACTGACAACTTTTGGCCGTGACCTACCCATTGGCAAGTCACAGTTAATGTACAGGTATTTAATAACTAAGTTATCACAACTATTACAGATAAGCGTCACAGGAGCTCCAGTAGTCTAGCTGGGGCCGCCTTAGAAGGAACACGTTCCGAACGGAAACTGCTGGATAAGAATGGTTCGTTTCTACTCCATAATATTACCTTCTGGAGGCACGTATAATAACATTTTATTAAACTTAGCCATTATGAAACATGACTAGTTTCATACATAAGTATGGTCCTCTTCATCATATTCGATGACAGCGACCCAGGTACTCCATTTGAATGAAAAACAATAATTCTGTTGAAGGGCTTGAATACGAAGAAATTTTATTTTCACTTGTCGCTCCGCTTACTCGCACAGTCGTGTGTGAAAAGCCAACCCTAGACAAACCTACCTGCTGCAACGTAGGTAAATGCTAAAAAACGAAATATTCTTTTTACTAGCTTCCATACCGGAGTTAGATGACCAGTTTGCCATAGCTGAAGTGCGATGCGACGACCTTCAGGAGAAAATCGATCTAATCAAAACATTAAAAAGGAAAAAAAAACTTAAAAAACGGAGGTACCATACTACAAGACGGTTGTTTTCTTTAGTTATAGAAACTAGATTATCATCATAGGTACTAGTTATGAAATCGACAAGTCTACTTCATTGGATCATTTATCATTGGAGCATTTTTTTTTTCTTCATTTAGTGTTGCCCAAATGGCCATTGCTGGGTTTCAGAAAAGAGTTGTAAGTACAAGCAAAGGCCGCCAAACACGTACCTAACGGCAAACAGTTAAAACTATTGTTTCAGATAAAACCGAACTAAATATCGAACCATGTGTGAGAAAGCTTTAATTATGAGTAGGGGAAGACAAAAGAAATGATGGATGTCAAAGTCAAAGTTAAATAATTTATTTCAAATAGCCACATAAAAGGCACTTTTGAACGTCAAAATTTACAAAAAAATTGAATTGATTCCAGTTGGGGCAACTAGAATCAATTCGAAAAGGTAGTTTCGTATGGAGAAAAATGGGCAAGAAACTCCACCGTTACTCTTTTATCGATGGACTGTGTGAAAGAGGATATAGATATAGAGGGGTGACTACCGAGATGACTATTAGAGATGAATGGCAGAAGAAGACACATTGCGTCGACCCCAAATAAATTGGGGCAAGGGCAAGAGATTGTTGATGTGATGATGTGTCAGAGAAGTTTTCTCACACACACGGTCGATAATTCTAGTTCAGTTTTATCTGTTCCAACGGTGGATCGTAAATAAACCGGTTTTTTCCTAGCATGACCAGAATGACAGACACGCCAAAGACACCTGAAAACGTCCCTTTCATAACTGTGCGGACACAGCCGAAGAAAAGTAAGTACTGCTGAGTAGGCTGGCTTACCATCAGTGTCGTACGCTGTCGTACCTAGTTGCTCATGTCGCTAAGAATTTATGACAAATCGCTCTGTCTGATAGCTGATCACGCTGTGGTCACAGTTCCGCACGACTCTTAAAACACAACGAGTGTCGTCGCAATAGGCACATGGCAATGGTAGGGGTAAGGTACATAGATGCGACACGATGGCGACAGATGTCAGTATACAAAGCAGCTATGTTGCACCATGCCACACAGGCTTCACACACACACCAACAACAACAACAACAGGCTTCTTCTGGGTAAGCTCACTCCATCGTCGACTTTGTCCCTGTCATCTCTGACCTAGACTAGAGTCAAGAGCAAACCCATCTAAAATAAAATAAAAAAAATAAAAAATGCCACTTTCTGCCGATTTAAATTTTATTTGGTTTTTTTGCAAACTGCAGCTTTGTTTTATGTCGTATGTCATGTTGATCAAAATGCGAGTCGCGGCTGTAGGAATGATATATTTACTGAATAATAATAATAATAATAATAAAAAAACAACTAGCAACACCACCGTGTCAACAAAACGTCTCATTTTCAATATTTTTATTTAAAACAATGAATGTGATTCTGATCCATTTTTACCATAGTTTTTCTTTATAAATCAAAACCTTATCATCTACATCATCGATACACCAAAGAAGAGACCATATTACTCAAAAATGAAATAAAATAAATCAAAAACTACCGATTTGGAGGTGACATGACAGTTGTCACCTCCAAACAACAATGAAAAAATATTAAGAAAATGAAATAATGTTGACAAGATCTGCTAAAAGACGAGCACGCCCACCACCTCCGGACTCTTCGCTTAGCTCCGCCTCGCCGCCGCCGGTATCCAGCCCTATTGTGAGCGCTGTGACGACACCGGCCGCGGTAGTTGCGTCGAGCTCAAGCGACGAGTATTTCTCCCCGCCCACGACGCCACCACCTGCTCGTCGACGTGGAGGACACCGGCCGCCGGACGGCTTAGGACCTCGAGGCCCACCGGCCTCTGATAGGGTCCCAGCTCCCGGTGGAAGTGTGCAGCGCATGAGATGGACACGATCCATCAATGAAAATGTCATGCGCTCATACTATGGGGCTACAGAGGGGGGAAACAATCTGACCGCGTACCGTGTTCGGATGCTCTCTCTTTTTCAGGGGCTTGAGCCAGCTGTTAACGTTTCAGCACAACGACTGTCGGATCAGGTGCGGGTCATCCAACGTAATCATATGTTGGATGACACTGTACTTGATCGCCTGCGAAATGAAATGCAGAGTAGTCATGTCATCGCCCCCCCGTCGCAGACTGTTATAGTACTACCACAGTGTAACACAACTCAAGCAGACGAGGAGAGTGATGATAGGGCTACAAACGTAAGTACCCAGTGCAATGAGGAATTGAGGAGTGCTTTGGAAGATGCGATTAGAGAATATCGCTTCATATCGCCTGAACTTAGACCACGCTTACCCCGTTTACCCATGCATAATAAAAATAGGGCGCTGGTGGCGGCCCTGGATACGCAGTTGTCAAATTATTTTGATGACTGCGTAGACCTCACCGATACTCATTCGATTCTGTACTGCGCGGCTGTAGCGGCATGTCGTGTAGCTCACGTCAAATTTGCTAATGATTCTAGAGCTACACGACCGAAACCAGTCGTACCAGCTTGGCAGTGCAGAATTGAGCGTCGTATTGGTGGGGCCAGAGCGCTCATCGGCAAACTAATCTGCTTCAGGGAGGGCAATACTCGCCCTAGAGTGATGCGCTTTGTGAGACGTGCATTCGCAGGGACTGATATCAGTCCTCAGGACTATATGTCCTGTGTCACAGAGCGCATCGACTTCCTGAAGCAGAAAGTGTATGCATGGGCGAACCGTATCCGTAGGTATAAGCGGCGAGTGGAGCGATACACTCAGAATCGCACCTTCCAGCGCGATGAAAGGTGGGTTTATAGGGGTTGGGAGCGACCGGATCAAGGTGTGGCTGACACGTACCTACCAGATGATGATGCCATGTGTTCGTTCTGGCGCAATATCTGGTCGATGCCTGTCAGTCACTCCGAAGGTGATTGGACTCGGGAAGTCGAGCGCGCCTGCGAACCATTACCAGAAATGGGGGCTATTACCATCTGCCCCCAAGACGTGACTCGTGCAGTCCGTCCGTTGCCTAACTGGAAGTCTCCAGGGCCGGACGGGCTGCACAACTTTTGGATAAAATGGTTTTTAAGGTCACACGCTCGCTTGGCGGCTCAGTTCCAGGTTGCTTTAGAGTCTGGTTTGCTACCCCAGTTCCTAACGACAGGAGTTACCCACCTGCTCCATAAATCAGGTAGCACCGCGGAACCCAAAAATTATAGACCGATCACGTGTTTACCAACGGTCTATAAAGTTCTTACATCCATTTTGAGAGCTAAAATTAACAACCATATAGACACCAACTCCATCATGTCTCCTTCTCAAAATGGATGTAGGAACGGGTCCCGTGGTACAAAGGAGCTACTCCTCATTGATATGACCATTAGCCAACAGGTTCGTCGTTCCCGAAAGGATCTTTCGACATGTTGGATAGATTACAAGAAGGCCTATGACTCGGTGCCACATACGTGGCTTATGAGGGTGCTGGAGTTGTATAAAGTAGATTCAACTCTGCGCACCTTCCTGAAGTCATGTATGGGGCAATGGAGAACGGTCCTTCACTATCCAGGATGTCGAAATGTTCAGAGGAATAGCGAACCGATAAGGATCGAGCGAGGCATATTTCAGGGTGATAGTTTGAGTCCACTTTGGTTCTGCTTAGCATTGAATCCTCTAAGCACACTGCTGGAGAATTCAGGTCTAGGCTATCGGCTGAGGACAGGTGGTCAGGTTATATCTCACCTCCTCTACATGGATGACCTAAAACTCTTTGCCCCCAACAATTTGCAACTGATGGAGCTGCTGAAAGTAACTGAAACTTTCAGTAGCGCCATTAGGATGGAATTTGGTGTGGACAAATGTGCGGTCATGCATGTAAAGCGAGGGGAGATTGTGGAATCCGTGGGAACCGAACTCTCGGATTCCATAAACCTTAGAGCCCTCTCCGCATCCGAAACCTATAAGTATTTGGGTATATCGGAAGTGTTGGGCATCAATGGTACTGACATGAAGCAGTCGTTAAAGGAACGCTTCTTTGGCCGCCTGAAAAAAGTATTTAATAGTCTTTTATCAGGCGGAAACAAGGTGCGCGCCTTTAACGGTTGGGTCATGCCAGTTTTGATGTACTCTTTCGGCATACTCAAATGGACTCAGACCGAACTCGACGCCCTGGATAAGAAGGTCCGTTCGCTGCTAACTGCAAATCGAATGCATCACCCACGATCATCGGTAATGAGGCTGTATATCCCGCGAAAGTGTGGAGGTCGAGGCTTTTTAAATGCTAAGACCCTCCACAATCGCGAGATATGCAGTCTCAGGGAATATTTCTTAGAAGCCGACGTGGGGATGCATCGAGATGTGGTCACAGTGGACAAGGGCCTCACCCCGCTCTCCTTGGCTAAAGAGAACTGGCGCAAACCAGTAGTGCTTGACACTAATGATCGCATGGAAGTATGGCAGAGTAAGGAACTTCACGGACGCTTTTTTCGGGCCCTACATGGACCTGATGTAGACCAACTGGCGTCCGTAGCCTGGCTGCGTTTCGGTGACCTCTTTGGAGAAACCGAAGGTTTTGTCTGTGCAATTATGGACGAAGTTATGATGACGAAGAATTACCGGAGATTTATTGTGAAAGACGGCACGGTTGACATTTGTCGGGCATGCCACCGTCCGGGTGAATCAATTAGACATATTATCTCCGGATGTTCTCGTCTAGCTAACGAAGAGTACTTGCATAGACACAACTTTGTAGCCAGGATTATCCATCAGCAACTTGCTCTGAAATACAGCCTTGTAGAATCGGAAGTGCCATACTACAGGTATGTGCCCGACCCAGTTCTCGAAAATGGGCATATCACATTATACTGGGATCGATCCATCATCACTGACAGGACTATTGTTGCCAATAAGCCTGATATAGTGGTGGTGGATCGAATAGAGCGGCGCGCAGTGATCGTTGACATCACGATTCCGCATGACGGGAACCTCGTGAAAGCCGAGAAAGATAAACAAATCAAGTATCTTGACTTGGCTCGCGAGGTTGTCGATATGTGGGACGTGGACTCAGCGATCATTGTGCCGATAGTCGTAACAGCCAATGGCTTAATAGCCAAGAGCCTCGACCAACACCTGAGGAGGCTCTCGTTGGGCAGCTGGATCAAGGGCTTGATTCAGAAGGCGGTACTTCTGGACACGGCTCGCATTGTCAGGAGGTTCCTCTCTCTGGAGCCCTGACCGCCGGTAGCTTGGACCCTGTTCCCGATACCGGTGGGCTACTATTTTTTATATTTTTAAATGTTTTTATATGTTATATATTCTAATATTTAAAAATATAATTTATATGTATATAATGAAATAAAGGAAATAATAATAAAACTTAATTTCAGACTATAAGGTCCAATTGAATTTAGAATTCCAAACTCCAAACCAAACTTCCAATTTGTCCAAACTTTGGAAAAAATATACCACCTAAGAATTTTTTAGAATATTTCGTATGAAACGAAAATTGATGATTTTTGAATTGGAACAAATTTCCAAAGTTTGGCGATTGTTGTGAAATTGATGATTATTATTCAGTAAATACAGTCCGTCAGTCAGTTATTGTTCTTACAGTCGCGAATCGCATTTTGATCAACACAATTATGACGTTAAACAAAGCTGCAATTTGCAAAAAAACCAAAGAAGATTTGAATTTGGCGGGCTGCAGCTGAGGTTCCACGTTAAGTGCTTTGCTACATCACAATTTCTACATGTATACAACAGGTGGTCCAGGACCCAAAAGCGATAACATTGAACTTGCCTAGGAACAGAACGCGATATCTGCGCATTGCTGATTAATAACGCGCCTAATAGAACACACATTATTACAATCACTTTTTCATCATCCTGTGGATCACCACAAAACTATTAATTATAATAATTAATCATCAATAATAGCGATAATCTGGGACGATTTTTGAATTCATACAAAACGTCAAACGCCTGATCCGTTTTGTCTCGTCGAAATTTATTTTTGTCATGGAACTATACTCGAAAGGTTTATGTAGTTAAATAAAGGTAAACAAATCGTAAAAAGGGTTTTTTATAGTTGACACTTTCTTGTTTAAAAATACGTTACAACAAAATTGAAAGTTATTCGCGATTTATACGATAGATTCCTATTTTATTAATGTATGTTAAACTTTATCATTTCTCTTTCGTACCTACATGTAATTGCTTGAGCACAATTTTTTTGTTAGATTTCTAAAATTGTATAATTGTTTGTAATCTGTTTATTGTAAAGAGCCCAAAAAGACAGGTTCCCTAAACCTTTTAGAAAATACAACGAATTAGATAACGTTGCTAAATTGAAGAGTACACCAGTGAAGTAGTATGGCAACTGAAGTAGCAGGTATTACGTTTAGTCGGTTAACCAGATGTCTTATAAGTTGTGGATGAATTAGAAAAAAAAATTATATAGTGTCACTGTATTGCGGCTGCCACCATGCTGTGAGCGCAATTCAATTGAATTAATATGGGCCGAGAAAAATAAAACTTTTAAAATGTCTGACCTAAACATTCTTTTGCCAGAGGCTTTAGCTAATGTAACTGCTGAGAATTAGAAAAGTTGCGAGGGTCATGTAATAAAAGAAGAACAGAAAATGTTTAAATTAGACAAAATAATTGATGATACCACTGAACGCTTTATTATTAATGTGACAGATAGTTCCTCAAATTCAGATTCAGAATAGAGCCTATTATTATGGGGCTCCAATTAATATGATTTTAACATTTGAAATAAAAGGTTTAACATCTATGAGTCACGTGGTTTTCTTTGTTTACCTTTGTTTAACTACCTAAACCTTTCGAGTATAGGTGTTGTGACATAATAATGGGTAGTAATAAAAGCTCCGAAAAAAATAATATGAGCATACTCAAAATATGAAATTTACTGCTTTAAATACTAACTTTCTGACAACTTATAAGCGAATACAAATAAAGAAATGACCGAATAAAAAACTGAAAATGCCGAAAAATTAATACAATATTTGCTGACGTAATATTTTTCCACCAGCTTAAATTGCGTTTTACCGAAATCTACAGATTGTCATTTTTATCGTAATTTACCTATTATAAATTTAGAATCAACCTTACACCTAACCAACCAAACCTCGGGGTGCCCCTGACGTCGACCGGCTAGGGTTAGGGTTAATAAGCAGGTCGACGGAGCCCCGCTTCGCGGTGTCCTATTTATGTCTAAAGGGCTTAAAGGAACCTAACCAACCGAACCTCGTGGTGCCCCTGACGTGTCGACCGTCTAGGGTTAGGATTTTCGGGAACATATTATGTTTTCGGAAACTTTGTATTTTTTTCGGAAGTTTAGTATTTTTTTTGGAAATTTAGTTTATTATTTGAAAGTATAGATTATTTTTCGTAGAATTATAATTAGCTCATGTTTGTTTGTTAAATACAACATTTTTTGTCGGTTAATTTCATATGAATTTTTTAGTTAGTATTACAGTCAACCACAGATCGCTGGAAGTTAATTTGTTTTTCGAAAGCTTTATTTTTCCCCATAATAATTATCGACACACATAAGTAGATTATGCACCAAAGGGGTGAAACAGTGTCTTATGTCGCGGGCGCCTTATTGCATCCCGAGCGTAACGTAGAATCCTAGTATAACAAAAATCCGAAGTGCAGCGAGGGATTCAAGCTCGCCTAAGACGAAGGTACGTTTATCCCCGAGGAGGATACTCTACTTTTCACACCACCTACGAGACAATAAAAAGCAATAGTGTAGGTACTAGAATCGAAGAATTTATTAAAATTACAATTACAGTTAATGGACCTACTCGTATTAAAAACGATTAAAAGTTAAAGGTAATGTTTGATAAGTACATTAGACCTAGTGGAAAGACAAAGTTATGATTTTATTCGGTACCTACTTACATTGAAGTGGAGGTAGTTTATTTGCGTATTGCTGTCAAGTAAAGTTTCAGAAACTTGGGTCTGCTGAGAATAATTGTGGATCGTGAAAGGTTGTAATTGTGGTTTTTGCGGCAGCGGGCGAGGTGAATAATGTTTTGATGTGGATGGTTGCGGCGACAAAGATGTCCAAGGATCAGTTATCGACGGTGTTTTTAGTTTGATGTTGTCACCAAAGCGGCCGCTTATTTTATCCTTATTTTGTATAGAATTTTCAATGTGGTAGCTCTATGCTACTACATCAGATTTCCAGCCACCGTGTCTTTTAATCTGGGTCATATCTGCTCCTGAATCCGCCAATAGAATAGCCGATGTTCTCATGAAACAATGGCCCGTGTAGATTTGTCAAGTTCAGGTATTTCGCAATTTTTTTCGGCATAGTGCTAATCTTATTTTTGCCAATGACTTGTCTGGTGTAATTGCCATTATTATAAGCTACGAAAAATGTGTTAGTGTTTATATTAGAGGGGTGTAGAGCTTGGTACTTTTCGACAATTCTTACGTATTTACCACGGACTACGAATGACCGTTCATTCATTGATTTTGTATCTGGCAAATTTACCAGCAACAAATCTGAATGTTTTTCGCTATCTTCGATTTTAATGTGAATTCATTTCCCCGACAAGCGCCATTCACTCCAAAAATCAAAGCCACCTGTAAAAAATAGACAGGAAGGTTAGTAACTAGGAAGGTAAGTTACATACTTTAATATATATTATAATTCTTATGTATTACTAGCTGTGCCCGCGAATTCGTTCGCGTGGATGTAGGAAAACCATAAGGTGCCGCTTAGAGAAGGACCTAAGGTCGCTTAGAGGGTGTCCATTTAAAAAGGAAGAAAGAATGCATTGTATCTCCCGCGGTGTTCACCAACAGGACGTCTATCTACGTTGATGATTATTTTGAAATCATTGCTGCCGGGCAGAATGGACTCCAATGCAGTTTTAAAATTATGCACATACTGATTTACTTCATGCAGCATGTTCTGTAGTCCTGACATAAGGTCGCTGTTAAGTTGGGGAAAATGATGATTTCTGACATTGAGCTGTTCAGTGTAATCAAATACAAAATAAATATGGAGAAATTTGGGCTCATTTTCTGCAGTAACGATCCGATGAGATGGTAAACTTGGCCTTGCACTTTGAAGGATGGCATGAATGGTCCCTACGTTATTCGTGTTGCCCCAAAAGATGTCATCTGGAATGCGCTGTTATATGAACGGATATTATCTAAAAAATGTTTAGACTGGCGGTGATCACCATTTAGAAGGATTTTAATAAAGTTCGGGGGTCTTGAAAATGCGTAATAAAAACTTTTCCACTTGAACAGCACATTCCATTTGTCTTTTTCTTCCATTTCAGAGCATCACAAAAACTGCAAATTTCGGCCATACCTCCAACAGAGGCGAAGTCAGCGTACCTAGTCAATTCTAGGTGAATAACTGAAAACTGCTTTTTCCTTATTGACCCAAGGTGTAGTTATATTTGTGACATCATATTCCAGAGACTCATCAGCGTCTTCAGTTGTAATTCTGTGCAGATAGTATCGATCTCGGTCAACCTCTAGGCGAGGGTGACGCCGTTCTGCTGTTTCTGCTTGTCGCACTACATCTATTCTTTCCCTTTCGGATGCTAAATACCTGTCATCGTTCAATCGAGCGCGTACATAGTTATCTCCTGACACTAATCTTTGTTCTCTCTCTGAGGGCGATTCAGACTCGTGTGACAGTGCGTGGCACTCTCGGTCAGCCGAAAACCGAATACTTTGTGACATAAAGTATTCGGACGGCGTAACTAAACAAATTTTGTTTACTCAGGCATGACTCCCTTTTCGTAAGTCTCGGACTCGCGTGACAGCATGAGGCGCTCTCGGTTAGCTGATAATCGCGCTTCGCGTTCCTCGATACTTTCTTGAGAGCGCAAAGTCGCCATTTGAGTTCTTTGTAGGTATGCGTAATTCCTGATCCGTAAAAGTCTCAGACTCGCGTGACAGTGCACGGCGCTCACGTTGAGCCAATAACCGCGCTTCACGTTCCTCTGTGCTCTCCTGGGACCGAGACGTCATCGTAAGAGCACGCTGTATTCTGAGTCTAGACTCACGCTGGGAAGGCGTTTCTGATGCGCGAGTTCTGACGTGCCGTGCTTGGACTGCATTTAACCTCAGTTCACGATCCTCTTCGGATTTTTGAGATCTAATTAGTCTCATATGTTTAGCGCTTCGACTACATTGCGAAAGGTTTGATTTTTTTTCTAGAAGGCATTTTCAAGAAAATATAGAAACCAATTTAATCGAAACAAATTTGTGTTGCTATGCAAATTCTTAAACTATTAGGAAGCTAAAACTAATAAAGTATTACAATAAAAAACTAACGACTAATATTTACAAAACATCTTAAAACTACAACAATGAATAAAACAGACTCGAATAATGAATTTATCGACTCCTATATAGTCTTGACTCGAACAAATTAATTCAAATATACGACAACGATCGAATCCAATGTAGTTGTACGGTACGAATCAACGAAGTAAAGTAACACGACTCGTTTCTTGACTTCGTAATTTGAGCCGAACGAAACGAAACCAACCAACCAAGAGACCTAACCAATCACACAATATTTTCAAATAACGAACGAACAATAAATGATTACATAAATCGTTTAAATCCAACTACACAACCACAACAAGTTTTTGTCGACATTGAAGTAGTCAAGAACAGGGGCACCTAACCAAAGAGTACACCTAACTCTTCGAAAAATGAATGTACATGGGCGACCGCGAAAGTGATTATTCCACCGCAATTCAGAAAATGGCGTTAAATGAACAACGCCATCTATCGAGCATGAAGTGATACTTTCGAAATATTACGCATGGAAAAACTCTCGATCAAACACTACAAGTTATGTAGACTTCAAAAGTATTTTTTTTAGAAATGAACATTTATCACTATTGTTTAATTCATGTTAATTAAATAGGCTGTATATGATTTGAAAAAAAGATGTTATCTGAAAGATAGGTAGCGCCACCACTACTAAACTAATAAACAAAGCATTTGGAAAACTTTAATTGGCCTAACTTTTGATTGGATGGATCATTGAGAGTATATTCTATTCACAATGTATCGCGAAGTATGCGAAAATAACCACAATAAAACAGCACACGATCTCACAAACTTACGTCATGAGTTTACGTTAGTATAATTTTGGGCAATAGATGTCGTTACGTGTGGAAAAGTTCTTGTTGAACATTATAGATAATAATAATAATATAATTTTCAACACATTTGCTCAAAAAACGCATTTACGGTGCCTGTATACATTGTTCGAAAGTTTAAAATTACGCGCTATACAACGGAGCGTGCGGTAAAACAGGTACTCACACCTAAGTACATGTTTTACCGCATGCTCCGTTGTATAGCGCCGTGCGTATCCTTTACGATTTATTTTTAATTTCCATAAAAAATATATAAGAATTCCACCAAGGAGTCTCACATTACGAGAATAAATAAGCTGAATAATCGAACCTCCTTGGAAGCGCTTTTGCTCAATACGTTTGTTTCGCTTTAATAATAAAGAGAAAATGAGACGAAAGATGTAGTTCTAATTTTCTCCAGGCGCACGTGGCGCCATTTGCAATTCGCGCCATTTTCATATTAGAAACGTCAAAGATTGTTGCAACTTTCCGACTGATATTTATAAACAAAGTAATAATATATGAGTTCAAGGCGAATCCGATATTAATATTGTACTGTTTTCTCGCAAATGTGTTGAAAAACGTTGTATGACACACGCGCGGAAATTGGTATTTACAAACTCGTGACTATCTACTCGTTTGTAAAAACCAACTTACCGCCCTAATATCATAAATAACTATTCATATCTTTTGATAGAGTGAAGCGATTGCAATGAAACAAACACTAAATTTAACTCTGAGTTACACACAATATTTGAGTATAAACGTAAACCTTATTGGTTTCGTACTTTTTACGTGATACTTAGTATAACAACTTAATCTCTCACATACAATCAGACAAAAATTCCAAAAATGATAGAAATGTCGTCTGTTGGTTATTCTTTAATACCCTAACTATTTTTTTTTAATATTTTCAATGTACAGAAACGCCTCGTATACAGATTTATTAATGTATGTATAGAAAACAGGATATACACTTTCATAAAGTTGATTAACACATATAATTGTAATAATAGACACATAAACTTAACAAAGGTTTACAAACTTGCCGGAACATTACGCAACGCTTCAGTAGATCGCACACAAGCGATCGGTCCATGAGCGGGTCGTTAGTAATAGGTAGTATAAGTATATGTAAGTAGGTAGGTATGTAGGTAGCTATTTTAGTTACTAAAAATTCAATCATTAGGTAGGTACTTACTTTTGTGCCAAGAATGCTGTAGTCAGGGGCTTCGTTTATAAAGTTTTCCACATTTTAAGCTGTGAAAACTGTTCCATTTCTTAGCACGATGTCCTCCTGATTTCCTTTTTAAAAATGCAAGTATTTTTTTTAATAAAAAAATAGCATGTATTAATTTGAATTTTATGTTTAATGCTTGACATGATAAATGCTGGAAGTAGAATAAAAGCACTGATTCACATACAGAGTTGACGCTTTTTATAGATTTCCATTTGTAAAATTTGTCGTAGGCTTTCATGTACGATTCCATGGACTTTTCTGGGAGTAGATTGTTGCCAATGCCAATGGCTTCGGATTTAATGTTAAATGATTTGATGTTAATTTAATGTTTTTTTTATTTGTGCGCTAACTCTCGGTGGCTAGTTCGATTTCCGAACATTTTTTTTTTATTGCTGGTCTCAATGGTAAACGCATGGGATTAGTATGTACCAATACTATGGAAAATGTTTGTATGCGATTTTTACTTTAGGTTCCATTGTTCCAAATTCAAATCTCAATAATGACCATCGGGTCATAATTAAATTCAGTACAATATTAATGCCCGGCTCGACCCCAGGGCTTTAATTAATGACCTACTCTAAGTTAGGTTTGCATGACATTTATAATTTTCAATATCATTGTCGAGCAGGTGGTGTGAAAAGAGTATTCAATACACATTTATAGACAAAAATAAAATTCGCAGGTCTATAACGGATGACTATATTAGTATCTGGAAATAATAGAGTATACCTACGGGCCAAGAAGCCTTTGGCGTAGAAATGCAATTGTTTTTCATCATATTTTTTTTTCATAATTTGGAGCCAATTTTTTACAATAAAAACAACAGAAATTATCAAAATTCAAATTATTTAATTTACTCTATGAGCGGAAATAATATAATTATAATTGTAACATCGATTAGGTAACCACCGCTGAACTTAAAATTCATACAACCACATCACTAAACCAAAAAAAAAATACAAAATTTCGAGCGGCCATTGTTGTTTACATCTTTGGCAGAATGGTTTGGGATTATAGGTTTGGTGGAAAAGTCTCATTGTTTCTCTGCCTAGTTCTGCTATCAAGCTTCCTCCCACAGCACACAGTACTGGTGGAAAGACAGCCTACATATTTTATGAGAACGATACTAGTTTATATTTGAGTACCTACCTACAAAGCTATGCTATATTATTAGATCTAAAACTGAAAAGGGTCACGATTGTAGTATCTTGGGGGTTTTAGGAAGCTCTTATTATGCAGCTGTGTACCTATTGCCTATGCTTTTACATATGAATAATTAGATTTATTTTCACCTATAAAGGAAATGAGATGCCTGTATTGCGTCCGCTGATAGAATTGTACCAGTTCCAGGTAGTCCGTCATTGTGTTTTATAACTAACCGGCTCTTTTTTTCATTTTTGGGTGGGAAATCATCAAATAATTTCTCCCGCTCTGGGCAAAGCGGGAGAGCTTGTCAGACTTTTACTGACTAAAACCCACCCGTGTTCCTTTAGTTGCCTGTGTGCTAGAGCCACGGTAACCCTTTTGGACAAACCCGCGACCCTGGCAGGAAGTAAGTGGCTCTTGGACTTGCCATTTAATAGCTAGCTGTGCCTCTCAATAAGTTCGTTTAGCATAGAAAAATTGCGCCAGCCTTGCTGATTACAGAGGTGTCGCAGCAAGCTGCGAGACTACGTCGGCTGGAGGTACCCCCTAACCCCACGCGAGGCTACCTGGACCCTGCCACCGTGGAACAGCACCGGATGATCGACAAGGTGCGGGGCTACAACAACACCTTTCAGCATCCACACCAGGAACGCATTGGGGTCTGTTTTACGTAGGAGGCGTACTTATTGCTAGAACTTACTTAATTTCTCGAATTTACAGGCTTTATGGAAATTTTAACGGTTTGGTTTGTTCTATTTAGCATTACCAAGCAAGCGCGTATCATCGCCCGTACTTAAAACTCAAAAGGCAGCGATCGCATGCTGACGGAGACAGTGAGTGTCATTTTCCACCTTATAAAACCAAACGACAATGCCGGTTGTTCAGGTTATTTACCTATGTCTTTAGGTATATTGTTTTTACCTAGCCTACTTACTTATGTTTTTTATAGCACCATTTTAATATACATAACATACATACATAATCATTCTATAATCTTCCCAGTGCTGGAGCACAGGCCTCCTCTCTGTGAGAGGGAGTGAGCCATAATCCACCACACGGGCCAAGTGCGGGTTGGTGGATATAACACGTCTCCGAGTTTTTGGTTTTAGGACGTTTGCTTCATGATGTTTTCTTTCACCGTTTTGAGAGTAGTGGTGATGAAATAATCACAAAGAAAAACACCTGTGTGAGTTCGAACCCAAGACCTACAACTCGGTAAGTCGGGGCTAGGTATTACCACTGGGCCAACACTTATATCTGCCGCAACTCAACGCACGCCATTCATCGATCGTCCATCGATTATGTTTGAAGCGAACGGACGACGTTTACCGAACGTAATCTAGTTGCACAAATATAATTGACTTTTCTTAGAAGTTGCACATTGTCCCACACAGGCATGTGTAGCCGAGGTCGTCTACCCAGCGAAGGGCTGGAGGTAGCTTGCGGTGAGGACGAGATCGGCGATGAATTTACCAACTTCGACGTCTATAACCGACCGGCCGAGTAGTAAGTTTCTTCTTAGCTTTGCTTGTGGTCTTGTTGGGGCACTGGAGTTGAATTGGACCTAAAGAAAGTTTAGTCTAGTGGGTTCGCTTTGAATTCTAGATCATAGAAAAAGAAATAATACTTCATACAAATGGAATTAGACACTCGGAAGTATTGCGCGATTTTTTATGTGTTCATCTATTTGAATACGTAGGTACTCTCTTTCATTAATATGCCCATGTACTTATAGTCAATTTAATCACAAGAAACAGTTTTACGTAGGTAACTAGTTATTGGCTATAAATAAAACTGAACTCCCCATACCTACTAAGACGCTTTCCTGTATGAACCTGGCCCCTGAGTTGCAACTTTGCGAGGTGCAGTCTCTTTCATTACAATGTTGATTTTATTTTAGGCCAACAAAGTAAGATTGCCAATCTCTGCACGTCCTAACACTAGTTATCATTTATCAGCAGCCCCGCTGCCAGTGGAAAGAAGTCCGCGGAAACGCGTCAGGTGAAACAAACAACAAACCGGCGAAGACACGTGCCTAGAGATGTTCAACCTGAAGAAGGTAATATAACTTAAACTATGCATTAGGCTAGCAGCCTATTTTTGTCCCAGAACAGGGCAAAGGCCTCTTCGCTCTTCTCATTCAGAGAAGGCACGAGCATTAATCACGCTTGCTTTCGCAAGGTGGATTGGCGATTACAGACCTAGTTTACCTACTGTAAGCCCAGGTTTCCTCACGAAGTTTAACTTCTCCGTATGTCATTAATGTACAAGATGGACTAACAGTAGAACTTGGCTAATAAATACAAAGTAGCAGCTCAACATTACTGTCTCGTTAGCAACGTTGTTGAAAGTAAAAACAGAAATAACCTGCGGTTGTAAGGTGGTATTCATAAATTTTTATTGTCGGTTTGAACAGAACGAGTGGCGGAGCATTGGCGCGGACCACAGGGCGAAATGCCGGCACCTCGTCGCAGACAGCCGCACAGCAAAAACCTCCACGCTTCGGGTACTTTGATCGCCATAACTTTTAACACCCCAGGGATCATGCGTCTTTGCTACTAGGCCGATTGATCTGAGTGGTTAACTCTCACATGCCGTATAGGTATAAGCATAATCAGCCTATAATGTTCCCACTGCTGGGACACAGGCCTCCTCTCTGTAAGAGGGAGTGGGTGGTAATCCACCACGCGACCCCAGTACGGGTTGGTGAATGTGAGGTGCATTTTTGGTTCTAGGATATGCTGGTTTCCTCACGATGATTTCATTCACCGTTTTGAGATCTATGGTGATGATATAAATTACACAATAAAGTGTCTGCCTGGATTCGAATCCACGAGCTACTACTTACACGTTACTTGGGGCCGTTACCACTTGGCCACCACTGCTGCTCCTGCCGTGATGAGCACTTTATATATTTGGCCTTTGAAGTTATTTACTCCGTGGTTTGTAACACCAAAAGCCGAAAAAATACTATGACCGACGACAGGCCGAACTAAAAGGGTAAGTCTGCAAAGATCGTCGCACGTGTCCTTTAACTCCGTATCAAAAAGTCCTAAATGCAAATGGTCCTAATAGCAAAATGACCTATAATCAAAACGACACTAGCAAAATGTCCTATTAGTAAATCGTCCTACGAGCAGTATGTCTTATTAGCAAAACGTCCTATTTGTAAACTACTGTTAATAGGTTCTGAAAAAATCACTTTTTTTTTATAATCATGGCTCATTAAAGTCATTATAGCATTTATTTGAAAGGTATGGTAGCTTAGATATTAACAAACAGACTTCGTTTTTTAAAACAAATTTCAAAAAGAGTTGATCTTAATTCGCCTGTTAAGTATACCGTATTTGTGTTATAGCATTGCTTTCACAAATATGCACTGTTTTTTTTTTCGTTTGTCATGTCCTTCTACGTTGTGTTCGGGGTCAGAACTATCCAAATTTCCATGGAGTCGAAGGCTTTCTCGTAGCCCACAAATGCCATACACGGCGGCTAATTGTACTCTTCGGTCTTCTGTACTACTTGTCGAATAGTATGGTATGGCCTACGGTTCCAAAGCCTTTTCGAAAACCGGCTTGTTCTGCGATTTTAATGAAATGAGGCACGAACCGGTGATTATCCCTGTTCGGACTATACAAGTGCACCCAAGGACATCCCCCGGTTGGTGTAGGACTATGGCAGGATATGGAAATAGATATTGGACTATGGATTTGGGTAGCTTATGTGGACTGTTTATCTAGGAGTATGGAATGATTATGGCCCCTGCCTGACCGATGTTTTATATAAAATACACAGATAAAATGGCAGGGGGTGACTTGCACACTCAATAATGGGCCCCCGAAAACGGTCGCTAGCACATAGCGTCGTAGCGAGAAAGGGGCAACATGTCCTGAGGTACTTTTGAGGAGTGGAGAGGTAACTCACGGCTATCAGGCCAATCCCGGAAGTACGGTCAAGCAAGATCCCTCCCAGCATCTTACTGGAATACTTCCTACCTCCGAGCACGTTTGCTCTTGCGAATCTCCACTCTAGCCGGCCAATAAAGGCAAGAAAGAGGTGGGAGTTCTGTTCCTCGGCATTGTTCACTCCAGCCGGCCAATAAATGCAAACCAGAGGTGAGGAACAAGACTTCTCCCGGGAGATAGGGTCCGTGGGTTCGCTACTGCCCAACAGCTCGCCACATGCTTCCCTGCGGGTTTCTGTGTCTCTCTTGGTCTGGCTCCTCACCCTAGACCTGTTTCGGCAAAGTAAAGTCTACCGGTACAGACCTAGAGTTCAGGAGCGCGCAAGCCCCACTACGACATCAACGTAGAGATACGGCAGAGGGTTTTTTTTTTTTTTAATATTTCTGTAGCTGCAACGCAATGCACGCATTTCACCGAAGAACTCGCCGCTTTTAGTTCCATTTTTATTTTTATTTTTTATTAAACATTAATAAGTAGTCTTTATTCACGATTATTCTACTAATGAATAAATACTTTTTGGTTTTTGTAGGCTCGTTGGTAACAGACAAAAATAAAAATACTTTTTCCCCTAGAGGAAAATATGCTATTTTATCACGGCTCTGGTACGCTACAATGACGGAATTTTTGAGCAAGATGAGTGAAAAACATTTTTAAGATCGGTTTTTATTTTTCAAAGTGTTTAGTGTCTTAAGCAGAATATAAATAAAAGGATTCCTTTCAAAATATCATATTTATGTGGGCTGATTGTACGATTTCCGTTCTTTTGTTTTTAGGACCATTGGCTTGTACGATAATAATTTTGTAACAGGACATTTTGCAAAAGTGTCGTTTTGATTATAGGTCCTTTTGCTATTAGAACCTTTAGGACTATTTGATACGGAAGGGTCCTGTCTCCATAGTCATTGGTTTACACTTACTCTTAAGGAAGGCAGTGCGTTTTACCAACTTCTAAGAAGTTCGGAGTCGGAGTTAGTTTAGCAGAATCATTGTTTCTGTTGCTGTAAACACAGCAAGCCAGCATAAGGAGGAGCGACCAGTTGTGGAGCTGTTCAACAAAAGCCGGATCATCCCCGCCAGATTGCGGCGACAAGGTACCGCCCCCATGATCCCCGCGCCCATGAACCCCCCCAAGTTACTAGTGCCACTCGAGAAAAAGCTCAAAAAAGGTAAGACAGTCTCCAATCAAGTAGCGGCTGTCAAATATCTTGGTAGCAGCACACTTAAAATCAGATAGTTTAAAATAGAGATGCCCACACTTGTGTCGAAGACAGAGCAAAGGGCAACAAAACACATGCTTGTAGACTATGTACATATAAAGTAGATTGAAATGAAGCTATGTTTATCTAACAAAAAGGGGGGCCGTCACTTAACGGCTGGAATTTTGTGGCTGACGTACTAACGTATCGGACGTAAACGACGGCCTTCATTTTCATAACGGTTTTCGTATTATAGCGGTGCTGTCCTGTCATTTTAAGGACCGCCATCATTGCAAATTGGGACCATTATGGCAACACCGCTTTTTATGAAACTCAAGCTTTTTACCATCATGACGTATGTTTGACTAATAGTTGGGAACAGAGAGAGAGCTGATGTGATTAGTTGATCATAAGGCATTACGGCATGGGATTTGACAATAACTAAAATAATATGAGTAGGCTTTTCACATTCGGGTTATTAATTAATTACTTATACTTATAAAAGTCTCCTTCTATTGAACTTGGCCCTGTCTCCTGCTGTTTGCAACGTATTTTTCTCGCTTTTGTATAGTGGAATTCAGTGCATTTTCAAGTTCATTGAATTATGTTACGTGCACTGTGCACGTAAAGTCGCAGTCATAAAACAAGTTCAAACCAGTTTCAACTTGGAATGATTGTCAGTGGTACTAGGAATTATTGTTAATACAAGGAGTTTCAATTACCTACTATAATGATTGTAAACCTTTCAGTTCGCAACACCCAAAAGTTCGACGATGAATGCCACGATCATCTGGAAAACATGCAGATATCGATTGAACCCAAACATGTTGTAAGTACCTTCTACGCCTTTTAAGAACCCTTCACTCATTTTTTTTTCTACTTAAAGTGGCTTTAAGATCCAGGAAATCGACGCAGTGTAAGTAGTTTATCTCCTGAAAGCGAAAAAGGATCAAGAAACTACTCAATTTATTTATGGAACCGAGAAATAGAGAGCATTTTGTTATGGAAGTACGCTACAATGCTATGCAAAATTATAGAAGCCGTAGCCATCTAACCTATCTAAGCACTTATTGGCAAAAAGGGTAGGTAGGTATATAGGGTGGATTTTTGACATGGGGCAGCAACCTTAACCGTTGTAGCTACAGGAAAACGGTCTTAGGAGAGTTTCCTTAACTTTTTGAGAAATTTTGATTTGAATTCACAGATTTTGAAAAAAAGTACAGTCAGCAGGATTATGGCCAATTTTTACAAAAACTTTTTTTGATGCCAATCGATCATGTTTCATATACGGATCAAAAACCTCTATTTGACCAACTGAGGTTTGAATAACAGAAAAGTCAGAAATCGCAAAAAACTTTTCCCATACATTTCGTAGGAAATGAGACTACAACTTACTGTTTTACCATCGATAAACTGACAGCTACAAAATAGACTAATCGAAAAACAAATGAAAAATAATAACTTCTATTTTGAGTATCATTTCACCTTAAAACTCAGAATCTGGAACTTTACATTTGGATTCACAGCTAGAATTTTTACTTTTGTGCTCTAAGATTTATGAGGTGCTCAAAATGGTAGCCGTTTTGACGTAGGCATAGGTTTACTCTCTTTACTACAGAGCTGGTAGCAGCTGATAATGTGAAAGGATGAATGCCATAGAGAATCGTGGTAAGTGAATGTTTGAGTTCCTGAACACTGTCGTATTTCTTTTTATAAAGTCCATTTTTTTAAAAGCCCTCGTAATGAATTCAAGACGGTGAGATCAGAACTGCGAGACTATAGTATACAGGACCATTTCCTATCCACTGCCTCCCGAATTGCCGGTTCAAATTGGAACGGGTTTGGCGGCTGTTCTGTGGCGGAGCGCCATCTTCATCTTCAGAGGTCATTTTTGTCACAGAATTTCGGAAATTCGATTCTGTTTTCAAAGCAAATTAAATTATGACGCTTATTCGTTCGTTTATTTTTTCTGTTTATTTGCGGCCAGTCTTCAATGTAGCGGTTCGTCTACCCATAATAAAAAGTAAGTTGTAGTCTCATTTCCTACGAAATGTATGGGAAAAGTTTTTTTGCGAGTTCTGACTCTTCCAGTAGTCAAACCTCAGTTGATCCAAAAGAGGTTTATGATCTTTATATGAAACATGATCGATAGCTATAAAAAAAGATATTTTGAAAATTGCCCATTTTCCTGCTGACTGTATTTTTTTTTCAAAATCTGTGAAAGCAAATCAAAACTTCTCAAAAATTTAAGGAAAGTCTCATAAGACCGTTTTCCTGTAGCTACAACGGTTAAGGCAGCTGCCCTTGCTGCCCCATCTTAAAAATCCACCCTGTACACAGGGTGGCAGGGACATCGACGCGTTACCTTTTACCATGGATTCAGTACGTGCAGATTCTGAACTGAAAATAATGGCCGGTTTAAAAAAAATGCTGTTCCATACATTTTGACCGCGTCGTCGGTCACTTTTCCATGAAACAGCAGTTTTTTTTATATGTGTAACATCTTTTCTCTCGCTTTCCTGCAAGCTTTGGGACTGATTTCGTGAAAATGGACGGAAGTGTGTAACAGGAAACCGGGGAAACGTGCGCTATTTGATTTGAGCAATAAGAGTGCGTGGTGGTACGAGTAGTGTTGGCCGTCAGATGTTACCAACACATTTTCCGAGAGGTTGGTACTGTCAGCAAATAATGTGCGTACACACACGTGACGAGACAGAGAAAGGGAAATAGAGAAGGAGAACGCATCAACAGTGTTGTGTATAAAGTGTGCTGTTATTTAAACTAATTTGTATGTGTAAAATAAATAAATGTATTTACAATAGATAATTTGTGTTTGAAAAAAGTGCAGATAATTGATAAAAAATGCAAGTCAGTAATAATGAATACTGAAATATTTATTCGAATAATCATTCGAATAAATATTTCAGTATTTAGCTTTTAAATATTGAGGTTAATTTCTGTCGCTGGTCAGTGGAGAAGTTTCCTTATTTTTTTAAATAATATTAACCCTTTCACGGGCGGGCGGTACGACATTGTACGTCATAATGTATGATTTTGATATGGCACAACGTACCATGACGTTCAAAAAATATGTTGTGGTGTAATTCTATGAGCAATAGGTTCGTCTTTCATTGACTTGAATGTGCCCTGGCGGCTGAGAGTATGTCATGCTCACTATTTGCATATTCAAATGTCTCGCTGGCAGTGGCTCGGTGGCGTATGTGTTGTATCATAAAGTTCCCTTCAAAATGGTTGAGCTGAATGGTGCTGATCCATACTTCATGTTCGTGAACGGGCGCCGTCAGTAGGGACTGGTCATCTCTTGGCTGCCACGGCTTATTTTTTTGTTTTTTGTTTTTATCTTTTTTGTTACAGATGCTCTTAACGTGCACGTCTTTCTACATCGTTCTTATATGTATAATATCAACATGAATGGTGTAACCAATTTATTTTTGTAACTTTTTGTTGATTTAAAAGAATGTCCATGGAGTTTCTTGCCCGTTCTTCTCCATAGGTACCTACTACGCTTTGGAATGGGCAACTAGCTTAATTTTTCTGACTGACTGACCCCTTGACAATTCAAAAGTGCCTGTAATTGGTGTATTTGAAATAAATGCTTTGAGTTTGAGTTCGAGTTTGAGTTTGAATATTATTTTTAAACTTGTTGTAACGACTAGCTGTATCAGGCCTGCATTCAAATTAATGCTGCTTTTTATTTAATGACATGGGGAAGCTAGCTAATAAACCGTGATACTAGTAAGTTTAAGTTATGTTACAAGTTATTTAAATTATAAGACCTAAACAGATTGTGATGTCTAATATTACTCAATTGAGTAGGTACCATCTAAAATATTAATATAAAAATCTCCACATAAAATTATACTTTTATTACTTGATTTTTAACCTATTGACAGAATCCTCCATTACCGATTCCTATTTAATAAAATCACCAGAAGGGGGTAGATAAATGCAAAAACGTATCGTTCGAGTTCAACAAAAGACAACTCAATAGTGCGCTCGATAGAAAGATTAACTAAATTTAAACGTTGTTTCAAACTCAAACTCAAACTCAAAGCATTTATTTCAAATAAACCAATTACAGGCACTTTTGAATTGTCAAAGGGTCAGTCAGTCAGAAAAATGAAGCTAGTTGCCCATTCCAAAGCGTAGTAGGTACCTATGGAGAAGAACGGGCAAGAAACTCCATGGACACTCTTTTAATCAACATAATATAGTTACAAAAAACAAATTGTTTACATCATTCATGTTCAAATAAAAAATGTGAGAACGATGTAGAAAGACGTGCTCGTTTAAAGTATCCGTAATAAAAAAGATAATAAAAAACGAACGAAACTTAATAGGAAAGGACCTAATATTGAGCCTTGTGGAACACCTATTTTTACTTTTAAACCACGTGAATTAACACCATTTATTTGGACTTTTTGCTGTCTATCATTTAAATAAGATTCTACTAAGCTAAGCGCGTTTAGATTTCAAATTGAAACAAGAACTAAAGATACACCGCGAATAACACTTTTTCTCACAAATGCACTTTGTACGGTAAACCTATCATGATTGATAAACACTACTTCATGTTTTTTCAACCAGTGTTCAGTCAAACATAACACCTGAGCATCACAGTTCTTCATAAATAAACTTAACTCTAGCTCTTTGCCGGTCAGACTCTCCATATTTTGATGTACAACATTCTACGTAAGCTGCTCACCCGTTGTCGCACCTATTAGCTTAAATTACAAAGCGCATCAATTATAAGTGTAATGGACTCGGCTGTCATTCGTAGATCTTTGACAGTTGTAACGGGTATTAAAAAGCCCAAAAGTCTTACAAACAGTCGTACCAAGGGGTATCTTGCTACCCAGTAACTGGGTTGTGAAGGTTAGAATGAAAGCCAACCTCAACATAGTTGGGACGGGGCTAGGTAGATATTTTACTCTATAGTAGTGATGTTTATCAGGAGAGCATTCATCATCCTCGGCGCGTCAGATACCGGAGTCGTCGGTATGAGTTGCCAACCGTTGCGTCCCAGATGAAGCAGGCAGGAATGCGGAACTACTACGACACCTCGAACCACACCAACATACCGTTTGTGATCAGCAAGAGCACCGCCCCCTCGCACAATATCGGCGTCAACATACAACAGGTACTTATTTATTTATTCATCTTTAATTCAGGCACATTACCCATAATTTTGTTATAATTACTCAAACTATGTTAGTTTATTTGGCTAAGACATAACACGCACTTATGACCAAGGATACCTATGCCAATAGGTATCGTTGGTCAAAATTAGGAAGGAGGTATATTCAGTGCCACGCTAAACAATGATATGAAATGACGAAATAAAAAATAAGGGCGACACAGGGAGTGCCCCCTAATAATTAATAGTAATAAGTTAATACTGTGGGATGAAAAAATATATTCAATACAAGCGTGTGGTTTTGGTCCTTAAAAATATAAAAAAAACAGAAACAGGAGAAGTGGTAAGGGGGCGTGTCTGTGTCCACGCGTAATGTTCAAACTGCTCATGTCACAGGCAAATGGCCGTCTCCCCGAACTAGTGCGCTTTCAACCGTGATCGTGACAAAATATAAGAATGCCGTGTTGTTCAGTGGTTTCTTGTAACAACCTAAGCTAACACAAAAACTTTGTCAATCATGGAATCACATACCATTTTTAAGTACAAGTATATTAATATATTATACTTGTCTTTAAAATCGTGAAAAACAACATCATAAAATATTTCTTGCTTTTACTATGTTATTTTCAAATATCGTAACGATTGTACTATTTTTGGAGTAAATACATTGCTCCTTAACCACTTCCTAAGTATGTCACTAAGTGACTGGACAAGCAATGTAAATATCACAAAACGATACTTCATTCGTGCGGACGCATCGCCTGGTACGACCGCTGCATCTTGCAGTGAGTTAGTGATGTGCTTGTGCAGATCCACTAACGTAGGCTATCGACAACAATGTCGATTTTCAAACGAATATATTGCTATTATAGTTTATTTTCAACTGGTCAACCGTTTTAACCGGTTTGGAAGCGTTAAAACGGTTCCACAATACCCATTTTGATCCAGGGTGGAAAATCCTCATGGATGTCCCCCGCCCTGGGGGGGCGGAGAGGTCTCTCAGACTCTTACTGACTAAAAACCACCCCGGTGTTCCATCTCACACCTGCGCCGGGGGTCGCGGGGACGTACGATTCTCCCGCAACCCCCGGCTGATGCTATGACAGCCTAAACCAACGTAACTGGTTTTTTTTATGTTTGTATGTATGTATATGTGTATGAGAAACGGCGCTAAGTTAAACCGTGGTCATGGTACGGTCTTAAATTAAGAAGAAAAGGAATTCAAATAGTAACGCCTGATAAAAATTATTATAACTAAATAAATATGCAACGGTGTAGTTTAGAATAATTAAAATATAAATATCTGAAACATCCACCAATCATACCATAGCGTAGCATCACCTAGTAGTGTAGTCTCGTTGTAGGCCGATAAGTTAATTCATTACGATTCACAGGTTAGACATTTCCTCGGGTGGTGTGACCGAAATTCGGCTTGATAAACACAGTCAATACCTAAGACAAATAATAGGGAATAAGGACCGCGTTTACAAGCAGAATTTTTAATAATACAAGATGAGAAAATTTACATACCCTTTTGTTGAAAGTATGATTCCTATTGCTAAAGGTACTCGAAGAAAAGCGCTGAACACGTTCACTGAACGAATCGTACTAATCCTACTAATATTATAAATGTGTAATTTTGTGAGGATGGATAGATGGATGGATGGATGTTTGTTACTCTTTCACGCAAAATCTTCTGAGCGGATTTGGTTGGTATTTGGAACACAGATAGATAGATAGATCAGATAGTTTATAACATGGATTAACATGTAGGATACTTTTTATCCCTGTAGTGTAGTACGTTCCCGTGGGATAATTTCTGACATCCACGCGAGCGAAGCCGCGGACAAAAGTTAGTAAAATATAATGTCGAGACAAAGAGACGGCTGTTTCGATTATTTGAACGACTAAGAAAGAATGTGTACCCAGGTTACAACGGAATAACTAATAACTTCATTGGATAATCTGACTGATTAACGTTAATATATCAAAATAAATTGTTGTTAATAATAATAATAATAATACACCACACACACACTACAGGAATTTTGGCTTATTCTAAATTGGCAATGACATGCAATGCAAGAGTTTGCATTTCAAACCAAGAGTACTGAATTTCACAAAAACATAAGAAAAGCTTAAAACAGGTTGAATATGATTTAAACGAAAGAGGAACACATATAACAAAAAAAAAATGCAGGTATTAAAATTATGAAAGACAAAGTTATTACCCCGTGCAGTAACACTGCACGGGGTAATAACTTTCGGGTAGTAATAAAAGTTCCGAAAAAGAATTAAAATACGAGCGTACTCAAAATATGAAATTTACTGCTTTATATACTAACTTTCCGACAGCTTATATGCGAATACAAATAAAGAAACGACCGAAGAAAATACTGATAATTCCCAAAAAATATATACAATATTTGCTGACGTAATATTTTTCTACCGGCTTATAAATTTAGAATCAACCTTACACCTAACATACCAAACCTCGGGGTGCCCTTGACGTCGGCCGGCTAGGGTTAGGGTTAATAAGCCGGTAGACGGAGCCCCGCTCGGCGGGGCTCCTATTTCTGTCTAAAGGGTTTAAAGGAACCTAACCAACCGAACCTCGGGGTGCCCCTGACGTCGACCGTTTAGGGTTAGGATTTTCGGGAACATATTATATGTTTTCGGCAACTTAGTAATTTTTTCGGAAGATTAGTTTTTTTTTTTTGAAATTTAGTTTATTTTATTTGAAAGTATAGATTATTTTTCGTAGAATTATAATTTGAATAAGTTCATGTTTGTTCGTTAAATACAACATTTTTGTCGGTTAATTTTGTATGAATTTTTCGGTAATACATTTTAACACAGCTTAGTTAGTATTATAGTCAACCACAGATCGCTGGAAGTTAATTTGTTTTTCGGAAGCTTTATTATTTCCCTTAACTTTCTTTCATAATTTCTTCGAGAAATATTACTATGAAATACAAATTTTGGCCTATTCAGATATAAGCGATATCGCTGTCGCGCTCGGTATCGATACCAGCCCAGACCAGTCCACCTGTGTTGGTGGACGGACCAGTCCTTTATTTTTTTTGTGGTCGATAATATCAATAGGTACTGTGCTAAATATCCTAACTACGCAACCCTTCACTGTGTGTGGTCTGACCCGCACTTGGACGAATCTTTTAGGGTTCCGTACCTCAAACGGAAAAACGGAACCTTTGTAGGATCACCTTGTCGTCCGTCTGTCTGTCTGTCAGGACTGTTATTCAATTAATTTTGCCATTTCCAGGTGTTAAATGGGCTCAAAATTCAACAACCATTATCAGGCATTCCGCTGACTATCGCACATCACATGGGTAAGAAACATGATTGTTATTTAGAAAACATTTCCATTAATACGATAGACGGACACCTACTTACCATCCTGGCAAAGTAGGCACATGAGTACAGAGTGGTGTAAGTAAGGGGGGATTTTGTACCATCAATCAATTCCTTCAAAACTCTGTAGATGTCGCTCTCGTACTTTGAGTTTATATTCACGAATTTATGAGGGGAACTCGCGCACTACGCGCTCCGAGAACGACTAGTCCTAAACCAAAGCACCACTTAAAGTTTAACAATCGTTCTTGAATCGTTCAGAAGGCCAATTCCCATATTTAAAAAACGTTCAACTTCAAGTCGCAATCTCATCTCGGGAATAAATTTCAAAAACTTGTCAACATTTTTGGTAAATAAGAGGTTTTTTTTTACATAGATTAGATACAATGCGAACGTTCTTAAAAATACGGGAACTGTTAGAAGCAGCCGACTCGAATACTGATTGAAATGGAAAACTTTTGAAACTCTCCATTTGCATTTATGTGCGTATAAGTTTAACAAAGTAATGCGTTTTTTCAGGCTTGGGACACGTACCCAAATACGGTTCGAAGAGTTCCATTGAGGTAAGCCTAAAATATCACTTTTTTTCCCAATAAATTACAATATCCTGTTGCGACTAAGGGTTTCACTAGCGGATGAGCAACAGCATTATCTGGCTATTCAAACTGCGTTCACGAACCCGTATACTACCAGTCCCCGGTGACTGCTAAAACTGGTTACGGCAGTAACCTAAGTAATACCGAAGTAAGGGATGCTATGGATCTTCGGCAGAGGTTCGGCTACCATAATCAAAAACCACTAAACCTGGTAGCAACACGTGTTCACTGCCGACTTATTATAAGATAGGATTATTTATAGGGCTATCTAATCCGAAGTGACGGCGACGCATCGATTATCTTTAAATCAAACTTCATAAATAATTTGAATGTCTACTTATTTTTAAGGATCCGTACCTCAAAAGGGAAAAACTAAACCCTTGTTTAGGATTTAGTTTTAAGTTTGTCCTACAATGCGACTTACCTTGCTGTGCCTTTTCGTTAACAGAGCGGTGCTTAAGTATGTGGTAAACGGGTAGACCGTGACCTTGATAATTTTTATTCCAATATTACATTTCTGCAGGATAATATTTCCGACCATCAAGCGGGCGAAGCCGCTGGGGAAAAACCCGCCCACCCATAATGTATCAATACTTTCAGCTTACCGTAGAACGAAATACTACTGAAT
This sequence comes from Griposia aprilina, assembly GCA_916610205.1. NCBI lineage: Eukaryota > Metazoa > Arthropoda > Insecta > Lepidoptera > Noctuidae > Griposia > Griposia aprilina. The sequence continues at coordinate 10,367,869 of OU744283.1, forward strand.
AACGGAACCTTTTAATTTTGCGAGCCCGTCTCGCTCTTTGCCTTTCTTACGAAATAAGTTGTCTATGATTAAAAAAAAAAAAAAGTACATTTACATAAGTCCGTTGCACTTTCTTGGAAATAGCAACCGTCGCTAGACCACTACAGCGAGATCAACGCGATCCGCGTAGGCCGGCGACTAGTGCGGTTGCCGTCTTACAAGTACATCTCGTACAACCGGCTGCTGAACCTGTACCGCGAGGGAGATGGCATGGTTCCTCGGTTCCTGCGCGCCATTGCCCGCCCGCACTACTTCTACACCTCCATGTACAAGTGAGTGATTCAATGCCAGGTTTACTTGGCTGCTAGGATACAAGTCTCGGGAAACCAGTATGTTAAAAACAGCCTTCTTAACTTTACGCATAATAAGCCTATAACGTTGCCACTGCTGGGACACAGGCCTCCTCTCTGTGAGAGAGAGTGGGCTGCAATCTGGAATTCACCATGCGGGCCCACTGCGGATTGGTAGATATCACATGTCTTCGAATTTTTGGTTCTAGGACATGCCGGTTTCCTCACGATGTTTTCCTTCATATCTTTGAGAGCAGTGGTGATTTATTAATTCCTGTCTGGGTTCGAACCTACGACTTACAACTCGTAAGTCGCGGCTTTTACCGCTTGGCCACCACTGCTCCTCAACTTTACGCATCCTGATCTAATTACCTTCAATGAACTTTTCTTACAGTCTCTATAATTACTATCAGATGCCGTTTAAGCTGTGATTTATCATTCTCGTCTTTTTAACTACCAGAACCCCAAAAAAAATATACTGCGTTCTTTTGTTCAAACGAAAATTTTCAAGTGTGTATTAATGTTTCAAGCAGTCTCGCGACAAATCGAGAGGACTTTGATTGTGCCACGTCGAAGGGTCGTGGTGGGAGCCAAGAGGCCAAGCAGAGCCTCGCAGAGTACGCGAGCTTGTACCGCGAGTACGAACATATAGACAAGTGCATCAACGAAGGGAATTGCGAGCCGGAGCTAGAGCGACGCAAGGAAGAACTCGCGAAGGAACTAGCAGCACGGGAAGAACATATTCGCAGAGTGAGACAGTAGATTAGCTTAGATTATTCGGACCTCCCCGACTCGAAATTAGTGCCTAAACTTTTCAAGGCACTAATATTTTAATGTCTGTAGATCAGGAACTGGCCGTTTAGACGACTAGTAGTCAGTATGTTTTCCTTCTGGCAGGTGGTTCAAGAGCATCGAACGGGAGGTGAGCCGGATCCGCCATTACGAGCGTCCGCGTCTACGGCCGAGCACGGCTACCACCACTCGACCTTCAAGGTCGGAGACAATCAACAGTAGCCAAACCTCTCACCATCGTCAGGGTTTCTTCATTTAAAAAGTTCCGCCTGACACAACAAAAAAAACCCGAATATACAGTTTGTGCTTCAAAAACGTCGTCGTTATACCCAATTGAACGTTGTCGATCAACTTGCGTTGACATCGTTTGTTAGAATCGAACGGCTGAAATATACATGTAGAGCATCATTGAAAAAAATATCTAAATTCGTGTTTGAGATGTAAAAATGGTAAAATATCGGAAGAGGTCATAGGAAAATCTTATATATTGTTTCTGTGTATGTACTCGTATTATTGTACTTGTGGAGAAATCTTTGTAGGTCTTCGTACGTGTGCTTTTCATACACGAATAATCATATCCAAAACTTACAATATGGTCGTCGTCGAAGTTGTATTTTACTAACCTTTTCTCTCGCCGTTTCATCTTCCTCGCAGTGGCCCAATATCAAAGTTTACAGCTTTTACCATCTATGAGTCGTGGCTTTAAGAAATTTCGTGTTATGCTTCCTCCCACGTATATCAGCTGTCTTATAATCGGAAATAAAACTAGAAACTACGTTTAAATAAGCAGGCACGGGCATACCTACGAATTTTAATACTTCTTAAATTATTCCTATTAAGTTGTTGTCCATTTGTAAAAGATTGTCTACTGTTGTACTAACCGTAGTTCAAACTTTTAACACGCAACGTGCGTAAGTGTAATCGAAATAATTTAGCTGATTGTGCACTTATGAGTAAAAATAAGTTTAAGCGCTCTTACATGAAAGTAGCGTCAAGCGACGGATTGATTGTTCGAGTTGAATTGTTCAAAGGTTTCGGTGGACGTTTTTAAGTGAACTTTCTTTTCATACTGTGCGTTTATAGTTACTACGTGTCAAGTTTTAACTGAACAAAAGTTTCGGGAAAGCTCCGTTCGGACTCGTGTCGGAGAGTTGTCAAACCGCGAGCACAACTCACTCGGAGAGTCTGACCTGGGGCCACGACGCGTCGTCAGCCCATCGATCGTCACGTCACCATCACCCTTGTTACTATATTACGAATGTCGTTCCTATTACGATACTCGTCTAAGCTTAGCTTGTTATGGACGCTGTATAGTTTAGTACCTAGTTCTGGATTTCTGTAGAAGATTGTAGGTATATTCGCTATGTATGAACGTACGGTTTTGCATCGGACTTTGTCAACTGGTCCCATATGGTTGTCAACTGGTTTTTGCGGGCATTCGAAAGCATATTTAATTGTTACGTCGAAGATAAATTGTAAATGTTATGTAATCTTTCTTGGCTGCGAATAGTAAACGTTTGTGAATGATGTCGTAATGTAAAGAAGTTTGAATACATTTCCTTTGACTTTTCTATTTTTTTATTTTTTATTAATTCCTTTGTAAAATAAAAACGATTGAAGGGATTAAGATATGAATTCTACTAAGCATTGTGAACATACATCTAGGCATGCAATTGCAGATCGTAATTACTATAATCCATAGAGATAAGTCACGAATATACACAATGTATTATTTTTTTATACCTACTTCTAGTGATGCAATACGTAGCTAAGGTTTTTTTTAATCTATATTTATGTAATATATAATTTTTATAACATGAAACGGTTTGACACATTTTATTATGTACACATAGTTAACAACAACGAAGAGTTGATTTACATTTCATAACTTATCTACTACTAGTAACTAGATTTAAATAGATAGACATAGTACGATAGTTACATTATTATATTAATTGATAATAATCGACGAACATAACGTTTAAGTTGCTCGTTAAAACAGATGTAACTCTATTTACACAGAAATAAATAACGATATCTTATTATTTTGAAACTTTCTATACATACATACAATAGATGATCTATATGTGACACCTCGTTGGTGGGAAAGAAGCATGCACTTTTTAATGACATTTATCGATGCAGCTGGTAGTCGAGTTAATCTAAACATTTATAATATCTATAAAGATAGATTAACTATATTTATTTCATTAATAATACTAATGAGAGTGATTGAATTGGATGCTTATTGTTACAGACAAATAGTGACGACATCTTCATTTACCTACATTCAGAGTTTTTTTGGAGACAAAAGAAAAACAAACTTTAATCGATGATGTGTGATACGTATATAAATATGTATTAATAGTGTGACTCAAGCACGCATGTATAGAAATACCGCGTGCGTGATTACAGCGCCAAAAGCCTATCTGCTTCATGACAACTGCAGACGAATACTAAACACTCCAAATGAGTGAGATAGAAGTCACACTATTGCACGTAATTCTGTAATTAGCGAAAATTTAATTGCGCGTGTCGGTAGAGGAGGGAAGGTTCTCGCCGTCGATCTTGTGGCGCGTGGCCTGGATGTAGGCCTCCGCGGCCAAGGCAGGCCAGGCATCCGCAGGTGCTCCGGACGCCCCGGCCCCGGACCAGGCCTCCGACGTCGACACCTCCGCTGGCCTCTCCACGCTCTCTGCCGCCTTTGGCGTGCACTCCAAAGACAGAGATTTTGGTGTCTCAATCCTATAAAGAAACAAACATGTCTGTTACATATTTGTCGCCTTAAAGCGCTTACTCCTTTTATTGAAGAGGTTTAAAAAACAAACAATGGAATTGAGAACTCCTTTTTGTGAGGTTAAAAACTCAAAATTATTTGCTATCTAATTCAGCTCCATTATGTGCTAAACTCTTTCTATTCATATGAAGGAAATACTTAGAGGGACAAAGTGCGGTGTGGGCTCTTAGAGAAAAAATACCTCACGCGTTCTGGTGACTGCATGGCGTCGTTAGTGCTGGAGATCTCCAAGTCCTCGGCGTAACGCATGTGCAGCTTGTCACCCTCACTGCGTGGCTCTTTTTCTGAACAAAATTACACACATAATTTGGGTTACTTATGACAGTTCAGAAAGCTTTTTGTTTTTGTAAAGGTAGGCTTCATGGAAAGAATGAAGAGAGGTCTTTGCCCAGGAGAGGAACAGAACAAAAACGCAAAAAAGTTACATGTCAAAGGGGGTCACGGAACTGTCGCTACAATCATTCTCTTTGTTCCTTTCTATGGCTCAGCTTTCTAAGGCTTGTTAGACTGATTTCCGTCGGTGACAGCTTCTTCTCATTATTTTTTTCTTTTTACAAGGGTGTCACTTAATAAGATCTTATCATTCACTCCAATGTTAAAAACAATTCTTTAAACCATGTTCATGCATGGATCAGTCTATAAGTTGCATTAATTTTTCATTAGGAAGTTTGAAGTAGTTTTCATAAGGATGCAACTACCCTGCGGTCGATCGATGACGCAGTGACATATTTTTGAGGCGATCAATATCGTCATCGATCGATCGACCGCAACCTAGTTGCACCATAACCTATTAAGCGACCATGAGACCATTCATTATCTATGAATGAAACACAATCAGCCATGAACAATCTCTGTATTATTCTTCGCTCTCCTGGGGTCCAGAAAAGTTAAAAAAGAAACAGCAGGGTTACCATCAACATTGATGGCTGACTCGGGCCAGCCGAGCGAGTCACCCTCCACATCTACGGGTTCGTCTTCCGCATCATAAGGACGAGGCTCACGGGGCCGCTCCTCCCGTCTCTCCTCGTCGAGGTCGTAGCCGAGCATGCTCTCCACCGTGTGGTGGCGCTTGCGTGTGCGCAGCTTCAGCCGGCGCTGCCGGTTGGCACGGATCCTCTGGTATGTCTGGCACCAATGAAAAGGTTTTTCATTAGTAAACAATTGCAGCGGTGAACTAGTTAAAATTCTTAAATCGCATCGGTACATAATTTGAATACGCTCGCAGAGCTCTCGTAGTTACAATTTAAAATGTAGGTGGTGCTCGGCTGTTAAGATGGCATGTTGGTTATATTATAGAAAAAAAATGATTTTGTAGAGCATCGTTTCTGCCTATCATGGCTGTTGATAGTCTCTTTCTAAAGCCCGATGAATGCCCTAGCACTGTAATTAAGTGGAGTACCTCCCAGCGCGCGTCTTCGTCTTGGTGATGCAAGGAGTGCTGCGGGGGCGCCGGCGTATCGCGCGGCAGGGCGCTGAGGCTATAGAGATGCTGCAGCTCCTGCAGGAAGTGCGCCTGTGCCACACCCGGCCCAAGCCGCGCGCCGCACACGCCGCACGACGACTTTCGCTCCCCGTCCGCTGTAAAACATCTATCAAAGCTGGAGTCTACTTGTAACGCATCGGTCTAACTCTCAGGCACGTATTACAGAACCTCACTCAAGGCTCAAGCATAAATGTTTTATTTATTGCTAGTTTCAAGCCATTTGTTTAAACTAGTTTTAAGTAGGTATATAATTATGAATTTTGAGTGAGGTTCCGTAATATGGGCCTAAAGGCTTATTTTCATTATTTTCAATATAAGTCTTGAGCTTTGCAACGAGATGTAAGAAAACGTGGTTTGAAATAGCAAAAACTTGAATTGGTATTTTCGGTTTAGAAATGCACGCAGTAATGTGTTTGAGCTGACTAGGGTCAGCTCAAACACATTACTGCGTGCATTTTTGAACTCCATGATTTAGGGCTTAAGCACACAACTTCTTTTTAGGGAGGTTCAGTGTCTCACAAGAATTCATGGTCGTACGTCTAGCAGGACCTTTGACCCTAGAGCTTTGCAGACCAAATAATTATTATGATGATTATAATGTAGGCGTAGTTCGAGTCCACGCCGTTTGTTTTCGTGAAAACGTTTGATCACTGCTATAACCTAACTTTACCTAATGAAAGTATTTCCCTGAACAATTCTTAGTCGGTGCAAGCACTTTGCCAGTCACTACCACGCCAAGCTTGCTCTATCTCAACTGATGCGAGGTGGTCACATTCACATCACTATCATCATAAGCTGACTATAAACAATGGGATTCCTCAACTCAGCCCAGTCTAACAACCGCAATGTCGTGGCGAGCGAGCGAAGCGAGCCCACAGATGACAGGATTAAGCAGAGCGCGCTTATTCAAGTAATGAGCGAGCGAAGCGAGCTACCCCACAAAAGACGAGAGCGCAACACATAAGCACACTCTTATAGCGAGTGAGCAAAGCGAGCTTGTCATATGTCAGCCTGGTCGGCCAACTTGTGTCGAATAAGGGCTCGCTTCCTTGGGTTATTCCGTTTATCCACCCTAAAACAACCACCTTAGCGTGGATACTCGGAAACGCGCGAGTTCATCTATCCACCCGAGACGGGGTGGATAATCGGAATTCACTTCTGATTGTTCTTCACTTCTTTAATCCTTAGAAATCCTTAGAGAAGTCTGTTACTGACTAGAAGAACTGGTCGATTTGTTCCGATGTATATATAACCTTCAAAACAGCACTCTAGTATTTCAGTATAAAAAAAATGTTAAGTACCTTCAAGTGCAATAAGATTTGTGGCAAACAAGACGCCTATCATCATAGCGACCCTCAAAATAAAAAACAAACATGTGAAACAGCTTATCTGTGTAACAGTCGATTAATAACCAATTGTGAGTGGGTCGATTTTTTTGATGACTGGTGTATTTCAGCTTTGACATTTTAAAGAAGAAGTATATATGTATTTTTATAGGTATGCTAATATCTATTGTGTATTTTGAGCCAGTTTCTGTCATGTTCCTATAAATTACTGTTGTGTAGAGTGAAGAAAAATAATATACTAATTCCGATTATCCACCCCGTCTGGGGTGGATAGATGAACACGCATTTCCGAGTATACACCGTAAGGTGGATAAACGGAATAAAAGGCTTCCTTTGCTAGTCTTAAGCGCTTGCTCATCGTGTGAGGAAGCGCGCTCTTCTTTGTCCCGTCGAGAGTGGACTTGCTTCGCTCGCTTTATCGTGAGAGCGCTCGCTTCATAATATGACGATTTTTGGTGCTACCCTAGCTTTTGTATCCGCTCATAACTAGACTTTTTAGGTACATTGCGTTACGTATGTTGTAAACTTTCTCTTATTGTCGTTTTTTGTAATTCCGAGCAGATTTACAGCCGATATGAGGTGAAATCTTATTTTATTACATTGGTATTTGTAACGAATCTTACGGCTTCCGATATTACCGTAGCCATCATATTTGCTCGACACTGAATTTAGTAAGCTCATTGCATTTCTTATGAAGTAAACTATCGCTGATTGTAATATTTTTCAATTCCGAGTAGATTCCTATTGCCGACATGAGACGACATCTTAAACTTTTATGCTATTTGCAACAGAGTTTCTTACGATTTCTGATAGTGCCGTATTAGCTATTGTATTTGCACGCCACAAAAAAAAAACATAAAAAAATACATAGGATTCGAGAAAATCCAAGATGAAATTAGAAATTTCCCAATTTTCGTCATTAAATTTCATTTATTTCTAAACGCTTTACTTTAATAGCCATCAGTACTATTTTATTTGGTAGTGAATAAGTCAACAAAGCTTTCGATATAACCAAATGTTCTTAAACATCAAACAGTTAAAAGATACAACAAAAATTAATCAATAATTTTCAAAATCATCTCTGCACATGAACTTAGTCACCTTTTACCTCAAATTATACAATGACATTAAGCATACCATCAATTTGAGGGAAAACATCTTCATTTAATCAGATATCGACGGAGTTACAAAATGTAAGAGGAATTTGCAAATTGTTCAAATATTAAAAAAAATGTTTGTTATCAAATTGATTAACAGCAAAGTAATTGCGATACAAACGTCACAATGACAATGTCTTGCATTTTAAGCTGTCCGTACGCATAACAATTATATATATTTTTGTGAAAAATTATTCATTTACGGTATTATAATGTCAGTAAGAAGTTATAATGTCAGTAAAAAGCCATACAAACCCATACCTCCCTCAAAACCATGACCGAAGCTCGAGACCTATCAGACTGTCTTACGGAGATGAACCGGACGATTCAAGAGTCCTGTACGAAGCAGGGTGCAGCTACTACATCTTTTGCAGATATGGTGAAGAAGGGGTCCAACACCTTTGTTCGTCCTAATACTTTTAGTTCCGTGGCGATTTATCCATGTGGTAACTCAAAGACCGGTGAAGAAACAAAGAACATGGTCCAAAAAATCATATGCCCTGGTGAAATGAAGCTGAAAGTACGAGGCGTACGTAAAATAGGAAAAGGAGGACTCATAATCAGCCCTGAGACCAAAGATGACCTAGATAAGCTCAAACAAACAGTCCAACTCGCTTCGCCAGGGCTTACCGTCGATGAACCTCAAAAGGACCTGCCGACTATGTCCCAAGATACATTTTTGACCTCAATAAAACTGAGCCATAAATCTGGCAGGAAAGGTGCTGAGAATTGCAACTATATTAGAAGTTCCAGCCATCATTCGTAAAGCCCTCATCACACAGGACAGATTATTTATAAATTGGACGTCCTGCCCGGTACGAGACTTCACACTGGTAACTAGATGTTACAAGTGCCAGCAGTACGGTCATGCAGCCAAGACATGCAAAATAACTGCCCCCACATGTGGACATTGCGGTGAAGAAGGGCACTCAATCCAAGACTGCGCAAAGAAAGCCAATCCATCAAAATCTGCTACATGTTTGCGCTTTAAAAAACAAGCCAACCACAAGACGGGAGACACGATTGCCCGGCTAAAAAAGCTGCCGAATACAGGTATATTAATTCGATAGATTATGAAGGCGCCTAAGAGCGCCACATACTTGTTTGTATTTTAGACTTATTATTGTTATTTGTTTTTAGTTTAGTATGGATGATAATTTAATTACCGATATAGATAACACATTTTTAACTGTGTCAAAGACATGTGACGTTGAGGACTGCAGAAAATATATTTCCGACTATCAAAATGCACTAACCGTACTGACCCAAAACATCCGGAGTATTTATAAGAACATAGCTAGCTTTAATATTTTTCTTCATAGACTGAACTTTGATTGTGATATAATGGTACTTACCGAGTGCTGGCTATTTAATCGCTACGATAACCTTCCAGTAATACCGGGGTACAACTTATTGCATGCCACAATAAACCACAATCAAAATGATGGTGTGGTAGTCTTTGCTAAGGAATCATTACAGGTCACAGTCGAGGAACATACTCTGCCTAACTGTATGAGTAACTGTTTAGTCATCAAAATTGGTTCAACCACAGCGATAATAGCTATGTATAGATCCCCTTCCGCTAGAAACTTAGATCCTTTTAACAAATCTTTAAATCAGGTTTTTCAAGCACTAAGTCCATTTAAGAATGTTATACTAACAAGTGATTTAAATATAAATATTGGCTCCGAAAACTGTGATGCAGGGACCCAAGATTATCTTAATATCTACTTATACCATGGTTTTCTCCCCGCTCACACATTACCAACTCATCAGAGCGGTTCCTGCCTCAATCATATGATGATCAAAACCAGCCTATCATATATTACGCTTGTTACTAACTCAACAATTACTGACCCATCACGCAGTCCTACTAACTGTAAATTTAACGCTGCCTAAGCTAAATCGTCCTCGGACTATTAGCAAATTAAACATAACACACTCGAATATGATTTATGCAACCTTGATTTTAGCCTACTTTACAATACTGCTGACGCTAATTTGGCTTTATCGTATTTAATAAAACACAGCAATATTACGTAACACGACAGTTTCTACAGTAAACAAGAAACTTTAAAATATTAAACCATGGATTACTCCTGGACTAATTCGGTGTATAAGACACAGAGATAAACTTCATCAGAAAACGAAGAGATACCCTGATAATGTAATAATTCTAACCACCTATAAAAGATACAGGAACTTCTGCAACAATCACCTAAAAATATAAAAAATAATTACGATAAACACGAATTAAATAAAGCAGGTAAAAATAGCAAACGACCTCTGGAAACTCACCACAACAACATTAAAAATGTCACCAATATGTCTAAACAGCGTGAATCAAATTCGAGTTTACTGCTTGCTAATCCTTCACCACTCTTATCAGCGAACAATATAAATCACTTTTTGGTAAATGTTGGAAAAAATCTTGCCGAACAGATTCCGAAATATTGCGACCAACTATCTTTTCAAAAGGCATGGCATAAAAGTAAGTCAATCGATAAAGTCCACTTATCGCAGTACCTGCAATGGTAGACCGGCCGCCCTTTTAAGGTCCATCTGGGCGCTAGGTACGACTACTTTACACTTTGTTTACCGGTTCGCGATCTCCACTAAAGCACTCATCTGCTGCAGAGGTCCTTAGACAGTCCAGTTTTTAAAAATGTAATTAGTAGGTATGTACTTACGTGAAAAGAAGTCGTGTGAGTCAGTGCAGGTAGGTGCGGGCGGTGCATCGTCGTCCTTGCAGGGGCGCGGCGAGGCGGACGCGGCCGAGCCGGGAGAACTCGTGTCATCTCGTGCCGCGTACCCGTGGCGGTACAGAGGTGGCGTGCTGCTGTCGTCACGAACATTCTGCGTTATGAAAAAGAAGCCATTATTTAATTTAGCATAGTCTTAGCTAGACAAGTCTCATGAGTTAAGGTGCCGCTGCCTTACTGCGGCACGGTTAAACTATGCACGTGTACTTAGCTCCACTTTGTATAAAAATATAGGCGGGAAGGTCCACTACCACAAGTCTGCGATCCACCTTAGTGAAATCTTACCTACCTACACTACATCACCTGCCCGCCTTTTACCGATATGTTGGGGTCGGGTTACGGTCTACCCGGTTGCAGCCGATTACCAGTAGGTATTTCACATAGAGCGAAACATAGAGCGATCTGACCTTCACAACCCAGTTACTGGGTAATACGATACTCCTTAGTAAAACTGGTTGTCAGCCTTTCGGGCTTCTGACCACCCGTAAGATCTACAAAATGACAACCGGGACCAAAGGCTTTTCGTGCTTACCGAGGCACGGAGGGGTCTCTGTATGTAATGGTCACCCCCCATACACGGACCGACCTCAATTGGCCTTCGATCGACCCATGGAGATGTTATTACTTAGCCACATTTAACTAATTCATTGATGAGGCTACATAGGCATCAAAGTCTGCTGCATTAAATCTCTTTAACTAGGTAGCTAGAAAACGTAAAAACCTATTCCACAATTACCAGGAATATCTGTAGTGTCTACCTTGTACACTAGGTAGGTAGGCGCTATTGTATTCCACACGCAATCAATGTCGGCTGTTAGTGACATCGTTTTGATAACTTAGAGGTAGGTGCAATAAATCAGAGCTCTGGACTTAGAATATTACGGTCCTTGTTACATCTCCTTGAGAGGCACGATGTGGCAGCGACGGATTGATAATTTTACTAGCAAAATGGTAAGTAAGTACACTGCAACAAGGATATTTTGGCCAAAGAGCTGTTTGGAGCTCGAATGACGTTGACAAGGAGCGCTATGGGTAAGCCTTTGTGCAATTGTTTTGTGAAATGTATTGAAAAACAAGATCGCGGCGTTAGTTTTGATTTCGGTCACGCGCCAGTAGGTCCTTGTACAATTGTAAAAAATACTGTCAAAACAGTAGTTGACACTCACCCTCAAAGCTTGCCCGACGCTCTGCCCGAGCGCGTACTGCTCACCAAGATGCCTGGCAAAGGCCTTTCCCGGGTACAGGGGGTGGAAGGCGCCCCCTATGGGGCGGAAGGCGCCACAGCCGAAGCTCTGCAGCGCAGGGTGCAGGAACTGCGGCGCCATGTGGTGGAGGAAGCCTTCCATGACGGAGGTTACACTCTAAACACACAGGTTTATTAAGCCAACAAAAACTCTTTGAGAGAAACTACGCCAGCAAACAATACATTATGATATTGCAACAGAATCGTTTCCGGTGCTGAAAAATTATCGCACTTGTGCATCGTTTCTAATCGCCCAGCAAGTAGGTAACAATATACCAAAAACCTTAACTTTACGCGCCCTAAATATTTTTGCTTTCAGCGCTCTTCTACAACATGTAACCGCTACCGTTTGCATTAAAAAGAATACAAGAGAACAATCTCATGTAGATCTTTACTTGCAGTACTACCTGTCTGGAATTGTTTTCAGAAACAATTGCAGTTATGTTTATCTCAATGATTTCAGTACCTACAAACTAAAAACGTCGTAAAAACCTACTTACGCCACAAAAAACATTTCCACAGAAAGTGGTCATCGTAACGGTTTCGGGGAAACAAACAAAAAAAGCCGAGTTACAGCCACTTAACCACACACGAATAGACAAGCTGTTTATTTTGAAAGCGTTCATAGCGTCGCGGAGCGCGCGCTTGCGGCGGAAACATAGCGGAGGACAACGAGAATAAATAAACAACACTACTCATTGCTGCCGTCATCACAAATCTTCTCCCTTATTGTTTAATGTAAAAAAACCTACAAATTAATAAACTACGTACAGGATTTTTTTAGTTTTGAAAAGGGTGAGCATGTAATTGTTCCGTCGCGTCGGTTCAAAGGCTTCCTCATACAGCATTGATCATTGGTGACGATTACTTACTACCTAAGTGTCGGCGTTTTCATTATTAACTCAGACTTTTCTACAGAGAGTAACAAGTACCTGCCTAGACCAATAGTTGCCATATTGAAAGCCAGGACCAAACAGGCGGCTGTCTTTACGGTTGGTCGATTTCAGTCTGACCGTTTTGTGGTTAGAGCAATCACTCAATATCCTACTGTGTCGAACAGGCAATAGTTTAATATTCAATGGTTAGCGGTACACTCACAGCAATCCCTTTGGCGCTTCCTGTTAAGGCCCCTACAAACGCGACGCGACACAATGGCACCGCCTGTCGCGCGACGAGCAGTGCCTTTGTGTCGCATGCGATTTGCGTCGCGTGTAGCCTGTTTGAAGGAGCCTTTATTCGGCGACGCGCTACCACTCACAGCTTTGAGAAATCGCATTCCTACCTGCCTTTGTGTTGTATTCGATCATGCAACGCAGGACCGATAGATTGCTTTTATTGTGTTTGGTTAGTTTCCTCAATATATCATACAAGTTACTTTGCCATAATCCAAATATTGTGTTAGTAAACATATAATTATTTAACATTGTTTTGACACGTTACGTCGCAGTGACCCAGAGGTATAACTAGGAAAGGTTTTCATGAAATTATATATTTATTAGCTGCGGTCTTAATCTTAATAACAAACTCGTAAGAAAACCTGAGGGCCTAGACAAAGTAACATTCGATTAGCGATGACGCTATCGCTAGTAGAAAAGCCAAAAAATATATGAGGTTGACATAAGCTATACAAATGTCACGAATAGAAATTAGCTAGACAATGTTAACATCATTCGATTCTATGAAACGAATCGACAGCGACAAACGATTACTTCCATAGAGATGCGTAGCCAAGTGGCAGTTTTTGACAAGCATTATCGTTAGTTTTCGATTCGTATGATGGAAACATTAGCGAAACCTACGAGTATAGCGATTGTAGAAATAGAATGGCTCCGAAGCTAATGCCATTTGTCTAGGCCCTCTGGGCTCAGAGATTGTTTAGAATCTGAATTAGTCTGAAAGCCAAGACGCAGTGAGCAAGCGTCGTGAGCTCATTATTTTTCAGTACGAGAATTTATCCCACAGTAAAGAATTTTATAAAAATGCTTATGAAGAATTGGCAGTCAAAATTATAAGAGCGCCCAATTAGTTTTGGTTCAAATTAATTATCGTACTAATTCCCTTGATTATCGTTAACAATCCGCTCCAATCAGCGCCCTGTCTGATAAACAAATAACACACATATACATGACAAGATCTCAATATCTGTCCGTTTGAGTCTCCAATTAGTCCAGCGGCGTAATGGCTTAAGTGTTGTCGCTGTAATCAATCGGGGAGTAAACAGTGTGTTGCTTTGTGCCCGATATTCACGTCACAGACAATTTGGTCACACCGCTGCCAGGAACACACGAGGGTGCTACTGATGTCATTCGTAAATTACATCAAGCCAGTTATGTTTACCGCCCTACGATTCAAAAACTCACGGTTCACTCAAAAAGTTTGGCCACCCTTGCAAAAACTGCAATAGGCAGTGTCTAGTGAGACAGAGGTGCTCTAATAGTTAAATGATCTATGATCACTTATGGGGATTCAATATTATTCTAAGGGCCTGTTTTACATGGTTCGTATTGGCACTACGACCAGAAAATCAAAAATAGATCAGAATTAATATGAATTTATCTGTCAGATAAGTTAACTGGAATTTAGTAGGAGGTAGTGAAACAGGCCATTCATATTATTCGAGATGCACTAGATGGAAAGAACGATTCACAAAAACCTAAAGCCTGATCACAGTCGCAAATGTGAGCAAGCGATGCACGGTTTGTTGAAAGTGGTGTTCTGTAAGTTCACACGGAACTTACAAAACGCCGTTAGATTTTTGAGTCCTTTACAATCCACGACTACTACTTAGAATCATTTATCTGATCATTTACTATATTGGCTGTTTAGCGACTGTTAGCCCTTACAGCGGGCTTAGCATGACGCTATCTATCTCTTCGAAGAATAGAGACGGCTATTCCCATACAAAGTGACATTTCGTTTCTCTATTTTTGACATCGCACCGTCAAAATCCTTCTAAAATCTGTCAGTTTGTCTTCCGTTTCTGCCAATCGTTGTCTAGGTCCTTTTTAATGTAGACTATTTCAGAAGACAGTTGTCTAAGGTAGTGAAGACAAATTGATATTTTAATCGCGATGCTAAAGATGGTAGAAAACTTTTTACTCGACGGCCTCAAAGTATAAAAATGGAAAGGAAAAAAGGAAGTTTTCACTTTTTGTATGGAAAATGTGAAAAATGATTACCTACATGTTGAGTTTTAGGGGTTTAAGAGTTTCATAAAGGGGGTCGAAATTTTCATTATTTTTGCGATAGAACACACCATTTTCGAGATATAAGCAAAATAAAAGATAAACGTTTATAAATTACTGAATTTCGTAAAAAGTGAAGTTGACTCTTTCTACTTTGCTGCCGTCATACTGTCTTCACGAAACGTCATTTTTGTCTATTCTTCCGTCGACAAGACGGTGCTTGTGCTACGCCTGTTGAGTAGCAAAGCAGTTTAAATAAAAATAATACCTAACGATTCTGCTTACCGACTTTAAAGTAGTTTCACTTCGTGTTTGTCGGCAGCGCGGTGTGCCCGCACCGCGCGCCACCTACTTACGGACAGTTGGGCCGTGTTACTTGCAGCTATCTATTCTATTGCCACGACGTGTAAACACTGGGAAAAGAATAGTATGGCCGGAACAGTAGGCGATAAACACAGCCAGTGTAAACGTTATGAAATGATACATACGGTGCATTCCGTTTAATTGTACTTGTACGTATTTATGGAACACTTCTGGGTGCTCTAGAATATTGGCTTGAAATAATATCAGCCACGTAAGTTGTAGGTCCTGAGTAGCGTTTGTTATTGTTACACAATATAACTATTTTCAGTATTGGGGCTTTAGTTGTTGTATTGAAGCATGGATTAAAAGTAACTACCGAGATTTGTATACTGAAAACTGAAAATTGTGTCATATAAGTGTCATGTAATCAAAGAAATAAATGTGGCATATTAATTAAATATCATTTATTAAGTTTTTCTGGTCAACTCGACGTATTCCTTGCAGGACGTCATAGTAGGGTTAAAATTCAACAAATTAAGCCACCAAATGTTCTATAGAAATTCAGTAGTTATTGAATTAGTTAGTTTGGTACCTTTTAAATGAAAAATCCAGTTTAAAAAAAATATTTACGGCGCGACTATACTAGAATTTAAGGTATTATCATAGCTGATTAGTGTTTATAATTAAAAGTTCCAAAATGCCTAAAACTTTGGCAAAGATCACTAACTCAAACATTGTATTTTTCGTAATTTTGATTATTGTTAGACAAAAATTACGAAAAAGAACTGAATTTTGGTAGAACATTTTGTGGCTTAATTTGTTGCATTTTAACCCTACTATGAAGTCCTGCAAGGAATACGTCGAGTTATAAATAGCCCTGTATAAATATGCCTATAAATCAATAATAGTTCTATTAGACCGTTAATTCTATCGGTGCAATATATCAGATCGTAGTTACCAATAAGTGGGCAATAAAAGAGCCGCCATCGCCTGAAAGAAATACGCGTACTCCTGATTTATGCGTGATAGGAGCGCGGCCGCCCCCTTTTCAATAAAGGTCTGATAAGAATCATTGCCCAACCCCGCGTGACGACCGGCGCAGCGGCGAGGCATGCAATTAAATCGCATTTTTACAAGGTTTTCTGAAGTGCATAAATTATAATGATTATTATTAAAGTTAAATTTGCATGACAAAATCAAAATTGAGTCTAATCATCATTACGACTAAGTATGTAGAAGAAGGTTGTTTTGTTATTTTGTCAGAATGACTCGTGATTCACCGTTTTTCTTATTAAGCGTTCTACAAAATTTAAAGTGTAAGCATACGCGTACGTTAGGTATTCCTGCAACGTAGAATTCATTAGGATTTAGTATTTAAATTTGGATTGTTTCTTTTTATGTTTTTATCTTTTTTATTACGGACGCTTCAAACGTGCACGTCTTTGCTACATCGTTCTCTCATGTATAATTTCAATATGAATGACGTAAATAATTTTTGTAACGATATTTTGATTTAAAAGAGTGTCCGTGGAGTTTCTTGCCCATTCTTCTCCATAGGTACCTACTACGCTTTGGAATGGGCAACTAGCTTCATCTTTCTGACTGACCAACCCTTGACAGTCAAAAGTGCCTTTAATTGGTTTATCTGTACAGATAATCTATACATCTATACATTCACACAGATAAATAAAATTGGAGTGTCTGTTTGTAATATTAAAATAACCGCTTTTTACTAAATTCATATGGATGTATGCACGGTACATATACCAAAATATTTTTTTTTACATTTTTAGTCTGTTTGTTCCGGCTAATCTCCGAAAGACTAATTTTTATCCCGGTAGCACGTTCCTGTAGGATAGCAGCTAGGTTGAAATAAATGCATAGTTTTGAGTTTTTTTTTAAGTTTTTTTAAGCGTGAATTATTTTTATTAAACAGGCTTTTCATCTGCAACTCGAGCTCGCCTTGTGGAAAGCGCTGGGTAAGTGGTGGTGAGTTATACGACGAAACAAGCGTACCCTCATTTCTCTGGGTACTTCACAGAGCACGGAATCGTCGCGCCGGCCGATGCGGCAACGTGTAGAGACGGCAGTAGGCAAAGCTGAGCACGAGACCGATAATCCGTTAATTAACTAAGCTAACATTTGGAGTCGGATTAACTTTTAAGTTACCTTTAGAATTTGTGTTTACCTTTAGATGCATTAACTTTCCATAAGTACGTTAATCGTTAAATACGTAGGTACCTATATACGTAGGTACCGCGCGGCCCGCGCCGCGACGCGACATATACGTTCTGAACTCTATTTTGATATGAATTTGATCTCAAAATAATTAGTATTACAAACTCTAATGATACACTCTACTTTTATTAATTTTTCATGACCTGCCTAAACTTGCACAGCGCATACCAGTTTTTTTTTTATAAGTAGGTAAATCACGAACGTAACGACATATAAAATACAATGTCTATCACAAGTTAACGATTAACGTTAACTTCCGTTAAATCTTCCAAAATGTAACCCTTTAACGTTTGACAATAGTTATTTATGATACTAGTGCGTTGTGTTGGTTTTTACAAACGAGTAGACGAATGTAAGCCCTATACGAAGTCGCGGGCTTACCATAGTCACGACTTTGTAAATACCAATTTCCGCACGTGTGTTATACAACGTTTTCAACACATTTGCGCGAGAAAACAGTACAATATTAATATCGGATTCCTCGCTTAAACTCATTTATTATTACTTTGTTTACCTATAAATATCAGTCGGAAAGTCGCAAAATGGCGCGAATTGTAAATGGTGCCACAGGCGCGTGGTGAAAATTAGATCTATATCTTTCGTCTCATTTTCTCTTTAGTATTAAAGTGAGACAAACCTTATGAGCAAAAGCGCTTCCAAGGATGTTCGATTATCCAGCTTATTTAATCTCGTAATCGTCTCCTTGGTGGAATTCTTCTATATTTCTTACGGAAATTAAAAATAAACCGTAAGGGATACGCACGGCACTATACAACAAAGTATGCGGTAAATCAGGTACTTAGGTGTGAGTATTTTACCGCACGTTCCGTTGTATGGCGCGTAATCAATCACATTCAATCACACAGGCATCCTCAATGCATTTTTTGAGCTAATGTGTTGAAAAGTAAATTACTGACTGGTCATTGCAAAATAATCTAGACAGTAGCCGTATCAAATAAGAAGAGCTAGCAAATAAGACAAAGTTTAGTTGATACCTACTACCTACTTTAATGGTAAGAAGATGAGCACATATACAAAACAAATTTGTGAGGAACTAGTACTTGCCATGTATGGTGTATACCCATTCTACCCGCTTATGTACCCAACTTTATTTATTTTGGGTATGGTTGGATATAACGAACTGAGGGTCAGGAGGGATCTCGCACTCGTCTCGTACATATTCAAAGTACTTAGAGGGAAGGTATATAATGCGGACATTTTAGGGCACATAGGTTTGTGTGTTCCGGACAGGTACGTGTGGCGACGATGGCAGCCACGGCTGCTGGCGGAGCCGCGCGCGAGCACCAATCTTTTAAGTGAGGCGCCACTGACGCGCGCACTCCGCACTCTCAACCTCATAGCTAGTGACACGGACCTATTCTGTTGTTCTCTGAGTGAATTCACAAAGAATGCATTATTTGTAATAAGTTACGAAATTTAATTATAATAATAAGTTAATAATTACTTAGGATAACACTTTAGATAAGTACACTATCGCATTAGGTTACCCTGTAATGATAGATGTAAGTTGGAAAATAAATAAATAAACTTATGTTTTTTTAACATACCTACTTAATTACTCATTAAAATTAACATCTATTACCCCGTGAATATTTTTTTATCGTCTTATAGGCATTCGTTAAAGGTAGGTTTCGTTTAGATCGCACATACATTGTTCTTTTGAAGGCTGATGCTATTTTCCTTTCAACGAATCTTTTGTAAATGTGGTATACAGGTTGTAAACAGTCCTATCACATAGCCGCCGTCTACGCATTCTGTGCATCAAGTCATTGCTGTAAAACGACTTTTATTGTGGTAAGAATAGTCGCTGTTTACGGTAGCACGCAATGAAACGCACGAAAAACATATTGCTTATGGAAGCATGAAAACCTCCGTAACCAGAAGCTTCCCAGGTGAGTACCTGGGAACCTGAAAAATTACATCACAATCACGGGAACAATTAGCGACTCTCGCCTTGTCTATTTACACCCGTTATATTAAAAAAATTCTCTTCTCCGAAATAATAATGATGAAATAGTTATTTGTTAGAAAAGATGGTTTTTGCTGCGACTATTCTTTTTGAAGCGAGTAAGCGCAGGATTCTATGATTGAACCACGAGCGTAGCGAGTGATCCTAGGCGAGGCATTCAAAGACACGAGATGCAAATAACTTTGGTCTCGTGTAACACACACAACTTTCCCCCTCAGCAGCGAGAATATAATTATTACCTAAAGGTAGAAAAATACAATATGATAAAAATTAAACCACGTGTATATTTGTAAAACAAACAATATAAAAAAAAAAAAAAATTAAAACCTTAACAGATGATTTGCATTTTACGGTTATATAATATGTATCCGAACGTTTTATTGTTTCCTTTTTGGGCCTACTAGGTTTAAAATTTGAAAATAAAACTTGAGTCGATTTGTTTCTATCTCTAGCTTTTTTTCGTATCGAAGTGAAAGTGACAAAATATACAAAATAGACAAAATATTGAAAAAGTAACTTTGTCTCACGCTTGCAGCAAAATCAATTTTTGCAAGAAAGATAGTGATCGTGATTGAAAGACAGTGGTCATTAAACAGCAACACATGCTTTTTGAGGTGCTGAGGTGAAAAACTTCCCGAGTTTCCGTAAAAGAAATATGCTGTCCGTGAAAATTAAGATTAATCCTAGATACAAAACGCATTATTTTATGGTTCCTAACTAAACATCATAATTAGTTTGTTAAAATAGGTGTAAAAAGACCCTTGGAACTGGTATACTGTTAAGGTTAATTAAACTTTAAGGCCCACTTGCACTGTCAATCACTAAACACGTTTAGCGCTAAACGAGTTTAAAACATAATTCTGTTTCTGTTAAATGTTTGAAGATGACAGAGACAGAATGATGTTTAAAACTCGTTTACCGCTAAACGTGTGCAGCGATTGGCGGTGCAAGTGGGCCTTAGTCTTTAGCCCGTTGTCCATTTTACAAACACGGACAGTATCTTGCATGCATTAGGCCGCTTCCTAACCAAATGCGAAACTCGCGCGAGTATGCGATCGTCGCGGGGATTCACGGCTTTTATATAAAAAAATAATTTAATTACTTGATAACAAAGATCAAAATGGCATACACCTTTGACCAAAGTCTAATTGATAGTAACCTAAAACCTTTTTAACGGTCTGGCCATTTTATGAAACGTAAATCAATTAATTTTTTAATTGAATTGTGATTGTCTGCCAATGATACATTTTCAGTTCGGTCTGACATTTATTAAAGAAGGCTGACGGTCATGCTGCGGTATTGACATTACTACAAAAATGAATACTCGTTAGAGCAGGTTCTAACATGCAATGAGCAGATAAAAATAGCCCTTAGTGTCGAACATATTATGGATGTGATCGTACAGTACGCGTACATTTTGACATCATCGAGATTTTTCTACACCCTGTATTGTAAGTAGATCCAAAAAAAAAAGTTGTTTAAAATCGCCAATGCAGATAATTGAGATATACAATATAATTACCATTTAATCAAAGACATTACGGTTACACTCCATTGTTTTATATCCTGCGCCCATCTGAAGGTTTAAAACTGAAAAAAGTTTTCAAAACTTTTTGTTTAATGGTTTTTATTTCTAGAATTAGAAAAAGTAACTGGCTGAAATTCATAAATCAAAATTATCTATCTTCTTTTTTTGTTTTTACTAACGATGTGTGCCCTGGTATTATTATATTTTATAAAGTATGTATGTAATAAATGTATTCATTTTTTGCGTAGTGGCAGGAAGATATTTCAGGCTCTTTTTCAAAACCCTCTAATATCAAATAGTATCACATTTTAAAGTAAACACACAACGTTAGTAAAGATGCAAACCCTCAAGCGTTGGTATACATATGAAACATAGCTATGATAAAACGATAAAGTTATTAATGATAATAATCATACATTGTTTTATTAATGACGACGCTTACCAACGAACAGCATTTTATTTTTATTATAAAAATAGATATAGTAGATAAAGCACCATTTGTTATTAAATTTTCCAATCGAACATACGAGTACCTAAATCATTCATTATTTTCAGAAGACCGCCTATCACTGAACAAGATAAAAAGTTAATGAAAACTAATAAAAAGCTACAAAGCATTTAATGATAAGTTTTCCGTATAAAATCAATTACGATCTGCTGTATAAAAAACAGTAAATTACTAGAAATGTTTATTTTAATATAAAAGTAGGAATAAAACAAAGATCGTATCGATCTTTTATAACAATAATTATTGCGATGTAACCCGAGTCTCGGTGTTTTAAAAAACTGATCTAAGCAGGCAACTAGTTTTATTTCCTGCACTTTCAAATGATGAAGATGTGCTTAATTTTAAATTACATATATTTTTTAATGCAGCCAACAGGTAATAAGAGTTCTGAAATTATTTTGATACTTGGACTACTAAATCGATTTCTAACATTTTAAAATGTGTCGTCCTTAAAAGTAGATAATGCGGTCGTAGCAAGCTGGTTAGTTAATTAATTAAAGAAAAACAGAGCCTTTTTATGTCTGTATAAGTCTTATCTTAATGTTTTACGAACTTTGTAGTGTGCACTCAGCTTTACAATTTAATGACTCACAGTGTTTTCTTTTCGTTTCAATTATTGTTCTTAACCTAAATCCAATATTTATTTTATTTATTTATATTCATTTTAAATAAAGGTCTATTTAAACAGTTTTATGAACGTCTAAACAAACCGCAAAACCGTCCACTTTTCCACTACATTACCTATGTGTTGTTTAATTTAAATGTAATTTAAAAGATCAAGTTGTTTTTTTTATGTTCTTTTGCTTTTAGCAATATTTTCCAAAACGTGGATGTAGGTAGTAGAGTCACGTTAACAAAGTTTTAGAACATGTTTTATTTTAAAAATAAACTAGCTTAATATTTTATTTCATCATTTTCAGAATAGATAAATAAATTATTTAAATGTTTCTCACTGGTTGGTATTAAGATCAGCAATTTTTTTCGATAACGTTACCTAACACTTTTCACAAAAAACGTAAACTATTTCACGAATAGTATCACATAGTTCTTGTTATTTATTTAACAAACTTTTTAAACTACATGAGCGCCCCGAAATTCTTGAAAAAAAAAAACTACTTACCTATTAGATTCCGCGACGGATCTGCGTTTCGTGCGTAAAAAGCGAGAACGCGCGGGCACAGTATTTATCGCAGACGTGCAGAGCGCGCGGCGGCGACGGAGCAACTGCGGTGCACGCCGCGCGCTGGGCGGGCGTCGCGAGGGACACGCCCCACACCCAGAAACAAGAAAAACACAATTTTCCTACCATCTAGAAACTTCTTAGAACTTTGAATTTATAAAAACTTTATCTTCTGTTTAAATCTTTATAGTAAAAAGTGGCTTTCAAAGGCAAACGAAGCTAGAGTTAACAGCGCACGCACAATTGTTCCTCGAGGAAGTTTTGCGCAGTTCCACTTTCGTGGAACAAAAATTCTTCTTGGAATTCATTTTTACATTGGCTGCGTAGATTAAAAACTACAAAAACGTTATTGTTTCTTCCAGATTAATAATAATATTAAAAGTAAAATGTTTTTTTTTATTTATAAATTTCAGTAGAAGTAAGACAAATTTTAGTTGAATTATAGATGTAACAGATCACACTACCCACACTTCATTGCGAATATGCTTATCATCATCCCTTTTTATACATTTAATAGATTAAAAAATAGAAACGAAAAGAGTGTGACAGAAAATTGTTAGAAAGGCGAGAACTGGGCGGAGCGTGCGACCACTCCCAGTTGGAAATCAGGATTACACGGGAAAACAAATTGATCCAAAGAGGATTTGATTTTTTACTTTTTTCATCTCGCTGCGCACACCGTCATAGCGGTACTTAAAACGAATCGATTTCATGCTGTTAAAGAAATATGCATTGTTTTTAAATTCAAGATATGGTTGGTGAAAGTTATACCTGCATTTACCAGCAGCCTTAATCAATATCTTCAAAAAAATGAAAACATTTAAAAATACAAATCTGCCTGGTTTTAAATCCACAACGTCTTTAAAAGTAGGTCCGTAACGCAAACCAAATAAGTGTTGCTCTGTCAATAACGTTGTGCTTTAGTACTTTCTATTCATCAGGTTTTAGGCTACAACGTTATCTAAAACTTCTGCACCATTCATATCTTCAAGTGTACGGTTGCTACGAGGCCCTAGGCTGGCCTGCTACACTACGACTTCCACATTTATTACGCACATTCCTCTTTTATATTTGTACGTTGAAATGACCCTCGTTTTAACACAGAAACGTATGAGGCTGAAGATTCAATTCAATTTGACTAAGTTCTAGGGTCTACAACGAAGTGTGTTCGGCGCAGGTTCGGCGCTACGCCGCTGCTACGGAGGTGCTACGCGGTAAGCTGTACTAACGAATATTTATATTTTTGTTATTCGTCCAGATAGTGAGATATTTTATGATTTACTTTGATATTTATCATAAATACATTTATTGAGACTTGCATGCGTGCTATTTTTTTTTTCATAAATGAAGTTTTAAATGTATTTTTATGAGTATTCTTAAAGCTATCCCTGCAGTGCCAGGTTTGTTGTACCGGTATAAAGCCACAATGTTTACAAGCTTACCGCTAAGCAAAATCATAAATAAAAGTTTAAAATATTAGTTCTTGTTTGTTCAGTTAATTCAATTCGATTATTAATAAAGGCCAACATGATAATCAAATACCTCTGAATCTCATTAAAACGAACTACCTTCAACAACAATGATTGTAATAAAATTGTAGTCATTTATTACACCACTAGCTTAAGAGCGGGCAATAAAAATGAGAAATTATTTTTAATAATATTGCCGGTGGGCACCCCCCTGTCAGTGACGTCGCACAATATTTTGGCGCGGCTAATACCGCCCCTTATTACGGCATTCTTTACCCGCTAGTGCCTAATAATAGTGGCGAGACTTACTTTACGAGTTTTCGGGATGTTTATGCCAGATTAAACGGCCCAACCTTTGAAAATGTTTATGAAGGTAAAGTCATTGTTATGTCATTTTTGTTGAGTAATCAATACTAAATAATTGCTAGTTAAAAGGAACATACTTAATTAGCAATAAAAATGAGTTTTATTTTAAAAAAGACGTTGAAAGGGCCTTGTTTAAAAAAGAACATCTATTACAGACGATGTTTTTATAATAGATGATTATGAGAGGTGACACATCTTTTTGAAGCCGATGTGGCATCCGTCTCGTCAGATAGCTTTGGTGTTCGTTCCACGTCACATGTTTGAATCAAAAATCTGATTTTATTACCGAACTGTGCAAACTGGTGTGCAAAAATAATTGCCCGTCCCGTACTTTCTATTTGAGAGACGATGTCTCAAAAATGTTATTAAATCCTTTAATAATTTTATATTGTGTGAAGGTAGGTAAGGTAAAGTTTATTTAAACGTATCGTTTAATTTAATAAAAGCAATATTCTTGACAAGATCGACTCGATTCTTCAGATATCCTGATTCACTCACTTTTGCTCGGTAAAAAGGCGCGCCCTTTTTTATCAATGAAGTTGTCAAAAGCTTCATTTTGTTTATTTTCTGTTCGTTTATTGATCATTTGAGTATTTAACCGACTTAAAAAAGGAGGTTATGTATGTATGAATGCATCGTATGCTTGTAAGTTCGTGATTTGTTCAAAAACTAATGAATTAGTTTTTATATTTTTTTGTGCGCAAGTGTAATAAGACCGTGACAGTACTTTCTATTGATAATTCTATTTTTCTCAAAATCTCACTTGATGATAGTAATAACACATACGAATAGTTACTCCAAGGAGAACTATCTCAAATAATAACTTAATAAAACGGATCAGATCATTTGATTATTAACAGTAACCTTACCGTTTCACCTCTGTCCAAGCTTGCCAGGATGTACGTACCATGTAGACCGATGCTCATTAAGCCGCACGGAGTATGCTGTAATGTTATTGAGATCAAGTTCCTGTGAGTAGCCGCTAATAGTATAAAGCGGTCTTACAGCCTCTCCACAGCTTGTGGCCATGACGTTACATTTGTGGCCTAATCGCTATTGCAATCTTGACACCGCACTTACCGCAATTATCATGGCGGTTACATTCGACAAGCATCGATTGCTCCTCATTCAATTTGGCTATTTTATTAGCGTAGTCACAGGGTAAGTTTAAAAAAATATACCTACTCATATAGACATAAGTATACTCATAGTAAAATAATCTTCTTCGTAAAAAATTGTGTAGATTCCCCATAACATGCTATGAAATGTGATATGATATAGTAGCGGTGTCACCACACGAGGTAATTTCTGAACAAGAGACATATTTTCCAGAGGGAGGACAATCCGGGATCGCTGTGACGAGGCTTGGAATGCAACACGATTATGAAACGCCATTTGTCAAGTTTTTATTGGGCACCCTTGAGCAGCGTCTATTGTGGTGAACCCTCAGCCCTCTCCCCCCCGACCCCGTGCCGGACCCTTGCCGCGTGGATGTTAATTCATAATTTTTATAACTTGTTAACATTTTGCGGATAAAAAGGGCGCCGCTGCAAACCACGATTACTGTTTAATTAAATTTCATCCACCTTTTATGATAAGAGCTACTAAAAAGGCAATCGATATGGGATAGCGTTACGCTAATAGAAGAACGTTTGGCATTTATAGCCTATTTGGTATCATTATTGCATTATGTTATGATGTGTGTTTACTACGTAGATAAGTTTACTTTCAGTAAATCATTATTTACTGTACAGTTTCGAAATCAGTTGAAGAATGCTTATGGACTACCTAATACCAAACGTGTGACAAGTGAGTGACTTTCCTTTTTTTTTCCACTGTTTTTTGCCATTTAAGTAGGTACCTATGTACTAACAGTATAGAGTATAAGTATGTAACTTTATTACAAAGCGGTGTGCATTCTCATTATAATATATTGCAATAATATCTGGCAAAAGTTGGGCGTTTGATTAGCGTGGATATTAAAACGGCAGGCACGCCGCGGGTGGTTGAGTTCCGGCGGTGCAGCCATATTTCGCGTCTCGCCGATCAAAGCGGGCACGCCACAACAAACGCACACTTTAATATCAGATGCGCTGCCTCCACACACTAACTTGCGCAAAGAACTACAAAATGCAATAAATACCTATGGTATGAGGAGACATTAGTGGAATTCAAATATAAGTTGCAAAATGCATGTATACAAGTTATTACATAATGATGTGCGTTATCTCGTAGGTAACCATTGTAACTCATTGTGTTCTACAATATTTTGTTTGATTTGATACAATGGTGAGTGTGTTCTATAGGGTGAAGTATTTTGGAAGTTACATAATTACTGTGCCAGTTAATTATTGTCTCCCTGAGTCGTATAATCTGGATGAAGGGGTACAAAAATAAAAAGTTCATTAAAGGAAAATGTCGATTATATTTTAAAATAGATCGAGCCCAAAAAAGAATCAATTTTTTTTTCAAGAATTTTCATTTGTCTTAGTCTAATAATGCACATTTAATTTGTCTGTTTATATGTGTATGTTTATCAAAAACACATTAATGATTTCACTACTTATACAAAAGTACCTTTTTACAACTGTACAAGCCGGTTGCTCGATTGGTTTTCCTATCAACAAAAATTACAAACTTCCATTCAAAAATTTCATCACAATTAGGGGGTGAAATTTCAAAAATCCTCCCTTTACGGAACTCTTGTGCAAAACTTCTTTTTTCTAGACACATAATTTTAAACAGATACGTGAGCTCCATACCCAAAGTTGTTTCAGAACAAATTATTGTTATTTTACATTTTATGTAGTACGCAATACCTGCATATCAATTAGTAGGTACGGGACGTATTGCTCGATTTCTGCGATGAATTTTATACCCAATAAAGGAGATGTTCCAGAAATGTATGGAGCCTGGGCTAGCACCGTGTACATTACATATAGGTACACTAAATATCGCTATACAATATAGTAACCGTTATTTAATGTTAATTTTCTATTATTTTACTTCGTTTCAATGTTAAATGATTTTTTTTTACATTCAAACGAACTTGGTCAAGGAGAGTAAAGTAATAAATAAAAAAATGTGAAGTGTCATTTTGAGAATGACATTTGATTGACGTGTCTATGTAATATCTGCGATAAAAAAACAACACACAAATTCCGACAATACTTTGGTTGCGTTATAATAATAAAAAAATACTAATGTCAGAGTGTTATGAGAAAACGTGCGAAATGAAAAATTAAGCTAAAACCCAAAATCCTAATTGAATCTAAACTGAAACTTGTTGACGAGAATTAGTACACTGAATTAAACAGATAAAAAAATATTGTTAGGTATATTATTAAATGTACACAAATAATCATAAACCACACAAAAATCATCACATTTTAATGTCATTGACGCGGATAAAAAACTTCAGAGTCTCAAAGAGCTTTGGGGAAGAATGTGTTAGTAACGATGAAAAGTTAGTTGGAACAGGGATATTTAATTTAGGAAGATGACAGTTCAAAGCATTGGCAGAGCAGTTAAAAAAAAATGTGCTCCAAAGTACCTTCATCCAACAAACATTCGCAGAGCGATGTGTCTCTGACTCAAATTTTGTTTAGAAAACCCGGAGAACAACAGTGGCCTATACGGAGACAGCAAATAATAGATATAACTTTCTTGGATATTTTTTTACGAGTATAAGGGAAAAACCAAGGCTTGGGTGTAACATTAGGCTGCACTGCGTGATAAAAAACACCTTTCCGTTGACTAGAATTTTGCCACTTCACCTGCCATGAGGTTAGCAAGAAAGAGAATAAAACAGCCAAAATTCTGAACACACGTGTTACTTATAAGCACACTGGCGAGAATCCTTCACGAAACTTAAAACTGTAAAAGTCGTCAAACGTCATGTCAAACACAATTGTCATGGCTAACCTAAAAATAGGGTTATCATATTAAAAAACTTCCCAAATGTATTTTCTTTTTACGCCTGTACTCTTCGTCAAATTAACTTGTTAGTATTTTTATGAAAATCCCTTAGTTTTTTCCTATTTATCTATGTAGTGTACATAGTGGTAGTCCAAAATCAAACATCTCCTTTCATTTCTAGTAGTGTTATTAATCAATAATGATCAAAGTGCGAGTCAGTGCGAATTTCAGTGCGGACTTCAAACTGAACGGGATCAGCACTTCAAACTGAACGCGATCAGCACTTCAAACTGAACGGGATCAGCACTTCAAACTGAACGCGATCAGCACTTCAAACTGAACGCGATCAGCACTTCAAACTAAACGCGATCAGCACTTCAAACCGCGATCAAGAGCTGTCAGTGTTAATATTCCATCACAATTTAGACACTGACAGCTCTTGAATGCGGTTTAGAACGCCGCACTTAAAGAGGAATTCAATGTTGTAAAAAAAACTTATAAAAAAAGTAATTTCATACTGCGTCAAAACTTTAGAGGGACGCCCAACCAGTAATCTTATAACAAAATATTATAAGTCTCTTATTACTACTATTTTACTTATAGTAGCATTTCACAAGCCTTAATTTACTCAGGAGCATTTGCTTTTATAGATTAGTCTTATATTAAATAAAAGTTTAATTTATAGAACCGTTATAAAACTTTTATACTTATAAATGCATTTTACAAGACAATATACTCAGGAGCATTGGTGTCTATAACTAAGCCCTATAACTACTACAAGATTAATTTATAGGACAGTTATAGGAGCCATTTACTTTTAAGTTTAACATATTAGGTTGGGGAAAAAGTCTTTTCGCATTATAGTATGTATGAACGTGTAATAAAATCTCTTTGGCTATACTATAGTATCTGGCTGGTTTTGGTATCATTGAAAGTTTAAATTTTAAAGAACATAATTCCAAATTCAAATTAGGAAAATGTGTGATTTTCATTTGTTTTTCGTACTGTCAAGATGAGTGAATCTAATGAAGAAATTCGATACATTTTAAAATTTTACTACAAAAAGGTAAAAATGCAACGCAAGCCGCGAAAAAAATTTGCGATGTTTATGGACCTAGCTCAGTGTCTGTGAGAGTAGCACAAATTTGGTATAAACGTTTTCAATCCGGAAATTTTGATGTTAAAGATGCACGTCGCTCGGGTCGCCCTATTACGAATAAAATGAATGCCATTTTTGAAAAAGTGGAGCATATCAGTAGTTACGACGTAGTTGAAGAACTGGGAATTGACCACAAAACAGTTTTGGCACTTTTGGAAAAAACTGGGTACACAAAATAGCTCGATATTTGGGTACCTCACGAGCTCACTGAAAGAAACCTAATGAACCGTGTACTCATTTGTGATTCTTTATTACGACGTAATGAAACCGAACCATTTTTGAAGAAGCTGATAACTGGTGATGAAAAGTGGATCACGTTCGACAAGAAAAACTCGTGCGAAAAAGGTCGTGGTCAAAGGCCGGTCAGGCTTCACAGACTGTGGCGAAACCCGGGTTAACTAGCAACAAGGTGATGCTGTGTGTGTGGTGGGATTGGAAGGGCATTATTCATTATGAGTTGTTACCACCAGGCAGGACCATCGATTCTGAACTCTACTGCGAACAACTGATGAGATTAAATCAAGAAGTTGAGAGAAAGCGGCCGGAATTAATCAACAGAAGGGGTGTGGTTTTTCATCATGATAACGCTAGACCTCACACATCTTTAGCCACTCAGCAAAAATTAAGAGAGTTTGGCTGGGAGGTGTTAATGCATCCGCCGTATAGTCCTGACCTTGCACCTTAAGTTTTGCACCTGTTTCGGTCTCTTCAGAATTCTTTAGGCAGTGTCAGGTTAACATCACAAGAGGACTGCCAAAACCACTTGTCGCGGTATTTTGATCAGAAGTCCCAAAATTTCTATAGCAATGGGATCATCTCCCTACCTACAAGATGGCAAAAAGTTATCGAACAAAATGGTACCTACATATTTTAGTTAAATGTAAATAAACTATATTAAAAAAATGTTTTGAATTTTCTTAAAAAATGCGAAGAAACTTTTTCCGCAACCTATTACTTAGCAAAGATCCTTATAAGTATTTGGCAGTATCGTCTTGTTGAAGTCTCTTATAAGATTGTCAGCATTTTACAAATACGCTATGAGACCAAACAAGCTTATAAACTACTGGACCAAGCTCTTGGTAAGTAAATGTCAGCCATTTTGTCAACTCATAGTTAGCGGCAGTTTATCTTGCGAAAATAAACAAAACAAAAAAAATGGCAACGTTTTAAAAAAAATGGTGGTTACAGGAGAAAAGTGGCAAATAGGTACAAAGAAATTGTGAAAAATAATATTAAACTAAAGAATTAAAAACATTCTACCAAAAGATGCAACAAATAAAAGTCTTGTAAACTTGCATAAACGATTCATGAGGAACCCTCATTTGTTTTAAAATGGAGGAATGTTTTAAAATTTACCAAAACTGTAATAAGTACTAATTTGCTTATAGTGATTCTATAAAGTATTCAATGCAGAGCATTTTTAAAACATGGTGAATATTCACAAGAATCATTGAAATTAAATTTTAATAACAACTACACAAAGTTCAATTTTACTCTGGGCGTTAAGAAAAAAACAATATACAGTACATATTCAGAGTAATTTGACTTACCCACGAGTTTCCACACTATATCCACAATGTAACTAGCTATATTAAAAACTAATTAATACTAATGGAATTATTTGTATTAGTAAGGAATATGAGAAAACAAATTTCTCAAACACAAAACACGTTATAGTTTATAAAACGTATTTACATATAACAATTAATCAAGTATGTTACAAGCGCAATATAAAAATGATAGCTTTTATAAGATACTTGAGTCAGAGCGTAATAGAAGCACTAGTGCCTGTAACTGCATAGGCTAAGATTGTTATAGAAGCTATTGTAATTCGTCAAGTATATTGTAAGAGTTAATTACTTTATCCAAATTCATTGTAGGATCGTTACAAAAATATAAGCTCGTATACTGGCGTCCCAATCCTTGTTTCTAGCATATTTCGAGTATCTTATAAATGCATGAAAAATAGTCTTGAGAACGTTATAAGTACTGACTTTGCTAGTTGGCGGTTTTTGGGATCGTCTTCAACCCAAAAAAATAGTCAGCTGCATAGAAGTGGGGGGATGTCACGCGCGTAAATGAGCATGATTGTTATGATGCCACGTCAGGCTAGATTCGAAACTATGGCTAGGGCCAAAGGAACCATGACCTTATTTTTTTAAGAAAATAAAACTGCGTTTTTTTTTTTTTATCAAGCATGGTCTTGAGTCAGTTAGTTACAAAAACAGCACTCTGTTTAAATTGCACTAACCAATAGTGATCGTATGGATCAAATGCTGAGACACAAATAACATAATTATGACAAATCCAAGATAGAGTAATAATTTAATAAAATATAAAAATTGTAAAAACTGGAATCCTTTGATTTTACACAAAGTACTCCTTTGCATTATTTGATCCTTATCAGCAACACTATCGCTCTGTATAAGAATATACAGGATTCTTTATTATATAAGGGATCAGGTTCGATTCCTGGTTCAGGCAGGAACGTTTACAAGCTCTTTTGAAGGACAATCCTTCGATCTACGAAACACTTTTCACTATTTTGAGGGACCATTATTCCGTGCTAATAATGATAATAGAACATTTAAAATGTGATTTTGAATTGGCAACCATTCAAGCGGTAAAAGTAGTTTATCCTGGTGTAAAAGTAACTGGCTGTTACTTTGATTTCTGGAAAGCTGTACTTAAAAAGAGTAAAATGCTTGGTTTTGATGAGACTGAACACGGAATATTTATAACGCGCCTTTATTTGCAACTACCATTACTACCTCCGATTATAATTCCCGAAGCCATATTCAGTATTCAAGAAGTTGCAAATCATACTGAAGAACACAATGCATTTAGCAAGTATTTCTCAAAACAGTGGATGGGAATAAATGCCGAGAATGTCTTCGCTTGCTGAAAAGAAAATTGTAGAACCAATAATCCAATTGAAGGGTGGCACGCGCGGTTAAAAAAAGATTTCCCACTAAGCCACCACTATATCTTTTTATTCAATTATTAAAGAAAGAATCACGTTTTCAAGACAGAAAGATAAAAAGAGAACAATTTCATTGCAAAGAGAAACAACGTGATTCAAAGTTATTGAAAAAAATAATCAAATAAATAAAATAATTACAACAGGATTGAAGAATGAGATTAGCGTAATCGAATTGCTTAAAACGATTATGCAAAGTAAATTTCAATAAACATCATAAAATAATACTTAAATATTTTGTTAACGTAACCAATTTTTGTTTTCATTGAAAGTCTATTTTATTTTTATATGAAATGTATATATATACCTTCATTTTAGGTTTATTCCGTTTAATTTTGCTTGCTATTTAATTTGCGACTGTACGTCTGCCGTATAGCTAATCCGTCGAATCCAAGAATCTGCCCAATCTAGGAAACTGTCGAGTAGCGAATCTGCCGAATTTCGAATCTGTCAAATCCGGAATCTGTCCTATACCGAATAAAGGGCACTCAGATGTGCCATCGCAACAAACATGTTTATTTATACGCGACTGACATACCGCCCACTTCCATTCAGATGACAATTTTTTTTTGGGTTGTATATGGTCCCAAAAATCGTCTAATCAGGTTATGGCGCATTTTCTTTATTAGTTTTTTTTACAACATTGAAATGCTCTAATAAGTTAGCACTACTGAAGCAGGTGATGCTCATATCTCTTATGCCTTAGGGGCCCGTTGTTTGATCAGTAGACAATTTGTTAAAAATGACAGAAGTAGGTATGTTGTTTAACAAATGGTTAAGCTAAGTACAGTTAAAAAAAATTGGCAATTTGCTATAAAAGTTAACCATGCGCAGACAGAGTAGTTAAACTTTGACAGTTATTGACTATTGTTAAGTGACTAATTGTTAGACTAATAGTCATTTTTAACTATGTATGTATCAAACAACGGGCCCTAAGGAAAAACTATTA
Source organism: Griposia aprilina (assembly GCA_916610205.1). Lineage (NCBI taxonomy): Eukaryota > Metazoa > Arthropoda > Insecta > Lepidoptera > Noctuidae > Griposia > Griposia aprilina. The sequence goes on from OU744283.1 coordinate 10,401,551, forward strand.
TTGTTATGATTTTCAGCCGGTATGAAATTACTTCGTCAAACTAACGCTACCGTCGTATTATATGGAAATAAGAGTAAAAAAACACCCAGTAGTCAGAAAGTTCAAGAATTGTGGATATAGAAACAAAGATTAACATACTGATCATTTAATTAACTATTTGATTAATCAGTAAAAACAATAGAAAGCTTCTGGAAATATAAAAATATACAACTTTAAACAAAAAAGGGTGCTTTTCACTAGTTGGCTGTCACTTAGATTCTGAGGTCAGCCTTTATGCATCCAACAATCAGCCGCTTATCGGCCATATGTTATGTGACAGTAAATTGAAAAATAATGCGTGACACTTAAAATACATTATCCGTCCGAAAGACCAATTCATCGTTGTACAGAAGACTAGTTAACGAATGCTATGATATACATACTTTACGAATAGGATTTCAATTTTAGCGTCGACCCAACGATAGATTTCATTATCTTCATACCATCTCGAATTGCCATAAAAAATTGCTGGTCTTCTGTATTACGATGGTCTTCCGGACATGATGTTTTTCTAAAATAATGAAACATGGTAACGTAAAACTTTGAAAACGATGCGAGTTTTATGTCTCGCCCGTTAGAGTTCTATTTACTATCACACTACATACGGCCGACTACTGGATTAGCAGACCCAAACGTCAGACTAGTAGATGACCACGAGGAGGCTGGCTTTTGGAAAACCAAAAATTATACTCCGGTAGACAGCCCCCCGAAAAATAATAGATTTTACGAAAAAACTTGCGAATTAAACTTGTTACAATTATCCAGGAACTAAATAAAAGTTTAATAAAACATCTAGCTATAGTTGACATTAAAAAAAATAAGAGATAATCATTAGTGATTAGCAGTGATCGGAGTAGGTAGATTGATTTTTAGTACTTGTATCATAAATGCACACAGAAAGAATAACATGGATAAGCCATTTTTCCGGAAAGTAATTCCGGTATTTCCGGATTTAGTATTTCCGGCGGGCGTACGCATTGTTCTGATAACCGGTTATTGTACCACCCATGATCCTTTGTTCTGATTGGTCGTTGGGTTTTGTCAAATCGTGACAAAAAAAAAAATAGGAAGAATAATAAAGAATAAAATTGCTCATTTTATTACAATTCCTACCTTTTTTTTGAGGATGGCAAATCATCAATTGACTCCTTCCACTCTGGCAGAATACAATTCCTACATAAATTCCGGTTTTTTTTTAATAATCCACCAATTCCGGAGGAATGTCCATAGTAATATATACGTTTCGGATCAATGACCCCAGTTCAATCTACCTACTCCGATCACTGGTGATTAGTGATTTAGATCCGCCACCAAGGTTTCTGCAAAAAAACAAAAAATTGTTTCTGATGCACTTTTTTATAGATGTCAGTGGCGGTGGTCAAAACAATCATCCGTATTTCGGCTTCCTGTGAAGCTATAATTTTGAAAGTTTGCGTAATAAAGAAAAAATATTAGGTATGGAAATGAGTGGTAGTAATTGTATACTTAAAAGCCAATATCTGTACTGTTTATAGGGAAATAAAGCTTGAAAAAGCTGTCTAATAATGTAGGGCTGACAACTAGGTGTTATACCGTATTACACTGATGACATTTCTCAAGTTCCGTATTGGAAAAGATCAAAGCTATTAATACGGGAATAACACAAGAGAGAACTGAGTTGAAGTTCCATTTTATGGCTCCAGGCTTTTTAGAAACTAATAACTTATGACTATTCTTTAAAATGTATGTCATGTAGCAGTTTCGTATACATTTAGCAAATAAGAAAAGATATAATTAATGGCATATTCGTGGAAGAAACAGGAAGTCACGGGATAGAATAAAATACCAACGAAAATAAGTAACCTTAATGTAACCTAAAAGTAATTGTACCTACAATCTATAGTAGAAACTAGAATGTACGAATCAACCAAAACTGAGGTTCTAAGCCCACTGGGGCCTACACTAAGGTACATCGGACCGCCATCCTTGCGATCTGTAAAGAAAAACAAAATATAAAAAGCGGCCAGTGCGAGTCAGACTCGCCCATGAAGGGTTCCGTAGCAGCAAGTAACATAATATGCGGCTTACGATTTATGACGTTTTTAAAAAAACTACTTAGTAGATCTCGTTCAAACCAATTTTCGGTGGAAGTTTACATGGTAATGTACATCATATTTTTTTTTTTAGTTTTATCATTCTCTTATTTTAGAAGTTACTCGGGGGGATACACATTTTACCACTTTGGAAGTGTCTCTCGCGCAAACTGTTCAGTTTAGAAAAAATATATATTAGAAACCTCAATATCATATTTGAAGACCTATCCATACATACCCCACACGTATGGGTTTGATGAAAAAATAATTGAGTTACAGTTCTAAGTATGGGGAACCCCCAAAATTTATTGTTTTTTTTTCTATTTTTGTGTGAAAATCTTAATGCGGTTCACAGAATACATCTACTTACCAAGTTTCAACAGTATAGTTCTTATAGTTTCGGAAAAAAGTGGCTGTGACATACGGACGGACAGACAGACAGACAGACATGACGAATCCATAAGGGTTCCGTTTTTTGCCATTTGGCAACGGAACCCTAAAAATGGGTAGGTAACTTAATTAGTAGTTACTTGATTTTACGGTTTTAATATAAATTATTTCAATCAAATCAAATATTTTTATATGAAAAAATTGTGCGGTTAAAATGTTTGGTTCTAGTAGTGTACAATGGTGTCAACATGTGCGTTTGACTGGACAAACGCACATGTTGACACGTGGCGTAGTGGACAGTCAAATTATCCGTGTCGCTGGTTAATCCATACAACACAAAAACTGATTTGTACGCTGGCTCTGAGTAGTCATGTGATGCCATACACGCCATTCCATCCAGCCAAGGTGTATGACCACGTTTGATAGCGATGATAGAAATTGATAGCCGTGATCCAACAAACATGCCAAAATTCAGATTTGTCGGTAGTTACGATGTTTCTTGTATACATTTAAGTATATAACAAGGTCGTGTGGTCAAAGCCTTCCCTCTCATGCACGAGGTTGTGTACTTTCAAGTTTTTCGAAGACATCACTGATAGCGGTGAAGGAAAACGTAAAGAAATTTGGACTTATAGTTAGTATAGGTAAGCCTGAAAATTGCCAACCGTTTTGAGCAAGCGTGGTGATTAGTACTCGTGCCTTCTCTGTTTGAGAAGAGGCCTTTGCCCTGCAGTAGGATAGTAGTAGTACAGCTGGTATATGATAATATAACAACCAATATTGTCATTAAAGTAAGCACAACAAGCATTGACACAGACTGAAAAGTACTTACACTTGTAGTAACACAGCAATAATTTCCAGGCAGACGTGGACAACAAACTAGAAGAGGCGCCTCTTCTTTATGATGGGTATGTAGGACGCCTCAATGATGATGTGGTGCAGGATAACATCGGACAAGGCCCTGATGTAGGGCGGGTCGGCACGCAGCATCTGAGCCAGCCTCGGCGCGAGGTGGGTGGCTGCCGGGAGATGGAGGAACATCGCCGTGGCCGACACCGCGCCCGCGCACACGAACAGGTTGTGCACGCACGGCCTGTCCGGATCTACACCACGAACTGTTTAAAATAAAACAAAGCAAATCCTAAGGTAGGACTCTCGTATAACCCAAATGGCTGTAAGTAGGCATGCAGTTTTGTATAAACAGTGAACCCAGTCTGCAGGATGAGTTTTTGAAATGAGACTTCTGGGTGGGAAACTGGAGCAATAAAATACAGAAACATTGTCCATACTACCTATATATTTTCAACCATTGGAGCAGCTAGCAAAAAACCTACTTTCTTCACTTTTTAATTTATATTATAAACCAACGTTTGTTATTGGCCGCACCGAATCAAACTTGCTCATGCTCATGCGTTTGTTATTTTTCCTGCGCAGTGTATTATTGCATAATTAAACTCAAAAAGGAGCGTCAAGCCCCAACCAATTAGACACAAACATTTTTCCCACTACATGATCGACACGAGAGAAGAAGGTGAGACCGCTCTTTATAGTCAAAGTCACACCGCGCGTTCTAATTAAGTACTCAAGCTGATGCCTGTCGTTGGCATTATCAGCTCGAGAAGACGGGCTCAACTGTCACCAGCCCTTCATGCAAGCGAAGCGGTTACCTCGGTTACACATAAAAAAAAATCTAAGGCTAACTTACAATGAACTGTCTTGTTCGTCCAGCTAACTGGCTACCGAGACAACTACCTGAAGACCTGAAGTTTAGATTCGTGCCCTGTTAATGGCCCTCCTATTATGTGGGACTTAAATAAAACCAGTGAAATGCGTTTTTTTATATACTATATCAACAAATAGGCACTCACTGGTTCTGTTACACCTGATCCAGATCCTCATGTATAGTTCGAGGGTATCGCGGTAGCATTCAGTCAGGTCGATGATGGCACCCAGCGCCTCTATGACCCGAGCCTCCGTCAAGCCAACTTGAACCGCCAGAAACTCAGTTATCTCCAACGTAGTCCATAATGGTATACGGTAATCTAGAATAAAATAGTTTCAAATCTTTTGGGGAAAATGTTCAGGCACCTAATGCTAGTTGTGTTAAACATTTCCTAACATAAGATTAATTTTATAAAGCCGAAGCTAGTGATGTTATAAGTAAAGATCCGTTCTGGACCGGCCACGTGGTGGTTTACAGCCCACTTCCTTTCATAGACAAGTCTGTGTCCCAAATGTGGGAATATTTCCTATAGCTCAATTATGATATTATTATGAAACTGCAAAAATCACTCTGTATCGTCGTATCATAAATATTTACGAAGATAATCATAATCAAAGCCGATTAAGTAGATTCTACCTAATAAGCTTTTAAAAATACAGTTATGTCAATGAAATATCATGATTGACCCGTATCCAATAATTTATTAATATAATCTTAGCCAAAAACAACACTACATATATTATTTTGTTCTCTTTTTTTGGTCTCCGCTAGTCGTCTAACCTTTATGGGTTTCGTTCCACTAAAACTAAGATAGTTATTTTTTATTATTTGCTATGATAGCGGCCACAGTGACAAAAATTCCAACTGGCAAGCTATAACATTTTAGAGACAGCCCTGTAATATACAGATGACCAGCGAAACTGTACATACCATCGAAAATATTTAAAAAAAAACTGTACCTAAATACGTCACATAAATATAATACAACTAGCGACCCGCCCCTGCTTCGCACGATTTTAACGACATGAGAAAACTTTTGTACGTTTAACATTAATGTATAATATACATAAACAATCCCGAATAAATTCTCCAAATGATTCGGAACATCGCATCAAAATACGTTGCGTGGTTTAGAAGAGCAAATTGGTCAGACAGACAGTCACGAAAAGTGGCTTTAATTTATAATTTATAAAGATATGGATACGTACCGAGTACACTGTATACGTGGGATTCCATGTTCACAATCTCCGCCGTAGAGTGGTGGATGCCTGCCTTCTTGAGACAGTTCTTCACCCGGTAGGCATTCAGCGGCGCCTGTAAGTCGCTCATCTTGGCCGCCAGCAGGACGCACGACACCGTCAGCAGGCAGAACCGGGTCGTCATCATGTTAATGTACCGTTCCCATTCTTCATTGCCTGACGACAAAATGTTACCTATAAGACGCTGAAGGTGAACGCTTTAAGTACGTGATTAGCGACACGTTTCGTAAGCTTTCGAGGTTAGGTTAGGTTAAATTCGGTAGTTTCACATAATTAAAGAAATTTAAATGATTTTTTTAGATAACTATGTGGTACATGCCAACTGCTATTACCTATCCTAAATATTGCATATTAGTAAGATCATTATAAACAGTCCATAAATACATAGAAATAGGTTACTGCTACGAATGAAAACCACCCTAATATGGTGATTTTAATTCGTAGCTCAGTAGTATTTTTTAAGTCATTTTTTATCTGTTCTATTCATTGTAGGGCTGTCCCTAGAATACCAATCGCGCCATACCATATTGGCTCATTGACCTAAGTACCTACAATGCTAAGTTCTGTTTTGATGGCCGGGAAGACTTACGCCTTAAAAAGGCTCTTTGATATGTGTAAATGTATACTCACTGCGAGTTTCTTGTAAAAATATTTGGACGTGACGAGATATGTATCTTTCCAATAGTCGGCAGGCACATCCTGGTACTCCTTTACCGTTCACGCCAAGTATGGAGCTTATAGACCATGACAGCCTTCTGCCAGATTCCGATGTTAACAGAATCGTCGTCCAGCGAGCTTCCTTTTTGACTGAAAATAACGAATTAACTATTGAATCATTATGACCACGACAAATCTATATTATAATAAAAAAAATATGCTGTTCATTGGTTAGCGACGTCGTCCTCTCCCAATTTCAATAATTAAGTACAAAAATTCTATAGCTGAAACCATTTTCCCGAATTCTTTCCCTAAAAACCTTATTTGTTCTATAACGAACATTTAAAAAAGATAATAGCATTTCATTTTTATTTATACATACAGTATTCCGTTAATATTGACTGCTTAACTTTATGTGGTGAAATATATACCATACATTGTTGTATGTGCGTCAATAATAACGTACCGCTCGCTGTAACTATAATTTATATTATAGATAACCTTATTTTAATTTGTAAGTTGTCACAAGCGCCATCATACAGTGCAGCCCGTTTTGTACCTAATGCGTACCTATGCTTACATAACCAGAGAAAAGTAATATAGGTATTAATAAATAGATATGGATATATTCAATAGGTACACTTGTACAGACCTACTTACACTACGTTAATTTACGCACCCTTGCTGATCAATGATAATTAAATCTGTCGGAAATACGTTAAAGGCTCCCTCAAACAGGCGCGACGCGACGAGCGACACAAAGGGACCGCTCATCGCGTGCCAGGCGGTGCCTTTGTGTCGCGCTGTCGCGTCGCGCCAGTGTGTACATGCCTTAAATCAATCGTTTGACTTTGACTAATCCGGACGCCAGCGCCACCACGTGGCGTTGGACAGTCTATAACATATCGCTTGACCAGAGTAAAAGCAGAGTATGTTGTTGGCGGTTAAGTAGTGAACACGTTTAATCTGTCGCGCGTTCTGTGTTCGTTCGTAAATTCTAATTTGATTTGAACTGCAAACGCTTTTTCTATTGCGCAATAACCAACATTACCCATAGTACGCCTACAGCTTAGTTAAAATATGGCTGTTAATTACGAGAGAGAAGCACCTTCCCTGTCATATCTATGTCGCACACTCTGGCTGCATGTATGTTAGCTTCATGCATCAACTCTAAACGTTACATCAAAGACTATAACTTATATTTGATCAATACATTTTAAGTAATATGCGGTTTGAATCTGGTTTTTACATGTTTTCTGTTACAAAGTTGTCGAACGTTGTTTCCTCTGAGAAAAGCTAACTAACGGTTGAAAAATGAGCCCTAACTAATACAAAACAAGAAACAACAATGATTACCTTCTTCCTCGTATTCCTTTATTAAAATTTCTAACCACTCAGTGCCTGCAAAAGCAGAAAGTTTTCTTGTTGTATCCATTTTAGAACACGGGCCAACACTGAATGTGAAGATTTTCGCTTCTGAGCTTTAACAACCTATCAGCTACCCACATTCGTTTTAAATTTGATAGTTTTGTATGAATCGACAACATCATCCATAGATAACTACGTATTTTTTTTTTTTCTTTTAGTCGATGAACCATAAAGATAAATTATTAATGTTCTGTTTTTAATAATTTGTCAAACTGTTGTCAAATAAGATATATAATAAATGATATAAGATACGAAATAACGGATCACAATAAACAAAATATTATCACTGTTTCAAAAACTTAATATTAATTCTTCCATGGAGCACTTATTTTTTTTCGTAAACACAACACACAACTGACACAGTTCTCCAGAAAAGCGTGTTCTAAAATCAAATTGACTGACATAGTAAATTTTTTTTTTTTTTTTTAATGATTTCAAGCCTGTAGTGTTTATCTGATATTGATACAAATTAGTTCTTATTGTTTACATGTGGCTGGTAAACTTTTTTGTTGTAACCTCGTTATAGCTAAAATATCGAAAAATGTTTACGCCGACCTAAGTACTTTTAATATAAAGGCCTATAAAATCAAAGTCAGCTAAATCCTAGTCTGTGAAATGTTCAGGAAGCTACAAAAACTAATATTTTTGTCAAGGCAACTCCATATTTTATTTTTGAACTGTTTTTGCTAGGGACTTATGTACATTTGTTAGTAAAAATTAATACACCAAAGTGTGTCCAACTACCTAAACTAGATGGCGCCACAGTTAACTCATTTTACGACTTTATGGCGTTTAGCTGCCTTTCATTTTATAGGCCTAGGTTAGATAGATTAGATTTCTAATCTATCTAACTAGCCCTTATTGTCCCACTGCTGGGCACAGGCTTCCCTCTCCCTTTTTCATACAATTCTGTCTTCGGCTAGTGCCGGCCAGTCCTTTCGGTAGGAGTCAAGCTCGTCCTGCCATTTTCATCTCGACCTGCCGCGATGTCATCGTGCATTGAGTGGGACTCAATCGGTGTTTCTCTTAACCCATTTTTCATCTGACATGCGGCAGACCTGTCCGGCCTAGTCCCATTTAAGCTTAGCGGCTTTCTTAGTAACTTGGTTTTGGCGCGCAGGTTTGTGTTTCTTATACGGTCCGAAATTCGAACCCGTAGGATACGGCGCACCATGGCTCGCTGGCAAACCTCGGGCTTGGACCTCTGCAGATGTGTCAAAAACCAGGTTTGAGCACTATATGTGAGAATGGGAAGAATACAGATGTCCATAATTCTCCGTTTGAGACATAGTGATAGATTTCATTTTAGAAGATCTTTCATTGACCAGAATAGCTCCTCAAAGCTCGCTCGGTGCGTCGAGCAACTCCTTTGTCTTGTCGCGCCTGGAAGGCTGGACTATTTGGCCAAGATAGATATAGTCTTGGATATATGCAATCTCCTCACCCCCAATGACGTCTCCTTTTGATGCTGTTTGTCATGAGTTTGGTCTTTGACATGTTCATCTTAAGCCCAAATTCGAGGTTTACCTTGCTGCCCATGTTATCCAAGTCACCCGCTGATGAGGAAAAAAGTAGGTACAATGGTATCGGCGAAGCGGAGGTTTCATAATCTCTTTTCACCGATAACTAATCCCTTGTCTGCCCAGTTTTGTGGCAAAGTTTTGAAGGCTTCCTCAAGAGTGACAGTAAAAAGCTTAGAGAACAACGGGTCTCCTTGTATGACTTCTGTTTTAATTGAAAAGGACGGCCCAGTGGTGTTAATTTTCATTGATGCTGTGCTATTACTGTATATTGTCTTATGTAAATCTATGTTGGTGGGTTCCATATTTTGGTTAGTCAGCGCGTTGAACAGTGAATCGTGGTTGATACTGTCGAAGGCCTTTGCGTAACCGAAGAATGCCAGATACAACGGTGTTTAAAAATTGTGCACACCTTTTATGCATTAACATAGAGCATGCAGGGAATATCAGAAATAGATATTTACCGACTTGGAATAAGCCTTCCTAAAAATGTCTTTTGGACTAAACCTTCAGAAGGAATCAAAAAAAAAACACAGTTAAATAAAATAATTTAGAACAGTGAGCGCATTGCGAATTGAGATTTTGAATATAGAAAGAATTCGGCGCGAGATTCAATAAATGTATGTAATGTACACTAACACTTACCTTTGGCTAAAGGTAAGTGTTAGTGTAGAGTAGTGGCTAGAGGTCCAAACCCGAGGTTTGTCAGCAAGCCATGGAGCGCAGTATCGGGGGGGTTCGAATTTCGGACCGTATAAGGAACACAACCCTGCGCGCCAAAACCAAGTTGCTAAGAGAGCCGCTAAGCTTAAGTGGGACTGGGCCGGACAGGTCTGCCGCATGTCAGATGACAAATGGGCTAAGAGAAACACCGATTGAGTCCCACTCAATGCACGACGACATTGCGGCAGGTCGAGAAGAAGATGGCAAGACGACCTTGAATCCTACCGAAAGGACTGGCCGGCACTAGCTAAAGACAGAATTGTGTAAAAAAGGGAGAGGGAAGCCTTTGCCCAGCAGTGGGACAATACGGGCTAGTTATATAGATGAAATTTATATTAATAGTACTTAGGTCATTAAAGGTAAACAGGTAAACATTTTCGATTTATATAATATAACGAAATTACAACAAAAAAGTTTACCAGCCACATGTTAACAATAAGAACTAATTTGTATCAATAATACATAAAAACTACAGGCTTGAAATCTTTAGAAAAATTTAAAATAAAAATTGTTACTATGACAGTCAATTTGATTTTGGAACAAGCTTTTCTGGAGATACAAAAAAAAAATGTTGTCGATTAAAAATAAGATTTTCTTAGAATAATAAATTAATGAAGTGAACATGAATTTATTTTCAAACAAGAAAATATTTACAAAATATACAAGTTGAATGTTCGAGTCTGTCCTTAAGTTTTCGAAAAAATTTGATATGCATTCACAGATTTAAAAAAAAAAAATACAGTCAGCAAGAAAATGGGCAATTTTCACAAAAACTTTATTGTTACCAATCAATCCTCTTTCTTAAACAGCTCAAAAATCTCTATCGGACCCACTGAGGTTTGAAGTACTAGAAAGGTCAGAAATTGTTTATGATGACTGGCCGCTACAATGAAGACTGGCCAAAAAAATAACAAAAAGAATTTGAACTTCGAGTTTCGATCGAAAACGCGTTATATATTTAATAGTTGTTTTTTTCTTATCGCGTTATACTTTTATTTACTTTGAGAACAGAATTTAGATAGTTTGTTGCTTGTGATTTCTGACATTTTGAGGAAAAAGGACCTAAAATAATTTAGAACCTTCAGACTCGTATGTGACAAGTTTTGTGCGATTTCTAATATTAGTAGCGGGAAGTCCATCATACAAAATACGTGTAGTTATTAGCATCAAAATTTAGTCGCAGTGGTTGAGGGAGTCAGTCATTCAGCTAACAAAAGATGTCAAAAAAAACACAATTAAACTAGCTCATTCACTAACAAAAAAAATAACATCTAAAATTGTTTGTAGAATACTCAATTTATTGAATTAATTTATCATCATTCCCCAGGCTATGTTTGAACGAGCACGTCACTGCGGGCCCGATTGCTGTTAATGGCGGTGCTCTCGAGGTTGTTCGAGAATACGTTTACCTCGACCAAACTCTGCAGTTTGGTAAGAATAACTTTGAGAGGGAGGCTAACAGAAGAGTTCAGCTGGCCTGGGCAGCGTTTGGGAAGCTTCGTCGTGTCATTTCGTCGTGTATAGCCAGCCAGAGCCAGCTAGTTCTTCAATCAGTCCCCATTCAATCCTGCCTATTATGGCTTACGGAGCTGAAACGTGGACACTTACGGTACGGCTGGTCCATAAATTCAAGGGCGCTCGGCGAGTTATAAAGGGCTATGCTTGGAATCTCTTAAGGAACTATTTAAAAGGATTAATATTATGACGGTACCTTGCAAATTCATTTATGAAAATATTATGTATGTAAGAAAAAATCTACATCTCTTTAATAAAATAAGTGATAGACATAATTTTAATACTAGAAATAAAGATAAAATAGATCAACCATTTTTTTGATTATCTAAAGTACATATATATTTTATGGGGTACTGTGTTAAATGTTACAACAAAATACCTTGTTGTAATTTAAAATAAATATATTGCAATTAAATGAAAGAAAATTTAAAACTCCTAATAAAAGTACGCTTTATAAACAAGCATATTACAAATTGAGGATTATATCCTAGATAATTCATTTTCTTTCTTTCTTTTCTAAATGATTTGACTTTGACTTTGAATCTCTTAAAAGTCAAAGTCAAATCATTTATTTCCAAAAGGTAGTTTCGTATGGAAGAGAATTATTTATGTAATAGATGCATGGTGCTCACATATTTACAAATATTGAAAACGAGATGATTTTTCAAAAAAATTAACTAGTTATAATTTAGCGTGTGAGTTAAAGTAGTTACAGAATGTAAAATCAATGTCATAAAAATCATAAAGTGTACAATTAAATTAACAACCAGTTTGATTTTGCCTCTGAGGTGATCCGACAGAGAACCAAAGTTGTCGTCATAGCTAACAGAATAAGCAAGCTGAAGTGGCAATGGGCCGGACATATTAGCCGTAGAAGCGATGACCGTTGGGGTAGACGTGTTCTTGAGTGGAAATCACGAATCGGCAAGCGTAACTAGGTACTCTCAACCACCTAGCCCTCCTAGTCACCTTGCCTAGAATCGAGTTGAACGTCGTGCAATTGAAGAGGCCTATGTCCAGCAGTGGACTGCTGTAGACTGACGATGCACCCTGGACTCCAGGTCTCCAGAAATATAATTTAAAAAATTTAAGTCAAGTAAGATTTTCCCAAATAAAACATATCTAGGTCCTAAACTCTAAATATTCGTTAAACATACATGAGGGTCTTTTGCCAAGCCCTTAGAGAGAGGCTTCTAAAATATATTTTTGGACGTCGATTCGTTGGCCACCCTTTATAAATATGAGTTATAAAAAGTAAGAAATCTATACCGAGTACAAGCTCGTAGAAGTGTACAGTAGCCAATAAATTTTGTAGCTCTGCAGGTATGAAGCAGTGCGGCACTATGATGTGTTATGTAACATGAGACCGCTGTGTGTGTGTCAGACGTCTGAGCTCATACGGAGGACATAATAAAACGAAAATAATTTAAATGTTCGTGTGGAAAAGCGAGAGCACGAGGGCGTGGCGCCAGAAAGGCGGTGTATTTTTCTCGTAAACTCCGCCCAGTGGAAAGTGCTGAGACCCGCCCTCGCGCCATTACTTCGCGTTCCACACTAAAACAGGGATATCTGCATTGAAATAATAATGTTATATGGTCTCTTAAATTGATCGCATCACACAATTTGACACTGGTTATCGTCAAAAACGGAAACCCGTAGCGAAAAAATACATATTTTATCTTGACGAGTCGGCAAATAGTTTAGCTCTAGTGACAAATACATGGATTTAAAAAGCCACAATCAACTTATGCATATGGCAAAAAAAATTAGATGGTACTAAGAGATAAGTTAGAAATAAATCGACTCTATAAAAGCAATTCTTTTTTTTATGAATCTGCCCAGCTTTGTACAAAACATGTACTGACTGAAAAAAATGTCTGACTATATACTCACTATATATTTAAAAAAATATTGACTAATATGAAACATTATTGATCTTGACAATAAATTATAATCAATATAATTTTGATAGAAACAACAAAACACAACATGAGGCCTATGTACTTAGGTCAGCTGCATGCATAAATGATATATGATTTTATTTCTGTAAATAGTATAGAGGTATGAGGAACAGGGTGTAAAGTTCACTCATACTCTATGGAAAAGGGAGGATCCTCCGACCAGACGGGTGTTTTTGTCTGGTGGGCAACTGCCCGACGGTTGATGTCGGGACGTTGTATATATGCTAATCGCGCGGTAAACTCTGCTTGCGCGATGCAGGATTTGCGTGACGTCAGTATGACGTGTAGCTTGCATGTGGCGATGTTTGATACCGCTACAATAGGTTACGCACACACATTGCAATAGTTGTTTTAAGTTCAATGTAATAACTGGGCTAAACTATTGCGTTGAACTTACAACATATACCACTGTACACAGCTATCCAGACTCAATATCGAAGATTCCTAATTCCCAATTTTTCTTGACCAGCAGGCTTAGCATGACGCTTTCTATTTCTACGAGGAAAAGACACAGCTCTTTCTATAAAGTGACATTTCGTTTCTCCATTTTTGACATCGCACCGTAGAAATCCTACAATCTGTCATTTTGTCTTTCATTTCTAACGATCTTTGTCTAGGTATTTTTTTATGTAGACTATTTCAGAAGAAAGTATTCTATCCCAAATTGTCAAAATCACACTGACAACTGACAGTTGTCTAAGGTAGTGAAGACGATTTGATTTTGTAATCGCCATGCTTTAGCATAAAGACAGTAGAAAACTTTCTACTCGACGGCCACAAAATCTATAAAATCATGATTTTATAGGAGAGCGTTTTAAACGCAAAACTCTCATAATTAATAGAAGAACAAAGCTATCTTCTCATATTTTACATAATTTAGTTAATACTTAATATGGCATTGCCGAGGAAATGGTTAAGGCCAATACTAATGTAATATTTTTTGTTCCAAAATACGGTACTACGACACTTTGAGAAAAATTGTAGTTGTCTTTATAGATGTGACTAATAGTTAAATTCAGAATCAAACAGAAAAAGAAACCTATGACAAAACAAAGAATTCTGAGTCGAATTATGTAAAAGAGTGAATTTCGTAAAAAGCGCAGTTGACTCTTCCTACTATGCTGCCGTCGTACTGTCAACACGGAACGTCATTTTTGTCTACTCTTCCGTCGACAAAACGGTGCTCGTGCTAAGCCTGCAGAGTTTCAGACCGCCAGGCGACCACCAATCTAAACAAATACAGGTAGGTACCTAATAACAATTGCATTTGCCATGACAGTCTAGGAATCCTCGACTATGGGCCGTTCACTCATGATCACGATTTAGTTCAGTGGTTCAATCCGACCGATCTTCGCCCTGGATCAGAACCAGACGATCGCATACTACTATTTATTCACTTACTTTATAATTTATTTCAATTAAAGCCAAAATATTTTAAAACTAGCTGTGCCCGACTTCGTTCGCGTGGATGGCGGGTGTCAATTAAGTATATTTTTCGAAAATAAAAGAAGCCGTTACTCCTTATAACATCAGCTATCTGCCAGTGAAAGTCCTGTCAAAATAGGTCGAGCCGTTTCGGGGATTACCTACCTAAAAAAAACAGACAAAAAAAACAAAATTGTTTTATTACAAACAGACAATTCAATTTTATATATTTGTATAGATAATTTAAATTCAAATTTATTTTGCTGACAATGCTGCTGACACACTACCACAAAGTACAAAGTTCTAAGGATCACCCCATGACGCTGGCAGAATAGTAAGACTTCGGCTCAGTTGCCAAAGAAGAGCAAAAATAAAGTAAATCTTTTACCACGACAAGCTATCTTCTCATAATATTATGATTCGTGCCGAATGTGCCGACACAATGCATATATGAGAGAAAGGAACAAGTTATCGATGTATAGCTGTCTGATTAATTATGTATTACTAGCGTCTGCCCGCGACTTCGTCCGTGCGAAATTTCTTGATCCCCTGACCCACCCCATCGCATCGCATCGCCAGCCCACGCTATTACTTCGTTTTCGCTTAGCGTTCTTTCTGACTTTTTTCTGTTTGCTCGGCTCCATAGGGTCCTAGCGTGATTTTAAATACCCTATAGCCTTCCTTAAGAATTGGACTATCAAATACAAAAATATTTTTTCAAATCCGACCGGTAGTTCCTTTATAATATTAGTATAGAGGATAAATTCCGAAATCTAGAATGTAAGTAACTTTTTTTTTTTAAGTCAATTTTATGGGTCGGCGAATCGTTATTTTGACGAAAATTGAGTGTTCGAGGACGCGTCACGTTTAGGTACATTTCGTTACTTATCTCTCTTTGTTTCTCACACTAAATCTCTCTTAAATTCCATATTCTTTAAGAAGTTTCACTTGTATCACTTGTACGTTGCTGCATGCACAATTTTGTAGTTCCTTCTTATCATTCTTTATCGTCACCACTGTCCGTAAACGTTATCGATTGCATAATAAATTACCTACCTACTACCCATTTCATAACTAAGCTAAGCCCAGGGAACAATCATAACGAATACAAAATGTAGACACAAAAACAGTAAACAGTATTCATTCAATTAAATAAATAGGTACCAACCTATTGCCATCGTTAATTTGCATAGAGATTTACTGGATGTACAGTCGAACAAGCTAATTGGTATACAGGCCAAAATTTATATGTCTTCCATCTTTCCACTACACTGGCAGTATTCATTTTTATTGTATGCATTTTACTCTTTTAGGATAAGTCAGACATACTCAAAATAGAAGAAAAGAAAGAATTGGCTATTCAATACATTCACAACATTGTTTAAAAGTTGCTTCATAGCTGCCTGGATACCAAATAGCTTGTTTCACCGAAGTCGGTGACATGTACCTATCGGCAGTGACGAGGCGCCAGTGACGGGTCAACTGTGAGGTCGGACAAATGGCCACACGTTGACATCACGCGGACCTAAAGCCGCCGCAGCCGCCGGGCCCGCGCCTTCCGCGCTCCGCCGGACAGCGCCCGCCGGCCGGCATTGTTTTTACAACTCAATTTCTAGACTGGCAATGACCATTCCAAATTTTACTATTAGAGCAATACGTAAGTGAAATGTGTGATGACATTCTATAAAATAACAGCTGAAAAGGGTAGTCAGAACTCAAAGAACAAAAGTATAAACTTTATTATCCATAGGTACATTGAAACTGATCAATCCGATACTTTCACCCCAACCACTATTAACAGATGAAGGGATTTCTCCGTCAACAACTGATATGTAAATACCTTCAAACTTAAAGGTTCGGAAAATTCTCATATTTATATTATCGTTGTTATTTATTTTCTCTGGTGAGCCGTAAAATACGGCTGTATGGAAATGTGGGGATTTGCAGCGTGTTATAGTTTGACAAGATGACAGTTATACAAAAAGGCCCGGTATGCGGGAGCGGCGGAGGGTTATGAGAGTACACCCGCCCTGAGATGTCCTGTTAACTCGTTTATTGCCATCTCCCATTCTTTATGTTACGCTTTTCTCCCTTTCTGATATCATCACATTTTATTGAATTATAAAGGTCTACAGAATCTTACTTATAGTAACTTGCCTACAAAAAATAGTGATCTTGTTCAATTTCACTATGTACCTAAGTATGTAGCTCAGTGCAGTATGCAGAGCAGCAGCAGTGTAACTTTTGAATTGAACAAAACCCCTTTTAAGAGTCCAACCGTGTTCAATATCCGGAAAGAATGCAATGCCCAAGAGCGGCGCGGTAGATAAGTTTCTTTGTTAGTCGAAGCGTATGTAATCACATGCCAAACGATATGGGACGCTGCCTACAGAAATAGGTTACTGTCTGACTTATGCGGAGTTACGTACCTACATATCTCTATGTTTAGGTACACGTCATGCAACATGTAATTTTCATGCAACAGTTTATTATTCAATTTGTCCTTAGCTTAAGTGGGATGCAATTGGACTTCTTCAACTATTACTGTATATTTTAAGTGCTGACATTTTCGTAGTCAATCATTTCCATTAATGATGCAACTATGCAGCTACAAACTTCCTTACGCACTAAAATAAAATTTTACTAACGGTAAAGAATCGACGCTCACCGCGTGTTGTCCAACAGGATCTGATAAGACTACCTAAGCATCCGCAATGACATATGCTTAAAAACGGTTCGAGCAAAAGCATTCCGAGTCTTGTAGCCCACACAATAGGGTACACAGTAGCGTGTCCACACATAAATTTACACACGTATGAATTGCACATTTAGTTGCGAGGGTGCGAAAACTTGTTGTTATCTTGAACGAGGCCAATTTCAGCAAATGGATACTAAGTCCTAACTCTCGTATCTTTTTTTATGTCGTGCGGAGCTTGTGTTCTTTTAAAATATCGACATATCTCGGCGACGGCGACGTGTGCGCGACGCGCAATTTAGAAAGGATTTGCTTTACTGCGGTGAGGCTAACAGGAACATCGTTCGCGAGAGCTGACGATCAATTCTTATTATTGTATAATTTACACGCCATTAAATGTAATAAGTGGGGAAGAACGTACAGAAATTCAGCAATTTGATGTCGCAGCTATTTTTCTGGAATTTTAATTCTCTTAATACATGGTTGGCACGTCCACCTGTCAGTAACTGGCTTATTCCTTTTGTCTGCATAGCGGGAGCATAGACAAAGCTATCGATGTACCTAACATCAGCTACAAACCACAAATAAGCCTCAAAAGTTTTGTTTATTTAAATAAGTTCTAAGATAACAAAAAAAAAACAATCACCACACTATCAAGTTCGATAAAATGCGCCAGACCAGAGTAACTCAATAACAACCGATGTCTGGTTACCGTCGGCCGTGATCGGCGAACGCGGGTTCAGGTTCGCACAGTTCAGGTATTTGATGGAACCCTTTATCTCGAGGGTATAATTTAAGTATTAATGAGTATGTACTTTCATTAATTTTAGCTAAGTATCGTAGCTCATTTATAGGTAGGTATCGTAGCTCATTTTCTTGAAAATGAACTGATATACCTAAAAGTGTTGATGCAGTTAACGAGGGTACACTATTGTTTAGAAGTAATATACTTTACTGATAACCAGATTTCTCCTATGGTATTGCTGGTGAGACATAGTTACCATAGTTTATACATTCTAAACTTTATTAAACAGTAACTATGCCCATCTATTGGAGGGCAAAAAGCTTCTCAAACAGGGAGAGTGACACATGCGGAAGAAGGCTTTTGCACCTATGCATACTACTTGGCAGGTAAGCAGGTTTACCTAATATAAATCTCTCAATATTATGTTTGAAGATAATAACTAAGGGGAACTACGATAGCTAAGGATTACATAACAGCAAAAAATAATTGGTTACTAAAACGTTCGTCCTTTAGAGGTACCTACACAAAAACACACAACAGCCTTCACAATAAAATGTCATTCAAGTATTTTTTGAAGTCAAAACTGGTCAAAACGAAAATGAATTAAATTATTCTTTGAAGGGCATTTAGTTTGTGGGCTCGGATCGTGCGGATTGTCCAGCGCGTCGCGTCGGTCGCACTTGCCGGCTCGCGCCCGGCTGCCCGCTCTTTGACAGTTAGCCATGCGAGAAGTCATTCACTTATCAACGCGATCTAATGCCGACATTTTTCCCGTTTTTCCCCATCTTTTCGCGTGAACGAGTGTACTCCAAACGTGACATAATTGAATCAGTAGCCCCGTCTACACGCCTAACGGAGATTGTTGCAAATTAATCCAGACAGACGTAACGTAAACACATTCTGGTAGAATGGCCATACAATGTCATTCAAAAGTTAAAAAGTTAAGAATTAATGTACTAAAATTTAAAAACATATTTTCACATAAAAGTTTACGGTTTTGTTGATTCAGGAGAATACGGGCAAATTTAGAAGTGAAACTAAGGTGTTGCATTAAAAAATAAAAATGATAGTGCTACAAGGTTTTTTGGCGCGTGGACTTAATCGGAACTAACGCCGCCATATTGTTTTTTCAATACAATGGGGAAGGCAACTGTCGTAGCTAGTTCCCAAAACAACCTAATACTATAAAGCGTCAGATGGTTTTTATTTAGTTTTGCAAAAATGACTTGTTTTTGTGTTCTTCAAAACTCGGAAACTGGAGTCTATCATTTTCCGAAAGACATAAACTTAGAAGATTGTGGCTTACAGTTATTCGCAGATAATTATTTTAACTAAACAGAATTCGAGATTATGTCGAAAACATTTTGAAGACAGTGATTACGAGGAAATGCAATATTTAAAGATTTTCATTTTGACTCTTTCCATGAATGATTAAAAATATTGAAATTACCGAAAATAACGAAATTGTGGAATAAAACCAAACTCATGAATGAACGAAAGCATTTACCAACAACTCCCCTCAGTCAATGTCATTCAAGCGCCAAAAGATCCATAGCTATTCCTTTGCAAAAAGAGCAAAAACTTTATTAAATGGCTATAAATGGTTTGACATCGAATGGCCATCTACAAAGGAGACAGGGCGAAAGTGGTTTATGGACCAGTAGCAATATATTTGTGATATCTGTGTAAGGATACCTCATCCTTAACCTTACGTAAAGTGGCTTAAAATCCTTATACGATAGGCACCATTCAAATAAAACAATAAGAATTGTAAAAAAAAAACTGACTGTACCACTGTTAAGGGTTCCGTACCCAAATGTTGCCAATGAAACCCTGTAACGGTCTATCTGTCAGCGGGCTATATCTCATAAACCATAACTGAAATCTTCACAGAGTTTGTATTTCTATTGCTGTTATAACAACAAATAATAAAATTTTAATACAGTTAAAAATTAAAGGAGTCCCCAAAGAAGAAACGTTTTTAAAAAAAAATGTAGTGTTAAATATTGTATGGTGGTACGGAACCCTTCGTGTGTGAGCCCGACTCGCACTTGGTCGGATTTTACAAAATCTGTAAATGCAGTTAGCAATTATTCAAAAAGTTGAGGACAGTCTTCTAAGAACGTTTTTCTGTAGCTATAACGGCTAACGGCCCATGAAAATTCTGTAAATTCCAAAAGTATATTTTTCTCAAAATTGCCGGGTTAGATTTTTATGCCCCTTTGCACAAGGGTATAAATAAGGTATCCGTACACAAATATCAAAATCGTATCGCTATTGGTTCATAGACCAATTCCCATACAAATTCGGCCAATCTCCTTTAGTCACATTTTATCAGTAGGTCCCAAATAAACACATAAAAAATGCAACTTTTTCAAAAAAATATTTTCTTTGATTTTATACGCACAAGCAGAAAATGAAACGCTACAAAATGAAATAAAAATATTATGAAACGAGCTACATCTGTAATTACCTACGTACGAGTGTTATTGGAATATATAAAAAGACAGTTCTAACGGGTAAGGGAAAAACGCTGTGGGGCCCACTCGCTTCACAGCAAGTGTAATGCAATTTGAAGCGTGTTTCAAAGCGTCATTCCAGCCCCTGTCTCTCGTTGTACCTTGTGTCATACAGATAGGGTAGTTACACTCTTTTACAAACATGTTTTGCCTTTGCTACACTTTCTTCCTTGAAATGAATAATGAAAGCTACGCGAACCAAAGCAATGCAAACGAATATCAAGGTCTTACGGATATTTTTACAGATTAGTTTTTAAGCGATTAAATGTTCAATATTCTTTAACTTCTAGTCAATGTTCATTTAAAACAGACATGAATGAATAATGTTTTCTCTCATAGTCTGATCTCCATATTCTAAATGAAATATTATATTGATACAATCCAGTAAAACTACAATGGTTGTGTCACCGACTTCTTGATAAAAAATAGTTTGAATACTCGTAGTTCTAATAAAACACCCAAAACATACTTAAAAGAACTAGGCTTAGTATTCATCATGGCAAACTTAATTTTATGGTGTAGATTGCATTTGAGGCTCAAAATGTTGAAGATGTCTGAAGTGGCATAACGTTAACTGTTTCTGCGTACCTTAACAATATCCTAATGGTTTCATTACCTACCAGAGCTAATTCAGAGAACTTTATTAAATATTTTATTAAATAAACAACAAACAGTCCCAACATGGAGCATGTAAATAGTGTTGGTACAAGTGTCATAGGGCGCATTTTGCGGTCGAGTAGTGCAGCGGGCACTCGGTTGCGTTTTGCCGATGCTTTTTGTTGCGAACGGCGTTGTAGACATCCCTGACCGCGCCGTATGTCCGGCATATCGTAGGGCTGCGACCTGCGAAATTAACGTTATGGAATAATCTGCTTTATTTTATTTTTTGTGTTAGGGTCATCATCATTCGCCCCGGTTTTTAATGAGGTTGCCTTGAGAAACAAGCACCTACAATGGTCATGGTAGAGTATAAATGATGTAGTCTAGAATCACCATTTTTGTCTTTCGTCGAAACCCATCGCCAAACATCAATACTCGCAATACTTTGTACTCTCCTTAAACTTAGTCGAAAACGATATATCATCGACAGAAAATCGAAAGAGAAGCGAAGACTTATCTGAGTGTACGGGCATTGAGGGTGCAGTTTAAGCCTCTACGAGTGACGACGGTACTAAACGGTCGTTTAGCGTATCACGGGCAGTCAGCCAAGCTACCAACCAGCTGATTGGCTTATTTTTTTACTGCATTTTCTCATAACTTGTGAGACACGAGAACAAAATAAGCATCGATGATTTGCAAACTATTCTTTAACCATGTTTTCATAGGTGGTCGATCAATATTATCGAACTATAACGCGATCAAACCTGAAGAATTTAACGAGGATCGATGGTGAGCGTGGCATGCCTAGTGGTCGTCCGGCGCGTGACGCCGTGTTTTGCCGTGACACGTGACGCCGTAATTAGTGCATGACCGCCGCCCCGCGTCACGGCTGTCGCGCACAGCGTGCCCGCAACGTCACATCTACACATTGTTTATACTCATTATGGCGGGTACCTACTATTAAAATTGTCTATGCAAATTATGGTTGTGACTGTTTTTTGTTGAGATCTATAATATATTGTGTTAATTTGTAGTGTAACTTGGCTAACAGTTAATTTAGCACAGTTTATACTGAATTAATAAATCTTGGCTGACAAAAGTTATCCACAATAAGCCTTGATTTAAAAAAATACAACTTTTTAAGTTGCTTCTTCTATTTGTTAAGAAAGTGACTAACATTTCACCCTATACTAAGTTTATAAATAAAAAAATACAAGTCTGGAATATCGGGTATCTTATAGATGTATTTTAACTCAAAATCGAGAGGGTTTCAGATGTGTCTGTGGCACAATCAGTTCGCGGTAAATTATATAAAAAATACATTTCAAGCTTCAGCTGACTACGAAATGGTTTCTTTATTAGTTTTCCCCGAGGCAGGCGAGCGCCGGCTCGCGGGGGACGTGTGAAAAAAATCTTAGCGGGATTAAGGGCCCGTATAACACGCTGCGAGGCGGACTTATTGCCGTAATACAATCTCTGTTATGTCGCGCACGGATTATCCGTATCAGAGTGTTTCACACAAAAACGTATTTTACACAAGCTCGTACAAGTTAATACGGTGCTTCTTGCATATTCTGTTTTTTTGCACCCCTTTTCGAAAGTATCATTAAGGGCTGAATATGATAAACTCTTAGAAATCACAGGTTTGTTTATACAATACAAGCTCTACAAAAAATTGCGTTTGTAAATAAATAAATCATAGTCACGTCTATTCAAAGCTCAAGTTACAAATCCCTGCAAATTGAAAAGGCCATTATCGAGCGCAAGCAATTTACACGCAGCTGGTGCTACGGGGCGCGACTAACCGCCGCGGCTACGCCGTAGCCGCTACGACCCACGACGCGCACAACTATAACAATCATTTGAATTTTTTGATGATTTATTTTATTTTCTGTACACATATACTTGCACTTTAAGGAACTATTCTCAAACTTTTGAAATATTTAGGACTCGACTTTTCTATCGCCATTTAATTGGCTTTACAAAAGTCGAGCTAGCAGCTTAATTATCAGTGGCTGTGCTACAAAATACACAAGAATGAAAAGAAAAAGTAATTCAGTTTTTAGTTATTTTTTTTATGTAGAGGCTGCAGTTATAAAAAATAAATGGAAAGTACCGTTTTTTTCCGACCGAATATCTTGTATTTTCTTCGACGTCAGCTGTAGTCGTTAGGGTCGGATCTCGTAAATAAGTGAGATGTTGACGAGTGAGCCGCGAGAGGAATTGAAAATACCACCGACGCCGACACCGCAGGGTAACGCGTGAATATATACGACTGGCTTTCAATGTACGGACCATAAGTGAAAAAATATTCTACGTTGTGTAGCAGTGTAACCTATAGAATGGAATGGAATTTTATTTGCCAATAGGACTTTTCTTCTTTCTTTCTTGAAAATACCCTCTCAGACAGTAATCTATCTGGTCCACACATGATCTGACCAACATAATGTCATATTATGACTTTTAAAGAGACTGTGTTCTATGAGTTTGATTTCGGTGTTTCCTCTCAAAGAAGTCGGTTTGAAAACACCGACCTCATCTAGTTTTAAAATTATATTTCTTTTGACGTGTTGAAGTGATTTTTACATCCGATTTGCGTTTTTTTTTATTTAACTCGAACTATTTTAAGTGAATTAATATCATAGTCCAGAATATCAATGGGTTCGTACCTATAGTTTTAAAAAGTATCAATAATCATGAAACGTACACTAATGACTATCTGATCAGACAACTGTGCATTTGCATATTGGCTTTTGTGCATCGTTAACGTGGTGTACATAGATATTATTAAATAAAACAAATTCGTTAATCATTGAAATCAGAACCCATCAGTGGACTATTAATAACTCGTGATACCTCCAATTATAATAAAATAGAAGTGGAAGGCCGAAGGGTTCAATTGTTACGCCGCGTTTTATGAAAGATATTGTTACATAAAATACGTCATTGAGTTTTAAATAGAGATCATAGAAGTAAGTTTTACAGGAAGGATATTAACGAAAAAATAATGCTAACTTTTTAAGTAATATGAGTAAATCGCTAATTAAAATTACATTTAGAAACCAAAAAAATAGTTAAAAAAATATTGTCCTATATAAATTACGTGGCTGTCGCTCTAATTAAGTCATGGTCGTTTTCGTATTCATATTTATTGGCAATTCATTTATGTCATTACTTTTAAATCAGGGTTGAGACGAGTAGAAGTCACAGTGTCGCCGGCTGAAATGTTGGCGTGTTTAATATCAGCAGAACATCAGTAAAACGAGCAGATTGACTTAATGGTGTTTGGAAAGTTTCTCGCAGAGAAAATTTTAGTTCGCTGCGAATCCTACTAATGCCGGGAATGAGGGGGAAGGGGAGGGGGGCTCGATTAGTAGCAGCTGTCATACCTCGCGAATATGTTATTTATTGACGACATGAAAGTCGGAAGCTTGATATGACCTGCATGTTTATGAAGTGCCGTGGATGTACCCTGAAGC
The DNA here is from genome assembly GCA_916610205.1 of Griposia aprilina. Classification (NCBI taxonomy): domain Eukaryota; kingdom Metazoa; phylum Arthropoda; class Insecta; order Lepidoptera; family Noctuidae; genus Griposia; species Griposia aprilina. The sequence continues at coordinate 10,426,301 of OU744283.1, forward strand.
AATGACGCCTTTTTATTTTATGTTAGACATAGGGAGATAATTTAACCTAGTACATAATATGTTATACCTATAATTAAACCGAAATAATCATTTGAGGAAAACTAGTATACAAGATGTTGCAATATTAAAATTAATTTCAGCAGTTTCATAGATACATTTTTATGCCATTTTCGAAATTGACAAGGCATAACTTTGACAGCGTTCTGTTGATCCACAAAGTCAGAAGCCGCATCCACCAGCGGTTGTGGCGCAACTGGCGAGTGCTTGCGAGCGTTGCGACCGCACCTGTCAGAATATTAGATCGACGACATTAATCTGTCGCCGCAGATCCCTCCCCCACTCCCCTCGAGCCCTCGTCCCGCAATCCCGCAGCCTCCACACAACGCAAGCAATCAAAAACCCTGTTCTAAAATCGCGGTTACCCATCGTTTTCATCTGTGTCCGGCTTTTGATGAGGCCAGCGGCTTTGCTTACACGGGAATGTGCAAACACTGCAACTATTATGTGTACTTTTAGCTAGACGATAGATCTAACAAATATTTTTCAAAAAAGCAGGAAGTCTGCAGGGGTGGTGCGTCACCTTCACGTCAATTTGATTATAGTTTTACATAAAGCGTCATACACGGTTGAAAGGAAAGAATTTCGCAAAGTGCCTTATAAAACGCGTAACGTGCAATAAGGCTCTTTGTTATTTTGTGGGGTCGAAACTTATTCATCCCGCAAATCCGATCATGTATGAAACAAATCCCGCCCGGTCACCGCTGATTGCATTGTCATGTCTACTAGCCAAACGTTTGCTAACACAAACCAAGCTTTATCACGTATGATTTAGAGCTTATTGTTCGTTGTTCATAAGTCGAAGTCACCGGAAACCACGTCGTATCGGTTTGTAAAACAAGCGAGCCAACGTGATTGGAATGTTTTATTCGACCCTCGGAACATATGAGACCGTTATGATGTATGTTTTTCCTTTTGATGTGGAATTTATCGCCGTATAATTTAGGTGTTGATGTAATTAAAATGCCAATACCAGAATCATTTATTAAGTAGTTTTAAGTATCTACTTATATCTTGGTTGACGTTAAAACACATACTTAGGAATTCGTCACTGTATTTTCAATCATTTTTACAGTATATTAATTTTGTTGTTAACAAATCTTTGTTTATTTGTGTGTCGATATTATAAATAACGTAGATCTGGTAAGGTTTTTCCGTGCTCACGTAGGGATTCCCTTGGCCGCCGCCACACCCCCTGTCTTCAAACTTGTGCAATAACGTGACTAGTGACGTGACACCCGCGCGGGCACCTGTTCACACCACTATTATCCGATCACTCTACCACTCAAAAAGTTTATGGTATCGCGACTATTAATAATGAAATATGACGTAGAACATTTTACGGTTACGGTTGAAAAGTTCCGACTATTTTTTATTGTACCTAGAAAGACCAAGCATTGGACATATTGAAATTGAAATTATCATGTTATGATTTCCAGTATTTCGATAGTAGTAGAAGTTGTTTTAGCTTCACATTATATTGTGCGATGCTTGGAGGAGGACTATGTCATAAGTAAAGGGTTATTTGTAACTCGACGTATTCCTTGCAGGATGTCATAGTAGGGTTAAAATGCAACAAATTAAGCCACAAAATATTCTAACGAAATTCAGTAGCTTTTGAGTTTGTTAGGTTATTAGTTTTTAATGAAAAATCCAATAAGTACGTTACTAAAATGTCTACAACTTTGGCAATATCACTGATTAAAAAAATATTTTCCGTAAATGTTACTTTTGTCAGACAAAACTTACGAAAAATAAACTGATTTTCGGTTAGGTTCGGGGAACTTTCAACAAATTAATATATATATATACATTAATTAGTAGAAAGTTTATACTTTTGCTCTTATATTTGAATTGAACATAAGAAAATACTTTGATTTATAAAAAAACTGCTCTGTCACATAGGGTTTTAAACCTGTACTTAATGATAGTTGTAGGGGACATTTAGTTAAATAAATGTTTATGTCAGTAGAATAATGACGAAATTTTACAATTCCAAAAAAAATACTGAAGCACACAACTTCAAAAACATTCCGACTGTGTGCAAGCAACCGATATCACCCAACTTTCTCTAAATATTCAGGCTACAAATACATAGGCTTAATAACGATAATCGTTTGAAATAGGTGTGAGTGAGCGTGTAACACGGAGCAAGACTTTTAAGTCGTGCCGACGTGTTAACCCCATTATCAGGCGAGGCTTAACCGACGCTAAGCCGACCCGACACCGCCCGATTTATGATCGCATGGACGCAATTTGCCGATTCTGATCGTTTATTGGGCACCGGCTTGTTCTGTCTAACTAATTGTAATGCTAGACGGTGAATTGCGTACCTATATCTAGTACCTAGTAGCATTTTCTTTACAGACAGGGAAGTTAATTTTTACCATATTGACACACTACGTCCTTTTGACGTGTTGCAGCCATTACATACAACTGTCAAAGTATGAGAGTTGTGTTTTGAATTTACGGTCAGTTTTAGTAATTTATAGTTAACTTGAAAAGCCATCATTTTCCCTGCCTCTGCATTAATTGTTCTGAATCTATCGCTCTGATGTATCTAAGCGATAGATTAAGTTGACATGTAGTGTATATTTTTAAATTTTCTACGTATTCTTGGAAGTTATCACCTGTCCTCATACAAAGGATCACTCGGCAATATTGGATTTCCTAGGTCGAAACTTATTTAGGTCACTCACGATTGCATGGAATATCGCTACAACCATTTTATTTGACACACTGCTGCACTCTGTAGCGAATTAGCTCGTGTTATTCGTAGCGACTACGGCGTAGCAGCACGCTACGAGCCGCTACGCTAATCCCGGGATCCGCGAAAGCCGTGTATTTCACGCCTCTTTATTACATTAATTTAAATGTTTGCGCGCTGGATTGCCCTCCTCCCTACACAACACATAAATATATCCACACTACTGATCAATGTGGTTTTTAATGAATTCGGGAAGAATATTGATAAAATTGCTTGTATTATTCACTTTGTATTAGACATCTATGATTGTGACTTTATGTAGATATATCAAGTAAATAGGTGCGTAAGTAAGTTATATTTATTTTCTGCTAATTTTAGGGGTCTGGTAATGTTTTGGCAAGATTTGCTTTGAGTGATTCACTTGTGAGAGTATAAGGATTAAGCATGTCGGCGCACCTGGATACGGACAACAAACGGGTGTAATTAGTCAGGCTCATGCCGCGGTGCAAACGAAAATATTTACTGGAGTCAACAGCGTTAAGTTATTGCCATATAATCCGATAAACGTAGATCGCTTGCTGGAAAATTGTGTTATCGTCGCTGTAAAGTGTTGACAAGTCGCCGCTTTACGAGGGCAGGCGCCGGGGCCCGGGGCCAGGGGCTCGGGAGCATGCAAACATAAAAATTCTCTATCGGGACTAATAGGAGCGAAACAAATAAAAGGATACGTAAATAGAAGCGTCAGATAAATTCCAGTGGGGCTGGAGTGCGCGTAAATCCGCGCGATTTGTATCTGTGACAGCGAGTGCGGGCCGCGCACCCCTCGCCCCCGCGCCCCCGCGCCCCGCTCCCCGTGCCCACAGCCCTCACCTACACTTCTCACAATTAATATGGTAATATTTTTTGTAATGTCTATAATGGTTTCAATTAATATAACACTTGAAACACACACACACACATCTTCCCTGCTTAATGTGGCCAAGTTTGTAGGGGCACCTTCTGAATATGGCGAACATTTATATATATAATGTAATTATGTACTTTCCATAGATGACCAGTAGCAGCAGAAGTAAAAAAAATTGACGTGAAAAACAAAATGAAACTGGCTAAGTGTTAACCATCAAATGTAATCATCTGAAAATCAAAAAAAATAAAATCATCAAAATGAAACTGAAATCATCAAAAATGTAGCCACATCGGTAAGGTGGTCTGAAGGCGCGCGCGGGTCACGTCTATGCAAATGATATTAAATTAGAAACGCTTAATAACAACTGTGCCACCGCCGCCTGTAAAGAGATGCAATTACACCAATCAAATTGCAATTTTGCTATACTAATTGCGACCGACATGTTTTACGGTTCAGCTTAATACCGTACAGTTGCATGTTTGCATGATTAAATGCCGAACGGATCACCCTTTTGATATTTAGAGTAATTTGTATGATTTCGCATCGTTTAGGCTCTGTGCCTAGTTTAGAATCAAAGCTGTAGGTAGATCTTTCTTAATTTTGATACACTCGATTTTTCTTCGACAAATTAATATCATGTTTCAGCAAGTTAGTTATTAATCAAACTCTGAACTCAGGACTAGTAATCAGGAAATTGCTTATTATTATAAAATACGTTCAATGTATGTATTCGATGTATGTAAGTGAATTGTTCGTATGTGTGTGTACCGTCAGCTTGTAAATCACGTCATGTGGAGCGTGGAAAGGGTCATCAATAGTGCGGTTCGGTGCGGTAAGCCGGGCGCGCACCTGCGCCTCGCGGCTAAGCCCGCAACTTAGCACCCCGGCGCACACGCCGAAGCATTGTAGCTACAATGTGTACTAATCTCGCCTAATGCAGAACATTAAAAGATAATTCGATAAAACTGCAAGTATTAGATAACCGCAGTGGCAATTTTTATTATTTTAAGCGTTACTTTTCTTTACAAACTTATTTCACATAATTTATGAAAACTTTTCACAATTGCTATTACACATACCTATAAAGTTATATTAGATTCTAAACTGTAAATTGTACTTTTTACTCTTACTGACAACATACAGTGTGGCGATTTAGTCGGCTCCATCCTTCAAGGTGGTGATTCTACACGTCATTCTAAACAACTTTTGCTATGAAACTCATAACCGAATTGTAAAAAAAAACATACATGCGTCGAAACAATCTGTCTACTGTTGTATAGGAATCAGATATTCACGAATCGTGTAAGAGTTTCGTTGCGAAAGTTGTTCAATATGACGGGTAGAATCACCCCTAAATCGACTAAATCGCTACCCTGTATATCTGTACAAATGTACGACAGCTTTTATTATATTACATTAAACATAACCACGCAATTGTAACTTCTCATCAAGACCCTAAAACTGCAGATAATTACTTTTAAAAACAACGCAAACTCCCTGAAACTCGTCGCGACAATCAACAAAGCGCGCAATTTAAAGGCCAAATAAGCGTCGTATCCCAGAGTTTTTCTTAAGGAGTCTCGTCGCAAACTACGTTAAAATGATTTAATTCCCCCCTGATAGCGTTACGGGTGCCGCTATTATTGAGATCGCCGGCACGGCCCGCCCGGCTAATAAACGCTTATCAACGCCCTCATTATCACACCCTTAACATCGCTTTAATGTCTTGCTCTTGAACAAAACATATTTAATCACATTTTTTCCCGGCAGCGCGGAGAAAACTTTTAAATTTCATAAAATTCACAGCGCCTCAGCGACCGACGCGACGGCGGAAAAATGGCCGGAGCTGAAACTTGGTCGAAGGGAGGGCGCGAAATGTGGTTAAAGGGTAAGCCTTTCTTCTAATATAATTTGTACACTTGGTAATTTATCTTTTGATTACAAAAATACACATTGTATAAAGTTATAACTCCTGTGACTGAAATTAATCTATTAGGCATCTATTGACTCATTCCATGACTTATTTGAAAAATGTTAAATTGCACAATCGTTTTGGGGTGGCGAGTCGGTGCTAGCTTTGTAGATGTCTATCTATTTATTATTACGTGTGTATCAGTTGGTAAGTGCGTGTAGTGTGAGGCGCCCCGCGGCGCCGCTCGCCGCCATCGCCCTGATCTTTTAAGCCCGATTTTACTGCTGGTTCGCGACACTAAATTATAATATAACAGCTCATAAATTTCTGAAACTATCCTTCTTTGACGCGGCAGACTTAAGGATTTTGAGTCAAGCTTTAATATCGAGAAAGCTCCCGAGCGAAGCTTCACAATGTGAATTCGCCCGAAAATACATCACACGTAAAACTAAAACATTAGACGTACTAAAAATCTTTTTGTTCAAACGAAAACCACGCAAATAAAATAGTAAGGTATTATATTATATGTATTTATTCTTATAACTGCAGACTATGAATCAAAAGGACGCATAGTAATAACAGCGAGCTCAGGTGAAGTCATGCGATTAGCCTAGGATTTGTCGAGTGTTCTTTTGAACGTATCTCTCCCCATATTTAAACTCAAAATTAAGAGCCAGTCAGCAAACAGTATCAGAAAAAAGGGTGTCGTCGACTAAGTAGCTCCTCGTTATACGTAATATTTGAAGCCACGAAAGAACCGAATTGAATATTAAATGAAATAATTTATGCCATATTTATCATTTTGCAAATGTTCAGTCTCACCTTAATGAAAACGTTAATAACATTTTTTAGACGCTGTGTTTGTTTTAAAAAATATTCCAGAACGTTTCGTTTTAATTATAGATTATCGTTATATTCTTTTAGCTTAGTAACTAATGTAATGTTATCTTGCGGCCATTCCGGTGTCGAGCTTTTTTTAAATGCTTCTTCAATTGTCAATTGACATAAGAACTGTCAAAGAAAGGTCACTTTTCTCAAATCCAACCCAATTTCCTTGTCCAGCGGCGACCGGAAGTTACAGTAAAACATAATATTTTAACACCATCTAAATAAGCAACAGCTTTTACTACGAAAATTGTAGATTATTTTGAGTGAATAACCTCGAATCCCTGACAAAGCCACTTTTGTATATTAATTCGTGGCTGCGGTATCTAAAGTCCTTATGAAAAGGGTGCAACATCTTGGTTGCGGTAAGGCTGCGTGCACATTAGCGACCGGGCGGCCGTAAATCACACGGGATCACGGCACGCGGCTATCTGCGACAGGCGACAGCGGCCAGCACGTCTACACTCAACGCCGTACGTACCTACCTCCTCATGCCTAATTGACTTTACATTTTTACTATAGTATTTGTGTTAGTAACTGTAAACTTTTGAATATCTGAAGACCAAAATTGTAATTACTGAAGCGTAGGTACATTTCAGAAAGTTATTATTTCTAATGTCAGAAAAACTAAGAACAAAGGAAAACCAACCATGGTTTGTGTTGACATTACAAACGCTTACAAAAGTCAGTAGATAAGTGAAAACAGATTCAAAAATTAAATGCGGGCAGGTAAAGGTGGTGGGGGAGAGTGGGGGGCTAGTAAGGGATCTTCGTTAAGGTTTAATTAAATCGTCCTCGGCGGCCTCTCGCGCTTTAATTCCACCGTTATTAACGCTGTTAAAAAGTGAGTAGCCTGGATAAGGCAATGCGTGGAGTCGGTTTATGTTCTCAATGTCTCAGAAAATAAAAATATCTGCAGTGAATAGTATTTCTATCGAAGGTTATTTTTTTTGTAGGTTATTACTCAGTTATTAAGTACTACTTATAAGTGTATGGTTTTGCATTTTTACCTATTTACTTTTGTGGTATTATCATAAACATACTGTCGTATTTTTAGTCTCTATATATGTAGGTTATTGTAGGTAGTTAGTTACTGGTAAGTGGCTAATGCGTTTCTCTTTTTAATCGAATTCAAAAAAGGAGGACGTTCTATTTTCGTCTGTTTCTTTTATATATGTTCATCGTAATTTTTATTAATTGTGGACCGAAGCTTGCGCGGTGGTGCTATATGAATTTGATTAAGTTTTCTTCGGTAGTTTTTGATAATTAATCCACTTTGTACCTATATGTTAATGATGTTATGAAACTTCCTGTCACTGTTGTTTACATAGCAAGTGGACGTGAAGTGGTATACACATTTGTGTGGGGTAGGTAGGTACGACAACAAAAAAGAGAAAAGTAAAATTTTGTGAAAAAAAAATGCTGGGCAGTCTGGGGACTGCCGATAGAAGTGAAAACTAAGTAACTTGTGAATTGTATCGTCGAAGCGTGCGGTGACGATGACGCGAGTTTCACGCTTTTTGTTCACCCAAAAGTACACATATATATACAGTACCTATACATATAGCTCATGGAAAGCGTTCGGTGACGATGACGCGAGTTCCATGATTTTTGTTCACCCAGAAGATGCTCAACGCGCCTAAAGAAGTTTTCACTTCAATAAAAGATTTTTTAAGAAGTGAAAATTAACATGTGTCGTCTAGGCATAACATTGTACGGTACGAAATGTGTGTTACCTATAAAATAATTGAAAGCTACACAAACAGCAACTCCACAGTTAGTCCGCGGCCGAGTGGTCGCGGTGTTTCCGCAGAGGAACACTTGCGATAAGACGCGCTCACCTCGCAGCCGACAGCACCCCCTCTGCGCACCACCCAGCTATGTTCCCGGCGCCGGCGCTCAGCAAACTGTTTGGATTTTAATATCACCCTTAAGTGTTGTTGCTAAAGACGTCCCCGGGTAAGTACTAATTTGTCCCAACTTGAAACGATTGAGCCGTTTCTACATCTGCGTAAAGTAACATTAATTTGTTTTAACTGTGGACACTCGGTCTGTTTGAACGTTTCGGACTTTTAGTTAAGGCCTTTTTAAGCAACGCTCATTCCTTGATTTAACTTCTTTTTTATCCGACTTAAAAAAGGAGGAGGTTTGTAATTCGACTGTTTTTTCGTATGTCCTATGTTCTGCGACACCTTCGCCATTATCTTTAACGGATTTTTATGATTCTTTTTTGAGTTGGTCCTGTTTAAATTTGGCAAAGATCTTTGGAGAGGGAGATTGAAGAGTGCCATCGCCTTACGATGGCGCTCTTAAATCTCCCGCGATTGCTGCAATCGCATGTACATATATGTATTGCTGACACAATACGATAACGTCACGCTTGTATGCTTTGAAGGTGTACGCAGGTATGTACAGAACACCCACATTTCACCAGTTATTTTATTCGTCTACATAGTGCGCGCTGTTTGGAAAGTTTTGAGTTATCTCTTCCATACTACCTACGTATTTAACCTACTTGGTATACTTAATAATTTTAATTTCGGAAGTCGGTGGCAAAAACAGAAATATAGAACCACCGACTTCCGAAATTAAAGTTATTTTTAACTTTGTAGTGTTTTTAGTAAGTCGGTTGTTTAAGTATATGTATGGTAGGATCGGTAGGTAAAGAAAGAAAACAAAGAAAAATAGGTTTAAACTGGTGTAAATTTCTTTCACTCTCCTTTATACAAAGAGATTTAAGATACTATAGAGAGACTATGCGAAGAAATGTCATAGAAAAACTGTGATCCCATGTCTCAGTGACGCCATCTAGCATAATATAGCAAAATTAGAGCGGCATGTAGACGTACCCCGCTAGACTGAGCGACTTTTGCCCACTAGGACAAATGTATCGGATTACGATTTTGTTCGCTATGTCCCGTCTATTGTTGAGTAAATAATTTAATGTCTTTGCCTTTATAGGTACCTACTTGAAAACAGTTAAGTAGTCGTTAAGTTTATCTAAGGTAGTAGGTATGTCTGATACCTAAAGTTTTTAAATAATGTAGGTACAACCACCTAGTTCTAAATCCCTGGCTACTTCTGTTTTTGATAACTTAACAGTAGGTATGTCAAGTTAACGTGAACCACCGCTGATGATCAATTTATTGTATTGCTTTACAGTTACTGTCAAGCCCATACGTGTCTGATATACCACCAATGAAATGAAACGTAATAATGTGTGTGTGACTGTGGTGAGTTGGTGATGACGCGATGACGTAATCACAATGACGCAGGTGCATAGCCGGCGGGCGTACGAACGCAGCGGGTAAATTGCATCCGGAGTTTCAGAGCACCCCGACTCTCGACTTTGGTATTAAAATATTGTTAAGAGGCTTACAAGAGTTAAAGCGCGGTCACTGTCGGATTGCATAGAAAAGAAAGAGGTGCGCGATGTCACAACGCTGGTAATTTATTGCAAAATATGAAGCAATTATGGTTTTACAAAAAATCTATTCATTGGACTAAAAAATTAAAACACTATTATGTTAGTATGTTACTTGTAGAATAACCTGACAAAAAATCTGAATGTTTGCATATTATGGGTTTTAATAATTAAAAAGAATATGTGGTATCTTCGTGATTTTTTTCTATCATATCAAGTTAATTGTATTATGTTTTCAACACACTATCTAACTAGCATATATCCAGAAGAATATCATATAGTTTTCTGATTTTGGTTACTGCAGTGGATCATATATTTTTAGGCATTATAAATTTGCGTTTAGGTCATGTAGTCGGGTAAATCTTTCAAACGTCAGATATCATTATCCTCATAATTTTGAATTTTTGACAGATTTTGTACGGAAAATCTGTCAAAAATTCAAAATTATCGGGTTAATGATATCTGACGTTTGAAAGATTTACCCAGTCCCCTTAACTAGGTGCGGTATGTGTGCGTATTGGTTACTGGGTTTTCAAATGTGTTAGGAGTCTGGATTTGTGCACAATGCACGGTTAATGTCAATAAGCTTGCCCCCTATTACATGGGAATTAATAACATACCAACTGGCGAAACATTACTACGGCGGTACTATACTAGAAAGGTTTAGGTAGATAAATAAAGGTAAACAAATCGTAAAAACTTTTTTACAAAAAGTCAAGTGACTTCCAAGAAAAACGCAAAAAACGTGAAAAATTACTTTAATTTTGGAAGTCGGTGGCCAGAAACGAAAATACAAAACCAAAGACACCGACTACCGAAATTAAAGATATTCTGTCACGTGGTTTTCTTTGTTTACCTTTATTTAACTACCTAAACCTTTCTAGTATAGGTAAGCGTTACGGCGGGGAAAAATGATGTTATGATTGTCTTTCAAGCTGCGGCCACATTGTCGCGATAAGGTGAACTACGCTTCGCGCGCTTTCTCTCGCTCATCGCTCAACATCTCGCTCGCGCGAAGTGTAGTTCGCTTTATCGCGTCAAAGTAGTCGTAGTATTAATAATAACTAGCTTCCGCCCGCGACTTTCCGTTCAGTACTGTTGGCACTGACTTTGCAGATCCTTTTTTGATCACCGATCGCAAAGGTCCGGGTGCAAGATACACTCGTTAAGGCTCGTGCACACTGGCTCGACGCGACAGCCCGACACAAAGGCGCCGCCCGTCGCGCTGCATGCGGTGCTTTTGTGTACGCTGTCGCGTCGCGCCAGTGTGTACGAGCCTTTACACACACGTTGTCTACATCTTTTTTAAGGCTCCTACAAACAGGCGCAACACGTGACGCAGTACAAAGGCACCGCTTGTCACGCGACGAGCGGGGCCTTTGTGTAGCGTGCGATTCGCGTCGCGTGTCGCGCCTGTTTCTAGGAGCCTTTAATATACTCTCCTATCGCAGGTATGCTGGAAGAGAATTCTTTAGAAATAAGCATCATCTTTGTACTTACGTATTTTTCTGTTCCTTTCTTCCTGTCTGTTTATATAAATTGTTAAATAAATAAATAAGGTAAAAAAAAAAAATTGCACTTTTGTTTGCCTAGGATTTAAATGTTGAAGTCGTCAGTGACTTATCTAAGGATTCATCGCTCGCAAAGGAATGTCTACTACTAAGTATTTACTGCGACAACGGTCGTAATTTTCTACTTAGCGCCAAAGAAACAACAAGAAGTCTTTCTAAGATCTAACAAAGAACTTATAAAGCATTTTGCTGGTCGCCGGGGCATAGAATTCCGCTCCTCCCCCGCGTACACTCCTCATTTCAACGGAATGGCAAAGGCTGGCGTGGAAATCAGCAAAATTTCACCTACATAGAAATGTAGGCCAGTCTCACCTAACATTCGAGGAATTAACCACGGTATTCACTTAGATAGAAGCATTCCTAAACAGCCGCCCGTATTATTATCTCAGCCCTACTCCCAACGCCCCCCCCCCCCCCCCCGCACACTATTTGATGGTAGGTCATTAACTTCACTACCCACACCAAGCATTGAGGACTCCAACGTAAATCGTCTCAACCGCTACCAGCGCGATGAACAAGCAAGGCAGCACTTCTGGAAGCGGTGGGCCTCTGAGTAGGTACGTGTCGGAACTCCAACAGAGGACGAAGTGGCAAGTAAATGGCAAAAATCTTCAGCTCGATGATATGGTGCTGATCAAGGATGACCAGACACCCGTCTACACTGGCGTCTTGGACGAGTCAGCAGATTATTTCCTGACTCCGACGGAATACCTAGAGTCCCAGATGTCAACACAGCGAAAGGTAAAATTCGCCGTGCGTTTGTGCCCGCTGCCTGCCGAAGCGGAGTAACAGGTTTAAAAGCCCCTTCAACGACCTAGCTCTTTCAACGGCCGGGAGAATGTTCACGCCCCGCTCAGCTAATCGACTAAGGCCCACTTTCACCACCAATCACTAAACACGTTTAGCGCTAAATGAGTATAAAACATAATTCTGTTTCTGTCAAATGCTTGAAGATGACAGAGACAAAATGATTCTTAAAACTCGTTTAGCGCTAAACATGTTTAGTGATTGGCGGTGCAAGTGGGCCTAAGTAAGCCTAATCGTAATCAATGAAGCACATCACCACTAGCGAGCGGACCGCACTAGTGCCGGCGCAGTGCATTGGCGACACTCACTTCACTTCCTTCCTCCCATCAAACAACCGTCTACGATTATAATTTCAACCTAACCTACGTTTACCTGTATAAATTACCCATTCACCATAGTAAAGACAAGTAATTCTAGGTATACCTTTTTCCAACTTCAAACTTTCTGTAATTTCATCTGACCCAATCTTCAAACGAAATATACCTATAAATCTTTTATTCCATCGCGAACAGATAATACCCAGCACTACTAGCAGCTGCTGCTAGCTTTTGCCCGCGACGTCGTACTACGTGTGGAAGTGGTATGACACTACGATAAACTAAAATAACAACCTCATTTTTATAAAAAATCCCTGTTAATAGGTTTGTAGTTGTGGTCTCAGCGGCCAAAATATAATATATATAAAGCAGGTCGTCTTGAGGTAAATACCCGCAGCTTCCAATAGCCTTTTCCCATTGCTTGCGATGATTCTAGTTTTTCGTGAATTTATGAACGCCTGCTCCTGCATATACTACCTTAATGGCACAACACTGATACACTGACTGATGCATTCAAGATTATTCCTGACTAACAGCTATCACTAAAATAGATTGTAAACACATGGGAGTTGTCAATAACAGCCAGCCTAAACTGAATGTTATGCTTTGCACGTTCTAACTTTTATATAATATAATCATTTACTATTATAAAAAGATGTACTTACTTTAAAAAAATGAATAACAATATAATTGAGAGTCGAGCTTACAGCCACTAAGCTAGGTAATTGCTGTGTTCTAAGTTGACTAAAAATAGCCTTTCGTACGTTTTATTAGTTTATGCATTTATTCATTCAGTATTATAATTACATATAGGTATACATTTATGTTGGTGCAAACATAAACTCATTAGAGTTTTACCGTGCACCAAAATCATCGTCCACATAATTTTGAGAATTAAAATTAAATAACAAGGAAATTACAATGCCGATTATTATGCGAAATAGTTATTTAATATTATCGAGCGAACAACGAACATAGGTAACGTACGTTCGATCGTTGCGTCCTTAATACAAAAAATGGTATATGAATGTATTTGATATTTATACAGGTTGTTCCTAAAAATATGTTTTTAGTAATCGTTATTTTTCCTATATTTTGCTTGTGTTATGATATTGTTATGTATTACTTATGTTTTTTTACTTTTTAACTGTACATAAGTATTTCATGATTGACTGCTGAGCTCCTTACAGGTATAGTGTGATGAAAATCACATAAGAGGTGTAGAAGTCTTCAAAACTCAACAGGAAGCAAATTTATCCTTGAATAATGAAGTTTGAGCTAAGTATAATGGTTGACCCCTAAAAATAAAACATGAAATGTGTTTGATACTCCGAACCTTGATACCTTACTACTTACCTACTTGCTAAAAAGGTCTTATTTTTTTTTATTTTATTTTTTTTATACCTTTCACCTCCATCACCAACCCTGGGCACCATCTTGAGTTATAGTACCTACTTATCAAGAAAAAACCAACGAGTTCAAACACAACAACGCTATTTTATTAAGTACCTATCGTGACTTTAAAAAAAACTTTTTAATTCAGGCATACTTGGCCCATAATATTGTTAGTAGAACGACTTAAAATCTTTAGGGCTCCATGATCAGACCAGCTCCATGGTATCATATTTTTGCGTCTTCACCTAAGTTATAAATATGCCAAGTTACCAAGTTTCAGTTCAATCGGATGCCAGGACAGCTTGAAAAATGGAGGACAAAGAGAGTTACCTACCACCCCTACCGGAAACACATAGGAACTAATATACAGCCTATGTTATGATAATTAATAAAATGAATCCGTCGATCAAAGTTTTTTTTTTAATCCTTGACCAATAAAATTTACATGCTCGTTTAGAGGTTTGTTTCACAGGCCTTTATTTCGCTAGAGGTAGGTAGGTACCTATACCTTGTTACTATAATAACATAGATTTTAAATAAGTTAACTATCGTTAGCATCAAAAGTAGGCGTCAATGCTTCAATTCAACTTTATTAAATGACTTGCTCTGCTCCATGTTACTATACTTATTTTTGGATTGCATAATTACGCTACCTACGGACTACGGTATATTTTTATTATAAATATAGGCAGGTACCTACCTAAGCTACTTATCGTTTTCTGCCACTGTTATCTGAATAGTCTGAGTAGGTACCTAAAAGCAATTTAGCCAGTCTGAAGAAGATAAGTAATCTTCTTCAAACTGCTTATCAACTTGCAATCATCAATTGTTTTGACAACATTATTGGATGATCATTGGCGTTAGTGTTGGGACTTGGGACAGAGCGCTCTAACTACTCACACTGCGCCCTCTAGCGGACAATACAAGTTTCATTGTTTAGACGAGGGTTGCCTACAACCGCGGTATGCTTGAGCGTAACGCTCATAACTTAATGTTCGAAATATTAACTAGAGGGCGTTAGTGAACAGTAGCCCCAAAGCTTACTGAACCTTCCTCCACCACCCAGCCTACCTTTCTATAGGTTCTACTCTTTCCTCTATTATCAGTAGATGGCAGAACTGTGCCTACAAACTGCTGAATGACAAATTTATCCAAATAAACGATTTTGATTTGATTTTATTTGACAAATCGTTCTGCGTAAAAATCAGCTATTACAATATACCTATTGAAGTGTCGAATCGACATTGAGTTTACAATGTGATATAGAAAGTTGTCTGGTAGGTACTTTATGAAACCTGTTCCATGAATCTAGCGATGCAGCTGAGACAGGTATTGAAATCAAAATTAGTACTCCAGTAGTTTACGAGATATACCATGCCATTGGTGGGGTGGCGGTAGTCACGGTGTTAAATTTTCATTTCAAGATTTTCCTATTAAAAACTCTGTGATTTCTTCCCAAATTTATACAAAAATTTGTACACATAAAGAAGTTATAGTGACCAAAAATTCAGATTCCTAAGTGGTGTATTTTAAGAGAAATTAGCTTTCATTACTTTTCCATACTAAATCTCCGCGTATAACCCGACCAAATTAAGTTTTCAATGGTATTGAGCTGTTTACGAGATGTACACTCGTGCACATAAATTTATGGATGTCGGAATAGTATCAACAACAGTTCAATATCTATAATTTTTATACCAACTGTGTACCTATATAGGTACCTATTAAGAAAAGAAAAAAAAGCCTATCGTTTTCCATGGCCTGTGATACTATTGTTAATGCCGTGGGTAGGTAGGGTAGTCAAATATTTGTTTTTCTGTATTGTAAGTACCTACCTTCTGTGTTGTTATATGAATATCATTCAAGAGCGATAGGTATTTATTATTTATTTATTTCGTTCTAATTTACCGTTGCTGCAAGCAGTACCTAAGTATTAAAAAACCTAATTTACTGCAGTTACATTATGTTGATAATAACGTAAGTCTAAAAGGATTACATAAGTAATAGGTATGTATTTTTTCAATACCTGAAGTCGATTTTATCAAATTTCCACCGACATTATCTGTGGACCTTGGGTGTACCTATCTTTAGTAACCTATTCAATACCTATTTTGTTAAAGTTAGGTTATGAAGTAGTAGGTGTATTTTTAATCGAAAACACATATCGAATAAGTTTTATTAATTATAGATCACAGTTCGATAAACATATATAGGTATTGAGAAATTCAAAACTCGTTCAGTACAAAATTAGTGCTGTGTGATAACCGGACACCGAAATCGGTTAAACATGAATGTAGGTGTTATGCAGGGTAACTTTTAATTAGTTATTGTCTTCTTGATAACAAAAGATGCAATTAGATTATCAACAAATATCTCAAAAACAACTTTTTAAATTGTCCACTAAATTAATATTATCTAGGTACGTGCGTCGCTGCTACGTTGTCACCACTCTGTCGCCGTCACCCCGCGCCGCACCCTTCGCTACTCTTCCCGGCGGTGCGGCGCGCGTATTCAATTATCGACAATTATACCTACCTAAATTCTTAAAGACAATGAACCAAAAAAGGTTCCTAGAATGAAACGGATGAAATGGGATAGTTGTTTGTTATCTTTAGCACATGCATACTTCGCGCGTTCGCGAAGCTTGTCGTGGAACATCGAGTTCATTTTTTATTCGTATAAGGTTTAAAGATCTTTTTTAGACTAAGAAATTAATGAATATACAATTTCAAACAGGTCACATGTCTCAATATTTAAAGGTTTCAAAAACGATAAAACTAATAATTATTTCACCAGGAAATTTAATAGGTACTGATAAAAACAAATATATATGTTTCTTTTTAGGGCTAATTAGCAATCGAAAGTTACAGAAATATTTCGATGGTAACGTTAATGTAAGTTGATTTAGGTATTTTAAATGTATATGCTTGACGAACATTATAGGTACCTAGGTCAAATTGATATGAATACACATATTTCCTAAAATATGCGTGATGTGCCCTTTGCAATGCATATTATTTAAATATATTACTTAGGTACTTAATCCTTTTTTTTTTAACACACCTACTACTTCATAACCTAGCTTTAACAAAATAGGTATTGAATAGGTAACTAAAGATACACCCAAGATCCGCAGATAATGCCTATTACTTATGTAATCCTTTTATACTTACGTTATTAGCAACATATTGTTACTGCAGTAAATTAGGTTTTTAATACATACTTAGTACTGCTTGCAGTAACGGTAAATTAGTAGGAAAGAAATAAATAAGAAATACCTATCGCTCTTTAATGATATTCTTATAACAACACAGAAGGTAGGTACTTACAATACAGAAAAACAATTATTTGATTACCCTACCTACCCACGTCATTAACAAAGATATCACAGGCCATGGGTAACGATAAGTTTATTTTTTTCTTAATATGTACCTATAAAGGTACACAGTTGGTATAAAAATTATAGATATTGAACTGTAATTAATACTATTTCGACATCCATAAATTTATGTGCACGAATGTACATCTCCTAAACAGCTCAATACCATTGACAACTTAATTTGGTCGGGTTATACGCGGAGATTTAGTATGGAAAAGTAATGAAAGCTAATTTCCCACTTAGGAATCTGAATTTTTGGTCACTATAACTTCTCTATGAGTACTAATTTTTGTATAAAATTGGGAAGAAAACAGAGTTTTTAATAGGGAAAACTTGAAACCTTCACCCCACCAATGGCATGGTATATCTCGTAAACTACTGGAGTACTAATTTTGAATTTTGGCTACTAATTTTATCTTGCAGGGTACTAATTTTCTATGTAGGTTTGAGGGAAGCGACAAGCTCCTGAAACCTGGAATCAACATTCAAAGTCGTGGTCCTGCTGAAATAGCGCGCAAAAGTTATCATCGTTGAATTTCTCGGTAAATACAAATGTTTCAGTTCTGTTTTTTTTACGAAATGAATCACATTTATGTGTACTAATTATTTGTATACTTAGAATAGCTGTAGCATGCTCCCTGTTTCAGCGCCGGTGGTGGTCCTGCTGAAGGGGGCGTGACTATCGCAGGACCACCTTCAGACGATTTTCTTGAAAACTACTAAGGTACCAATTATGTTGTTCGAGTACTAATTAGTACCAATTGAGTACTAATTATTTACCAAATATGGAAGCGATTGGCGTTGGTGGTCCTGCGGTAGTCACGGACATGGCGTTCTTTAGTTTCCTGCCCATGGGGGTAGGCAGAAACCTACATAAACTTCGCGCCTTCTTACTATGGGGTAAGAAGGCGCGAGTTTTATCTATGTGTGTAGTTAAAGAAGTAGGGAATTAGGAAATAATAACATTCACCTGCTCCGGGACTCGGCATGACGTAGTGTCACACCGAATCACATTGCAGTATATATTTTTGTAGATATAGTTATATTTAATGGCGACAGAATATTACACTTGAAATTCTTAAAGTATGTGTAGACTGTGGCGTCGAAGCTCAGTTGTTTCGTGGTTATGGATGGCGAACCATTACTATCTACTTTATACTTAAGTTTAAATATTGACACATTAATTGAAAATCACAATTACTAGTTATATGTGAATGAATTATCATTAAAGAAAGAAAACAAATATAGATATTACATTTTTTTTTTCTTAGGTTTCCCTACCTAAATAGAATAAACATACATACTTGAAATACTTATAACATATGAGTAATTATGATTAATTTGTATATTAGCTACTAACTTATAACAATTTTATAATGAGTGTGAATAATTATTTTAAGTCGATTATAATATCGATTATGTATTGTATTATATCCTACCAAGAGACAATAAAGTGAATCTTTAAACGCTCGTCAATTCATAGTACTTATCTCTTACCTGACAAAATGCAATACGCCTTTTGTATCATAAACCGATGGGTCACAAAATTCTTGCGCTTAACTTTATTGTCTCAACAATTTAACACGTTACAATGGGAGTATGAGATTTAAAATTACTGTGATGCTTAAATATTAGTTCTAAGCTAAATCTATTCCTATGTTCGTAACCATAGTAATTTTGAATTTACCCTTAGAAGTTCCACTACTATGCAGACATCTCATTAACGACCGCGTGTTCGCGCTACTGTTCGCAAGCAGCCAGCTGTCAATATATCGCATTACACTGAAACAGGCTATCATACAGGATGGTCGGACAAATCTTCAGCCTTATTATTAAATAAATTTTAGAATATTGTATACATAATTCGCACCTTTAGAATTGAAATGGCCTAACTCAAAATTTTAAGAAAATGCCTTTTATTCATTGAAAGACTGATAAACATGTATTCTATCAGTTAATTAAATAATAAACAGACTATTTTAGTCCAGAAAAGGATAGATAGGAAGGATAGGATAGGAAGATAATTGAAAACCTAAAAAATGGACAGTTGTTCAATTACATTTTTGGCGTTTACCAAAAAAGCATTGCAAAAAACAAGGATTTTGGATTACGCCACTTCAATTCTAAAGGTGTGATATACTACATAATATGAGTTAATGGAAGGTGGCTACGCAGCTACTCGGAGGCTGGTTTGCCACGCTTCTACCTACAACGAATGCGTACGCGACGACTAGTACATCATTCCCTAAACTATTTACTTTCTTATACTTAATTCCTTACTTTGTATCTAATGGCAGTGATGGTCAGCAGTTGTCGGGAGGGACCAAAAGTGTCGACCATTCCCCGGAAACACAAATCAAAAATTTTATAAGACAAATAAATTCGGAAACAATTTTTTTTGTCTTTTTCCTGTTTTTTTTTTTACTATGAGCGAAGCCGGCCTTTGCTTCGTCCTTACCGGCCACAACTCCTCTTACACTAACGTAATCTTGGTTACGTGGAACAACTATTATTCTATGATTACCATTTATTTGACATTAACATGTAGCAATTTCAAAACCTATCCATATCCATACTTATAATTTTAAACCCTAACATTAATCAAATTGTGATGTAAAGATGGAACTTAAAGCACAGGTAGTCATGTACTGTGCTTATCTACAAACCGACTAAAATCGACATTCTACTATCAAGCCACGATGCGAAAACCATTTACTTACATTATTACAAATTTTAAAATTAACCGTTCAACTTCATCGCGTACTGCCAACGACCGGATCGACACACAACGTTTAAATGCTATCGTGAAAACATGTGAAACTGGAATGTACTTTAGTGATTAACTACCTACATATAGCTTTAAGCCTGTTTCAGTGCCTAACGCCGTAAGTCAACCCTGAGCACAAACATTTCTGAAAATAACGATCTTTTCATTCAATTATTCAGTCGTAGTGCTGGCTTTAACCAAACAGTTAAAGAATGAGTAATGAGAAACAGTCTTAATAGATTATTTTACAAAACCTGTCTAAACTTAGTAATAGTAACTAAGGGCTTGTCAAAAATTATAATATATTAAATGAGTATGAAAACGTGCATTATTATGAGACAGACGTGACGTCGGCGTCGAAAGCTCAGAAACTTGCAACACGACCTACGGTCAGTCGTAACAGTGTGCCGACTATGTTACATAGTAATATTTGTAACCATTGTTGGAGTAGGCCTCGACAAGTTTTTGCGTTTTCTTGTTAAGAAGCAAATTACAAAGTCATCGACTGAATAATCATAATGCCTGAAATATCATATAGGTACTATAAATTTTGAGTACATTTCTTTCTAAACCTTAACAATTAATACAATATCAAAATTTTATGGACTATGAATTATTAATAACATGAAAAACAGTCTTCCAGGTTTTTCGTTTATCAAAAATTTGTAAATTGTAAATTTTTATTTGTATAAAGATAAACCAATAAAGTACAAGAATCTCAAAACAGTCTAATCATACACATTAGCTCTTTCTTTACAGTTGAAGAGCTATGTTTTTAAGAAATGCATCATTCTTTCCAATTTATCTAAATCAGCCAATTTTTGGTATCAAATATTCTAGACTTACAAAATAGAGAAAACAGCGCCACTGGCGCCGAAATATTAATGAAAAATGAGATTTGTGAAAACATAATTTCGATTATACGACGCTTCATACATAAGAGGGTAATAATGGCGTGTCTCAGTTTGTAATACTGACGATAATTTAAAAATAGCATTCATAGCCCTGTTCAAAGACCCTGTCAGAATATTACGGACTCTATAGATGGTAACAAGCAATTAGCTTTCTTTAATAGTAAATATATTAAGGTTTAAAGCAACGATGCAGCGGTTGAAAATTATAGGTAACAGTAATGTTGAAGCAACTTGGCCCAATACTTTTTTCACTGCTATCCATATTGACAAGTACACGCCTGGTATATTGCTTCAGGCGGACGACTGCAGACTCCAGTTCCATACATGACGATACATTGACGCGATGCAAGTGGACTATCTCGAATTATTTACATACTCTATTAACCATATTGGATAAAATGTTTG
Organism: Griposia aprilina; assembly: GCA_916610205.1. Classification (NCBI taxonomy): domain Eukaryota; kingdom Metazoa; phylum Arthropoda; class Insecta; order Lepidoptera; family Noctuidae; genus Griposia; species Griposia aprilina. Next base: position 10,447,748 of record OU744283.1, read on the forward strand.
CCTAATCCTGTAGTACCTTAAAAACTGCAATACTTATCATATTTTGAATCATTCAAACATTTAATGACAGAATAATCAAATATTATAAACATATAGCATTGAATATTACACACAAACTACTTTCGTTAATATATAGAATCAAACAAAATTTCTCTCTAAGTCAAAATGGTTTATATACGATAAAGAATACAACAAAGACAATAAAGACGCTATCGCGTCCCCTTAACTGAAACTAACGGGAAAGACAAATGGATTTACACGCTTATAATTTACAGAATCTACGACGAGTCTGACTCTTAAGAGTATAATTCAACTTGTTATTATTACACGGTATAATGAAAATCAGCGCCGTACATCTTGTGTTCGTTTACTTTTGTTTCTCAGTGTCTTTGTCCTTGCCTTTCTCATCTGCTTCCTTTTCCAATTCCTTTTCTTTTTCGTCGCCCTGTAACAGTGAGATTACAAGATTAGCTCCTAGTTTACAAAAACCATGCAGGTAAAAAAAAAAAAATGTTAGTGGTATGTACCTTGCCCTTTTCAGGTTCATCAGGTAGAGGCTGCTTCTCATTGGGGCCGGTGCCCTCTTTGGTGTCCTTGGTGTCCTTTGCCTCCTTGACGGGCTTGGGTAGGTGCGCGTTCAGGTCGAGCGTGGAGCAGATGTCATCCCAGTCGTTGAAGGCGCGCTCCTTGATACGCGACACCAGACCCACGAGGTTCGGGAACAGTTCGCTCATGGCGTCTCGCAGCGGGTGGGGCACTTCTTTGTCAATGAAGTGGACTTGTGCGAGGTTCGCGAACGCAACCACGTCCAACTGAAGAAAATGTCAATATCTCTCATTAGCATTCAAGTCTTATAAATTAACATAATATTAACAAAGGATTAAATTCATCGAGGCCTATACATAATATTGTTGCACTGCATAGGTGCTGGAATTTTACTAATTCATAATAAATATATTACTAAATCTGGTTTTCAAATGAACTATCGAAATTACTATTTTAAAGCAATTTATCTTATCTCAGCTGGAATCCCATTAGAGTAATGGATGAACAAAAGAAAACAACATGGCGTCTATCATAAATCCACATGTATCACCCCAGGGTCAGACCACACCGCAAGCTTGGCGACAGGAAGATTAAACTAGCGCATGGTTTTCTGTTGCTGCTTGTGCTTTAAACCAAACGCGTTACGATTCAATACTGTAGATACATGAAAACTAAGTTACCCTAGCTTCCGATGTAGTCAGCGCTCCTTTTCGAACTAAATTGGGTATTACAAACACTTACAAGAGTCGGTTCATCTCCGAAAAAGAAAGGTCTATCTGACAGAAGATCCGAAAGAACTCGCATATCATTTTTACCAAACTCAAGGATTTCTTCTTGCGCATGTACACCAATGCCATGGGCCTTCGCCTTTTTCATGCCCTGAAAGTAATTAAAAATATTATGACAAAAAGGAAAAGGAGACAAAATAGTAAAAACAATACAGTAATTATGAATAACCTAAGTACAATAGGAACAAAGCTGATTAATTAATAATAATAAGGAAAACGATAGTTGTAATTCTAGTTCTCGGATCATTTTTTTAAGTACGACTGCAAATAAAAACCGGCAAGGAGCGAGTCGGACTCGCCCACCGAGGATACCGTATATTGAAAGGAAAAATATTTTTCCATAGTCAGTGTTTTTTTTTTTTAAATTCTTTTACACCCCAACACTTAGTTTGATTGGAAAGCGTTTTTGCTGATTACTAATAAACTGGGCTTGTTAGAGGAATCGTTTTATTTAACCTGTAATATTTAAAAACATAAACCTCCATCAACTATTTGCTATTTCAGACTTTCGTTTTGCAAAATTCGGAGATAATTTAGAAATAATGGTATGTTTACTCAAACATACCATTATTACACAGAGATGACGACTAAAGGCGCGACGAGCGGTGCCTTTGTGCCGCGGAGCGATTCTCGTCGCATGTCGCGCCTGTTTGTAGGAGCCTTTATAGAGAAGTATGGAAGAAAAATACATATTGCGCCGAACGCAAGTAAATTGAGATAATGGCAGGAGAATGATGATGTTTGTGGAAAATTTTCATCATAAGTCAAAAACTTAGCGACAGAAATTAGTATATAGATACTAGCTGAGCCCCGCGGTTTCACCCGCATAAGTCTCGATCCCGTGACAATATCGAAATGTATCCTATGTCCTAGGCCAGGTCATGGTCTATACATGTGCCAAATTTCAGTTTCGTAACAAACAACTATACAAAAAAACAAATCTTTATAATATTACTTAAATTAAAATAAAATAAAACTCTTAACACACTTCTAAGGTTTCTATAATAATGTAATTTAATCATGATTCTAAAGACACGTGGCGCCATCTATTATCAAAAGAACATTATTGTTGTTTTCCTCTGGAACAGTACTTTTCTTCGGAATGACGAGGGCGACACTGAAAGTTTTTAGAACTGGCCACTTGTAAACGATATAATAAAAAAATAAGACCTCAAAGTAAAAAAAATAAAAATGGAACTCTGCCAATATTATTGTGCATGTATTGTATTCCTCTGTCATTTGTTTACGATTTGGCGGAAAATTGAAAATTGTCTGTGTCACGTCAGCATGAATTTAACGCAAGAAAATTTTCGTACAATGATTTTTTATGACTTTCGATGTCATTTAAGTCAACACGAAAGTTATGATAGACTTCAATTGGCCTTTCACAATGAAACCCCATCTCGTGCCACTGTTTACAGTTTAATCGTGGTCGCACTAATTTCACCGATGATCTGCGTGAGGGACGGCCTTCTACAGCGACAACGGGATGATTCTCATTAGAGCGGGCCGTGCCCGGGGCGTACCGTGTACGTGAACCTGGACGGGCCACGGATTTGAAACGTTACATACATTTTACGCTACACAGTGCATGACCCGTTCTAATGAGAATCATCCCTAAAGATAACATCAGTGTTGTGCGGCGTATGATAGAGACTGACAAAAGAGTGACATTCTCATATCAGCAGATTCGGACAAGCTTAGGCATCGGTATGAGTCCAGTGCACAAAATCCTCTATGAACATTTAGCGGTCAGGAAGCTTTGTGCTCGGTGGATACCTCATCATTTGACAGAGGTCCAAAAACTCCGTCGTGTTGATAGGTGTCGTGAAATGGTTCAAAGATTTAACGGAGGTGACTCAAATGCTGTGTTCGACATACTTACGGGTGACGAAAGCTGGAGTTATTGTTATGATCCTGAAACTAAGAGACAGTCTCCTGTTTGATAGAGTCAGTCTGCAGTCTGTGTTGAGTTTCCTTCCGAGGAGTTGCCTACTAAAGTGAAGAGAGGTCGAAGCGTGGGAAAAAAGATGGTGGCGTCGTTCTTCGGAAGGACAGGTCATTACCCAACAATTGTTTTAGAGGATCGAAAAACAGTTACTGCGGAGTGGTACACTAACAATTGTTTGCCACTTGTCTTGGAAAAAGTTCGGGAGAAACGACCTCGCAGTAGGATCCTCCTTCACCACGACAACGCCTCGTCCCACACCGCCAAGCAAACAATCGACTACTTGGCGACGTCGGACGTGGAATTACTGGGTCACCCGCCCTATAGCCCCAACCTCGCACCCTGCGATTTTTATTTATTTCCGATAATAAAAGAAAACTTCGAGGAAAACGTTATGGACGCCGAGGAAGCCGTGGCTGCGTTTCAAAATGCCGTCGAAGACACCCCCCCTAAGGACGAGTGCGCAGTGCTTTACACAGTGGTTCCGTCGGATGCAGCGATGTATTGATTTAAATGGACACTATTTTGAAAAGATATAATAAAACTAATAACTTGCTAACTTGTTCAGTTTTTGATTTACTAAGAACTTTCAGTGTCACCCTCGTATATGCAAAATTTCAGGATGATCGGTTCAGTGGTTTAGGCGTGAAACGGTAACAAACAAACAAACTTACTTTTGCATTTATAATATTAGTTAGGATAGTTAGGATAACGTGGAAATGAAGCCATTTGATTCGAAAACCCACCCGTATATTAAAATAAAAAATTAAAACTCATTTATTCTATTGCAAAGAAAATAAGTTTTTTTTTTCAATTCTTTCACCTGCTTTGTAAGTGGAGAAGTATTGTTTATAACAATTCTAAATTTTAAGTTCTTGGTATTGGTAATTCCTAAAATAAACAACTGTGACAAAGGCGATCGTCGCACTCTTTTATATGAATATGACAGTCACGCGATTAATCTAGTCGCGTATGTACGTAATTTTTCAGGTAAACGCGATGATGGCTTTGGTTAGGATGAACGGTAAGGCTGCGTCCTAACCAAAAGCGATACGCGAATACGCGATATCGTCGCATTCATATGATTTTTTTTGTTCGCAAAACCGGAAGGCGCCCTCTGTCGGCGCGACCACGAGTTTCGGTACGAACGTTTTATTAGCACGGAACCAAAACATACCAAAACAATAAAAAGAAGAAAGACATTAGTTGGGAAAAAAACCAAAACGTTAATAATTTGGGTTAGTCCCGCTATGGTATGGTCCCGGTATGGCACCCTCTTAAAATACCTATCAAAAAGTCCCGCTATGGTACCCATCTTTTAGATCTACGTTAGACAATAGAAGGTACAACTGAAAAGAAAAGTGTATCTATAAATAAATACTTTTAGGAGTGTATCAATAAAACGTCTGTTTGCGATATTAAATCAGTCTTTTATTAATTCAAAATATTTATAAAAAAATATCAAACAGTAAAACGAAATATTAATTGCAATGTAATTTTTAAAATAATCAACAATATTAATTACAAATAATCAACATGGAGAAAAAGGCGCAAATTGTAAACATAAACTACAAAAAATAATAGCTTGTTCCCAACGAGTCACACCTCAACGGGTAACAGTGTGACTCGTTGGGAATGTTTTGGATAATAATTCCCAACGAGTCACAGTTACTGTTACACTGTTACTCGTTGGGATGATCCCACCTTGATTTAGGGTATCAATACATCTATCGCCACGAAATATTTTCGTTCTCAGATAAACAAAAATTGTTCCCAGGTATTTGGTACAACTTGGGGCACCCCGACTCGGACAGGTTAGGTTAGAAGGGGACGGCGGGGTCTGAAAGACCCCGCCGTCCCCTTCGTGGTTATTTTTTTTTAAACCGCCCAGAAGTAGGAGTCCCGCGAAGCGGGACTCCGTCGGCTATTGTGGAACTGATTTTGCATTGTTTGGTGACTACATTTTGGTGACAGATCTACTATTTTGAGGACAAACCCTATTATTTAAGAAACACAAAACTAATTAAATTGGTGATAGCTTACTAGTTAAGAAAAGATATTTTTTATTAATACTATTTTTTTCTTAACGCATTGTATAACTTTTCTTTACAACAGTACCAAAAACTGAAGGGTACCATAGCGGGACTTTTTGATAGGTATTTTAAGAGGGTGCCATACCGGGACCATACCATAGCGGGACTAACCGAATAATTTAATCTTTTTGTATGATGGTATCAATCAAATTTTCAATGTGTTGACAAAATCAAATCATTGCATCGATCAATCGAAAAACAGGTTCAATAATGTTCCTTAATTTTAAGCATTTTTTTACTAGCTGACTCAATAACTACTGCTATATTGACTGCACATTACTAGTGTATTAGGGGCTTAACCATCCCACTGGGCTTATTATTAGCTTGTGCTAACAATGGTTATAATAGTGCAACAGGTAGAGATCGAACTCCCGACCTCGCACCATTGGCCAACGTTTGCCTGGCAAAGGACATGAACATTCTAAAATACGAAAGAAACTAGTATAATCTTATGAATCAGTGCAACGTCGCAAAAAATTAACTTCAGCTATCCGGCTAAACAAACATATTTAAAAAAATATAACAATAATAACCCTTTTTAAGTTTAGGTAATAATAATAATACTCCCTAAATTATTTTTGAGGTCATAATTTCTTTGTGCCCTTTTCTCCATCTCATTATCATTTGAAAATGTTTACCCCTTTATTATATAATTCATTCAACTCCAGGATTTTTTATTTATAAAACGATGTGTGAACTTTTAAATAACGTGACAAACCGAACGCATAGAATGTAACCACGAGCACAATTAAATAGTCAAGAAAGGGTTTGATACCTGTGAAATTAAAAAGCCTCAGGAGAAGCAACTTTAAAAACGAAAACCTTGAAATTCAAAATGGAAAATTAAATATATCATTATTTAACACCAGCATGAATTGTTTTAGAACAGATCCATCCTAATCTAGTTCTTATTGTCAGGTTACACGTACCTTCCGGGCGGCCGTCAGCTTGTAGCAGAAGTTGAGAATCGGGTTTGGCAGACGAGTGTTGAGCGCGTTCTGAAGATTCACCTGGTATCCCTTGATAACACTGTTCGGGTACTTAGCACGCCACCATAACATCACCCAAGATAGATGGTTCTCGATCATAGAGATCATAGCATGAGCCACGACCCGCTGCTCCGAAGTCAGTGCTGTATATAACAAATAGGTCAAATCAGGCAAGCCAGGTTCCACCACCTACATTTTATGCACATGCGCAGCGTCCCGGAATAATCTAGGGAACTAGGACTCAGCTCAGCAAGCCCGTTTTTTCCCGAGAAATCTGCGCCGAATATAATATACATCAATACCGGTTCGAGCCCCCACCCAACAATGATGACGCATGACCTATATTGCTATCTTCACATTTCACACAAGGAAACTAAAAATTTGAAAAGTTGATAAGTTACTATCGAATTCAAAGCGCAAGTACCTTACTAAGACAATACGTACCCGAATCAAGATCTTTGTTGAATTTTTCACCGAGTTCTTTGATGATGAAAGTACTGTCCGCTACCTCTTCGCCGTTCAGCTCCACAAATGGCAACTGGCCCTTCTTGGAGCGGAACTTTGCCTTGTGATCCACATTCTGTGAAAGCATACAAATTAATTAATTACCTAGTTGTTATAGCAAATTGTTGTTTTACACATAAGGAAGACGAGCCGGCGAAGGCTTCTCCGAAGGATACTACAGCCTTTATTGTAAGATTACATGCCATCGAAAATGTTTATAAGTTGCAAAGCACCTAATAAATAACCTACTTAGTGACCCGTACCCAGAGGGTGCTAGCGGGACCTTATATTATATGGCAACCGCAACTCTTTGCTCCTCGTATTAGTGAAAGACGTCGCTAGATGTTTACTACTTCAGGTTGTTAGTAATTGGCATTAATTTTGGAAAATAATAAAATCATCAATAGTTCAAAGTGTTGAAACCAAATGAAGCTGCAAACACGTACCTAAGCTGTATGTGAAGACAATTAACGTATGAAGCAGCAGATTTTTGGTCGCGATTTTAGGGGGCCTGCTCCCTAAGCACGTATTCCGAAGTTTCAGCCGAAATTACGGACGTTTACGACTCCGTATCACTTACGGACTTAAGGCGGTACCCCGACCAAAACCTTGCCATAGTGCGTTATTCAGAGGCTATTAACTCATTCACTATGGGTAATAAACTACATCTAAAAGCACATTATTAATGTTCGATATCCTACCATCACATTGCACGTTTATATTTGTTTTTATGTGTTATAAATACATTTAAAATCTCCTTGTAAAAAAGTGACTAAAATTATTGATTCATTGCATCTTTTGCTAAAGGTGCCGTTCTATTACTTTGAGGATTACACTAATGGACAGATAATTTAAAAATCTAAATAATTCACGGTTTATTTTACTTCAAAACATCGCTTGTCTTTTTTTTTCTGTGAACGCTATGATAAATGAGCATGCGCAAGGAGCGAGACAGAGCGAGACTCAGCGACGGGACAGAGAAGGACCGAACGCTCAAGGTTGTTTGGTCAGGGAAGCGCCTTAAGATTCGTCAGGGGTTAAAAAAAATACTGATGAATATAGAAATAAAAGATTTTTGTAACTGACCAGGATTAATTTAGATTTAACTAGCGACCCGCCCCTGCATTGCACCGTTGTTATGACTTCTATCGAGATTTCTTTATATATTGTAAGTTTAATATTACATTCCGGAACAAATTCTCTAAACGAACGTATAAACCGTATCAAAATCCATTGAGTAGTTTAGAAGAACAAAATGGTCACAGATAAGACACGACAAGCGTCTTTTATTTTTATCTAGCTTCTGCCCGCGACTTCGTTCGCGTGGAAGTAGTGCGACAACACGATAAACTAAAATAACAACCTCATTTTTATAAAACTTTCCTGTTCCTACGTTTGTAGTTTTGGTCTCAGCGGCCGAAATGCAAAGAGTCAGGACTGGTGACGCGGAAGTAAGCGACACCCTAAAGTAGTCCGTGTGAGAAGCAGCTCGTCCTGAGGACGACACTCAGCTTTCAGTAGTAATTCCCCATTGCTTGCGATTTTAGTAATTTAATGAAAGCCTGCGTTCAGAACATAACATAACATCACGCCTGTATTCCCCGAAGGATTAGGCAGAGGTGTACCTATAGTACACCCACATTTCGCCAGTTATGTATAAGTCCCATGTAATAGGGGGAGCCTATTGCCATCAACCGGGCACAAAACCAGACTCCGGGCTGCTACTGAGAAATTCCAGATGGAAAAACGCAATAACACTGCCCGACCTGGGAATCGAACCCGATACCTCATGCTCAGCAGTAGCGCTTGCGACCACTAGACCAACGAAGCAGTCAAAGCCTGCGTTCATGTTTATGTATACTACCTAATGGCACAACACTGATACACTGACTCATGGTTTCTTACAGATTATTCCTGACGAGCGGCTATCACTAAAATAATATAACAGTAGATTGTAAACACACGGGATTTCTAATTAACAGTCACCTAACCATAGATATTGCACGACTCATGATGCGAAGCATCAGAGAGTGCTTTACGACCGAAAAATTTTTTTCGCCTCATTTTGGCGGTTATTTTTATTATTATAGCCTTGTTAGTTCACGGAATCAAGATATTTTGCATACTATTGTCGAGATAATTTAATGGAGATTAATTTCATACTTTTTAAAAATTGATTTACTGCAATAGAATTGGAAAAAACACCAAAATAGGTCAAAAAAAAATCCTGTCCGTCATGTGTGAAACCCGGAAACACTGTAACTTGTGAAAAAATCCATTGAGTTAATTTTTTTTTTTTAAATTCTATTCGACGATTGTAGGTCACTGAATGCGAATGATTAATTAATTCAGTGTCGTTTAATTGCAATTAATAAAAAACGAAAACTACAAGACTGTATATCTATATATATCCATAGAAAATTAACATATGGATGGTGAAATATCTATAGATATTATGTACATTTATTCCACCAGGGGCGCTTGTGCAGTACCTTCTTCCTACTACAGTTGTTTTTTCGGCAATTAATTTTGAACGACTTAAGTTTTTTTTTTTTTTTAATATTTCTTAATTAAATGAGCATTATGAGTCGTGCACTTTTGGATTTTCCAATTTTTTTTACTTTTATTATATCCAAAGATGACAGAAGATGCCTGAACTTTATGTTTTTCTGTGTACGTTTTACGAACTATCACAATATAAGAAAAGAAAAAAGAAAACAGTAGCAGTTTCAGTATAAGAAAATGTAAAAAACATAACCCTCCTTCTGGCGCAGTAGGGTAAAAAACGAAGCACAACAAATATCAATCGTTGGGATTCAAGCATAGGTTTGTAAAACAGTCGTCGAACCGCTAAGCTATTTGCTTTGTTGAAAGTTGACTAAAATAGATGATTGACGGCAGCGGGATGATTATCATTTAAAAGGTTAAATCTGTAAATTCGTTTCTAATTCAGCCCAGTGAAGTAATGGAATAATTCGACTGTTGTCATAACCTGGTATATTGTATTCTCTCTCATCTCTGTCTCATTTCCTACGAAAATTATGGGAAGTTTTTTTGCGATTTCTGACTTTTCTAGTACTCAAACTGTAAATGTAAATCCATTAATCCAATCGCTAATTAATCTACATGGTAGTATAAAAGTAAAGGATGATTCCACCGAACGGCTCGCATCGCATCGCTTCGGATCGGAAAGGATACGAACGGATGCGGCGACAGACGATCGCGTCTGGCAGGATGTCGACGCATATGTTCGGCTCCGTACCGTCGGCGTCGCTTGCGTATATATCCGTTTCTGCGCCTAGTGCGCCTAGTCAAATAGTTTCAGACCTACCGTGTTGACTTGTTCTAATTCGGATGAATTTGTGAACGGATACGACGACAGGCGAACGGAGCAGTTCGCGCGTCGGAGCATACTTTCGGCTACGATCGCGTGTCGCGGAAGACGCCCGCGGTCAAGCGGCTTGTGCGCGGCTTGGTAATATAGACTTTAAATACTGTGTACACGATTTAATATCGTTTAAAGATTGTAAAATCCGTTCCGATCCAATGCGATGCGAGCACTTTGGTAGAAATCATCCTCTAGTCGCTTTTCGTGTCTGTCTTAGTAGTAGATTCTTTTACAGCACATGATTGTATAGAGCAGTGTTTTCCAAACATTGTTCTGCCATGGCCCGGTAATTTTCACACTGCCCCTTCGTGACCCACTTAATACTTTTAAACCCAAGTTGGTTCCACTATGTAAAATAATACACACTTATTAATAGGAATATTTACGATGCGTCGATCGATAGCAGGTATTATTTTGAAAACCAGGCGGGAATGTTGCGACCCGGTATTTTATTTTGATGGCCCGGTACCAGGTCGCGACCCGGCTAATGGGAAACGCTGGTATAGAGCCCAAAAAGTTATTATCTTATTATGCACACAACAAAAATGAATATTGGCATTGCAAGTCCAGTGGAAAGATGAATATTTTTGCCTGTTATGTATACCAAACAGCTTGTTCGATTTGACTGTATCTTAGACAGACAACCCACGGGGTTTTAGTGAGGGACAGTAGGCATGATGCTTTTGCAATATTCGAAATACAAAACCGAAATATACTCGGAGAAGCGTCACAATTTTTACAGATTATAAATTGATGTCGGTTTTCGTGTCTGTATGTGTGACGTTTTTCTTCTAAACTCCGCAACGGATTTTGATGCGGTTTTCGCTTTCATTTAGTGAATTTATTCCGGGAGGTTTGTGTATAAATTTACTTTAATATTAAACTTAAAATAAATAAATCTCGGGGTTTTGTCAAGTTGTAAAAATAAAAACGGTACGAAGCAGAGGCGGGTTGCTAGTTGGGTATATTCAGGAATTTGTTATTTCTACTTTGTTATTATTATTACATTAGCATAATTAGGATATCCGGTAACGGTGTAGAAATAAAGGGGTTGTTAGATAAAAAGCTAATGCCAGCTAATTAGGAAAGTAGTTATTTAATTTCGAGATGAATTAAGTAGTTTTAGAATATTAGGACGGTTGCATAAGGCAGATTTAATTTTTGAGTATTAATCATTTGAGGCGGTAAACTTAGTTACTGCGGCCAGTTCGGGGTGAGCTACACAATGCTCCTAAGATTTAAAGAAGTAATTGATTGCAGACGTTTATGGGAGATTGGCCGGAGAAGGCAACACACAGGAAAGAGTGGAAAGCTGTGGAGGAGACCTTTGCCCAGCAGTGGGATAAGAAAAGTTGAAAACATAAAATGATTTCGACATTGGGTATATTTAATGTACCTACTGCTTTCTTTTAGCATAGCAACCGCTTTAAGGATCGTACACACAGGCGCGACGCGACAGCCAGACACAAAAGCACCGTGTGTCGCGCGACGAGCGGTGCCTTTGTGTCGTGCCGATGCCGATTTCGGCCGCGCGCAGTCCTATTTTGCGCGCACTCTAGTAACATAGGTATTGCCCACGACCCGTAACGTCATAGCGACAAGACTAGTGACGAGATGTTGGACCCACAGATTAAAAGTACGGTAATTTAAAATCAATTCAATTTCTCAGTTGGACAAAGTCCTAGTGTCCATGTAATGTAGTTATAGCGAAATGCGAATAGGTATTTGCGATTATTTCCATTTTTCCATTAGCGCGAAGGATGAGTAAAGGCACGTACACACTGGCGCGACGCGACAGCGTGACACAAAGGCACCGCCTGTCGCGCAACGAGCGGTGCCTTTGTGTTTAGCTGTCGCGTCGCGTCTGTTTGCGGGAGCCTTAACGTACTATTTGCCGTTAGTTTTAGATTTGAATGTATTTACAACATTTACTATAAGTATTAACGTAAACTTATTAAATTACTTCATACTTTTTAGAAAGAATACAGAATAGTACGTCATTTAAAATAGAGATGGCACTAGTAGTACCACGTAATTCGCAATTGTAGGAGATGATTCATTCGTCTGGAGATAGTTCATAATGTACAGACAGGTTGAAGGTTCCTCTCTTGATTAACCCACCCTATGTATCAGGCGAAGGTCATTTACAGGAATGTTATACTTTAGAAGACCATGAGACGAGCTTAGCAACGTGTTATCTGGTACTCGAACAGGAGCTTTAAAAATTACCTAGGACTTTTTATAAAAAAATACAGATACAGGTTATTACAGGTAGGTAGATATTACTAGGGTGTGGATCCTGTTCTGTTTTTTTTTTTACTAGATCGTATTGCACCTAGATATATTATATTCTGTTACTTATCAAAATATTTTATCTTTAAAAAAGTACTTTAGAAAAAACGTAAATTTTCTTGTAAGAATCCACAAAAAGCAGAAATCTCTATAAGAAGGTAGCCGATTAAAATACCACAAGCTAAAACTAAAACCTATAAATCGTATAATCGGATTAACACACGTAGTTGCCAGTACCAACTAGGTAGGTACATCGTGTAGGTACCTCATCTAATACAAAAATTATCCGTTAGTAGACTTTGTTACACTTTCTCAGCAGTGTCTTGAATTTAATTCCACGTGGTACCTATCAACAGGTCGTTCGCTGCCTGCGTGGTAACAGAGAAAAAGTTTGAATTATTGTCAACAGACAGGCTGGGAGTTTAAGTATGCGGGATTGGGTCGCCCGGGCCTCGGAGGGAAGCGTAGGGCCGGCCTGAGGGGTACGGGGCAGGACGAGCGGCGGGGCTGCGGCTGGGGGCGAGAGCGGAGGGGTCCCAGCCGTTTGGTTTATCTGGTACGGTATCCATGGCGACGGGCTCCAGACTTTGCCGAGCGTAGCCCGCCGCGCCGCGCGGGGAGAGAGCAGCTGTATTGATTTCGACTAGCGAGGTTCAGCGGCCGGCAAACCCGCGCCGCCCGCCGCGCCGCGCCTCTCATGCTCATCGGCTTGAGCCCCAGCTTCATTATTATCAGTCAAATCATATCGTATTATACGTTATTGTAGTTGTTAAATTAAAAGCTCCTTCACCGAGTATTTACCAATAATAATAAATTAATGCAATTGATATCATCAAGAGTTCCGTATATTATGCAGATACTTGTCGCCACTATAGATAAATAATTTATTACATTATGTTCAGTGATTGTAGGCTTACATATAAATTATTTATTTAATTGAGTCCAGACGATATAGGTACATAATTAATTATACGAGTACATAATTATATAGGTTGAGAAACTGTAGTATCAATCATGCCAAAAATTCCGTCCTAAACACAATGAATCGCCGTCAATGAGTGGAGGCACTTAATTTGTATGGCACAGGCGCCTATATGTATATATTTGAGCTAATAAACTATTTGAGCTAAAACACTAGTTCATTCATCTTATGACCAGACAAATTATGTATAAATGCGGTCTTATTGACAAACGTTTTAAATCCAAATATTTCGCTATTTGACTCATATTTTATGGTACCTAATTAAGAAAATAAAAAAATATTATTTCTTAAGATTAAAGCCACAAATTAGAAAGAATAGAATAAAGGCTCGTGCACACTGGCGCGACGCGACAGCGTGACACAAAGGCATCGGCTGCCGCGCGACGGGCGGCGCCTTTGTGTCGGGCTGTCGCGTCGCGCCTGTTTGCGGGTTTGCCTTTAGCCTACGCCTGCATGTATCCAACCAAGACCAACTACATGAACTGTTATACGATAGTGGAGCAATGAATTTCGCTATATAGCAACTAAAATAAATATAAAATATAATAGCTTAGTTGTACGTAATAATAATTATGATAACGCGGAGCAATGTTTTCAATTTATATAATTATACGCAAAAGCAAAAAGGTACTTCGTATAAAACCAACTTGACAATAGAACAATGAATGTGTGAATTCTTTGATTTCTTGAACTGCATACCTATTCTTTACGTAGTTAATTTGAACTTTATTTTTGTATTTTATTATACAATTTTTAGTGGCATACTTTACATAGTTAAGCCATTGTATGTAGGCTGCAGCAGTCGCTAGTGATTTATTAACATTCCTTGAAGAGTTCCTCTCCATCTTCGAAGTTAGCGAAGTTAATCAGATCTTCACCTGATTCATTTGGGGCCAAGTAGAAACTACCTATGCCTTTCAATTAAAAAAATATCTTCAGTTGAGAAATGCCGGCTACGAGGAGTCTCTTCAATAATATTAATGTATTTCAGATTTATTAATAACGTAAGTTAGATACACTATCTACCATGAAGTAACATACTCTTGTACACCGAACCAAACTAGCTAAATAAACTATCACTAAAATTCCTTACTTTTGGCTATGAGAATTTGAAAGCTATTCTGCAAAAAAATATGTCTAAATTTAAAAATAATATTGACGTAACTAAAATTTAATTTGACAATCGCGACTCCGCGTGGTACTTGTTTGCCCTACCCCGTGAATTTTTTTTAGAGCCGGAGTCGCCCATGGGTGGCAGCCTCGGCGTGTTTTATATGGAATTTTTCACTTTTTGTATGGAAAATATTTTTAAAAAAATACCTACATATAGAGTTATAAGGGTTTCATAAAGGGGGTCGAAATTTTCATTATTTTTGCGATAGGACACACCGTTTTCGAGATATAAGCAAAATAAAATACAGTACTGTTTCTGCCCCTGAAGTCGAAGTGTCGTGGTGAATCTTAGTTCATGACAACTGATTTTATTCCACACCTTTTTAATCGCGATTAAAAATAGCCAGATTTAGTTAAGACAACCAAAATTTTAGGAGAAAAACGTCAAATTCAGAATACCAAAATTGGCATTTTCACTGCTGTCAAACTAAATTATAGTTAAGTTGTGTCAATTTAGTCTATTTCAGAATGAGAAATCGTCGTTTGACAGGATTATACTAAATTTTAGTGATCTCTAGTCTAGTTTAGAGAATTTTGTGACAAGAGAACCGGCACCACTATCGGTGTAGGCTTTAAACGTTTTATCACAAATTAGCCAGCGCCTTCGACCGCGAGAATTTCTTGTTTTAATTTAAAGTAGGATCCCTAGGTAGCTTCCCATTACTGAACGAATTTTTCGAATTGGATAAGTAGTTCCGAAGATATAGGCTCTTTTTATTATTGAATCTTTAAGGGCGGATTTTACCAACGTGTGTCGGTATGTTTTAGTAAATAAAACTGTCGCAAAATCTAAGAACAGGAAGAAAAAATATTTTTGAAAAGGTATAAAGTTTATCAGACTTCCTTCATAATGTCGTTAGTCCTTTCGTGTTTCTTTTGTTTATCATACTTGATACAGAAGAGAAAGTCGAGAGAAATCTAGAGAAATATGGAAGAAAAAGACATGTCGAGCCGACCCCAAATAAATTGGGATCAGGGCAGGAAAATGATAATGATGATCATGACTTGATCAGTGTTTCTAGCACTAACTGACCCGCGCGGTGCCCGGGATGCGCTCGGGTTAGGGTTGTCAGGCCCAAAAACAGAAAATCCGGACACAGATTCATATTTAGCCGGACATTTTTTTTCTGAAAGCCTGAAGCTTTGGTTTTTACACAAAAACAAAAAATGTTTATTTTATTTGTGTATTAATTTGAGACTTACTCTACTCTTAATTATGTTTATTACATTATTATGAATCACATTTTGTTCTTATTATACTAATTTATAACTACTTTACTGACATTGAAAGTAACCAAAAAAATCAATAACTAATCAGCCTTATCATTTATTTGTAAATAAATTATATTATAGATAGGTGTAACTTTCCAGTTTACAAAAATAAAATAATTAAGTATCTTTAAGGGTCCTACAAACAGGCGCGACAGGCGACGCAAAGGCACCGCTCGTCGCGCGACGATCGGCGCCTTTGTGTCGCGCTGTCTCGTCGCGCCTGTCTGCGGAAGCCTTTACGTTTCGTGCACACTGACGCGACGCGACATCGTGACACAAAGGCACCATGTGCAGCGCGACGGGCGGCGCCTTTGTGTCGGGCTGTCGCGTCGCGCCTGTGAGCCTATAAGGCTCGTGCACACTGGCGCGACGCGACAGCCTGACATAAAAGCCCCGCCCGTCGCGCTGCACATGGTGCCTTTGTGTCACGATGTCGCGTCGCGTCAGTGTGGACGATACTTTACTCCACTTTATACCTAATATAATAGGAGACGGGACGGAGTTGACCAATACCTAGCCTAACAAAAGCCGGACAGGCCGGACACGATAAGGAAAGCTTCGGTTTATAAAATAAAAACGTTTGCTTTGAATTGCTCTGACAATACAGATTGAATACTAAAAAGAACAAAGGAATACTTGTTTTTTTTTTGTTTTATAAAAATAATAAACCTATAACTTGTATTTCCTATTGCCATTTCATCTCCTAAACTACGTAGGACGTACAAGTTACAACCCTTTCTCAGTTCAAACTAGAAGTTTTTCAAAGATCTAGTTTCTGTGTTTGGCAGTCTGGGCAATGCGAGTCTTACATTAGGTCAAGAATTACCGATCTTGATTTAAATTTGTTATGCATGCAGCATGATAGAACGGAACGACAGACAAGTATTTCTTTTTTGTAACACTATGCTCAGATAATGAACGATATATCTCATAGCGAGGGCGCTGGCGACGACAGCCCGGGCGGAGGCACACCCCGGCCGGGGAAGGCGCAGGGGCGCGGGGTGGCCGGGGTTGGTCGATGGCCGGCCCGGCGCGGGCGGGGTCGCGCAGGCGCTCTTACGATCTCATTCAGGTCGAAGCCCTCGCGGTTGCCGACCCCAACGTCTAGGCGTTCCCTCACCTAATAATTACATTTTCACCCGATTTTACACTGAGTATTAGGGCATTATAAATATATTATCTCAGCATAACTGATGTTCTCAATGAATTAAGTAACTAACTTTTGTAAAAACAATGAGCTCATGAATGGGGTTCACGATAACAATGACTCGGTTCTACTTAAGCAGCTCGGGCACTTGTCGTATAAGAATAAAGTTATAAAAAATATCAAATAAACAGCTATCCATCAAGAATCCAAGACAAAAGTCGAACAAATAAATAATTAAGTTGGTCGCTTAGCAATCCCTAAAATAGTACGGAGAAAAGGATTTACCCTTTCCGGCTTGTTAACAACATGAACCAGTAGAACACGTTTCAAATTAAAAAAACAAATGCACGCCTGTATTCTTCGACGGGAGCTGTGATACCTAAACCCACATTTCACCAGTTATGTCCAAGTCCCTAGGGCCCAAGTGTCTATTGCCACACACCGGTCACAAATCTAGACCGCTTCGCCTGATTCATATCTTATTGTGGCTTACTTGCGTTGTAATATCTTGATTTAAAAAGAGTCCTTGGAGTTTCTTGCCCGTTCTTCTCCATAGAGATCTACGTTTTGGAATGGGCAACTAGCTTCAACTTTCTGAGTAACTGACCGACTCTTTGACAATTCAAAAGTGCCTGTAAATGGTTTAATTGAAATAAATGCTTTGACTTTGAGTTTGATAATAGTGTTCAGCCTAAGCTCTAATTCAAATTGTATACATACAAAACGTTACTTCGACTGTTTAGCATGTTTTCACTAAATATGTGAAATACCTCGCTAGGTGGAAGAAATAACATTCATTGAATCGCGGCTAATTTTAACAATGTACGTTACTGTTAAGTATCGTGTGTTAAGTGTAAACAATGCAACATCACACAATGTGCTACCGTTACTTAAACAGTAGCGTTCGGAGAACGATCAAGCCATTGTGCTTGTGCTACTATTTCAGGCTTCAGTTTATTGATTGATGCACTAAGATACACGATAGGTACTCTTAGTGAATCCATCTACTTACAAAAAACTGGCCATTATCATTAAGTATTAAAATAGTCAATTTACATTGGGATTCTGATACAAAGAGCTTATTATCGTGTTTGGTGACGTAGCAGTAAGTATTACTTATTTGCGTATTGAATGCAACAAAAACGAATAACTACTGTACGAATAGGGGTATAGGTACTATGTAATTACGATAATGATACAACTTGCGAAGAATATTGTCGGACTGGAATTTACGTTAACTCGCTCACGTTCAGAAAGCAGACAACCGTCAAACGGGGTGAATAGGGATGCAAGGGTGAATCGTAACGAAACTTTAAAATTGTAATAATATAGTTTGTTGCCAACAAGGGCACTTAATCGTCAATTATAATACAGTAAATACATTAGATTCCTTTTTGGCAACAAACTATATTATTTCAATGTTAAAATCCCTTTTAAAATTTCGTCTCGATTCACCCCTACATCCCTATTCACCCCGTATGACGGTATCGTTAGTGTCTTAGAGAGCTACTCGACTAAAGGACCAAACTAAATAAAATGAAACCTTCCTATTCAAAATATCGACTACCACAAGGGACATGTCTAACAGTTCTAGTCGAAGCACCAGAATCGCAGCTGATTGCATTTTTTTAAATATCCTATTCCTATTGATTAATACATTGGTAATACTCGCCCTAAGCCAGGCGGTAATAAGTTATTTAGATTATTAGGTATACGTAAACCTAAGCAGCTAGATCTCTATTGAAATCCAATAAAACGTTATTTCATCCTTACACCTACTTCTATCCATACAGCAAGAATTTAAATCGCTGCAGACTCATCTTGTAATTTGATGCTTTTATTATTGTATGACCCAATGTCGTGTTATTCCGTGAATGAATATGTTTAGTTATTCAGAAGACAAACAGGACATTACTAACATGCCTATTCTGTACGGAAAACGATTCGCGATGGCAGATCCAAAATAAAACATCTGCAAATTAGTAATAGTAGTTTTACTGTATGGAGGACGTTTGTATTGGATGCTGGTTTGAGTTTAGTGAATTATAAGACTGATTAACTCCCTCCTTTTGACGCAGTCGAGTAAAAACTGAACTCCGACACACTGTTTATCAAACAAGACGCAACTTGCGAGTCATTACGAGTCTGTACGACTTAAGGCTCGTACACACTGGCGCGACGTGACAGCCCGACACAAAGGCGCCGCCCGTCGCGCGGCACGCGGTGCCTTTGTGTCAAGCTGTCGCGTCGCGCCAGTGTGTACGAGCCTTTAACATTATCGATAGATAGGTCTAATAGAAGTACTAACATCAGACTCCGGCAATACTTTGCAGGTCCGATTTTACTGAAAAGGTGTGAATGTGATGCATGAGCATGACCCCCGTTAGGTATAAGAAAAGTTATGAGTTGATTTATTTTTTATTTCTCAGAATTAGGTAATTAAGCGAGTGACGTATGTGAAGCTACTGGCTTCTTATAATAATAGTCTCCAGTAGTGTGCCCGGAACTTGAGAAAGTGCAGCCGACATACCGTAGCCGCACGATTTCATAGCTCAGTGGCTAACTCGCAGCTGCGGTTTCTCGATCGCATTGCAACATACATGTAGGTATTACCGATTTGAGTTAGTCCAATCGAATGAAGAAATATTAGTTCGTCACAATAAGATGACAAATAAACAAGATAGGTACCTCACTTGGTTTCATTTCAAGTAAAATTGGTTACATTTGGTGGGTAGGTATAGGTACCTGTCCTACCGAATTGCTGAACTGATTCACACAATGCATTATAATTATTTTATTGGTTTTGACTTTTGACATACCTACCTTTTACTTTTTTTGTTCAATTAATAAAATACATTACATTTGCTATCTTTCATTGAGGGATTCCACGCACACACACGATCTACAATTGTTCATGAAATCTTGATCAATTTGGAACCAACTCGGGAAACATTCGCGAAAACAATGCGTAACATACAAAACAATATACAATAATCGAACTGAAAACCTCCCATATGCTAAATAAGAAATCCATAAAAAATTACAATCGTATTGCGATTTGAGAACCTCCTCCTTTTTGTTTAAAGTCGGTTAAGAAGGTCTCTAAAGTAGGTGTATTGACTCTATTGTCATAGTTTTAAAATAATTAATTATAAAAGAATAGTCAAACTAATTGTTATGTGTTACATGTCTACTTTCATAATTGGGTCACTGTGAAAATATGGTACGGTAACGTTCCTTACGGGGCCTAGTTGCAATGCGTAATGAAGGTCATACTATAACGGTGCAGGTGCTAGTTATTAATATAGAGCCTATCCGAGTCGAATACGAATTGATGGCTTTACAAAGTAGCATTAAGCAAGTCAATGCGCACTTCCGTCGTGCAAATGTAGACAGGACGGCTGGCGCGGATGGCGCGCCGCGCTGGCCGGCCCGCATTCCACCACCAAATACGTCGCACGAAACACGACTCTCAGTTGGAATAATAAACGCATTGTTGCTGATGCCTCACAAAGCAGGCGAAATCGATTACACACATGATACGAACAACAGACTCACTGTGACGACGTTATAATTAGGTATAACTGCTGTGTTTATAAACGGGCTTTATGTTTTATGCCTAAGCTCAATGAAGTCTAGTACATCTAGGCTTTTCTACTTAGCAATGAGACTGGTACTATCATAATATCTGTACTTAATCTCTACATAGTATAAAACAAAATCGTTTTTCGTGTCTGTACACTTATACTCGAAAGGTTTAGGTAGTTAAATAAAGGTAAACAAATCGTAAAAAAGGTTTTTTATAGTTGATACTTTCTTGTTTAAAAATACGTTATAAGAAAATTAAAGTTATTTGCGATTTATACGATAGTTTCCTCTTTTATTAATGTATGTTGTAAAACTTTATCATTTATTCGTAAACTATACTCTTCGTACATGTAATTGTTTGAGGACAATTTTTTTGTTAGATTTATAAAATAGTATAATATTTTGTAATCTGTCTATTGTAAAGAGCCCAAAAAGACAGGTTCCCTAAACCTTTTAGAAAATACAACGAATTAGATAACGTAGCTAAATTGAAGAGTACACCTGTGACGTAGTATGGCAACTGAAATAGCAGGTATTACGTTTAGTCAGTTAACCAGATGCCTTATAATATAAGTTGTAGATGAATTAGAAAAAATGTTATATGGTGTCACTGTATTGCGGCAGCCACCATACCACTGTGAGCGCAATTTAATTGATTTTATATGGGCTCAAGTTAAAGGGTTTGTAGGCGAGAAAAATAAAACTTTTAAAATGTCTGACCTAAATATTCTTTTGCCAGAGGCTTTAGCTAATGTGACTGCTGAGAATTGGAAAAGTTGCGAGAGTCATGTACTAAAAGAAGAACAGAAAATGTTTAAATTAGACAAAATAATTGATGATACCACTGAACGCTTTATTATTAATGTGACAGATAGTTCCTCAAATTCAGATTCAGAATAGAGCCTATTATTATGGGACTCAAAATAATATGATTTTAACATTTGAAATAAAAGGTTTAACATCTATGAGTCACGTGGTTTCTTTTGTTTACCTTTATTTAACTACCTAAACCTTTCGAGTATAGATGTTTTATAGCAACGGATTTTCATCAATAGACAGAGTGATTCAAGAGGAAGGTCATATAGAGATAGAGAAAAGCCGAGAATTTTAAGGATTTGTAATGTGATGTAAAAAACATATTTTTGTGCGCTTACATTGCTAACGCCGGCTAAACCTTAAGAGATAAAACAAAATAATGTACTACGGAATTGGATATCTTAAAATGATCTACAACAAAAATGTCCGTGATGGTAATATGACTATCTCATAAGGATAACCCACAGTAACCATTTTTATCTCTTACATATTATTTAAAAAAAATGGGTTATTCACGAAGCTATTTTAAACAATACAGTATTAATTTATCCAATTTAATACGTTAGATACGTTGTGCACTTAATGTAGAAGAATATCTTAGAAGACATCACAGATTTAAAAGTGTAGTAGGTATATCCTGTAGTGTTGTCTAATCATAATAATAATATTATTAATCACTCCACACTGACACCACATTAGTATCTACATTGCACTCGTACGAAGCCGGGGCGGGTCGCTAGTTATTGATATTAGGAAGTCTCACTGGTCCGCCTAACAAGCATAAAATATTGGGTTTTGGCTGAATCCATATTACAGATATATGTAGGTAAACAGTGTTTTAGGGTTCCGTAGCCAAATGGCAGAAATTGAAACCACAAAATTTCGTCGATGTCGGTCTATCCGGATGACACACAACCATTTAACTCGGGAGACTATTGGCACTGTATCCATGGAATGGGAAAGGGGTATTCAGTGCACCGCTAAATACTGGTGTCGCCAAATTACGAAAAAATATATTAGGAGTGCCACTCCCCAGTCCCCATATAACCCCTAAATCGACATTTATTTTTATTCTTGTCGTTTGTTTGTTCGTGAGATATGGGAAATAACTTTAACTTTTCATATTTTTTTTCTAGATTTGTTATGAAATACAAATAACTCGCACTTTACCAAAAAATAAAGGTATATCAATTTTTTTTTAATGAATAATGAGTTAATGGTTCCTAAAACAATTTCCTCGTATCTCCTATGTATTAAGGCTCGTGCACACTGGCGCGACGCGACAGCGTGAAACAAAGGCACCGCGTGCAGCGCGACGGGCGGCGCCTTTGTGTCGGGCTGTCGCGTCGCGCCTGTTTGCCTGAGCCATTAGGATTTCCATAAACATACCTAGTTAAGTAAAATACACGCAGTACCGCAAAACACCCGACTAAAAAGGAGGTTTCATAACTGTAACATCTCTCATAACGTACTTCGAAATCCTAATCCTCCCAGGAAGTCGAATAACTGTACTAATTTCCCCTTGATCTAAAAGATACCCGGGTGAAACTTCGCTCTCGCTTGAAGAACTTTCTTCACGTTGAAGTAAAGCTAACGGTTGAAAGTATGTCGCATGCATTACGCATTACACGCGTTTGGTTTAAGTGCCAGTATCGTACTGGACCTAGCTTTTCTAAGAAAGCTTCCAGGTTTATTAAAGCAGTAAATTACAATTTCCCAAGCAGTCGTTGATAGCGTTTCATATAGCTAGGGAATAAAGTGATAGGAAGAATAAATCCTATCAAAAAGTCATCGTTTTAATTTAAGGGGGAAGCGATAAGGTTACCCTGGCGCTTTCGCTTTTTTCGGTCCAAAATACGTACATTACCATGGATTACAATTTTATAAATATCTTCCATCTTGAATATTCCTATTAACTGGGTAAGCAGGTTTGGAAGGTACCACAAAATACATTTACATCGAATGTACACAAGATCAAAGCACCATAGCTCAATTATTTAATAACCTATATGTTTCAAA
The DNA here is from genome assembly GCA_916610205.1 of Griposia aprilina. Classification (NCBI taxonomy): domain Eukaryota; kingdom Metazoa; phylum Arthropoda; class Insecta; order Lepidoptera; family Noctuidae; genus Griposia; species Griposia aprilina. The sequence goes on from OU744283.1 coordinate 10,471,293, forward strand.
ATATACAATTATTTTTAATTGAATAATTGCTGATGTGGAATAAACTGAATGTGTATTGTGACATGATTGACGGGTATTTTTAGTTTTATTGTCCCGCCATTGATGGTATGTTAATGTAGTAATGTATGAACAAGGTTAATACTAGAGGGCAATGGCCGCGGGCGGATACCGCACGTCCTACACCCTCCCTCACGCTAGCTAAAGAGACTACACAACACATGGATGCTTTTAACGTATAGTTCCAACTATTATTATTACATCCAATTTATAATGTTGGATGGCTACAATACGTTACAAAACCAATAACTACCGCAGCGTTTTTTATGTTAGTATTAATGTAATGTATTGTATGGATGTGTATGTATGTCGATTGATGGCAATAGGCTCGCCCCATATTACGTGGGACTTAACTGGCGAAATGTGGGAGTACTAAGGTACACCTCTGCCTAACCCTTCTGGGATTACAGGCGTGATGTTATGTTTATGTGTTAATGTAAGAAATTGTTTACATATTATTATTATTATGAATTGTATTTGTGATATTTATTACTAATTATTATTAATGATGACATCTTTCCTCTAGTGAGGCATTGGTACATAGGTAAGTAACTGCAATAAACTTTGTTTATTTTCCTCTCTTTACGCAAATAATAATTACCCGTCTTATCCTCTCTTTGCAATTAAGTAGTACTTAGATACTTATACCTACATACCGGTTTTGTATTTATTTATGATAGTACATTCATACGTTATCTTAATTATTATCATCAAGAGACCGAACGCAAAGGGGCCAAAAACGAAACCGAAAATTAAATTAAATCTTTTGCTGTTGATGGGTTTTCGTTTGGTTAGTTCCTTTACTGGACTTATTAAAAGTGAAAGAACTGCATCGTCAATCTTCTATATATATACAGGGTGGAATTTTGTAATGCCACCTGGAGGGAAAGTACTCTTAATACTGCAGATAGAAAGTTTTACTCAAAGGAAACATTCCTTTATTTTTGAATAGAAAGCAAACTGCATTCAAAGATTTTCGAAAATTCTCTTCTCCCACACCCGGGAATCGAACCGGCTAAAATCTGAAAAAATTATACCCTGTACTTTTATTGCATCGATCGTTAGGGTCAATTATAAGGATGATATCTCTCTAACAAACATGATAAATTAAATGAAAACCAGGAAATCTTAAATTAATTTAATTATTTACAAAAAATGGTAAACTAACTAATTAGTTGCTCGAAGTGGGCTCCATTCTCTTGGATACACAAATTTATTCTTTTAACGAATTCATTTCTAGTAACCTTTAATAAAGTGTTGTGGTGAATATTATAAATCTTATTCTGAACTTCAACTCTCAACGCGTCATTCGCATAAGATTTCATGTAAATTTGATTTTTTACATATCCCCACAAAAAAAAATCTAATGGGGTGAGATCTGGCGATCTCGCAGGCCATCTGATTGTGCCGTTTGTACCAATCCAGGTATTAAAATGGTTATTAATGTAGGCAGTAGTGATTCTGCTGTTATGTGCTGGAGCAACATCTTGCTGTAGAATTATTTGGTTTCGCTCTTCCTCGGGGACACCATTTAACTCGTTTCTTATGAGATCCAGTATTTCAATATACTTGACAGTGTTTAAATGACCTTCATACACGTGGACTAACACTACATTATTTCTCATAATTCCGCACCAAACGTTGAAAGAAAATCTTACTTGATTGTTAGTTTCATGAACACGAACAGGATTCACTCGAGACCAATAATGGTTATTGCGGCGATTGTACATGCCATTATTGCTGAAGTTGGTTTCGTCAGACCATACAATGTTACTCAAAAAATTAGGGTTTCGGTCAATTTCTCCAAGCATGTTTTCACAAAATTGTAATCGTCTGTCACGATCCCCAATATGCAATTTTTGCACCAACCGACCTTCACGATAGCATTTATACTTATACTTTTTCAGCACTTTAAGTACGCGAGTGTGGGTTGTTCCTAATTCATTTGCAGCATCTCTACTTGAAGCCTTTGGAAATGATTCAAAGTATGTTAAAACATCTAGTTCAAAATCGAAATAGTTTTGCTGAATAGTTTGCCGTCTCTTCTTGAAACCACCCGTATTCTTTAAATTTTCTACCATTCTTTTCAATACGAACCGAGTTGGTGCCTGTCGGTCTTGATATCTCTCTCCATACCACCGCAGAGCTAGATTCACGTTTTTGTTATTTAAAAAATAAGCTTCCATTAAATCAAACTGTTCTTGATAAGCCATTTTCACCGTGAGACAAAATGTGAAATGAGTTGTAAAAACGATCAAATGTGAATAACAACTATGACAATCTAATTTTCAAATTTTAATCTAACATTCCATATTTAAATTACCTCATACACGCAGCTACGAGTATGTCGCAAAGGAGTCTGCATTACAAAAGATGGATGTTAGTTAAAGAGTTTAACTTGACTCATTGAATTTGTAACTTCAGATTTCCTGGTTTTCCTTTCATTTAATTTATCATGTTTGTTAGAGAGATTTCATCCTTATAATTGACCCTAACGATCGATGCAATAAAAGTACAGGGTATAATTTTTTCAGATTTTAGCCGGTTCGATTCCCGGGTGTGGGAGAAGAGAATTTTCGAAAATATTTGAATGCAGTTTGCTTTCTATTCAAAAATAAAGGAATGTTTCCTTTGAGTAAAATTTTCTATCTGCAGTATTAAGAGTACTTTCCCTCCAGGTGGCATTACAAAATTCCACCCTGTATATATATATAACTATGGAAACATGGATTTTCTCTGAATATAAGAATTTTTACTTTAAAAAACCTCAGGCTGCGGATTTTGATAAAATTGCGATAATTACTCAGGTCTACGATGAAATATTATATGGTCCTACTTTGATTGAAGGTGTGGGTCAATTCCAACTGATTGCATCCAATATGCACCAGAGAAACGAAAGATAATTTGTTTATTACTATTATGCACCACAACAGATACGGTAGTAGTTGCAAAATCAATAATCACATTTGAGGGTATTTTACAATTTTATTTTAATTCAAATAAAATTGTGAAAATTTGTTTATGTATTAAGGCTCGTACACACTGGTGCGACGCGACAGCGTGACACAAAGACACCGCATGCCGCGTGACGAGCGGCGCCTTTGTGTCGGGCTGTCGCGTCGCGCCTGTTTGCGGGAGCCTTTATGTTGATGAAGGAGTTTGCATTTCAATCTCAATTAATTATTGTTTTAAAGTTGTTTTTTTAATTGTAGTTGTTTAATATTATAAATTCGCAAGTAACTCTGTCTGTATGTTACCTTTTCACGCCTAAACCACTGAATGGATTTCGATAAAATTTGGCAAGGAGATAGATGGCATCCTGGGGAAGGACATAGGCTATTTTTTTGTCCCGGTAGCACGTTCCCGCGGGATAATTTCCGACATCCACGCGGGCGAAGCCGCGGGCAAAAGCTAATTATCTATAAAGCCAAGAGAGGAGAATCGAGCTGACTGTGCTGTTTTCCGTCCTTATTATGCGATCCAAAGGTTGATGATTAAGTTAGCGATGTTCGTGTTCGAAAGTACGAGACCGCTAAGCAGGATTTTTTAAACTAACACGATACATACGTAGTGTATATGCGATTGCTTTACGGACTAACCACACTTATTAACACGAATCGATAGACACCTCATGTATTAAAATCCATCCAATCGGATCCCATAAACAAAGATACGCTGAACAACATAACCTTCTTTTGTCGCGCAGTCGGATAATAAATTAGCAATGACGAAGGTAATTCGAAACCATGTTTAGGGAGGCAGCTATTACCAATTTATTAAGGAATGTTTATTAGTTAACTGCACCAGCACGCGTAGCATGAACACCATAGAAACGGGTTTTGTCGACGGAAGAATAGACAAAGACAGATTGTTGATAGATTTGTAAAGAACTTTTTCTACCATCTGTCATTTTGTCTATTCTTCCGTCGACGAAACCCATTTCTATGGTGGTCATGCTACACGGGCTGGGGGCCTCGTGGCTAAATCATAACAGCCGCACGGGTGGTTCGAAGGTTGCCGAGGTCGGTTCGTGGATGGGTGACCATCCATTACCCCCTCCGCGCTTCGGAAATCACGTTAAGCCGTTGGCCCCGGCTGTCATTCGTAGACTTTTGACAGTCGTTCCGGGTAGTCAGAGGTCCAAAAATCTAACAACCAGTTTTACATAGGGGTATCGTGTTACCCAGTAGCGGGGTTGTGGAGGTAAAATAGGCAGACGCTCCAAGTAAAATACTGGTAGGTATTCGGTGCATCCGGATTCCAGTTAGACTGGAAGCCGACCCAAACTTGGTTAGGAAAAGGCTAGACAGATTGATTTTAGTAGGTAACTGTACCTGCACCGAAAATGACGAAAAGAAAGGTTGGTAGGTAGGTAGGTAAGTACCTCTTACCTAATGTACCTACTATCTATCTATTCTGTGATAGTAACATTTTTTTTTTCAAATTATTACTTACCTATAACTTAGATTGCAGGTATGTTGTTCTTGAAAATAGATATAGGTAGGTACCTAGCCTAGGTACTTTTTTAAGATGTTATTGTTTAATTGTTTTTAATATAATGTAGCAAAAGCTACCTACCTAGTTAGGTACCTACAAAATATATTTTCAAAAGAATAGGATGGTATTTCGCCAAGATATACCTATCTTTATACCTGACTTACCTTAAGTTATTTTTAGACAAAGTTAGTTACTTTTCAATTCCGATTTTTTTGTAATAGTATGTAGGTACGCAGATAGATCTCCCGACGACGTATTTATTAGAACGACCCTCTGACTTTTTCATTGTTTTGCGCGATCATGTGGTCTAGCTTTACATATTAGTAATCTGTGATGTGATTGCTGGTCGCCACAAGCGCAGCTTTTCATACTCGTCGTCGCGGGCATCATCGGTGCGCAAGCCGCTACTCGAACTCGGTACCTACCGGCTAGGGCTAGAACCTAGGATCTTTGAATTCTACGATCAATTTGAGGGATGGGAATCACTCAATATCATGAAAATACAATAATAAAATTTTCAGTTTATCGATCAATGATGTTTCAATGTCTGCCTCATAAACTCCCAACGATTGTAAAATATCAATTCCTAAAATATGCAGTCCATTGTAAATTCGCAGGGCCAAATTCGCTGTATTTTCCGCTAATAATTAATACGTTTGGTACCCTTTGTAGGCAGGTACTTAAAAAAAATAAGATGGTACAAAATAAGATCCTTTTGATTACCAAAAAACAGCGTAGCGATTAATATGTCTACACATTACCTACTGCTAAAAAGAATACAGAACACGCAAGCAAAAATAAAAAATGTAAGTTTAAGTAAAATATTTTATAGACAGTTCTACTCTACACTTACCTCGTACTTGATGCCGGCCAAACGAAGCCATGTTTCAACTTTCAAGCAGTACGGCGAAGTTGAGGGCAACAAAGGAGTTCGCGAGAACTGATACAAATAGACGACGTCTTTTTCAAAGTTTGCTTTGTGCACCGTGATCTTGGGTGGGGCAGATTCAACTTTCTTCTCCTCTGTCTTTTCTTCAACTTTTTCGGCCGGAGGATCTTCTTTAGTTTGGCCATTGTCTACGGGCGCGTCCTCCTTTGCTTCCTTTTCTTTCTCAGTGTTCTCGGGCACGTTATTTATTACTTCAGTGGCCATGTTGAAAGCAAAATGCGTTTAAACAATTCTGGTCAGTAATCGCACGCACTTTAATTTACACAAAGAGCCACGCTATGGTTTTTATAATTTTAATTCACTGCAACATAGAAAGCAAAATGCGCGTTCCCCGCCGCCTATGTTGTCTCGCAGACTGCGGTATGGTGGTGGAAGGCGGAGTACGACGTGCGGCGTGCGGGAGGGCGCGGGGTCGCGAACCGGCCGGGCGCGCTCCTTGGTAGTGTTGCCAGATCAGATAGGCCAAATTTCGGGATAGAAGGTAAAAAAAATCGGGAAATTTGTTACATAATCGGTCGATTGACTTATATCGATTTAGTTTTTATCACAGCAGTATTTGTGACGAAAAAGATGGCGTTTCGAAAGAATGAATTTCATAATTTACAATCTTTTATTTTCGTTTCAAAATCAATGCTGTACCTACTTAAATATTAAAAAAAAAACGTTTTAATTATTACAAAATAATGAATGGAGACAAGAACGTGTCGTTTGTGACCAAGAAATAAGTTTTTTTTGTAAAAAGATAATGCAGATAAAAAATAATGCTAGTTTCGAGAAATGTTTAATGTACCTAATATCTACATAGTACACCTACTTAATTAAAACGTAACTTGATGATACTTAAATGTCGGTTCAATTGCCTGTCTATTTATAAATTGGATTCAATATGTTTTTTTTTTTATTAGGAGAAACAAGTAAATAGGTACGCAAAATGGATTTTGTTATTGTAGTACCCTATACTTTTAATTTAAGACGTTTTTCGCTTTAAATTATTTGGAGTACATAAACACAAAATACTAAAGAGTGTGAAATAACATAAGACCGCGCAGAACACAACAGTCGACGAAAATTACAGAAGAGAATGACTGACAATCTTTTCTTCATGTATAGTCCTTTCACAGTTAGTTTACTGATTTGGCAACACTGTCAAAAGCAAAGTGATCTATAATTTCGTAATATTATTACGGTTGCTCTTGGGTTGCTGATGTCAGAGATAAAATAGCTATGAAAGGATTGTAGTCTGTGCTTTTGTTTACTTGTATTGGACAAAAATAGGGTACGCTATCAATGATGTACAGTCGCCAGCACATCAAGTTACCACAAACTGTCAGATTTTCTCATTTGATTTTGAACTTAACCACAAACATTTTAAGGTTTAAAATCGTTTGGAGAAATTTGACAGTTTCGTGTAGCTTGACTTGCTGGCGACTGTACGTTAAAGATCTATTTATGTCAGTACCGGTTTTAAAAGTAAAATTATGTTTTTAATTAATTCACTGGCTCTATTAAAACTCTTTAATTGTCAGTTCAAATTCTGCGAACGTCATTCATAACTTTAAGGCAGAGGCGTTATTTTTACCACCAACATTTTCAGTTGATCCTCCTTTATGAACCATAGTAGCCTTCCTACTTTTTTTTTGCACAGGCAACAACGAAGACGTATCTTGTAAATCATTAAAAACAAATCTGTCGTTTGTTTGGCATATTTTTTCCGGGTGGCTTGCGCGCTCCGAACTCTAGGTCTGTGCCGGTAAAGTTTACTTTTTGGAACAGGTCTAGGGTGCGGAGCGACACCAAGAGAGATACAGAAACTCGCAGGGCAGCATGTGGCGAGCTGTTGTGCAATAGCGACCCCACGGACCCTATCTCCCAGGAGTAGTCTTGTTCCTCACCTCTGGTTTGCCTTTATTGACCGGGTGGACTGAACACTGACGAAGATCAGAGCTCCTACCTCATTCTTGCCTTTATTGGCCAGCTTGATTGGAGATTCGCAAGAGCAAATGTGCTTGGAGGAAGGAAGTATTCCAGTAAGTGCTTGCAGGGATCTTGACTATCTTCCGGGCTCTGGGATTGTTCTGATAGCCGTGGAATACCTCTCCACTCCTCAAGCACCTCAGGATATGTTGCCCCCTTGACGCTACGTCACTATGTGCTAGCGACAGTTTCTGGGGGCCCATTATTGAGTGTGCAAGTCAACCCCTGCCATTTTATCCGTGTATATAATATAACATTGGTCAGGCAGCAGACATAGTTCTTCCATAGTTCAAGGTAAACAATCCACTATAGCCACCCAAACTCATAGCCCAATATGTTTTGTTTCAATGTTCTGCAATAGTCCTGCACCAACCGGAGGTTGCCCTTGGGTGCACTGGCATACCTAGTGCGTACAGGGATAATCGTCAGTTGATGCCTCATTTCATGCAAAACGTCCATTGATATAAGAAAGAAGGAAACCATCTAACGGGCCTCTGCGAGTTGGCATTGGCGCCTAGTACGCCTTCCAAAGGACCGGGATCCATGGTCCCGAAATCTGCAAAAATAATTATAATTATAAAAAATAGTTAACTTTACAAACTTCTCTAATATAAAAAGTACCTGTGCTAGGAGACCCCGCTCTTCTAAAACTAGAAACAATATTAATGTAGGAGTGTACATAGAACTATGATAGATGATCGTGCGTTCTGACAATCAAAAGTTGTATATTTGAAGATAATTATTTTATTGTATTAACAATGTACTTTACTTTGATAATAGTCTCTTATTTTTATTTTCGTAATTCAAAATGGCCATGCTCTTTCAAGTAGATAGGTAGCAGAATTGCTTAAATAAGCAGCTGTGACTTACTGGCAAACAGATAAAGTCGCATCGTAAAAACTTATGATGCGACTTTATCTGTTTGTCAGTCCATCACAGCTGCTTATTTATTCTTATTATATTAATTTTTTACCATTTTAGTATGGAACCCTAAAAGTGGAGTTGCACAGCAACTGCCAAATACACCAAGACGGTGTTATTATTATTATTAGGTTCACGATTCGTCAGAAAAACCTAGAAAACGCCACTCTTCTTCTGCCCAATTTCTGTGTTCACGAGCCCATCGTAAACGGGCTCTGCAATTGCGTGGCTCAATAGGTGATACGTACCCGTATTGTCCTTTGGGAACGGTGATCGACTTCATGCAATCGATTTCATAAGATCTATGAAGCCTCGTAACCCACATCATCGCAGTCATTGTACGATTTCGTCGAGCAGTAATTTGTATATGTAACGATCATGTCTGCGTATAGTGATGCTAGCTCGTCCTCCATGTCGCTCTGCCATGCTTCCAGTGATACGGTAACGTGTCGAAAGTCGATTTATATTATAACACTCAGCGTAGTGCCCAGAGCGATTGCCACAGTACATTGCCGAGAACCAGCTTCCAACATTCCCACGGCTTTGATCACTTCTTCTCGGCTCAAATGACGTCTTCTTTCCATAGTAACGTTCTTTTGTATTGATTTCACTTAGAAGTATGCCAGAAATTTTACTGATTTGGCCTCAAACCCGTTGCAGGATTATACAGGTTGGGTAAAAGATCGTGGATCAAACGAAACGGGGCGATAGTTGGGGTTGCATAACCTAATCAGCCTATAATGTTCCCACTGCTGGGACACAGGTCTCCTCTCTGTGAGAGGGAGTTGGGGTTATTTGCAGTAAAAAATATATCTGTGCCAGAGCCATAGCTTGATCTCCTTAAAAGTTATGACTATTTGTGTGTTTTTTAAAGAAAATACCACATTTTGTAATAAATAGGCAATTAGAGTAAAATGAGTACCTATTTTAAAACAATAAATGGTGTTTAGTTCCTTCTAGGATCATCACTACAAAAGTGATTTTATGACAGTGGGTACCATGATTTATTGGCAATTTTTTCAATATCTTTTAAGTCTCACGTAATTATTTTTGTAACTTTAGAACCTTACTATAATAAAAATGTACTACCAAAAATTTACCCTGTATTAAAAAAATCATAGCTGTATGTAGCAAAATGCTTTTTTTATGTTATTTGTTTTCATAGCAAGGTCTAAATTAAATAAAGTAGAGCAGAGGATAGTCAAAAAGCAACTATTAGAATTCATACATTTTTATTTAGTAATACTAATAACACAATAAATCTAGTTACAATAATTGTTCGAAATGCCTTCCTCTAGCGACAATACACATACGACAAAGTATAATAAAATTATTTCGCAAACTACGAAATTTGTTGTGTTTAACGTTTTCTTTCGCTATCTCGATTTTTATTTCTTAATTGTTCAACTGCCTGGTTCTCTTTTTCCTAAACCATCTCTTTTAAGTATCCCCACAAAAAAGTACAATCGGATTTAAATCTCGGTAGCCATTGGATTATTAAGTAATGAAAAAGTGCCAATACATATAAATCATGGTACCCACTGTCATAAAAGTACTTTTGTAGTGATGATACATTTCCTAGAAGCAACTAGAACACCATTTATTGTTTTTTTTTTTTAAATAGGTACCCATTTTATTCTAATTGCCTATTTATTACAAATTTTGGTATTTTCTTAAAACACATAACACAATAACATCACGCTTGTGTTTCCCGAAGGGTTAGGCAGAGATTTTCTTAAAAAACACTTAAATAGGGTAGTGGAAGCAATAGATGAACGACCCCCAATAAATGAACGATCGAGCGAAAAATTCAAAAATATAAAACACCCTGCTACACATGTGTGCAATATTTTTTCTTAAAAATTCTTAATAACAGGAGGAGGTTCTCAATTCGTCTGTATGTTTTTTTTTTTTTTTCATGCTCATAACTTTTTTCTGGGTGAACCGATTTGGATGATTCTTTTTTTATTTGATAGGTGGTGCTTCACATGTGGTCCCATTTAAATTTGATCAATGTCTGACCAGTAGTTTTTGAGTTATCCTTAGTACTGCATATTTTTTCCACTTAGTTTATATGGATGATGTGTTAATAATTTTCTGTCACTGTTATTTACACAACAAGTAGTGGTATACGAATTTGTGTGGGGTAAGTACCGCAACTAAAAAGTGAAAAATAAATACTTTTTTACAAAAAAACAACCGACTTCCAAAAAAAACACTAAAAGACGTGAAAAATAACTTTAATTTCGGAAGTCGGTGGCCAAAATCGAAAATACAAAACCAAAGACATCGACTTCCGAAATTAAAGTTATTTTTCACGTCTTTTAGTGTTTTTTTTGGAAGTCGGTTGTTTTTTTGTAAAAAAGTATTTATTTTTCACTTTTTAGTTGCGGTACTTACCCCTCTATCAATTATAATTGATCGAAGGTTATTTCTATGTTAGTCCACGGAACCATGATACTTTGCATACCATTTTACAGATAATTTAATGAAGATGAACTTATCTCTAAAGACTGATTTAATACAATAAATGCGAAAAAAATATAAAAGTACTTAGTCTGAAAAACCTTTCCTGTCAGTCAATTGACCAAGTGTATGAAACTTTCTAACACGATAACTTAATTAATTAAGTCAATTTTTTTTTAAACATTTCTTTTGTCACAGAGAACACCTCTATTGAAAATAGCCATCGAACTCAGTATTCTACCTTCCGGTTACGGTAGTTGATACTGCTCTATGCCTATTGGGCGGCTTTTCTTTGGTAGGTACCACACCCTGTTGCTGTAGTTGCTGCTGTAAACTTTATTTCTGTCTACCGTGTGACTGTTGAGGGATATGGTACTTATTCTGTTACTGTGCTGATTAAATTTCGTCTGGTGGTTTGATACTAACCAATTAATTATTTTTATCATTTCAATTAAAGGTTTAAGCTTTATTTTGCGAACAGTTAAGTTCTTTACGTGTTCGCAAACTATGCGAATACTTAGTTATCATTTCAAATTTTTTGTTATAAGTGTTAAGACTTAATTATTTTTTTTAATTTTCGGGATTACCTAAGTATTATTAGCCTCCTAGTATTGTAAAGACACGGTAAGTCGGTAAATTCAGCATACGAGTATACAGTTTCACGCGGTCGAAACCACCGAAACCGAATGACAGTTTCATTCTATATTTTTATAATTTTCTTCGATTTTTTAATTTACTAGCATCATATTTGCAAACTAAATTTTATATTATATTACGGACGTTATCGGCTGATTTTTCATTTTAAGGTAGTAGTAGATAACGTCGAATCAGGGTTCGATTTCGAACGGGGAGCCTGAGAAACAGCTACCACATCCAAGGATGGCAGAGCGGTCGTGCAAATTACTCCCCCCACCTCTGAGAGTCAGAAAGTCGGTAAATTTTCAATACGTTTTTAGTTTCTAACGACCAGTTTAGTAGACTTCAGACTGGATTTGCGGCTATAGTATTTTTGGAAAATTTCTTTGTTTTCGCAGATTATTTACATTATTTTCAGTGACAAATCCATAAATCAGATTTTATTCAAATAAACTAAAGAGTCTCTTTTCGGTGCTTAATAAAGTATTGGATTTGATGTGAAGTTTTTAATAACTTACAGTAGTCGGTATATTAGGCTTTATTTATACTATATTTTTCTTCACCACACGTGTTGAAATTTTTTCTGTTATAAAATGTTATACCATTAAATTTCCAATTTTTTTGGCAATATTCTTATTTGGAATATTTATTACATTTATTTAAGTTTCTGAATTTGTGTCTTCAACACGTAGAGAAATCTCGACTAGCAAAAGAGAGCCGTTTCTCAGGCTCCCTCTCCGGAAGGAAACCGTTAATCCCGATCAGGATAATGAGACATTTTTTTTTAATTATTGTATTGTCATCGGGCCCTGATAAGTGTGCAAAATTTCGAATTAATCTGACCATTTAAAGTGGGTAAAAATCGAGTTCAAAGATTCCGTTTCAAACAATCATACATACAGTTGAAGCTAATAAAAGCGTGTTATAAAGGGTCTTGACAGCCGGACAGACGGAACGACGGACGGACAACGAAGTGATACTATAAGGTTCTGATTTTTCGTTTTGAGGTACGGAATCCTAAAATAGATTTGAACAAAAAATAACAACCGACTTCAAAAATAAAACACTACAAAGTGAAAAATAACTTTAATTTCAGAAGTCGGTGTCTTTATATCTGTATATATTTTGTTTTTTGCCACCGACTTCCGAAATTAAAGTTATTTTTCACGTAGTGTTTGTTTTTGAAGTCGGTTGTTTTTTTTCTGTAAAAAAGTTTTGTACCTACTTGAAGTCAATAAAAAAGTTTTTGTTTTTTGTTTCTATAATATATCAATACTCAGCAACTTTTTTCACGTACCGTACGATAACCCAGTCACAATAGGGTTTCTTCGCAGTCTATGATCAGTCGACCACTGTCAGGTATTTAACCAGCTACTGTGTTTCTTCTCCGTATAATTACCCATTCACAATAATGCTGCTATACTGCTCGTCGATGGGGAGCACAGAATATATATACCCCTTAAGTACATGAGGAGTTACATGGGACAAGTGGGTACTTACCTACTTACTTTCCAAGTCCTTATCAGTTAACCACCGGGATATAACAACAGGATTAACTAACCAGTAATTTTCTTTGATCTCTGTACGGTAACCAAATCACAATACGTGTAGGTAGACTGTACGTTATTGAGGAGTTCAACTGTCAGAACTTCACCATATTAAATGGGACCATCTCAGGAGGATACTATCATCTATAATCCTCCGAGTAAATTGGCTGTGTGACATTCGGACGGACAGACGGACAGGACGAAATGTTAAGAGTTCCGTTTCTATCTAACGTTTGGAAACGGAAATCTAAAAAACAAACGAATTGAGAACTTCTTCCTTTAAAGTCGGGAAAGATGCCTCAAAGAATCTTCTTTTTCTTCAAATTTAGATTCTGTTGAAGAGAACTGAATGAAATGAGACCTCCAGAGAGAAATCCAGAACCAAATGCTCCACCCAGGTCCAGAGTCCAGCCAGAAATCCGGAACAACATCAACGAAGCTACTTTATTTTCGTCCATTTTATTACAAAACTATACTTCTCTAAACGAATGAGTGTCACTCTTCTGCGGAGAAAACTATGACATTTGCTCAACGCCATCTATCGCATACAGTGGGCAACTCGAAGGAAGCTCGCTCTGTATACAATATACTTTTTTAAATCTATGAGACCCAACTTGATTTAAAAAGTTATTATGATTTAAACTAATAAATAATTATCTAACATAGCATTCTTTATCACTCGTGAACACCACATCAATTTTATTAATAACTTAAATTAGCACCACTTTTTATTCCAAATTTAAAATAATTTCCAATAAAAAGTGGTGATAATTTTAACGCCACTAAATAATCAACCATCAATGGAAAGCGATTTTTATAACATTATAAGTAATAATTTCGGATCATCTCATTCCGGATTCTATACCTCAGTGGGCGGCCATTCCGCAACGTGATTTGGATGAACTCATATTGAGTATGCCAAATGCAGAGAGTACTTCGTCGATGTACAGTCATACGAAAACATTTTATTTAAATCTAAATAGACATTTTTATGTAATTTCTATAGGGCAATAAAATATATGTTTTTAATACATACCTTGACCCCAAGATACTTTTCAAGTGTGTTAATAGATTTACCAATACAAATAGAACACTTCCCATACTCCATTACGACACTGTAAACCTAAATGCAACTTAGAATCTTGCATTTATTGAAATTTATCCTCGTGGCTAAATAATAACAGCCACATGAGTAATTCGAAGGCTAGGCTACGTTTGCCACGGTCAATTCGTGGATGGGTGACAATTCTTTACTTACATATGGAGACCGCTCCGTGCCTTTCCAAGCACGTTTCCTTTGGTCCCGGCTGTCATTCATAGATCTTTGACAATCATTACGGGTAGTCAGAAGCCCAAAAATCTGACAACCAGTGTTACCAAGAGGTATCGTGTTAAGCAGGAACTGACTTGTGGCGGTCAGACAGGCTGTCGCTCCATACAACATACTGGTATTCAGCAGCTTCCGGTTAGGCTGAACCCCAACGTAGTTGGGAAAACGCTAAGTAGATTGATTTTTGAGCCTCAATCGAAGGGAATTAATATAAATGAAATTGTTAGAGAACACTCTTTTTGTTTCTTTGTTCGTTTAATTATGGTATTACTCGATAGAGCAAATCACTTAGAAATAAAACATATAGCACACATATATTGCACATATATGATATAACACAGAAAGCTTAAACACAAAAATATTTAAACTTTAGATATGTCCGAAAGTTATTGCAATCACAAACATAGAGTAATAATTATAAAAAACGAGTACAGTGTTGTACTCAATACCTAATTCCTCATTATACAAAATTCCAAGTAAATATATTAACAACCTAAATAATTCAAATTAATTGAATTAAATCTTTTCAAGTTTTTTGTTTAGACTTAACTTATAAATTCTTTCATGTTTGGCATTCATGCCGCATGGAAATAGTAAGTACTACCATTCACTGGACGAATATTATAATTATCAAAATAAATTGGTTTCGACAGGAATTTACAATCAGCTGTATACGGTATCTTTTTCAGTGAGAAAGTTCATGTACCTGAAATGCATTAAAGGCGCGTTATAAATAATCAGATCAGTTCAAAATGGACTATCGATATCGAACTATAAAACATAAGGCCCACTTGCGGGTTCATGGGTTATCCTAAATAACTCTGAGTTAACAGCCAACTCAGGGTTAATCAAATAAGGCTAACTTGCATGTTTAGTTGGGTTAAATGATCTAAACTCAGAGTTAAATAATTAACATTTTGTCTCATAATACGCGTTGCGCCACTACAAAGAAACACCGGGTTAGTTAACCTGACATTAGTATTTTTTGAGTTGAGAACATTGCAGTTCAATCAACGAAACATCAAATAGAATTGTAATGTCTGTGCCCTAATATGTGAGTCCAACAAAAAATGAATGAACGAACAATGAACGGAGTTGTATAGGTATCCATCTCTTTTACACTAAATTTCGATTTGTAATACTTTCTTGTCTTTAAATTTTATAACATGACATTTCATTTTAATTATATTGTTTGTGGTTTCCATGGAAAGTTAGTTCATTAATTGACGAAAACGACACCTAAGGAAAATATGTTTTAAGTTTTTTTATAATTTGTGTTTATTAATGAGTGCATGAACATATTGCCTGCTGATATAGTACCTAATTTTCACGTACTACGACGTCGAACAATATAAAATACAAAATAAGTTATCAGCGGTGTCACATAATGTCAATTTATTTTGACATCACTAACCCAGTGTTTAACGACTTTCTCCCACATCGGTGGGTTAAATATTTAAAAGTTTAATTCTAGGTTTACCTCTAACTTTTGGTGGCGCAAGATGAATTATTTGATTAACCCTGAGTTACCTGTTAACTCAGAGTTATTGAGGATAACCCACAAACGCAAAAGTCGGCCTAATTCATATTGTGCCATCAAGGTAAACCTAGGGTTAAACTTTTAAGTATTTAACACACCGATGTGGAAGAGTTAGTCGCTAAACTCGGAGTAAGTGTTAGTAATGTCAAAATAGATTGACGCTATGAGATACCGCTGATAACTTATTTTGTATTTTATATTGTTCGAAGTTATATTAACTGAAAAGTCGGTTATATATCAGTAGGCCATTTATTCATGACCACATATAAAAATAAATTATAAAAATCTTTAAAAATATTTTTCGTTATCTGACGTTTTCGTCAATGAATAAACTAAATCATAGAGAATTAGGTAACCACCAACCAAATGTCATGTGCACCCCTACCTACCCTTTCGGGGAATTCAGGCGTGATGTTATGTTATAAAATTCAAAGACAAAAAGTATTACGTATTGTAATGTAGTGTAAAAAAACCAGCCAAATGCGAGTCGGACTCGCGCACAAAGGGTTCCGTACCATTATCTATTGAGTTGTCATAGTCATATTTTTTTTAGTTTTATCATTCTCTTATTTTAGAAGTCACATGGGGGGGGGGGGGGGACATTTTACCACTTTGGAAGTGTCCCTCGAGCAAACTATTCAGTTTAGAAAAAAAAAAAATTAGAAATCTCAATATCATTTTTGAAGACCTATCCATAGATACCCCACACGTATGGGTTTGATGAAAAAATATATTTTGAGTTTCAGTTCTAAGTACCAAAGTTCAGGGAACCCCCAAAATTTATTGTTTTTTTTTCTATTTTTGTGTGAAAATCTTAATGCGGTTCACAGAATACATCTACTTACCAAGTTTCAACAGTATAGTTCTTATAGTTTCGGAAAAAAGTGGCTGTGACATACGGACGGATGGACGGACAGACAGACAGACAGACATGACGAATCCATAAGGGTTCCGCTTTTTTCCATTTGGCTACGGAACCCTAAAAAGATGGGTATACAATTTTCGTTCATTGTTCTTTCATTTATTTTTTGTCGGATTACATATCAGGGCACAGACATTGCAATTCTATTTAATGTTTCATCGATTGACCGGATTTTTTCTTAGGTCAAAAAACAATAATGTCAGGTTAACTAACCCGCGGGGTAATTACGTAACACACTAACAATAGGAATGGGTTTCATTTTGACAGTTCAACCACGTTCATTACGTTATTGACGTTGTTGAGCAGAGAAATTTTTCGAACATATGAAGCAATGGATTAGCAATAGGCTTCAAAATGATTCAGATTGTAATAGATAGTGTGTTACGTAATTAGGGTGCAGGTGTTGTTTTTAGTGGCGCAACACGTAATAAGAGTTTAAATGTTAATTCCTTAACTGCGAGTTTACAAACTCTACATTAATTCATTTAACCCGACTAAACGTGCAAGTGGACGTAAGTCAATGAGCACGCAGAATAGTGTTCAGAATGGTTACCCTTCTTGGAAAAGGGCGCGAAGAGTTTTAGAGCGTCTCTTTGGCTTGCATTGCAACACACTGCGCAGCGAACTTTTTAGTTGTACGTCAGTACTCACTAATTTCATGCTCGATCATCCTAGAGTTACGGTTATATAATAATATTACGACATTGCGAATGTCTTCAGGTGCAACCAGACTGCGGTCGACATCGACCGTTCAGGCCGATTCATGGTGGGGTACGGCATCCGGATGACGTCGATCATTGGTGTGGAATTGACTAGTTACGATCGTTCATATCAATCGCTCGCAGTCTGGTTGCACCTTTACGCGACTTAATCCTAAAGTTCTATTCAGATAGAAGCGATATCGCTGTCGCGCTCGGTAGCGACACCGAATCGGTACGCGATATCGCTGTCGCTTGGTACCGCTACCAAGCGCGACATCAATATGCTTATATCTGAATAGGCCTTAATGATGATTATACTCAACATACACATTATAATATTATGTAATACTTTCGAATTAGCGACGATACGAATGATTTAATTCCACCGCAAAATTAAATAGCACACAGCACTTTACTAATGTAGTATGGGCTGGTAATCAAGTCTCAGAAATCTAATAGTAGATTATTTACTAAGGGGATAAAGTAGTGTCTGAATGTCACGGGCGCTATTTTGAATCCTGAACGCAACTAATGATTCTAGGGCTCCTGAGCGCAACGAGGCAGCTTTGAGTTAACTCCTGAGCGAAGCGAGGTAGTTAAGACGGGAATCCTGTGTGCAACGAGGGATTCCACTCGCCCAAGGCGAAGACACCTTAATCCCTGAGGAGAATATTCTACTTTTCGCACCTACTGCGAGGTAATAAAAACCAATTCGATTCTTGAATAAGTAGTTCATGAAACTCTTAAATAACCGGGGAATACCTAGGTATGTGCAGTTACATTCACTATTTTATCTTAACTGATGCAATTTCATCAAAAAACACAATAAATGATATCGTAAATATAACGCCCAAACTCTACATTATAACGCAGTGGAGAGTACAGGTACTTTAGTATACTATGGCGGGGCCGCGTGGGTACGCGCCACAGCTACCGATCAGCGGTTCCGATGACATGCCGCGATTACCGGCCCAGATTATGTAGAAACAGCGATTGGGCGAATCTAATATGCACATTATTCAATCATTTTGGACTTTGCCCTATGCAGAAAACAATTGTTTTTACTGTTGTATTTTTTTATAAATCTTTTAATTAATGTACGTTATTGTTACTTATTCTTCCACTATAATGTCTACTAAGTAGCGTAATTACATTATTTTGTACGTCAACGACAACTAAAACCTATGAAGGGAGAACTCTTTGGTCGAGCTGTACTGTTGCGATGACCGCAAGAGCTGATCGGCTATAGCGGCGCGTGCCCGCGTTAGAATGTTGGATTAGGGTGTAATATTTCTGCGTTGATGAGTGCTTAAGTGCCCCCGTAGCCCCCGGTGCAAGTGTGCGAGGGAACACGGGATGGTTTTAGTCAGTAGAAGTCTGACAGACCCCTCCGTCCGCCCCAGGGCGGAGGACATCCATGAGGATTTCCACCCCGTTAACAAAATAAATAAGGGTGTAATATTTGCGATATTATTTATATTGTCTTTTTGATGAAATTGCATGACTTGAAATAAAATTATGTATGAACCTGCACACAATTAGGTGTTCCTCAGTTATTTAACAGTTTCATAAGCTACTAATTCGAAATCGAATTGATTTTTATTACCTCGCATTACGTGCTAAAAGTAGAGTATTATCTGCGGGGATAAAGGTGTCTTCGTCGAGTTTGAATCCGTCGCTGACCGGATCCGGATTCTAGTATTAACTCCCTCGCTTCGCCCAGGACTTAACTCAACTCAACTCAATAATCTTTCGTTGAGTTCGGGATTCAATATAGCGCCCGTGGCTCAAAACACTGCTTTATCCCCTTAGTGAATAATCTACTATTATTATGGCAAAGCTGCCATACATGTTTAAGTACATAAAAACTTTCTTAAATTAAAATGCGGTGGGTAGACGGTAAAGGGAAGCAGTCTTATAGAAAGTATTGCTTCAACATGACATTTTATGACACAATCAAAAATTTACTGACGAGCATTTATTTGGTGCCTCCCAATAATAATTTTAATTTATTGTCACTAATATGCAACATGGTAACATTTTATGAAGAATAGACGCTATCCTTTTGATTTCGCTAATACGAAAGCCGCTTACGTGACTAGATCATGGAAAAAAACATGACACTTAGTAAAGAAGCGAAGCTAATGCCCACTTTTCTTTGTGAGTGCGTCGCTGCCGCCAGAGTACTAACCTACCTCTCCCCCCCCCTCCCCTTATGTACCACGCTCGTCCGAAGGGTAAAACATATGCTCAATACATTGATATAATAAACGCACATGGTTGCCATTATAACTAACTACTCATTAATCATGTCATTCATTAAAGCCATTACTATATTAGGTCCGGGGAAAAAGTTCTTTCGTACTTTATATACAAATTCAAGACTAAGAGCTCGTGTGGCATCCAAATATCGAGCTCTTTTGTATACCCAGACTTTTTCAAATGGGTCAAAACTGCTTCTTGGTCAACCCCTAACTTTTCAGCTATGTCGTAACTACTAATATATTTTAATATTGCTCCACTTTTTTTAAAAATGGCACCATTTTTATACGTAACAGGGCGACCAGAGCGAGCAGCATCTTTGACATCAAAATACCCGGACTGAAAATGCTTGAACCTAAGACATTAAATTATTTACTCAACAATAGACGGGACATAGCGAACAAAATCGTAATCCGATACATTTGTCCTAGTGGGCAAAAGTCGCTCAGTCTAGCGTGGTACGCCTACATGCCGCTTTAATTTTGCTATATTATGCTAGATGGCGTCACTGAGACATGGGATCACAGTTTTTTTAAGACATTTCTTCGCATAGCCTCTCTATTCTATAGTATCTTAAATCTCTTTGGCTTGAACCAAGTTTGTGCTAGTCTTACTGACACAAAATTTATTTTGTAGCATTTTGCTAAATGTATTTTGTAGCATATTGCTAAATGTATTTTGTAGCATTTTGCTAGGGACTTTGTTCTGTATGATCAATAAGAATGTTAATGTTTGTAAAGTTACTGTTTTGAATGTGGATAGACGTTCTAACTTCGATGGCGGGTAGGAACGAGGTTACTTATATTATAATTGTTTATGTTGCTTCTTTTTGTGTACCTACTGTGCAAATATTTCGACACAAATGTATTTCTGTTATGAAATAAATAACTTTAACTTGAACTTAACACTGCGTTGAGTCCATAAACGTCACATTTTTTTACGCGGCTTCTGTCGTATTTTTCCCTTTTTTTGTAATACAACTTCAAAATGTATTGGATTTCTTCGTAAGATTCAGTAGTTTTGGTGGATAGATAAACCATTGAAAAATGGCGGGAAATCGTTTTTTTTTTAATGTCATCTTATTAATGGGCCTTAAACTAACAGTACAGCCAAAGAGAATTTACTACAACTTTATACCTATAAAATGCGAAAAACCTTTTACGCCCACCTATTACTTAGGTATCCATACTCTTATTAATATTATAAAATGGAATGTAACTCTGTCTGTATGTTACCTTTTCACGCCTAAACCACTGAACGGATTTCGATAATATTTGGCATCCTGAGGAAGGACATAGGCTACTTTTTGTACCGGTAGCACGTGCCCGTGGGATAATTTCCGACATCCACGCGGGCGAAGCCGCGAGCAGAAGCTAGTGTAATATAAATGGAATCTGAATCTTATGGTAAACTTAAAATATTGAATATCTTCTTTTCTGAACAATCTGAATGAATTAATGAATGAAGAAATTGTATTTAAATTGTGGGGCAGTGTTCAAAATATAGTTATACAAATGCTGCACAACGTGCACCACGCGCTACGAGCGACGGTACACTATAATCCTAACTGTAGGCAAATAGCCTGGTTTAGAAGGCGTTCGGAGCAGGAGTCTCGCTTCTATACTTATATGAATGCAGAATGTATGATTGAAAAGTTAAAATAAACTTCAGTTGTGAGGTTTGTTTTAAATAAGTTAATAATAGTCCACATCTTCTTCGACCATCAGGATCGCGGCTGCCATACCTGTTTAACAATAAGTATTAAGTAGTTAGTACTTTACTTTTGAAACTACACTGACTTCCTGAAAGCCCTGCGCATAACTGCGCATACACTGTTTTTGAATTATATTGCGGATACACTTTACATAGTAGCATAACAAGCCTATAATGTTCCCACTGCTGGGACACAGGCCTGCTCCTCTCTGTGAGAGGGAGTAGATCATAATCTACCACGCGGCTCCAGTGCGGGTTGGTGGATGTCACATGTCTTCCAGTTTTTGTTTCTAAGACATTTTTGTTGTATTTGTTTTAAGACACATGTTTCCTCACGTTGTTTTCCTTCACCGTTTAATTTTCATAGTAATTATATAGGAAATAATATCAGGTTTTTGCGTAATTACTTTCAATTATTATTATTTTCTAACAATAGGTACAAAGTTAGTTACATATATTCTACAACTCATTAATTTCATGTGTCGTACATTATACATACTGACATTGTAAAGTATTTTCATTCTTAAAATGTGAAATATTCTGGTAAAAAACTATCAGTTAAAAAAAAGTTTTTGTACTTATGGAAGATTGGAGGACCCAACGAGTACTAAAATTACAGGACACAGAAGAAATGTAGGAAGGCATGTATACTGACCACCGACGCCAAAGCTTGATGTCAGCTGCCCCGAGCTGTCCGAGTCACTGCTGAAGTAAAATTCTTCTGGTGTCTCGGCTACAGGCTAAAAATTACATATTTTTGTTAGTTCATTTTGAGTATAAGTGTAAGGGAGACGAAAGAAACGATGTATGGACTGTGTGAAAGATGGTATGGCTGGGAAAGCGGTGACTACCGAGATGACGACTAATAAACTGATAAGGAAGAAAATTCTGTGTTGTGCAGACACCAAATAAATAGTGATAAGGGCAGGAGAGTGATGATGATGATGATTTTAGTTCGTACATAATAAAGTCTTTTTCTGTTGGTGACGTTATGGGGGCATCCCTTCATTGGCGTTGGTGTTGGTGTTGGCGTTGGCGACGCTAACGCAGTCTTTACGCTACGGCGTCAGCGTTAGCGTCGCATAGTTGTGATTGTAATCGATTTTAATGTCACGATAAGACGACATCAACGTTGCGTAAGCGCAGTGCAACTGAACTTTCGCCGAATACGTTCGCGCTTCTCATAAGATACTTACATAAAACCACAATACTGAACTAGAAGCAAATTATGGTGTATGAAGTGAACATCAGTTTTTTGTGTATTAGAGTTAAAAACGATTTCGTCTTCCAGTATATTATTCAGTTTGTCCGGTAATTAATGATAATCTTGAAATGGATTATAGAATATAAAATATAAAATAAACAATCTTAGGAGACTTAACGTAATTTATTGAGAAATTTTGATCAACATTCAAGAATTAAAAAAAAAATACGGTCCGCAAGTAAATGGCCAATTTTCACTAAAACTTTTTTTGATGCTAATCGATATGTTTCATCTAAGAATTAAAAAGAAATGCGACCAACTGAGATTTTGAATACTAGAAAAGTCAGAAATCGCAAAAAAACTTTTCCCATACATTTCGCAGAAATTTTTTATGATAGATAGACTGACTGCTACAACGAAAACTGAACTGAACTTACCTCTTCGTGCCTTGGTGCTGGAGCATTTGGTGCGGATGGTGGATGACGTGCCTCGTCCTCTGTGTCAAAGTAGCTTTCGAAAATGTCAAGTAACTCTTGGATATCTTCCGCCTTAACGGTTTCCTCCAGCGGGGACATCAAACGTTCCAAACCTGAAAAATTATATTTTGTTATTAAAAACTGTATAAGTCATGGTCACAAATGAGATTTTAAAATGTATCATGCGGATTTATAATAACGCTGCCGCTCTGCACAAATATTTTTGATATACACATGGCGTGGCAATGCAGACCATTACCATCAGGATGGTCGCCTTTTTCGATACTTTAATCTTTGTACTAACTTTGTACGGTTAGCTTTTATAATCGACTTCCAAAAAGGAGGAGGTTATATGTTCGGCTGTATGTATGTTTTTTTTTTTTTTTTTGTTTTCACCGATTTTTTCGTCAACTAGGGAACGATTTTGATTTTGTTTCTATTTTTTCGTCTGATATGGTAGATATGCTCTTGGGATGGTCCCATTGCCACTAAGTCAGATGAGGGCATGCCGTGGAAATCGAGGGATATCCTCAAATGTTATAGGTATACCTATAGCGATATAGGTATTTTTATAACTCGTGCATTGCTCTCGGAAAGTACCATTCGGTGAAGTGGAACTAATGATGAAGACCAGAGGTGGCCACCAGAACTACTCAACAATAAGCATTTCACGGGTTGCGATTCGATTACTTTAATATGGTGAAGCCACCATCAGCTCCAGCTCTTCTGGTTTTTACCAGGAGAATTCCTCAATAATTAACGTCCCTGAATCGGGCAAAGCAATATTTTGTAAAAGTTTATGAGCTGTTGATATTAGGCTATTGTAAGTTAGATAAATTAACAGCTGACCCACTAAAAAGTGAAAAATAACTTTAATTTCGGAAGTCGGTGGCACAAAACTAAAATATAGATCCAAAGATACCGACTTCCGAAATTAAAGTTATTTTTGACTTTGTAGTGTTTTTTTTGGAAATCGGTTGTTTTTTTTTTTTTTATAATGACAGCATCTAAGACTCGATAGTTTCGAGTGAAAAATGGCAACTTCCTATAATTATTGCCATTTCCCATTAAATTATTTTTGGAACAGTCCTCAAATGAAGTATGTGTCTAAGGCACCTGTCACACCGCCGATGAGGAAGCGACTTGCTATCAACGATTTTCTCGCTCAAAAAACGTACTTATAAAACATTGTAGGTCTCGTGTAAAAAAAAGAGATACATACATATATTAATAGTTGATCGCTGACTATTCTCACCGCCGGCGAATACTCGTTTGTTGCAGCGATAAGAGCTACTAAATTGAGTACTCGCTCAGCGACGCTCGCTTGGCGGGCAGAACACTCGCTGAGACTCACGCTTGATAAATTACGCATACCAGCGAGTAATCGCTCGTCGCCATCGCGCACTCGCCGGTCGTTGCTCGTCAACTAGTTTTTAGTTACTAGCTCTACTGGCTTCTCGTGAATCACTGGCGGTGGGACCATGTCTAAATACTATGGTTACCGGCGCGGCGGCCCTCATGCCAGGCGTCCTTGAACTGATAGAACAGCAGGCCGGCATCGGCCAGGATGCGGCGCAGGTGCGTCAGGCGGCGACGCTGCGGCCGCGGGCAACGCAGCAGCGGCCTCATCACAGAGCGGAATGTGCTCTCCCTGCAATTTCAAAAAGTCGTGTTACTGCTGATATAATCGACAAGCCGTGCACCCGATGGAGATTCCCCATCGGCAAAGTGTGGAACTACCATACAAACGTTCATCCCATTTATAAAAAAAAAGTAAAAAACGTCTCCCCTTGGAGATGAATTTTCTAAAATCCTTTATTAGTGCCCACCTTCGTTAGAAAAGGAACACCTGTGCATCACGTGCTTCTAGACCTAGAGGTTTAGGCTGTACGTCGACTATCAGTGAATGAACGAGTGAATTTCAGATTTTAATTAAGTAGATATTACACAAATTCAATAAATTTTTGTTCAAATATTATTAACTTAAACCCTAAATTTTCGTGCGTATTTATATTCTTTGTCAACTCTGCCAGCGTCAATCCACTGCTAGTTTGAACGCCTTCCTCAATTAATTCCATAACACTAGGTTTTTCACCTTCCACATCCAGCTTCTGCCAGCTGCATTTTTCAAGTTCTCAGGCCCAATGGTCCCACGCTTGCCTATGTGCGGGCTCCCCTCAAAGAATATTCTGCTCCAACGAATCCCTATAGGTCTTACAACTGAGCCAGTCAACAGCTAATCTAGCTTACCAATTCTGCAAGCTGTGTCTGTAACTCCTAGTTTTTATCCATATAATGTATTTAATAAGAGATTAGCTTTAATCTCAGTGATCGGAAATTATGCCACGAGAACGTAATACCAGGATGAACTGTATCCTTTGTGTTAATCCAGGTTATAAACTATCTGTGTGCCAAATTTCTTCCAAATCCGTGCAGCCGTTTTTGCGTGATTGAGTAACAAACATACAAACTTTCACATTTATAATATTAGTAGGATAGTAGGATGTTGTAAAAACTATGTTGTACAGGAAGCTTATTATACGCACATTATTATACCATCATTCACTTATTAATAAACATTAAACCCAGAGTAAAATTATGTCAACTTAAACCTAGAAAACTGTATGGTGAAACCGAAGTTAATACTGGTGCTACTTTAGTACAGGTTTATTAATAAGGAGACTAGCTAGGGTTTATCTTAGCATTTCATGAACGGAAAATGTTCAATAATCCTAAGACAAACTTACCTTTCCAGCAAATTCTTCAAAGAGTCGAGTTCGTTGAGCTCAGTGTAAATGGGACGGCCGTACTCGACCGCTAAGTCCATCATCTCGCTGCAGGGCGCGCATTCTGCGCCTTTACCCCCGGCGGCCATATCTTGGCCCTCGCCTTCTGCTCACACAACGCGACAAATTATTGTTTTGTTGAAAAAATATACGCCTTGTTGGTGTTTATTTTTTAAACGAGACATCTTTTGCGCACGCAGCTATCTGTTAGTATATTAATCCGTTATTTTCTACGCACATACGTAGCGCTGGCTAAACCAACTGTCCACAGACCAATTCTAGCTTCCGCCAATGAGGAGACACTGGAGGAACCATTCACCACCCTAAGCTCGAGATGACATGAAAGCCAGTTCTCTCTAGCTTATTATAAAGTTATAAATAAGTAAGTACCTTAAACGAATTAACGAAAATAATACTGAACCTATATTTACCTTGATTAGCGAGCTGCTCAACTATTTTGTAGGTAGCTGTGGCCCTGTCCAAAGCAGTGACCACACTCTGCGAGTCTTCCTCGAGCAGCAGCGTAGCGAGGAGCCGTAGGGATACAGATCTGACAGTACCCAGGCACTTGGTGGAACATAAAGCGTAGCTGTCGGTAAACCCGGCTACTATACTCTGGAATCTTTCTAATAATTTGTGTCTGTAAAGTAATTGTTACAAATTAAAATTCGTATTAATGACAAAAATTTATTATATATGTTTAAATTTTGGGTACCCAAATGAATTTGAACTAAATCTATTCCTATACAACACAGGCTCCTTTTCTGCATCCAGTCGCTAAATTACGCATTCGAAAAATGACCGTGTCTGTTTCAAGTACTAGGCAATTAAAAGAAGTAGCCGCGTTTTTTAAAAGTAGGTCATCTTCTCAAAACGCTCTGTCTTCGAGACATGGTGAACCATTCTCATGGTGTTTTTGTAGTTAGGGAGTAATGCCAGTTCTAGTGGATAAATAATGCGTATTTATGGTTGAATGCCTCAAAGCTGGTCGAGCTCAGCCATTGCAACAAGAAAATAAGACGGGTGCGTGCATTGTCGTAATTCAAATAGACAATTTAATTTAGTTACAGAATAAAATATTTAATTTCATTCTTCGTTGATATTCTAATATTCAAATTTTCATAAAGTTAAGTAGCAAATTTTTTTTTAAAGTAACTCTATACTCTGCAAGTCAATACACTAACTAAAAGTCCATATAAGTGATTATATATTAACGATGTCAAGTGAAGCCGAGACGGCCAGTTAATGTTGCCAGACCCATACATAAGCTATTGCTGCTATATTGTACACTAGCTTTTATTTTAGACTGTTTAGGGACGGCACCCGATTGCAAGCTTGATGCTTTCTCATATGAACGCTACGGTTGCATATTTTGTGCTATCTCACTCTATCAACCGAACAAAGAGCGAACATATTGATCTGTCTGTACTTGTAATTGCCTAGGTAACTAGAGTATCTATACGTTCGCCGGGCACTGCACTCGGGCTGTATCGATCGTTATATTGACGGAACTACACGAACCCTGGCTTCGTATTTATCATACATATTTATAGGGACAATGATGGCTCGTAAATGCACCAGCCTGCGCTACCGAGATATGTACGACTGTAAAAGCTTTCGCAGATAGGCGCGACGCGACACAATTTCTATGAAAACTTCATGAAAATTATTCCACTTGAATCGCGTCGCACATGTCTGAGGAAGCCTTAACAGATACATTCTAGACTCGATATTAGTAATAAAAGCCAATAATACTCAGTCGAATATTTCTTTAGTTCTGAATATTTATGTAGGATGGAAGCAGAATGGAATGTACATTCTTAAACCGGAAACCTTTGTATTCAACACGAAACAATATCCACCTTTAAGGGGGATGCGCCAAGGTAGCCCGCGAAATTCAAATTTTCTTAGGTTGTTTGCAATTTGCAGGTCAGTATCAGGTTGTATGGTGATCTAAATGTGATTTGCGACCGTATCAAATATGGCTTTACAGAATTATAATAATTAGAATTAGCAATACAACTCCTTAAGTTAGAATTGCCCTCAAATGTCATGATTTCATGAAATAGTCATTCAATAGGGTAATATGAACTTATAGAGATGTATTGCTGAGTCTAATGATTATAATTCTGTAAAGCCATATTTGTTACCGTCGCGAATCAAATTTTAATCAAAATACAACCTGACAGTGACCTGCAAATTGCAAAAAACCATAAAAAAATGAATTTCGCGGGCTACCCTGAAAGTTCCGCCTTAATCCAATATACCTATAGTTTAGTATTAAATCGGCCACTTTTGTATTTTGAGTGACGAGTTTTGTCTTACCATTCCATCTCAACAAACAAAGGATATCTGTTTTATACAGAGTTCTTTAAACATACTTCCAAATTAATAAGGTTTTTTTTTTTAACTCCCATAACTTTTTAGTTAACCTATCTTTTTCCCGGGACTTCCTCTGCATGGAAGTTGGAAAATAGCACTAACACTAGACAAAAAATAAAATGCTATTCGTGTCTTTTGAAGTGTCATCATGGGAACAAAAAGAGCGGTTTTTTTTCGATCACATACATTCAACTTGAAGGTACTCCATGCTGCTGTCCACGTTTCTGACAATTATTATTGCTTCATTACTTTTTTTTTCTTTCGATAACAGATGGTAGAGCGCTAGTCTATTCTTAGGCTAAAATAAAGAAGCAGTGTTTATATGAAACTCACCGTATCATGCCTTGAAGTATCACTTTGGGGTGTAGACGACGAGGTTCATGGTAGATAAGGATGATCATTTCGTCTTCTTTCTTGTGTGCTTCGAGCCAATTCAGAAAGTCAACGAGGGCTGTAACTTCTGACTTTGTTTTGACTACCTGTGGATGAAATTTAAGGTTAAGGAGCGAAAAACTAGCGTTCCTAACAAAACACGGCACATCAGCCACATGGCAGATCAAAAATGTAAAAAAAAAACATTGACGCGGACGCTTTTTTTACGATTTAAATTGTCTTGTAATTCGACTTATTCAGTTATTCCGTTTATGGCGTGATAGTGTGAAATGTATGCAACCCACCCATTTGGTCTACTAGCTTGTCCAGATTTCGAAAAATGGTGATTTATGATTTTGTAAAACGAGGATTGCGTCTCAAACCTATGCCCGGCTGCCTGCGGCTTCACTCAAGTGAAACGGCCTATGAAGGACCAAAACCTAACCTTGCAGTTGAAAAAATTTTTGATAGAGTGGAGACAGGACCGATTTCAATGAAATACAGACTAAATGTTACTTCAAGCTACGGCCTCTTAATTTTAGATTCCGGGTTGTAGGACCAACTTGAAACTGAACCAAACTGAAATATCTATATCACAAAAGTTTTTGCATTTCACATATCACAAAAGTCGAAAAGAAGCACTTGTCAACACCAATAAAAGTCTGCAAAGGTGTACCACAAGGGAGTATTTTAGGTCTTCTGCCTTTTATTATTTATATTAACCATCTCCCCAAATCCATCAAATCCTCAATGGATCTGTATGCTGACGATAGTACTGCGATTGTTGTATATGAAGACAGTACGGCACATGAAAATG
Source organism: Griposia aprilina (assembly GCA_916610205.1). Lineage (NCBI taxonomy): Eukaryota > Metazoa > Arthropoda > Insecta > Lepidoptera > Noctuidae > Griposia > Griposia aprilina. The sequence continues at coordinate 10,500,845 of OU744283.1, forward strand.
AAATGAACTGTACACTACCATCTATAGTTGACTGGCTAAATTTAAATGAACTGAAAATAAACCTAATTAAAACATTTATAATGACTTTCAAAAATAAAAATTCTAAATTAACTACATTCAATATAAATTATGAACAAATAAACAGAAAAAATAAATACTACAAAATTTCTTGGACTACACATAGACTCAGACATGACATGGAGGGCACATATTGAACAAGTATGTACAAAACTAAGTCGGTATTTTTATGCCGTCTATACGCTACGTAAAGTGGTAAATCAAAGTTCACTTCTATCTGCTTACCACACTAATGTTGGTTCGACACTGAGATATGGTATAATGTTTTGGGGGAATGCCACTGAGAGAGAAGCTGTCTTCAAAGTCCAAAAGAAGTGTATCCGGGCAATATGTGCATTAAAACCTACAGATACTTGTAAACCACATTTTATAAATTTGAAAATATTGACATTCCCATCACTGTATGTATATCTATGAACTAGCATTAGACATTAGAAATAATTTAAATAAATATGTAACGCTAAAAAGCACCAGGCTGGTCAGTGCACTTCGAGCAATACGCCATAGAACGGCTATGTTTGAACAGAGTGCGTTTTGTATGGTTCCTAGAATAAACAATAATAAATAACCTAATAATATAAATTGTTTTAGGAAAGCTTTTTAATATGATACCTATTATGGTAAATGAATTTTGCCTTGTTTTATTTTAAATCTTTTACAATACGTATGTCCTAATACAAGTAGGTACTTATTACAATAAATAAATAAGTGGATAAATGCAAGAAAAATTCCGAAAATTTGAAATTTTAGTTTTGCCATTGTATAACAAGCCTTATGTTTACGATTTAATTAAATCTAGGATTATTTCATAACAATTTTTCGTAACAACCTTTTCGTTACGTACTTACATTTATTTTATGAAATACTCTTTTATAGCAACCATAGTGGGAAAACTAAAAGTATTGCTATACCTTGTGGGTAATCGTGTCTTTGAGCATGCGGTAGCGTCCAACGGTGACGACACGTACGTTGTTCCGGCGACGAGCACCTGGGTTCAGGTCGCCGAACGGCATTATGAACTGCGCGTATTTTGTCTGAGGAGGGATGTATGCCGCGACATGACAAATCTGAAACAATAGATGCCATCAGTTCATCACCCACCCAATAATTTGTACTGCTGAATATTGTCACTCAAATAGTTTCAGTGGCAAGTACTTGATCTTGACCAAAGAAAGGTGATCTTATCGGCTATCATCATCATTTCAGTCAGTGTTTTGTAAAGGCCTCTATTACCTTCTAGCTTCTGCCATATTTTCCACGTGTATTTTACATCTGCCTATTTCACGATGATGGATAACGCCTTTTACAACAATGACAGCGTCTTCCGCTTTTAGTGCTAGTGCTATTACGAATGCATAAATAAGAGTACAAAAAAAAATATCTCTCGCCTCGCTGTCATAATCGCTATCCATCCAGCCATTGAAGAAACCAGCTGCAGTAAAAGGACAAGTTTCGATGTATATTATACAGGTTTGTCCGTAAAATGAGGTACAATGCAAAATTTTAGAAGCATCTCTCCAAAAGCTTCCAGAAACACCCTCATGTATGTTCAGCGATTATTTAAAGTATAAGAGCTACACGTTTTTTAATATTTTTAGGGAAATTCTCACATCAGACTATTTTATTTTTCTGTGTCGCATTTTTTTGGAATTTTATAATTGTATATTATAAATCCTTAAATTATGGTCGACAATCGACAGAAAATAATATCTGTCTAAACATCACCCAAAGTGACTAATACTTAGCTCCAGAGGAAAATTAAAAGACTTTCACAGACCCTCAGCTTTCCAAAGCCATACCAATAATACCACAATCGCGTCATGAACGCGCGTACGGCGCGGACGTGTTTGTTGCCTTCGTTTTAGAATTTCTCCGAAATTATTAGTTACGATGTCTATGAACTGTCGAGCTTGTGGTGTTCAGTGCCAGATAGACTTTATATGAAATATTCCAAACAACAAAAAATATAAACACACTCACCACTGGATAAGTCCGGAGTGCGTTTGTTCTTAACCTAAACCCAAACGAAATGACCCGGATACACCGGTCCGGAGCACCCAAGAGATGAAGATATACGAGACCAGTGCCAACGTAAATACTCATCGAGGAAGCCGTTCAAAAACAGCAGACGAATCGATCGTCGAGTGTGATCATGTCGGTATTTTACTATCAGAGTTTAGACAGTTTAAATCGGAAGTATTAGAGCGTTTAGAAATACAAACAAAGATTATTAAAGATCTTCAAGAGTTATTTTATTCTACAAAAAAATAATTTGAAGAACTAAAGACAAATACGAGTGTATCCAACAAAAGAGTTGTTGTTATCTCGCAACCAGCTGTGTGAAAGTATCGATAGTGTATCAGAAAGTTTGAAATCCGATGTTGAGGTGACCAATGAAGTCGTAATCCAAACTTCATTCGCCGATGTGGCTGGTAGTGATTACAACGTAAACAAAGCCAACACTACTACCCGCGTAAGTCAAACGCGTGAGGCCACGAAGACCGCGCCAGTGAGTCTATCAGACGCAGAGTTTCAACTTATCAGTCAACCTCGTATAGTTCCGGTGGACGAGTTCAATAGTAAATATTTTTTTTAATTAAAATAATGAGTGGATCACGGTGCGTACGAAGGGAAGTTTTCAATATAAAAATGTAAAAAAAAAACAACCGACTTCCAAAAAATATACAAAAAAACGTGAAAAATAACTTTAATTTCGGAAGTCGGTGTCTTTGGTTTTGTATTTTCATTTTTGGCCACCGACTTCCGAAATTAAAGTTATTTTTCACGTTTTTTAATGTATTTTTTGGAAGTCGTTGTTTTTTTTTGTGAAATAGGTTTTATTTTTCACTTTTTAGTTGCGGTACCTACCCCACACAAATTCGTATACTTACCACTACTTGATAAGTACATAACAGTGACAGGAAATTATTAAAACATCATCAATATTAACTAAGTGGAAAAAATATGCAGTATTAAGGATAACTCAAAAACTCCTGGTCAAAACTTGATCAAATTTAAATGGGACCACATGTGAAGCACCAGCTATCAAATCCTCCTTTTTTTGAAGTCGGTTTATTAGGGAAAAAAGTGTTTGTTGAAATACAGGCTACAGAAAAAAAAGAAGTAAGATCTTCATGTTTGGCGATTGTCTACAGAAACAACAGTTGAAAAACTCACATCGCATGTAAAAGGGATGTCCGAAATTTATGTTAAGATTAAAAACTTAAAACATAAAACGGAAAGAGACTATGCATCTTTTATCATTACGGTATCTGAGTCAGTGTACGACAAGTTGTGTCAACCAGATAATTATGTGGCCCGTCAATTCTGAATTTTGCGAATGGATTTGGTTTCAAAAATCTGCCAGCAAGCCAATTAAAGAAAAATAGTAGTTTTGAGTTTTATTATCAAAACGCCAGAGGTCTTCGGACAAAATTGAGCAGTTTTTGTAATAAATAGAAACATTAAAGGCCGACATATTTGCAATTACGGAAACAGGATGTAGCGATTTTATACTGGACGCGGAGATTGTACTGCCAGGCTATGAAATGATACGATGTGACCGGACGGACGGGCGCAAGGAGTAGGTGGTTTCTCGCGGCCACACACGGGTTCGAGCTTCGACGAGTGAATACACCGGGTGACGGCAACATAGGATCACTGCTCATTTGAACTACTTTGTGTGGCGGTATAATATGTAAAAGGTTCATCTTCATCATCAGCCTACAGCAGTCCACTGCTGGACACAGGCCTCTCAAATTGCATGCCATTTAGCTTTCTTCTCGGTAACGCTCATCCCGCTGCTACCAGCCACCCTGCAAAGGTCGTTGCTCCAACTAGCCTGAGGGCGTTTTACCTTATGTTTGCCGATTCACGGTCTCCACTCAAGAACACGTCTACCCCAACGGTCATCGGTTCTACGGCTAATATGACTTATTATTACCACTTCAGTTTGCTTATTCTGTGAGCTATGTCGACAACTTTGGTTCTCTGCCGGATCACCTCATTCCGGATTCTATCCCTCAGAGACTCCAAGCATAGCTCGTTCCATAGCTCGCTGAGCGACCTTGTACTTGTGGACCAGCCGTACCGTGAGTGTCCACGTTTCGGCTCCGTAAGTCATTACAGGCAGGACGCACTGATTGAAGACTTGCTTCCCAAACTCTGCCCAGCCCAGCCGAATTCTTCTGTTAGCCTCCTTCTCAAAATTGTTCTTAGCAAACAGCAGAGTTTGCCCGCCCGAGATAAACGTATTGTAAAGGGTTACATTCATATTTTTTGTTGCGTTGTTTATATACCACCAAAGACAATAAATATGAATACATGATATTTTTTACAATAATTGAACAATTATGTGTAAAATACCTAGTCTTGCCATAAATATTGTCACGAAGAAAAAATTTTTTTTTATTGCAAATAATATTTATTACTTTTACAGTGTGTTAGTTTAATACATAAATATAAAACAATTTAAAATATAAAAAGCTTATTCGAAGTGGTCTCCATTGGCTGCAATACAGTCCTTTAAACGTTGAGGCCAGTTATCAATAGAAGCACGCACTCTTTCCATGGGAAAATTCTTCACTGCCAATCGTATGGATTGTTTTAGGGACTCCAAATTATCATGGCGTTTAGAGCAAGCCATACTTTCTAAAACTGACCATAAATCACAATCCAGCGATTAAGATCGGGACTAGACGACGGCCAGTCTTCAGCTCTGATGAAGTCCGAAACGTTCACTTCCAACCAAGACTGCGTGGACCGAACTTTATGACCCGGCGTCGAGTCTTGTTGGAAGGACCATACTTGGTTATTGAACATGGTGTTGTTAAGAGGCTTAACTACCTTCTCAAGAATGGTATCTTGATACACTTGTGCCGTTGTTTTGATACCTTTTTCACAAAAATATGGCTCAGTCACTCCTTCATAGCTAACACCCCACCAAACCATCACTGAAGTCGGATAATGCCCACGTTGCACTCTGTCGACTAAATGGGAAGCTTCCTTAGAGCTTTGAGCATAAATACGGTCATTTTGTTAGTTAAAATGTTGCTCAATTGTAAAGATTTTCTCATCCGTAAACAAACATTTTCTGTGACCTCCCTTTGCGTACCGCTTCAGTAGTTGTTTCGATTTTACCACCCTATTATTTTTTAAATTATCAGTTAAAAAATGACAAGTGCGTCTCTTATAGGCTGCAAGTTCTAAGTCATCTTTTAAAATACGCGACATGGTTCTGGGTGCTATCTTCATCTCCCGAGACAAAATCGTTTGCTTTCGGACAGGATTTCTTCGAATTCTTTCCCTTACTGCTTTGACCACCTTTTTCGTACGAAAACTACGTGGACGGCCTGATCTTTTTCTGTCACAAACAGAGGAGGTCTCATTGTACCTATTAATAGCCCGGTACACAAACATTTGACTAATACCAAGCGTATGGAGTTTTAAAAATTGCATTTCGCTCCATACCAACTTTGGGTAATGCAATCACAGCGATTCGGTTCTCTTTATCACCCCACTCCATTTTAATATCGCAAAATATTGTACAATGTATTGGCGCCAAAATTAGAAAACTCAATGAATAAATCGTATAAAAATTACAGATTCCAAATTCAAATGTAATATCTTTCTTATTTTTAACTGTAATAGTATTTATGGCCAGACTAAGTATAGGAATGTTATTGTGGTAGATGATTTTAATCTAAACTCAAGCAAGGTCAACTCGGCGAAGACAATCGATTGATACAGTCAGTTTTGCAAAATAACAATTTTCAGCATAATATGTTTTTATTTATTTATTTTATAAATGACAAAAGAACGAACAGGGGTATTTTTTTTCATTTGTCTATGAATAGTTAGTTTACTGCTATCTAGCAGTTTTTGCCTGGGCCTTAATGGGTTAAATTAATTCTTACCAAAATACATACTTTTACCACGTCTGGTACTTAAAATATATAAACTTTGACTTTTACACTAACACTAAGTAATTTGGATAAATAGTTTAAAAGTTATGACGATGTGAATCAGTGAATGTGCTGCTCAAACGCGCCAGTGAACCGCGCGTCATTTCATAGCTCCCAGTGCACGGTGATACCGCCTTAGGTCATAAATGCAAAAATTTCATCATCAATTACCCCCACTTTAATTACTTATACTTAACGATTTACCGATAAACAAGCTACCCAAAAATATAAATAATTATGTCACTCATTTTACCTAATTATCTTTGGTTCGTTCGAAACGAGACCCTTCATCTCGATCTTAAAATCCCCACTATCCGTCAATTCATGAAACGCATTTCCAAGCGTTTCTTTGATTCCGCGGTCTCACATCGCAATCCTCTGGCTGTCGAGGCTGCCAGTTATACCCCCTCCCGTATCAGTCGTACCCGCCGTCCAAGGCATGCCCTAGCCGACCCCGATGACCCCATAACCCTCCTCCGGGAGAGCAGTAGGACCACCAGTACAGTGCACAAACACAGACCGCCATCGTTCCGACCTCGCCGCCGATGTCCATCGCGACGCCCTGGACGTAATTGTCCCCCCCGACCCTTGCTCGAAGAAGCGCCAGCCCGCGCCGTAGCTGAGCCTGTAGCTTTAAATTCCCCGTTTAATAATAATGATATGAATTCGATCCAGCCTGTCCCACCTTGCTGCCCTCCCCTCAGTGACGCGCTAAGCCGAAGTTCGAACCCCACAGGGGGTGCCCTTAGCGTCACTTAGAAATTAAGAAATTCGCCCCTGGCTGGAAGCTGTAAGTTAGCTTAAGGCACCCACAGGAATGTCCGGTTAAATAGCCACGACCTCCAAGGTCACAACTACGAGCTACCAAATAGAAAAAAAAAAAAACAAAATAACCTAATTATCACTTATTTTTCGAACTCTGAAGTGAACACATAATTACGTTGCGTTAGCCTTATCAGGAACTCATTAACACATATTGTTTGTGTAACGGTGAATTCTCAGAATTGCATAGTTTTTGAGTGTTTGAGTGGTGTTTGTGACTGGATTTCCAAGATCAAGGTATGTTCTTACTATTTAGTTATATTTTTTTTAATTTTATTTGACTTATTAAGACGTGTTTTTACGTGCTACGTCACACAGGATTTCTACCAAATATTTAAGTTATTGTTGACTTCACATAGACTTATTTAAACCATAGTCGAATACTCTCACATATCTTAAATTAAATATTGAACTGTCTATTTTGAAAATATAAAAGGTTTTTTGCGTCCTTTTGTGACTTTAGTTGCTATATAGCCTCTACGACTGCGTAGGCGTAGCACGGTCTACGAAACATAAGTAAAATATTTTAATTTTTTTTTCAGGTACTTTGATTAATTGTACTTTCTCAAGGATGCATTTCTAGTAAATTAATGCAATGCTAGTAAATTAATAGATAGTCAATCAAATGAAGGGTCTGACTTGCATAAGCGGCGGTACCCCGCCGGGCCATTATAGCGCCATTTCAACGAGCAAACCTTATCGTGCCATCCATCAATTTCTATACCTTATTAAAATATATGGTGTTACTCAATCGAATGTGATGGCTCAACGATAGGCATTATTTTTGACTTTTTAAATGTTCGCTTTTCTTTTTTGCGTTGGGGGCTTTTAAATTTTTTAATTTAACATTTTTAAACTTAGTTTGGTTTTGTTTTGTATATGAGTTAACAGTTGTGAGCGTTTTTCAGGGTATATTTAGACACTACATCAAATAGCTTGTTTTGGCGTTTACGTAATGCCCAAACACAACATATCTGCTATTATTTTTTCAAGAGTGTACTAGTGTGCTGGATATCCTGGCTGCAGCATCGGACCAAGAATTCCATAATCTTGCATATTTATATAGCGTACATGGGTGTTTAAAATTTTAGGTCACACATATGTTTGAAAGTAAAGTAAATACCCATTATGCGTTTAAGATACTTACCGCAGCTAATAAAACAGCTGATTACCTTGAAACAGCTGAACCGATTTTGATAAAAAAATGTCTAAGAACTATCGCTAGAAAACCTGCTTTCAAATAAAAAAACCGCTTTCAAATCGGTTCACCCGTTTAAGACCTACGGTGTTACAGACAGACAGACAGACAAACACACACATAGCGGTCAAACTTTTAACATCCCTGTTTTTACGTCAGGGGTTAATAAAAATAGAAGCGATGAGCAAAGATTGCAGACTTTGCAGAGCTCTTAAATGGAAAGAGGAAGTAGTAGGTATGTGTTGTTCGGATGGAACAATAGACATTCCTTCAATAGACGAGCCAATTGAACCTCTGAGAGAACATTTCTCATATGAAACAGATGAGTCTCGCCGTTTTCTGAGAAGTATAAGAAAATACAATACGTCCTTCCATATGACATCTTTTGGAGCAAATAATATTGTCTCAATGCCATTATTTTGTCCAACTTTCACAATTCAAGGCCAAGTGTACCACAGAATTGGCTCTTTGCTTCCTGCGACCGATATGCAACCACAATTTTTAGAAGTTTATTTCATGGGCGATGAGGAAGCACAACTTAATAGGCGTTTTGAGTACGTACAAGGTGTAGAAAGAAACACGTTTAAAAAAACACAACGGATTTTACACGATCACAACATTTTAGTGCACTAATTTAAAACGACTAGAGATAAAATGACCAATGATAATTGCAAGGTTGTCATCCACCCAGACCGTGTACCACGTGGTCAACATGAGAGACAGTTCAATGTCCCAACCACAAATGAAATAGGTGGCGTAGTAGTTTGTGATGAACAAACTACGTCTCGGGACATCGTTGTACAGGCGCACGATGGCATGCTGACTAGTTCCGGACACACATAAATTTTGACGCTCTCGAGTACCCAACATTTTTTTGGAAAGGTCAAGTGGGATACAGCATTGACATTCCTCAGACAAATCCAGTTACCAAACTACCCATACCGAACAAAAAAGTGTCCTGCAAAGACTTTTATGCGTATCACATGATGATCCGTCGCAACGATTTTGGTAGACATGTATGTCAAGATGGAAAGTGAGCGCTTGAGGTTTATTTCTTTGAACCAAAAGAAACATTTACAAGACGCAATAAGGAATGATGCGGATTTGGATCCAAATAACTTGGGTCAGGTAGTGATTCTCCCGTCATCATTTGTGAATAGCCCGAGATATCTGTATGAATACACGCAGGATGCGTTCACATACGTGCGTAACTACGGTAGACCTGATCTATTTATCACAATGACGTGCAACCCCGCCTAGCTTGAAATCACCAAAAAGCTTTTATGCCAGGTCAAAATTCAACAGACAGACATGACTTAACAGCCAGAGTATTTCAAATAAAAGTAAAAAACGTTAGTTGCTCTACTTATAAAAGGTAAAATATTTGGTGACATGAAGTGCTTCATGTACTCGATCGAGTGGCAAAAACGAGGATTGCCTCACGTGCACTTACTTCTGTGGTTGACGGAAAAATTGCGTCCCAACCAAATTGACGAAGTCATAAGTGCGGACATACCAAACCCGGAAACTGACTAGAAGCTTTATAACACGGTGACCAAGAATATGATTCACGGGCCCTGTGGTGCACTAAATCCTTCATCACCGTGTATAAAAAAGGAAGGAAAATGTACCAAAAAGTATCCAAGGGCGCTTTTAAAAGATACTCAAACCAATGATAAAGGCTATCCTCTGTACAGGCGTAGAGCACCAGAAGATGGTGGACGTACGATGACTCTAAAAACCCGAGGTGGAATACAGGAAATATTGGTTGACAACAGTTGGGTGGTCCCATATTCTCCCCTCCTGTCTAAAATTTTTAATTCCCGTATACATGTAGAGTTCTGTAATACGGTGCAGGCGATCAAATATATTTGCAAATAAATAAATAAAGGGAGCGATCAGGCTAATTTTAACATCCGACAGTAAGGTAATGTAAATATTGACCCGAGATATGAGGTGCAAACATTTAGAGCCGGTCGATACTTTAGTAGTAAGTAACGAAGTAGCGTGGCGGATCTTGGGTCTTCCTCTGCACGAGAGACACCCAACAGTCACTCATCTCGCAGTACATCTGCCTAATGGTGAGCGGATTTACTTCATTGCGAATAATTTCAGAGAAAGAATGGCAGCACCACCTAGGACGACACTAACTGCATTTTTCCTGTTGTGTCAAAATGACGCGTTTGCAAAAACATTACTTTACGTTGACGTTCCTCGCTACTATACATGGAATGCATCACTGAAATAATGGAAACGTCGTTTACAAGGAACACCTGTCGACAGCTGGCCAGATATAAAGGCGGGAGACGCTCTTGGCCGCATTTACATTGTACATGTAAGCAATTTTGAATGTTATTGTTTGCGAATGCTGCTGAATGTAATACGGGGACCCACTAACTTCTTAAATCTAAAAACAGTTGACGGTCAACAACTTGAAACTTATCAACAAGCGTGTGAGAAGCTGCATGGGGCTGTTAGAAGATGACAACCACTGGGATGCCACAATAGAAGAGGCCGAGCTGTGTCACTCACCACCGCAAATAAGAGAGCTATTTGCCATATTGATATGCACTTGCGGTTTATCTAATCCCCTTCAACTATGAGACAAGTATAAAACTGCATTATCAGAGAATATATTGCACATATTTGAAAGAGCGGATCTAGTCAGCAGTGATCTTTGTTTCAATGAAGCTTTGGGGCTTGTCGAGGACCAAATTATAACAATTTCCGGGAAGAAGTGGTCCGACTTTGGTATGCCTACACCACAGCGTAGAGAAGGACTGTCAAATGAATTCATCAGAGAGCTAAGCTACGATACCATCACATTAGATGCTCACGTCTGCGAAACTGAGCCACGTCTTCTACCAGAACAAAAAGACATTTACCACAAAATATTACAAGGATTTGAGAGTGGTGAAGGTGGTTTTTTTTCCTTGATGTCCCGGGCGGCACGGATAAAACTTTTTTGCTTAATTTGCTTCTAGCAAAAATTCGCAGGGACCATAATGTTGCATTAGCTGTAGCTTCCTTTGGAATCGCTGCAACATTGCTACGCGGTGGGCGGACGGCACACTCGGTTTTTAAATTACCTCTTAGTCTTGCGAGCGAAGAAACCCCAACGTGTAACATCAGTAAAAGGAGTAACCGCGGCGTCTTGTAGCAATAGTGTAAGCTGACCGTATGGGATGAGTGCACTATGCTACTACAAACGCGCCATCGAGGCGCTTGATCGATGTCTACAAGACATGCACAACAATCGAAAGTTCTTGGTTATTGTGGTGGTGTTACTGGCAGGCGATTTTAGGCAGATTTCGCCTGTTATCGAGAGAGGCACTGCAGCAGACGAAATCAAAGTATGTCTGAAAGCATCATATGTGTGGGCCAAAGTTGAAAAGCTGCATCTCACTACTAACATGCGAGTTCAGTTATACAGCAATGTAGAATCAAGTGCGTACGCTCAGAAACTGCTGGCGATAGGTGAAGGTCGACTAGAAACGGACGAGGATGGTATGGTTCTATTCACAAACCAATTTTGTCATGTTGTGGATTCGGAAGACGAACATATTGCACAAGTTTTCCAAATTTGCAACAAAACATTCGGGATGAAAATTGGTTGTGTGAAAAAACTATACTAGCACCAAAAAATTAGACTGTTACAAAAAATCAATCAAAATATCTTGGACGAAATAACTAGCGAAACATCAGTACAACTCCATCGACACAGTCATGTCATCCGATGACACTACGAGCTACCCCATAGGGTTTCTAAACTCTTTGGAGCTATCTGGAGTGCCATCTCATAAGCTGGTAGGTATACCTGTTTTGTTAATGACCAAGCTGGACGCACTGAAATTATGCAACGGGACTAGATTGTGCGAGTCATTGAACTAGGAAAGCATATTGTGAAGACGAAAATTTTAACCGGGGCTGCTAAGGAAGACAATGTGCTTGTGCCACGCATCCCAATTATACCCAATAACTTACCATTTTAATTTTAAACGTCTGCAATTCCCATTGAAAGTTGCATTTTCAATGACTATCAATAAATCACAGGGTCAAACCTTAAAGGTAGCCGGAATACATTTGGGCACGGCATGTTTTTCCCACGGTCAGCTCTACGAAGCTTGCTCACGTGTTTCTAAGTCGCAAAATCTGCATGTTTTCGCTGAACGAAATAAATCTTTTAATATAGTTTATAGGAGTGTACGAGTATTGCAGTAAGTAGAAAAGGTTCACAACAGATAATAATCGAAGTCTGCGCGGACGTAGTCGCGGGTAGAAGTTATATTATAAATTTGAAAGTAACTCTCTCTGTATGTAACCTTTTCACGCCTAAACCACAGAACGGATTTCGATAAAATTTGGCAAGGAGATAGATGGCACCCTGGGTAGGACATCGGCTACTTTTTGTCTCAAAAATAGTCCTAAAAGGGGGTGATATAGGGAGTGAAAGTTTGTATGGGAAACTTAGCAATTCTTCAGTTAGGGATAAGAAAGTTTTAATTTATGCATTCGGTAAGATATAAAAAATATTTTAAATTCACATGATTATTGCAATTTTTGTGTACTTAGGTACTTCTTTTTAAGAGATTTAAGGAATTGGAAATATAGTCAGAAGTCGTATCTTGAGGTATTATTTACTTTAGTATTTATTTCATTTAAATCGGTTCACGCACTTATAAGTTATTACAATTTGAAGCTATAAAATAACTTTGCTAACATGTGGTAATACGTGGTCAATGGTGGCGCTAGTGTTTTTCACGTTTCCGTTGGATATTTTCCGACATTCATGCGGGCGAAGCCGCGGGCAGAAGCTAGTTAACCTATAATATAATTCAAAATAATTCTTAAAAACGAGTGACAAACCCAGAATGTTACTGCTTTAAAAGATAATTTAAACGACCGTTACCTAAAGCGTTAATTAATACAGTCGGAGAAAAACAGTCCTAATTAAAAAGAGTAAAATAAAAAAGTAAATCTAAATAATCAAAAAAACACGACTGTAAAAAAATTACTTAAAAAAGATGGAAACAAGATGACATATTTTTGTCTCCAATCCCACACTCAATCTCATGCAGTCGGAGGCATCTTCTTTTTAACAATAAAGACCTATTGCCTCCGACTAATGAGATTGGTTGTCTGTCCGAGTCTGCCATTCAGCGAGATGTCCAGGAACAAGTAGCATCGCACTTGTCAGATCCCCAACACGGCTTCCGACCAGCGCGTAGCACGACCAGCAACCTATTGAATGCCATGAAGTAAGTACTTAGTTCCTCATATTGATGCAGGGATGCAAGTGAACACCGCCTACTTCGTTTTTAAGAAGGCGTTTGACCTGGTGGATAACGATGTCGTATTATCGAAGTTAGCGAAAGTTGGCTGCACACCTATAATGATCGAATTCTTCGCGAGCTATATGAGGAACAGGACACAGTATGAGAGTACTGTGGATTCCGCTCGCGGCCTTATTTCACTAGGTCTGGAGTAAGTCAAGGTAGCAATTTAGGGCCGTTAAAATTCATAATAATAATCAGTGACTTGCCTGACGTAATAAGAAATGCCAGGTGTCTGCTATTATACAGCTGCTGCAGCAGCTGCTTATGCAGGTGTAGCGCGTCAGGGAGAGGCAATCGTTGCGCCCTCAAGCCCTTAGTCGCCGCAAGAGGAGACACCCTGGGCGTCGGGAGTCAATAGCCGACTCCCGGCCACCGCAGGCGCGGGCTTGCGGACGGCGACTAATGGGCAGCTCGCCGTCCGGTAAGGACCAGGCCCGGGTCGACGGCGCGTTGTGTTCCACGCGCGCCTCAAAGAGATGTCAGCGTAATTGACGGGGTCTTTGATGATTTACCAACCAAAAAAAAAAGTGTCTGCTTTTTGCAGACTACCAGCAACTTAACTGCTGCCAGCTATCGAAAACGAGGACGACTGTCACCGCCTTCAGCAAGACATTGATCGAGTAGTTGAGTGGAGTAGAAAGAATAAATTGCATTTTAATTTTACGAAATGTTCAGTTCTAACATTCAGTCGTGCAAGAGTACCACTCCACTACAACTGCAAGGTGGACGACGTGCCTATGAAAAGGGAGGAGGCAATGCGAGACTTTGGTGTTCGTATGGATACTCAATTGAGATTCCGGGAGCATATTATCAATGTCTGTAAAAAGGCATACAAGCGATTGGGATTTGTGTATCGCAAAGCGGCAGCTTTAACAAAAAATTAAATCCATTTCGGCATTGCATGACGCTCTAATAAGGAGTCAGTTGGAGGGTAATACGGCAGTATGGGCTCCACATGACAGTAAATATAGTCTCATGTTGAATCGGATACATACAGAATAAATTTACAAGATACATATACTTAGGGCGGTATGGAGTATATCCCTTTTACCCCTTGATGTATTCAACCTTGTATGTGTAAGGCATGATGGGATAGAACAAGTTGGACACGAGGAGGGATCTAGCACTGGCGTCGTATATCCATGGAGTATCCCGGGGTAACATAAATAATCCGGGTGTGCAACAGGGGATAGGCTTGTCTGTGCCAGCTGGGTACGTGCAGATAAAAAAAAATGTGTAATAATAGTACTTTTCGGGACATTATTTAGAGAAATTGGAGTTCGAACATGGTAGGTAAGGCAAAAACGCAATTTTCATTACTATCCTTCTTTTTCATTTTTATAAAGACAATTTGTTTCCCTTTGAGCTAAGTTTTAGTCACTATTGGTAATAGACATAGTATTTTTTCGATCGTGGACTATAATTTAAGGAATTATAATTATAAAAAAAATTGAGCGGTCACGGGATGCCTGGCAGATGATATACCATCGTGTAGCGCGGCGACGCGGCGCCACGGCATGCGTTGCCACGCCTACAATCGGTTTTACCCGCGCACAGTGTGGTATTGGGCCCTAAAACTTGGTCAAAAATATTTTATGACTCGCACGGCGATTATTAGTATGTTAAAATAGGTAATAAAAAAGTTATTACAGTTATAAAAAAATATTTATTCGTCATTACTACACACATTTTCATTGGTCAGGTCACTCTCACTAAGCAAATTTAACGTCTCCATACAATGTCTTTCTATTTTTCTTAAAATATAGATTTGTTCTCATGCTTGTTAACAGGGGGTCCGAAGTTAACAAAAGCCTATTTAAAACGTCCATATTCCACTCTACGCGCGAAAACTTTCTGGAATAGTTAAGTCTATATTGCTTTGTTTTTGTTGCGAGCTTCCGCAGCTTCTTCAGAAAGTTGTCCTATTGGAAGAATTGCATGTTTTATCGCTTCAGCTCCGTGACGAAGTACTTTATGCAGTTTCGGAGACATGGGGTTTTGACACAATTTTGGTTATTTCCGCCGATATTTCATAGTTTTCGAAAAATCGGCGACTAGTATTACCGTCATTGGTGTAGCCAAAATTAGCTTTCGGGATATCCACCAATAATGTAAAAAAAAATACAATAATGTTGATGTAGCTGGTAACGATATTGACCCGGATAGCCACTCTACGTTATTTTCTTCGAATCTTGCTTTGGTTTTACGAGCTAGCTGCCAACGATTTTTGCTTGAAATTGTGTGGTATATTATCGATCTTTTGCTTTATATCATGAATTCTTATATCATCATCAGCGTAGGAACTTAGCAGTTGCTGCTTCAAAAACGTCAATTTTGCGTCAAATGTTAACTCATTAGAACCTTGCATAATAGAATACAACTCATTACGAGTCATAAACCTCTATCCTGAAGTACCTGTAACAAAATAAGACTAAATCTTAGGAACAAATATTTATACAAGATTGTGAGGTACCTAATAACGAAAAGATAACTCCAATAAAAAAAAACGGGGCGGGTACGAGCGGCTGTGTTTTTTATAAATTTGTTCTGGACTGTCTACTCTACAAGAAGCAATAGTATTTGTATTTAAAGAATGCTAAATAAGGTAAAAAAAAGTCTCTTAAACATAGAAAAGTAAGAATTTTTGTAATAGTTTATGACAACTTACTTTTGGACCTATGGATTAAAATTGATTGAGACTTTTGTGGAAAAAAAACATGTTCCATATAGTTACATACCTGGCTGAGAGGAATCTATCACAAAAACCACCACAAAACCGTTTGTTCCTAATATATCACGTTTTATAAACAAGTAAAATTTGGGCGTGTCGAACAGTCACACGACCACTGTAAGCGAACGGCAACTTCCGACTGAGCGCGCGGCACGTGTTGGCGAGCTAGCACGGAATTCTTCGGCCATTTATTTGACCAACTACTTAACTTTTAAAGGATCGGTAATATGGTATAGAATTCCAATAAAAAAAAATAAAAAAATTGGCCTACTTTTAGGGCTTAATAACACACCGTGCCGTGGCTATAGATGTTTCACATAAAAATTACATAAATTCGACACAGAAAGAGACAAATAAAAAATCTGAAGTCAAGTGAGAATTTCCCACAAATTATTGAAAGCCGTCTAGCTCTGAAAGACACTCCGTCTGTTCGTCAACCACAGGCGTAGACGACTTCATAGGAGCTACGGAGGAACCATCCCTTCAAGTCCAAAACGAACATACCTCGTCAATGAGTCTCCTGCCAGTGGCGACAATTTCCCATCCCACTAATTTATACTTCCCCGGAGGCAAGCCAACAGGCTTCTCGGCGAGGGCTGGAGGCAGATTCGTCGACTCGCCTTCCTTTTCATGGGATGAAGATGCCATTCCGGATTCTGGCTGGTTACAAACAATAGAATTTATTTCTTAATTAATTATAAAGTTGTTATACTAGCTCGCTTAGCTGGTTGGTTGTTGACATTTTGGAACAATTCACTCTTATACCTCAACGCAACCAATGTGTTTCAGAAATTACAATCGCTTTTTTTTTATCTCTTTGTTTAAATTAACAGATCTTTATGAAGACAAGGATGGAGAATATAAATAACAACGGCTACTCTCCTAAAATGGTTGCACTAGATTAATCTTATAAAACGTAACATGATGATAAATAATCATGTCGTTTCAGTTGCCTATTTATTTATAACAGAAGTCAACATTTTTTTTAAAGTTCGGAGAAGTTATTAGCCACAATGCTTCTGAGGTTATGTGGAAGGTATATTTTTAATCTGTGTATTTTTTATTGAGATTTATGGAACAAAGTTCCTTATCGCACGGTGCGGAGTTGGCGGATAGGGGCTCGGCGAAAATATGTGTAAGAGTTTTCCGTCACGATCATTTCTTTAGTGTAGACGGTTTTTTTATTTTGCTTATTTCTTGAAAATGGTGTGTTCTATCGCAAAAATAATGAAAATTTCGACACCCTTTAAGACTCCCATAAACCTCTATAAGTCAACATGTAGGTAGTCATTTTTCATATTTTCTATACTTACAAAAAGTGATAATTCCATATAAAACATGTCGAGACGGCCCCTATGAAAGGAACTTCGTTCCAACCGAGTGTTCCACGGCACTCAATGTTTTTTTTTTACTTTAATATATAAATAAACACATAATAATAGAGAGCGCGGAAGACCGCACAGAACAGAGTCGACGCCAAAACACCAAACGAATAATTTTATGTACTTCATATTTCGTTTACTTTTACTAGTCCAAAATAATGAACTACGTTATCAACATATTTGTCAGATACGGTTTTCAAAAGTAAAATCATGTTTTTAATTAATAAATTGGCTAACTCTTTACTTAACAGAAAAAAAAAACAGCTAATGGCTTATCCTATTTAGATACTTAACTTGAGTTTATACGGTTGACATTGCCTGGTGATTTTAACTTTAGCACATATCTAGGAACGTAACAATTACGAATGCATTTAGAAATAAGATATACTCGTATTATCCTGCGTCCTGATAAGCAAAAGTGTATTTTTGACGACGATAATGTATTATTTCCCCTGCATTTAAAAATAAATTAATGTAAACCAATGATTACATTAACATTACAAACAATAAACAATATTTATTTGTTCAAGACTTATACCTATTTACAATGATTGTACCTTAAATTAGACTTTACTTAGTGGCAAGATACACATGTGCAACTGGGCTTAAACTAGGAGGACTCCTGTGCTATAAGCACCAGTTAATTCCGTCACCACCGTGATTCAGCTGCCATTACAAGTGTGGTGCGGTGCAAATGTATTACAATATTATTTTATTAGTTACTATCGTGCGTGTGTGTATGAATATGTGCATGTGTGTATGCGTGTGAGTGTGGTGTGTTTGTGTATGGGCCTGAGTGGCTTTATTTTAATTTTCATTTTATACTTTTTAATATATTTGCAGTATTTACATAATTTTGAGACAGAATGAAATTATCTATGGTATTTTTTTGTTCTTTTTATCTGTAAGTAAGCTATGTAACTGTGTATTTTTACTTATTTTATTATAAAGGTATGGACCCATGTAGCACGGTTGTCTCCTGAAGAAGACTGTTTTACACGGTTTCAGGTCGAAAACCAGGTCCTTCCTACGTTTTTTTTTAAGCCTTCCCGGATCGTACGTTAAGCCTTTATGGCTTATAAGCAGAACCCTCCTGATATAAAGTTGTCGAACCGTTAAAACAATACGATCCTTATTTAGCTGCTCCGTTGGATACTGGAAGTTTTTTTTGTGTATTACTTAGAGAACTGCGAGCTGGGCTCTTTCTATGTTTAATATATGATTTTTGTGTGTACTCCCCAAGATTTAGATACATTATTGCAATACTGACTGACACAGGGATCGATACATTGTTTTCAACAGGTACGAGTCGCACACCTTGCGTAACTTCTTAAAAACTGTTATTAACTTTGTAACCCTAGAGCTTAGTGTTTTTACGTGGTGATGGAAGTTTAACTGGTCGTCTACTTGTATTCCAAGATATTTTATACAGTTTGTTTTTTCAATAGGAACACACCTGCATTCACTGATATTGTGTTTATTACCGGTGTGTGCTCCGACTTCAACCAATTCGTTAGCAGATGGTGGAGCCTTCATTATCGAGAACATCAGGTATTTTGTTTTTCTACGTTATGGGTAAGTAAGTTTAATTGAAGGTATCCAAGAACTGTTCTCACCCCGGTGTTTGTAAGAGCGGTAATCTCTGACCATGTATTTCCATGGAAGAGGATTGCCGTGTCGTCTGCATAAGTTATTATTTGACCATTTTGTAGATTTAAATTACATATCTCATTTATATAGATTAGAATAAAGCTAGGACCGAGCACACTCCCCTGTGGTACACCAAAATCTATATTTGCACTATAACTTACGTACTTGTCAATTTTAACTATCTGAGTTCTATTAGTAACATATTCCGTAATTAATTTAAGAGGGGTTCCTCGAATCTCTATATTCTCCAACTTATCCACCAGCTTGGGAACAGAGACGGTGTCAATAGCTTTTGCTAGATCTAGAAAGACTCCTATGCATTTATTTTTGCTATCTAGTTTACCTGCAATCTTATCTTATTAATCTGTTAGTTTTATTACCGTATCCTCTGTAGATTTCCCTGATACGCCGAAGAGTCTTGAGTCTTTCTATTAATTTGCAAAGTATTGGGAGCACGGAAATTGGCCTGTAATTGCTGATACCGGCACTGTCACCAGACTTGAAGATTGGATGGACTACAGAGTTTAAAAAGTGTGGGGAATGTTCCCGAGTTAAAGCTTAAGTTGGCAATATGAACAAGAGCGGGGACCAGAACATTGTATCTAGGAACTTCATTTTGGTCATAGTCTCATTTCGGTAACAAATCCTGTTTTTTGCTAATACAAATGGCCATTCTTATTTCAATAGCTTTTCCGTGTGATTGTTTTATTTTTATATACAGGGTGGCAGAGGCATCGTGCGCGCGTTGCGCCCTCACACCCGTAGTCGCTGCAGGAGGAGACGCCCTGGGCGTCGGGAATCGATAGCCAATTCCCGGCCACCGTAACGCGGGCTTGCGGACGGCGAGCTACCGTCCGGTAAAGACCAGGCCCGGGTCAACGGCGCGTTGTGTTGTACGCGCGCCTCAAAGAGATGTGAGCACTAATAGACGGTGTCCGAAAGACCCGATGCCTGCCAGGGTCGCGGATTGTTCGAAAGAGTTACCGTGGCCCTGGCGCACAGGCAATTGAAGAAACACCGGTGGGTTTTAGCCAGTAAAAGTCTGACATGCTCCCACTCCGCCCAGAGCGGGAAAAGTTATTTGATTATTACCAACCCAATTTAATTAACATGATTCTACCCCCCTAGGCGCCCTACTAAACTCCCGACGAGGCGACCCCTAGGCGTAAAAAATATTCGTAGGTTATTAACCCCTATCTTTACCTTTTTTAACAACTTACAAAAAACAGCATTTTTTTTTAAATAACCGTTTAAAAAATTTCACCTCATGGGAGTTCAGAATCATGTACTGAATCCATGGTACAGTACGATTCAAACATAATGAATGGCGCGGGTGGCTGTGAACTGCA
This sequence comes from Griposia aprilina, assembly GCA_916610205.1. Taxonomy (NCBI): domain Eukaryota; kingdom Metazoa; phylum Arthropoda; class Insecta; order Lepidoptera; family Noctuidae; genus Griposia; species Griposia aprilina. Next base: position 10,521,354 of record OU744283.1, read on the forward strand.
CTATTCGCTGCGTAGTACCTCACCCGTCACCCCCGCTGACACGTGAATTGGTTTGTTCACGTGGACTTGCAACCCAAGCCACTACTCTCCATACGGTGAAAGAAATCCTAGAACCAAATATTCCAAAACGTGTGACATTTACCAACCCGCACTCAGACCATAGCACGTGGGCCTACTGCGGGATGACCGCCCGCTTCTTTCCTCTCACAGGGCTTGTGTTCCAAAAATGGGAAGATTATATTTACTACACATAAAAAAGTATGGCTTCGGGGCTACATGACGCCAGCAGTGAAACTAAAAAGCTCGCGAAAGTCCTCTAAGCGTTATCTATCTTGAAGGAAAAACAGTGCCTGGCAGCCGGTGCCATGCCCGATCGTGCAAGATCGTTCGCGTAGTGGGGATAAAAGTGTCGTGTCACGTAGTCACATGTGTAATGGACGACTCGTAAATACCGTAACATTACAAATTAATTATGTTTCTACTTACATAATTTAAAGGGAAACGAATGCGTACTGTAAGTCCAACACAAATAACCAACTGTTGAACCGTGTTGCGTCGTGCACTCGCGCGGCCCGACAGTTCGGATGAAGTATGAACAATGCGTGGAGGGAAGGGCGGCTCGCAGGGCTGCATATTGTGAAAGAAGCGGGAAAAGCGCGACACGCATGCGCTGAGCCCCAGCCGCCCGATAGCGAGGCAGAAAATAAAAAACAAGTTACAGTTGTTTTACCTCGTGAAGGCGGGTTGATCTTAGTTGTGTGTGTAGATGCACATGCACACTGTGTCTATGTGCGTAAGCTCGGGAGCACTCAGTATCGCCCTTTTTAATCGACTTCAAAAAGGAGGAGGTTCTCAATTCGTCTGTATGTTTTTTTTTGTATGTTTGTTACTCGATATCTCCGGTAATTGTGAATCGATTTCGAAGATTCTTTTTAATAGATAGGGTATGCCTCAGGGCTGGTCACATATAACTTTTTATTAATATTTGCTGCGGTCGTTTTTCAGTTAGCTTCAATATTACGTATTTTTTCCACTTAGTGTATATTGATGATGTTATAATAACTTTCTGTCACAGTTATTTACATAGCAAGTAGTGGTATACGAATTTGTGTGGGAGGTAGGTACCACAGCTAAAAGAGAAAAAAAAACTTTTTTTACAAAAAAAAACAACCGACTTCTTATTACTTATGACTTTGTATAACATTAAATTGTAATAACTATTAAGCAGGTGGACCGATTTTAACTAAAATAAATATTACGTCAACATACGGACTCAGACTATATTTCAAATCCGTAAATCTCTTCAAAGAGGTACACAAAAGTATCAATAGTCTAATTTTAAATTCATCCTCTATGTTACCCCCTTGGGGGTTGATTTTACAAAGACCTGAAACATGTTATTATCTTGGGGCTCAACAAATAATCTTGGGGCTTAACATGAGGTACCCGCATTACAAAACGGCGACGTTTTTCCATCGGGCGCGCCAATTTGTAATACGGCGCGTTATACGTGTTCAGGAGCCCTCTGTAATCTTCGTCCACGATTTACCTGGCCTAGTGCTGGAGTACGAAGCGGTCTACGAGCATGAAGGTTAGCTTAATGCAGTCTTCTCCTCACAGTTTGGTCACTCACAAGCAACTCGTGCTCTGACTTGAGCCTTTGAATCAACTGCATGGCCGTAACATTTGGTTATCTTCTCGCGGCAACTTGCAAAAATCGGTCTTGCCGTTGGGTGGTTATGCGCTTCCCGCCAGGCCCGGAGGCCAGCCACTTCACCAGTAGCTCGATAACGTGACCATAACCTTGATATCAAGTATTGTTTTGTTCCAACCTCCTCAGCAATACTCCGTTGAGTAGCCCAGCTTGGAGCATACCTACTGCCCTTAAAATTTCCTGTCTCGTTAAATGGCGCCGCTGCATCATAGAGTGGCATAAATTCGAAATGAACTGCTACTTGTTTTAAAACCTTAATTTTACATAAAACATTACCAAAAACTATGGAACGTAAATTTAAACCTTCGACCTTCGCTAAAGTTATGCCGCGCAAATCTTTTGTTTTAATTAATTTAATATAATAATATAATTTAGATCCAGCCTGTCCCAACTTGCTGCCCTCCCCTCAGTGACGCCCTAAGCCGAGGTTCGTACCCCACAGGGGGTGCCCTTAGCGTGCGGTCACCTAATTTTTAAGTATTTTTCGCCCCTGCCTGGAGGCTTTAAGTTAGTAGCTTAAGGCACCCACAGGTTTGCCCGGTTAAGTAGCCAGGACCTTAGTGGTCACAACTACGAGCAGCCAATTAGGAAAAAAAAAATAATACAAATTTGAGTCATTCGCCATCCAGATTTTTAAGTGAACACAAGTGAACAACTCCAGCAAGAAAAACAACCCTGAAAATGGATACCACTGCAGATGAAGTCGCTCAAGTGATTGCACTACTGCAATCAGGGATGCAACAGTGTGATGTTGCTCGGCAGCTGAATTTATGCCGTTTTGTTCCTGAAGGATGCAGGAGATGAAAATTGCTGCCCATAGTTCTGCTACAAGGCCAAAATTGACTGCACAGCATAGGAGAGACCGGTTGCAATTTGATCGCGACTATGTTGATTGGACGAATTGCTTGCAGGAATTTAGGGGATTAGCCCAAAGGACACTTACTGGCTATACACCACAGTCATCCGACCAGTCATCACATACGGCTTACTGGTCTGGTGACCCAGGACAGAACTGAGCGCAACCCAAAGAGACTTTGGAAAACTACAGCGATTCGCTTGTGTAGCAATCACTAGCTGTATGAGAACTACACCCACTGCTGCCCTTCAGGCAATACCACATCGTGCGGGAGGAGGCGGCTCTGGCCGCGTTCAGGCTCAATATTTCAGGAACCCTAAGCAAAGACTCTAGAGTCAAGCACATACGCATAAAGGAAGACGTGATCAAAGGACCACCAATGATGGCATTACCCGAAACTTTCCTTGTTTCAAAAGCATTTCAAAACAACTTAATACTCACAGAAGAACAGTGTGACTACTCAGGCTCGAAAGAGTTGAGAGTCTACACCGACGGATCAAAGACCGACTCCGGAACCGGAGTCAGAGTTTTCTCACACGGACTTAACATAAACATATACAGCCCGCTGGGAATGTTGAACACCGTCTACCAGGTGGAGTGTGTGGACATTACACAAGCGGTGTACGCCATAGAAGCCAGGAGAGCTACGGACACCCATATACGTATACTATCCGACAGCGCCCTAGTTCTCCTCGACTCCTAACACTAGAATGTCACAATGCACTAGAACGAGTAACGGTATGTAACCGCAACATAGTAACACTGCAATGCATAAAAGGACACAGCGGATCACTAGGTAACGACGCAGCTGACGACCTGGCTAGAAGAGCTTCCAGTCCAGCGCGCCAGTCTGTGGACCCGAACCTATCGTACCAATCCTCTTCAACCAGCTACGCAGGTGGCTACAGCAGTTCACCTACACACAAGCGGAATGCTGGTAGACCTCGACACCGGGCTGCAGGCAGTCCAGAGATTCTATACCATCCTAAGACGGCAGGCTAACCAGACATTTATTACTCCTGGACAGGAACGGCTTGCGCCTGGTGACGGGGACACTTTTGCCATGGGACACTGCTCGCTAAATAAACACTTCCACACAATAGGTATAACGGACAGTCCTCTATGCAGGGTTCGTATGGAGGCTAAGGAAACCGTCGCGCATGTGCTCTTTGAATGCACAGGCGTCACCCAGAGTAGGACAGAAACCCTCGGGGCACCCAGATCTTACACAAATGTTCTTAACAGATCAGGAGATTTAAAATCAACTTCAGGAGGGACCTGGTTGGAATAACCACCGACGGCAGCCGTGGCCCACACACAATGGTCCATCTGAAGAATGAATGAATGAAACCAAACCCTCTAACATAGAACATGTATCTATGTTAATTAATTAGTCCAGAGGGCGCCTCTAAACTCGAGAACTACTTTTTAATCAAATCCAAAACAAGACCAAAATATGTTCAGTAAGTAAAAGGCAGTTTCTAGTTGGGGGGAGGGGAGGGGGGGGCTACGTATGCTAAATATAAACGTAGGGTGCTAAAATTTTCGGAGCGAGCAAACTCTTTTTTCTCAGACTTCTCTGCGTAAGCCGACAAAGTACGAGTACATAACTCCCATTTATGTACGAATACTCAAAAGAAAACCTTACCTACCCGGGGTGGGGGTGCTAAAATTTTCGAGATTGCTTCGCTCGCTCTTGCATCCTACATTTTCAAGCATTTCTGGTGTCGACAGTCCTATTTCTGTATATACAGTAATAAGAAAACCTAATCGTTTCGAGGCAGCGTGATAAATATTTCGACGTTCATTCCTGGGCGGGGGGAGCCCATTCAGTATTGCCGCTCCGGGTCCCCGACAGGCTTAGTCCGCCACTGCCTACATCTTACACAAGTATAAAGAATTCAAGATAATTAATTTATGTATTTTTTTTTTTTTTTTCATTAAAATTGTTCTAGATAACAAAAGGACGTCAGTGAGGGTATAAAAATATTGCCCTTAACAAGGACGCAACATTAAGTACACCTACTTACAAGTTTAAAATAGCAATCATTTGCCAGAATTTTCAATAAAATTAAAGAGTCTTGTGTCCTTGTTACACTACCACTCGCACCTTGAGAGGCACCATATGCAGCACAGCATTTGTGAAATTTATAATAGTACACTTGAAGCATGGTTCTACTAGTTATTGCATTTGCAGGGGTATAAAATCAAATTAATATTTCTATAAGAATTATTTTTTCTGTTTGGCTATTTTATTCAAAACTAAGTTAAATACCTCCCATCATTTTTTTTTCATACTTAATTCCATTACTTACTAATAGGCAATGCACACAATTAACTACAGGCAATGGCAATGCTGCACTAGGTATGTAAAATTACAAAAAATCTCCAATCTAAGGCAGGTATTATTTAGAATAAACAACGCAAGCAACAGCTCGTATCAATACAAAAAAAGATGTAATCACTACATATTATAAAACAAAATTCCTCTGTCGCGTCTGTCTGTCTGCCTGACTGTCTGAACGCTCTAATCTCTGGAACTACCAGTCGGATTTGAAAACTTGTTTTTGCATTTGATAACTCAATCCTTGAGGAAGGCTATTTATCATCGCCCTGCGACCCTTAGGAGCCGTGCAAAACGGAAAAAGTCAGAAAGAACGCTAAGCGAAAATGCAGTAATAGCGCGGGAGGCCGATGCGCAGCGACGCGGTGGGTCGGTTGCTGAAAATTCAGAGGAACGAAGACGCGGGCGGAAGCTAGTACTTAATAATACCATAAAATCAGCTTGCTAAAGGACTAGCCAGATTGCAGTATTTACATGAAGGTAGTGAATGCTCTCGCAGGAAGCAAGCATGCAGGAGCTCAGCGGAAGTTTGATTTAGATGAATTGTTTCTAGAATTTAATTTAATTTCTAATATTCATATGTTATCACGCTATATATTATAGGCCATTTTATATCAAGCAATGACCCTTCGGAGCTGAGCAAAACGTAAAAAACAGTCAGAAATAACGCTAAACGAAAATGAAGTAATAAATAGTGCCCGCAATCAAACAAACAAACTCGTAAGCGTTATTATTTGCATTTGTATAGATAAGCTAGTATACCATTATTATATATAATGATTACATCTCATAGGTCTAGTGGTCACAAGTACTACTGCTGAGCAAAAGGTCACAGGTTCAATTCTCAGGATGGTTAGTGTTATTTAGTTTTTCCGTCAGGAATTTCTCAGTAGCAGCCCAGAGTCTGGATTTGTGCCCGGTTGATGGCAACAGGCTCGCCCCCTATTACATGGGACTTGAAACATAACTGGCTAAATGTGGGTGTATCATACATAAGTACACCTTTGCTTAACCCTTTTATGTGTTAACAAGATGTTTTTATAATTTATAAGTACATTCAGGCACAACAGAATCTGATTCACCAACACCAAAATATATGTAGAGTTTTTGCATGTCATCAGAATTAGAAAGTTAATTTCCAGCTTTAATAATGTATTGAAACAGATGGTAGTTAAAGAGTTTTTTTTTTGTATTATTATATTTCTCAGAACTGTACTGTCACTAATGCTGCTGGGCACCCGAAGCCAGTTAACATGCCGCCTGCATCCTGCAATTGAATTGCATCAGGTAATCCTATTTAAATATAATCCCAGGGATTTACGCTATCATAATTTTCTAAGGCACTGCACGACACCATTCAGGGCATGACAATCAGGAGCTAGATCGAAACAAAAAAGTCGCCATGTCTAGAGGTCCAATCGATCGAACGACATGGACGACATGGTATGTAGCTGGTAAACAAAGTGTTTAATGATTATTAACTCACCTCAAAACCGGCAAGACACTCTTTTTAGCTGAAGCACTCGGAAAGGAACCACTACTAATTTTATAAATCACTGGATTTCAGAAGCGCCTCAGACCGAATCCGTTGAAAAGAGCAGCGACTCGCAACTCCTCCAAACACCGAACGCGGAATCACGCGGACTGTTGTTTTGTTGTGGGAAACGCTGGCTGCCGCCTCCACCCGCCCGCCCACAGAGTATATTTTTTATAGCGCCCGCCGTCTTCCATCAATAAAGTGTTAACTTTTCGGAATTCAAAATTCTACTACTAAACCATGGGTTGGTTTAATAAAAACTACCATTATATCATGGTAAAATAATATACTTCGCCCTATATTAATCAGCTAGGACATGCATTGATAACTTAAATTGCTAACGACAAATCTGACGTACATAAACGTTTAAATAATTTAATTTGCAATACTCGCAATCTCATTCTCATCTCAGCGAAAATCAAATGCAAAATGCAATGTAAAAACTTGTAAAAAGTGTAGGTAAATTAGTTTTTTTTTTCAAGATTTAGCCATAAAAAATCCGGAATTGACCCCATAAATAATACACCTTTGCTGTAAAAATCTTTGTGTGGTTGTGAGATTTTGAAATCACTAGCGAGTCACCGGCGACTAAACTAAAGTCGCTGCGTGTGTACCTAGCATAAAGCTCAGCAAGAAATAGTTCCAAAAGGCGCTTCAACACAATCATACGTACGTATATTATATTCAATGAATAAGGTATTAGGTAGGTATGTACAGTAAAAATAATATTATAAATGAGAAAGTTTGAGAGGATGGATGGATGGATGGATACTTTTTCACGCAAAAACTGCAGAACGGATTTGGATGAAATTTGGAACACAGGTAGATTAACATGTGGATTTTTTGATCCGGATCACAATCATTTATTTGATTTTCAGTCACATTAATTATTATTAATTTTAAATCACTTTGAACTAGATAATAAGATTCAAAATATTCAAAAGTAGCTGCAGACTCTAAATTAGATGCAACAAAATCGGGAAGTAACGACGCTATGAGGTAAAGGATATCTATGTTATGGTCCAAGTGCTAATAAGGGCATTATATATACTGCTCGGGCAGCATATAAGCAGAGTCGATACAAAATGCAATATTACTTATTGTACAGACGCCAGCTGGCCAGCAGGTCGAGCTACACGAAACTGTCCAATTTCTCCAAACGATTTTAAACCTTAAAATGTAGATTATTAAGTTCAAAATCGATTCAGAAAATCTGACAGTTTGTGGTAACTTGATGTGCTAGCGACTGTACAAGGAGAATTGGATTGTTTTTTATTCACGCGCCGCGCCCGCGCCGTCCTCTGCCACCCGGGACGGACGTACGGCCCGACATATGAGTATATTTATGTTCTGTGGGACCGACGCGCGACGGCCGCTCTGCCCCCGCATTTTAAATCTCTAAATTCTAATATCTTCTAAGATATCCATGTTAATGATATGCTGTAAACTGCAATTTTAATCTACGTTAAATGCACAACGCATCAAACGTGTTCAATTGGATAAGGAATAATACTGTATTGTTTAAAATAACTTCATATAGTTATAACATAATGTTTTTTTGTAATATGTAAAAGAAAACTCAAACTAAAAAAAAATATTTCAAATAAACCTAGTATAGGCACTTTTGAATTGTCAAGGGGTCAGTCAGTCAGAAAAATGAAGCTAGAGGCCCATTCCAAAAAATAAATAAAACACTTATGATGGGGATGATGAGTTGAAGATTTATTGTAATAATCATTGTAAACACAAGAAATAAATAATTTAATAAATTCTGGTGTTACATTTTTGAATAAGTGAGTGGTAGGTATAAGTTCCTAAAACGTTCGATTGTACTAAGCCACGTTGAGTACACTTACAGATTCAATTAGTATTTTTGTATCATTACTTTACGTAATGATAAGAATACTCGTAGAATTTTAAAGTGAACTCAACTTTAGTATATATCAATCAGCTAAAGTATACCTACCTATAAATATATATACACAGATTAGTTAGATCCGCCATTGCTAGATGGCGCTTTTGCTATGGGGGCATAATTTTCTCGCTCTCTTTTCCATATAAAGTTATTATACTCTTTGCCCATTTCAAAGCGTAGTAGTTACCTATGGAGATGAACGGGCAAGAAACTCATGGACACTCTTTTAAATCAGCATATAGTTATAAAAAAAATTGGTTACATCATTCATGTTAAAATTATACATGTGAGAACTATGTAGAAAGACGTGCACGTTAAAAGCGTCCATAATAAAAAAGATAAAAACGAAAAAAACAATTCAAAAATTTAAATTAAAATAAGCCGTGGCAGCCGAGAGATGACCAGTCCTTACTGACGGCGCCTGTTCACGAACATGACGTATGGATCAGCACCATTCAGCTCAACCATTTTGAAGGGAACTTAATGAAGCAACACACACGCCACCACCAGCGAGACATTTGAGTGAGCATGACAATACTCCCAGCCGCCAGGGCACATTCAAGTCAATGAAAGATGAACCTAGTAAATGGTGGTTTTATAGTAGGTACCTAGATACATAGTGCTCACACATGTGCTATGCAATTACACATTGTTAAGAGGTTGAATTTATACAATGCAAAGATAGTTTTTAAAATCTTCAACAGCTCCAATAATATTTTCGAATGCTAATCAATTAATTTACGCGCCCCTGTGGAGCAGGACCAGCATTGAGCCAAGTATCTTTGTCAGCGATGTAATCCCCCAGCTTATAATATGCTTGGCTGCATAGTGTGCGTTCTAAACAAGATTTAAATTTAGTTTCATTCAGTTGGGAGTACGTGGGGCGGTATTTTATTGTAACATTTTAAACAGTACCCCATGAAGGATGAGTCTACTCTAGCCAGTCTGAAACCTGGTTGAACTAATTAGTCCCTATTTCTAGTCCTATATTCATGTCTTTCACCTCTTTTCCTGAAAAGATTTTTTTTTTTTCTTACGGACATTTTATTTTCATAGATATATTTACAAGGTACCGTCATGATGTTAAAATCTTTAAACAGTTCCCTTATAGAATCGCGCCAACGAAGGCAATATATTGTGCACTGATGGCTCCTTTCTGCAGAAAAAATATAAACTCGATATCTGCAGCCCGTCCCCATAGTAAAATACCGTAAGACATGATGACATACATGCTACCTAGAAAGTAACTGAAATAGACTAGCCTCGCGGTATCACGATAAAAATTATTATTGTGGGTTAGGAGATATACATGTACCATCGCAGACTAGTTACTAAAAAAGCATGACAAAACTGACAGCTCGCCTTTTGTTACTAATGTCCAAAAAAAACTATTTCACCAGATGATGGAACGACATTGCACCCAATAATATTTGGCAAGTTCCTATAGCATATTGCTTTCCAAAACTGTCCAAAACATATTATATGGTAGTGTCAATAAAATAGGGCGCATTAAAATATCCCTATCTTATTCCAATTTCCTGGACGCAAATTCGTTTATTACCAACAATAGTCTTGAAACATATAATTATAAAGCTTTTATTAATCAAAGCTTTTATACCTACTTTTAATGTTAGGTACTAGAATGGGTTTAGTGCGTGGTGTTCCTGCGGAATGGTCTCCGGCGGAGGAAATTATTGATAATATAACAGTACCAATTGGTTGCGGTTCAATTTTAAAAATCAGACGCCTCAATTTTAAAACCACTCTTTGGAAACCATCCCAATCCATAGTTGTTACCTTTGATGGGCAGGTTCTACCAAAAATGATTTTTATTTGCTATAATGCATTACCTGTAGATTTATATATTTTCCCTACTATGCTGTCGTTTTAGTCACACTAAAATGCAGTGCAGGTCGAAACCTCGTTGTTATAAATGTGGCCAAGGCCACACTGGGGACAGTTGTGAAAGAGAACAAGAAAGCGCATCTTGCTGCCTTTGCTCTGGTTATCACTATGCTACTAATAAGTCTTGCCCAGAATTTTCTAGGCAAAAATTAATTAAATCATACATGGCACAAAGTTCAGTATCTTATGCTGAAGCGGCTAAACTATATGCACCTGTAACTAAACCATATGCTGATACACATTTATCTTCATCTTCCAAAAAAATTGCATTTACAATGCATGCAATTTGCCCGCTTCAAGTAGCTAAAGACTGTCTTTCTCAAACCACGCTCGCCTCCCAAATCTGTACAAGGTTATAATAAAGTGGCTCACAATGCCATTATTAAAGATTTTGACGTTCCTCAATTAAGGAGGTCAAGCTTAAAACATAAACTTCATAATAGAAATTGTTATGACTGGGACAAATTTACATAAACTTACATAAAATAAACAACAATCGCTGTAATCCCTTCGCCTCCGTGGTGGGACTCAGAGTGCACAGAATTGATTAACAAACGTAAAGAGGCTAAATACAATTATAACCTTAATATATCTGATATTAATTTTGAAATCGTTATTAACTTAATAAATGAAACCTATAAAGTTTTTAAGAAGAAAAAATTAGAAGTGTACATTTTGCTCATCAATTTCACCGAATACTCACCCTACAATTGTCTGGCGCAATATTCGTACATTTAGGTCCATTTATAACAACCCTTCTCCTATACCCCATTCTTTAGCCATTCAATTTTTAGATAAATTAGCTCCTCATTTTGTTCGTGAGGGTATTAAACTTAACCTGTCTCTCGTATCCACTATCCAAGTCCAAGACACCCATACGACGCTAGATCTTCCATTCACTCTCACTGTATTAAAGGGTGTTATTCATTAAACTAAGGATTCTGCACCAGGCATTGATGGCATCCCGTATTCCTTTTTTGCTAATTTAAATGATGACATCCTCAGATATTATTTAAAACTTATTAATTCTATTAAGAATACAGGAAACATCCCTGTTGAATGGAAACGTCAAATCGTGTTGCCAATCCATAAACCAACTAAAATTTCATCTGATGTTTCTTCATACCGTCCCATAGTTTTGTCTTCAATTCTAATGAAACTAGCGGAACACTTAATTAAAAATCGCTTAGAATGGTATGTTGAAAGTAAGGGTCTTTTGGCAGAATCACAATATGGTTTTAGAAAAGGTAAAAGTACAACTGACTGTTTAAGTATTTTCACGTCCGATATTCGGTTATCCATCTCTAACAACCATTCCACCGTTGCAGTTTTCCTTGATATTAATACAGCTTAAGATAATGTTGTATTATCAGTTTTACAAAGTAAATTAATAGCCTTACAAGTCCTATTGAGTTTGTCCAATTTCATTATTAATATCCTGAGTGAACGCTCTGTTAACATGTTAATAGGAGATCATGAGGTATCTCGTCTTGTGTGGAGAGGTCTCCCACAGGGTTCTGTGCTGAGTCCCCTTCTATACAATATTTATACTTTTGATTTGGACTCCTCCATAACTAACCATGTTAAGGTTCTTCAATATGCCGACGATTTATTATTGTATTCTTCAAGCCAATCTGTTGAACAAGCTACCTTTGTTATCAATTCTGCTTTATCTACTTTAGAGTCATGGTTACATCTAAACGGTTTGGATTTATCCACGTCTAAAAGCGCAGCTGTTTAACCCGGAAGAGAAATATTCCCGAAGTAAATCTCTTTTTTAAGGAAATACCTATTCCACTTAAAGATAAATTCAGATACCTATATAGGTTTAATAATCATTGTAAATTAAGTGGTGTTCCTATTAAGTGGTGTATTGTTATTATATTGTTAACAAATGTGAAAATCACCTTAACATGCTTAGATGCCTCTCTGGTGTGTGCTGGGGTGCCCATCCCTTTTCTTTGAAACTCGTTTACAACGCAATCATCAGAAGCACTCTGGATTATGGATTGTTCGTTTTAGAACCTGCTAGTGCTATGGCTTTTAAAAAATTGGATCGCATCCAGTCTAAGGCATTACGCATTATTTCGGGTGCCATGAAGTCTAGTCCCATTAATGCACTCCGAGTTGAATGCGGGGAAGCTCCTTTATATCTTAGAAGACAGTTCCTATCTGACAAATATTTGTTCTGGATTCTTCAGATCTCAACTCATCCTCTCATTCCTAAACTGGAATCTTTAGTGTTGCAGATTGAATCTTCAAATTACTGGTCCCTTAAACGTGCTCCTTGTTTAGTTGTAAGCTATAAAAAAATCCTTTCACTTTCTTCTCCTATTCACCGCTCCAATAAACTTCCCATATTTAGTAGTAGTAATGAGAGTTTACAATTCAGTCCTATCATAAAATATAACTGTGTAAGTAAATCAGATGCCGATAGCCATTTAAGTTTTAATATTTTTTTAGCTGAACACTTAGATTACCACCATATATTTACGGATGCTGCCAAGCGTTCTCCGACGGGTTGTGTTGGAATAGGTACTTACCATTCCCAATACAACATCGTACATAAAAAAACTGCCTCCGGAGACTTCTGTTTTTACGGGGGAATGTTTCGGCATTTTAAAAGCTATAGAATATATTCGTGTTTTAAAGCTTAAAAAAACTATTATTTTTACTGATTCTCAAAGTCCTCTTCTAGCCATCAATAAATCCCCATTCGAACAAAAATCGCAGTTGCCTATAATTTATTTAATAAGAGATTTGCGTTCAGAACCATCTCTGAGGGTAATTCACTACAATTTGCGTGGATCCCGGCCCATGCTGGAATCCAAGGCAATGAAGTGGCTGATACACTCGCCGGTGATGCGGAGCAGTGTGGGGACCTAGTTCCGTATACAAATTTTTGCTGTGACCTCGTGACGTTACCAAAGACTTTTCTTCGGGATACCTGGAAGGTAGCTTGGGATATCGGAAGCAAATCGAAGGGTCGTTATTTTTGACTTATTCAACCCGACGTTCCGGAAAAACCGTGGTTTAGCAGGGCAAAGTTTGGCAAGATGGAGACCTCCATTTTAATACGGATGATACTGGGTCATGTCTGCTCTCCAGCCCATCTTGCCAAACTTCATATTATCCACGACCCCATTTGCCTGTCTGGCGCAAACGTAGGCGACTTAGATCACATTTTTTTCTCCTGTCCTTTATATGATCGTTCATCCTTTCTCATTAACCTCTTGTCTCTCCGTACTCCTTTTCCTACCTCAATACTTTCTTTACTTTGTACAAATAGCTTTCCTGTATATAAATGCATAGTCTCATTCATTACTTTAAATAATATTAAGTTGTAGGTTTTCGTCATTGTATTTAGCTCATTACTCATTATGATATCACTGTAATTAAATAATACTGATCATATAGATGTAACCGTCCTATCCCGTTATAATTTTTAATAATAATATTTTCTTTTCCCTGACTTTGTTTACTTCATACTAAACAAACTAAACGTGACATTGGCTAAATGCACAAACCGTGCGAAGCCACAAGCAAAAAAAAACCCATGTGGGTGCAAAGTTCTCATCAATACAAATTAAACAAGCCCAAATACAAGGTAACTGCTGTAAATCGTTGAGGAGTTCCCTCGACTGTCTTTCGGCTCCATCATCAGATCGACTACAGACCTCCATTAAATTGTAGTGCTTTAAAATACTTAATGAAAAAATAAAAAGAAACACACTAGTCGTCCCTCAAAGTCAAAGTCAAATCATTTATTTCAAATAGGCACATAAAAGGCACCTTTGAACGTCAAAATTTACAAAAAAATAGAATTGATTCTAGTTGCCCCTTCCAAAAGGTAGTTTCGTATGGAGAAGAATGGGCAAGAAACTCCACCGTTACTCTTTTAAAAATGTTTTACAATATTATGTATACATGAATTAGATAATTATATGTGAAGACGCGCCTAGAATAAATAGCGCATAGATACATGGTGCTCACATATTTACAAATATTGAAAAGTAAATGATTTTTCCAAAATTTCACAAGTAATAATTTAATATGTAAGTTAAAGTAGTTATATAATCTAAAAATCAATGTTATACATTTTTTATACTAAACAATTAAATTAGCAACCAACCAGTTTGATTTTGTCTAGCCTCTAGATTGTCCTATGGAGCAGGACCAGCATGATTTCAAGCATTCTTATCTAGGATATAATCCTCTAATTTGTAATAAGCTTGTTTTGAAAGTGTACTTTTAGTATGATTTAGTTTTTTTTTTTTTTCATTTAATTGCAATATATCACAAGGTATTTTGTTGTAAAATTTAACACAGTACCCCATAAAAGATGTGTGTAGGGTACTTTAGATAATCTAAAAAATGGTTGATCTATTTTATCTTTATTTCTAGTATTAAAATAATGTCTATCACTTATTTTATTAAAAAGATGTAGATTTTTTCATACATACATAATATTTTCATAAATGAATTGGCAAGGTACCGTCATAACTTCATTGTCATTACATATTCAATAATTTAGACACGTGTACAGGTGGACTCTATTTAGACTGATTTCCGTAAAGCCTTTGACAACGTCGATCATAAATTACTTTTAGGCAAAATAGCATTTAACGGCATTCGTGGGGGATTTGTTTGGCAACTAGATATTAATGATACCGGGCACTTGAGTCCCATATGAAAGGTTTTTTTCGAAAGTTGGGGCGACGGTGACAGCGGCGTGGAACCGGCTCACTGGGTCACGTATAGACAAATTACTTTTATGTCTGACTGCATCGAAAAAGACAATAAAAAATACTTAACTTTAATTTTAATTTTACAAGTACCTACCGATATTTTTCTCTGCAGTGCTGTAGTCCGACAGAAAGAGTAATTTCATTGAACTAAATATAAAAATAATATTGTATTTTTTTTAATAAATAAATAATTACTTACTAAGTACCTATGTACTTGTTTATTACTGTTTTTCTGTGATAATATAAAATTTCTATGGTAATCAAATTATATGTTTCAAGACTATTGTTGGTAATAAAGGAATTTGCGTCCAGGAAATTGGAATAAGATAGGGATATTAGAATGCGCCCTATTTTTTTGACACTACCATATAACATGTTTTGGAAAGCAATATGCTTTAGGAACTTGCCAAATGTTATTGGGTGCAATGTCGTTCCATCATCTGGTGAAATAGTTTTTTTTTTTTGGACATTAATAACAAAAGGCGAGCTGTCAGTTTTGTCATATAATTTTCTACTAACTAGTCCGCGATGGTACAGTCGCCAGCAGGTCAAGCTACACGAAACTGTCAAATTTCTCCAAACGATTTTAAACCTTAAAATCTTGATGGTTTTAAGTTCTAAATCCAATGAGAAAATCTGACAGTTTGTGGTAACTTGATGTGCTGGCGACTGTACATGTATATCTCCTAACCCACAATAATATTTTTTATCGTGATACTGCGAGGCTACTCTATTTCAGTTACTTTGTAGGTAGCATGTATGTCATCTTGTCTTACGGTATTTTACTATGGGGACCGGCTGCAGATATTGAGCTGTGGATGATTTCGTAGAAAACATCAGAAAGACTGAAGATAAAAACAGCGTGTGCAGTCATTTTTTTTTATTCATTAGAATAATTAACCTGATTGAAATTATTATTGACCTCTTTTAAAAGACTTTCGAGTATATCTAAATTATGAAAACAGTGAGTATCTCAGCTATTGTGACTGTTATGGTTTCATTTTAAAAGTTAGAGTTTTATAATTAAAGAGTTTATAATATGCTTAATTTTATATCAGATTTTCAGTGTTATAAAATTTTGATTTTGTATTTTATAATACTTTTTTCATGCGTGGTACTTATAATTACTTTTTTTTAGTTTAGGAGATCTTTTTCATACTGTTGTTTATTTTGTGTCTACTTAGCTTAAGTACAAAAATCAAATAAACCTTATACTTAAACAAATTGCTGCATTTTCATTGAAATTTTGAATATGTATTTCTTTTTAATACACTGTTCTATTTAATAAGTGAAAAGATTAAGATGTAGGCGGCCTGAATTTCACAAGCAGTTTAAAAATATCATTGAGACAAAGAATCAAAAATATCAAATTTTCAAACCGGTTTCACCGAACACCGGGTTTTTTGATAAGAAACCCGAAAAAAAAACCGGGTTTGAATTCTGGCCGGTTTTGCATTCCCTAGTTGGAACCAAAAACGTACTGTGTTTTCTTTTACAATGGCTTCTCCGTACACATTATTAATCATTCGAGCTGTTTCTGCAGCGCTAGTGCCACGATGGAATTCGTATTCGAAAATAATGCGATATTTTATGTTTTCCACATTGAGCACAGAACGATGTCAAAGCAAAATGAAATGGCGCGAAAACAAATTAATTATTACATTCGAAACACAAATAGACACGCTTTAAATTGAAATAAATTTGAATTTGGAATTCTTAACCAAACGCCGGCTTTTTGAGATCAAAGTGGCCAGTTCTATAAAACATCAATTTCATATGTAAGGACCTAATATATTTTTACCGTAGCCTAACCCTAAAACTTTACACCTTGTATTTAATCTTTGCGTTTTTATCACAGGCCCAATTTTTTATAAATAAAAGCGTGTTACATTTTGATGGATCATTAAAGAACATTTAGCATCTTACACCTTCATTATTTTGATCCCAAGGGTGATCTCATGATAAGGAAACCAGGATCTGATGATGGCTTCCCAGAGAAATCGAGGGGAACCTTCAAAAATCGTAGGGGCAACTAGTGCGTTAGTTAATTTTTTCCTTAGGTTTCTTAAAGTAGGTACTACAATTTAATGAAAGTCTGGAATCGATCTGATGATGGAGCCGAAAGACAGTCGAGGGAACTCCTCAACGATTTACAGCAGTTACCTTGTGTTTGGGCTTGATTATTTTGTATTGATGAGAACTTTACACCTAGATCGGTTGTGACTGTCATTAGGGGTCTGATGATGAAGACTAAGGACAGTTAAGGGAACTCCTCAACGGTTTACAGTACCTACCTTGTGTTTGGACATCATTCATTTATATTGATGAGAACTTAGCACCCATATGGGTTATAAGTGACATTACGGGTCTGGTGATGGAGACCATAGACAGTTGAGGGAATTCCTCAACGATTTACAGCAGTTACCTTTTGTTGGGATTACTTCATACGGTTCAATATGCCAAAATATTCAGTTCGTACAAAAATAATACCTAATTATGATAGAAGTTTTACATAGGACAATCACAAGTCATGCTGATGCGCGTCAATTTGAGACTGTATTTAAGTTGCGTAATCGCGTCACCTCTAGCAATGCAAAGAGCATTGCTAGAGGTGACGCGATTACGCAACGTTGGTTGCTAAGCAATTTATGCTTGTCACAATGCTTGCATATGGTGAAATGGAGCTGATGGTGGCTTCACCATCAGCTCCAGTTCTTCTGGTTTTTACCAAGAGAACTCCTCAACAATAAACTCCTCTTTTCCCTGCAACGGGAAAATAAATATTTTGTAAAAGGTGATGAGCAGTTGACATTAGGCTATTGTAACTTAGATAAATTATTATGTGACCCACTAAAAAGTTAAAAAAAACAACTGACTTCCAAAAAAAATACTACACTGTGAAAAATTAGCTTAATTTCGGAAGTCGGTGGCTTGTAGTGTTTTTTTATGGAAGTGAGTTGTTTTTTTTTTTTTGTAAAATAGTTTTATACTATCTATAGAAGTATTCTGTGGGTAAAGGTCTGCCATTAGCGAACACGACACCTGGGACTAACTACGTGACTACCGGAACTCGGCGCTGGTTGTTCAAGGATGATTGCTCTAATCAAGAGAGCTGTGATTGGCTGACAACGGTAAGTATAAGCGACCTTCTCACAGATGCTGTGCATCGTCACATGCCGAATAATACGGTACATACTAATTCCATGGGTCATACATAATTATTGAAGTGATGCCAGATTTTCCGTATCACGATTCACGTATGGGCACCTCTTAAGCGTCCAGTGACTGTACCACCACCTCTTATAGCAGTACTGCTATAAAAGGTGGTGGTGATGTGCCACCAGTACACGGGCAACGTGTTCTCTCTTTACACATTACTTAATGCACATGTTTGTTTGTCAACGGCTTACACAATAAAACTGAACTTCAATCAAAATATTTATTTGTTCACTAATAAACATAATACAAAACTTATACCTATTTAATTATGCATGACAGGATGATTATGAAATTAAATATAGATAATGATCACATTTGATTCAATAACTATTTGATCATTATTATAATAGGCCTTACTTTCTTACCAACAAATGAGTTGGCCTATAGTGGATGGCTTTATGGATAGTAGCTACTTTTTACCACGTAGTTATTGCATTTTATCTCACTTTTTGTATTAAGTAAATAATAAGTCGGCGAAAAAGTTTTTTCGTAATTTATAGGTAGGATAAAAAGTTGTAATAAAATCCCTTTGGCTGTACGGTTTATAACCGGCTGTTTTGATACCATTAAATATATGACATTAATAAACAAATGATTTCCCGCCATTTATCAATTGTTTTTCTGTCCGCCAAAATGAGTGAATCTAACGAAGAAATTCGATACATTTGAAGTATTATTATAAAAAAGGGAAAATGCGACACAAATAGCGAAAAAAAATTATTAAAACAGTCTGGGTATACAAAAAAAGCTTGATATTTGGGTGCCACACGAGTACTTAATCTTGAATTTGTTTAAAAAAATACGAAAGAACTTTTCCCCGACCTAATGCTTTTTTTATGTAGCTATACCTTATAGAAGGTGGAAAGTTGAAACGGGTTCTGGAGGGAAAGTATCTTAAATATTAAAGTTACGCAATTTACTCAAAGGAAAAATTCCATTGTTCTTACTATTGTGTAAAACAGTACGTATTTTGATAGTGCGAAAAAAAAGCAATCTTTATTTTATGAGAGATTCGAAAGGGTCAACTTTAAAGATGAAAATAACCTTATGGTTGACCCTGATATAAAAATTCGAGTGTTATTTTGTCACATTTGAGTTTGTTCGATTCACGATTTAGGCAAGTGACTTTATAAAATTGTTTGAACGCAGCTTACTTGCTTTTAAAAAAAATGGTTGTCTGTAAAGTCGGTTTACAGACGATAATTTTACGTGATTACGTCATCGGTTCAGGCGGAGCGTGACAATGAGTCATGCTTTTACGTGCGTGCAGCCGGCGTTCATCGATTTATAAGATGTTATTACGTCAAAAAATCGAATGTTTCCTTTGAGGAAAAATTGGTGATATCAAAGTTTAGGGTACTTCCCATCCAGGGGTAGCTTCAACTTTCCACCCTGTATAGTACTAGGTACCTATTTACAAAAATATGCAGCATAACACGCGCAGCAACTTTAATAGATCAATTTATATTTACGAGATGCGCGCGTGCATGCATAATCAGAACTACACAGAACACAAACAAAATAGAATCGGTTTAATCGTATTATGCCGTTTTACAATAAATGTATAGATTAAAATTATGAAATTTTGCTACATTCCTCAGTTATTTTACCTCTGACAGGAGCAATACAACACCATAAAGTCATAGATAATACACTATAATACCTAAGGGGGATGCGTTATGGTAGCCCGCGAAATTCAAAATTACTTCCGTTTTTTGCAATTTGCATTTTGATTCAAATATGATTCGCGGCCGTAACAAATATGGCTTTATAGAATTATAATCGTTAGAATGAGCAATACAACTCCTTAAGTTAGAATTGGCCTCAAATGTCAAGATTTCATGAAATAGTCGTTCAATAGGGTAATATGAACTTATAGAGATGAATTGATGATTTTCGTGATTATATAATTCTTTACATACATATTTGTTACGGACGCGAATCATATTTAGATCAACATACAACCTGATAGTGACCTGCAAATTGCATAAAACGTAAGCAAATATGCATTTTGCGGGCTACCCTGGCGCTTCCTCCATACAGTAACGAAAATAAAGATCAGTCAGTGGCAGCAACCTAACAACACCCATAATGTGACGGGAATAAAGTGATTTCGAGAGTGATGCAAAATCACAAGTAAAATAACTGTGAAAGGACTGTCAGCGTATACCTTATGAGGTAGCGAGTCCTTGACAGCCACTTGTATACTGGTACTATCTTATGTAGACATGTAATTGATTCAAAAAAAAAAAACGTACCACGACAGCCGTGTACTAGGCGAGTCGTGTGACTCGTAAGCTAACAAGGGGTCAGCCAAAAAGTTTGCATACGTGATTAAGGTGCAAAAATCCGCTATGCATTTGGACTTTAGTCTCCCGTTATTGTGTGACCGTTCACCGCCTCTTAGGAAACCGAAGTTTTAACCGTTGAATCTTGAAGTACTACATCTGTGACATTTTGTTCTTTAAACTTAAATCAACACAACCAGATAAGTTCTAGATCATATGAAAAATAATAATTTCATACATATTCTGTTCTATTTTGGGAACTCTATCCTTAATTTCGTTAAGCTTTGATCATTATTCTATAATATTATCTATCCTCACTCACTAATTTATTAATTAAGATATCAATCTATAAATATTAACTTTACTAGAATGTCTACGGCTACTCGAATAGGTCAAAATCAAAATCTAAATAACATTTAATCAACCATTTTGCATTAAACAATAATGTATGGATTTATCTAAAAAGAGATTGAATTGTTTGTCACTACTATAGAATTTAACGAATTCGGCAGAGAAACTCAATAGACTAACAAAAGATAAACGTTTCTGACTGTTTCAGACTTATTTTAAGAGTAAACCTAAAAGATTATTAATAAATTGCCTACGATAGACTATGCGGTAATGAGAGTTATTCTAAAATAATGGACATCAGACATCTGCTCTGACAAACTGGACTCATCATTTTCAATGTGTCTAACGAGTTATAATAACAGTTTAATCTTAAAGCATTAGTATCTTATTAAATAATGTGATTATGTTTTATTGCATTGAACCGTCAGATTTCACTTAATTATATAGTTGAATAAATAAATATATTCCACAAAGCTAAATTGATTCTTCCATTAAAGAATACAATTTACGGTTTTGTCCAAATTTAACCCTAGTTCTATCTATAAAGTAAATTAGTTAACAAATAAGTATTCTTATAACATGCTTAGCGGTTAAAATATCAACCTACCATATTTACAATAAAACGGTTTGTATGAAAATACGTCATTTTAAATTTAAACTAATCTATTGCTGTATAGGGAACATTTTTGCGATAGCAATCCAAGGCAAAAACTAAAATTATCATGAATAGTCAAAAGTGTTGAAATCCATCTTCGACTCGATTTTAGAAGATATCTTAACTGTATTTTATTTTATTTTTGACTCTTTTTTTATTCTGTACCCAGTGAAAGCAATTAGTTCTCTCCTAAATAGAGCTAAACGCCGATTTCCACCACTTTGCTCTTCTCAGTTTAGGATCTCACTTTGCAGTCTCATCTCAGAAACTCAAACCCTGTATACATATAAAGTTTGTGTCTTAAGCCTTCCTTAATCCTGTGATGTAACTATATTAATAAAGTGTATGCCGCGTGGGTTAATCACAGATTCACAGGCAAGTCAAATATTCAATTTAAAAGTCTGTAATATTGAAATCACAAAATAGTCACTTAGTTATTCGCTAACCCTCTTATTAATAAACCCGGATTAAAGTTATACCAGTATGATGTTCGGGTTTGGCATTAGTTCACTCCGAGTTGGTTGGTAAGGGGGTAAGAGTTCAATGAACGAAGATGTCTTGTGCAGTACCACTACAGCTGCGCCTTACTCGGAGCTCGAGCTCGAGCTGGATGGCGTATAGCTGTAGTAGTCGTTCTGCTAGGCGGTGTTTATCTGTTCCACGTTCAAGTGCGTGATGAAACGTAAACGCATCTGCAAGGCAGGCCGCAGCTTACGGATCACACTCTCCACTTCGTTCTTCATTGTATCGCCGACGAACATGTATTTTATGTGGTAACTGATGAATGGTTAAGGAATATTTATTTTCACAATGTCAGTTAAGTCTCCGCGGTGACAAGATGGACTTTCCTGCGGTCGCTTGGTCAAAACAATTCGTAATAAGTTTTTATATCAAAGCTAATGCGCTAGCATATCAAAACTGGATTTTACGAATACCTACACAGATACAAAATACGTGATGACTCGCGCAGCACACCTCGCGCAACTCAGAAAAAACATAGCATGAGAAAGTTAGCATAGCAACGCACAGCACAAAGCAGCATAGCAACGCACAGCACAACACAGCACAGCACAACGCAGCATAGTAACGCACAGCACAACGCAACATAGCAGCGCACAGCACAAGGCAGCATAGCTGCTTCATGTTGATAAGTCAACGTTAAGCAAGTTTCTAAAAGGATACAGCAAGTCACATATCGGGTCAATGTACTGCAGATGTTGCTGAGACTTATCGATGTGCGCCAGAAGTTCGTACAAAGTGATAGTGATATCCATGACTGCTCGCGATAAGTCAGAATTAAATCGTTGCAAGAACGGACCAACCAAGTGACACAGGTACAGTAGTTGTATCTCTGTATGGATCTCCACTGACAATTTTTCTTTGACGAATCTGGAAACACATAGATAATACGATTTTTATAACTAAGGCGGTGTTATAATCGAACCGTATTCTAGAGGTATAAAAACATAAATACTTAGATTACACATTAAAACTTTTATGTGTATACTTACTGAGGAACTTGCATTATTTGCCCTGCCCCCGCGTGGTACCAAATCGCATGAGCCAATGCCAAAGTTAGGCTGTATTTGTTCTCCAGCATACCATCATTAGTGGTAGTGAGGTTAAATAGCTGGAACGGCGTATGGGGATACGGCCATTCCGTCATGTCAGTGTTTGTCATTAGTTCCGATATACGCTCGTGAAGCACGGTCCAGTACGGGTCAGGCAAAGCAGCCATTATCAGACCGATAGCATTGATCCAAAGCTGGATCTTTGTGGCTGGTATTACTACAAAGCCTTTGGTGATGACGTCGAGAAGAGTGTTGCCGACAAAGTTGGGTGCTAACGGCAGAGACATCAGTTCAACGCACGTCACGTACAGAGCATGTGCTGAGGGATTCGGATACTCGTTGAAGCGCCAGTCTGTGTTAGGGAAGTGTGAGGCGCCAGTCATAGCTGTGACTAAGCTAAGGAATATTAAAGTTGCTATATGAAGAAAAAATATACAATATTTATTAAACTCTTTCACTTGCAATATATTGTGGACAAGCATTTTTGGAACAAATTTCCTTATCGCACGGTACGGAATTGGCCGATGGGGGCTAGCCGAAAAAAAGTATAAGAAATTTCAGTCACGAGTTTCTGTCACGACCCTTTCTTTATTTGTTTGTTTGGTTGAACGCGCTAATCTCAGGACCTACTGGTTGGAATTGAAAAATCTTTGTGTTGGATAGTCCATTTATCGAGGAAGGCTTTAAGCTACGTAACATCATGCTATGACCAATAAGAGCGGAGCATAAATGAAAAATGTTGCAAAAACGGGAAAGTATGATTTCTTTTGAGAGCTTCCGTTGCGTGCGCTGCGTAAACGGTTAAAGTTACGCAAAAATCATGTATGGCGGAATTGTTCCCCTTTAAAAGTTCTAAATAAAAGTCCGTGACAGTATGTGTCTTTCTTTTAAGGTTGATTTAATATAACCTTTTTATAGTAATCAAATTTATTCTATGGATGTTCTAAATATACTACGAAAGGAACTTCGTTCCAACCGAGTGTTCAACGACACTCACGCATTTTATAATAACTATTCCAAACAAGTAGGTAGCTTTAGTAGTTACTGAAATAAGCAGCTGCGACAGACAGAGAGAGACAACTTCACCATAAGGGTTCCTTTTTTAAAATGGATGCAATATGAATTTACTCCCTGTACCAGCTGCTGTTGATATGGCACATGGAGTTTTAGTTGAAGTTCGGCTTCGTATAGCATCGTGACTGTCAGTCATACATCCGGGTGATCTGTAACTCAGGACCCATAGCCGCAAAAACCATTTCTCCATTGAATATTGTGCATTTTATTAACAACTGCCTGTAATATGATGTTGAGATAAATAAAAAAATATGGTTATGTCACAGTTTCGTTATTTTATCCATGTCCTGTATTATCGCCTACAGGTCATTGTGGCGCGTGGCGTAAATTGGAACTAACGAAATTTCACTAAACAGTATAGCATAATTATTGTTTACCATCAATACCAACAACGCTCCTTCGCCTCCCCCCTGTCAATGTCACTCAGGCACCAACAGATCCCTGCAGCTAGAGTGCTACAGGGATCTGAGCACTTAGGTTTCAATTTGTTATTTAAAAGGATACTGTCCACCATCCGGTTGACTAGACTCAGATAATAATTAAGGTCCGGGGTCCACCCGGTGGCGTCCGCCTCGCTCTTGGATAGATACGTCTGGAACGCCTCAGTGGTGGCCCATCCGGAAGGACGCACGTCTTTCAAGGATCCTAACACAGCGTTCACTAGTTTTCTCTTCAGTAACGGTTTGTCACGGAGCTTCGTCTCATAATAGTGCAGTGTGTTGTATAGGAAGGTGACTGGTCGATCTGTTCACATAAATATTATATTAGACATACAAATAACAGATACCAATGGACAATGATAACATTTCTGTATTTACAATTTTGTATAGAAGTTGAAAACAGTGCTCAAGCCACATGCAAGTAGACCATATAATTATATTTTTATTGTTGAATAGAAATTTCTTGTAAAATGATTGTCACACGTCACACGAACGTGATTTTTCTGAAACTTGGTTTTGAATATTGGTGATTTGACATTATTAAGTATATTAATTATTTGAGAAATTCCTTCAAGCAAGAAGAAGAGAAGAGAATAAGAGCTCTTCTTTTAAAATCACAAACAATTTTGTTTACATTCTTTTCCTCTTTCTCACAAACGAGTAAACAAAATTGTCCAAAATGAGTTGATTTCATGGACAGCCCCTAACCCTAAATTTGGAAACTTATACTGAAAGAATGACCCATACTAGAATAGTTTAGGGCAGAATTGCCGCTGGAACTGACAATACAACGTTTTAATTGAAAATAATTATTTTTTAATAAAGTTTTAAATTCATTATGAAGTTTTGATAAAACAAAATTTCAAAAATAGTAATGGCGATTTGGAATTAATCAAAATAAATATGGGATACATATAATACCTAAAATTGTTCTGGTTCAATTAAAAGGAATATTAAATAAATTAGTTGTAAAACCTAGACAAGAAATAAGCTATATTATATCTGTATAAGCCCATGGCTGTTACCCACTGTTATGTGATATTTTATATACAGAAGCTGTTGGTGTACCTTTTTAAAATAAATAAATAAATAAATGATTTTGACTTTACCATGCGAACCATGGCAATACTATAAGTATAACTAAAGCTCACCATGAAATTTATACAAATAGCCAAGATGTTCGAGGAGCTGTTCCAAATTCTTGCTAACAGATGGTATTTCCAAATGTCTGTGTACCACAATGTCCAGAACTGGTATAAACCTGAGGCACACATTGCTCAAGTAAACAGGAATGGGGCCGCCGTAAGCATTGCTTGCTTCCTCTGGCGCGAACTTCTCTGGGTACTTTCTATGAAACGCTAGATGTTTGTCGTACCTGCCATAAGTAATATCAATGAGTATTTATATTTTGATT
The DNA here is from genome assembly GCA_916610205.1 of Griposia aprilina. Lineage (NCBI taxonomy): Eukaryota > Metazoa > Arthropoda > Insecta > Lepidoptera > Noctuidae > Griposia > Griposia aprilina. The sequence continues at coordinate 10,547,385 of OU744283.1, forward strand.
ATCTACTAATAAACAATAGCATTATCAAATATATAACTCTGAATAATAATAACATTACCAATTGTTTTGTTTCCAATGCTCAGGAGAGTTTTCTTTGACGAAATCCTGTGCTCTATTTCTCAATTCTGATCCTTTCAATAGTAATAACTGAATAATATAAAGGCACACTTGGCTTTCATTGCCGTCTGGATTGGGGCGTAGTACCTAAATGATAAAAAACAGAGAGCATGAGACTGAACAGCTACTTAAAATTGGTTGTGTTTGGGTACTTGGGCGTAAAGGCTCAATTACACAGATTTCGTCGACCTTCGTATTGCGATACTTGTAGCCGAGACTCTCCAAACGATTATCGCACTCATGTATTAACACCCAAGCGACTCGAAAAGAGAGTTACTGAATTACGAATACGATTATGTATTACGAGACTCTCTTTTGCCGAAATACGATGTTTGGTTTGCAAGAACGTTGTCAATTTAAAGAGGCGAGGCTGTCCACGCCTTTCGGCATGCGAATGTTATACGTACTGCTTACACAAATCAACTTTTTAAATCTCCTTTCGATAATCGCCTATTCGAGTCAGTAAAGCTCTCCTTGTGAATTTGTCCCAATATCACTTACCAAACACAAGACGAGCCTGTCGATGGTGACGATATTATACTTCCAGATGATGTCGTTGATCGCGTCAACGCACTTATTGATGTGCGGCCCGCCCGCGGGGTTGGTGACCTCGAACACCAGGTAGTCGCAGAATTTGCGCAAATGTGCTGAAAGAGCGCGGGCGCCGATTCGCTCTAGAATTCTGTTAATAAGAACGGAATATATGATAACGCATACTTTTAATGGCAAGGGGCAATGGTTTTTAGTACTACTTTGCAATAAGATTTCAGACTATTAAATATAAGAGAATACATTGCATAAAATACACCTAATATTAGCCAAGCAGAATTCTCAGGTTTTGATATATTAGTCGCGAGCACAGTGTTAAACATAATTTAAGAAAACAAAAGCGGACACTGACTCACTTGAAAGCAACAGGGTTGATTCTGTTAGTCTCAAAAATCATTTTCCACAAGAGACAGAGGAAAAGGGGCGTGCCTGGCACAGAAAAGTGAGATATAATATCATTGTCGTTGGCCATCGAGGTCCACTTGCGGTACTCCTCCTCCACAGACTTTTTGAGGACTTGCTTGTTCTCTTTAGGGGCAGGGTTCTGTAATTAACAATCACAATACTATATAGGTACAGAGTTCTTACCAAATAATTATACTTTTTTATTATAAACAGAAATATAATGAGTATTATCAAAGGTGTGTTGCATTTTCAGAAAATGAAACATGCCAATAAAGATTAAGTCTGGTATTTCATTCTGTCCCCACGCGAGTCGAAATACCCGGGGAGCCTCGTTGATTTTAGTGTTACGCCCTTAAAACCCTAGACATGCATTAGCAAATCTTAATAAATTATGCTTTATGAACATACCTGAGCAAAAAACTCAACGAGCATTGGCGGGAAACACTGGAGAGTGTGTTGTGACCACATGTGGGGTGTGTTCGTCATGATCGTAGTGAGAAGTTCCTTTACCGCTGCGCCGTCACTGCCTGTTCGTGGGGAAAAACAGTTTCATAGGGTTACTTACTAGACTTTGTTCATACATTCTATATGGTTATACAGGGTTATTTTTCAAAGACCAGCCAAATTTAAGGGTGTGGTATAGACCATCAGACTGAACAATTTTCTCCTTGGGACCAATATCGTAATCGCGAAAAAAAAATCAGCGGTCCTATACATTTGGGTCGAGTAGGTATTGAAGTTTTGTATGGGACAGTTTATAAATTTTTCGCGATGATGATATTGGTCCCATGGAGAGAGTTGTTCAGTTTGATGGTCTGTACCACATCCTTAAATTTGGCTGGTCTTTGAAAACTAACCCTGTATATATATGGTTAAATTCAGGTTTTGTAGGTCTTTGATCTGAGGCACAATGTGAGAAAGTGCTACAGTATTAGGGAAGTTTTGCCCGTGAGCGTTCAACGGAATGGCTCATTATGCCCATATTTTTTTTGCCCATAGTTTGAATACCTCATGGATGTCCTCCGCCCTGGGGCGGACGGAGGGGTCTGTCAGACTTCTACTGACTAAAACCACCCCGTGTTCCCTCGCACACTTGCACCGCGGGCTCTGGGGGCACTTAAGCACTCTTCAACGCAGCCCCCGATTGGTTGGCTCGCCTCTGTGGGCTCCGTCTGGTCAAGCGGAGTGAGTGAAGTGTTTGACTCCCCCGCGACGTCAAAGAAGAGCGCGCGTGGAACATACCGTGCTGCCACCTCGGGTCTTATATGATACGGGGCGACGGATGTCCCCGAATCCGCCGACCCTGGACGCATTTAGGGGGGCCGGAAGAGGGCATTATCTGCCCTCTGCCGACGCCCGGGGCGCCTGCTGCGGGCCGGGAAAAAACTGGAAATCTCATTATCCTCCTACCCCAACCTCAATCTATTGGGGTCGGCGCAGTACATCTATTCGTTCCATACATTTCTATTAACTCTCAGAATTCACTATCTTCCTAGTCATGTCATCTTTCACATAATCTTTCCATCTTTTCTCTCAATTAAGCGAAATGTTAAAAGCTTACCAGCCCCCGTCATATAGATGCCACGCGCTAGAGTGAGCACCAACACACGGTTCAACTCTTCACTCTCAGACGACACCAGTGACTTCGGCTCTGACACTACTCTCGACATTTGCAACTGCACTCCGGAACTGCCCAGACTTGTTATCAAACGTAATGCTGTACTTTCGAAACTGGAATAGTGAAATTATTATTTATAAGTGGCTTATAGTCAAAGCTTCATAATGTTATGAATATTTATTAGGTACTTACAACAATTTATTAGTGAAGGTACTTATATAATACTAGCTGCGCCCCGCGGTTACACCCGCAGCGGTATAAAATATACTTTACGACATATTCTCACACCTACCAAATATAGACAAAAACAAAACATAAAAATCGGTCAAGCCGTTTCAGATGAGGTCGATCGCAAACACTGTGACACGAGATTTTTGTATATTACTAGCTGCGCCCCACGGTTTCACCCAGCGGTATGAAATATACTATACGACCTATTCTCAGACCTACGAAATATACACAAAAAAAAAACGTGAAAATCGGTCAAGTCGTTTCGGAGGAGTTCGATAATAAACACTGTGACACTAGATTTTTATATATTAGCTAGAAGAAGATATATATTTTTAAATGAAATGTAACAACTTATACTTAATAAATTAAGAAAAATAACAATATAATATCCTAACTTAACTAAAAATTCATGCGCATCGCTGTCGATTGGTAATGTACCCACGAAACGGGCTGCATTGCCACGTTGTATGGCAATGCTTAACCTCTGGCCAAGGTAAAAGCCCGCCCTATGTACCTACTTCACTAATTATTTAATTAAGCTTTGCATTGTTAGCTTTGCTTTGAATTATTATTTTCTGAAAACCGTTGGTAATTGGTATTATGCAGAAATGTGCTGATTATCTTGCCACCATGTGGATTTTATTTTAGGTGTTGTGATTAAAAACAAGAGAGACCTTACTTTCTACATTATTACGGCAAACATTCGCATAAAGCGGACATGCAGAGCTACACTTCCCGTGGGAAACACTGAACACCTTGCAGTAGTCGTAATGTTAACACATACATACCATAATTGTAACTGTGTTTGATTTGCTTGTGGATATGCAGCTAATGAATGTATGTTAGATAGGAGTGTCACCCTATAGTGTGGTTGCACATGGTGAATACGATACGAGAACATGTCCAACAAGTTATGAAGTATGCCCCAAGCATGAGATTTGAACACATTCGGCAGCAACTGATCTGAAAGATAATTTATATCATGCTTATGAACTATCTAATACAATACTGGGGACATATTTAATCATATACTCGTAGTTCCAGGAAGCTTTCTTTGAAGACATTTGGTCATCATTTTTACTAAGCTGACTGGTATGCTTAAATAATTGCATTTGGCTTGGTTATTTTTAAATTGTACTTACGTATGAATCCTTTGATACCCATCGACTCTATTTCAGTATAGACCAATAAACGGCTGTAAGTTTCTACCAACGCTGGTGCCATCATGCTATTCCCAGGAATGTTACTTTTATTCTGAGCCAACTTGGCAACATGAGTTACTATCGAGTGTATAAGTGACATCTTACAATGTAATGTTAGGCTATCTAAGATACACATAGACAAGGGAACGGTTGGCAAAGGCGTGCCTGGATTCCCATTCGGCATAGCTTTCTGGCTCCCAAAGAGTGTCTCGATAATCACACCCATGGGTCGGGCAAAGTACTCTTGATTCGTTGAATATGCATTACATAGTAAGGCTATGCGGTAATCAGAGCCCATCAATGTTGGTGTACTATTGGAAGTCATCAGATGCTGAAGAAACCTAAGATACAAATATTGTTACATTATTCCAATAGAACATAATCTAGACACATTTGTTTTGTAAGTAAATCTAAATTTACTAAAAATACTTTAAATTAAAAGAACACATACTCATACTGTACTTTTAAATTCTGTGGCATAGTCATTGTCTTGTGTTCAGTTTCAGCTTTTTTCAACAAGTGCATCCATATACATACTACAGCCATTTGATGTGTGCAGTGAGCTTTTGTGCAATCAGGCACAGGTAGTGATTCCTTTTCGGGATACAGCAATTCATAAAGCTTTATTATTGGTAGGAAATTAGATGATGGGTTTCTTTGAATACTTCCAGATATAAATTGTAATAACACCCACATAAGGTGGTCTCTTCCTTTTTTCATATCATGACCAATCAATTTGCTATGAAGACCCATTACTATGTTGGGGAATGAAGCAAATCCAATGAGGATCAAGTATATAACCTGTGACGATAAGTGAAGCCAACACCAATGCGATGAGGACATTTCATCATCTTCATTCTCTGATTCACTTCTTTCCATTGGCAGTATCATGAGTTCCACTAATTGATCCTCTAGTGCAATACAACGTTGTTTGTGTTGCTTTTGAAGACCAAGCATAGAGCACATCATATCTCTGGAATATGGCTGTTGTAAAACATGTCTTAACAATGCTATTTGTGGTTTTAGAAGTTCATCATCATAAGGCAAATTACCCTTCAAAGAAAATTTCAATGTTGTAGGATCTAATCGCCATGGATTAACAAGATGGTCAGCATAACCTGAAAACTCAACCACTGGCAACATTTGTGAATGTCCAATAATAGAAACCATTTGGGCACAGGGCTTAAAACTTTCCACAAAACTAGATAAAAGTTTTGCCAGTTGCTGAAAGAAAAACAAAAAAATATTATATACTTATCACAAAGTTATATGATGGCAAGGTAGTCTCTACAGCAGAAAGTATATAAGATTGATTAGAGACAAAGAAATGCTAAGAAACCATTCATACAGCAAACGCATATGATTTTCCTAGGCCACCATACAAAATCTTCCAAGGCTTAACAATCATTACCACGCATTATGCATTGTTTGCATAACGGGCTGCACACAACATCCAATAACCTTTACTGACATTTTTGAGGATGATAGGGAAAATATGTCGGAAACATGATACATTATTAGGTTAAAGGAACACTTTGAGGTCAATATAACAAAAGACAACTTACCCAGTGTGGCCAGTGGTTATTACCCGGATAATCCTTTTGAATCTCGGTTACAATGAAGTAAGCTGGCAGCAATGAAGCGGTTCGATCAAAAATGTATTCAATAACATTATACAATGCTTTTAACTGAGGCATTGTACTTGAATTTAACCTGACTGGAAGTGTATGAGCTTTCTCTCTGCATCCCTTGAAAATACAATACAAAGATAAAAACAAGCAACTAGGTGAAAATAATTATTATAGTCGATTAAACCAACCTTCATTATTTCCCTGACACCTTTATAATCTACTCCTCCTATAATTCTTCTGATCAGATTGAAACTTTCTATCCAGAAATCTGCATTCTGATACATAAGCTTTTCATTGGTCAAAATGCAATCACATAACATACTGCAAGTAGCAAGAAATAAAATAAATCAATTTAATTAATCAATAGTGTAAATATTTAACAGATTTTGTGTAAAATAGATACATACCGAGCTTGAATAATATTTGTGTTCACTAGAGTTTCCAAAAGGCCGAGTAATTGTTTCATTTTGTATCTGTTAGTAAGAACAGCAGTTAGAGTCAAGTACTGGCGCAATGCTGATTCCTGCAGCTCGGCACTCAAGTTGGTCATGATGCTGCATAGTCGCTTCTGATACATTGCTAACATTTCGTTTTCTTCTTCTGGTTTATGTACGAGGAAGCAAGTGAAAGCTTCCTCAACTGCTTCAACACACTACAAACAGGAAAGGAAACAAGTATTTAGAACATTAGTAACTAGACTTGCCAGACTCAGATCATTTTCTTTAACAACAGTATAAATTCACAAGGATTATTTATTTTTATGTTAATTACTATGGGACTTACAATATAATTCTAAAAAACTTACAGTTGGTATTCAACAAGTTGAACTACGTAAGATGAACCCCCCAAAAATATGACATATAGCCACCAGTACTGCCAAAAACAAACCCGGTGGCTGTCATTTCATTAGATAGAAAAAGGGACAGGTAAGGATTTATTCAAGTTGTTTTCATTTATGTTTAGTTGCATAAGCATTACACATTAACCAGGAAAACTAAAAAGTAACTGAAGAAACTTACCAAAATCTCATTGACAATATTTGCTACTTGGGAGTCAGCCATCTCAGCAATACTGTATTCGACAATATTATAAATGAAGGAACGTCACTCAAAATGTAATGGAAATAACGTTCATAATGAATTTATGAAAAAACAACTAAATAGTTACGACAATCTTTTTATGTTTCCACCTTCTCGTAAAAAAATATTTTGAACAACAAAGGCTAGATTACATTTGGATTATTATTTCTAACGCATTCAGCGAAACAACATTCATCCAGCTTTAAGACTTCTGTCTGGCACAACCACAGGCACAACGTAGTATGGAGCTATAATTAATTTAAAGACATGCAGCAAACATTTTAGAACATTGCATAAAAATTGTAATGTAACACATAAAATAGAACAAATAACTTTCTTTCAATATAGGACCAAAAATGGCTAGTCAAAACTAAGTTCAAGACACTTCAAGAAACGGCAGATTAATTTACTCTGAACGGCAGCAAAACGGCAGGTTGTCGTCTGTCAGTCTGTCAGTCATCACCACAGAATACCTATTACCACAGACTACATAGAGAACTACGTTCCTATTATATCAAAAATAAAATAAAATAAAAATCGTTTATTATCAGGCATCGAAGGCCCATAGCGTGTTAGTATTACCAAAATAAAAACGTACAAACTATGTTAGTAGTAACACACAAGCGCACAAAAACAAAAACAGAAACAGCATCCAATTAGAGGAAGATCTATCAAGCCACATGTCTGACATGTAGCTTGATAAACCTATCCATTGTAGGCCCTTCTAGCCTATCTGAAAAAATCCTCAGAATGCTGTTGCTGCTCCCCCTCACTCTGCGCATAATTGATGCCACTTTTTTGCGCATGATCGCGAAATAATCGTCAGTGACTCAGTGTGCGCATCAGCGAACATCCCTGACGCACTACAGTAGCGCGGAAGCCTCAACAGCGCCCTGAAGGCATTGTTGCCTGGTGAGCAATTTAATAATTTCACCGATTGTGGGACTCAGCAGCACCATATCGTCTGCGTAACTTAAGTTATTTAAACTAACTCCGTCTAAATGGCATCCGACATGAGTGCTGCTGAGCTCCACAAGCAACTTGTTAACATAGATATTGAACAGTCTCGGGGAAGTAAGACCTCCCTGCCTAACACCACATTTGAGTTTATACGGGTCCGACAATGCATTGGACCATTTCACAAAGTTCCTCTGCTTGTCCTACCAGATAGATAATGTTGACACCAATGCTGCAGGAACTCCCGCTTCCCGAAGCTTCTCCCATAAAACCTTATATGAAACCAGGTCTTAAGCTTTGGAAAGGTCCAGGAAACAAGCATACTCTGGTGTTTTTCTATCCGTTTACTATTTGACAGTGTGGTTCAATGCAAGCATTGCACTCTCAGTAGACAGTCCAGCACGAAAACCAAACTGTGTGTCGTTTAATTTTGTATATTTACTGAGATGCGCGTCAAGCACACTATCAAACACTTTGGCTATCACAGTTGCCAGTGAGATTGGCCTATAATTCCCTTTATCAGCTATGTCTCCTGTTCGATTCTTTACAATAGGTACTATTAATGTATCCAGCATTTCCTGTGGTAGGTAAGAATGCCCTACACATAAATTTAAAAACATAGTCAATACTTTTGGCAAGTGCAAACCAGCATTTTGAAGATGCTCAATGCTGAGTCCATCATGACCAGGAGATTTTCCCCGGTTCATACATTTAATAACGGCTTTTATTTCCGAACACGTAAACCGTAGGGGTATTCCTGATTGATAGGTCTCAGGTCTATTACCAAGCGGACATCACAGAAATGACAGTCAGCAGAAAACAAAACTCATGGGTGCCGTGGGTTCGTTCTTGTCAGTGGTACGTTTATGTAGTTGCGTGTTGATGCGTTCTAATAATTATTTCACTCAATGAGTAGACGATGCGATGCGTCGCACCGCACGCACTGCATGCACCACACGGGACAGACTTTGGGTTCTCATTGAGTATGGAACCTTTTGTTTTGGCCAGCTATGAACTTGTTGACCGCTAAACAGACCCTTCGTGTGTTGCTGTCGTCGGAATAAAATCTTAAAAAAAGTGTCTAAATGAAAGAATCTGCTTAGATTATGCAAGTTCCACACGCAGTGACTTGTCGCTCGCCGGCGACTTTACCGGCGGGCAGGCGCGGGGGGGTGGTGCGGCGATGCGCTGGTGATTTTAAAATATCACGTCCACACGTCACGTTAAGTTTAGCTTAGCAATTATTAAGTTATTAGTGAAAACGGGCAAAAAATTGACGCTAGGTGTGCCCATTTCACTTGTATCCAAATCATAAAAAAGTTGTAGGTAGGGCATTATTAAAAAGTGAATGAGACTGCAATGCAATGTAGTATTTTCTTCGTGAATTTTATGAAAATACTGAAATTTACGTCCATTTTTTGTTCATGTTAGCTATCCCAAATAAACTTTTGGGTAATGGAGTCGCCGCCTTTTTCAACACATTCTGAGGCGCCTCCGTTAAGCGAAGATAGTGGTCTTATAATTACAAGTGGTTCTTTTTCTAGTGATTCTGCCAGTGGATGGCATCACGTCGCATCCGAGGTGAGCTAATCACTAGAAATTTTCTTCACAAATTATAATATATCATTACAAACAGCTTGATAGTGTATTTTATTTTGTTTATTAATATTTTCTGTAACATATTTCATAAACTCTATTGCAATTTGGACGCTGGTTTAGACGCAATAAGTATTGTAAACAAAAGATCTGTAAAATGCTTCTGATTCTGTATATTTTTCAATTCAATAGTCCAAATATGTTGTTAAAACAATAAAGACAAAGTATTAAATGTGTAGGTAGGTAATAACTACTTAGCTAATGTTTATTTAGTTGTTGTCAATGTCGTCTACGGCGTAATTTGTAATAATTAATTTTTTTGAGGCTAACTTTGCTTATTGCGAATTAGTTTTCCCATTTTTGTTTTTTTTAATTCATTATTAAATCAGTAATAAACATTTTCCTTAGATTAATAATGTTTTTCCTTTTTGTTGTTGCTTGTGGTGTGCTATAATTTTATTTTCCATTCCAATCCTATTTGTTTATGGGCTGCTGCTGCTTTTTACGCATTCCTATAAATTTTGTGTTTGTCTATGTGACTGAGCTCCTTTAGAACCGTTTATTTCAATTTAAAACAGTGTTACAACAACTACTTACAACATACTTTTGTGAATCATTTATGAAACATACATAATATGACTCAAGCAGTTAATAATTGAATAACATACATGTAGCACTCTCGCAATCATAGTCTGCAAGCAAATTGTGACAGAAGAATTTTAATTGCTTCTAGGAAGATACTGCCAGAAGGGGTAAATTAGAAACATTGAATTAACATACCATACAGAAAATATTGAAAAACCCATACTTTTGAATCATGCTTTTTGTGGTCTAATAATATAAAATAAAAATATTTTTTTTGTAATTGTAAATTGAACTTTGCTAATCATCATGTTTCTCTTTGATCTTGTGTTTTAGCAATTTTCACCTGCCTTGCTTCTTGCCATATTGGTTTTTGTTGTAACAAGTAACAGTATTGTATGCATTATTATGTTATGCTTTGCTGCTCACAACACTCAAGCGAATACACTTTATCCAGATAACTCATATGAACATAATAGATGCGAAAGTAATTCTAGTAAGTCTGTATGTTTCCTTTTCACGCCTTAATGGCTGAACCAATTTCAATTAAATTTGGCACACAGATAGATCATGACCTGGGGTAGGATACAGGACTTTTTATCCTGGTAGTGTGTTCCCATGGGATAAAAACCTATAGTACACCCAATTTCGCCAGTTATGTTTGAGTCACATGTAATAGGGGGCGAGCCTATTGCCATCAACCGGGCACAAATCCAGGTTCCGGGCTTGTACTGAGAAATTCCAGATAGAAAAACCTAATAACACTTTGCCCGACCTGGGAATCAAACCCAAGACCTCATGCTCAGCAGTAGCGCTTGCAACCATTAAACCAACCAACGGGAGTAAAAAAATAACAGTATGGTTATTTGATAGATTTGGTAAAGAAAAACTGTTATGATATCTATACAAATAAATAAAATTGAAGTCTGTTTGTAATGTCAAAATAACAGCTTTTTAGTAAATTCATATGAAAGTATATACGGTACTTAGAACAAAATACCATTTATTTATTTTTTTGTCTGTCTTTCTGTGTGTCTGTTTGTTCCGGCAAATCTCCGAAACAGCTGGATCATTTTTGACCAGACTTTCACTGGCAGATAGCTAATGTTATAAGGAGTAACATAGGCTACTTTTTGTCCCGGTAGCACGTTCCCGTGGGATAACTTCCGACATCCACGCGGGCGAAGCCGCGGGCAGTAGTTAGTTTAAAATAAATTGCGTGTCAACTTATCAGTTAATTGTAAAGACCTTTATGTAAAAAAAATTGGACATGTTGCTATGCTGATGCCTAAAGGGCATACATTAAGGTAGAGCGTGAAATTAATATTTTCTTCCAATTGCGGCACTATTGTACGTTGAACGTTGATCAAAGTTCAATACGCGGATATAATCGATCATCATCCACTTGCCCTGATTCCAATTTATTTGGGGTTGGCTCAACATGTCTTTTTCTTCCATACTTAGGCGTCATCTCGGCTAGCAAAGGAATGCCTCCTTTTCTAGTCTAGAGGAAAATGTCGTCGGGAAAGTCATGATTATGAATGTGGAGCATTCATAATCAAGACTTTCCCGACGACATTTTCCTCGTCATTTCATTTTCATCGACTAGAGAGCTATTTGATTAATAATAATTAACAACCCACCTTGGTAGGTAGGTTAGGTTTTGTTTTATATTTTCAAACAGAAAAAGAAGTTACATTGTGGACTTGTGCAGAAAAGCGCAAGCAACTATGAGAATGTACAATGCAAGAACGAGCGAAGCGAGCTCGAAAATTTGCACACTCTCGGATAGGTTAGGTTTTCTTTTGATCATTCCAAAACAACTAGATATTAGTTGCTTTGTCGACTTATGATAAAATGTTCAACAATCAAGAGAATGTAGAATGCAAGAGCGGGTGAAGCGAGTCTGAAAATGTTAGCACTTTACCTTGAATAGGTTCTGTTTTCTTTTGACCATTATACAGACAGAGAACTTACTTTTTCTAGGTATGACGAAAAGCTTAAACTCGTTTTACAGCAGTTTAGGTTTTTGAATATAGCCTTAACCTGAGCCTTTCAAAGCTTACGTACGAGCGGGGATTCCAAATTCCCGAGTTTGCTTCGCTCGCTCTTGCATCCTAGATCCATCTTCTATATTTTATAACAGGCTTCTTGAAGTAGAAAACTTCTAAGCTAAACTTCTTTAAGCGCGTTCAGCGATTTTTGGTAGAGGAAAATCTTATGGGTTCCCGTCATTGAAATGCTAAAGTTTACAGTATACCTATAGCTATGTCGAGTATGACGTATTGCGCTAATGATAATAATTTTAATTTACAAATCATTAATATTTTTGGTACAACTATTAATTTGAAAAGTCAACAAATCCACTGTTATTTTATAGTTTTAAGTTTTCACTTCTGTCGGCAGTCCCCATGACAATGTTCTTAATGTTTTGTATATGCCCATCGGGAAAAACTGTAACTGTGTCACCCCACCCTTGGGACCGCGCCTGGGAGCACTGTAATAGACCCAGCGACATAGGCGTTGCGTTGTCTGTTAATGAATTTAAGATTTTTATGAAGAAGATAATTGCCGCGTATTGATTTTTTACCAACAAACCTACAATGTAAAACAGCGTCGCAGTATGCAAAAAACGTAAGAAATTTTGAATTTTGCGGGCTACATGAAGGAATCACCTTACATTATTGTCTAATTTTAACTGTGCCACACCAATTGAGAATACCATAAGTAACCCATGTGCATAAGTGGTGTGAAAATGATTCAAGAGGACATGTCGCACTGATAATACAATACTGTTGTAACTCAAAATATGTAAAATTTGAGATAACATCATATTAAAAGAAATAATCAAGTGAATAATATTTTTTTCGTCGATTCTGAAAAATAGTCACATTTTGAGTTACAACAGTATTGTATTATCAGTGCGATGTGTTCTCGAAGGAGCTATTTTAGAAAACAAGCAATCTATTTGAGTTATTTCATGTTAAATATCCTACTAGCAGCTTAACTACGCGGATGCAATGAAAATAATAGCTCAGCGAATGATATTTTCGAAATCACTTAACTTTAAATTGTATCTTTGTTACAGCTCTACCCATTCCATTAAAATAAATTTTGTTTGCTGTTCTTGTGTATTTAAGTAATGACCATGTCTTTCTGTATAGCTGCAAGAAAGTGACTTCGATGAGAAATCATTGTCCCTATGCGAATCAACTGAAGCATCAGAACGTATGTGTGGTGATTTTTTTAATACTGTGAAGAAAGGACCAGGAAAAGTAATACTTACTACTATAGAACCACCACTTGAATTTCAGGTATGTTTCTAGTGAATCCAGGTACTGTAGAGGTAGCATTGTGCAGTAATTACCATAATTGGCAGACTGGGCTGACTCAAATTGAAAATAATTCAGATCAAACTACCCCAAAACAGTTTTTTTACACTTAGTGTGATTGTTGTACAAGGTTTTAATTGCATCACTGGCAACACATGTGATTAGTGCCTGACGGTTTGTGCTGCTGAATCGGACTACTGAACCGCGAGCGAAAAGCTCGAAAATTTTAGTATCTTCGATAGTTATTCTTTTGACAATTCGTACATAAAATAAAATTTAAAAGTTTATAACGCAACTAACGTAAGTGGTAGACGTCTTGCCGCGCGGCGGGTCATAAATAAACACATAAACTCACTGTTTCCGTTTTATAAAAAAATAATGTTTTTCTTTTGCAGGATACCCCCACTTCGGATAACACAGGGAAATGTGCGGCTGCACACGTGCCTCCGACTGTAGTTTTCACCCTTGATGCTGCAGACGATAAAGCAAAAAGCTCAAGGCACATTTCGCCAAACCCAAGAAAATTTAAGCCAGAATCATTATACGAACGGCGTCAATGTTTGAATCATAGGTTTGCGAGTCCAAGACTTCTTCACTTGAGTCCCTGTCGTGTTAATCGACCTTCTTCGAGAAATTCGCTTTCGTCGCGATTGTCTAGCAGCCACAACTCGCTTGTAACACAATTCCAGGCTGATGATTCTAGTTTCATTACTCAGGCTATTTCACATGATACGCTGACTTCTAAAACCTCCGATATTACGGATATGTACAATGTTCCATTCGATAGTGACATTTATGCAGTACCCATTGATATGGTACGGCCTAGTCAAAGCAATATAAGAAATAAAGGCAAAAAACCACCCAGAAATATCAAAAAACGTGGCAAAAATACACTTCAAACTACAGCCAGTAATAATACTCCTGTTGATAAAAGTCATAAAACAAAAGAAAATAACAGAACAAAAGATGTGAAAACTAAAAGACATAGCTTGCCTAGTTCATCTTGTAAGAAAAGTACTGGGGATTCTGACACTGACTCATTGCATTTAACTTTGCGCGAAATGAGAAAGTATTTACATACTCTTTATTCTAGTTCAAGTGATTCGGAATGTAGAGCTACTATTAATAAAAAGAATAATCCCATTGTAAGTAATGTTGGCATCCATGCAAAACATACGGGTAAAGACGCCAGTTCAACAGTATTTTTAAAAGAAAGTAATGAAATAACTAGAACTGTGGAAACAAATAATAACCATAGGAAAGCGAACAAAAATTCATTCGGAATGAATGCTAAGAACAAAAAGCATAAAGAAAACATTCCGAAGGATGTGATTGAAATAGAGAAGAACGATAAAGTCGTTAAGAAGAGTATTACAAATCAAAACCAAAAGACTAAAATGTCTCCAGTGAGGATACTATCAATTAATTTGAAGCAAAGTTTTTGTAACTTGTTTCGTTGGCGACGTCAGCCCGTGGTCGAGAACGCAACGGACGTGGAGAAAGTGAGCGAGAACAAGGAGGAGTCGCCGCCCGCAGCCGTGCGCCGCGCGCTGCCGCCGCTGCCGCAGGCGCCGCCCGTGCACCACGGCGCGCGCCGCCCAGCCAATGAAGAAGACATTGTTATGGATTTCGCCACTTCCATACAAAAAGTCAAAGATGTAAGCCATTATTTTAATCGTTCAGAGTAACAAGTTCTTGAAAAGTATTGTTGATAAGTGCCACATAATAAAAACAATTGTTTCAGTATGGTTGGTACTGGGGCCCCCTATCGGTGGAAGCTGCTGAAAAGATCCTCTCTAATGAACCTGATGGTTCATTTATCGTCCGTGACAGCAGTGATGACCATTATATATTCACTTTAACATTTAAATTGAATGGTCTTAGACATGTAAGGATTGAACATGATCAGGGTAAGAAATATTTTGCATGAATTTAATCGAACCTCAAATAATTCCCATGTTGCTTTGTTAAAATATTATTGAACACTCAAATCAAATAAATCCTATTTAGGGGTCCTAAAGTACTAAATAGCCAAGTAACTGCGACCAACTTGGAAGCGAGCGGTGCCGGCCGCTGCGGCGGCACCGTTCGCGCGCCGTTGTCACAGTTCTAACCTAACCTAATCCATTTGGTCGGAGTGCCCTAGCTTAGTTACTAATCGGCTCGTGCGTGGTTGGTCACAATTCTGGCCTAAACCGATTGGTCGAGATACCCTAGCTTATTACTGCGAACAACTGAGAAAAGGCCAGAGGCCCAAATATTTAAAAAAATGTGTATCATTAGAAGCCCAAAAAGTTTTTAAAGGTTCATTAATTAAAAAAAGCCTACATCAGTAGGATACGATGTCGCCAATCACAATAATTGACGCCAACATATAAAATCTTTCGCAATTGATACCTATCCCAATATCGGTAAATATAGTTTTCTAAAATGTAATTTATCTTTAACATAATATGGATTCATTAGAAAATTCTGAAGATTACCTTTTTAGTACGAAGCAAGAACCTTCTGGGCTCTAAAGAAATGCGAAATTAATAATAAGAGACTGTTTTATGTTTCATTTCCAGGTAATTTCTGTTTTGGTGGCTGCACCATGTTTAAAGCTCAGACTATAGTCGAGTTCATAGAGAATGCGGTGGAGACGTCTCGCAGCGGACGATATTTGTTCTTTTTGAACCTGAGGCCCGTGCTTGGCCCAGTGCGCGTCCAGCTGCTGTATCCGGTTTCAAGGTTTAAGCGTGTACAAAGTCTCCAGCATATGTGCAGGTAAGCTGCTCATTTTATTTTATGACTCGGGAGCTGTAAAAGGCTTTATCGATTATTAGATTCAGTAGACGATAAAATATTGTTCAATTAGAGCGGCCATCCAATCTATAATTTATGTTCTTTACGTATTGAAAATATAAAAATGATTCGTAAATACACTGGACAGCAAAGAAACCGGGCCACCCGCTACCTGGAACTCTGATTCGAATTTCTCAAAAAGTAAACAACGTACAACTATCAAAGTTATACCTACAGAAAGTGCATTTCATGATGATTATAATTAATGGAAAGTCATTGGGATTAATCAGTAAGTTATTAAGGATTTTACAAAGAAGAGTCGTTTTCCAGTCGTTTTAATCGTTAGTAATCATAAAATGAAAAAGAAAATTAAAGCCAAAAACAAATAAAATTAAAGTTTTTGGTCAGTATTCGGTATTCCCTCCTCTTGTTCGGATAACTGCCAGCATCCTCGTATTCATCGACCTCACGAGTCTAACGATGAAATCTTGAGGAATTGCATTCCACTCCTCTTCAATTGCGATTCGCAGCTCTGGAAGCCTTGTTGGAGCAGGTACCCGAGCTCGAACCCGACGTTTCAGCTCATCCCATAAGTGTTCTATCGGATTCAAGTCCAGGCTTCGGGCTAGCCAGTTCATCGTACGAATGCTAACGTCGCGTAGATACTGGGTCCCCACATGAGCAACATGAGGCCCTGCATTATCATGCATCAACTGCATATCCTGCCCGACATATCCTGCGTAAGGTACCACATGGTCTGCGAGGATTTCAGTAATGTAGCAATGAGAAATCAATCCACGTGTACGGCCCGTCGGTTCGATGAAAACTAACGCTGTATGTGTGGTTAACGAGATGCCGCCCCATACCAATACAGATCCTCCTCCATAAGCAACAGTTTCCCCGATGCAACACTGAGAATAACGTTCTCCAGGGCGACGATACACTATCTGACGTCGATCACTTCCATGTAGACTCACCCTGGTCTCATTAGTGAAAAGTACACTACCCCACCGCTCTAACGTCCAATCCCTATGCTCTCGAGCAAATTCAAGTCGTGCTCGACGGTGGGCTACCATTAATGCCGGGCCTGTTGCAGCTCTCTTTGGAGTCAAGTTCCGTTCAGCAAGTCTCCTTCTGACGGTATCTGAACTTATGACCACTTGGCGTTCGTCACGCAGACTTTGTTGGACTTGAACTGCGTTGAGACGGCGATTTCGCAGTACAGTAAGTTGGATATAACGATCATCTGCTGCTGATGTAGCCCTAGGTCTGTCCGTACCTGGACGGCGATCGAATGCTCCAGTCTCAAAGTATCGTCTCTAAACTCGTTGCACCGAAGATCTGCTAATACGAAGTCTTCGAGCGACCTCACGTTGCGCAACGCCTACTTGAAGTAGTGCTACGGCTTGAGCTGCTTCCTGAGGTGTCGTATCCATTATTAATCAAAACAAGTAGCAAAAATACACGCTTCTGAGCAGACTATGGACAAAAACTATACAAATGATAAAAAGTATCCGATTACCCTCATTGTAGAAAAAAAGAACGCCAATCGCGTACTCTAGTAAAATTTGAGCAAATCGTTGGCATTGTGTTTATTGCTTGATTACAATGTGAGTTGACGGTACTTTAGAATGAATTTATAGTCATTTTAATCAGCATGAAATGCAGTTTCTGTAGGAATAACTTTGATAGTTGTAAGATTTATAGTTTTTGAGAAAATCGTATCAGAGTTCCAAGGTAGCGGGTGGCCCGGTTTCTTTGCTGTACGGTATATATAAATAAATCTATGCTTTAAGCTTAAAAGATAATAAGGAAGATGCACTTAGCTAAGTTTTATATTACTCCTCTCCATTGATGGTCGTAATTGATTCGAATGACACAATTTATGTAAAATTTCAGGTTTGTGATATTAAAGTACGTACGCCGAGACCTCATCAGTAACCTACCTCTGCCTCGGCGTCTCGTAGACTATCTGAGTGCAACTCACTACTACTCGGAGCTCCTCGCAGACATGTGAACGACTCCAAAAAGTAGCTTAGCCATCCTTATGTCTTCAGTTTTGAAAAACCCGTGATGTATTACAACATGTTATCCAGGCAAGAAGGTGACTATTTGTATTTATATTAATTTATAGCATGAATTCCTAATGATTTTCCCATTTTATAAGTTGATATTTTATATTTTTTTTGTTTTTTACAAACGAACGCTGAACATGAACTACCTTTAAATGTATTTAAACTTTAAATTTCTATAATATGGTCTTGTAATTTAACATTTGGATGTATGCTGTATGTAATTTATATTCG
Organism: Griposia aprilina; assembly: GCA_916610205.1. Taxonomy (NCBI): domain Eukaryota; kingdom Metazoa; phylum Arthropoda; class Insecta; order Lepidoptera; family Noctuidae; genus Griposia; species Griposia aprilina. The sequence continues at coordinate 10,565,774 of OU744283.1, forward strand.
TGTATTTCTGTTTGCTGTTTCGCCAATTAGCTGTTAGTAAATATCAGAATTATCTTTTGTGATATTACTAGTGACTAGGCTATTGGTGTAACAATACCTACCATTAATTTGTGTTGCTGATGTAATCGTGGGGACACATTTTCCGCATTCAATCATTCATTTGCAAGCAATACTGTCATTTATTATACAAGCGGTTGGTGTTCGAAAAGTTCCTATATGTAGCCTATATGGCGATAATAATTCCAAAAGTATACCGATTGACTTTTTGACTAGTAGACTAGCCCAGAGGCCGTCATTCTGAATTTCGTATAAGGGGCCATTCAAGTATTACGTAAGCACCAAAGGCGGATGGGGTCTTGCTTGCTTTGCTTATTTTTGATGACATGGGGGACTCCCGGGTCAGAATGGTGACTACGTCAGAAATATTTTAAAAAAAAGTTTATTTGTTAAGAATATTATATTTAAATACCATGTTATTAATTTGTTTGAGTAAATATTAAATAGGCATTATTTCAGTCTATAAATTCCTTATTTCTAGACGCATGAATAACAATAAAGAAACCTGAGCAAATAAAATTAAAGAACCAATGTTTACGTAACCATAGGGTAAGAACTTTGTTTACTCTTGCTGATAAAGAGGAGGGGGGGGGGGGGGGTTAAAAATTACTTAAATTATGCTAACGTAATACTTAAATGGCCCCTTAGTGCACATTAAAAATAATATATTCGATATTTGAAAGCACTGTTTCGTCGTATTTTCTGCCTTTTTTAAATAATTCAAGATAGCAATAACGAAGTACAGTACAACTATTTTCTTAATGTCCCTCGGGAATCATCGCATTTCCGAATACAAACGAATGCTAATTTCCATGTTCATCAATTATTAGATTTATCGTATTAATTTGAATTCAGAACTAAGTACTTTGTTGTTGTTTTGTTTTGACGTAACAACACAATAAAGTAGGTTAGTTCTGAATTCAAATTATTATTCACGATATATCTAATAATGGATGGATATGGAAAATATCATTCGTTTGTATTCAGAAATGCGATGATTCCCGAGGGACATTAAGTAAATAGTTGTACTGTACTTATCTAACCGTTCGTGGAAAAGTGAATTAGAACAGAACGTCTGACAAGAACCTTGTTTCAATGACAAGAAAGATAGATTAGAAAATAATGGTGAATACTTGTAAAATGAAATTGAGAATAAACGCGCAATAGGCTCGAGAAACAATGACTGAGATTTAATAAAATTTGTACGTACAATGAAGGAAATAAGCGATACGGAAATTTGGTTTAGCGGTTAGCATGATAAAATTCCCGTGGTTGGTTAGTGGTAATCTGCAGGGTTGCTAGTGTTTAAGGCTTAGTTCGCATGACAAAAAATCCGACGCACGTTAACCAGCGCTGCTCGTGAAAGATATTCAAAGATCATCTAGTTCGTAGGGCTTTAGCACACCTCCGCCGCAAAAATAATGATGGGAAACCGCTTAACGAATTCGCTAAGAAACATTACTACATTATGTCGCGATTCGAGTAGCGGATCATCATGAGACTATGAGAGTCAGTTGAATTGTAGCAATCGGAGCAAATTATCGCCGCTTTCGATTTTCCACTTCCACCACCCACTTCACCACTTCGGACCTCATAGATTAATTTTCCGTAAAATCAACATCCATTTTTACAAAAAAATATAAGTTTTGCTTTCTAAACTTGTAGACTACCACAGATACGTGCGAAACAAACGCGGCACCGCAACAAAATAGCGGACTGAGCGTAAAGCTACAGTCTCCTAGAAAAGCGGTGATCGCACATAACGGCCGCAGTGACGGCTGTCATGAACATGATGACAGCGGCAAAGATTTAATTTAAATTGTTAGACATACCCTGCCTCGTCAAAAAAAAATGCGCGTTTCTGTTTCGTTTTGAAACCTCTGACACACCATGACACAGTGACTTGATTTGATTGTCATGGAAACGCTATATAACAATGTGTGAGCTCTCTCTTCTCAGTTCCCCCCCGACCCTTGCTCGACGAAGCGCCAGCCCGCGCCGTAGCTGAGCCTGTAGCTTTAAATTCCCCGTATAATAATGTTATAAATTCGATCCAGCCTGTCCCACCTTGCTGCCCTCCCCTCAGTGACGCCCTAAGCCGAGGTTCGTACCCCACAGGGGGTGCCCTTAGCGTGCGGTCACCTAGAAATTATGAAATTCGCCCCTGGCTGGAGGCTTTAAGTTAGCTTAAGGCACCCACAGGACAGTCTGGTTAAGTAGCCACGACCTCCAAGGTCACAACTACGAGCTGCCAAATAGGAAAAAAAATAACTTCTCAGTATGGACACTTCCGCGTGACTAAGTACGGTGAGGACAAAGCTAGCGATTTAAACCTGAGCAGCGGGGTTTGACTTTACGGTGTCAAAAACGCTCTCTAGGAAAACATACCTACCAACTTACTTTCATCGTTTCAGCGAAGTCATTCGCCGCTAAATTGCGGACGCTATGTGAGCGGTTACCCTAGTGTTGCAAAGGACTAGAAACTTCGAGTCGTAATTTTAAAGACTCGACTCAATTATGCAAGACTCAGTGTGCTAAAAACGCTCGGAGTCAAGAGTTAAGCCGAGAGCGAGTCATTTAATAGCCACTTGAGTCTTACAAAGGACTCGAGTCTTAAAATGAATTCGAGTCTTAAGAAAAACTTGGAGCATGAAGATGAGACTTGAAGCTCATCATTCGAAAAGACTAGAATAGGTGATAAGTTTAAATTAGTGGTTATGATGTACTACGCCTACAAAAAACATCTAAGACAAAATCATTCACAAATCAGCTAAAAACTCAGTTCTATTAAAATAAAGATGTGAAGGTAAACTGACTTTATATTTTGAGATACTACCCTTTTAAGTTGTTAATATTTTAGATAAATGAGTAAATGTGAGTACCAGTTAGCATATTGCATTTGTTCGTCCACTATAAACAATTTTTACATCTGATTGCTGTTATTGTTGTTGTTATTAGTATGTTGCTGTTATTTTTTATCTGAGCCTTTCTCCCCGTCCTGTAAATGTAACAATTTAATTGCTAGACTCATAAACGAAAAGGACTTGAGTGCGACTCGCCGCATAAAAAGGACTCGAGCGCAAAAAGAGACTCTAGCTCCCATGTAACATTCAAGAGCTCGTAGATAATTTAGTTCTCTGGTCTTGCGAGTCCTGTTGTACTGAGTCGAGTCTTGTAATTCATCATCCGAGTCCGTGTATATAGGACTCGAAGACTCGAGTTCTTTGCAACACTAGTCATCGTTCTTCTAGGAAATCGTAGCTTATTTGGCTTCCGAGCAGATCGGCGAAATCACGCGGGAAAGAGATAGAATCATAATCAATTCTGTGCGTTAGAACAGGCATTTTCGCTTCGGTTTCATATTTCGTACAACGGACAAGTCATGGCGGAACTAATGCGGTTTCGCGGTGGAGATGTGATACCCGCCTCATAGTGTTCGTCTAGGAGAGCACACGTGGCAGTTGTGTGGTTGTCATTGGCTATAGAAAGAACTTTAGACTCGCGTCATCGTATGTTGTCATGGGAATCCGGCCTAGCAGTATGATTCATTCTCATATTAGTTATTAAAAAAGACTAACTGTAAAACTTTGTTTACTAGGCTACCAACCCGAAATCTAAAGTTACTTTTGTGGTGATTTCGTTAATAGTCAGGCCTGCTTGCATAACAAAACACTACGGGTACGCACTTCATCAGTTTAATTTCCAGTAGCTTATAGTAACACCTCTTGTAAACGACAAGGTTGTTGTTAAGAGGGTATGTAAATAATTACCTACGGGTAGAGCATTTCTCAAGTAGAGGTTGATTCGTTCGGCCACCGAATGCAGTTGGTTTATAGCGTGGAGCGTGTGGCGCGTAGTGCGCCAAATCAGTTGGTCATCTAAACGTATTTATTACCAAACCTACCACATTCCAGTTGTATTTGATGTGGCCCATATTTATCAAGCCTTTAATCCCGAGTGCATTACAGCGATATGAACATGTTCTTTATAAAAGAAATAGGCAAAAATAAAAAGTAATGTATCGTTGCCGTAATTACGTATCACTCCAAGGAATCTGTACTTTTTTCTCTTTTAAAATAAGGAAGTATAAGTGCCTCTGCATTTTACACCAATTATTATAATAGCTGTAAAAATAATAAAAATTCTTTATTTTTATAATGAACAGACTTTTCATGTTTGCCTCCATATACATAATAAATTTAACTGTCAGTCAAGTCTAGGTAGTGCTGGAATCATTTACTTATATTTCCATTACTGCGATGTACATCGTAACCTAAATATGAGTATCGATACACCCAGCTCCTTTTTTTAAACGGTGTTAGGTTGTTGTCATAATGTAACCATTATGACAACAACCAACATTATGCCTAACTTTTTATTGCTTATCTTCCAATGTCGTTTGCAAAGTGTGTTTGTAATGGCTGAAGGGAATGAAAATATCCAGATCTATGAAACTGTGTATGAAAATTACCATATACTCTGCCTCATTCGGATACTACAGGCGTGGTGAAGAGACTCTAATTGAGAGTGAGTTCTATTGATAATAATTCTGTAAAACCATCTTTGTTATGGTCGCGATTCATATTTTGATCAACATACAACCTGTTGTACCATAACCATAGTTCTTTGCAATTTTCAGGTCTGTGTCAGGACACGGACCTACAAATTGCAAAAGACTGAAGAATAATTGAATTTCGCGGGCTACCTTAACGCATCCCCATTAACTTGCTGTTAACATTACTTATTGGATTTCTGAACCACTTGATACATAAAGTAATATCTATATACACTCACTTCGGGCGTTGTTAATTAAATCTGCAGCCATTCATAACGTGATGTAGCTCTAACGCGTAGTGTAATCGGACTATTTTATTGCCAATGGAGATAATACAAACAGGTAATATTAATAAGCCTTGGATAACTTACAGCAGATATTTAGATACGCTCTAATATTATAACGTTGAACACAACCAACTTCCAAAAAAACACTACAACGTGAAAAATAACTTTAATTTTGGAAGTCGGTGTCTTTGGTTTTGTATTTCCGTTTTTGGAAGTCGTTTTTTTTTTGGAAAAATGTTTTTATTTTTCACTTTTTAGTTGTGGTACCTACCCCCCACACAAATTTACATACTTAAACAACTACAATACATAAATACAAATTAATTAACATACTTGCTATGTAATAAAATTTTATTCATTTAATAAGAAATAGGTCTCGCTTTTTTTTTTGTGGGTCGGTTTATGATATCTAAGTTACAATAGCCCAATGTCAACTGCTCATCAGCTTTTTACAAAATATTGCTTTTCCGGATGCAGAGACGTTAATTTGAGTGGTTCTCCTGGTACTTCACCATCAGCTCCACTTCACCATATGCATTGTCACGAATTATATTAAAGAAATAGTATCGCAACGCGTGAATTACTTATTATTGAGTAGTTCCGGTGGCTTCATCATCTGTGGTCTTCATCATCAGTTCCACTTCACCAAATGGTGCTTTCCAAGAGCAAATGCATGAGTTACTATAAAATAATACTCAAATCACTATAGGTGTGCCTATAACATTTGAAGAGTTCCCTCGATTTCTCCAGGATGACAGTGGGACCACCTAGAAAGTATATCCTTGCAAATTAAAAAAAACATTTTTCAAATCGGTCCAGCCGTCTTCAAGTAATCGGGGAACATACATGAAAAAAAAATATTCCGGCGAACTGAGAATCTCCTTTTTTGAAGTTGGTTTAAAAAGGGAAATATCTTATACAGCAAATAAACGTATTTTCTTCCTTTCTTCATTCTATTAGGTTTTTTTTTATCTTTATTTATAATTTATTCAGTTAGTTAATATGTATTTATATTGAGTAACCATATGTATATTAAAATATTCTCATTGAATTTTAAGTAGACCATTATGTAAATAGTATTTTATAAATGTAGTGTAAATTATTTATTTATTTTTTGTATCATATTCCATTAGATTTGTATAAAAACGCTTGTAAGTAACGGAAAAAAAACATGAATTTTGGTTTATTTATTACGTTAATTTTTAGTTCTAATAAAATAATGTTTAATATCACCAAAGATGTTTACATATTGTGCATTCAATGATTATTACTAGGTAATAATAATTTCATGTTGTTTGTGAGTAACTTTCATATATCATGTGAGTGTTGACGGTTAGCTTTTCATGTTTATTCTGAGAAAAACGAATAAGTAGTTCGTTTAGCTCGTAGAGGTGCTTCATGAAGAGCTGAACTATTTATGGGCTCAGTTGCAATCTGAATGTTATCAGGCACTCACGAACTACGTATGTGATTATACCGGTTGACACTCATTAACATGATGTTCAAGTCTAAAATATTTCTTAGGTCCTGCGTATTGTTGTGTAGCGATGATCGTCGTCAAATAATATAAATTGTATGCCTTTTTGTACCACCGTGACAATTATATTGTAAGATTAACATAAGGTATTACAAAAAAAATAAACATATCACAAACTAATTGTTAAAAGTAAGACATTTAATTATAACATGTAACTTAAATACTGTATGCCTGCATTATTATATGATTTAAATAATAATTGCATTTTCGTTTTCTGTTTGGATCCGATGCAGATTTGCTGGCAGTATTAAATAAAACGTCATGCGTTATATGCGTCATATATTATGTTAGCAATGCTCTGGGGAAGCTCGAGGTGGTCAAGACCATTTACGCCTTGCTTCCAGTTATTCGACTCTGTTCTCTGTGTAAAATTCAGTGAATAATCAAAGCATTCCAAATGCGATAAATAATAATGATACATTTTTTGTCAATTCACCAAGCTTGGTCTTGCCCACCTAAGACTCACGGTTTAATCACAATGTAATAATGACGCTCCAGTACGAAAGCATGAGTTAAGTATGATTCTGAATATTGTTTTCGTTATCTTATTTTAGTTACACACCAGCAGTAGTCTAGCTGTCCGTATAAAACAGTTCACAGTACACCAGACCCCAACATTATCACATTTATCAGAGTAATCTTCCTAATACAGTTGTTTATTGAACGAGAGCTCGCTGGAATTAAATGTATTTTCTCAAATTATAAACTCAACAGATGCCTTCCGTCTACCGCAGGGCATCGAATGGTAGATGTTACCTTTACAGCAATCTCTTTGAAACTCTTTTTGGTTCTGTTACTGTACCTTAAAAGGACTGTAAGTGTTATTTATTACCCTGATTTGCGGGAATTGTTTTGATTTTTATTATCCGTTTATTTAACACGGGATAACCCCTGCAAAATTATTGAAGCACTATGCCCTGCGGCCTGTAACACATTACGCATACTATTATTCACCGTTTGCTATACTATCCTACCTAGTGCGTGCTTAACCTTTTAACCGCCCGACTTTATGTCAGTTGTCGTGCCCCCAGCGCCCGACACATTGAATCGAAAAATAAATACCTACAACAAAGAGGGATGTGCAATACCTACAATTTTTCGATGTCGATATTTCGTTTTATATAAATAACAACTGAGTAAATATTTTGATATTTGTTTTATTTAACATTATCCACTAGTAAGAAATACCAGTGTAAATAAGTACCAAAGAAACAAAAACAACTCCTGGTTTTCTTCCTTCTATTTTTGTCTACTCCCGTGTTTCTCAACTACTTCAGTCAACGTTTTTTACCGTAGGTATCTAAACGGCAGAATTTTTCACTGTATTTAATGTATTTAATGCCGTCTTTTTTCGAAATGGAAAGTAAATATGTAGGTACTTATTTATTATAGAAACTTGAGTATAATAAATAATACAACAGTCTGAAATCACAATTTAGTTTTATTCACTGGTTTTATGAAATACAAACAAAAGTCTTTAAAAATAAATATTTAATGAGTGGTCATGATAAATTTCAATACACATTTATCGACACACGAACGTAAAACTGATAGAAACACACAACACTGATGGAAAATTCCAGAAGTCGGCACTCGTTTATGACGTACGAAGCGGTCGTCTTTATCAGACCGTGGCGCTGGGCGTACTAACAAAGTAAGTTTCGGAAGATGTAGGCTAGGGATGGGAACCATCAACTCAGTTGCTGACATTTCACAAGTAAGTTTACTTAATTTCAAAGGAATTAAATGAAATACTCATAAATATTTGTAAAAACATGTTTTATTAACAATTGCTGTATTTGTTTTAAAGTTAATTAGTCAGTATAAAGAGAAATATTTTAATTTATGTTTATTTTTGTATCAGTAAATCTTGGCATATGTCCCGTCCCTCATGTCGGATTTTGTCGTCATGGGCGTTGCACATCAATACAATTTTCTAAAAATAATGTTAGTAATTCATCTAACTTTGGACTTTATTTTTAGGACTTCTAATTAAAAGACTAAAGTGTATTAAACTGTAAATGATTACTTAGTTAACTATTTACCTAATATAAACATAATTTTGATAGAATACAGCGTAATTAAATAAAAAAAGCTGATTAAACGAGCAGTGATATTTTGGTCAGAAATATACGACTCTGGCGAAATGGGCCAGAAAATATTTGTCGGATTAATCCGACGTAGGCGGTTAAAAGGTTAACTGCGAAGCACCATCACGGAATGAGGTACGAATTCAAGTTAATTACTAAGGAAACGGTGAAGGAAAACGTGAGGAAACCGGCATAGCCTAGAACCAAAAATTCGAAGACATGCTACAACCACTAACCCGCACTAGGCCCGCGTGGTGGATTTCAGACCTCCTTCTCGAAGAGAGGAGGCCAGTGTCCGAGCAGTGGAAACATAGGCTGATTATGCTTATACGATTAAGCATCCAAATTACATTTGTAGCGGACCTAGTGAAATATATTTAGAAATTTTAGGGCTAACCTAACACTTCCATAAAGAACACTTGGGATAAAGGATCCCGAAAAAAAAGTAATCGCGGCCACGATTTGTGTTAAAATATTTTATGTCACTAACTATTAGCTTAAATGGCTTAAATGCGCGTCCACGTGAGGGTGCTAAACAACGATGGTCACCCGGAGTAATTGTGCACTATTGTCTTGTTTATTCACCCGTAGATTCCCGTAACGCCAAGCTTCTCCACACATTGCTCATCGCTGACAGGTCCGCGTGGTGTAGTGTGGTATGGGCTTTCACCGCACATAAGTACAAATAGAAGTCTTGCCAGTGTAGCATATTAAAATAATACAATAATGTATAACCACTTAGATTACACACATAACGTGGTTCTACTAAATCTAAAAAAAACATTTGTGTAATAGTTGTAACATACAGTAGTATAATACCTACATAACCCGTAATGGTACCTACCTATCATAGAAATTGCACACTTAATTACTTATATAATAACCGACTTTGAATTAATGTTAGCGTATAATTCATTAAAACTTCTAAGTGTCGATGTAGACGCAAATTTTATTGCGAATTCTTGTATAAAATTGGTCGAAATATATACCTAATATAAAGTAGTGGCTGACTGGCTGTGGGTAAACCGAGTAGATACTTATTTAATAATAACAATACAACATTCACAGTTGTAAGTGATACGAATTAATGAAATATTTATTTTGCTACTGTGGAAATATGTAGTTAGCCGGGTAAAGTTAAAGCAAGAATAGGTCTGTAAAGTCATAATGTTTCAGATATGCTAGTACAAACCGACTAAAATAGAGGGGAATAATTTTCATGTTGCCAATGTTTTATGTTGCTTTCATAAATTAATGGTAACTATTTACAAACGTATGTCCTTTTGAAAATCAAAGAAATAATGTAATAACCCGTAGTGTAGTACAAGAGTCGTCGAGGTCGTTGCTGGTGTTATTGTATTTGTGAACATTTGTATATATTATGAGCAATCAAAATTAATAAATACTGATTCTTATAGCTCATCATTATAACCGTTCATATCATGTCGGGGGAAGCTAATAGCGGTATTTTTATAAAGACATATTGTGGTGTAATTATAGTAATTTTAAAATTTCTGTCTAACCTTTACGCGAGTATGCTTGATTTCGGGTAACAAGAATTAACGTTCACAGTCTTCTGCGCCAAAGAGAATTAACTTAGAGTGCATCTGATAATGTGTGAACATGCAGGCATTTAACCTGAACATATTATGTTATGTCAGTTGACTATTTGAGAACTAATTAAATAAAACAGTTTGCTTGATGTTAATATAATCTAATACATCATGTCCTTTTTTGTGTTTTGGGGTTAGATAATTCGATTGCTTTACTCATTAGAGGATACCGCCCCTTTATTTCGAAATTGAAAATATTAAATTATATGACTACACACCTTAAAAAGAAATCAATAATTTAACAAATAATCTCAGGAATATGTCTTATGTGTTCATCACCTTTTTGTTCAGAGATAAATAATAATGCAAACAGCGTAAATTATTTCTCCTGTAAAATTTAGTTTTTTTGTTTAATAACAGTTTCGAAATGAAGTTGCGATACGTATAATAAATTCGCCGTCATAATGAACATAAATATGAACATAGATGTATAATTATACCTACTTATAATAAGATTGTTGGAACCTTGCTAATCAATGTGGTTTTGTAACACTGGTGGCATTTCATTAAGCAAACGGTAATAACATAGTAGTATCATAGATTAAGTGTGTTCTTAGGATGGCCGTTATATCTAATACAAATGTTAGTACTGACACTGACCATGTAACAGTGTACTACACACTATTAATTACAGGCGTGTTTATGACGCAACGACTGAGTAGTGTGATAATCCCTGGACTATTATAGAGCAAGATAATTCTTACGTCTGACTGAAAGTCTCAACATTATTACGATTTGATCCTGCAAATGTTTGTATGAAATTATTTGAAAAACAACACGTTCCCAGACAAACAATAACATAAAAACAATGGACTAATTTAAAACAAAAATAAAAATTAAAGACCAACATACGACAAGTCGACACTAATTCGAAACTGAAGGTAACTAACTACTGTAGAAACGAACTATGTTTACTTCGATTCTGATGTCATTTATCAAAACCAAGGCTGCTCATCCCCAGGCCCGCGGGCCACCTTGTGGTCCGCCAACGCATATGAATTGGCCCGCCAAAAGCTATCAGCTGGCGATAATCTTTTGAGAACAGATTTCAGGACTTCATCAAAAAAATATTTTTCTTTTATGATATTTCACGTTTTTCAAATTCTCAATTACCCAAGAATAAAAAATATTTTCACATTTGGTTTTATTTTCGTCCTCAGATTTTCGCCAAATATTGATAAGTTGTTACCATAAAAACCTTTTCAATTAGTGAAGTTTGTTTTAGATTATTCTAACTATGAGTAGGTAACTTGAAAGTTTTGTTTAGGTATCCACCATAACTTTAGAAAAAAAATATTTACTAGATTAACCGCCGGCTGACACGGAATCAAAATTATGGCCCTTCTTCAAAATTGGTTAGACAGCCTTGATCTAAACTAATATTATAAAGAAGAACATTTAATTTTTTGTATGTTTGTTGGTTACGCTTTCACGCTAAAACGGCTGAACGGATTTGGATGAAATTTGGCACATAGGTAGACCATGACCTGAATTAGGACATAGGCTACTTTTATCCCGATATTCCCACGGGTTCGAGGATTTTCTTCAGCTTTATAGATTTGATCAAGCGCGCTGAATGTAAACAAAAATATCGATCTGCTTTGCTTTGAGTTCACTGTTTCACAGTGCGCCCCACCTATTACGTGTCGACCTCATGGCACGCGTACTAAAGCGAACGATCGATTTAACACGATAATTCGAAAAGCTTGAGATCGCCTCGTCACGCACCTCCTTTCATGGGCAGTGAGAACAGAAAATATTGTTTGTTCTAAACAACACAACAGCCAACAAATAGCGATAGCGATGTCTGACGGTCTAAATTATTAAATACATATATTATGAATGTCTTGTTTAATATAAACCCAAGCTAGTAGAGAAATAATATCTTCAGACATGTATGCAATGGATTTATTTAATTTTTATTCTTATGCAACCTATTTGTCAAAGTTTCATGAGTTCCAAACAAGCACATCTTATCCTGAGGTTTTTGTTCTCCAACATGTTCCCAGTTTGTTGCAAAAAAAAACAAACATGATTGTTTCTCATAAAAGTCGTAGGTCATCACAATTATTTTGAATATTGAAATAGTTTCAGGTTATTGAGTGCATGAGAACGTGTTGTCTAAATTTGGTGATAAGTATTCTATCAAATACGAATAACAACATTCAATGTAAATTAACTGCAATAAGTTAAGTTGTAAAAATAACTAGTCCAGTATAATTTTACTTACAAATGGCAATGACCTATGGGTTGAACAGGGACCTTAAAGCGGAATATGAATGAAAAAATAAAGAAAGATAAAACGTTGTATTTGAAAGAACTACAAATTTAATCGCGTCGCAATAACATAAGTAATAAAAAACAAACTCCTTTAAAGTAACACTGCTAGGTAGCTGTCTATATTTCTAACTGTACGCTTCGAGGCTGTGACGAGTATTGCATATTCGGTGTCGCTGTGGACTATGCCAGAATTCGAATTTACTCCAGTGTGTTTGCTGCAGCCACAAAAAACAGTCGCAAGCGTGAAGCTAATTTGTGTACTAAAGGCACCAGTAGGTTACTTATTGACATGCAGGGTGGATTTTTGAGATGGGTCAGTTAGCTCAGGTACCTTAACCATTGTAGCTACAGAAAAACGTTCTTAGGAAGCTGTCCTTAACTTTTTGAGTAATTGCATTAAAACATTGCATTGTTTTTGCATTTGCATTGTTTTGATTTTGGAATAAAAAAATGGTAGGTCCAGTCAGCTACAAAAACGTCAATTCTCACGATTTGTTTTTATGATGCCAATCGATATGCAGTTTGGTATAAGGATTAAAATACTCTTCTGGACCAACTGAGAATACTTACTAGCTTACTTACTTAAAAGCCACAAATCATAAAAAACTTGTCCATACATTTAGTAGTGATTAATAATTTATGGCGTATGCTATTACCAGAGATTGGAATAGGTAGAGAATATTTACCTGACCTTCTAAGGAAGTAAGTAACATAGAGTGGATAAAACCTCCCTCTAAAATCTGTATGATAGTCAACACATTTTCATCCCGGGATTTAAGAAAACACAATTTATTGTTCGCAATTTGAATACATTCGTAACAAATTATTATTTCGAAGAATCAAATTAAGTGTTTAGAGTTCCGTAATGAAATTGTATCAACAACAAATAAAGAACTTACCTGCTCTTATTGCCCTTCTGAAAAACCCACCATATTTAAGGATTTATTTATATTTATTGCTTCAAGTTCAGAGACATCTAAACGTCAAAAAAATATGGTAGTAGACTAATGCTGTTGAAGAACACGGTTCTGTCATACAGACGAGTCTACTTTCGTTTTTCAATAACCTAAACCGTCTTGTTACAAAACGAAATCTAACTCTAGTTCTAGCTACCTTTGGTTTGAGCGAGGTTTCTTAATACAAAATTAATAACTTAGCAACAGACTTACATGTCACTTTTGTATAAACTAAAGAACTGCATTTCTATAACAGTTAGATTCATTATTCAAAAAGTGGCTCCGTGTTTTAAACAAAAATCTTGTTTTGTAACAAGGGTGAAACAGTTTTAATTAATAATTTGTCGAACCAAAAAGCATTAAAATAAGTGAAGTCGATTTAGTTTTGTATAATAATCAGAATCAATGTTTAACCTTAAAGTAGGAACGCCTTGCTATCTCTGCTGTAAATATTTGAAGAACGTTATACATTTATATTATTGAAGCTGCACTTTATTTTAATTAATTGCTTATGTGGAGAATACGCACTATTGTTATTAAATAAAATGTATGGCAAAATATAAGTACAAAATATGTTGAATAAAAAATGTGTTTGGGATACGTATAGGTGTTTTAGCTCATGATTTTGATTGCTGTGACACCTGTCACAGGATTTTAGTAATTATACAATTGCAAACGTGGCTGTTGATTTGATCAAGAAAGCTTGCGGTCTTTTTGAACCAGCTATGCTTTCTTCGTCAAGGAATAAAAGTTATTTTGGCTGTGAGTTAAATAAAATTATACCTATGTGCAATTCAATGTTCCAAAATTCTCAATCATAAATGTAAAAGTTAAAAAAACTGGCTTACACACATTTTTTATGTCAAAATACCTAATGATATAACGTGAATTACGATGTAGACTACTAATTTATTGTGTATAATAGTAAATTACGATATTTATTTATACATAAGTTGTAGTAAAGTCAAAATGTAGAATTCATTTTTAAGGCGAGGTCGAAATCTGCAGTGATATGGAGCTTCACAATTTTTATTTTAAACTCACTTGCACGTAGTTCTGCTGAAATGTATATATGTACCAATCCACATTACCATGTATCCGAGAAAATGATATTTTATGTGTGAATTTGCGATCTATTTACTGTCAGTCTGTCACTAACCAAATGATAAAGTTGTGAATGCATGTTTATAAACCTTGTTTCAGAGCTTTATACATAGTTTTTTTTCCTATGGTTTTGGTATTATTCGGCAATAAAAACAACTGGAATATTTTTCCAAATTGCGTTTTGTATGGAAGTAGTCAAAATTAATTCTGCCAAAATGTGCCAATTTTTTAGTTTTTCCGCGAAACCATTAAAATCTATAAAGTTTGGTCCTCTAACTGCTACAGCTTCGAACAATTTTTACGATATACGTTTCATACACAGAGAGAAGACAATTACTCAGACTATTCTAATCGCCACGCTCATTGTTCCTAAAATAACTATGAAATCATAAGTCAGAATACCAACACAAAACAAAATACCTTGTTTTTCTTCTACAAATTAAATGTATTGACAAATATGTTTGTTATTTTAAAACACGGCCAATCGATATATTTTTCTCTCATTAAAGCAGTTTTAGCATTTTTAATTCTCGTTTAATTTTCTTGGTCGCTTGATTTGCAGTGTTGGTAATGCTACGGTATACGGTGATGAATTTGTCTATTAATCATATTATCATTTATTTATTAGTTATTCCTAGTGCCGCTTCTGTTTTGAGTAGGTAATTTATTTTAGAACAAAACACGTAATATTTAGTTCCCTTTGAAATACCTATACGTTTGTGTTTCATTTAGTGGGAATGTTATCATAAAATTCATGCTCCCTGAACAGTATCTCACGATGTATATTTACATAATATAATCATAACCAATCTTATCTTAATGCTTCACTGAATGTAGCGCTGCCTACTTTATAATCCACTCACTCAGATATTATTGTCACGCTTTCATCTCTGTTATCATATATTATAATACTGTGCTCGGTTTTAGGGTATATACCTTTATTGAAGACCTAATGTAATAATCCTACGCTATAATATCCTACAGAATTGTTTAAATATATAATAATTTAATAGATAATTAATTAATATTCCTGTACATAACCTATTTTGAAATAACTTCATAATGTCTTTATGTTAAGATTTGATCACAGTTTATTGAGATTCCACTTATTTATGTTAGTTATCGTAAATGTGTGTTTTAATAATTTCAGGATATCCTAGTATTTAACGGACGGTTTAATTTAACTCATAACAAACTATATACTCTAACAATAAGGGTAATCATAAAGGATAACATAATTCAGCTGTGATTTAACTTAATATTATAGTGACTTGCGATACCACTTTTTACATACCGGGTAGTGATGTGAAACACACATATGCGTTTTATTTTATTTTAGATGATTAGAGTTGTTTCCAAAGCAATACGTGTTTTTAATCATGTTTAGCTTATTGTTCTACCTGTACTTATTTACTAACGTTGAATTAACCTTGTATTTGTTATATAAAATTATATATTACAGTTAATGTAACGCATGTAATGCACTTTTGTGTAACAACTGATATGTAAGTTAGTTCATTCTGTTTTATAAAAATGGGACAATGAAATAAATAGGTTCCAATTGAAATATTTAGTTTTATTAACCATCCCTCAAAAACCTACAGCAGCTGTCGATTGTATACAATAACAAGCTGACCCGACAGACGTTATCCTGTCTTAACTATGAATGCCATATGTCATATGTCGTGTAGTTTTAGTTTGGACTATTGACTAAAACTAAAACTATCGACTCATTTATCAACCGATCCATCTGTGTTAAACGATATTTGCAGCGCCCATTCTGTCAATCGCTGACAGTTATTTCAAACAACTGAGCTATGTAAAATTAATATTGGCGTTGTTTTCTTAAATTTTGTAACGTTCCGATCAACTTCCTTATTTTTTTTATTTCATAAGTTCCTTCTCCTGAAATAAAGACCACAACAAAAAAAAAAATGTGAAATCGGTCCAGCCGTTTACGCGTGATAGATAGGCTATATTTACTATTGAGGTTTCAAAATAGGTACAAAAAATAAATAACATAACCCTTTTTGGCATTTGGGTAAAAAGTGGCAATCACGCGTAGCTGTTCTACGACATACCTACCAGACAATACCATAGAAATTCTAAGGTATTGCCTCGTAGCGAGCGGTATTTTGTAGCTACCTATTTAAAAACGATTGTGTCTTACCACTAATGAATTAGCTATCGTTATACATAAAAATAGTCTGTAGAACATTTACTAAGAAAACTCACGAGTCACGATAGAAAACAAAAAATCCTAAACAATTTTCTTATCAGTCCAATGTATGAAGTTATGAACCACCGACGTAGGAGATGCTGTTGTACCTACTGATAACTTAGAACGATCGCTTATTAACTCTAAAAAATTTGGAAAATCCAAAAGTGCACGACTCTTAATGCTCATTTAATTATGAAATTTAAAAAAAAAAAAAAAAACTTAAGTCTTTCAAAATTAATTGCCGAAAAAACAGCTGTAGTAGGAAGAAGGTACTGCACAAGCGCCCCTGGTGGAATAAATGTACATAATATCTATAGATATATCACCATCCATATGTTAATTTTCTATGGATATATATAGATATACAGTCTTGTAGTTTTCGTTTTTTATTAATTGCAATTAAACGACACTGAATTAATTAATCATTCGCATTCAGTGACCTACAATCGTCGATTAGAATTAAAAAAAAAAAAAATTAACTCAAATAATGGATTTTTTCACAAGTTACAGTGTTTCCGGGTTTCACACATGACGGACAGGATTTTTTTTTGACCTATTTTGGTGTTTTTTCCAATTCTATTGCAATAAATCAATTTTTAAAAAGTATGAAATTAATCTCCATTAAATTATCTCGACAATAGTATGCAAAATATCTTGATTCCGTGAACTAACAAGGCTATAATAATAAAAATAGCTGCCAAAATGAGGCGAAAAAAAATATTCGATCGTAAAGCACTCTCTGATGCTTCGCATCATGAGTCGTGCAATATGCATAGAAAGCGGCGTGGTTAAATATTGACTCCTATATTATAGCAGAAAACATGCCCAATTTTCGGGTTAGATATAATCATTTATTCTCATCATAGTAGGCAATGAGGTAAAAGATTGACCCACCTTACATTAGTGTAAGCGAAAGTTTCAACTTATACATTAATAAGGATATTGTTAGAAATATCCTTATTAATTGTATAAGTTGAAACTTTCATAAATACTGTGCCACTTATGTTCGAAAACTGAAGACTGAATTCTGAACTAAGTAAGTTAACAAGAAAAAGATACTGATTCATAAACGTCCTAATAAAGACAACGAAGTAACTGCACCTGTTCAAGCATAATTCAGCATAAATAATGAAAGGAACAAAGCACTAACGAGTCACCGCCCCCAAAGCTGCGACCAATCCAGTTGAATGTAGCTAGGGGATGGAAGGTCGCTCCGCCCACACATACTATCCACCCACTACTTATTACCACCCCAGACTGAACAATTTTATAACAGAGGACATAATCATTTGGCGGCGTCTGATTGTTGTGCTTTATCTACGGAACTGAAGACATCAGAAACGTGAGTAACTTTCATATTTATACTTTCTAGCGGATTATTAGAAAATAAACCTAACGTATTATTTTTTCGATGTGCTCCAATTTTATTCGTATTAGACAAAAGTAACCCACTGAGTCACGGACATTTTCTAACCATTTCTTTAAGTAGAGTTCGAGTTCATCTTGATTATTCGAAAGAGCATTTTACTGTGATTAAGATATTGTATGAAGGTACACACGTCCTTTATATCTATTTCCGCCCTAATAAAGTAGTTCATGCTATTTTTGTCTAGTAATTATGTTACCAAGCGTTTATTAGCTGCTTGATCGTTTTATTTATTTAAGTACGCGTTTCGAAAGATAATGATTAACTTTAGTGTAGTGCGACCCACAGGATTGTCCGGAAGGTAACGCTCATGGCATTATTAACTTACCTACTGGTCAATACCCAGTGTTGGGAGTTCCAGAGATCAAGCTTTAATTATTTCGATTATAGCTAAAACCTGATTTTCTTAATACACTCGTACCTGTTTTCTAAACCCAATTTATATCCATGCAAGTTCACATCATTATCCTCCTGCCTTATCACAATTTATTCGAGGTCTCAGCGCGTCTTGTTTTCCATAAATTAACACATAGTTATGCGTTCATGTATGTATTACCTACCTATGCAAAATATTTGCCAACATTTTAACTTTTTTAACGTAGATTGGTAATAGTTTCTTATTGGTTTCTTTAATTAATTAGTGGGTTTTATGAACTGCCCATCTCCCTTATCTGCCAGTCCCTTTTTAGTTTACGGTTATTAACACACACGGAGAACCATCTCGGCAAAATTACTTAGACATTAAACCACCAAAGGATTTTTTAAGCATTTGACATTAAAATGCAGTTGGATAGATTAGTATTCCCTATTTATTAATTTTGTTAGATAAAAAGTTCGGGTTTCGGCTGGTATTCCAGTTGCAACTCAGGTTTGAAAAAATCTGTGAACTACTTCATCGAAAGATGCGGACTATTAGTTTAGGTGCTTTTTCTTACTACAACTACATACGCGTTTCACATTTGTTTTATTAAGCTTACCACAAATAAATCATTTAATAAAATGTGGTGGTAAAGGTAAATTAAAAATTATTAGAAAATCGCCAATTCAGTGTTATATCGTTAATAATAACGCTGGAGGTTCTTGTCTTTTGCTACTCCGACTCGTCAGCTTATTCAGCCCGTAATCATACGAATTTATGTTAAAATCTTTTTATTGGCAATAATTTAAAAAGAAAGTTAAGATAGTACCAGATCAGATGAAAAGGTATTTGGAACCAGTCATTTTGAAATACAGCCACAGTTTCTCCAGACTTGACAGCGCGTAAAATAAGATGTTTTATGTAAGGTAGGTATTGTTCATTTTTAACCGACTTCACAAAAAGGAGGAGGTTCTCAATTCGTCTGTATGTTTTTTTTTTTATTTTTTTTTTATTTTTTTTTTTATGTGTGTTAGCTCATAACTTTTTTCTGGGTGAACCGATTTGGATGATTCTTTTTTTATTTGATAGGTGGTGCTTCACATGTGGTCCCATTTAAATTTGATCAAGGTCTGACCAGTAGTTTTTGAGTTATCCTTAATACTGCAGATTTTTTCGACTTAGTTTATATGGATGATGTGTTAATAATTTCCTGTCACTGTTATTTACACACCAAGTAGTGGTATACGAATTTGTGTGGGGTAGGTACCGCAACTAAAAAGTGAAAAATAAAAACTTTTTTACAAAAAAACAACCGACTTCCAAAAAAAACACTAAAAGACGTGAAAAATAACTTTAATTTCGGAAGTCGGTGGCCAAACACGAAAATACAAAACCAAAGGCACCGACTTCCAAAATTAAAGTTATTTTTCACGTCTTTTAGTGTTTTTTTTGGAAGTCGGTTGTTTTTTTGTAATTACAGTTGTTTTCGTTAACTTTATACTCAAGCGTATTAGTAATTTGATTGTACCCTTTATAGACCAATTTATTATTGTAAGTACAAGACTAAGTAACTTGTAAACCTGCTCATGGGAAGCGTGCGGTGACGATGATGCGAGTTTCACGCCTTTTGTTCACCCAAAAAGTGCTCAACGCGCCTAAAGAAGTTTTCACTTTAAAAATCTCCTAATTTGCTCAAAGTATATAGTTCTTCTAATTGTTTATTTAATCATTCTTGTTTTCAAGATAGGTACAGTGATGGAGCCAAGGTGTCCACCTCAAAATATTCTTGTTAATCAGTCTGACACACACTGGTCCAAAACTCGCGCGAAAAGTTAGCCATTTGCGTTTTTGCTAGTCATCGATATTTAGGTGGACCGCTTAATTATCACTGGGTTTAAACTTTAGTTTCCTAGAGTAGCGGTGACCGCGCGTAACGGCCGCAATGACAGCTGTAATAAAAATTATGACAGCGGCAATGATTTAAATCTTTATATACCGCGTCAAAAGATGGTCGCGTTTCTGTTTCGTTCGCAGTGACTTGACTTGAATGTCATGGAAACGCCATATCATAATGTGTGAGCTCACTCTTCTCAGTATGGATACTTTTTCGCGTGACTAAGGACCGTGAGGATAAATCTAGCGATTTAAATCTTCGGGCACCGTGACTTTACTGTGTCAAAAATGCTCTATAGGAAAACACACCAACTTACTTTCATAAACAACGTTTCAGTGACGTCATTCGCCGATAAATTGCGGATGCTATGTGGGCGGCCACCGCTTTTCTATAGGAAACCGTAGCTTTGACCTAAAACCTGTTCAGCTTCGTGACTCTACAAGCAATTAGCCAAAGGTTGAACTACGCGGTTAATCTTGGAAAGGCCTTAATTACCTACTTATAATAAAATTAGTCTCATCATTTAGTAAGGACTCGTTGGTCCAAAATGGTGTCCCAATCCAGCTATCCCAGCTATACCTTGTCACTTCGCAAGAACAACTATGTCGCCGGTTAGCCTACAAGCGAGTTAGGTTATCATTTTATTCAGTTTTATAATTTATTATTAGTAACATTCATAGAAATTAATCATTGACGCCACAATAAGTAATACTTACTTTATGATTACACCACTGAACAAAATTGGCACATTTTATACAAGATATAGAGCTATAAAGTACAGCTTTTTGTTTTTAAACAGAAAGCACACGATAAAACGAATTGGGTAGCTTCTGGCATTTTTTTGTAACCAGAGTATTCTCGTAGCTAAGTAGTAACAGTCGCACGGGTCGATCGAAATTTTAATACTAAGACTCCGTGCTTTGGAAGGAACGTTAAGCTGTTGGGTCCCGGCGGTCATTCATTGAGGTTTGACAGTCGTTACGGGTTGTCAGAAGCCTGAAAGTCTGACAACCAGTCTCGTCCACTCAGTCTACCCAGTAACGGGGTTGTAGAGATCAGATAGGTAGTCGCTTTATGTAAAATACCGGTGTTTAGATGCATCCGGTTAGACTGGAAGCTGACCCCAACATAGTTGAGAATAAGCTATGCAGATATTTTGGGAGTTTTCAAACAAATTCCGTGCAAATGGGTTTCAAGTTGTTTTTTGTAGATGTTGTTAGCATGACTCAGAGAATTTCTCTAATAATTCGACCCGACCCCTGAATCATTTATTGGTTCGATGAGAAATCTATTATACCTAGTACTTCATCGCGGCACGAAACTGGATCACATGCTCATTCGACCCATAGCTATCGGGATCAAATCGAAGTATCTACTTCTTCGAACCAAACTCAGTGACCTTTTGTTTTCTTTACCGACTTATATAACGGGTCGGTACCCTATGAGCCTGTGGGGCCACACCAAAGGTCAGTCAGTGCAAATGTCGAGAGACCGATCTGACACTCACATGTCACGAGTTGACGCAACTAAACGTGGGGTGCGGATAATTATGTAGGTACCTATTCCCACTTCATAATTCCGGCAATATGTTTGCTTCTCCATTATCGAATGCAGTTGCCCTTAAATTAGTGGTGGCTTTATTAATTATGTTATCATTAAGTTAGTTAAAAGAGTTGCTTTCATTAGGTAGTTATGGTAGATCCTTGCTTAACCAACCACTAGTAAAGTACCAATGCTTGATTTGCTGTTTCTCTACACCTTGCGGCTGCATGATAAAAGGTGCAATGGATTACGACACTAAGGAATCTAACTGTTCAGCGAGAACATCGCTTAGGGCCGATTATTCAATTTTCATCTTTTATCTGATGAATGAAATTGCGGTTTGACAGCTTTTGTATAGAAAATATGTAAAACTGACATATCTGTCCTACAGATAAAAGTTATCTGATGATTGACAATTCAGCCCTTAATCCCATAACAGCGTAGGTATCGATCAAGTAAAAATACCTATATACGTCTATTTAAAACGAAATCCTCTGACACTATCTTACCTAATATTTTCCGCGCCTGATGAGTCGTGTACAAACAAGGTTATATCCGTCGGCTGACCAATTGCATGTTGCTCTTTTACAGTAAGTTATATAATGATTCGTATTTTAATTTTTTCCATTCTTTGACAAATCTTTAACCACGTTCAAGTTTACGACTTCTTAAAATGTGCTTCTTGCTAGTACCGTCAAACGGGGTGAATAGGGATGCAGGGGGTGAAACCAGACGAAACTTTAAAAGGGATTGTAACATTGAAATAATATAGTTTGTTGCCAAAAAGGACTCTAATGTGTTTATTGTATTATAATTAACAATTAAGTACCCTTGTTGGCAACAAACTATATTATTTCAATGTTAAAATCCCTTTTAAAGTTTCGTCCTGATTCACCCTTGCATTTATTATGTTACATATATTTAATTGCGCGCAAATTCACCCCGTTTGACGGTATCCAGAGAAATTACATCTACAATGAACACTTGACATACTTTCCTGTTACAACCGGTCTCTATCTCTACTCTAAAATTCAAACCCTTGCGTCAAAATATGTTCAATAGAGTAAAACACCTGGAAAAGATAAACTTGATAATAAGTATTCCGTTTTGACAATTTTAGCACATTAAGGAGACAGTATCAGTCTACAACGTAGGTACCTATTACTTACAAAAGTCGAAAGCCAAAAGTTAACCACTAGTATAGCAATTAGTAAGGGGAGGCCTACAATCATAACATGTAGCGTTTATCATTTAAAGATAATTATTGAACCGAGTCCCCCGTCATTTTCACCGCACATACGGTGTAATTGTGACCTGTACGTCACGCCACAATTACGAAAACATGTCAGTGTTTTTCCGATAGAAGGTATAACGACTCGCGACTCGACAATTGAGTTTGGGTCGCTAATTCGAACGGAAAGACGCATTTCTACTTGGAACCCCTTACCGCAAGGTCTACGTGAAATGAACTCGAAAAGGAATAATGTTTGGAGACCTAGGTGGAAGGCCGTTTACTTGTCTCCTCCTACGCGTATTGGAGGTGAAGTTGTGATCGAAGAGCGGAAGTGAAAGTTCAACTTACAGTTAGTAATATTAGAATTGCCGCACACGTGCCTATTATTAAGTTAGGTACCTAAACTATTAAGAAAATATAACTAACTAGCTTTTGCTTACGGCTTCGCCCGCCTGGGGGTCGGAAATTATACCATGGAAACCTACTACCGGGATAAAAAGTATACTACATATTAATCCAGGTTATAAACTATATGTGTTCCAAATTTCATCCAAATTTGTTCAATCGTTTTTGCGTGAAAGAGTAACAAACATCCATCCTCACAAACTTTCACATTTATAATATTAGTAGGACTAAACTTATAGTATGGAAAAAATAAACTAATGACTTAAAATCGAGGTCGTGTCCCGCGACGGCCGCCAACCAAGCCGAGACGCCACTTGAGGAACGCTATCGGTAGGGCCCCGGATTGTGGCTTAGTGTTGCCACTAAGCTGCGTTCCTAATTAACTTATTTATACTTAAATAAATATAATATAGGTGACGCCACGTATTCTAAGGTGCGTTCACAAACGCACAATACGTGATGCCACACCACCCCCACACTGAGAAGGATGAACCGATTTAACAGAAATTGGAGAAATCTTGAAATTTGATTCGTCTGCCAGACCGTGTGGTATATGGCAGTTTTGTAGTGGTTGTTGTATTGGCGTATGCGTTTGGAGATGGATCTGGCTGGTTTTGATATGGATGTGTGAGTGGGTTTGGTTGTTTTCGTCGGAGGATCAAGGGCTGTAGGACTGGCGTGTTTAATGTTTACAGCGACGTTTTTACCCTTAATGACCAAAGTCATTGTTTTGCCACCACTGGCGCGATCAATGTCTTGGTATGGCCCTGTATATGGTGGTTGTAAGGGGCGTCTGACTGTATCGTTACGAAGAAAAACGTGAGTTGCTGATGAGACATCTTTGATGATGGTTGAGTATGACGAGATGCAGGGATTGATCGTACAGTCGACATTTTATGCCGAAGTTGTACGACAAAGTCGGCAGGATCGTTCGAAGTGTTAGGTTCGGAAACTGAAACAAGCATCACGTCGGGGTCACCCCTTTGACGACATAAGTGGAAGGTAGTCTACCTGTCTCCTCCTACGCGTATTGACAATTATTCAGTTTTTTTTTATAACTGATTGATGATTTTGCAATCAAATTTAATTATGTTATTCAAACAACAATAATTGATGTGTGAATGATTGCGTAAGAATTTAAACTGAATAAGTTTGTTTACAATTTCATCAGAAAGTTTTGAAACAAGGAATACAAAGAAATAACTATAACCACTAGGGTCAGCGCAGACAGCGGTAACAACGCGACATGCTCGAGAATAATTCGCCGTGTAAACGCGGTTGATTCAGCGGATGTTCGAGCGTTTACGCGGACGTTAGCGTGCGCCTGAATACAACAACATAGATTACTCAATTATGTACAATTTGCTGCAGGATGAGAGGAACATACGCGAAAGCAAGCTGCACGGAACTATATCATGCACGCTATTTTCAACTCTATTTGAGTTGTGTTTAAGTTCATTGTCGATTAATCAATTAAAACTGCTCGAGCATCTTGCTGCGCTGTCTGCGCTGGCCCTAATGAGTCAGTCCCCAATGATAACGCCCCGCCCTGTGAGAACCGACATATGTTCCTGAGTTGAGCATGGCAGTAGGCAGTTACCGGGGACTCAAAACTATTATATTACGAAACTATTATCTGGCGTAGTGTATCTGAAATTCCTTCTAAGACTGTCCCCCATATTCATAAACGTTGTTTAAAGTTAAGTACCTAATGATTAGCGTCTGCTCAACCATACATTTTTAACGTCTACACGTCTCTTAGCTTTAAGCAACGTTTTGAAATAAGGAAGGTTACCTGTCACCGATCTTATACTGAGGTTAGTGCATGGTAAGGTTGGAATGAAATTGAATAATGACGTATGTTACTGTCAAAAAGTCTGATATAAGTACGTTTGATATGAAAGTACATCTTGATTAGTGTACTTTAGAAAAACATCAGAAGGTATGTGTCATGTTAAATACAGCATGCATGTTCCACTACAATACCTAGCAACCTATATCATCATAGTCACAATAACAACGCGAGTGTCACGCGACGTGACGCTTACGGACGCGATATGACGATGTGGTAATATGATAAAACCTCTATCAAAATCCCATTTATCTGTGCTGACAACCGAAGAGTTATTTTTTTATATTTTACCGTATGATGTCGCCCTGCTGGCCTTCCCATTTGAATAATCAATCGATTATTAATGCCTGCCGTCGGTGACGTAGCGATATTCTTTCAAACTTTATAATATCTTTACAAGGGTGCATATTGGGCTTTGCAGATGATTTGATTACGTTATTGTATTACAAAATGAGATACATCCTGCATATTTTAGTAAGAAACCATTGATATTTTGAGTACTTACTTTCTAAATATATTTCGAAAGTCATTCTCGTTTATCGATTATGTCGCATAACATTGTGCTCATTTGTACATGTACATAGGTATAGTGGAGCATTAATTATTGTCATGGTGTCGTAGCCCTTAAGCAGTTACCTAGATATATTTTTTCTACTCTGTCTGCATGTTAACTTATAACAGTCGATTATAAAGAACAATGTGAGAGTATGCAGGGTAAGTTTTTAACCCCCGACGGAAAAAGAGGGGTGTTATAAGTTTAAGGAGGATGCGCTAAGGTAGCTCGCGAAATTCAAATTTACTTAAGTTTTTTGCAATTTGCAGGTCCGTGTCAGGTAGTATTTTGATTAAAATGTGATTCCCGGCCCTAACAAATATGGCTTTACTGAATTACAAGTATTAGATTCAGCAATACAACTCCTTAAGTTAGAATTGGCCTCAAATGTCAAGATTTCATGAAATAGTCGTTCAATAGGGTAACATGAACTTATAGAGATGTATTGATGATTTTGGTGATTATAATTCTATAAATACATATTTGTTACGGCCGCGAATCATATTTAAATCAACATACAACCTGATACTGACCTGCAAATAGTAAAAAAAGTAAAAAAAAAAAACTTGGGTTACCCTGGCGCTTCCCCCTTAACGTGTGTAACTGTGTTTGTCTGCGGCATCGTAGCTCCCAAACGGCAGAACTGATTTCGTTTAGCTCCATAAGTCCTGACTTCCTGAGTTGAGCTGCACAATTACTGACAAATGCGTGCACTGACTGGACAGGTCCACTCAATCTGTGTGGTTCTTTCCTCAAAACACCATTTCAGATACCAATCTACATGGTCTTCATATGATCTGACCAAGATTATGTCTGGACTTTAAAAGAGACTGTGACCTCTGAGGAGTTTGTTTCGGCCTTTCTTCTCAGAGTAGTAAGATAAGAAACGCCGACGTCATCTAGTTTAAAAAATATGATTAACGTGTAAAAGTGTTTGTACAAACCTACTTACAGAAATAAAATCATATATCAGTTTATTTTTTTGTTTACTTTTGACTGCTAACGCAAACGCCAAACAAGTCGAAGCTTATACTTAGCTGCTGGATCTTCCTATTTTCATAAGCCGCCCCCCGACGCCACGACGCTTGAATCAAAATATTGCCTACAACGCCAATACATATAATGTTTTTACTTTTTTTTTAATTTTGGTGGTGCTGGGGATTAAAATAAAAATATTATTACAATCTCATTCAAAACTGCAGTGCTCTTCCATATTTTCCAGGCACTCCAAAAACTAAAATCTAGTCCCTAAAGTTTAGGTGACTTTTGCTTCTCAAATTAGCATTGTGGACGATTTTTCCAAGTTGAAATTATGAGATCATTTTATAACAAGGGTTTCGTCGATCCCTTGAAAAATTCTTCTGTACGTTCCATTTGTTAGAAATGTATGGTGTCATCACCATATGCATACATATTACAGCTGGGAAGTTAAACCTGAAAACTTCATTGAACGTAAATATTTCCGTAGATTTGAAACAGTTCGGGGCCCAGTGTGCTTTCTTGCACACACTGTTTGTATTTCCTCTCTCGTCTATAAGATGCCTTGGAGAATAATTTCTTCACTAAGCCGAGTAGCACATAACTAAATTACATAGGTTGGCGTTAGCATTATTTACTAGGATAGGTCTAGAGTCAGTACGTACAGTAACATTCAACTTTCATTACAAAAATGATATATACTTCATATACTCGTAAAGTAGTTACCATGATGGCTTTTCTTGTTAAACGTTAATCAATGGATAAAAAGGTCAGAATTGCGATATCATAATTTGCCATCATTGTCCAGGTGAGTCTCATTCTGTAGTAGAAGTAAATGTAGGAAATTGTCTGTTGCCTCCGATTACCTATGAATAAGCGACAGAAAACCAACAATCCTAACTTCCTTTGTAATCACTTGCCTCTGTATAAACTGACAAGAATAAATTGGAATGAAAATGGTCAAAGGGCCTAGAAGTATGCTTCTCCTAACATTCTAAATAAATTACCAATGGAAATTGCTTAGAAACTAGAAAATGAAAAATTTCGACAAATTTTATGTAAACATTTTAGAGGCCGAGGAAATTTTGAGTGGAGAAGTTCTGCGTGTAGTTCCACTTCTAAGACGACTGTGAGTGAGCAGTTTAAAATTAAATTGACAACACACTTATAAAACCTGAAAGAAAAATGATTAAGGCGGAACCTCCAGGGTAGCCCGCGAAATTCAAATTTTGTTACGTTTTTTGCAATTTGCAGGTCACTGTCAGGTTGTATTTTGATTAAAATATGATTCGCGACAGTAACAAATATGACTTTACAAAATTATAATCTTTAGAATCTGCAATACATCTCTAAGTTCATATTACCCTATTGAACGACTATTTCATGAAATCATGACGTTTGAGGGCAATTCTAACTTAAGGAGTTGTATTGCTGATTCTAATGGTTATAATTCTGTAAAGCCATATTTGATACAGTCGCGAATCATATTTAGATCAACATACAACCTGATTCTGACCTGCAAATTGCCAAAAACGTAAGAAAATTTGAATTTCGCGGTGATTTTTTTAAGTAAATATCTTAACCTGCCTAGAATTTTCTTATCTATGTTGGAGTCGGCTTCCAGTCTAACCGGATGCAGCTGAGTAGGTACCAGTATTTTACATGGAACAACTGCCTATCTGACCTCCACAACCCAGTTAGTAAATAATGGTACGAAATTTTCGGCGTGATTGATTTTAAATGATATTTATTTAATGTACACAGATCTACAACTACATATGGAGGCCAAGTCGGAAACTTTGTGTCGCGTGTGCGGGGACAAAGCTTCAGGAAAACACTACGGGGTGGCCTCGTGTGACGGCTGTCGAGGATTCTTCAAGAGAAGCATTAGACGGTAATCATTATCTATTAATTATCCTAGAATCCCCTGGTTTTTGAAAGCCTAATGAAGTTTTCAGTAAATATGCTGTCAATTCTTTTGTAAGCCAGTTATCGGTATAGAACAAATTATCGAACGGCCAATCATTTTTCTTAGATATAAGAATTCTTTTGAATTACTTTTTAGGGTTCGGTACCTCAAAAGGAAAAAACGGCGCCCTTATAGGATCACTTCGTTGCAATAAGAATATAAGGCCATTTATGCAACACATTTTGATATTCACAAGTAAATCAAAACTTATAGGGATATATTATTCCAGTTGACCTAGAATCATGAAATTTGGCACAATGCAAGGTCTCACAGCACAAGTAAAGGAAAAGTGCGAAAATTGGTAATTCGTAGTTTTATCACATAAAAAGAAGAAACTTTTGCGATTACAAACTTACATATTACCCGACCCTTATTATTGACCGTGACGTATATCGATATATGGGAGAACATTTTCTCAACTACAAAGATAAGTTTGTTATTGGGTTAACCCAATTACGGAACCCTTCATTGTGCGTGGTCCGACACGCACTTGACCGGTTATTTTTATGTCTATAAGATGCTATTTCAATTTAAAATTTTCGATTTAAGAGCGATGCAATTCAATTTAATGCGTTGTTGCATAAACAAAGCAAAGGAAGACATTACAAAAAAAAAAAAACAAATGGTTACGCATATAATAACACATTCATAAATTTTAACGATAATAGATAACCATTGCATGCGTGTTGAACAATACGGTATTTAAGCTCAATTGCAGGTCTATGTATAATAATAACCCCACAATACACGTCGCCTGCAACGTGTATTTTCAGTCGTGCTTCACAATATAACATGTTATTTCCTGTACCCAGTAATTTAGACTACGTATGTAAAGAAAATGGGCGATGTGTGGTGGATGTGACGCGGCGGAACCAATGTCAGGCGTGTCGCTTTTCCAAGTGCCTACGAGTCAATATGAAGAAAGATGGTGAGTTTTTAGTCTGATTAATTATACCTTGTTTTTTTATTGTGTGTTTATTCATTAGAAGCCTACCGCTCCCAGCTCTCACTGGGCGCGTGTGGCCCACTAGTACTTAGTAGGAAAATCGACTGTTTTTAGGCACCTTATTATCTCTCATAAGCAGTGATCGGAATAGGCTAACTATATTTGCCTAAACTTCGGAGAACAGAGACAGAAAGTGGAGACTTCCTTACGACTATATTTTTTTACCGCGATTCGGGAAAATCTTCAGTAAGTTGAAAATAAGCTTTACTTAAGATGTGTAAAGGCTATTTTTAACTAAACTTGCAATTATCAAATTTTCGGGATTTTCACGTAAAATCCAACTAATCCACCAATAATCCAGTAACCAAATAATCTAACTTTAATTCATGTATTCGAATTATATTTACGATCCACCTAACCGTTGTATCAAATCATTGAATACATTAAGTTTTATCAATAAGTATATATTTTATTGGCTTTGGGATTTTAAATTACTGTAATAAAATTCCACACAAATGTTCTTACAGATGATAAAAAACACCTTTGTTTTTTTAATGTCTTCATAAATATTCTTAAATAAAGCTTAGTTTCGACTTACTGAAGATATTTCCCGAATCCCGGGAAAAAAAAAATAGTCGTAAGGAAGTCTCCACTTTCTGTCTCTGTTCTCTGAAGTTTAGGCAAATATAGTCAGCCTATTCCGATTACTGCTCATAAGTGTAGGTAGAACCAAGCTAAGCTATTTGGTATTTCCTGGACATGATGACGAGATGAGGCATATCTAAGTGACATGGACAGCGGCTTTCAGCGATTATCAACATCTGGCGATTCGTTTATTTATTTTAATTTCACAAGTAAATACTCACTGACAAGAGAGTTTTTGTTTGTTGTACCTAACAGGGCTGGGCAAAATACATGATTGGCTTTAATTAATATACAAATTACAAAATACTTTTTCGCATGTATTTAAAATAACGAAATACAAAATATTTTCAAGTGTATTTGAAATATAAAATACAAATTACAAATAGAGCCTTTTAATATAATAAACTGTCGTAAGTGTCATAATGTAAGAATGATTTTAACTTTTACACTTGAAGGTATCATTATTGCTTATGTAATTTTGGAATATGGTATTAGATTTAGGTACAGAGCCCTATATCGGCTATATCAGAAAACTTTACAAGCATACAATTTGACAAAATTGATAACATTTTCTATGGAATTTTTTGTCAAATTGTAGATATGTAAATTCTACAATTTGATACACAATTACATACATAAACAAAAGTTTAAAAAATATTTAGAGGTTCCATGAAACATTCGATACTGCTGGCAAGGGACGAATTTGCATTTTGCTGAAATATTAAAAAATTGTATGATAATCGAAATACTTCACTAATTTATGCCATCCCACTACTGTTTAACCTCCCAGAAAACCATCACACGTTAGACCCCCAGTTCTTCTTGACCAGGTCACAAGTCACGGAGCGGCTTTTGAGTTTTTAAAGTGACTCACGGTCTACTCGCTGGTCACGCCGGCCGTCACGGTTCACTAGTCGCTTAGTGTGCGTGTATTTAAACACACAACAGAGTACATCTCCAAATTATTTTTTACTTTTGTACTTCTTTAACTTTTTACTGTTTGATATTTTAGAAAATTAGGTTACATCGAAAGGTTTTTTTAAAGTATTTAGTATCCAATGAAATAGCAACGAAGGCCATTCCATTTGAGAGATTCGACAAAAGTGATATTTAGTGACGAATTCTAGGCAATTGTCAAAAATACATAAATATTGGGTTTTCTCGAATCACATGAATTTTGACCTAGGCTTTATGGGGTGCTTGATTGCTGCAAATATTTCACACTATCACTACTCTGAAAGGAATATGTCGATTTACTAGTCAAAAGGACACCGTGACTGACTGACTGATCTATCAAAACATAGCTCAAACCACTGAACGGATTAGGCTGAAATTTGGCACACATATAGTTATTATGACGTGGACATACAATAAGAAGGGTTTTTTGGAAATACGACTTTTAAGGGGGTGAAAACGGGGGATTTTATTTGGATGAAAAATCTTATTCCTAGACTTAATTAACTTGAAACTTGCCACGAATACATATACAGGGTTAGTTTTCAAAGACCAGCCAAATTTAAGGATGTGGTACAGGCCATCAAACTGAACAACTCTCTCCATGGGACCAATATCGTAATCACGAAAAAAAAATCAGCGGTCCCATACATTTAGGTCAAGTAGGTATTGAAGTTTTTTATGGGACAGTTTATAAATTTTTCGCGATGATGATATTGGTCCCATGGAGAGAGTTGTTCAGTTTGATGGTCTGTACCACATCCTTAAATTTGGCTGGTCTTTGAAAACTAACCCTGTATAAGTAAATTAAAAAATTGTTTAGTTTTATTTTTCTAAACTGCTCCCTAAATGGGGGATTGGGGGTGTCAAAGTTTATATGGAAGAATTTTAACGCGCGGTCCAATGAATTCAAAACTCAGTACTTATAATTAGGACCAAAAATAAACAATAACGTGTATCAGGATTTTTCGAAAATCGTCCGCTGATAGGGGGCACTGGGGTTATTTTTTTTTTAAGGGGAGGATTTTATTGCGTGGCTTGATTAAATCAAAAATTGGTATGAATAATCTTTACTTTAAGTTATGGAAACACATTTTTTTTAATTCCACCTCTTTTTGTGGTAAAGAGGGGATACAGTTTATAAGAAAAATCTTATTCCTTTGGTTAATAAACTTGAAACTTGGCCATATTTTTCTCAGTAAATAATTAAAATTGGCACTTTTTGTTTTTTTTAAACAGCACCTCACAGAGAATTTAGAGGGTATCAAAGTTAGTAAGTAAAACCGCTGTCAATAAATGACTAAATAATTTTTGTCGGATTAACTCGAAACTAGTATTTGAAACAAAAAACAAAATGTACGTAATTCAGGGTTTTCCAATAATCAACTCGTACGAGGTGGAAAAGGGTAATAACGTTACATTGTACTGCTTGTTTCAATTAACTGGAAAATGGGTGTAATAATGTTAAATCATACAATGGAAACGTACCAAACGCGTTTTCTAAAACAAACCCTGTCGTGGTGAAAAGGGAAGACACTGTTTATTTGAAAAAAATTCTTACAAAGCCAAAATAAAAACGAAACAAAATCTTTTATTTCAAATAATAGTTTCAAATAAACCTACATGGGCACTTATGAAATGTCAGAAACTAGGTGCACGGTTCCAATTGGTCGTTTCCTATGGAGAAAAACCGGCAAGAAAGTCCACGGTTATGTACTCTTTTAAAAATAATTGGCTTTTATAATCTTTTCAAATTACAGTGTTAATAGATATAAGAGGACAGTGTAGGCCTGTCAACAAGTAACAGGTACTTTACAAAATAAAAAAGGTCTACAAATCCACAGTCTACAAACTAATATGCCAGAATAATTATTTATCTAAATCTATATAATTATACTAATATAATAAAGCTAACGAGTTTGATTTTTGTTTGAACGCGCTAATCTCTAGAAGTACCGGTCGGATTAGAAAAAATATTTATATATATTAGATAGGCTATTTAACATAACGCTACGACTCTTAGGATCCAAGCAAGTGGAAAAAAGGCAGAAAGAACGCTAACCGAAAACGAAATAATAGCGCGGTCGGGCGATGTGATGCGACGGGATGGGTCGGGGGAGCAAGAAATTTCAGTCGCGGGCAGAAGTTAGTGTAAATATCACTAATCCAGCTCAGCCTATTAATCAGTAAAATAATAATTTCCTTTCATTAACATTACATTTTTAAATGTACCTACCGTTAGACAAACAAGCTCTTGTTAGGGAATGAATAAAACCTGCTAAAGAAAACAATCTTTCTACAGGTCCACTGTCGCCTTTCCTTTTATTTAAATGTAAAAGTAAAAAAAAAACACATCCATAAAATACAGAGCGACCGCTGTGTCCATCTTTATTAGGGTTGCCAACCCGACTATCTATTATTATACAGTATCCAACAATATTAGAAGCATAAATAAATAAAAAACTACAAAAAAGAATTGTAGGCTAAACGACTATACATATACTACAATGAAAATTTGAATAACATAATTTTATTTAAAAAAGGGTAAAACGAAACGCAGTCGTAATGTGTTTTTCAAATTTGTTTTCAGAAGCCATTGCCTGTAAAAAACTAGTAGAGTTTTTTACAGGCAATGGCTTCGAAAATACTATATTTGATATAAACAAAGTTGGCAATCCTGATCTTCATGTTTTGCGTTTGCTGTCGCGATAAACTGCACAAGTTTGCTGTCGCGTTAAGCTTCACAGAAATGTGGCCATGCACATTCGCCGTAGGCCGAAGGCGTAGTTTTAGTCGCAGAATATAAACGCGATGTGTACATCCCATGCATAAGAATAAAAATGACAATTGACAAGATACTTGAAAATTGACGTAGGTACAGTACAGGATACAGGTTCACGCGGCTACATGTCAAGCTATACATTTCCAGTATAAGCTGATCTCGCGTTGTATCGGATGTCCGTCCAATGAGAGACCAGCTTATACTGGAAATGTATAGCTTGATACGTAGCCGTGTGTACAGTATTGCCAACTCTAAAGATTGACATATACTGCTTTGGATTATAGTTTTTATAGTTTATGTACCTATAAGTCAGCTTATTTTTCATTTTCATCAATTAGATCGCTAAATGTATTATGTTAAAATGTATTTTGAAGGCAAACGTTGGTATTTATGTAGGGCTCATGGCTAAGTATTTTACAGACGTACGGGTCGATCGAAGGTTACACACCGAGACTCCTCTGTGGTTCTGAAAGCACGTTAAGCTGTTGGTCCCGACTGTCATTCGTGGATCTTTGACAGTCGTTACGGGTCGTCAGAAGCCCGAAAGTTGACATCCAGTCTTACCAAGGGGTATCCATATTACTCAGTGACTGAATTGTGGAAGTCAGATAGGCAATCGTTCCATGTAAAATACTGGTATTCAGCTGCATTAGGTTAGACTGGAAGGCAACCGAACATAGTTGGGAAAAGTAGTATAAACTACAAAATACATCAGCGTCAGTTATTAGAAATACCAATTACAAATTACATTTTTAGGAAGTAGGTATTTAATTGAAATAGGTACAAATACCAAAAAGGTATTTGTATTTTAATTATAAGTAATTCAAATGCTGCCCAACCTTAGTACCTATGTATACTTTGATCTGAACATTGTAGTTTTAGCGAATTTGCAGCAAAGTAGACACCTTTGCAGTAGGTATTTATATTTTTTTGTAAAAATTACGGTAAATTTTAGGTACCTACCTACTTATTTCAAATAGCATCAGATAGCTAGGGATAATAAATACATTAAAAGGTATTATACCTAGGTACAAGAATAAAATAATTTAATTTTATCACAAAAACAATATACTCGTAGGTACTCTCCCGGACTCCTAATAGAGCTACCGTGCATTTTTATGTTTAAAGGCCTAAAACATCAACATAATGATAAGTCAGAGAAATAGTTTGCAGTTTTGAAGCAGATTTACTGGCCATCATTTCGGTGTCACTATTGTTCCAAATTTGAATTCACGAATTAGAAAAAGAGAAGTAACGACGCTCTTAAAGAAGCAACAAGCTTGGATTAGAGAATCTATTTTTTTTTTGTTATTTGTTTTGTTTTGCATAAAGGGAGTATGAAAATTGCTTTTTCTTATTTTTTAAATCCATTCTGACGTTCAAATTAAGGATACTGCACCTGAAGTAGCCACGCAAGCTATGGCACTTCTTTAGTCTGGGCTTTGTCAGAGAAAAGTAAGTGCACAACTTCATACAAATCGTTCTGCCGTTCGAAGAATTTACCATCGCTTCGTGCGTCGTCCAGGAGGACCACGAAACCAGGTCACTACAGCACGGCAAGATCGGTTTATCTTTACCACCAGCCTGCGTAATCGTCACCTGACCAGTACAGCACACGTTATCCAAGAACAGCTTCGAGACTTTCATGGACTGACTGTTTATACTCGAACTGTTAGAAGGAGAGTCGAAGAACTTGGACTGAAACCTCATAAGCCAACCAATGGTCCCAAAATGACACGAGCTCTCAGAATGCCGCACCTACAGTTGGCACGCGAACATTTGCATTGGACTCAACGTCAATGGAGCCAGGTTCTTTTTACGGATGAAACCAAGATTATGCTGTATGGCAATGATGGACGTAGGAAAGTTTACCGAAAAAAGGGGGAACGTTTTTAGCAATGTTGCATTGAAGAGAAGGTGAGTTATGGCGGTGGTGGGCCATGGACAGTCTGGGACGGAATTTCCACTAAAGGAAAAACTGGCCTTGAGGTTGTGACGGTGTCACACTTGCCGCCACTAAATAGCGATCGATACATTAATCTATGCCTAGGCATTGTTTATAATGGTATCGGTCGCTATACTATGCTGAGTTTGTGGACCTGAATTCTATTTTTAAGCATGATAATGCAAGAGCGCTCACTCCAAGAATTGTTCGAGAATACCTGTATGACGTTCGTTAGTATCGTAGTAATGGAAAGGCCAGCATGAAGCCCTGATATTAATCTAATATAGCGCTTATGGGATGAGCTGAAGAGGAGTCTTTGAACTAACCAACCAGCTCCAGAAACTTTGCAGGAGCTGAAAACTGCTATCTTGGAAGCATGGGAGAACATTCCACAGCATAGTGGCATTAATTAATTCCATGCCAAACCGCATGGCGACCGTCGTAAATTCTCTTGAAGGTAACGCAAGTTACTAAATAAACGTTTTATCTACGTAAACCATTGGTTTCTTCAAAAATTCCACGCAAATTTTGCCACTGAAAAACGCGAAGAGATGATTTGTTTTTCTTTTGTACTAATCAGATTTAAATTTTGGAACAATGAAATCACGTTCTTTTTCTTACCATTGTTTAAAAAGATAGAGAGACTTTTAAAAAAAAACATGCGGTGTGGCTCGATTCAGGTGTCCGGGAGTGTATTTACAAATTAACTTTTTTATACAATAGCAACACTTGGGATCGTAAGTGATACGTTTAGTTTCTGTGGCGCCATTCTAGAATATTCTGTCAAAAGACAGCTTTACAGGCTTTAATGGATACTCGTACGTATCTTCCAACTTACGATATCTTTACATACGAGTAGTATAAAACAAAGTCGCTTTTCGTGTCTGTACTGTTAGTGTGTTACGCAATTACCCCGCTGGTTACTCGTAGTAGATAAATATCTCTAAAATTCTCGACTCAAAAATACCATAGATATAAGAATAAAAAATCATTGATATTTACCTATTAGTGCCAATAATAACCAGACAATTATAATAATTGTAATAAATTAGAATAATTATAATAAATTAGAATATTTAATTATAATGAAGTATGCAGGTTTTTAATTTTAGTAATATATTATTATGAGTTTCGCATACCAGAAACGATCCTATTAAATTTATGTAACATTCATGTAGGTAGGTACCACCTATCTAACCATTCTATGCGAATAAATGGTTTCAGTTGATTTGGATATTTTACAGACTCCAGAATAAATTTTACAGAAGACTTATTATAGAATTTTACAGACGTCTTGAGCAGAGACTTTCGGCTAGATGTGACTACTAAAAACCCAACTTGTTTTATTCATAATGCTGTCTCTCCACTGCCTAATACTTTTTCCAGTAAAAAGGAAAATCGGAGCGATATTAATGGTAATCAATAGTGAACACGGGCGAGCACTTGTCCCAATAAAGTATTTATCCAGGGTGGCTCCTTCGCAGCATGTCTTTTCCATTAGGAAACATTTGAAGTATTTGCGGTACACAAGTGTTAGTAAGTGGTGAGTGAGAAAAAACGCAGGGGCCTTCCAAGACGAGCTCGCGTCGTCCCTTTCATGTCAGAACGCAGGTTTACGCTCTCACGAAGTCAAATATCAACAATTTTATACAAATCGTACTAGAGATCGTCGTTCTATGAGGGAAAAGGACGAGAGTTTTACAAGTACCATAATAATTTATATGTCTTTCTAATGATTTAAGGTATAAATGCCAGTAATTTTATGTACGTAGTAACAGTAGGTACTTAAGCCTACCTCTGTTTGCTTTTAGCACAGAATTTTAGTCTCATTAAGATTTGTGAGAGTGTGAAACACTTTTATAGGGCTTTTTTGCTTGAGTTTTCATACATTTCGTGTCTTGAGCGTTTCATCGGAATTTCCATATCATTAGGAACTACATTATCTATGTGGTTTCCCGACTAGACCCAGTCTTGACACGGTGTTTTCATGATAATAACAGTGTTTAACTAACATACCTACATAAAAATCCGAATAATTTTTACTCTATTGTATGCCTATATTTATATTATAAGAGCGATAAGTTAAAGATTTCCGCAAACAAAAATATTGCGAAAAGTAAACAATGTATCGTAAAGACAAGCTGTCATCAGCAGCTGTGGTTCTCACAGATATTTATTTACATACGAAATTGATTGCGGGTTGCGGGCCGCACCACGGATCGTTTGCGGCATCGCACCCGCGTCGTTAAGCCGTCGCGTCGCGCCTGTCCTCGCCTCTATTATGACGCCTCCCTCCCCTTGGCTTACAGCAGTGATGGTGGAGTTGTTTGCCTATCACTTACTACTTTAGCCCTCAAGTTTCAGATGTTTATTCATTATGATTGCTAACTGACACTTAAAAAGTAGTCGGGCTTCACCGTAAAATAAATACTTTTTGAACTACATATTATATTACTACCTAGGTACAAATACCTACTTTTTTTTTTTACTTTTTACCTGGTTACTAGTTACGTAGAATATGAAAACTGAACATAAGAATAATAATAATCATTCAACATAACATAGCCTTCGTCAAAATTGATGATTGAACTCTTTACGCCTGTAAATGTACTTAATACCTCCACATTGTATGGGTAAGAGATACCTACTTAAATCAAAATTTAACAGTTTATGTCTATCCGTTAAGCAGAGTAGACGGCCCATATGTGGGTCAAGTTAAAGCGAGTTAAACTCATGTTCTAGTAGGTTGATAGGTATGTTATAGTAGTAGGTCGTAACCTTTACCCTTAGCATTTGTACGTGTAAGTTCACGTCGTATTCCTACTGTACGAGTATCTAATCGATGTTGCGGGCTTGCAGCAGTTCAACACGAGCGAGCGCCGCGTCCGTCCGTCGCCGCCCAGCACCACATGGCGCTACAGAAACTCGGCTACAACTTCACGCGACAACAACACTTCATCCCCGCCCCCACCCCCTTGGCACTTTCCACCTTCCCTCCTCTACACACGTACAATGGCCTTGTGTCCCTCCCCGAAGCGAATGTACACAACTCGTTTCTGGACAGATCGTCGTTTCAAGACTTCCCTCCGGCGAGACTTCCGGACGCGATGTCGTCCGACGCTCCTCAGTTGAACCCACTTCTGAGTACTCATGTCAATGCACTCAGTCCACTCAATCCTTTCAAGATTCCGCTCTTCTCGGCATCGCTTCATTATCCAGTTCCACATCCTGCTTATATTCCGACTAACATTTTGTATCCACCCGTCATAACAGCTGGGTGTTCACATTCTTTAGAAAGTGAGTTATTTCATTGCTAAAACATAAAAATCTATACATGGAATTGTGAATATTTAAACGTATTATTTTTCTTTGTTTTCTTTTATATAGAAAAACCAGACCCGCAACTCTCAGAAAAGATTAAAGAAGATGAAGTTTCGAGTACAGAAGAGGCCTGCAAAACTGATTGTCAAGTAGATGCCGTTGATAAAGAAGGTTCGTGTTTGCATGTATGTTTAACTCAATGTTTGCATGCATATAATATTAAATTGTTAAGATATTAATGTCGTCTCTCAAGCCCTGCGACTTCTACTATCTGCGACTATCATATCACTTTGCTCTGCATATTTATACTCGAGCGACTGTATTTTTTTTTTGTATCTTAAAGGGCTGGCAAGGATATAGCTCCTTCGTTAATATTTATCTATCACCATTCTACGAAAAGGGGGCGACAGAACATTGAAAAATTCATAATATAAAGTATTTGTCCATAGATACAAGAAAAGCAACACCTCATTCTCCTAGCAACTTTGAACCTCCAGCGCATATTGTGTCAAAAATATCAGAAAGACGGACCCAAACATTAGAATATAAACCTTACACCTTCGTCGATTACCTCAACGACCGTCATAAAGCCATACACCTTATAGATGACAACAAAGGCAGTTTGGATGGAATTACAGAAATGACATCGAATTTTAAAAAGTATTGTTTTGATTCATGGAAACTAGATGAAGAGCTGTGCGGGCCGGCTGCGAAGATTTTGGTCGCGTCTATAAAATGGCTGCACGGAGTAGGATCGTTCGTTCATATGAAACCCTCTGAACAGACTAACCTATTGCACACTAAATGGAAGGAACTGTTCATCTTAACTGCAGCAGAATACTCTTTCTACTTCGAAGAAGGTATACAATTGAAGTAACTCAAATTCTAAAATATATTATCCCAGTTCAAACCAAACTACCTACTTATTATTTTTTATACGAATTTTTAGATAACGATGTATCGACACTCACTTCGAAACGGCCTCATATCAAGGAGGAAGTCAAGAAGTTAACATATCTGTTGAAAAGATTATCTCATTGTCGGCTAGACAGGTCGGAGTACGACTGGATGAAATCTACGTTATTGTTTCGTACAGGTTAGTAATTTATCTCGTCCGACATATTCTGTTGTAATCGCCTGAAACCTGCATTATGTTCATTTGCGTAATATTCGTCCTCTTAAGTACAACATTAATAATCTGGCATTCAATGCAGAATGCCAGATTATTAATGCAGGTCCCTTTTTAGTAGGTAGGTATTGCACATATTTTTTAAAGTTAATTAAACTCGTTAATTATCAGACTATTGTTTCTCCTCAACGCAGACTCCACCGAGAACACATCAGCTCACGTCGAAATGCTACAGGACCAGTTCCTGG
This sequence comes from Griposia aprilina, assembly GCA_916610205.1. Classification (NCBI taxonomy): domain Eukaryota; kingdom Metazoa; phylum Arthropoda; class Insecta; order Lepidoptera; family Noctuidae; genus Griposia; species Griposia aprilina. The sequence goes on from OU744283.1 coordinate 10,606,655, forward strand.
TGCTATTACAGAAGCATTGCGGTTCGAAAGATTCCACGCGCTTCGGAAGAGTGATGCTGTTACTACCCAGCATATGCTGTGCAGCCAACAGAGAAACACTGAAACATTTACTTTTCCCTTCTTCTTCTTTAGATGACATACATTCTGTTCTTTCTCGTATACTTTTGTATACCTCGATGTGATTTTGATACGCACACTAATTGTAAATAAGATACTGTACCTACATTTATGATTTTGACCGCTATGGACCAAACCGTTTAATAATATGCTGAGCAATGCCAGCCGCTGACTTGCACTTTGCCATCATGTACAGATTTACTTACTACGTTACGATGAGCAACTACGTGCTAGAAATATGATAACTTATACTAGTGTGTGGATGAGTGAAAGGCGACTAATAAAAGGTATTTATAAGGCAGATGTGAGAGGAAACGCCGGGAGGGGTCGCCCTAGGAGGACATAGTAACCTTATTGGTGATGTTCTACACAAAGGTCAGGTGCGTAGTACTCGCAACCGGCATGCGTGTATGACCAGATGTATGAACGTAAACGAAGCAAAAGGAGTATGTAAGGACCGTAGCAGGTGGCGTTCTGTAGTTTCTGCCAACCCTCATGGGAAGAAGGCGTGAGTTTATGTATGGATGTATGTTATACTAGTGCAAATAATTAGTTGTCATGTCCAAGGTAACGAATCGAAATCGAATGAATTTTTCAATTCAATTTCAAACTCTAGTCAGCAAAGTGAAGTATATTTAAACAAGAGAATTAACTAACATAAAATATTTTACTCATTCAATTGTAAATGAAATGCAATTGATTCAACTTCGCAGATGTAATAATGGGCAATACGGGCTGGTGTCCGCAACTCCCAAGTCAAAGCGCGGATTTTGCGTACGCAGATGTAAGTAGATAAATGGCTCTTACGTATATTGTGCTAGATTTAATGAGGTCCACTAGACTTTATACGTATTGTACCCCATATCTACAGAAACTACCAAAAATGTTATATAAATAGAATCTCAAAAATCTCTAGTCATAATCTAATAAAGTAATATCTAACTATAAATAGGTAATAGCATCAATAAGTGAGTGATGCCGGGTTTAGGTACTTATTGCATTCAATTGGTGAATATTTTCTTATAAGTTTTCATTTACTTACTTTTTCTTACAAAACACGGTGTTTCGGTAAGACACCATTTTTAGAAGACTTCAAAAAAAAGATTCTCAATTCGTCGGTTTTTTTTTTTTCGGCGGCTAAAAATGAACTAATCCAAACAAAAAAGCCACCGACTTCCGAAGTTATTTTGCAATATGTAATGTTTATTTGAAGGCAGTTTTTTTTTCGTAATTAGTATTAATTGAAATGTATGTATGTACATAAAAGCGCTCGTGTGACCTCTACGCCGCCTGCGTCGTCTTCGTAGCGGCTACGCGGCGCGCGGTTTCTACGTAGCGCCGTGTAGCCTTCGTACCCACTACGCGGCCTGATTAATCTTCGTAACGGCTATGCGGCGCTCGGTATCTCTGTAGAGGCTACGCGCCCTGCGTAGTCTTCGTAAGGGCTACGCAGCGCGAGGTGTTTCCATAGCGGCTACGCGGCTCGCATAGTCTTCGTAGCGCTTACGCGGGCTGCGTAATCATCGTAACCGATACGCAGCGCGACTACGCTGGCCGCGTAAGCGCTATGGAGACACAGAGGGCCTAGACAAATTGCATTCGCTTCGGAGCGATTCTTTTTCTACAATCGCTATCGCTTTCGCTAATGATTCCAAAAACTAGTGATAACGCTCGTCAAAAAGTGTCCCTTGGCTATGCATCTCTGTGCAAGTACCTAATCTTTCGACGCTGTCGATTCATTTCATAATCGAATGTTGTTAACATTGTCTAGCTAATTTTTATGCGTTGACCTATGATCACGTGACATTTCGATAGCTTATGTCAACCGCATACATTTTAACTTTTCTACTAGCGTCATCGCTAATCAAATGTTACTTTGTCTAGGCCGTCAGGTCTCCATAGCGTATATAGTCTTCGTAGCGAATATGCGGCGTGTGTAGTCTTCGTAGCAGCTACGCGGCAAGCATTGTCTCTGTAGCGGCTACGCGGCCTGCATAGTCTTCATAAGGGCTACACGGTGCAAGACGTTTTCGCAGCGGCTACGCGGGCTGCGTAGTCATCGTAGCATCCGAAGCCAGTCTTAAAGGAAAACTTTTTTATTGCGAAGAATCTTAAGGCAAGATTTTAAGCACGGGTTGAAGAGTAATTCGACTTATACCTTATGAGGCAAGAGAGTGTGCACTAGCTATTATGTGTTATTTTTTTATTGCTTTGTCTGTTAGTAGTGCAATTCAGTTACTTAGCATCTTCATCTTTATCTTTAGTATTATTTATCAACACATTCCAATAGGCATTTGGGCGGTAATAAATGAAATGTGATTAAAAGTAGGTACATAACTGCCGGATAATATTATACATTTTGAAGTAAAGAAGATATGAAATAGAAAAATATCTGCATTTTTATTACCTTGCTGCACTCTAGTTTCTACTCTCCGAACTATAATAGTCAAGTAGATTCAATCCCTAAAATCATCACAATGTGATAATATTTCACACAAACTATGTATCTATCATAACATCGTGCCAGTAGTCCCCGAGAGGTTAGGCAGAGGTGTACCTACTGGTGAACTACTTTAACGTTCCAAAGTTCTTAATTGCAAATATTGCGAAAGATTACTTAAATTAAAACTAAGCCAACCAGACCTGATTTCAAACAATACTCGTAACTAATTGCTTGTTTACAGCTACAACACACAGGTCTGGTGATTTAAAATCATAAGTAATTTATTCTTTTACAGTCATGTTTTCTTTCAGTCTTCATATTACTGAAAGCACTATCTGTGTTATAACAAGAGTTATAATTTTTATTCCAAAAGGATCACTATGGTATGAATATTTTGCCTGAACCCGTTTATAACTGGTAAAACATAAACATATAAAAAAATCCAATAGGAAGCTTCTAAAAAGAATATTGAAAAACCGAATGCATAGTTCCCGTGAATGATTGTAGATAAACTTATGACCAGTAGGCTACCGAAGTCCAGGAAGAAGTATGCGCAGGCGAACCATAAGTATAGTAGTATTTGCTTCTCGTTATATGTTATTGACGCCACAATGAGTATAACGTTTACAGCGCCCAATAGTACTCCCAACACTGCGTATAAATGAAGAATTACGTCTGCCACCACTGGATCTACTCCGTAGTCTACGAGCATTTCTTTCCCAGCACTAAACGCATATATAAGCCCTATACACGGCACAAATCCTGCCAGGGCTATGAGGATCGTGCCCATTTTGAGTGTGACGCAGAAACAACATGTTCTCGAAGTCAGGCAATAATAGTTCAACACGCTCTGTACCATGGCTGTTGTGAATATTCACTTTAAACTACTTGACATCAAGCATACAATAATCGTAGACCATAAAATGACACTATGAACAGGTTTTGCAACAGGGTTCCTTTATGTAGGTACCTATTTCTTATATAGGTAGAATCTACCTGTACTGTAAATATTTATTTTGTTTAATATTGCTGGATGCTACGGCTGAATGTGACAAAAGCTGTCATATGAAATCTGTCTATGGATAGAAACAGAGGAATATAACGCAGAAGATCTTATAGGTGCTTGTACTAGCTTCTGTCCGCGGCTTCGCCCGCCTGGTGGTCGGAAATTATCCCACGGATACGTATCTGGATAAAGAGTCCCTCCTCCCTCCTAACGTAGGTCATGTTCTAACTGTGTGCCAAATTTCATCGAAATTATTCAGCCGCTAAGACGTGAAAAGGTAACAGACAGGCAGCCCTACAAACACGAGATAGTATGGATAGATGTTTGATTATGCTATGAAGGAAGATTCGGTTATCAATATCAATATAATATTCCCTAGATTCAGGATTGGCCTCAGGATTAGCGCTTGAGAAGGCAGAAAAGACTGTCGGTTGTGGGCAAGGCTACGGACACAAACTCAGCGGGTGCGGCGCGGCGGCAGCGGCGGCGCGGAAGCGGCGCGTTTCAATGCATAGATTTATATGGATCAGGCCTCGAAGGCAGCGGAGTGGGTAGAGGCGTTTTTGCGTACGCGGGTCTGTGTTGCCACGCCGCTGCCGCAGCGCCGCAATCGCTGACTTCGAGACCGAGGCCTAAAAGAGCATATACAATTTGATTTTGCTCATTTAACGCACAGCGAGTCTCTTCGGATAACTTTTGGCTTTTTTTTTTATAACTTGTATGCTGGTTCCGGACCGATCGTCTTTAGACTCTGGCCCTCTAACCAATGGATCATGTTTAAATTTTTTCTCCGATGACATACAGTCCTAAACACATATATCGCAAACGTAATTAAACTTAGATAATATATGTTCTAGAATTAATAATCCCACCAAAAACATTTCATGTAAAGTAGGTTGCCGAGACTTACATAACGAAGTTATCAGATCTAATGTAGAGCCAAGCCCCTAATTCTGCAAGGCCTAACTGTAGAAACCTTACATCTTGGTCAAAATGGTACGGCTTGGCCATCGCACAGACACTCGCGGCTCTCACGTTGCGGTGTAAGAAATTAAGTCACTGGTCTATAAGTTGTGTCATGCAATAGTTCAATGGAACGGCGAAACCATACATTTTCTCCAAGATGTAAGGTTTGTAGAGGCATTTGGCTCTACATTAAATCTGATAACGTTTTAACAATGAAAGCGTTATGTAAGTCTTGGCAACATACTTTACGTGAAATGTTTTTGGTGAGATTTAATTTGTTTTGTAGAGTGCTCTATTTCTTTTTATTTTAGCTGGGATATTGTAGTGAGCTATCGTCCGTAAAAACATGCAGACTTGCACCCCCAATACGGGGTTGGGGGGGGGTGAAAGTTACAGATTTCTTAATTTTTTTGTTTGTTTGTTTGAATGTATGTTCCACCATCACGCAAAAAATACTGGATAGATTTTGTTCAAATTTTGTATAGATATTCCCTATAAGTCGCGCAACACTCGGGATTCGCCAAAAAAGCTAATCTATTTTTTTTTAATCCTGACTGCATAAAAAGTAAACTTTAAAAAAGATGGAAACAACATATTTTTGTCTTCAATCCCACACCCAATCTCATGCAGTTGGAGGCAATAGGTCCTTATTGTTAAAAACGAGATGCCTCCGAATGGCAATGCCGTTAGGACACCGCGCAGTTGACCAAAATCGCAAGCTCCAAACTAGAGTACTTACCTATATAGGTTTAAACTTTAGTCGTACGGCGACAGGTCGCATGCGTCGGGTGGCTAAAATTGACCGTGAGTGAAGATGCTCAGTCGCAAGCGATCGCCCACCGCAAGAAAATCGTCGTTTTGATGCAACATTCACTAGTCACCTGCGATTTTTATCGATCTGTGTAAATGTGGTGGCGATTCGGCTTCTGAGGCGATTTGGTAAGCGACCAGCCGCACGGTGAAAATCGAAGAAATCCCCTATTAGCAAGGTAGCCTGATATCACTTCAGACAAATGTTACTAAAATCTCTCCTCTCTGTTAGTTCCTAAGAAAATGTTTATTACTAGGGATTTTGTAAAAATGTAGTTGACCACAAAATTTCGATTATGGCAACTTTTGGACCACCTTCACACATTTGCTTGATTTATCGCTAGCACTACCTATTGAAATTACAGATTTATTTACTTCTTGATCGCGCTAAGCACATCAGCAATGCGATGGTAACAAGTGACCCAAAAAAACATCGTTACCCTAAAAAGAGGGAATATTTGAATTATTTTCCTCAATTATTGTGGAAATTTTAAAATTATCATGGCAACAATGGGGAGTGTTAACAGTTCCAAAATGCCTTCCAGTATGTTGTAAATAAATTACATACACGATGACATAGGGCCAATTCACGTATGTGTGCCATCAGTCAACCGCCAGAAGCAAGAAATCCACTTTTGTAATTTGGATATAGGCCTCACCCACGTTGTGGTACAACATCTGGTTCAACAACAACTTGTGAAGGTATATTGAATTTCAGACCTGTGTATGTGTGTATAGGAGTAACAAGGAAATTAATTGTTTATCAAATTGACATCCAACTGATCGATCGATCAGGTTAAACTACGCTTTCCGCGGTTGGTCCGTGGATGGGTGACCATCTTTACATAGCAAGACCAACAGCTTAACGTGCCTTGAAAAGCACGTTAAGCTGTTGGTCCCAGCTGTCATTCGTGGATCTTTGACAGTCGTTACGGGTCGTCAGAAGCCCGAAAGTCTGACAACCAGTCATACCAAGGGGTATCGAATTACCTAGTAACTGGGTTGTGGAGGTCTGTTAAGCACTCACTCCATGTAAAATACTGGTATTCAGCTGTATCCGGTTAGACTGGAAGCTGACCCAACATAGTTGGGAAATGGCAAGGCAGATGATGATGAGCCATTTCATACAACTGTCAAAGAATGATGCATGATTGCATTCCTATTTTTGTTAATCGGGTGCTGAGAAAATTACCGCCAGTCACTTTCGATCATATTGATGTCACAAGATTGTTAAACGACATCATAATACTAAAGGATCGAGTTGAAGTAATAAGGGAAGAGTATGCGATCGTTGAACAGGTGAATAAGTTGAGTATGGAATTGCTTAACCTGAAACAAGCGTTGTTGGTGGAAGGTTATCAGCAAGATAATTATGTAAACATTAATAGAGGTAGGCGAAACCTATTACAGCTCGATAATTTTGATTTAAACAGTGGCCCCATTGGTATTGTAAATTTGTCGAAAGAAAGCATGATTACACCGGAAGGGTTAAATGCAAAAACAGCTGTTTGCAAAATGTCATTGGCCAAGAAACAAGTGCAAGGTCAAGGCAACAACGATAGAAGCATGTCCTTATCGCACGCAAAGCTTCGGACGCCTGCTGTCCTTGTCGCGCAAGTCTCGAAATCGGGCCAAGTGGACGAATGCAAGCGCATGGAGGCCCCTACTGCGGTTTCGTCACCGGTAACAACGTTCAAATCACCTGCGTGTGCGCACTCAATGGCCTCGGCGACACGTGTAACTGGTGTAACAGTCAGTGCGGGGCCAATGAATCATAGTGAGCGGCATACTTACTCGCAAATAGAAATTACTTTAATGTCAGTCACACATTGCCAAGCTGCCTCCGTGGTCAGACAGTGATCAAGCTATCGTTTACAATTATTGTGACTTTCACTAACAAAGGCGTGCGTATCAGTTAACGTATTTAACTTCATCACGTCCGCACAGAGCCAGCTCCGCTCCCTACAGAAATTAGTTAACTCCCTAAAGAATAACTGATTTGGATGAACGTTGAAATCCCCGAGAATTATAGCGGATTCAACGACACCACTGTCAATCACTGCATTTACTTCACTTAATACTTCCGTGAATTCCAACAAATTATCCGCACTGTCTTTTGGTATGTACACCGAAAACATTGACGAACTACGGTCACCCACACATACCGTAACTGCTGCCAGCCTCACACTACTGCACGGCACCACCGTAACGGAAGAAAACACACCCTATCTCCACATCAGTGCCACCTCACCATACGGCCGATCGCGCAGTGTGCCGACCGATGTATCTATCGCTGATTTATTGGTATACTCGAAGTTTTTATCAATATATCCAATGAAGGCAGTGTCATGAGGCAATAGCCAAGTTTCCTGCAGGGCAATAACGTGTGCAGTTTTACATATTTCACTTATGTCCTCCACTGACCTCGCAGCTGATTTACAATTGAAGCTAACCATTTTAACAGTCTGATTAATTGTAGTACTAGCCATAACTTACCTAATCGCTTTTTCTAATTGCCTCAGTAGGGGTGTCTAAAGCTCAGGCTTTAGGCACCCATACTGTAGAAGGACTATTATGCATTTTTCGCTGTATGAAATTAATAAAGCGATAAAAGGAAATATCCTCAAGCCACAACTGCTCGTCCAAGAATATTTCTAACTTATGTCTAGGAACAAATACTTTAAAAGCCTTGTAATCTCTTTATCGTTTCATTTTTATCTCTGTTAACTGCACTACAACGCTCGTCTTGCTTAATATGTAGTCAGCGATGTCCTTGACTGATGACTCACTAACCACATTGTTTACAAACAGCGGTATTTTCCTATCTGCAGCCTTAATTTTACCCGAAGGATCCTTCGCCTTCCCCTGTGTTCCAATAAATCGATTTTTAAATTGTTTACTATGCACAATGTTCTACTCGTCATCCTTGTAGGTTTTAAAACTACCACCGTCCTGTGCCCTACGGATCCTCTACAATAAAGGGTTTAGGATGCTGATGGTGTTGCCACGATACTGTAGTGCATCGGGGATGTTTGCGGAGGCCAACACCGAGTGCTTTAGAGCAATACTGCGCAAGAGAGTGACCTATCTTGCGCCAACCAACCACCAACGACCTTCTAAACACCATAACAGAAAGGATTGAATGTCCTATTGTGGGGTTCTGGAATAAGGTACACAGTTCTGGTGGTGTACTTTTTAATGTAAAATAAATGGTTATCTTAAATAAGTAGGTATAAGGTAATAACATAGTTTTAAGCTTTACTAACAATTTTATATGGAATTCATGTTCTGAAATAAATTATTATTATTATTATTATTTTTGGCTTGGATTTTTTTATATGTATTACGCCAGTAATAAACAATATGTTTTATTTCAGTAACAATTGGGGATTTTAAAACCTGATGGTGGCAACCTTCATCTGACAGATGTCATTGGTTGGTGCAACAACATTTTCAAATTCAACTTCGACTCATTGAATAAAAACACACAATCCCAACAAGTGTTTACGTAGCCGCACGTCGCGACGTATAAAAATGAGTGAATCGAAAAACTTCGAAATTGTTAGATAAATATATTGTTATTTATTAAAAACATAGTAATATATTCCAACTGGTGAAACTACTTGTTTTAAAATAAAGTTTAGTGACAATGTCTCCTATGAATACAGAAGACAACGTTTGCATGGTGAGTAAGTAAACAGTAAATTATTATGTTACCTTGCTTATGATTTATGATTACGACTATTAAATTGCGCAAACACACACAGAAACACCGTTCTTAAGTTATGTAACCCACAAAAAGCTAGCGAAATAAAAAACTTGCAACGTGTTCCGATTCGTTGTGCTTGCCGCTCAACCGTAACGAAATAACAAATAAATAAGCGTGTTTACAGAAATTATGGCTATTTAACATTAATTTGCATAAAAATGCTCCAGCGACTGTTTGAAATATAGATAAAATTACGTTACGGAAACTGTGTAAAATATTAATTGAAACGTAAACATAACCAATACATACTTGCCATGCGTACATTCGTTGTGTAATAAATGTTAAATATTAGTTACCTACTCGTACCCCCTACACTTTGCTGAAATCATAATCAAATAAACAAAATCTTACACTCACATGTGACTTACTGGTTGTTCATTTAACTTATCTCGATATCTGTTGACCTTTTGGGTATTTACAAAGCAGCTTTGATATTGGCTATTATTTAATAGTCAGTACAAGGCTGCCATTGGTGTGTTTATCTTAAAAATACTTTACTCATCATCATAATTGAAATGATTGGCACATTTGATTGATCAAACAACAAGTATCCATACTATGATATTATAAATTCGAAAGTAACTACTCTGTCTGTCAGTCTGTCTGTTACCTTTTCACGCATAAACCACAGAATGGATTTTGAGAAAATTTTGCAAGGAGATAGATGGCATCCCGGGAAAGGACATAGGCTACTTTTTGTCTCAAAAATAATCCTAATAGATGAGATATAGGGGATGAAACTTTATAGAGGACTTACATTAATATACTAATAACTTAGCATTAGGGAAGTTAGGGATATGAAAAAGAAAATTTCTGCATTTGGTAAGAAAAGTTTCAGTGTTTTTAAATTTCACATGATTATTTAAATTTTTGTGTACCTCTTTTTAATAGATTTAAGGAATTTTGAATATATTCAGAACCCGTATCTTGAGGTATTATTTATTTTAAATTGGTCCATCCGCTTAAAAGTTATTACAATTTGAAGTTATAAAATTACTTAACTAATATGTAGCTAATAAGTGGTCTGTGGCGGCGCTAGTGATTCAAATGAATGATGGTAATATTAAAATAAATAATTATTTATTTTAGACATTTAGAATCATAAAAACCTGTGTAATAAAAATAGAAAAAGAATATTTGCATTTATTATCTATCTGTACCTTTTTGCGGGCAGAAGCTAGTGTAATCATAAAATGGTATATTAAGAGAGTATGTTACAAATACTGTAGAACCTAGCAACCTAGCCTTAGACGATGATGATGATTTTACAAATACTATCACATTAAGTTTTTCCTATCATTTTATTGATAGATAGTGATATTTTATTCTTTTAATTGCATTACACCTATACACAATGCAAATTTCTTGCCCATGGCATGCAATAAAATTGAAGCAACATCATCATTGACTTGCATCATCTAAACACTGTTTAGATGGTGCAACTTTTATCATTGCTTCAACCTTGGTATGCAACAGGTAATTAATTCGCACTGTGTAATTAAGGCTTTACACAGTAAAGATTCAATTGAAGAGAGACTAAGAGTCAATTGTTTATTTTATCCTGTTACTTGAGAGGTGTGGTAGTAATAATAAACTAATTGGCAATTAATTGCCATTCATTTATGCTGATTAGCAGCTACAAACACCACTTTAGATAGTACAGTATAGTCATATTAACTCCACAATTATACATTGTTGCATAGCATACTGTCATACATGGTTATGTACCATCAAAATGACAAGAAGAAGATCTAATATTTACCACACATCATATGTATCAGTTGTGAGTTTAATATACTTTAATATTACATCATGGTGCTTACAAACCTACTTTAGTATCTATGTATTTTATGTTATGTAATATAAGTTAATGGTGAAATGCATACAAAACTGATTTTGAACACTTTCTACCTCTTGTTTATTTCCTTTATATTTATAATTCTAGATGAAAAAGCAGAAACCATGGTACAAATACATAACAGTGGAACCGCCAATGTTCCTATATATGATGGCCTACATGACCACAAATGTTATAGAACAAACATTTTATGTATTTCAAGCTTGCACGGTGAATCATGGCTACAGCCCTGAGATATGCTACAACATTAGCAGCTATGACGATATTAATAAAGAAGTACAGGTATATATCTACTTATACTTTAATATTATAAAAAGGTAAAATTTGTGAGTATTTGTGTAGGGGTTATCTGGGAACTACTGATCCGATTCCGAAAATTCTTTCACTAATGGGGAGCTACGGTATTGCCGAGTGTCATAGCAGTAGCAAATGCTCAATTTTTGTAAGAGGTAAGCCGGAGTACATGTATTTAATGTGATTATATTATTTGTCTATAGAATACTGACTGTGTCATTTTTCAAAGGAAGCCGGTAGGGATCGAGTTGTATGGAACCTTCGCCACTGTGTCATAGGATATATTTTATGTTAAAACAGGAAATTTCACGCAGACGAAGACGCGAGCAGAACCTAGCTTTAAATTATCATCTTAAGTGAATCAATCTAAATCGTATGTGTAGGCTTTGATAAAAGACACGTAAGTACTCATGTAATAAATTTGGCTCAGCATTAATAATTCAGTTATCAGCACATATTCTTTAACTCAGTAAGTAGATCATGATAATAGGTAGGTACTTCTTTTTTCATGCCAAAAGACATGGCTAAAGGTATAAAGCATATTGTAATTTAAGAACTAATTCAAGGTAGATAATGATTATTGTTTATTCATGAAACTAAGTAACTTATTGATAACCATGTAAATGCTCCGCAGACAGGCGCGACGTGTCGGTGCCACGCGGTTCAGCGGGGTATAGTACGATTCAAACTTAATGGCGGCTGTGAAGTGCGCTTTACGCTGCGCAGTACCTCACCCGTCACCCCCGCTGACACGTGAATTGGTTACTGCGCAGCGACTCGCCTCATGTTCCGAGCCGCCATTAAGTTTGAATCGTACTATAATTGCTTAACACTATCAGTAGCAATGGCTTTCATTTTGACAGTTCAACAACATTCATTGCGTTATTTACGTTGCGGTGGAACAATTCCATGAAGTTTTCATAGAAATTGTTCTACTAGAGTCGCGTCGTGCCAGTCTGCGGGAGCCTTAAATGAGTGTTACTCATTGCAGGTTTATACTTTCTTTTCTTTATCACACTACCAAAAAAGAGTTGATTGAACTTTAGTGGAGTTTAGTAAGTAGTATTTATTTATACATTATAGGTACCTACTTCGAATGAAAATTACTGGTGAAAGAGCAGCACATAAAGCCATCATTGTTCCAGCGTGAAAGAGAGACGAAGCTATATATGACCGACAGCACTTTCCCTTTTTCGCAATGGAAGCATGGTGGTATTAGCACGTCATAGTTAGGCAACTGAGCTCTCAACCACCCTGGACAGACATTGAATGCAGTCACTATGGGCCAAAACGGCTAGATGACATCCTAATAGGTCTTATTTTAACATAAAACTGGCGTCAGCCAATTGAATACATTCGTTATTTAGCCATTTACTAATTTTATCCAGTTGGTATTAATGACCATAATTTATGAACAAGTTAGGTCTTCAGTGAAAACATTGCTATTAACACCTCTACAAATCTTATAAGTTCAACTTAGGAAGCCCTCGAGGTGGTCCTATATAATATTTTTGCCGACTTCAAAAAAGGAGGAGGTATCTCAATTCGACCGTATATAATATATATATATATATATTATGTGTGTTGGCGGATAACTTCGTCGTTTATGAACCGATTTTGATGATTATTTTTTGTTATTTGTGTTTGCAGGTAACAGTATCCACATTCCACCAATGGAACGGCGTCGCGAGTCACGTTGTGCCGCTGCTACTCGCTTTTTTCTTGGGTTCTTACAGCGACAAGCGAGGTCGCAAAATAATTCTACTTGCCGGTCTTCTTGGAAAACTATTTTTCTCAGCGATGATCACCATAAATACCGCGAAAGGTGAGTGTGTTTACTTTATGCATCAGCAAGAATTAATCATTATTTATATCGAGATGAGAATAAAAGTGCCTACAGATTTGCTGATTTTTAAAGAAAAACTACTTAAAAAAACACTAATATGTGAAAAATAACTTTAATTTCGCAAGTCGGTGTCTTTGGTTTTGTATTTTCGTTTTTTGCCACCGACTACCGAAATTAAAGTAATTTTTCACTTTTTAGTTTATTTTTGGAAGTCGGTTTTTTTTTGTATTTTTTTTTCTCTTTTTAGTTGTGGTACCTACCCCATACAAATTCGTATACCACTAATTGTTATTTAAATAATAGTGACAGGAAATTATTAAAACATCATCAATTAAGCGGAAAAAATACGCATTATTAAGGATAACTCAAATTTTATATGGGACCACATGAGAAGCACCAGCTTTCAAATAAAAAAAAAATCATCAAAATTGGTTCAGCTAGGGAGATTTGAGGGAAAAAAACACATTAAGAAAAAATACAGTCGAATTGAGAACCTCTTTCTTTTTTGAAGTCGGTTAGCAAGCGGAACCTCTACGACGATTTTGTCTTCTGCCACAGAGGTTTTTCTCGAGATCTATCCAAAGTTGATGCAGCACACAGACAAAATTTAAAAAAAAAAATTGTTGTGAGCTCGACGCGTACAACTGGAGTTTATTCATGAAAAAACATTGGCTTAAAATATATACTATAGGCAAAAGAAGTAAATTAACCCATATGTTTCTTTATATTGATTTGATATAATATATTACATAATAAAAGTACCTACCCACTTCACAATGAGCGATAGGAACTATCAATACTCGAGTATCAAGTACCTACAAATAGTGCGCCTGTACGCAATAAGTGGTGACAATTTACGGAAAGCAAGGAGACTATTACGCTGCGCCTAATAATCTCGAAATGTTACGCTACCGAGGTGGGAACCTACCCGTAGTGCTAGGACTGCAAGTCAATTTAGCAGCAACACAGCGACTGATTGGTCACGGTCAGTCTCGCAGCCCTGTTCTATGAGAACACCTTGGATTATTTTGAACGACACCCGTGACGGAGTACAAGAATACAAGGATTTAATGTTGTTAGGCTACTGGAACATGAGTCAAACTATCTGAAAACAAATTGATCAGTTATTCGTTATTTATTCCAACAACGAGTCAGGAACGAATTTCCGCACGCATACACTCGTATATAATAGAAAGAGACAGAGTGAGAGAGAGAAAGTCGCATGGAGGGGCATGACGCTTTTTCCTTACGTGACGATTACCAGCCAACTCCTACCGCAAGCCGCGGTTCCAAAAATATAATGACTGTATCGTGTTTGGCATCATTTTTGAAAGAGCTTTCTCTACAGATTATATTACTCAAAAATGATAGTTGCCCCCTTTGCCCCCCTAACTCCTAGGTTTCTAAACCAAAAATTTTGATTTTAATAGAGTAAAGGGTTGCTAGATATTGCGCCATTTTTACAGGAATGTTATAGCCATTTGATACAGTTTAATACAAACCATGAAAAAAGGAGTACCAGAAATATGTGCTTACTTACGAAGGCCTTTTGATCTATGTAGTAAGATGTAGTATTAATCTTATCATATAGTGCAGATCAATTTACTCTTTGAATAACGGCAGAGCAGCGGCCGTTCTACTGACTGCTCAGTATAGTTTGCTTCGGAACCCTACTTGTGCGAGCCCAACTCGGTCTTGACCAGTTTTTTGGCGATCGACACGTGTTTTGTTACTTCTAGTATCTATTTCTGAACTGACTATTAAATTTTTCAAAAATGTTACGAGATCCCTACGAAAATTGCACTAATGTAACCCAAGGTATCAAAAATTTGCCTATAAAGGTCATTATTTGGCGAGTGCTGCGAAAATTATTGATGATACTTATAATAATGTCCTACATGTTTAAAGTATCTACTCATCATTACCCACAAAAAGAACCGCGAGGCTATATGTCTAATAACCGTTTTTTGTTCCAATTAGTCAATCAAAACACGGGTAGAATCGAAAGCTGATGACGAGATGGTAACGAATACTAGTGACGACCGAAGGTTCGGTTTCGGTTTCGGCAAGTTTTGGCAAAAACATCTAGGTTCGGCATCAGTTCCGTTTACTGTCTGTATAAGTGTAAAAAATAAGCCAAATTTCAGTAAATAATAGATTTTTAACATGTCTAAAAAAGTTTCGGTTTCGGCCGAAACTGAGACAGATACAGAAGATTCGGTTTCGGTCGAACACTAACGAATACTACTCGTTACCATCGGTATATCGGGTTGTATCGTTCACTATCGGTGTTAATAAGTTGCAGTTTGCAGTCATCCATTATTAAACGGCTTCGTTAAAGGTTTTCTTAGGAGAAGGGCACTTGGTTTAATAATAACTGCTACACTTGCCGTGGTCGGGTTGTGGATGGGTGACAATCCGTTACATATTAAGATCCCTCCGTGCCTCGGAAACCACGTTAAGCCGTTGGTCCCTGCTGCCATCTTTGACAGTCGTTCCGGGTAGTCAGAAGCCCAAAAATCTGAAAACCACTCTTACCAAGGAGTTTCGTGTTACCCAGTAACTGGGTAACTTCAGAACTAAGTGGTGAGACGTGGTATAAGATTACTCTCACAGTGGAGATACTCGTATTATTCTTAGATAGTCTCGTTTCGATAAGTCTTGAAATATCTTATCTTAAGCCTAATTTCTAACAGTGTCACAGTGTAATAAAATAATAATACCAGCCTTTTATTGCCCCACTGCAGGGATGATGGACACCTGTATGGGGATGCAAGTTACCAAGGTTCTCATACAAAAAAGACATGAACATTAATCACCATGCTTGCTTAAAACGGGTCACGATTCCAGACTTATATTTACTACTTATAAGTCCGAGTTTCCGCACAATGTTTTAATTCACCGATGTTAAACTTAGAAAATTCATATTATTTGTTAAAGTCATATTTGTACATGCCCCGGATTTGAACCCACAACATACAACTAAGGCGCGCAGTATAATCCTCCCTTAGAAACATTAAGTATAAGGTTTTGCTCCGTAGGGGTCGATTTTCGAAAAACCCAAAATCAGTCTAAAAACATATTTATCACGTCGTTAGAAAAAGATGGAGTTGTAACTAGAGGACGAACAGCGTCATATATTTCGCACTGGAATATTGATAACACTTCCCTTCAAAAAGATGACTTCATACACTCGTATCTCAATACATCGTACTCGAACTACTCGTTTAAGAACAAATAGATACTGTTGTGATTACGTCTATCATGCTGATTGTTTGACAAGTACTTATAACAAAACCAAGGTCTTTTCAAACATCAATTCACACACGAACGCGGAAAATTACCATGCTAAACTGTTATGTAAGAGAATTAGGGCCTGAAAAATGGCCCCTGTTAGTACCTACCTAAGCCTACCTCTAACAATAGAAAGCACAGGGAGCCAGCGGCCTCGCGCCGGCAGCGACGAGACGTCTACGAATAATATTCGATTCGCGTCCGAATTTGGCGCAACTGAGCGCAAGCTAGCTGTCACACTCACTGCGTGCATTGTTAGAATTGTCACGGGCCGTCAGTTTCTATGAGTAAACGGTAACATTCAATTCTATCTCGGGTTTTTAAAATTCGTCCTTTAATGGGTTGAAAAGGGGGAAATTCCTTTGTATGAAACATCTTATTCCTTGAGTTAAAACACTTGAAACTTTAAACGAATACATTCTTAAATAAATAATAAAGGTTGTCATTATTCGTTTTCAAAACTACAAGTGAGTTGTTTTTTTTTTTTTTGTAAAAAAAGTTTTTATTTTTAATTTTTTAGTCGTAGTACTTACCCCACACAAATTCGTATACCATTACTTGAATGTAAATAACAGTGACAGGAAATTAGTAAAACATCATCAATCTATACTATGTACAAAAATACGCATTAAAGTAAGAACGCTAGACGTACTTCATTTCGATGTCAAAACTCACGCACACTACTACGCAAGTGTCAATTTTTGCTGGATTTTTACGATCGTTTTTCTCAGTAAATAATGCAAGTTATTTCCTAAAAAGTCGATCGCGGGCACATTTCGTTGTAGAAAAGTGATAAAATTATTCGTTATAAACAAAGAGTGTATATGTTTAGCGTCTTACCCCTAAGAAAAATGTATGGACGGCCCATCGGATGATCCCCCTTATGGATAACTCAAAAAACGCTTGTCAGATCTTGATCAAATTTATATGGGATGACATGCGAAGCACCAGCTTTCAAATAATAATAAAAAATCATTAAAATCGGTTCGCTTAGAAAAAAGTTCTGGCGTCAAAAAAAATACAGTCGAAAGTCGGTTAAAAATTAAGTGACGAAACACAATATGTCACTAGATGTTTCAAAATTATACCTCCTTTTATGTGAAAAGGTGGCAATACAGGTTATATGAAAGATATCTTTTCTCGAACAAATAAACTTGAAAATTTACTCAGATACTTATTTAAATAAATAATAAAAATCGTAATCATTAATTTTGAAAAACTCCCTTTTAAACGGGCTGTTAATTTTTGTTAAAATTCTGTTGGAGAATACATTACAATTTGGTAGGGGAAAATCGTATATCCAGGGGCGGGCGAAGTGCTAGTTTTGAATATTTTGATAGGATTGTTCCTGACTTTCAAGACGCACAATATCAGGAACCTTTCAATGGCTTGTTCTGATTAGCTACTAGGTACATGCCATTCTATCCCTTTAAATAATCTTTGTTTCTTATATTTCAGCATGGCCTTTAGAATACGTGATATACACAGCTGCATTCCCAAGTGCCTTGACAGGTGCTGACTTGGCGATATTCGCCGGTTGTTTCGCCTACATTGCTGACGTTTCATCATTGAAAAACAGAACATTAAGAGTTGGCATATTAGATATAGTTTACTTAAGTACAATGCCTTCTGGAGTAGCTATAGGTAAGCACAAACACAATAAATACGTAGATTTATAATCTTCTTACAGATTTACCTACCGCATGTTGAGTTTGCAATAAAAACAAAACCAATACTTCGAGCAACAATTTATTAAACCTATCACTGAACTTGAACAACGATAGCGAGCAAAACATTGATTCGAAGAAAACAAAGTTTTTCAAACAGTTTTATACTCAAACATTCTTGTTTCAGGTAATTTACTTTGGAACAAAGTGGTGAACCGATCCTTTACGGTCATGTTTGCGATAAACACGGCCCTAATGTTTCTAGCAACATTGTATACTGTGATATTCCTGAAATGGCAGACGAGACCCGAACAGATGTCTTTGAAAGAAGCAGGAGTCAAAAACCCCGTAACTGACTTCTTTGATGTTAAGAATATAGTTCAAACTGTTACGATACTGACGCAGAAGAGGCCTAACAATCGGAGGCTATTTCTATGGTTCCTATTAATATCGATGGCGTTCTACACATTCCAGAGAGGTGAGTCCTGTTTTTATATATCCTATAGACGTTGGTTCTTGTATAGTGACAAATACAGAGCTAAAATTAATCACCTACAATCATAAATCCATAATAGGGATTTTAAACTTTTTTATTAGAAATCTTAAAACGAATCTAGAGTCCCTATTATTTGCTTTGGCACGTCTCTGTGAAACTTACATCTTTCTGATCAATAATAATTGATTTGTTGCAGACGAGCGTTTGGTGATGTATCTCTACACTAGCAAGGTGTTCAAATGGGACACCACGGCATTCAGCAACTTCAGGACATATCTGAGCACCCTGTACGTGATAGCTATGCTGCTTGGTATACCACTAATGACTAAAGTATTCCATTGGAGAGACACAGTTAGTACCTAATGATGTAAATACCAAGTAAAAATGTGTACAACATACAAGTACATATTTTTCTCATACAAAAAAAATATTACATAGGATTTATATAACATAATAAGGTAGGTAGGTTAACTGCAACTTACAATCAACTTAATTTATTAAATGCTCAAAATGTGTTCCTTCCTGTTGTATACAAATTGTAACTCTTTTAATTATTTTGCTTCACGTTGATTTATTTATTTCTTCATGGTGAATGTTTAAAATAATATTTCTAAATTCAGTTTGTAACTCCTGCAGACTATCATACTGATTCCTCTAAACTAAATCTTTTATCGCTTATGTATGGAAGTGAGTGTTGGGTGTGGCAAATGAAGCATGAAAGTATAATAAATGCTGTGGAAATGCGTTCCTTGCGAAGCATGTGTGGTGTGACTAAGAATGATAGACTGAAGGATGATGTGATAAGGCAACGGTGCGGTTTAAAAGAAGATGTAGTGACAAAAATTTAAAAGAGTATGCTAAGATGGTTTGGTCTTGTTGAGAGGTCATCCTCACAACCGGCGTGCGTGTATGGTCAGATGTATGAACGTCAACGAGGCAAAAGGAGTATGTAAGGATCGCAGTAGGTGGCGTTCTGTAGTTTCTGCCTGCCCCCATGGGAAGAAGGCGTGAGTTTATGTATGTGTATGTGTGTGTGTAAATCTTTTCCACAACCCCATTAAAAAAAAACTAACGGGGTTAGATCTGGGGATCACGGAGGCCATCTGATTTGTCCATGAGTACCGAACCAGGAAGGAAAATGTTCATTAATAAAATCCCTTGTCCTCGAACCTCCAACTGTCATGAGCCGGATGCGGAGCCCCGTCTTGCTGGAGTATGACTACTAGGTACTACAATTAATATTCCTATCACATTATTATTTTATCATACACTTTTAATAGAGAAATTATTATGTCTCAAGTGTGTACTCATTACATATACTTTGAAATGATAATAAAGTAGTACATAAAGTCAGCTGTTATAAGCACGAAATAGAAAAAAGACTATTCATTATTCTGAACAATTTTTTTAATATATATTGTATGTTTGGATGTTTTCTGTCTCTTTTTCTCAAAAGGCTTGTGTCTTGTCTTGTCTTTTATCAGGGTATACTCGGTAAAATTTCTGGTAATATCGCGGTAGTACCTTTGCGATAATTTCCGACAAACAAACAATCCTTAGAATTACTATGTTCATCCTAATAATAAACAAGTAATCCAAACGAAACAGCGAAACTAATCTAATATAACAATGAAGTATTTAAAAGCTGCTGGACGCCTCGTTGGTCTAGCTAGTAGTCGCAAGCGCTACTGTTGTTACAGTTGCAGTGTGCACAACAGTAGCTACAGTGCGGCTGGGCGACCGCCCGGGGTGCCAGAGGTGAAGGGGCTGTGACTAGGCGCCCCTTCACCTCAGGGGCCTGCAAAGTAGTTGTTTTACTTCGTTTGAAGACAGAAAACCAAAAAAAAAATGTTATACTCTCTTCGCTAGCTCTTGCATCCTACAAACTCTGATTTCTCAAACTTTTCTGTATAAACCGACAAACTAACTCCCTATTTCTTTATGATTAATTGACAAAAGAAAACCTAGGTGGAGTGCTGAATTTTTTCACCCCTCTCTACTCTCCAAGAGGGGAGAGGGGCGCCGGTGAAATTTGGCTCAGGGCTGTAATGTTAAAACCGGCACTGCTGTTGTGCATGAGGTCCTGGGTTCGATTCCCGGGTCGGGCAGTGTTATTGGGTTTTTCCATCTGGAATTTCTCAGTAGCAGCCCGGAATTTGGACTTGTGTCCGGTTGATGGCAATAGGGTCGCCCCCTATTACATGGGACTTAAACATAACTGGCGAAATGTAGGTGTACTAACACCTCTGCCTAACCTTTCGGCGAGTACAGGCGTGATGTTATGTGTTATTTAAAAGCTAACAATACAACCATTGTTTTCTCCAGGTGATAGTCATGCTGGGTGCCACAGCCCACATTTGCGGGCACTTGGTCTACGCTCATGCGAGGACTGATAAACTGTGGTACGTCGGTGCCACCGCTGCGGCCCTCGGACCGTGTGTAGCGCCTCTTATACGCTCTATGACTTCCAAGGTGCTACCTGCTTCTGAGAGAGGTTGGTTGGTTATTGATACGTGAACAAGGGCCCACAATTGACTGTCAGTCTACGACACGCTTAGCAGCGGCTGAGGTAATGCACTGCCGATTGTAGGATCAATTTCATGCACAAAATAATAAAACAAGCCACACTATTGACGTGAATAAGATGTGGTGATAGGAGAGGAGACTGCCTAAATAAAAATTATGTTGTTTTAAACTTTCAACTATACAGGGTCAAATTAAATTAGTTAGCGAAACTCAACAGACGTTGTGGGTATAGATATCTAAACATGATACAACAAAAACAAAATTGATTTGTTTTTGCCGAATCTTGTGTTGTTACATTGAAATATCAGTTCAAAAAAACTGTTTTTTTTTAATGTAATCTTTACAGACGTAATGGTTATCGATCGATATCTAAACACAGTTAAACATGAAAAAAACAGATTTCCTCAACTCATACTTTAAGCGATTACACTGCCACCGGTCGTTGTCCCTCAAAAAATGACCATTTTTTTTTATTATGTTCATATAACCTAATTATGGGTACCCATCACGTCTGCGCAGTTTCGCTAGGTTATTTAATTTAACCCTGTATACTAGTTGAATATTTTAGGTTTTCTCGAAATCATAATTACAATAAGCTATGTATAATTACGCGCATCACAGTCACAGTATTAATTACAATAAACTCCAATAAGGTTTATTATTTCCCACAGGTGTAGCGTATGCCTTCCTATCGGTGATGGAGAACGCCGTCGCCATGTTCGCATCGATCATATACTCACAATTGTACAAAGCCACGCTTGACACAGAATTCGACAATTCTATATTCTACCTCACAATATCTACGCAAGTCGTCGTGTTCATGTTAATATTGTAAGTATAGTTTTTAATTGTTTCAGTATTTGGCAGTGGCCTACAGTTTCATTCGTATCCTCCGGAATCTATGTGTACTCGGGCATCTAGGTATCCTGTATGTTAATCCGGGGTGTGTCCCTGAAGACTGGTTTACCTGGGTGTCGGTGGCAAGTCATTCAAATGAGCAGTTGATAAAAGTACTCTGCTGAAGGCGACCGCAAACGCAAGCGGCAGAGTCGCCTAATCGCAATGACAGACCGCATTGACACGTCTGGTTTATAATTACTGTAATAAAATGCTTCCGAAGATGGCGACTTTGTCGCCTGATGCTGCGGTCCCACGAGATTGTATCATGAAAAAGGCCCGAGAACTCGCTTAATTCGAGATTCTGCGAGATCGAGATTGCATTCCCACGCTGTTATTAACAGAGCGATAAGACATATTTTTTGTTAGACAAATGACTACCAAGATACTGAAGAGAAATGCCGCTGCCCGATGCCGTCGAAATAGTCACGCCGCGTTCGGAATTAAAACCGCTGCGGCATGTCGAGTCTCTGCGAACGATCATTGTGATTCGGGGACGTTGCCGCTTGCTTTTTGCTTTTGCCGACTTCTACAATAAACCCATTAACATTTTGTGTAAAATGTCTGTTTCCAGTACTATGGAGATTATGTTGAGGGGCAGACCATTAAAACCGCTATATGAAAAAGAAGAGGAAACAAGAATATCAACTTCATCATAACACTAAAATAAAACCACTAGGTGTTCATGTTCAAAACATTTATTATTTAAGTTAAATTGGTATGAATAAGTTGGTATTATAAATCACTGTTGAAGAACTTCTTAATAATAGTCTACCACAAAATAATTGCTCAAATAGATAATTATACGCTAGTAACGTTTAGACTGACATAACAATAATAAAGATAAAAAAGATATTAACATGAGCTGTAAGAATATATTTTCATAAAAATTGCTGTTTAATGCATCCGGTGATGAAAATATTAAATGTTTTGCATCACTCTTTATGGTTTGTTAACTTAATAATAATTATTAGAAATGAAATTTAGTATATTATACACAATGCAACAGTATGATGTTCTGTTGGATGGATCAAAGGAGTGAAGCAGCATATCGAATAAATAGTATTTATTATTCCGCTGAACTTTTTTCAGTTGTAATTGAAGTTGGTTGTAAACATAGATATAAGTCGGATAAAACCATTGTTCCTTAATAAATGCTGTGAGTATTTCAATCTCGATTGTTTTATTTAAAGACATATATTATAAGCATGCAAGTTTATATACGAGTACCACCAGTTGTGGCAAAATACTAACAGGGGAAGACTTGCAACAACACAGGGAAAAAAAACATGTGTGCAGTTCACACGCAGTAGAAGTGAATCCTTCAAATTTTTGAAGTTCACATTTATGAACTTTAAGACTGTATAATGTATTCTATCGCATTCTCTCGCACGTTAAAACCTATACATGTATGTGTTTTTCTCTTTTTAAAACGCTTTTAATAGCTTGGTATGTATGTTTGTTTTAACCAATTGCACAATTAAATTGAAACTTTTCACACTTATCAAGGACCGATGACAATAGCATAATTTAATAAGTTTGTCCCATTATCCTGATCAGGATCTTCAGGATTAGCGATTTTTATAAAATAACAAATCGTACTAAAAATAAGTTTTTTTTTTCAATAAATTTAATCTAAGAATACTGTGATTAACAAAAATAAACAAGATTTTATTGTAAAAAAGCATGGTGTGCTTGATGTCAGTTATATTGTTACAAATATGTTATTGACAGATGGTAAGTCATTATGAAAATATCGTAAGAAGCACCCCACGCTTTTTTACAATATAATCTTTTTTTTTTGTTAATCACACTATTCTTAATTTAAATTTATTGAAAATTATTTTCTACTTTTTAGTTTGGTTTTCTATTAAAGAGCGTCTTTAGTTCTTTTTTTAACTATTGTTTTTAATGTCGCTTTTTTGTTTCATCGAGTTTCAAATTACAACAGGGCTAAAAAAGTTTTCACTTCAAAATATTTACCAGTGTGCCAACTGTAACCATGAATTCAGCATAATTATGATTCTAGACCTCCTAGCGAAGAAATTTCGGTTATCAAAAAATTAATCAGTAATTTCATAGAAAAGTACGCGGTCTTAGTCATAATGTATGAACAACTTTTTTTTTATAAGCTGCGAATAATTTCAGCGCTACGTCTAGAATCATATGCTAAATTCCAGTTTGCACACTGGTTATTATTTTTTTCCTGTCTAGGTACATACTTGCTCCTATAAATGCACAATAACCACTTGAGTGCACATACAAAATGGAACACCAATTTTTACTGCTCACCTATTGAGTATATTGTTTAATGACAACTTGGGATTCTAGAAGAGTTCTGCACAAATATTCCAACAGCACACAACAGTAGATTAATATTTTTACTACAATTTGAGCTCTGTTATATTTATTACAAGATATCTCTCAAGTTTAAACCAATAACCCGATCATCTAAAGATAACTTGGTTAAATAGTACATATACCATGTCTTTGATATGAATTTATTAGTTCTTATTATAAATTAGAGGGACAACCCAATTACTAAAAATCTTAGGTAAAATTCATCGTAGATTTTGTCTTATCCTCTCATTGACTATATTATAATACCTAATAATGCCCGGCATGCGTTGCAATGCCTATAAGTATCTTTTTTTTTTTAAGAACCTCCAGCGTGCACACAATTTACCAAAGTTTCATCACAATCGGTCGAGACTTTTTCGAGTTTTTGCGAGACTAACGCACGGTAATTGATTTTTATATAATATATATAGATGGATTCGAGTCTAATTCGGGTTTAATATTGCCCCATGCCGCTATTTTAACCTCTAACTGGCTATCAGTTGGACATAAAACCTACATAAACATTATTTCATAACTAGCTAATGCCCGGCTTGCGCTGCAATGCCTATTTTTTTGTTAGGAATCTTCTCCGGCGCACACAACAATTTACCAAAGTTTCATCACAATCGGTCGAACCATTTTCGAGTTTTTGCGAGACTAACGCACGGCAATTGATTTTTATATTATAAAGAGAAGATAAAATAAAATTGCTACGGGAACGTCAGGATAATGGCATCTAGTTTTGGCTCATTAGAGTGAGTGACAGTACAATTTCAGTGAACATTTTAAACAATAAATGGCTTTTTAATGATTGCATATCTTTTGTTGAAAGATGCATCGAGATTCTGTTCAGCTTAGGAACAAAAAACGCATGTTAAGGGTGTCCTAACCAGCCGGCAAGATACTGCTCAATCTCTACTCGTGCTTCAATCAAGTCACTGGAATCATTCTCACTGCGTGGATACATGTTTGCACAGTGTGCAGTACCTGTAACAAATAAATTATATATTAATAATTGGCCAAGTGCGTGTCGGGACACGCACAGTGTAGGGTTCCGTAGTAGCCCGTTATCACAATATAGTACGATTCTGTTGTTCTTTATTTTGAATATAATAAAACGCCACCCGCTGGTACAGCGCCATCTAGCGGCAGTATTGTGAAACTTATGATAATTTATTATGGATTTTTAGTTTTTTTATTTCATATTTTGTTTTTCAATGCACGTCTTTACCCGTTATAAACAAGCAACTACTTCATCTTAGTCAGTTTAAAGGATTAATGCAGAGGATTTTGTATTTGGTACCAAATTATCCAACACCCAAGTTCAACGACTATTACTGCTAAACTAATAAAGTTATCTTAACCGCTATAATTTTCCTTTAAAGTTCCTGAAATGCACTATCACCGTGAATTTTTCCAGATTTTTCAAGCCAGTAGTTTAGCTTTTAGAGGAGGGGGGACGCCCTACTGGAACAAAAATTTGCACTTGAAAGTTTAATATTTTGTAAATGGTGCATTAAAACGAAAAATAATTTTAGCAACCCCCAAGTAATTTTAGATGGCCTATTCAACGATACCCCACACGATGGTGTAAACGACGAAAAAAATATTCATCCCCACTTCACATGTAGGGGAGCTACCCTAAAAAATAAGATATTCCAAAATTTTATTTTAGAATTTTGGCAGCGTAATTGATATACACACTCCTACAAAACTACAGCTTTCTAGTACTAAAGGTCTCTTGGCAAAACCTCGAACAGACAGACGGACATGACAAAACTATACGGGTTCCTTGTCAGAACTAAAAATTAGTAATATTTAGCAGTAAACTACCTATTACGCAGTTGCAGCTGTCAAATTCACTACCTCATATAAACTTATTAGAAATTAAAGTCACTTTTCAAGTCTATCTGTGTGACCGCGTTGTTTATCTAAACTCCTCAAGGGATTTTGGTGCGGGTTTCACTATCTTATTTTAGAGATTTTATCTCGGAAAGTTAATATGCATAATGCATTAATATTAACATTTTCTATTCTACAGATAAATTAAAATAATATAAGTTTAAACATTATACTTAATCCGAATACTTTGAAAATGATGGACAGGTGGTCAATGGTTGCACACACAGGTCACACTTACATAACATAATCAGCCTATAATGTTCCCACTGCTGGGACTCAGGCCTCCTCTCTTGAGAGGGAATGGGCTGTAATCTACCACGCGGGCCCAGTGCGGATTGGTGGATGTCACATGTCTTCGAATTTTTGTTCTAGGACATGCCGGTTTCCTCACGATGTTTTCCTTCACCGTTTTGAGAGCAGGTCACACTTACTTATGTCATACCATGAATTTGTCCAATTACAAGTTTCCTAGAAAAGAATAAGGAAAATCCAAAAATAGATATAATTGCGTAGATTTTTAGTTTTGTTCACCGCACCTCTAGGAATTCAACAAAAAGTCCCATTTAAATCCGACCACTAGAAACTTCGCTCTTCGTTTTGAGTACTTTTTTGTTTAATTGCATCGGAATAGAAATACTTTTAAAAGAACTATCATCAACCGATTGAATACAAAGGACAACATAAAACATCTGTTTCAAACAATGCTGCAAGATAATAAAACATAATTTAATATAGGCTGGCAGCACTAAAGATAAGAACAATGCCGTCAGTTAGTCAATGGTGACTCATAGCTATTGATAGCATTCTTTGATAACATAACATCATGCCATTCTTTGATAAATGAATGAATGTAACTCAATATAGAACTAACCTTTAATATAAATAGCAGGTGCATCATTGTCTTGAGTTTTAGTGATTCCTAATGCATGCCAAGGATCTACAGAGCCATGAACGAACACCACTCGTGACACTGCAATATCAAGGGCCCCGTAGTTGCTATTGGTCCAATCTGCAGATGCGTCTACAAATCCAGCATTGTACCTGGAATACAGTTAGATTCAACAGATTAATAAATAGTCTTGAACTCGTTATAATGTCTTAGTTGCTGTTACGCTCTGCTTCACTCGCAAGCATGTAATACTTCCTCTAGGATACTAAAGGAAATATTTCATAAACGCAGAACAGAAAAAATCCTGTGTTATACCATAACATGGTCTTTCTAACATGCTTCTCATGCAAATACATTCATTTAGCCATTTATGCGTGATAGATTAACAATCATATTGACACAAATCACCTCTTTAATGTTCTAGTAAGTATAAGGTTAGTAATGCAACATACTTACTTTTTACCAAAAACATCTTCACATTGTTGAATAAAGAAATCAAGTGTGAAATGATTGCCAAACACTTCAACTTCCCCAGAAGAAGTCTGATAGAATCCAAACTCCGTGCAGGTTTGATACATCCATTGACGAGCTGGAATAAATAGTAAACATAATATTATGGCATTAAGCCTACGTTATGGCGTTATGTAAAACCTATTGTGTAGTTAAAAACGTGTTCAATCGTAAATAAATAAAACAAATCATAAGATCTAAACTAATAAATGTGTTCACTGGTAAGAATATTTTATGACATAACTTCATCTTAATAATAAAAAAAAACATCATAATGATTTGACACTCGACTGGGTTTATTGAAAGAAAGGTGTATGAATGTCCCAGGTATAACACCACCCTTAGGTTACTGAGGAGTTACTTATACTAACATCTGCACATGCAGCATACCCATGGACTCAAGAGAACAGATATTTGCAGTATGCACTTAACCCCAGGCAAGATTAAATATTTTAAAAATGGTGCATACCTCCTTCTGATCCCCAAGACATATTCCTCAAATCTTTTATCATGTTATCATAGCTGTAGTCCAGACATGTTTGATGGCTTTTGTCCAGAATGATAGAGTTGAAAGCTGCAAGCTTCTTGTATGCAGGTTCAGATCCAGGAGATGTTAACATATTGCACACCTAGAAACAGAGTTTATAAATTAGTAGCTTTTGTAGGTCGGAAATTATTCTACAAGATCGTACTACAGACATAAAAAGTATTCTATGTCCTAACCCTGGTCATGGTATGGTCTATCTAAGTGCCAAAAATCCAGTTCTATCATGATTTATCCAAATCCTTGTGAAAAGGTAACAGACAGACAGACATTTATCACTCATTTATAATACTAGTATGTCAGTATGTATTAAAATATTTTCTTCTATTTAATAAATACAGTGCATTGCCAGTTGTGGCTTCATCATCAAAATACTTTGTGACATTGCAAATACGACAAGCTAGAATGTCCCAAGGCAAACACACTGAGGCTTAAACATACTGAAACATTAAATTCCACTTCCCTTTATATCAAACAGGAGATTTGAAAGAAGACAATGTGGAAAACATTCCTCACCGTATTTATAGTAAGATTCTTGTATTTAATATCTGCGCTTATCCTATTATCCTCATTATATTGGACCAAGTCAGCAAAGTCATCAGCAATAGAGTTGTAGAAATTCTTTATATCATTTTCAGATGCACCTTCAAAAGGCTTACACACTCTGTAAAAAATTACAATGTAAAATAATTTATTTTAGTATGAAACATTCTTTAAAACCTGTGTAAACAGCTGTTACCTGAATTCCTTCTCAACAATCTTTGGTTGAATATGCATCATTGTTGTTATCTGGTTATGCGCTGTTTTAAGTTCAGTCACACATTCTTCTCCGTGAGTTTTTTCACGCAATGCATCGACAACAACCTCATAATATTCTGAAATTGTACTCCTAAATTAGCATTACATAGAGATATCAGTGCCAACTGCAAGTGTGTAGAAAATAGATTAAAGGAAAAAGTAATCGTCACACTAATTTAATTTGTGAAATAAAGAAAACTCACCCATAAAATTAACTTTGGCCAACAACGGTCCACTGGAAGACACTGCAGCATATACAAGATGTGGATACTTTAGTCTTAGCCAGGCTGCTAAAGAGCCAGGGTATGATCCACCGAAGGCTATCCAGCGAACATGTCTCCGTAGTTTATATTTATCATTCATAGCATTAATAAAGTTTGCCAAATCCGCCAGAGCTTGGTATGATGACAAGTACTGTAAGTTCTTGACACTGATGTCTCTATAAATGTAAAACACCAATTAACAATACAGACTTTTCTACTTTTAATGATACTGTTTAAAATCTACACAGCGTAAAAAGGATACACTATGTTCATGATGCAAAAATAATTATTCATAAATTAACAATGGTATGTCAATAGTAATCAAATGAATTTTCTGCCACTTGTCCTTATTTTATCATAATGTAACTCTGTAAAAAAGACTAAATAAAATTGGGACTTACTAGTTACTATTTAGAAAGTTCACTTAACTTATTCACTAAATACTTTCCATATTTGATTTACAACCAGCAATGTCGGACTTATTATGGAAAGAGTAAAAAGATGCAGAATAATAGTGTACTCCTGTCACAAAAAATTGGTAATGTTACAAAATCTTACTCTGTAGGATGACTCTCCCCATAGTAGCGATGTTCTAGATTGATGCAAAGAGCATTGAACTTCTTTGCATAGTCAATCCAAGCCCCTTTGACCATCCACCTTGCATCAGCCGGTCCTTCACCACCAATCATCAAAAACACAGGCCCTTGTTTTTTGAAGTCATAGAAACTGTCATTTACGAAATAGCGCTAAAACAAAATATTCATGATAACAACAACTAAAATGCTGGATTTGGGCTCAAATGAGATTTCTATTATTATAGGTTGTGCTCTCCTTGAACACTAAGAATGTGCAAGCCATGTGTACCATCATTGTGCATAAATTTTAAAATATAGAAGTATTATTCTAACACAATTACAATAAAAACTACTGTAGGTTTGAAATCCAAAGAGATTTACCATTGTGTGATATGTGTGTGACCCCTAGACGAAACAGATAAGCTACTACATTGTTCTAACTAGGCATAATGATTTAATCAATCATAAAGAAAATACTCTCTTAGGCGCCGCAGTACTCAATAATGATTATTTGGTAGGTACCTGTTTCCAAGATGTTAAATCAGATGGACTTGAGTGATCCAATTTTTGTTTGAACCATTGTGCTGGAGGTAACTGTTCACCGTTATATCCTCCTGGAGCTCCTAAATTGCCTCCTTTGCCTCTACCGAGTCGAAAATGTTTAGCACCATGGGCCACATAACATAAACATAACAAACATGCTAATGTAGGGGACCGCATTTTCTCAATGCAAAGTAATTTTGTCGATGTGTAGCCTTAGACTGTTGTTTTACATTTGCACAATAAAATATGACCGTAATCAGCCAGCCCGTAATCAGTAAGTTCACAACAATTTATTAAACTCTGTGACCCACCGGCTGTCACTGTCACAGTCACAGATAACTTTAAACCACAGAGTAGGTACTTCATACTCTATAACATCGCT
Organism: Griposia aprilina; assembly: GCA_916610205.1. NCBI lineage: Eukaryota > Metazoa > Arthropoda > Insecta > Lepidoptera > Noctuidae > Griposia > Griposia aprilina. The sequence continues at coordinate 10,637,390 of OU744283.1, forward strand.
GTACTCTGTGCGGCTGTATACATAGTCTGTGGCGGCTATACAATAGAATAGAGTCACAAAGTTTTGGGCTGCCAGGCTTTTGGGCACTTATCCCATTGACAGCGATGCGGACGAATTTTTTGATGCCTTATGAGCTCTTCCCTTACATTATACTCTTGTAAATAGTAGGTATATATATTTTAGTTCTAGCTTGTCTAATGTAATCTATGATTATGATAATTTTATAATTCCTATTATATACGTGATGGTTTAAAATATGAAGAAAAAAAGTTACAAAGTTACTATACTCTATGGTGCCACAGAACATTATTATTCCTAGCCTGTGGGCCTAAAATGGACGCTTTGGCAGAATCCTAATATGGTCTGCGTACAATTATTATCCCGCAATTCACCTGTTTGACAGTTTTGTATGAAGTTTCGTAAAATGGTCCACAAACTAAGCATTGCTGTGATGAAGTCTAATGTCAAATAGCAGCTGTCAAACAGATGAATTGCGGGATATACGAATTGTACGCAGATCATATTATGATTCTGCGATAATGCGTCTATTTTAAGCCCCCTGTGCTCCTAGCGGATGATGATGATGATGATAATGATCATGATGTTTGATACTCATAACGGGCTGTGTCGATCGGAACCACAAAAGACTATTACTCCACTGCGGGATACGCTCAGACCGCAGCGCGGGTGGCGCAGGGAGTAAGATCTCAAAATTACAATAGGTCAGTCAGCATGTAATACAGTGCAGAACTACCAGGGTATCTAATGTTCTGTGAGAATTACAGACACTGAGTGGGATGAGACTGACTACGGAACATTTATTATCCATCAAAAACATAAATGTGAAAATGAAAGAATATGCGTGGCTGCCTTCGCCGCCAAAAGATTTGAAATCTAAAGTGTGCCAAGTTCTACAGAACCTTTAGATTCAGATTTAGATTTCAATTATTTTTAAGACTATAAGATAATCCTGAAATGTACTTATAAGAACATACAACATTCAAAAGTAAATGTAAGACACAATTTCTATATATTTTTGCTACAACAATGTTTGCTTTTAAAAAATATAACTTCTTAATTCGATTTATTTAATCGCATTTATATTTATTACAGATTCTACAAATAATATTAATAGTATTTGTATGTGCATCTAAATAAATAAAACGAAGGAAAAGAAGCATAGGGCATCAAAAAAATGCGGGGCAGTCTTTGGGGACTGCCGATAGAAGTGAAAACTAAGTAACTTGTGAATTGTACCGTCGAAGCGAACGGTGACAATGACGCGAGTTACACGCTTTTTGTTCACAGAAAAAGTGCTCAATGCGCCTAAAGAAGTTTCCCTTCAAAATTCGTCCGCATCGCTGCCGACAGGAAAAGTGCCCAAAAGGCTGGCAGCATTGCTACGTTGTATGGCGATGCTGATTCTTTAGCCAAAATATAGGCCAACCCTCTGGTCACGTGAAGAGTCGACCAACCGCTTGGCGATGTCTCCAAAAACCAAGTGGGCACTCGGACCCCACGGCCCAAATGTTTCAACCCTAAACGGCTCGAACATATAACTCCCAAAATGTTTCGAATATTTTCTCCGTTTGAGGTTTTCCGCACCTGCAGCAGCAACCCCAGCACAACCCGCCGTACTAGGAAGATGGGATGGCGCAAGGGTATCGATACATGTTGCATCCCACACCAAAGGCCTGCCTTACTTCCAGGGCATTAGGGTCATTCAGTCTGGTCTCTTCCCATCGTCGCGTGCCAAACCGTTGGGTTCTAAAGCAGCTAGCCCCCGGTGGTGATAAGAGCACGGTGGATTATGTCATTAATGCTAGCGTGCCGTGCTATCCGGCCTGCGCTGTTACTGCAAGATAGGCCATGGTGTTCGAGACAGTCGACAGCTTCACCGTACTGGCAGCGATGCGGAGCCCCGCAAGGACCGCCCAAACGCAGACAAGTAGCGAGCCGGAGAGTGGTTTCACCCAGCAAAGTGCATATGTTGGGTGACGGTAGTGCCTGAAGCCAGAGGCCCGACTCCCATTCTCCCACAGCCAGCAGACGGGCACGCTCAGTAGTATTGGAATACGTATTGATAAGTTTATTCCGTACCAACCTACCGTTCGACGTACTTCAGAGTCAACCAGGGAGGAGCTTAAATTTTCCTGGTTAACTTTTCGGTGCTGTAGACAGAGGACAGGTACGCTAATATTGGTAGTTTTGCGGACGCCGAGACCACCAAAACGGATGGGTAGTGTGGCTTGAAGCCACGCTCGGTCGTCCAATGTCACGTTTAAAATGGATGTTACTGTGCTGCGAATAATTTGGTCAATTTGGTCAACAGATGCGGCTGCTTCCTTATAGGGGAAGAACGTAGTAAATATATAAAATTTGGGCTAAAAGAACAATATCTAATCTGGGTGAATGCCGAATGTTAATTAATTTTGGAGAGTCTGTCCGAAGTTTCGTTAAAGTTTTTGAACTAAATACATAACTTCTATACAAAACAGATAACTTACGATAAATTGAAGCTCAAGATTGAACTTGGATAGTTTTCACATACAACTTATCATATATTTGGCTAATCAAGTTACATTGCGATAGGTTACATTAAGTTACATTGCATTGTTATATTATAAGGTCAACATATCTTACCCTTCTAAAAATTTGGTTTGCTGGTAAAAACCAGCCAAGACAAAAATATCTTGAGCTTCAATTTATCCTAAGTTTTCTGCTTTGTATGTATAAATATTACGACTTTTCAAAAAGAAGTTATATTTATAAATAGCAAACATTGTTGTAGCAGACAAAATCAAGAAATTGTGTCTTAAAATCCTAAATCTATTTAACATAATTAAAATAGTGTTTGAGTTACATATTAATGGGTTAAAAATGTCTCCAAATGGTTCGTGTAATATAACACCTGGCTGCTGCGTCCTCGCCATTTCCTTTTTTTTTGAACTTGGCTTGACCTTGACACGCTTCCGCGTGTCTAGATACCCCTAAAGGAGAGACTGACTGAGACAAGTGAGACAACTCAATCTGATATTTATACAAAACAAAGCCGGTACCAGACATAGTGCCAGAGGCGCCGAGTTCTTAGAGTCAGGCACATAGCATTTGAGCCTGAGATTTATTCGAAACTTTTATATAATATTATACCTATACTATTTATCTTCCATATATTTTCTATAATTTCTGAGAAAATAAAATCGGTATTTTTAGTCTATGGCACGTTCCCCTCAGCCCTCATTTTATTAAATTGGCGAGATTGTCAGGTTGCCAAGTCAGGCTTCAGCCAACATTCCAATTTCCATCACTTGCGAATGCGATCGATCGCGGGCAAGGTGTAGTTAAATCTAGTAGCAAGCGCTCGGTGGGTTCGAAAATGGCTCTATTCAGATATTCATCTCTATTGCCAGAGGTGCAGGTAAATATACTGATATACTCTTCTAGATAATCCAAAGTGTTATCTAATAATGTTGCATGCTATATATTTTGTGAACTTTTTATAACCTTCTTGCCCACATTTTGGGTTCGAAGTTATGTAATGTGAATGAAAACTATTTTGGGAATAACTGCAGGTATGTTGCATCCCGGTAGTCTGTATATTCCAATATCATAGTACCTACAAATCGCCGTAGTTTATAAATACCTATTATTAATCGTCATTTACGACGCGACCGGTATACTGTCAGTAGCAAAGGGCATGCAGATTTCCAGCGGGAAATTCCGGTCATGATGTTTTATATTTTTTTTTAATATTATCCTGTTGCTGTCCTATAGCAGGGTCCTTAACTTGTACATAGCTAGTAGCTATAGGCCATTTTTTTATATCTTTTATACATTATGAAACGCAATAAATTAATATGAATAAAACAATAGTACCTTTTGCCCGCGTGAAGGTTGGAAATTATCCCAGGGGATTGTAATACCGGGTTAAAATGTTACCTATAGCCTAACCCAGGCAATGGTCTATCCGTGTGCCCATCCAAATTCGTTCAGCTGTTTAACCGTGAAAAGATACTAGGCCGACAGACTTTCGCATTTATAATAATAATGTTATATTAGTAGTACATTGTCTATCATTTTACTACCTAAATTGACTATAAAATAAACAGGAGGTTCATAATTCCATTTTGTGTGTTACCTCATAAATCTCCTGCGTTTCTGCACTGTATTGGAAGATTCTTTTTGTATTTGAAAGAGTCTACATTCAGTCAGATCTCATATTAATTTAATGAGGATCTTATGAAGAACTTCAGAGATAGAGCTTAAAACTCCTCAATGTTAACAAACACTTCCATACAAACTTTCATCCCCTATTAAACCCCCTTATGGGTGGAATTGTCAAAATAGGAAAAACATTAATGTTTTCTTCCATGTTTAATTTCATGCCTATAACTTTGAAAATTACAGATTTCCATACAAACTTTAAACCCCCCAGGAAGAATTTCCATAAAATGCTGTTCTCATCGGGCACCTACATCACTTAAAGAACTTATTTGCCATAATATTTAAAATTTGTAGGTTTAATAGTTCTTGAGATTTCATGATTAGTCAGTGGTTTTTTCCATTTATATCTAAATAGATTCACTGGATGATTGCTTGCAGTTGAGGTAATTAAAATTAATATAAGGTTGAATAATTTTTTTATTTGTTTTAAATTATATTCACACAATGAAGGTATTGCATGACACATGCCAAAATGACTGCACAAAATCAATTAGGTTTATGCCAATATTTAAAATATTATATTAACAAAATTTCAATAAAGAACACCAATCCAACTATTAAATTTGTTGGTTGGTGCATTATGCACAATAGTTAGGTCTTATCATCTTCAATAGTCATGACTCATTAGTTCATTTATTGATATTTAAATTGTACTTATATTTCTTTAATATTCCCTTGCACTTTGTTGTATTAATGATTCCAAATTATATCAGTTTTGACCAGAATTCAGCCATGTTGACAAGACTAGCATTGGCCCCTGCAAAGGTCTTTCATAGAACAGGTGTTATTGCAAAGAGAGCACAGCAAGAGGTGCGGCATCAAGCATACACTTGCCAAGACATAATTATATTTATGATGTCTAGCTAAACAATGTTTTTCCAATCATTTACCTGCCTTAGTTTAATATAAATAAATTATTCTCATCAATTAAGTTTTTATAAAACCTTCTGGCAATATGGTACAGGAAACAAACTTATTCTTTAAACATAAAATAATATTCCTGATTTGATTGTGACCTACCCTGCCCTGTTCACTTTTAATCTCTTATTGTCTATATTAAATCCAATTTGTTTATGGAATATTATCACCTGCTACTGTGTCTATGGTTACATAATTTGTTCTTGTTAAAATTAAGTATCAAGATAATTATATTGTACTTGCGTGAAAAACTTAAATCAGAGTTTGTTGCTAACACAAGGTTAAAATGACAATATTGTATGACAAACTGTCAATTTAACTTCGTGTTAGAAACTAACTCTGAGTTAAGTTTTTCATGCAAGTGGGCCTTAATCTTATCACAGACAATATAATAATATGACAGTTTTAGGAAGTACTGGATTAAACTTCTTAACTGTAATGATTGATCCATTATGGAAATTGTACTGTAGTCATGTGAGTTTTGCACAAAGTATGTGGCAATGGCCTTGGTCAATCTATGTCAGTGTCACGCAAGGTGGCGCTTGTTGGCGTGATAACTGATGTCACTCGCTGTGCAGCGCGCGGTTCGGCGCCTCCTCTGTCACGTGAAGCTACTACATGAACTTCATACGCAAATTTTACCGCTACTGTGTTATCACGAGCCGCTCATTGTGCAAGCACACGCGCCACACGTCAAACTCGTACGAGATAGCACTATTCGTACACACGACGACATACCTACAAGCTATACATTTCCAGTTTGAGCTGATCTCGTATTGTATAGTCTTTTCTCCTAATGAGAAGTCGGCTTATACTGGAAATGTATAGCTTGATATGTCGTCGTGCGTACCTTTTCGGAATAACACTTGACTTTACAATGTCAGGTGAATACTATTGTTCTACATGAATCTGATTTACATAACTAGGTAGGTAAAGTTCGTTCGGACGACTGTTTGAATGTTACCACACATCCTCAGCCCGGAACTTAAGCTTGTATTTATCGTTATCGATGGCGTCGTGACGCGTTATCGTTATCAGTAAACTGTGTAACAGAAATCCTCGCAGTGACATTCACGATACGTGTCCTCTGCTATGCCCCAACTCTAAAGATAACCATGCAGGTCAACCCGCGCTCGCAGCGGGCACACGCCCAAATGTTCACGATTATTATAGGCACATGTTAGATATATCGTTCACATATTATCCTCTACATTATGAAGACTTGTATTGGTTTAATTTGGAGAATTTCCTAAAACAAAACATAGATTACCTAACGCGGATCTAAAAAAAAACCAGCGAAGAACGTTGGTTACTATGACGCACATGTTCAAGGTTGCGTTAAGCTATGGCTTCTAGTGGTACAACAAAAACTAACTGCGACTGCCTGGTTGGAAATAAAGTTTTACAAACTCGTTACCAATACATTTCCTACCAATACATCTCAAACTAATACATAGCTTAAAATACGCTTAGAAAATTTACGAAATCGCATACTTCGTAGGTATCGCGGCGGCGGTGGCGTCAGTTGTAAGTCTATTTATTATACAATATGGTTTCATTGTATTAAAGTCTACGTGATACTGATAAGGAATAGTAATAACGCGTGTGTTAAAAAAAATATAACACTAGAACAAGTACTTCTATCATTTTATTTTGGGAGATTATAGTTTTTCCTGTGTAGGCATGTAAAATGGCGGGCAGTAGCTACCTACATCAATAATCTCATCAACATTTCACTTATCGATGTAAGTACGTCTCTTTTGATTTCAAATTACCACTGCTATCAGATCGATCTTATCGAATAGTGCGTCAGTATGAAGTACCAAGTTATTACTTATACTCTATGGCCTCTTTCAAAGAAAATATGTTGATTTGCAATTGCAAGACTGAAACTTGGTAACAAGTGTGTTAACTTGCCCTAAGTGAAATGCTAACATCTGCTGTTCATCGCAAATGTCTAATAATTCTATTACGCAATCCTAGTAGGTAGGTACCTAGAAACTATAACACGTTAGCTTCGTTCATTAGTAGTACTATTATTGATCGAAGCACATAAGCGATTATTTGACAATGGCGGTACGAATTCATGCATTTCCCAATAATAATATCGATAAATTCACTTTACTGAATAAATGATTAAAATATTTCAATCCATGCCGAGCAAATAGCTCATTGTGTGGATGCTGGTTGTTGGTTATTAAATATTATTAACGTCTACTATGCAAAGGCTCTTAATGAGTAAATGCATAGGTATGGTAGGTAGGTACTTAAAATATTTTAAAAGTATTTGAAACAAGTAAAGACATAATTTTATTATGATAATCACTTATTTACCTAGCGTCCATGCTTACAACGCGGAAGCTTAATTTATATTGCGATAACGACAACCGTTTGACCTTATGTGGTGGATCGATGATCGACACGGTAGAGATTTTAATAAATCCACTCAGTTTTTGTAGTTCAGCCTATTATACTTCAAACTAGATACGCCACACAAAATTCTGCTCCTTTAATATATTACGAATTATATGAAAAAAAGTTGATTTTCTTTCGATCTTGTTTTATTCATAATGAAGGTTAACTTGGTTTTCCGCTGAATTTCCACTCGACGATTCTATGTCGTCATCTACTACCTACCTACTTGAAGAAGGCTGAATTAATTAAACAATATTTTTGTTTCGTTTCTTAATTTTTATGTAAAACTCATCGCGAAGGTAGGTTTCGACGCGTTTACAATGTTAATGGTAAAACCTGATTTTATTAACGAGCTCAGGCCTCCGGAACGGATCAACATCCGTTATGCCTAGGTACTACTACATTTTTCTCAATTTTTTTACAGAATTTCGGCGTATAAGATTCAAAAATAGGTTGTACAACTTTGTACTTTAGTGAACTAACTAACACTGATAGTTAACTAAATGTACTTCTCAATAAAGTACCTATGTACGACACTGTTTGGTGATTACATCATTGCTAGGAAACCTTTTATTATAAGTACCTAATAATTAACCTAGCGTCAATTTCCTAGAAGCTCTAATAACTCTGAGAGCTCTTATAGTGTTTAGTAACCAGCCGCACCCGAGATTCCGTCCAGAGGCAAAAATGTATTTCACATGACTGTGAGGAAAAATCCTCACAGTCATGTGAAAAAAAAAAAATTGCCACCAGACTATTATTTTATTCTCTGACGGTACCCAATCATCAGTTTTACGTCGTGGGAGGCGTTCCCCAAAAATATCTAACAGAGAAGGTACTCCTTAACACTTTGCGGGAGGACACTAAACGCCCCCAGACGAAATAACAATAAAACTTCTATTGTGTCTCGTTCAGTGTCCTTCAATGGGTTAATCTATTCAGCCCGGAGATACGGCCAATGCCGTGGAAAGTTTTCTTTTGTTTCCCTGATGGATTGAAAAAACCGGCCGCAGTAATTACTTTATCTATATCTTCTATCCATACTAATTTTATCAATTGAAAAGTACTTCTCTCCGTCTGCATGATACCTTTTCACGCCTAAACCACTGAACGGATTTCGATCAAATTTGTCAAGGAGATAGATGTCATCCTGAAGAAGGACATAGGCTTCTTTTTGTCTCAAAAATAATCCTAAAGAAAGTGATATTTGGGATGAATATGAATATTAAAATTTATGGTTTTGGTAAGAAATGAAGAATTAAGTGTTTCAGCGTTTTTGTAAAATCATCCCCAAGGGGGTTAAATAGGGTATGGTTTTAAAATTCACAGCTAATATTGAATTTTTGGAGTAATTATTTTCTAGAGATTAAAGGTATTGGAAATATAATCATAGTTCACATGCATCCGTAACATATTAGTCTATAGATAAAATCAGATCACTCGATCCAAATTTATTACAAATTAAAGTAAAAAAATAACCTTTCAGTCGGTCAATGACTGCATTAAAATACGGTGATAATATTGAAATAATAATTATTATTTTAAGTAAGACATTTAGAATGATTAAAACCTGTTTTTTTAATAGGGGATTCGTGTTTATATCGTCATGAAAGTAGAACACTGACGGTTTTGAAAAAAATACGAGAATCACTTTTTACTATATTTGGATGTTACATCATAAAATAATATTACTACATTTAAAAATATATATAAATAAAGTGGATTGCAAATTAAACAGTCGGTATACTGACGGATTAAAAAAATTACGTCAAAAAATCTATTAAAAATATTTTAAATGGCTGCCTTGTAAAGTTTAACATGTGTCAGATTCGTCACTGTTCTACGATTATGACGATATGTTAGTTTATTTGGAAGAATTCTAACACGTGGTCCTATTAACTCAAAACTCGGTATTTATACTTAAGACCGAAGATAAACCGTACATCAGGGTTTTTCATAAACTACCCCGGTAACGAAGTAAAAATGGGTAGTAAATGTTAGAGAAGGGATTTTATTGCGTGGCTTGATTAACAAAAACATTGGTACAAATAACCTATAATTATGTCAAATAATAGAAACGTCGCAAACGATTTTTAAAAACTTAACCACTTTATATCATGTATGCTAAATATGAAGATAATTTTCTATTGATCAATCAACTTTATCATTGACGTGAACACTTTTAGTTACGAAGATAATCATACATTTTCGAAAAATACCTTTAAAAGAGGTGGTTAAATACGAAATCTACGTGGAGGAAGTCGCGGGTGAAAAGCTAGTTTTTCATAGTTTAAACTAATCTTTGCGGTCGATAAAACTCAATACTTTGCATGCGTAAAAACACTGACATGCAATATAAAAAAGCCACTTGCAAAGTGTCTAAAGCAATCTAAACCACACAAGTTAGTTTCATGAAGTAAAAAAAATCTTGAAAACATTATTATGTTGCACATTAAAACCTAATTACATTCTGGCCCGTTCGAAGTCATGGATAGTTTTTTTTAATTTGTTTTTGTCACCTTTCATAATTTTGGATTACTTATTTATTGAATACTTACTTCTATTTTCACGTTGATTTAATTATTGTTTTTAAAGTTTTTAACTAAATCTGCTTTTGGCAGACGTTGACTTGTAAATAAAGGTATCATCGCGCCTCTCACACCCGAATAATGTACCAGGATCATCTCTATGGTGCAATCGGCAAGATCTCAGAGATAAACGGCCAGAACAATGGGTGTGAGACATTCTACTGTCCGACAAGTACTTCGGAGGTTTAGGGAGACTGGACTTAAAACTAAGATGACCAAGCAATGGCAAGCCAAGGTGCACAACGGCCCGAGAAGATCGATTCATTGGTTCAACGAAGAACAAATGACATCAGACGGGAGTTGCGATGCAGCAACAACTTTTGCAGACCCGAAGGGACCCAATCAGTGAGTGGACAGTCTGGAGTCGTCTTGCAGAAGCCAATTTAAAGCCTTACGGGCGAGCAATTGGCCCAAAACTGGAACGGCATCATAAAGTTGCAAGATATAGCCCGTGAGCACGTCGAATGGGGTGAGGGGTATCAAATAGGGCAGAGAAATGTTCTCTGATGAATCGAGGTTCGTGTTGTATAATCATGACGGGAGACGTCGAGTGCACAGACGGCCAGGAGAACTTTTTCCACAAGCATGTTTCGAAGAAAAAAACCATACGGGGGACGTTCTGTACACGTGTGGGCCGGTATTTCTTTAGATGGTCGCACGGCGCTAGTGCCGACTGCCGATAGACGAATGGCAATCTGACCGCTGTGAGATACGTAAACAAGATTCTCAATGAACAGCCGTCCGTATTTGATAAATATGGGCGACAATGCATTGTTTATGCACGATACTGCCCGGTCCCACGCAGCTCGTGTGGTAAACGAGACATGAGAATCCATCAAATGGAGTGGCCAGCGAGAAGCCCTGACCTAAACCCTATCGAACATGCCTGGGACGAGCTTGGCAGACGTGTTAGAAGCCGAAATCCACCTCCAGTCACACTTCATGTTCTGAAAAATGCACTTATTGAGGAATCTGGTACTCAGCATGCGTAGCATAGCCACTATAGAAACGGAAGACAAAATGGCAGATTGTAGAAAGATTTCTACGGTGAGAAGTCGAAATTCAAGAAAAGAATGACTTTTTGTTAAGTGATTTAGCCTCTCTTCGTAGAGATAGTAGTGGTCATGCTACGCATGCTGCATGCTAAATCGTGTAGAAGCCGTATTGAGAGCACGCGGAGGCAATGCGATATATTTAATAATTAAATAATTAAGTTACAAATTCGTAAATTGATTTTTGTACCGTATCACATTTTTTTTTTTACGATTTGGAATTTTTGAATGCACTATTAAAAAAACATTTGAATGTTGCTTTTCACTTCAAGAAGCTATCTTGCATGGTTTTGGAAATATTTCATGACAAGTTACTGGCGTTTTTTATATTGCTCGTCAGTGTATTCATCCGAACTACAGAACAGTGAAAGGTAAACTAAAACAAAGTTACTACTGCGGCTGTAAACGTGTAACAGAAAATATCCCATATCTCAAAACTATGATATAAATAAAAGTCACTTAGAAACATAGACTTTTTCATTATGGATTCCAATGATACCCCACGCGCTCAAGTGCATAGTTTTTTTTTTCGTAATTCACTACACCATTGTTTAGCGGTGGACAGGATACACATTCTTTCCAATTTTCATCGATATAATGCAAATAGTCTCCGAGTGAAATGGCTTTGTAGCATCCGGACGGACGAACATAACGAAATTATACGGTTTCCGTTTTGGAAATTTGGCTACGAACCCTAAAAATTGTTCGATAAACAATACTCTAGCTCGATAGAGGATCACAATTTCACGAACAAAACTTATTTCTCAACTATCGACGTCTCACGCACAACACTACGTTTGCATAATACCTGCACATCTACAAGGTCAAATTAAATTAGCTAGCGAAACTCTAGACGTGGTGTCGATATCAAAACACAACACAAAAAAAGGCCCTTTTTGTGTCTACGGCCGCTGGTAGTGTAGTTACTTGAAGAATGAGTTGCGAAAATCTGTATTTAAAAAAAAATACATTACGTCTGTGAAGTTTCGCAATCGTTTTGAATTTACACTCCGTGGCTGGTTCAACGATGCTAGTCCAACATAGGTAAATTGGAATATACTCTGACGGTTTCTCTACACTCTGTTCTTTAGTAAGAGCTAGGACCATTTTTAGCCTCATTAAAATGATAACAGCTGCCCGTTCTTTTTGTGTTTTTAAATGCTTTTTAATGCCATTGATAACAGCTATCTCGTAATCGCATTTAATAGGAGTCTTGTCTAATTCGAAATGTTGTTCGATAAGATCAAACAAGTGTTCGTAAGTTTCTTCTTTCTTAACCTTTTAAGCGCTTGGCTAAATATCAATCGCCGTGCCCTAGCGCGCGGCAACAAATCGATAAAATAATACCTACAATAAATAAGGAGGAGCAATCGTTGTATCGATAAAAAAATAGTCAACAAGTTCTTTTTTGTTTTTATTTTAAAGTAGCCTTAAATTAAGTATATAAAAAGATATAAATAATATGAACAGTCACATCTTGCCACCATTACATCACAATATTTAAAAAAGATTTCGATTTATCAAGGAGTTACCTAAACCCAACGGAAGTCTTATTTATACCTATACCTACTGAATAATATACAACTAACCTAAGAAGTAATTGGAATAGGTACTTGCCTCTCCATCACTTCCACTTTCTTCGACATATTCGAATAATTCCGCTTCGTCGTCACACTCGTCACCTTCTAATATTCTTATTAATTCCTCAGTAGTCGTCATTATTGAAATGTGACTATTTTGTCGACAATGAATGCACAAATACCCACGAACAACATTAATGGAAATTTCCATTCGTTTGATCCGCTTGTGACGTAAGCAATGGTCGTATTAACGCGACAGCCGCGCTATACTGACTAGAGAAATGTGGTGCAAGCATAGGCGTCTAGGCATGGGAACTAACGTCGAATGTTGTCATTATTCAAAGACCCTGAGGGATATTTTTCTTATGAATAATAAGGGAAAGAATTAATAACACAAGGCAATATGTTAAATAAACTTTATTTTGTATGACACTGTTTATTTTATGCTGAATGATGCATTATACCTGATTATTTAACTGTTTGTTATTTCGTTTTTAAAATACGCATTGCATTGTATCCCATCTCTAAGGTAGTATTTATGCGACGCGCGCGATAGGCACCGAAGAAAAGTCCAAGCTGCCAATTACTTATTTGTGTTTAAGCGTTTTCAACACTTAGAGCTACGAGACATAATTTTAAGTAGATAATTGTTGTAAATAATATCTCTATTTAATAATGGTTTTAGTAGTACCACGCAGTTAATAAAACGAAAATAGGCCAAAAATGTCATGAATGTTCTCTGTCGCAGAAATACGACACGAGCGGTAGGGGCACGGAAATATGAGTCGCATAAATGCGACACAGGCGGTCAAAAGCTTAACAGGCAGTAACGCCGAGTTTGCAAAAATACATAAAAACGTCAATTCAAGAGGCCTCGGGTACTGGCCTAGTTTTATTGTTGTCACATCCATCTTGACAGACAAGGAGTTCGTTGGCAAATATTTCTGCGATTACAAGCTCGTTCACGTTTTGGAATTCAGTATTACGAAAGTTTAAACATTTGCGACGAGCCCTGAATAATGTCTTTCTTTGAATTTAAATCTGCTGCCTATTGAATTTAATCCATTACCTAAATACTTAAAAAAAGTCTGAACTGGCTTCGCTTTTTAGGAAACAAATTTCTTGCTTATGTCCATCACTTGGTCAACTTTATTTTTACCGAAATCAGCTTTGCAACGGTGTTCTTTTCACCGACGTATTTTAATTTATTATAATGCGCATTGTACATCTGCATAGCGTTGACCCTCCTTTATTAATAACATTCAAATTCCACCTGTAACCGTTAATCAGCAGGACAACTGTTTTTCTCTTGGCTTTCAATAATAACACATTTTGGATTTTCATACAGCATTTATATACAATTTGTGCTATGGTACCTCTTTTCATTTTACCCCTGATCATAAAAACAAATCCAAGTACGAGTATCCAGGCTGTCTCCATGCAATATGAAAATTTACAGAGCATAGAATATTCGCGCCGGTAGAGTCTAGACATGGCATTAGTAAAAAAAATCGTGGCCTCGAAAGAGCGTTGAGCGCACAACTTCTACCACGGACCGCCTTAATAGCCGTCAGTTTCTTTATGTCATTTGTGTCGTAGTTCAAGGAAACTGTGACTCGCTTGTTTTGTATGAGAAGTATTGACAATGCTGCCTTTAGCAGCGGCCGCCGAGGCGTATAAGCGCTCTTTGCTAATAAGATGTACCTATTGCTAACTAAACATTTTCGTTACTTAGACGTATTGATCGGAGGCAGTTTTTAGCAGGACACCACGCCAACTGATCGTGATAATTTGATAAATGACCGTGAATCTCGTAGGTACTTTAGGAAGTCATAGAAGGGCCTTCCATTTTAATATCCGTAAACCAAATTGTGAGACAACATATTAAAATGTAACGAGCTGGCCTCGGTAAGTCTCTGTTTACATTAAACGTTAAAATTTTCCTTATATGACCCCACTATTCAGAACTGTAGGATTTGTCAGTTTCTTCGAGGAAAAAACGTTCTTGTACCTATCGGATGCCATTTACGTAATTGTTTGGCCTTATTCCCACTGACCTTACTGCGCATGCGCCATGTCCTCGTTCGCTGTAGATTACAAGCGCGACAATGGGGATGCCCGCATTCTGGTGTCTTATTGCCCATTGAAACACTTGAAGATGATGCTAATTACTTGCCATAAGCAGGAGTATTCAATATACCGCATTCCATTTCTTTCTAGCTAGGGTACCTACTTAATTTTGTCAGAGAAACACCGCATATCTTATCATGTTATCAGTTTCAACAGTAAAACTAGCATGTGCATAAGGATTGAAGGCCATTCATACTTCTATACTAATTATTATAATTGCGAAAGCTAATCTGTCTATCTGTTACTTTTTCACGGTTTAACGGATATACAAGCACAAAGGTAGACCATGACCTTGTTTAGGACATAGGATACGTTTTATGCCGGTAGTACATTCCCATGGGATGATTTCCGACCTCCACGCGGGCGAAAGCTAGTCTTCTTAATAAAAATCTAAATTCATTCATTAATTTACTGACAGACAATGCACAGCTGTCTGTCAGTGTCGCTGTGTGTGTTTCTAAGCTATCTACATATTTGTTATAATAGTGGTTACATAAATTACTTCAGCGTCTTCTAGTTGGGCTTGGGATCTAACAAGTATCCTAACATCCAAGACAAAACCGTACGTCTGGTAGGCACTATTAATTATATAATATGAACGAACTGATCAAGGTACTTATAATTTTTTGTCGAGCTACACTGAGATATGTAATGGAAGGAACTTCTGCTCAATTTTATTTAAATTGTAATTGTAGGTTTTTGAATGGCATTGTGGTACATTTCGAAATATTTAGATGTTGACTATTCGTATGATTCTTAATAGACTCGAAGATTTTCAATTCGTCGGCATAATAATAAGAATTTTGAGTATTTGAAGCAATCATAGACGTGATTAATACATCGAATGTATAAGACCCCTCTTATTCATTCGATTTATTAATCGTGTCTATTTTGGGCCCTGCCCAAAATCAATAAATAAATAACTTTTGAGTTCTGTTTATAACATAAGACGAGAACCAACCAAGTTATATTATGCTAATCTTGTTGGCTGTAACTCATGGTCTACCTTGTCGGAACCTTTTCAGAAGACTTCATAAACAGCATCAACTTGAACTGGGTGGTGATCCATGTTATTAAATAAATAATCCCCGAAAGTAAGCAAATTTGTAGTTGTGACTTACTTTTAATAAATCCGTGCTGTTGGCTCTTTATAATTTTTCTGGAAAAGTGTTTTGCAACCAACATCGATTGAAAATAATAAGAAGAGAAGAAGTTATTCGTAGTCTTTTGGAAGAAGTAACCGGGCAGGTCATCTGGTCCTGCAGCTAAGGCTTTTAAAGAATTACTTCGTTTTCGCTTATCGTTCTTTTTGACTTCTTTTCCTTTTCTTCGGCTCCTAGCATTATGTTAAATAGCCTGATTTCCTCAAAAATAAGATTAGCGCGTTCATACAATCAAACTCTTCAGCTTTATTATTTGTATATTCTATAGACTAGCTTCTGCCCACGGCTTCGCCCTCGTGGGTGTCGGATATTATCCCACGGGAACGTACTACCGGGATAAAAAGTATCCTACATGTTAATCCAGGTTATAAACTATCTGTGTTCCTAATTCCATCCAAATCCGTTCAGTAGTTTTTGCGTGAGAGAGTAACAAGCATCCATCCATCCATCCTCACAAACTTTCACATTTATAATATTAGTAGGATATAGATTTTTCAAATCCGATGATTTTCTTTGGATCATTAGACCTTTGGTCTCTATAAGACATTGTAAACGAAATACCAGCGATTGCCCTTGGAATTCGAGATATAACTCCACAGGTATTTTATATTTTTCATAATAGCTGAACGAAGTTCCTTAACGTGGCTAGCGGTAGGAGTTGACTGGTACAAATGGTCGCGTCCGGAAAAAGCGATATGCCCCTCAATGCGACTCGATCTCTCTCTTTCTGTATCTTTCTATTATACGAGTATACGAGTGTGTATGCGAGTATCGCGTAAGGAACTTCGTTCCTAACGGTGGTCCCCCGACCGCACACTTTTTTACTTTCCGTAGACTTGATGTAGTTATTATAATGCTCTCTTGATGGCAATTCAAATCTACGCCTATATATGTAGATAGAACTAAATCTTAAATGTTGCGGAAAGATATCCATTTTTATCCAGGCTCTGCTTTTGTGTAAAGTAAAAAACTTAAGTAGTCTTTTTGTAGCTCCAAAGACGATAGGTATCATAAAATCTAGTCACTCTAATTTGCAGACAAACCGCTTAAAAGCTCATGCCAATATACATTGAGTAATTCTAGTATGGACTGAGGGTCGCAAAAAGGATTTTTGAAAATTCATTCCCTAAAGTGGTCAAATAGGGGATGAAAGTTTGTATGAAAATTCGTCTATTTTGCTGATTGAAAATCCCATCAGGCACACTGCTTGTCATGCATATAATTACTTACCTGATCATCTCAGCTCTATCATCGTCTTGAAGGGTTTAAAGACGTTGATATGATTTATAATGTCAATCAGGTTAAACTCTGACCCGCGCTGACCCAACGATGTTCACTTATTGATTGAATCGCCGCTGCTATGATTGCGCTCATCGAGTTATTTATAAACAAGCACTTCCACTTCCATACGCGGAACTACGAGGGGCGTTCAATGTATTCTCGATGAGGGAATGAAAAAAAAAGCGTAAATTCAATTAAAATTTATTTAATTTTTCAATGTAATCCCGATTACCTCAATGCATTTATTACATTTCGAAATTAACTTTTCAATACCCTGTAAAACATAACTTTCTTATTTGTCTGAAAAATGCGCATTTACTTCCGCCTTGAGCTTTTCATCATTGGAAAATTGTTTCCCACGAAGGACTTTTTTCAAATTAGGGAACTTATAATCACTTGGGGCTAGGTCCGGGCTATAGGGTGGGTGGTAAATTTCTTCGAAACCAAAATCTCGCACAGCAGCCTTGGAAACACGCGGTGCACGCGCCCTGTAGACCGAGGCATTGTCGTGAAGAAGCAACACACCGATGATGGTCACTTTACCCCGTCTTTTTTCTTTAATCGCTTCCCGTAAATTTCGTAAAGTGGATACGTATGATGCTGCGTTTATGCTTTCACCTTTTTTTGTGTACTCAATCAGCAAAATTCCCTTTGATTCCCAAAACAGTGGCCATGATTTTTCCGGCAAACAGAACGACTTTGAATTTATTAGGGGGCGCAGTACCCTTCTTGTACCACTGCATGGACTCCTGCTTACTTACCCACGTTTCATCTCCAGTAACAATTCGATCGAAAAATACTTGATGGAACTTCACCACAGAGCTCTAAAAACTCTACAGCACTCGATTCGCACTTGTTTTTGAGGCGACGTGAGCAATCGCGGCACCCATCTTGCATTGACTTTTTAAAGGTAAAGAAGGTCATGAAGAATAGTGTGCATGGTACCAACGGAGAGGTTGGTCATCTCTGCTATCATTTTCATCTTCATTCTGCCATCCCCTAGTATAAGCTTCTCAGCTTTTTTAACGTTTTCTTCCCTAGAGGCAGTAACCGGGGCCGCCCGAGCGAGTATCGTCTTCAATACTCTCTCTGCCCCTTTTAAATT
Source organism: Griposia aprilina (assembly GCA_916610205.1). Taxonomy (NCBI): domain Eukaryota; kingdom Metazoa; phylum Arthropoda; class Insecta; order Lepidoptera; family Noctuidae; genus Griposia; species Griposia aprilina. The sequence goes on from OU744283.1 coordinate 10,655,846, forward strand.
CACTTGACCACTTTTGAACAGTAGATAACGAAAGTGCATAATCTTGGTAAACAGCCACCATCTCTTCGTAAATAGTTTTTAAGCTATTGCATAGCTTCTATCGCGGGCCTTAAGCGCGGGGACCGGAGCCAGAAATTCCGTAACGAAAAAAAACCTCATGCTCCCCACTCCGACGGGCACGGAGGTGTGGCTTGAAGGCCGTGCATTGTCTAACGTCGTTTCTTTTCGGCAGTCTTCGACACGGTGTTTGTGTGCGTGCAACTAGACGTATTGTACGACTCTACGAAGCTCGCACGAATCGAGACGAGCTGCTCCGAAATCGGACGAATATATAAGCAGCTGTTTATGAGAAAGTATATAGGTGTATAGGTATTTATCAAAAAGTGTAACTTGAATTAATATTTATTTCCATTTACTTTCGTACCATTTATCATTTACCAGTCGGACACCATACATTTATTATAATCACCACTATCTTAAAACTCAATATCCCAATATCTCGGAAACGGCTGGGAATATCAAAATTCTGACCAAATTCCCCCCCCCTATAACCCCCCTCTCAAATAGTACATACATACAGACAAGCCCCTTTGACCCCCCTTTTCTACCCCCTCTTTTTCGACCACAATATTAAGTTGTATTATATTTATTTATATTTAAATCAATCCCACTTATATATGATCCCGGGACCCCCCCGCGTCACCCCTTTTAACCAACCCCTCCACCCGTCCAGGGCTACTTCACCCCCCCGGGTCTTAACTTTTGAACCGGAGGTCGTAGAGGTATCGAGTTTGGGGTCTTTGGAATCGGCAGTAAAGGGCCTATCTTTTGGCCCCGATAAGGTTAGGGTAAAGCGCCCCATTTTAAATTTATTTTAGATTTAAAATTTTTAAATTCTTATTTCTTATTCTTATACAAAATGCTATGCAATAGCTTTACCGCGGCAGTCCCCGAGTGCCACACGTGTTTTTTTTTACTTTTTCCTTGTTCATCGAGCGAGCGCGAAGCGTCTCTGTTTGGCAAAAATGCTTTCATATCATGTCCGGATGTCTGTTCTCCTCTACAGGTCGCATTTTTCAACCGATTCTCGAGAAATTTTGTGAGTAGGTTCGATAATTAAATGGTTTTTTTTTGTCGATTCATTTTTTCGGAACGGTAGGGATATGGGGGTTGAAAACTTTAAAAAAACCTATTTCAGCCATTTCGCACTCTTTTGTTTTAAATAGCGCGGTGAACATTTATTAAGTTTTAAGCTATGCAAAGACGGTCTCGCGAGGTCTATAGCTCACAGAGCCACTAGTTTGGTAAGGAATTTAATAATAGCGCGGAGCTCGATTTTCTTCAACATTGTCACGTTAGCCATTCCAGTTGTCGTTGACTAACTAGCCAACTAAAGATCACATTTATATGAAATTTTACCTTTGTATCGTTAGATAATGTCATTAATTAGTTAAATTACCCACATCATCAGTAAATCACCCTCATAGCGAGAATACATTGAAAATCATGGAATTTTCTTCTAAATTGTTATTTTATTTTATTTTATTCGGGAAACTTACAGCTAACTTATACAGTATTCCTAAATAATATGCAATTGAAGGCCACTTCCAAGTTTTCACTGATAAACACTAGAATTAGAAAACCAAAAAAGAGTAAAGGTTGGTACAAAATACCTATAACATAAATTAGGAAATAAATATTACACGATTGACAAATACAAACTAAGAATAATTTAGATGCAAACAATTACTTTTCTGTAAAGAAGCTTTTCACCGACAAATGCTTAAGCCGAGAAATACTGGTATTGAATATATCCAAATCATGTTCACCGGACTGTATAACATTATACTGGTTATAATTCCGAAAAATTTGTTTTTTTTTTACATTCTAAGGCCCACTTGCACGTTAAGTGGGGTTTAATGAATAAATTTAGAGTTTGTAAACTCTGAGTTAAGTAATTAACATTTTCTAACCTAACCCTTTTGGTCTGGTGCCCCAGCTTTGTTAGATCTACCACATCCGAGAGGTCAAAAAAGCATGACGCGAAGTATTTTTTGGCACTAGTTACGGTTTTTTTAATAGCATACCTAGCTATAGTTTATTATGTTTTTAGCCAAATGGCAAAAATGGAGCCCTTATGATTTCGTCATGTACTTCTTTCCATCTGACCGGATGTGACAGTCATTTTACTCTGAGACTATTTGCACTATATCGATGAAAATTGGAAAGAAGGTGTATTCTGTGCACCGCTAAACAATAGTGTAATGAAATTACGACAAAATTATTCCCATACATGCTTTCTCATGGCTAACTTATAACAGTCTCTCGGGTCGACCGAAGGTTAAGCTACACTTGCTGCGGCCGGTTCGTGGATGGGTGACCCTCCATTACATATCGAGAACCCTCTGTGCCACGGAAAACACGTAAAGGCGTTGGTCCCGGCTGTCATTCGTAGATCTTTGACAGTCGTTACGGGAGTCAAAGCCCAAAAACTCTGACAACCGTCAACCAGTCTTACTGAGGGGTATCGTGTTACTTTTTTTTTTAACTGGTTTTGGAGGTCAGTTATACAGTCGCTTCATGTATCGATTAAATCAATACCGTGCATGCGTAAATATTCATCCCAACTACGGAACCCTTCACTGTGTGTGGTTCGACACGCAGTTGGCCAGTGTTACCAACACATTTAAATTATTACTGAGTTACACCAGAAAGGTATGGGCTTCGGAATTCTTCGTGATTCCGAAATAGCATGAGCGTCGCGCCATATACCCACCCCCCACACATGCAAAGCTTCTAAGTTTTGTACGGCCGCGATTTGTAGTATGGGACCTATAATTACGCGTCTGCATGAACTTTTCTCTTTGTCGGGCTACCTACTCCGGCCGCAGCTCGTCATCTGTCACTCAAATCTTTTGTTTTATTTTATAAACATGGTGATATAAAATAGGCAAGTATATGCATGGTGACTGCGTGGTGGATGTAACATCTATATTACTAGCTGCGCCCCGCGGTTTCACCCGCAGCGGTATGAAATATACTTCACGAACTATTCTCAGACCTACCAAATATACGCAAAAAGAATTCATAAAAATCGGTCAAGCCGTTTCGGAGGAGTTCGATAACAAACACTGTGACACGAGATTTTTATATATTAGATTTAGATCTCATCATCGCGCGTTCGTATTTCCGACGGTAGACGATTATTGCCGAAGCGCATACTTTTCCTGAGAGATCTCAATGTGTGTATTTATAAATAGTCACATTTATGTGTAACGTGACTTCTCATGGAGGTTAATGATATTTCACATGCACGAGATTGCCTTGATTCTTCTTGTTGTAAACTACATGCTTATAAAGTTGAAATAGTTACCCTCTTAATACCTGCGATTTCATGTCAACGACATCAAAATATAGGGTCCAAAGTTTTACATCAATCCAATGTTGGTAATTTATATACATTACATCCATACTGATATTATAAATGCGAAAGAATTTATTGTTACTAACACCTATGGATGTAATTATTGAATCAGAAATAAATATATTTGATTTGATTTGAAAGCAACTCTGTCTATCGGTTACCTTTTCACGCCTGCGCCTCTAATGAAATTTGAGAGACCTAGCCTGGGATCTGGAAAAGGACATAGGCTACTTTCATACTGGATATTTATATTTAAAACAAATGAAATACAAAGTACACGCAGCCAAAGTCGCGGGCAACAGCTAATTGAATATGAAATTTATTCGTTACGTACAATTTATGAATTTATTTTTGTTTTGTCCTATCCAGAAAATATGTCCGGCAGCATCAATTCTGCTACGAGGTTTGAGCTCGGAGTCAACCAACCTCAAAAATATCCTCGCGGAAAAAATCCCCCAGCAGCAAGCACAGATTAAGGAGTTCCGTAAGAAATATGGCAACACCAAAGTCGGAGAGGTCACCATTGATATGGTAAGTCAATAATACTGAACATCTTGTATTGGTGATAGCCTCCTTATTTCGAGCACCGCATTAATAACACTAACGCATGCTAGGGCGGTCACCCACGGCGAGTTTTTGGAGCGATTCAATAGCGATGCAACCGCTAAAAGATTACTAGGTACTGTCGCTGGTCGTATACCTTCGCCCACTTAGCACGATTCTGCATCGCTACTATCGCGATACAGCCGCGATTCAGCATCGATGCAGAATTCATACAGACGCAATGCACTATCGATACAATCGAACGATAATATTGATTACTTTTGAATACCTGGGGACGCTATAGTTGGAATATGGGCTCGGTGGAGCCAGTCGCGCATTAGTAGCGATGCTGAATCTATACAGTCGCGCGATTGCATCGATGCAGAAGCGATGTTGGATCATTAATATACGATTGTAATGCTTCTGAATCTCTTCTGTCGCGCGTCGCAAAATCGCTGCAAAAAGTTCCCGTGGGCAACTACCCTGTGGGCGTTATATTTACAGATAGTTATCTATTATTAAAATATTTGGTCCACAAATTTCCTCGACTGTTCTTCATTGTTTCTTATCGCAATTCTCTGTGGTCTTAATATACCTTAAGTAGCAATACAATTATATACTAGTCGGACTACATTAGGATTGAGGTAATTGAGGTTGTCTGAATAGTAAACAGTATTGGCTACTGTGACCCACAAAGTCGTATGAAGAGTATTCAAGCAGGCCAGGCGATCAATAAACTGAATTGAACCCAATTCGAAAGAAGTTCAAGATTGCTTTTTTTGGTGATTTGTCTCTAAATAAATATTATATTTTGACATAACTGTGTATATGAACTTATGAAGGCTCAATACGAAGGTCATATTATTTGATTTTAAATAATAATATTGATTGATAAATAACTGCATGGCGAATCAATCTTCTGGGTCGTCTGCAGTCATGATCAAGTAATCATAACGTGTTACGAGGTCAAAGCCAATCATTTATGGAGTAAGTACCAATACAAAAAATAAATAAATATTATGTTCTCTACAGATGTACGGTGGTATGCGTGGTATCAAGGGTCTGGTGTGGGAGGTTTCCTTGTTGGACCCCGATGAGGGTATCCGTTTCCGTGGCTTGTCCATCCCGGAATGCCAGCAGAAACTGCCCAAGGCCCCGGGCGGTTCGGAACCACTTCCCGAAGGTCTGTTCTGGCTCCTCGTGACAGGAGAAGTCCCCACTGATGCTCAAGTAAATGCTCTGTCCAAGGAATGGGCACGTAGGTGAGTCAAATTCCTTCTTTAACAGAAAATAATATTAAGTCATGTCAATATTTGGACACCTAATCGTCCAGTATTACGTGTTGAAAAAGCGGATGTACATAATACGGCACTGCGACATGTGAATTTGGTCCGAATGTTAATTTAAAGACAACGTAGTGTCACATTTACTCGTAGTACCTACATAATAATCATGTATTAATACAAAATACTTAATGTGAATTGAAACAGTTGAGTCCTGTTTTTAATACTTTTGTCATAAATATACGAATTGTATTAGTAGAGTAGTGTACTGTTAGAGGTCGTCTGTAAATAAGCATTCCAATTGCCGCCTTTTTCAGATTCAGATTTGTCGCTTAGCAAACTGGAGATGGTGAGGGGAGGATTTTTACGGACAGAGGGAAAAAAAGAAAAAGACGGCAAATAAAATTTAATGTCTTATAATCTACATATATATAAAAATGAATCCCGATTTCCCTTGGTCACGCCATCACGCGTGAACGGCTGGAACAATATCACTAAAAAAAATTGTGGTGTTCGTTATTGTCAGGAGAAGGATCATAAGAAATAAAAAAAATAGGAAGTTGAGCGGAACGTTACAAATTTAAGAACGACAATATTAATTTTACTTAACTGTCAGTTGTTTGAAATAACTGTCAGCGATTGACAGAATGCGCGCTGCAATTAATATCGTTTAAGACATATGGATCGGTTGATAAATGAGTCGAAAGTTATAGTTATTGACTAACAATAGTCAAAACTAAAAATAAAAGACGTATGACATTCATAGTTAAGACAGGACAACGTCTGTTGGGTCAGTTTGTGTGCAAATAAATCCCTTTCATATGGCCTTTCATATTCCCCACTTGACCTAGTTAATCACTCCACTTTCAAATTTCAACCCCAAATACGGTTTCAGTTTCAACACAACTTTTTTTATTTTTATTATTTCCCTTATATAGATGAACAAGCGTTATTCAAATTTCAAGTCGGTATCATAAATAGTTCATAAAATAGACAGCTGTGGCAGACAGACGATTTTGCACCTTCATGGTTCCTTTTTTATCATTTTGGTACGAAACTCTAAAAATTAATGTTTCAGGGCTGAGTTGCCATCGCACGTCGTCACCATGCTCAACAACTTGCCGGCCAAGCTCCACCCCATGTCACAGTTCTCGGCCGCCGTCACTGCCCTCAACAGCGAATCAACCTTCGCGAAGGCCTACTCAGATGGTGTGCCCAAAACCAAGTACTGGGAGGTATGTAGTTACATTGTTAACATCATTATGTCGTAAAAGTGGTTCGCTACATCGTCGATACTGATATACTGATACAAGATATAAAACGTTGTAAATTTAGTTATCAATTTCGGTTATACCAAACCGCTAATTATGCGTCATGATATGGTAGATACTTAGAGATACCACATGAGAGTATACATTTTTTAAAGACACTAATTCTACTAGATTGAAAACATTGTAACTTTTCTGTAACAGTACGCATACGAGGACTCAATGAACTTGATCGCCAAACTGCCTGTGATCGCTGCAACCATCTTCCGTAACACCTACCGTGACGGCAAAGGCGTCGGCGCCATTGATGAAAACAAGGATTATTCCGCCAACTACTGCAGCATGCTCGGCTTCGACGACCCTCAGTTCGTAGAGCTGATGCGTCTATACCTCACCATTCACAGGTAAGACCACATGTGGGTAAATCCTAAAACAAATCCGCGGCTCGTTTTAATAAGCCCATTGAAACCGCAATTTTAAATCGTCATTGTGATAATAAAGCCACCCTTGTAAGAGATCCAAACTAAAGTAATTCAATTATTAATACGAGCCTAAGAATATTGACAGTAGATATTCTACGCTCCAAATAAGTGGGAGACCACACAAGAAGAATGAATATCGAACGATAATTTGCATGAATTGTGTTATTGATCTTGACTTCCCTTGCTCTGTAATGTGTGCATTGTGTCGTTACTCATAAATGTTCCTGATTGCGCAACTCGATACGCCAGCGAATCAAGCCTCTTCGATCATTGAGTAAACATATTATGTGCATGCTGAATGGACATAACAATTAACGTACCACGATGTGTATTTCTTTAAAAACTATGTGATCTTGATAGTGACCTTCTATTACTTGAAAACATCATGCAATTGAAAGTCACTGTCTGAGCACTGACATTGTTGGAAGAAGCATCTAACAATGTAATATCTCAGCTCTAATAGTAATGTAAGTCATCCCACTTAGCAATGCTGCGAATATTAATTTTTTTCAGTGTTTTTGGTTTGTTATAACTGCCAGGTGCGAATTTTAGTGCATGTTTTTTTTAAACATGCTACGTTTAGCTGAAGTGCTCCGTAAATTATTTGCGCGCTCCAGTTATAAACGAAAATTCCAATGAAACTTATAATTTGGAATATAAAAAAACCGGCCAAGTGCAAGTCGGACTCGTGCAAAAAAAAAAAAAAAAAACTTTTTTTAAGTATTTGTTGTTATAGCGGCAACAGAAATACATTATCTGTGAAATTTTCAACTGTCTTACTATCACGGTTCATGAGATACAGCCTGGTGACAGACGGACAGACAGACGGACGGACAGCAGAGTCTTAGTTTTACCTTTTGGGTACGGAACTCTAAAAAAGACATAAAAAATAACACTATTGGCTTAATGTTGGGATATTTATTAAAAAGAAAACTATTCCGATTACAAACGTCATAAGACCTACCATCAGACATCATTGTATACCTTTCTGTCATGAGTTCATGACTGTAAGCAGTAAAATAAGTTACCTACTTCATTAGTCTTTCAAAATTGAAAATGTGTTGTTATCTCGACTTCCGAGTAACTGGTGTATAGCGAGTTACTTACTTCATTAGTCTTTCAAAATTGAAAATGTGTTGTTATCTCGACTTCCGAGTAACTGGTGTATAGCGAGTTACCTACTTCATTAGTCTTTCAAAATTGAAAATGTGTTGTTATCTCGACTTCCGAGTAACTGGTGTATAGCGAGTTACTTACTTCATTAGTCTTTCAAAATTGAAAATGTGTTGTTATCTCGACTTCCGAGTAACTGGTGTATAGCGAGTTACTTACTTCATTAGTCTTTCAAAATTGAAAATGTGTTGTTATCTCGACTTCCGAGTAACTGGTGTATAGCGAGTTACCTACTTCATTAGTCTTTCAAAATTGAAAATGTGTTGTTATCTCGACTTCAGAGTAACTGGTGTATAGCGAGTTACCTACTTCATTACTCTTTCAAAATTGAAAATGTGTTGTTATCTCGACTTTGAGTAACTGAGGGCCTAGACAAATGGCATTCGCTTATTAGCGATTCTATTTCTACAATCGCTATCGGTTTCGCTAATGATTCCAAAAACTAGCAATAACGCTCGTCAAAAAGTGTCCCTTGGCTATGCATCTCTGTGGAAGTACCTAATCTTTCGACGCTGTCGATTCATTTTATAATCGAATGTTGTTTACATTGTCTAGCTAATTTTTATTCGTTGACCTATGATCACGTGACATTTCGATAGCTTATGTCAACCCCATACATTTTAGCTTTTCTAATAGCGTTATCGTTAATCGAATGTTACTTTGTCTAGGCCCTCTGGTGTGTAGCGAGTTACCTACTTCATTAGTCATTCAAAATTGAAAATATGTTGTTATCTCGATTTCAGAGTAACTGGTGTGTAGCGTTGCATGTTTGTTTCTAATCTATAGCTATGCGAGATTATGTCTCATTATGTACTATCGCCTATGACCTTCGCTCGCACTTGTCATATTTCAGCCTACAGCGAACATACTTCCTGGTTTCAGTATTTTCAGTCATTGCGACTAATGTGTGCTTTAAAAGTATCTGATTAAATTGTAAACAAAACTTGTTGAGATTAAATTCTTAAGCAATTACTCACCAATATGAACAAATTCTTCTGTATTTAGAAAGTTTTAGTTTTATATCTCACCAATTATTGTTTGTAATTGAAAAATCATCGACGGAAATTGGGTTATAAAATAAATATAATTGTCCAAGAGAAACTTCCTTAAGGGAGGAGTTGCGAAGGTAGCCCGCGAAATTCAAATTCTTTTACTTTTGTTGCAATTTACAGGTCAGTATCGGGTTGTATGGTGATCTAAGTATTATTCGCGGCCGTATCTAATATGGCTTTACAGAATTATAATCATTAGAATCAGCAATACAACTCCTTAATTTAGAATTGCCCTCAAATGTCATGATTTCATGAAATAGTCATTCAATAGGGTAATATGAACTTATAGAGTTATATTAATGATTTTTATGATTATAATTATATAAATAAATGTTTGATACGGCCGTGAATAATATTTAGATCACCATACAACCTGACCTGCAAATTGCAAAAAACGTAAGAAAATTTGAATTTCGCGGGCTACTTTGGCGCATCCCCTAAGGTGATTTAAAATTAGAATTTCGAGTTTAATTATTCAAATAATCATATCAAAGTTCTCAATTAGTAAGTGGCACTACACATTGGTATCTACAGGTACCTGCGTTTTCTGATCCAAACATTTTCATCAAATACTTTCGCAACAGACATACAGACAGCATGTAGTTTTTTATGCTGTGTTTTTTAAAGCACTATTCCTGTTCTTCGAGATAGTAAAGATTTCAATTTAATTTTGTCCTTGAACTCCGACCATGTGGTATTCGCTCGAATTTGTACCACTTGTATTTTGATGAATGGGCAATCTGGATCGAAGTCACGAGTGTAACTTCGTGATACCTTTGTTATCTCAAGTGCCTTACAATTGTGTGACTAAAGCACGGCTTTTGCATTATTGTGATCCTTAACTACAGTTGTCACGTAACACCGTTAAGTGGTGGCATCGCACTTGGGCGTTTAAACCAGTTAGCGCTGCCACGCGGTAACAATTTGCACTGTACATGTTCATACACAGCTGTAAAATACTAAAAATAACCCGTACAGATTAAAATGCTCGTTCTCTTTGAAATTTATTTAAATCCTATATAATAAACACCTATGTACTTAACTTCGATATCTGTAGGCTTGCGCACCCTTGTTTTAATATGTATGCTGTTATTCTTAACAGCGACTTTTTTCTTGTATTGTGTATTCGCTAACTAATTTAATATGAAACTGTATAATAAAATAGACATTTTCCAAAACCGCATAAAGGTAATTTCTTTGCGTTTTTGTGAATACAAATTGAGTATTAAACTAATAAAAGGAAGTAGATAGGTTATACTCGCTTCGCAAGTGGCACGCTAAAACTTTCCTAATTAGCAAACCAACTCACAACGAAACTTAAATATGGCGTGCCATTTTGAAGATTGAATGTTGCGTAGGTAACCTATCTACCTCTTTTTTTGCTTATAATATCATGACATACTTCATTCGTACTAATTGTTAAATAAAAATAAAAAGATTACCAAGTTAACAGCCTAACCTTGGGGCTATATATTAATTCTTATTAAAATAAAACCATAACGGTATGTTATTTTGAAGAAGTGTCCATGCAAATTATTCGTTCGATATTTCGTAAATTTTAGTTTGGTGAAATTAAACTTTGAGCTGTTCTGTGAATAATTCATAGCTTTTAAAAAAGCTAGCCCTTGAAGCCTTATTATTTGCTGATTTATGTTCCTATTTGTCCAGTGACCACGAGGGTGGCAACGTGTCTGCCCACACGACGCACTTGGTGGCTTCAGCTCTGAGTGACCCCTACCTCTCGTTTGCCGCCGGCCTCAACGGTCTCGCTGGACCCCTGCACGGTCTGGCTAACCAGGAGGTTTGTACTACATAATAATATTCTCGTTTTTAAAGAGTTCTTCATCGACGAATAAGAGATTGAATGTCGGTTGTAAGGCAGCTCGGGATAAGTTTTAGGCTTTCATTGCTATGATAAAACACGTGAACGGAGTAAATATTTACGCTCCGTGGGGCTTCAAAAGTGTACGCAAACCTGAGACAGCAGATGGCGCCACCTAAACTCCGCGTAAACAATGCAAATTGTCATAGGCGAACTTTTTGGACTTAGTTTCATCCCTGTTAATATAAATTTAGGTTAAAATAATACCAAAATGTTAAAAAAATATACATGCACTCAAGTATTTCAAACAGATTAGTTTTTTTGTGATATTCAACTAGTTTACAATATAAATAAATAATAATATTTTTAATAGTAACTAGCACTAAACATATGTTTATACCTTACCTTACTCTGATCTCTTTATACCTTACCTTACCCTGTGAATAATGCTTAGGCTTCAGCTCTAAAATGACCAGAACATAAACCTGAATATGTTTTGACTGTAAAGTGCTTGCAACATACAGCAATTTCCCATTGCTTGCGTTTTTGTTTTTGTTTTAACGGAATTAATGAATGTCTTCGTTCCTGCCTAAAGGTACTTCCTAATGGCTCAACGCTGATATAGTGGCTGATGCATTCTAACAGATTATTCCTGACGAACGGCTATTACTCAAATAATATAAAAGTCGATTGTAAAAACATGGGGTATCTATCTCATTAACAGTCCCCTAACCATAGTTTTATTTTATTTTTATAACCATATATGACAGAAGAGGCCTAAACTTCATATTGTTCTGTTTACCTTATTAATTGATTTATCTAACTATCATAACAGGTTTTATTGCTTAATACGATGGTACGGTCTCTTATAATGTACATAAATATTAAGTTTGTTTAAAACTAGCTCACCCGACAGACGTTGTCCTGACCTAATTTCAATAATTCATACTAAAATCCCATAGAAACTGCACTTTCAGATTTCCCGAATTTTCCAATTTTCCGGACATCTATCCCAGCTTTATCTTTCTCCAAAATCTTATATGGATTAGTTAGAATTTAAAAGAAAAAAAATAACCATACCGGTCCAGCCATTCTCAAGTGATGTGCTTACAAACAAATATCATTTAAGTTTTATTTATCTAAATAGATTTAAATAATAAAGATCTTTTTGTTATCTAGTGCAATAGTGCCCTCTAACGGGAGAAATTGACACTAAGGTTATCGATATCCTACTAAATCGCCTGAATAGTTCAATCGTAACGCGACTGCATTATTCGCATGTTTAATCAAAACGAAAAAGGTTCTGCGCACGTCTGATATATCCTTTGAACTTGAAATACCTCGGCCTCTTGTACGGTATTGAGATAATAAACACGCAGGGAAGTGCATTCACGACCTTTGTCATTGCACATCTACTTCCAGTCGCCATTTACGACAGATCGCGGAAGGCGATGACTATGACCTTAAGATTTATACACGCAGATAGAGTGCAATTTTCCAGTTGATAGTGATTGCATGTCCCACTGTTATGGGTCTAGTAACTATTATAATTAATAGTTCTAGCCTGTTATTTCGTCAAATCTATGGCGATTTTCATGATTCTTTTTCATTTAAACTGGTTGCTCAACTTGGTCAAGATTATAATTACAAAAGACGTACTAAATAAAGAGCTAATATACAGAGTTATTGGTTATATGTCGGAAATCCATTAAGGGGATGTAGGTGAGGTCATTTGCAACAAAATGACCCCTAATGACCCCTATGCAAATGTCAACCATTTTCGAGTAATTTGACATTTTATGTTTTTTTTGCTGTACACAACTTTGAAAATTTACTAAAAAAGAACAATGCATCATTATTTTTTAATTATTATTATCTGCTTCTACTTCAATACATAATAATCAACCATAAAATGACACTTGTCTTTATTAGTACAAATCGTTACAATTTTCTATCATTTTGAGCAGATTATCTGACAAAAATAGTCGATTTCTGCAAGAAAAACACGGAAATACTATATCGGCAGCACATTCCAAAAACATGTACAACTTCTCAGCTATCCAACGAGATACAATAAGATACCAGATATCTTCAAAACAATATAAAATGTCAAAGTACTCGAAAATGGTTGACATTTGCATACGGGTCATCAGGGGTCATTAGGTTGCAAATGACCTGACCCTACATCCCCTTAACGGATTGCCGACATATAACCAATAACCCTGTATATAGTATACTAGCTTCTGCCAGCAGCTTCACCCTCGTGAATGGCGGAGATTATCCCACGGGACCGTGCTACCGGTACAAAAAGTGCCCTATGTCCCACCCCAGGATGCTATCTATCTCCTTGCCAAATTTTATCGACATCCGTTCATTTGTTTAGGCGTGAAAAGGTAACATACAGACAGAGTTACTTTCGAATTTATAATACTAATATGAATTTAAACTCTGCCATCGACTTTGTTCACTTGGATTTCGATTTGGATACAAATATCATAATCATTGACTGTCCAAAATTCCTTTTTTTTTATTTGGCGGTTTGAGCTATACTAGATTTGCAAACACACCCTGTTCTTTTATCTATAGAAAACTATTACGTGCAGGTACTCATATGGTTGGAGAAACTGCGCAAACAAGTTGGCGATGACTTCACCGAAGAAGGACTGAAGGAGTTCATCTGGAAGACCCTCAAGTCCGGACAGGTCGTCCCCGGATACGGACACGCTGTCCTCAGGAAGACTGATCCCAGGTAACAAGATCTTTATCTAGTCTAGCAGGAAGTTTTGTATTTTCTTTTAAATAGCTATTTCTTAACAAATATTTTTTGTAAAGGTACACATGCCAGCGTGCATTCGCCCTGAAGCATTTGCCCAACGACCCGATGTTCAAACTGGTCGCCGCTGTCTACAAAGTAGTGCCTCCGATCCTAACAGAGCTCGGCAAGGTCAAGAACCCGTGGCCCAATGTGGACTCCCACTCTGGTGTCCTCTTACAGGTATTACTACGATGTTTTGTATTTTTTCGTTGATTATAATTATGTGCTATAGAGCGTATGACTAATATGCATTGTTCGTGTGCAGTATTACGGTCTGAAGGAGATGAACTACTACACGGTGATGTTCGGCGTCTCCCGCGCGCTGGGCGTGCTCGCGCAGCTGATATGGTCGCGCGCGCTCGGCCTGCCCATCGAGCGACCCAAGTCACTCACCACTGATTCACTGATGAAGCAGTATGGAAAGTAACCAGACCCAAAAACTTAAGTTAATTCGTTCAGGCTAGATCGTAATACGTGTTTCAACTTTTAATCGTATTCAGTAACTTACGGTTCAATAATGTTACCGTACTAAAACTAGTGCGGCGGTGTATAGTGTTTGGGCAGTGAACGAATGTGCGGAAAGAATGAATGGGTGAACGATGTGTTTGTTTTATTGGAATATTACAAATAATTATTTTGCCAGTCTTTTAACTTTATTATATGACAAAATACTCGGTGTTTAAGTTATGTTATAAACGAATATAATGTGTTTAAGAACTAAGCATATAAGTATAAAGTAAAGTTCATTCAATTTCCCTCATTCATTTTTTCACAACACTAATTTTGTATTTTTGTCAGAATCTGGTATCCCTCCAACTGTCAAGTTACTGAATACAATAAACAATCAGTGTGTAGTTAATTAACACATAATTATGCCCTGAACGGAACTAGGTACTAACAGTTTGATTCACACTTAACACCAATAGTCAATTTATGTAGTGATATTTTAATCGTTTTTTTACCAAACTAATGTTTCAAAATTAATCATTTTTTTAATCTTATTTATTGTTGATGCATTTTTATTTGCGTTGTTTTTATTATTATTGTTGTTGAGTATATTTTAATGTATATACTTATACTATTGTGTACTTATCTCTGTTATGAAAATATTGTTTATTATTTTGTACTTTATATATTATATTAGTTTGATAACATTTTTTGTATATTTTCGGAGGGCATTCAATTTGACAAATTGACTTAGTGGTGGTGTGATTCAACTGAGAATTCCACGTAGCTGCTGAAATACGAACTAAAGTAAATAGAAATTTGGTGATTTAGCTCTAGTGTCCGACCAAAGTTCCTTTAAGTTTTAATGAACGTATTTTCTTTCTGTCTTCTTTCTCTTCTCTCTTTAGATAAAACAAAATTAACGATAAAAAATCACCCCTTAATCAAATTATTTATTACAAAGTCACGGAAAACGCTGAGTGTCAGAAAATAATGTTAATAAATCGTAACTTAAGTTTCGGTTTCGGCCGAAACTAGAAGAAGAGCCGAATAAATAGTTTGGAGGCGGTCGGACACTACTTAGGTCGTTTTACGTAGAAACGTTAATAAAGAATATACAGTGTGTGTATACTGTTTTCTTAGGTCAAATGCGATATTCATTGTCGTAATATTTATAAATCATGCGCATTATTACTTTAAAAACTGCAGCTAACTCAGTATTGTTATTGCACTAGGTTCAATGGTAGGTCAATTATGAAAGGTTTTGGAACATGGTTGGTCTGTAGGTATAGGTGTGATTTGTCATTGTTGGTTCAAAAAGCTTATTTACATTTGCATTAGTTAACTTGCGAAACCGTCGACTTAAGTCCTTATCATCGTTGGACAAAAGTTCCACGTAAGTAGTAACTTGACGATTAAGTAGTAAAAACTTAAACACGTTCTATTTTTGGGCGAGTCATGTGAAGGTGACTCCGCCCGTGCGTCTCCCTCACCCTGAGAAAAACTTGAAGTCTAATGTAACACACAATTAACAATTGATGCTTGAAGCGAAACTCGCCTGTAGCACGTTTGAACACAACTTGCTACTTGCCGATCTTAACAACAATATTCAAACTAAACTCGCTACTTAACGAATGCAATGCAGTTAATGTAAATCAGCCTTATGATAACTACTGAGTAAGCTATATTTTGCATGGTACAATTAAGTAGTTTTCATTCTTTAAATCAATTCTTTTAGTTTTACTGTAATTAATTTCAATTTACCAAAGTATTTACGCATGTTATGTAGATGCTTAAAAGGGATCACATTATTGATAAACTCAGCCTAAAATAAAGAAGCAATATTTAATAATAATAGCCGACAATATTTTATAATAATATCCGATGCAACATTTACTAATATCGTAGACATTAATGTAGTCCAACGTCTCCGCATTCTTACGGCTCTGATTATTGTTGTCACAATATGAGTTATATTTGAGAACATGCTTTTATGTAAAGTTATTTACTAAATTGGAGCGTGTTTCGAGATTGTATGAACGTTCATTTCTTGTAATGACGGTGCGACGTCACGATATCAAATCTTAACGAAACGATACAATATATGACAATACTAAAATAAAGTGGTATGGTGTAGTATTTTGCGTTTTAATTTTGTCCCCTTTTCCATTCCAGACGTCCTCATGTGTCTTCATCAAGGAGCTTAATCACTAAGCTGTTATCTATATATATAAAAATGAATCCCTATTTCCCTTGGTCACGCCATCACGCGTGAACGGCAGAACCGACTTGACATTTTTTTTTTTTTTGTTGTGTTCGTTATTGTCAGGTGAAGGATCTTATGAAATAAAAAATTAAGGAAGTTGATCGGAACGTTACAAAATTTAAGAAAACTTAACGCCAATATTAATTTTACATAACTGCCAGTTGTTTGAAATAACTGTAAGCGACTGACAGAATGCGCGCTGCAAATATCGTTTAACACAGATGGATCGGTTGATAAACGAGTCGATAGTTTTAGTCAATAGTCAAAACTAGAACTAAACGACATATGACATTCATAGTTAAGACAGGACAACGTCTGTCGGGTCAGCTTGTAATAAATGAAATCGAATTTTCAAGTTGTTATAGAACTAGTCGCTTCGCCGTCAGTGTGGCTGTGCACTGACCCTTAATAAAGCCTAGTGTGCCTACTGGTTCAAAACTGTAAATAAAAGGTGTCATGGTCCGCAGCAGAACCACTTTGACTATATTATGTAAAAATTACAGGATTATATGTAGATAATGTCTATGTTTTTGTAGCTTAATAACAAAAATTGTATATTTGTAATTTATATATTTTATTTTATATTTATATAATTTATATTTATATTTTTTATATATTTTATAGTTTCTTGGAAAATATCAATTCAAAGTGGTCATGCTTAGCGTTGCCGGAGCGAAATATTCCGAAGTATTCCCATCGAATTATTCGCGAAACATTCGGAAGTATTGAGTAGTATTCGGAATTATTCCCCGAGAAGAATTACAAGGCAAATGTCTAGCTAAGTAGGTACATCTTAGACTAGTTAGAATGAACTGCTGAGGCACGAGGCGGTGTGCCACAGTTGCCATAATATATAATCACGCTGACCGACATCGGGTAAGTAGGCTACTTATTGGAGCACCTGGTAGAGTTCGACTATTGACCGCTAGATGGCGACGCAATTACCATTGCAAATTATATATGTTCCGCGCTAGTGATTGTGTATTCATACTTACGAATCTTCCATCCTTCCTTCCTTCCTAACTTTGGTCACTGCAGCAGCAGAAAGCGCACGCAGGCGAGCACTACCGACGGAAGTTGTACAGTTACAGCTTTTACTTTTACCCGCTAGACGGCGTTACTGCCAGTGACTATATATTACTACACGTTCATTCATAAAAATGAGTATAATACGATTTGAAAACTTCCGAATATTTCTTTCATCTACTTAGATATGTACTTAAGTAATAAGTTTATGTATGCGGTCTATTAGGTGTGAAAGTGATAGAGAGGTAAATACATAGTTAGATACTAACATAAGTTTATATGATAGTAATTTATGTTATAATAGGGAGGTACTTATCAGAAAGGATAATCTAATTATTAAGAACTTATGTTATTTCAAATGTCTCTTTATTGATCAATTGCGGTTGAACACTACATAATGATTAAGTACTTAACTACTTATTGATTAATATTGGTTGAACACTATTCTACAAAGAAATATATTTTTTACGACTATTTGTTTTACCAAAACATTTAAATTAAGTACTTACGTATCTAGGCCCTGGATACGTACTTTAAACTAGGGATACGTACCTACTTTTATCTTACTTAAGTAATTATTTATGTTTTTTCCATTAAATCGTAAAGCAAAAACATTTTTACGAAGTAAACTAAACTTGTAAATAACATCCGCACAAAATCAGCCCATTCTAAACTCAATCATAGTAAAAATAAAATAATAAGTAGTCACAAGTAGATAACTACTTACAGGGAAATATTCCCGCGTTGTAGGTACGTAGGAATCGAATAATACTTCGTTGAATTTATGAATGAACAACCCCTACGTGGCTCGGTGGGTATGCTATTGTCACGTGCAGACGAGCGCTGCCGCTGGCGTCGCCGAAGGATTAACGCGGGAAGTTCTCCATTTATAGTCTACTCTTGCCCGCTAGATGGCGTTAATTCAAGTAACGGCACGGCGAAATATCTGCTAAATGTAACGGCGAGTCTCCTCAAGCTACCTACGCACACGAGTACATTCGTAACTACTGGGAATAATTTAATTCTTACGTAATAAAACGTAGGTTACCTACTTCATCCTTACAATATTTATTTTACGCTGCATTTTTTGCTGCGGTAGTATTCCTTCCAATCGAAGTATTCTTTTGAATGTTTCCGAATTATTCCGAATACTTCCGAAGTTTTGCAACGCTAGTCATGCTACAGAGCATACCTACTCTCCAGCAGAACCACTTTAATATAACGGTTATTTCACGCTGATTATGCACAGGACTTAATCTAAACAAATGTATATTTATTGTATATCAAGATGACATCTACAATTTTAGATAAATACTTACTGATTTTTAGTAACATGTAAATGTTTTATCGGAATGCGCCTGCCGTGAATTTCTAAGCAAATAACAAGATTAATAGATACATATATATTTAATTATAATAATTAAGCATAATAATTCTTTACGATAAATTAAGTTAATGAATTGTTTATCAAGATAACAACAAAAATTAATTTTTAATTTCGTTTATCTCTATACTTGCACACAGACTGCTACCCATCAAATAATTAAATTAAAAAGGAGAATGGGCAAAAATATATGAACCTTGGTCTACCTATTCAACGTTAAGGCCATCTATGCTACTGAAAAGATTATATCTAATCAAACTAATAACTTAGCAGAATTTTGAAAAAGAGAAAATAAAAGAAGAACAAAAAAGTCCTGTGATTTATTACATAATATTATAATTGCGATATTACATGATGCTAGTATCTATAATAACATTATTCAGGTGGGCTGCTGGTGGTGTGAAACTTTCCTGATGGCGAGCCCAGCATAAGTACCATAAGATTGATATGACAAGTGCACCCGTTCCAATAGAGCGACGTCCAGTCAAACACGTGCAGTAATACTACCTGAAAGCGTCTCTCCTTGAATCCCTCTGTTTATTAGCACGTATGTGTAGTACTGCTTGGCTCTTGTATGACGTGATTGTATTCGTCCCCTCCGTATGAAAATTCCCTGGTCCATATCAATGTTGTATTCATTGATATCATCGAGTTCATTATCTCTGTATAATTCAATAATATACATTCCATCGCTTAAATTCTCAGCACAGTAAGATCTAGCTATCTTAATATGGTAAATTCCCAGAGCGATCAGAATAAGGTGTTCTTCTAATTGAGGAATATCATCAAAATCAGGAAGATTGGCTGCCATGCGTGTAAATACGACTCGTTGCCTATTTAAGTTCTTTTGATGTCCGTGACTACCGCAGGACCACCAACGCCAATCGCTTCCATATTTTGTAAATAATTAGTACTCAATTGGTATTAATTAGTACTCGAACAAAAAAAAATGTACCTTAGTAGTTTTCGAGAAAATCGTCTTTGAAGGTGGTCCTGCGGTAGTCACGCTCACTTCAGCAAGACCACCACGAGCGCCGAAACAGAGGGCATGCTGCAGCTATTCTAAGTATACAAATAATTAGAACCCATAAATGGTATTTTTATTTCAATCAACTTTGGATCATACAATTAAACTAAATTTAATAGTATGTACATCCAAATACAAAAAAAGAATGAAAAGAATCATAGGGCATCAAAAAATTCGTCCGCATCGCTGTCGACAGTAAAAGTGCCCAAAAGGCTGGCAGCATTGCCACGTTGTATGGCGATGCTAATTCTTTGGCCAAAAAATAGGCCAGCCCTCTTGTCACGTGAAGAGTCGACCAATCGCTTGGCGATATCTCCAAAAACCAAGTGGGCACTCGGACCCCACTCGGCCCTAGTGTTTCAACCCCAAACGGCTCGAACATATAACTTCCAATAAGATTCGAATATTTTCGCCGTTTGAGGTTTTCTGCATCTGCAACAGCCGCCCCAGCACTGCCCGCCGTGCTAGGAAGATGGGATGGCGCAAGGGTGTCGACACACGTTGCATCCCACACCAAAGGCCTGCCTAACTTCCAGGGCATTATGGTCATTCCATCTGGTCTCTTCCCATCGTCACGTGCCAAACCAACGGGTTCTAAAACAGCTGGCACCCCGGCGGTGGCATGAGCACGACGGATTATGTCATTAATGCAGGCGTGCCGTGCTATCCGGCCTGCGCTCTTACTGCAAGATAGGCCATGGTGTCCCAGGCAGTCGACAGCTTCACCGCACTGGCAGCGATGCGGAGCCCCACAAGGAGCGCCTAGACGCAGACAAGTAGCGAGCTGGAAAGTAGTGTCACCCAACATAGTACCTATGTTGGGCGACGGTAGCGCCTGAAGCCAGAGGCCCGACTCCCATCCTCCCACAGCCAGCAGGCGGGCACGCTCAGCAGTATTGGAGGACGTATTGATAAGTTTATACCGTACCAACCTGCAGAGCGGCTCATCCCATTGTCTCTGGGAAGATGGGTTCACGGGCGATCTGTATCTGGGCAAACCGCTGTCCAGGCGTTCACCGCATCAGTCAAGCACGGCACTTAAGAGTCAACCAGGGAGGGGGCTAAAATTTTCCTGGTTAACTTTTCGGTGCTGTGAACAGAGGACAGGAACGCCGGTAAGCTAATACTGGTAATTTTGCGGACGCCGAGGCCATCAAAACGGATGGGTAGTGAGGCTTGAAGCCACGCTCGGTCGTCCAAGGCCACGTTTAAAATGGATGTTACTGTGCTGCGAATAACTTGGTCAATTTTGTCCAACAGATGTGGCTGCTTCCATAAAGGGGAGGAACGTAGTAAATATATAAAATTTGGGCTAAAAGAACAATATCTAATCAGGGTGAATGCCGAATGTAAATTAATTTTGGAAAGTCTGTCCGAAATTTCGTTGAAGTTTTAGATTTTTTCGTCGATGAAAGAATAAAAGCTGTCTTCTAAAATTGGGGACCCTAGGAGGTGCAGAGAACTTTTTTCTAGAATTTTGATTTGTGGGGCTATTGCATTAAATTTCTCTATGGTCAATTCTCTGTCGGTAATGTCAGAAAGGTAAATTTCACATTTTGAGGGGTTAAGGTCCAAGCCAATAGATTTAAATTGCTGTTTGAGCAGTTGTAGGTCTTTCAAAACGGTGTCTACATCACCTCCTAGCGTTCCATCATCTAAATACCACACGTTAAATTTTGAATTTAGTTTTTGGATAATTGGATGAATAGCCAAGCTGAAAATGACTGGCCCGAAAGGGTCACCTTGTTGGCATCCTACTGCAGATTCCAAAACATTGTCCTTGTATAATAATTTGGAAGGGTACCTGTAACATTGCCGCAAAAAAACATAAATTTCGGGTAGTTCCTTTTTGATTCAGCCAACAAAGTGTCCCTGTTTACAGAGTTAAAGGCATTCTTCACGTCAACTTTGAGGATGACCCATAAATGTGATTCATATCGTAAAAAAACAGAACTGAAACATTTGTATTTACCGAGAAATCAACGATGATAACTTTTGCGTGCTATTTCAGCAGGACCACGACTTTGAATGTTGATTCTAGGTTTCAGGAGCTTGTCGCTTTCCTCAAACCTACATAGAAAATTAGTACCCTGCAAGATAAAATTAGTGCCCAAAATTCAAAATTAGTGCTCCAGTAGTTTACGAGATATACCATGCCATTGGTGTGGTGGCCGTAGTCACGGTGTTAAATTTTAATTTCAAGATTTCCCTATTAAAAACTGTCTTTGCTTCCCAATTTTATACAACAATTAGTACTCCTAAAGAAGTTATAGTGACCAAAAATTCAGATTCGTAAGTGGTGTATTTTAAGAGAAATTAGCTTTCATTACTTTTCCATACTAAATCTCCGCGTATAACCCGACCAAATTAAGTTGTCAATTGTATTGAGCTGTTTAGGAGATGTACATTCGTGCACATAAATTTATGGATGTCGGAATAGTATTAACAACAATTCAATATCTATAATTTTTATACCAAGTGTGTACCTATAAAGGTACATATTAAGAAGAAGAACAATAACTATCTAATAAATTTAACACTTAATTGCGAATTTCACTAATGGCGAAGCTATCCAAGAATAACTATCCCTGGGATAAAATTATTCGCTGCATTTACTCTCAGAATAACTCATAAATTCATAATACGTTTCACCACTTTGCAAAGACAAAAACTTACTACTGGTAAAACTATTCGTTGATAAGTGTTTTTTGTTATCTGTGGCACGTTGAATGTGAAGTGATGAACGGATGAATTTGAATGTAGACAGATTAAATAGGCTTGTCATTTTCTCAGTACAGTGCACAGTGTAGCATAACAGAGGGCCTAGACAAATGGCATTCGCTTCGGAGCGATTCTATTTCTACAATCGCTATCGCTTTCGCTAATGATTCCAAAAACTAGCGATAACGCTCGTCAAAAAGTGTCCTTTGGCTATGCATCTCTGTGGAAGTACCTAATCTTTCGACGCTGTCGATTCATTTCATAATCGAATGTTGTTAGCATTGTCTAGCTAATTTTTATTCGTTGACCTATGATCACGTGACATTTCGATAGCTTAAGTCAACCCCATACATTTTAACTTTTCTACTAGCGTCATCGCTAATCGAATGTTACTTTGTCTAGGCCCTCAGGACCTTCTTAGTTTAGTCATCAGTTTGAACATCTGTTACACTTGTCACTGTTATTTTTCAAACAAAGTAACTGTAAAGTCGCGCATCGTGTATATATTTCGTTTATTTTGCTTTGTGTTGCAATATTGTGTAATATGTCTGAAAGGAAACGTAGGGCTAACTGGTTAGTACAAGAAAAAATGTTATTGCTGGATCTGGTAACAGACCACTATAACATCATTGAAAATAAAAATAAAACAGTTGGAGTAACCGTGTAAATTACAATTGATGTTCAATTTTTAATAATAAATTGTATGCTGCTGCTTTATACATATACTTCTCAAACGCTGCATTACTTATTTTCTCTGAATTGCAATTCTATGTGCACAATCAATGGTCGCTAAGGCTCAACTAGCGTTGCCGGAGAGAATTATTCCGAAGTATTCCCGTCGTTTTATTCGCGAAACATTCGGAAGTATTGAGTAGTATTCGGAATTATTCCCCGAGAAGAATTACAAGGAAAATATTTAGCTAAGTACATATTAGAATAGTTAGAATGAACCGCTGTGTCGTGTCACGAGGCGGTATGGCCACAGTTGCCATAATATAATCACGCTGACCGACATCGCGTAAGTAGGCTACTTATTGGATCCCCTGGTAGAGTTCGACTATTGACCGCGAGATGGCGGCGCAATTACCATTGCAATTTACATATGTTCCGCGTTAGTGATTGTTTATTCATACTCACGAATCTTCCTTCCTTCCTCCTTCCTAACCTTGGTCACCGCAGCAGCACAAAGCGCACGCAGGGGAACATTACCGACGGAAGTTGTACAGTTACAGCTTTTACTTTTAACCGCTAGACGGCGTTAATGCCAGTGACTATATATTACAACGCGTTCATTCATAAAAATGAGTAAGCATAATACGATTGGAAAACTTCCGAATATTTCTTTCATCTATTTAGATAATTATGTACTTACATAATAAGTTTTTGTATGCGGTCTATTAGGTGTGAAAGTGATAGAGAGGTAAATACATAGTTAGATACTAAAATAAGTTTATAAGATAGTAATTTATGTTATAATAGGGAGATACCTAACAGAAAGGATAATCTAATTATTAAGTATTGTATATTATTTCAAATGTCTCTTTATTGATTAATTTCGGTTGAACACTATTCTACAAAGAACAATTTTTTTTACGACTTATTTGTTTTACCAAAACATTTAAAGTACTTACGTATCTAGGCCCTAGATACGTACTTTAAACTACGTACAACGTATACGTACTTACTTGTATCTTACTTAACTAATTATTTACGTTTTTTCCAATAAATCGTAAAGCAAAAACATTTTTACGAAATAAACTAAACTTGTAAATAACATCCGGACAAAATCGGCCCATTCTAAACTCAATCATAATAAAAATAAAATAATGAGTAGTCAAAAGTAGATAACTACTTACAGGGAAATATTCCCGCATTGTAGGTACATAGGAATCGAATAATACTTCTTTGAATTTATGAATGAACAACGGCTGCGGGGCTCGGTGGGTGTGCTATTGTTACGTGCAGGCGTGCGCTGGCGTCGCCGAACGATTAACGAGGGATGTTCTCCATTTATAGTCTACTCTTGCCCGCTAGACGGCGTTAATTCAAGTAGCGGCATGGCGAAATATCTGCTAAACGTAACGGCGAGTCTCCTCAAGCTACATAAGCACACGAGTACATTCGTTACTACTGGGAATAATTTAATTCTTAAGTAATAAAACGTAGGTTACCTACTTCATACTTACAATATTTATTTTACGCTGCTTTTTTGCTGAGGTAGTATTCCTTCCAATCGAAGTATTCTTTTGAATGTTTCCGAATTATTCCGAATACTTCCGAAGATTTGCAACGCTAGGCTCAACTGACATAAAAAAATCACGCCATTTTGATTTTATCTTGGTGGTATAGGAGTTACTCTTACTCTGGTATAACTTTGTTATTCTCAGGATAAGTAGTTCGTGACATGAAAACATGATTATTCTGAGAGTAAGTAATAGTTTAACCTTGGAATAAAACTTATTCTACGTTGGTAATATCGAACCTAAACAGCTCAATACCATTGACAACTTAATTTGGTCGGGTTATACGCGGAGATTTATTATGGAAAAGTAATGAAAGCTAATTTCTCTTAAAATACACCACTTACGAATCTGAATTTTTGGTCACTATAACTTCTTTAGGAGTACTAATTTTTGTATAAAATTGGGAAGCAAACACAGTTTTTAATAGAGAAATCTTGAAATTAAAATTTAACACCGTGACTACGGCCACCCCACCAATGGCATGGTATATCTCGTAAACTACTGGAGCACTAATTTTGAATTTTGGGCACTAATTTTATCTTGCAGGGTACCTACTAACTTTCTATGTAGGTTTGAGGAAAGCGACAAGCTCCTGAAACCTAGAATCAACATTCAAAGTCGTGGTCCTGCTGAAATAGCGCGCGAAAGTTATCATCGTTGATTTCTCGGTATATACAGATGTTTCAGTTCTGTTTGTTTTACGAAATGAATCACATTTATGGGTACTAATTATTTGTATACTTACAATAGCTGTAGCATGCCCCCTGTTTCGGCGCTCGTGGTGGTCCTGCTGAAGTGAGCGTGACTACCGCAGGACCACCTTCAAAGACGGTTTTCTCGAAAACTACTAAGGTACCAATTTTGCTGTTTGAGTACTAATTATTTACCAAATATGGAAGCGATTGGCGTTGGTGGTCCTGCGGTAGTCAGGGACATGTTCTTTTGTATGACACATTGAGCCAAATGATTTTCAGAATGTATTCATTCATTGATAATTGTGAGTATCGCGTCAGTATATGCCTTTTCCCTGATCGTTTGGTGATAAGCATTGATCAGTGCTGCAGCAATCCGGAAATGTTCAAACATGTGTGGAACGGACCTATTACAGTTAGTAGCCCGTAAAAACTTGAAGTCACGCTTGAACCTTCCGTTTACTATTTCTACTACCCATCTTACGATTGTAATAAAACGCGACTTATTCGCTTGTTCTGTGGATAGCTGCAGACTGTTTCGGTCCTTGCTAGGTGGCATATCTGCTTCATAACGTACGAGCGTCCCTGAAGCCGCGATCTAAAATAAACACATCATTCATTGAAATGCACTGTCCTGATCGTTAAGGATATTGCTCATAATCGTGGCGTCTGATGTAGGTAGTCGCTGCTG
Source organism: Griposia aprilina (assembly GCA_916610205.1). NCBI lineage: Eukaryota > Metazoa > Arthropoda > Insecta > Lepidoptera > Noctuidae > Griposia > Griposia aprilina. The sequence continues at coordinate 10,682,205 of OU744283.1, forward strand.
CATAAGGGCCTGTTACGTCGATAATATATCCATTGCTACAAACAATTAAAAATGGCTTCAAAAGATTCCTGTACTTATGAAGACTGTAACTACGTCTTTGAAAGAGGAAATCGCTGCTCTTCTGGATGTAAATGTACGTCCCGTCACAAATGGATATTAGTTTCGTGTTGTTCTGGTCTCCAACAAGCTCTTTTGGTATAAACAAATTCTTGGAAAGCGGTTCGTTTCTACTTAACTATATGATCGACCCCTAAGTGCAATGGCACGAAGTCCGCCAATAAACATTCTCTCGCTATCACAAATTGGCGTTCGAATGTTCGACGAGATATTTTTAAAAGTGATGCTAGGCGTTCATTAGGTTCGCCTGTTCGGAGTTTCATGAGATATCCACCCAGAACCACGTTCGGTACATTGGACCGCTGTCGCAGTGATGGGGTTTGTTCGAGTAACGAATTGAATTCAGCAATGGTGAGTCCAGTCCAGTGTCGCAACTCCCCCACGTAATGTTTTACTATCGGAATAGGGTAGCTATGCATTTTATGTATGAGTGTGTTATTTCCGATTGATGAATGGGCTGAGATAGACAATATGGACATCCACTTGCCTCAATTTGATTAATTTGAGAATATTTTTAGTAAATAATAATACAAAATTTCAAATAGTATGAAATGCTATTTTATTTCAATGGAAAACAAAATCTCTATACAGTATTTTAATTTTATTGTTATGTCATAATTACCTTTTTTAGCGATAAAAAATACCATTTATCGTCAAATATACATAATGTAGTCTTTATAAAATTGCTGTAGGTAGTTCTATTATAATTTATTTAGGTACAGTCACGGACTTTAATTAATAAGCCACTTTCAAACTTTTTAATTTTGCAGATTTATGTATTCACGAGATTACACGATTAAACACGAACTCAAAGCACATGCTCGTTGACAAGATGACAAATTACTAATAATCGGAAATAGACCTAGCCATAGAGGTTGACTAATAAGTTGTCAGAGAGAGATAAATCAATAAAATGTTGCATACGTTTATCCAATCGATTTGATACTGACCTTCTCTGAATTAGAGCTCATTAAATACTCGTTATTTCTGAAAACCTATCCGAAGACAGGTACTGATTGATTGATAAACGAAATAAAACTATTTTTCAAAGGTTGACTATTTTTTTAGCTTAGCACATTTATAATAGCTAAAACAGAAATAAGTAAATAAATTCTTCCAAGAAGGCGGCAGTTAGGTGTTATTTAGGTTTATGTGCAACAATTATCACACAGAACAATAACTAAAGCATAGAAGGAAGGCTAAAATAAAAATTCAGTAACTGCCGTTAGTCTCATTCTATCTTATGCGAAGAAAAAGGATGTTAGAATGAGATAAATGATTCACACTTTGTTTTACTTTTTTGGGCTTGTCACAAGATGACTTGTCATTTGCTTCTATTGGTTCTATTTCAACCCGGCCAAAACCGGTAGTACTTTGCTTCGGAGTGTGACAGTACGGTCATTGAACAATTTGACTTGTTCGCGTGTTCATTGTTCATGAGTTTGTAGTAAACTCCCATGTTTTCATGATATTTTTATAATAATTCTGTTGTATTGCACGAACTCTTTGTATAAATATATATAGTGAGTGTCGGGACTCTGTGGCATAATGTCTTGTGTGGTTGGAGGCTTTTGGAGGCTGCAAGTCCCATTCTTCACGAAAAGAAAATAACGAACAACTGTTGACTTTCCATCGGTAAGTTTTTGTCAAATTATTTGCCGAAGCGAGCTGATAACCGAATATAAATATAAAACAAGTTTGGCTGAATCACTTTGTAGCGGGTAGCAAACGTAATAACTATTTCAGTAGAAGTTTTAGCGACTATTCGGAAATTACTTTGAGGTTATGGAAGTAAGCTTGATATGCCTTGTACCACAAGGCTCGATATTGGGTCCTTTCCTGTTTTTAGTATATATTAATGATTTACCCCATTTGTTAAATACTAATTTCAAATTAATTTCAACACAGGGAGGTTCAGAATCATGTATTAAATATGTAGCAGGTTGTGCGTCGATGTCCCTGCCACCCTGTATAATGTAATAAATTATTTGACTTGACTTCATCATGTGGTCTATCATCGTGGTCCATGAACGTCTTATTATACTTTTTGTAAATAATGAGTAGCTATTGTAAACAGTATCAAAGCTATATCTGATTGGGCATTATTATTGTAAATACAAATATAATTTTATACCCACTACATAATACTTATTATTATTTAAAATTTATAGACTTACAAGTTAATGTAGATCTGCACTTATGAACTTCGACTGTAACTACCTGTTCTACTTATAATGTCGTCCATTACATTTTAACCTTAAAGCTTAAGCTGTAACAAATAGTCGAATGTTAAAATAAATTTACCTCTCCCGTAAAATCTGTTGATTTATCCCTGTGCTCATTGTTCATGATTTTTGCTAAAATTTATATTTTTCAAGAAATGTTAATACCTATATCCCGTCACAGACATTCATTTTGGCAATTAATGCACGTCATCGATAAATATATCGACGTTGAAAGTGCGTGAGTCACATCATTATTCAGAATAAAAGCAGTCACAACCTACAAAATTCCTAAATGTCTTTTGTATGCGTGTCCTTGTCTAACATATCAACAGCCTCCATAAGTCAAAATGAACCAAATATATTGAGTTCTGTTGCTATTTTAGCCTTCCTTCTATGCTTTAGTTATTATTCTGAGAGTTATCATAATTGTCATGGACGTCATCTTGGACGCTACGCGTTCGGATAAAATCGTGGATCCGAGTTTTTCCGATGGTGAAGTGACCAATCATAATTTTTTCGTACGCTAACGTTACTACCACTGCGCTAAAACAATTGTTGCTAGGTTACGGTTGCTAGACCTGCAATTGGTTGATTTTGGGTAGTCACTCTGTACTATGTACACGAGTATAACCGACTAAGCCCGATTTGCTATACATGGCTAAAATACGAACAGTGGCAAGTGGCTCATCAATTAAAGTCAGTGACTGTACATAGAGGTTTTGTAGTACATGAGGGACTTACAAATTAGGTGTGCATTATTAATTACATGGTATAGGTAAAACGAATTGTTGGGTGAATCGCTGCTCTCCTAGCTAGATTACTGAGTAAGGAGAGACAGTTTCGACTCCCAATTTGAGTATCACAAAAATCATGTTATTTATGTTTTTGGAGCTTAAAATATACACCAAAAACAAAATCTAAAATTGAAACAAATTAGAATGAGGAGTGTTGGTGTGGTGAGTCGAGTGAGTGCGTGTACGTGTGTAAAGAGTGTGTATGTGTATGAGTGTGAGTGTACCTGTGTGGATTTGAATAATAGGAAATAGGGTTACTTTCATTATGTTATGTTTAGATATGTTTTTCTGTAGGTAGATAGGTCTAATATTTGACTGAAAGTAAAAAAAATGCAAATTCTCAATATAATATGGCTTACCTACTGTGCGTGTGTACGTACGTGTTTTACAAACCAATAAATAATTTTATGTACTTAACACTTTAGTGTGAGACTGATTGACAGATCTTGTCCTACAAAAAGAAAGTTGGTACAATGTACTGCGCGGCCGCTTTTATACAGTCATTCAAATTTGTTCGTTTAATCGTGAAATTTATTTTCCTATGGTTTTCTTCTTCTAACTGTGTAGTTACAATATTTTCACTTCAGAAGCTCAAACATGTAGGTTTTGCTGCCTGAAATCAGTAAGACCAAGTAACTTTAAAAATATTTTTTTCAGAAAGCTGTGATATCTTATTCAGCCAATCAGTTAAATACAACCCAAATCTCTTCAAAGTGAGAGTGAACAGGCTTCTTCTGGGTAAGCTCACTCCATCATCGACTTTGTCTCTGTCATCTCTGATCTAGACTAGAGTCAAGAGCAAACCCATCTAATAAAAAATATAAATTCACACTCTATCTCTTTCCCGCCATTAGAAAGAGAGAGAGACAAAGACCAGTCCTTTCGAAGTTCCTATTTTGAATTCGACCTCAAAGACAAACACGTTCGGAATTTCGTACTAACTAAAGAAATTTTGCAAAAAGATAATTGTCTTTTAATGTAATTTATTGAATTTTTAACTTATTGTTGTATTTAAACGAAAATAAGTATTTACTGCAAATAAAACTGATACCGTGAAACCTGGCACCTTTGCCACATCACGGTGGATAAAAAAGTTTGCAACGGTTTTTCTTAAATAAACTCTATGGTGATATAAAAAGCAACTAATCAATATGTATGTAATAAATTTTATGCATTTTTGAAAAACAATCTTAAATCTATTGTTTTCTCATTCTTTAATGATATTTTAGTCTAAATACCTTCTACGGCAAAGTCAACCACCACTTGTGGTAAGATTGCCATCCTAAAATATTGGGTAAAATTAATAGTATCACCATAAAAAAACTCACTCATCATTGTTACATGCAGGCGGTCACAGTAAAAATATACTACAATTCTATAATATGGAAATGGGAGATTTCCACAATGTGGCAAATTCACCCGCCTTGTTTCGTTTTTTTCATACAAAATAGAAAGAGCTGTCAGGGTTGTCAAAAATTAAAATGTTAAAAGATTAAAATTTTCTGAATAAAAGATTTATTCAAATAAAACTTTAAACAAACATAAGAAAGATAGGTAACAGTACCTCTTATATAATAAACAAGCTTAAAAAAATTTTTAGGAACTTAAAATCTTTGAATTTATCATCAAATGTAAAAAATACTTAACGCAATTTATTGTGAGACTGACATAAAACACAATAATATGTACATGTAACATGAAAGTATTTTAAAATCAACTAAAATTAAGTTCTTCAACTCTTATGACTCAATAACACGACCACTACAATCAAATCAGTCAACAAGTGGTGGGTGGTGTGGGATTTTTGTAGACTCTGCTCCCCAAGTGACGCCTCAATCGATTTCCCATTTTCTAAAAACAAATATAAGTAAAAAACAATGATTAGGTAGGTAGTATAATGAATATTCTATATTTAAATTAGGTTTGATAAGCTTACACACTCAAAATGAATTAAAAAAATAAGTATGAAACAACTTAACAAGATTATTTTGAATATTTTTGTGACAACCTTGACATCACTAAAAATTTGCATAGGTGTGGTATATTTGCCAACAGTGATTTCTTATGTTAAATTGCTTAAATAGATGTAAATTATCATATTTTCAATTAAAGAATACTATTAAGAACATTGTATTAAAATTTGACTTACCTACACAATGATTTTCCCACTTTTTTCATTAAAGTTTCGGAGGACGAACTCACTCACAGCTAACATAGGAAAAAAGTAACCGCCAAAAATGACAGTTTTATGACACTTGGTTTGACATATAAAATAAAATGTTGCCAACCAATTATTTAAATTTGGTGTAAGGGTATTAAAAACGTTAAAAAACTACAGTTTTGACGTAATAAATTATTTTGCCTCGTAAGGCGGTCTATGGCAAATTTAACTATCTTTGGCAAAGTTGCCAGGTCTCACGGTATATAACCTGTAAATATTTATTTCTAGTTTCAATAATGTTACGTAATATATTTTGAATAATAAAATATCATGGGTGCTATTTCCGAACACACCTTAATTTAAATAAAAGAGTGGGAATAAAATGTCGTGGCTGGCGTAAAGAGTTGATTAAGTTAAAAAATATGAAAATAATCGTAAAATATGAGTGAAACTAGCGACGAGAACAGTATTTTAACACCGGAAGAGTTAAAACAACACGTTATTAATGCAGAATTAAGTTTCCTACCTGAGAAGTCTCGCGAGAAATATCTGAAAGCATACCATGTCTTCAATGAATGGAGACTTACAAAGGGCGCAAGCAGTTTTTCGGAGACGGTGTTGCTATCTTATTTTTTAGATTTATCACAGACGAGGCGATCATCTACAATGTGGAGTATTTACTCAATGTTGAAAGCTACTTTAAAAACAAAACATAACATGCATTATTGAAACATACGCAAAACTCGTATCTTTTCTAAAAAGACTGTCAGTTGGGCATAAGGCTAAAAAGTACAAAATTTTCACGGCCCTTAACATAGAAAAATTTCTTAATGAAGCTCCGGACTGCAATTTTCTTGCCGCTTATGTGGTACCTATGAATCTATGTTGTTATTTATTAAAATTTGTTTGTAGACTGTTATGTATAAAGGTACTTACTGCCTACTATTAATTTTTGGAGGCGCTATGAATCTTAGTCTGGCTTAGCAATACTGTTAAAATATTTATTACGATATGTAAAAGATGCTGTAAATGTTAAATTATGCATATTAATTAAGTAATATTTTCATTACAGGTTGTAATGATCATAGGAATTAGTGGAGCGTGTCGCAATGACGAGCTATTACAGCTAACAGTTAATAATATCGAAAAGCATTCAGATAAAATACTGTTACTTAATAAAATTGAAAAATACGAAGACGAACCTTGACAGGTCTTTTGTCGTACGCGAAGAATATGTAACTATTGTAGAAAAATACCAAAATTTACGTCCAGCCAATATAAAAACCGACCGATTTTTCAAACAACACCATAATAATAAATGCTCAAGACAGCCTATGGGAGTAAATAAAATAGGTGCTATACTACGAGAAATTGCCGCTTTCTTAAAACTGGAAGAGCCTCAGCTATACACGGGTCACGGCTTTCGGAGAACTTCGGCAACGCTCTTGGCTGATTCCGGAGCCGATCTCACCACTTTAAAACTTCACGGCGGGTGGAAGTCCAATACGGTTGCAGAAGGCTATATTGAAGACTCAATAGAAAATAAGTCGAAAATCTGTAAGCGTATAGTGGAAACAATAAGTCTGAATTCGACCTCGGATCCTTGGTCTCACCCACGCCCATCCAGTTCCAACGACGCACAGAGTACTTAAACAGAAAGCCGATCAGAGTCGCCAACGTTCACCGTTGTTCCTTCTCAATCCGCCACCGAAACAGAAACCTTGACCCCAGATAATAAAACTCAACTCAATGCAACTGTAACGTTGCCAAATAAATCTGTTACTTTTAATTTGCAGAATTGCAGTAATTTTACTTTTAACTTTTAAAATGTTCCATTTTATTGAATTGGTACCTCTACCTACAATGTTAATTATTTTGATTCACAATAAATAGTTATTTCAATCTACACTCGAGAGCAATGAATCCGGGTCACTTAAAGAATCCTATAAATCTCGGAAACTAAAAATGCTAGGTTAATGCAATAAATTGTATTTAATAGACAATGTAATACTCCTTAAATGAAGGTATTAAAACTTCTTAGTTATTGTAAAGTTATATCATAAAAAAATCAAATTTGAAAAAGGGCCACTTTCGAAGATGGAACTACGAAATTACAGCATTTGGTTTTGCTTTTGTTTGTAATCTGTCATTTATGTGGGTACATAAACCATGTTGATAGTGCTCTATATTCATTATTCAAGCTGAAATTATGTCGCTTACGCCTGAAGAATGCACCAGAATACTTACAATGCTGGAAACCGGCCGGAGTCAGCGCGATACAGCCAGGACTGTCGGTGTGTCGCTGTCAACAGTACAAAGAGTTCTCCGACGTTACGAAGAAACTGGTTCTAACCTACGCAGACCAGGAACGGGCAGAACCAGGCGTACCACAGCACGAGAAGACCGATACTTGGTGAACACCATGCTTCGAAATCGCTTTCTCACAGGAACTGAACTCACAAATCAGTTTCGACGCCTCGGAGGAAGTAACCCAAGTGCATGGACAGTAAGACGTCGGCTTGCTGAATCTAACTTAAAACCCCTTAGACCTGCAAACGGCCCTAAACTGGAGCGTGGGCATCGTATTTCAAGACTAAGATATGCCCAGAGCCACGTAAATTGGAGTATTGAAGATTGGTCAAAAGTTATGTTCTCCGACGAATCAAAATTTATGCTCTACAAGCACGATGGAAGACACAGAGTGTATCGAAGACCAGGGGAAAGATTCAAGCAAGCATGCATCGAAGAAAAAGTAGCCTACGGTGGTGGGTCTGTACTTGTGTGGGCCGGAATTTCTTCTGAAAGTCGCACAGAGCTGGTGATCATAGAAAACGGCTCTTTAACTAGCGTAAGATATGTGGAAGAAATCCTCAATGATCACGTTGGTCCATTTATGGTCAATTTAGGTGAGGATGCTATATTTATGCATGACAATGCCCGACCTCATACAGGTAGGATTGTGAATGACTACCTTCAAGAGATGAACATTACTCGTATGGAGTGGCCAGCGCGCAGCCCGGATATCAACCCGATCGAGCATGCTTGGGACGAGCTAGGCAGATGCGTAAAACAACGAAACCCTCCCCAATCACGCTTCGTGAGCTCAAAATTGCTCTCACAGAGGAATGGGAGAATATTCCCCAAAATCGTATAAGGAACTTGGTGTACAGCATGCCAAACCGCGTAAACGCAGTAATGGAAGCACGAGGAGGCAATACGAAGTATTAAAATTCAAGAAAATCGTAATAAAGTTCAAAAATTTCATGTTTCCTATTTTTGTTTTAAGGAGAGATCAGCAGTTTTTTTCTTTATGTAATTTTGTGTTAATAAAATGTATGGTGACTCATATTTTTTTTACTTTCATTTAAGGAGTATTACATTGTCTATTAAATACAATTTATTGCATTAACCTATCATTTTTAGTTTCCGAGATTTTTAACATTCTTTAAGTGACCCGGATTCATTGCTCTCGAGTGTATTCCTAATTATTATTTTATCTCCTAAAGTGTTTTCGCTGCTGAAGTGAAAAGTTATGTGTGTTACACGAGAGCAAAGTTTTTTGCATCTCGTGCCTTTGAATCCCTCGCCACACTCAGGATTCAAAATCAGCACTCGCACCAAAAAACGACTTAGCTCTCTTGTTGCAAAAATAACTATTTTCAGCTGAAACTTTAAGGATTAACAATTGAATACTTTCATTCCCAGTCGCCCCCGCGGGGATTGCCACCGGAGGCAAATGGGAATAAACGTTCCCAGTAGCCACCGGCGGTGACTGGGAACTCATAGCCCCCACTTCGGTTTCTACATTGCTTTGTTTCTTGTGAAGAATAAAATAATAAGGGACGTCGACCGGCTAGGGTTAGGGTTAATAATCAGGTCGACTGAGCCCCGCTCGGCGGGGCTCCTATTTCTGTCTAAAGGGTTTAAAGGAACCTAACCAACCGAACCTCGGGGTGCGCCTGATGTCGACCGTCTTTTTTTTTTTTTTTTTTTTGGGTGGGAAATCATCAAATGACCTCTCCCGCTCTGGGCGGAGCGGAAGGGCGTGTCAGACTCTTACTGACTAAAACCCACCCGTGTTCCTTCAGTTGCCTGTGCGCCAGGGCCACGGTAACTCTTTCGAACAATCCGCGACCCCGGCAGGCATCGGCCCTACTGGACCCCTTCAATGATGCTGACATCTCTTTGAGGCGCGCGTGGAACACGACGCGCCGTCGACCCGGGCCTGGTCCTTACCGGACGGCGAGCTGCCCATTGCTCGCCGTCCGCAAGCCCGCGCCTACGGTGGCCGGGAGTCGGCAATTGACTCCCGACGCCCAGGGTGTCTCCTCCTGCGGCGACTAGGGGCGTGAGGGCGCAACGATTGCCGCACCCTCACGCGCTCCGCCTCCTCCTTCGCGAGCATTACTGCTTCACAGAAGGAGGTGACGGCTTCCCATTCCCTCTCGCTCCGTACCATGGCCTGTACCAGGGCCGGACGCGAGAGATCGCCGCCGCCGATCGCCGCCACGAGGACACGGCGGTGCTCCGCCCAAGCCGGGCAGACCTCCACCGTATGCTCCACCGTGTCCTCCGGTCGATCCACACAATGCCAACACCCGGGCGTTTCCTCCCGCCTTATCCGAAACAGGAACCTCCCGAAACAGCCATGTCCGGTGAGGACCTGCGTCAGGCGGAAGGTGAGGACGCCGTGGCGCCTCTCAAGCCACTCCTCAAAGAGGGGACTTACCGCCGCAATTGTGGCGTGCCCAGCGCTGGGTTGCGACAGTCGCACTCTCCATGCCGCCATGAGATCCCGCCGGAGCTCTGTCCGCTGTGCCGCGATTTCTCGCGGCAGCGGAGTAACGCCCCGGCGTTTCGCCTCCTCGCGCGACTCCCAAATGTGCGCGAGGACTTTTGCCTCCAGATCCCATGGCGGCAATCCGGCAAGGAGGCTCGCCGCCTCGCAGGAGACCGTGCGGTATCCCCGGACCAGCCGGATGGCCATGACCCTTTGGGACGCGTTCAAACGGCGTGCTGGTCGGAGCCTCAATGAACGCGCCCACACCGGTGCCCCGTAAAGGGCCATGGACCGCACGACCCCCGCGTAGAGCCTCCGGCAGGAGGCGTTTGGACCCCCTAGATTGGGCAGGAGCCGCTTCAAGGCAGCCCCAGCCCGGTCCAGTCTGGGAGCCAAACGTCGGAAATGCTCGACGAAGTTCCACCGGCTGTCGAGGACGAGTCCCAGGTACTTCATCGTCGACTCGACGCCGATGTGAACCCCTCCCGCCATTATTTGGGAACCCGAGAGTGGCGCGTTCCGAGGACCATGAAAACACATGGCCTCGGACTTGTGCAGGGCCACCTCGAGTCCCAATTGCCGGATCCTCTCAATGACTGTCGCAACCCCGCGTGTCGTTAATTCGGCCGCCGCCTGGTGCGACCTCCCCTGTGCCAGGACTAGCGTGTCGTCAGCGTAACAAACGACGCTGACGCCGCTAGGGAGGTCGGCGCGCAGCACCCAGTCGTACCCGATGTCCCACAGATACGGCCCCAAGACTGATCCCTGTGGGACACCGCACGACATCTCTCGCCGGTTCCATTCTCCCTGGTGACCGGGGTAGATGACGGCCCTGTCCGTCAGATAGGCCTCGACTATGCGACAGAGGTAGGTCGGCATCCGGTGATACCGGAGTGCCTCCCTGATGCAACTCCAGGGCAGGGTATTGAAGGCATTGGCGATGTCTAGAGACACCGCCAAGACGACCCCACCCCGGGCCACAGTATCCCCCGTCGTGAGGGCTCGCACGCGCATGATGGCGTCCACCGTAGAGCGCCCCCTGCGGAAGCCAAACTGGCTCTCCGCCAAATCCGGCCCCACCCGCACTAGCCGCCCGACGAGGCGGTCTGCAATGACTCTTTCAAAGAGCTTGCCCACCTCGTCGAGCAGCACAATGGGCCGGTAAGCGGACGGAGAGTCCGCAGGGCGCCCCGTCTTCTTAATGAGGACCAGTTTCCCCGTCTTCCAACGAAGTGGGAACTGGCCCCCTTCCAAGCATGCGCTTAGGAGCCCTCGAAGTCGAGGCCCGAGAGCCTCCAAGGCCAGGACCCAGGCTTTTCCAGGTAGGCCGTCGGGTCCTGGGGCGGTATTTTTGGCACTCAGCCTACGTACCGCCACTCTCAACTCTACCTCGGTCACCTCAGGAGAATCGTCGTCGTCGTCGGTTATGTGGTCCACAGTGGGCACCGCAGGAGGCGGAGCCATGGGCGGGGGAGTGTGCTCCCCTCGCGAAGGGAACAGAGCGCTCACCACGCCCTCCACGAGCTGAGGCCGGAGACTCTGCGTTAGTGGGGGAGCCCATGGGCGGAGTTTCTCCCGCACCATTTTGTATGGGCGTCCCCAAGGGTCCCTGTTCAGAGTCCCCAGCGACTCCTCACGGGCCAGTCCCCTGGCCCGCAGTATCTCCGCTCGGAGGGCGGTCTTCGCCGCTCTGTAACCCTCGTACAGCTCCGCCTGAATGGCTTCCGTATCCGGAGGACGGACACGGAGCCTGCGGTGCCTGGTGTACAGGCGTCGCGCAGCAACGCACGCCTCGCGCAGAGACGTTAGCTCCGGCGACCACCAGTACACCTGGCGCGAGGCGCGTCCAGGCTGGACCCGGGGCATTGCCACGTCACATACTTCGGACATGGCCTCCCGGAACCACTCCGCCTCGTCGTTAATATCAGCAGGCCTGTCCGGTGATGACACCCAGGCCTGCACGATCGAGGCTTCCAGGAGGAGCTCCCGGTCCAGCCGCTTCAGCGCCCACCGTGGACCACTCGGGGCCTGTCGGACCAGCGCGCTCGAGGTCTGGGCGGAGACGTCAAACCGGATGTACCGGTGGTCGGAATACGTCTCCACCCCCTCCATGACGCGCCAGTCAATGACACGCGGCGACAGAGCGGGGCTGGCGAACGAAATGTCCACCACTGACTCACCCCGCATTCGCACACACGTGGGGACAGAACCCCGGTTTAGGACGACTAGGCCTGTCTCCAGAGCCCAGTCCTCCACCATCCTACCCCGCGCGTCAGTATACCGGGAACCCCAAGCCGTGTTCTTGGCATTGAAGTCCCCGAGCACGAGCACGGGGAGGGAATGGTACCCGACGACGACGACTCTCAACTCCGCAAGGGAGTTGTGGAACTCGGCGAGAGTTCGGTTCGGGGAGAAGTACACTCCTACGACAACAATCTCCCCGAACCGTGCTGCCACGCAACCCCGTCCCCTCTTAACTGCCTCGAGCGACGGGGTACCGGCGGCGGCCGACGAAATTAGGGTCACTGAGCCGCTCAGGTCCTCCACCCAGTCATCCCTGGGCGGGACAAAGTACGGCTCAGCGACCACGGCGATATTAATCGACCACTGCGCCATGCTCTGGAGCAACAGATCCTGAGCGGCGACGCAGTGGTTGATGTTCGCCTGGAGGAGGCGTAATGGGGCCATTAGTGGCACTCCATTTCAGCCCCCTCCCGAGGCCCTTGTGAGGGCCCTGCCGCGGTTTCAGCGGCGGTGACGACTGTGGAGGCAGCAGCGGCGATGGCAGTGGCGGCGGGTGCGGCAGTGACGGCGGTTGCGGAGGGCTTACCCCTGCCCCTGGCTTTGGCGGGTGGGGCGCAGGCCTTACTCCCAGCCCGGTGATCGGCCGGCTTGCCAGCTGCCGCACATAAAAAGCAGTGCGGCGTGGCATTGCACGAGCCGGCCTTGTGCCCGGGCTGACCGCAGCGGAAACAGTGATCGCTGCGGTCCACCTCCGAGGTGCATTGCACTCCCACGTGGTTGCCCACCTGGCAGCGGAAGCACCTCAGAGGTCTGGGTTCCAGCAGTTTCACCTGCGCGGAAACCCAGCCCACCAGGAGCCTTCGGCCCTCCCCGGCAACTTTCCGGGCCGCCGTCACGGGGCAGCTCACCGTCACGGCTCGCATCCCCGTGTGGTCAGGACGAATGGTGCCCGCCCTCACCTGCTCGGCAGAGCACCCCCCAGTCCTGACGACGGCGGCGACTACCTCAGCCTCCGTCACACAGTCGTCCAGGCCCAGGATGCGCATGTCAATGCACTTGCAGGGCCTGGAGACTCGGGCCTCGTCCGCATTTAGGGACGCCCTAAGCCTTTCGGCCAGGGCGTCAGCGGTCGGGCCGCTGGCCGCACCAGGAACCTCCAGCATCCGGGCCCCAGTCGCAGTGATCTTCACCCGGATGCCATTGGCGACGCCTAACTCCTCTAGGTTCACGGCCGCCCTAGCCTTGGCGAGCACGTCGCGGTAGGACACGCCCTTCTTCTCCGCTTCCGGCTGTAGTGTGATCACTACAGCTGCGGACTTCGGGGCGCGGAGCCTAGCCGCGACGCTTCGCTCCTTGCGCCGCTGCCGCCTCTCTTTACGTTTGGCCGCCCTTGCTGCCTTGCCCACCTTCTTCCTCGACCCAGCCACTTGCCATTCGGCGTCGGACGGAGGAGAATTAGGAGGTGGGGGGGCCGGCTGACTTGCCGCCAAGGCTGGCGCCCTCGCCGCCTGCGCAGCCACCCCGCCCTTCTTGGTCTTGGGTGGCGCCGACTTCGCCGGGTGCGGCCCCACGGGTTTCGGCACGGACCCGCCCTTAGTCCGCTCTGCTGATCCTGGCTTGGCCGCAGCGGCAGCAAAAGAGACCTGCCGGCTCGCCGCTAGCGGGGGGCGCAGGACAATGGCCTCCAGAGCGGAAAACCGGCTCTGAAAGGCAGCAAGCTCCCGCCGCACCAGGGTCAGAACCCGGTCCTCAGCAGGTTCCGGCACTGGCCGGGCTTGCCCATGTTGCACCCTCTCCTGTGGTACTTCCCGGGGGCCGGCTGCCCGAAGGCCGGCCAGGTCCGCTCGGAGCTCCTCGTTCTCCTTTCGGAGAAGCTCCATTGCGGCTGTCAAGCGGCTGACCTCCGCCCGCATCTCAGACATGCCGTCCAATGGAGGCATGAGTTGAATGGCCTGCACTGCCTCCATAATGGAAGCCGCGGCAGCGGGTATGGCCTTGTCTTTAGAGGACTGAATCCTCTTCAAGGCCACACCCTTTAGCGCAGCTACCACGGCTACCTCCAGCCTGGCCAATTGCTCCGACTTAGAGCCGCCAGCGGCGTCCGGCTCACCACCTGACGACTCCGAGTGGGTCGCCCTGCCACTGGTCGCTCCGCAATGGTGCCCTTCCGTGTCGAGCCCTTCGGCGGGCTGAGACGGATCGTCTGGGCTGGTGAGGCCTCTGCCCGCACCCCTATCCCAAACTCCACTCCGCCGACTGGTCTTGCCGATTTTTCGGGTGGAGCTCCTCCCACCATCAGAGGATGACCCCTGGCCATCCCCTGGTTTGGGGCGCTTCTGGAAGCGCCTTTGGTTCTTCGCAGAAGCCCCCACCACTACGCACTCCGGGCTCTTGAAAAAGCCCTTCGCGCCAGATGCGGCGTCGGACCCCGACCCCGCGTCACTCCCCTCCTCTTCGCTGCTATTGTTTTGGTTCAATTTTTCCATATTGTTCCCACGAGTGTGGGGGATCTAAAATGTCCATCCTAGGTTCACCCCCTGTCCCTAGGCAAGTGTTCATTTATAACCCAACCAGAGGGTCCACTGGTACTCTGGCTGGGGGTGCGCTAGCGACTGATGCGCCACCTACAACTACAAAGTTGTAGATGACACTACTCCTCAGCCATTCATATCCTCGCCGCGCACCAAAACTTGATATTAGAGGAATTTTTTATAGAGGTTATCTTCCTCGCGGCCCGGGCGGTTAAGCCAAGACCCTCGACCCCCGTCAAAAGTCAGAGACATAACCTTGACAATCTTCGGGGCTACGAGACTAACGGTGGCATAAGGAGAATACTCCTTCCTGCCTGCCCGGCGGCAGAGTTAGTGCACACCGAGCCCGCTCTTACTCCGCCGCTGTGCGTCTCTGCTTAACAGAGAGACACACGTTGGAGCGTTCCTCCGACAGGATATTAGCGTACGGGCAACTAGACCCATTAGGCACACAGTACCTAATGGGGAGTAATTGCTCGCACCCCAGGGTACACCGTCCCGGGGACTGGCCTTTCCCCCAGACGCATCCAAGGGAAACTCCAGCCCACGGGCACACGGGGAGGTTTCCTGTCCTAGCACCCCGATGTCGACCGTCTAGGGTTAGGATTTGTCATTATTCCTAGTGCTAATCCACGCCGCAATGTACAGCGATTTGAAGTGGGGGCAATTTTTATTCCCATTTGCTTCCGGTGGCAATCCCCGCGGGGGCGGCTGGGAATGAAGCATTGAATAAAGGTACTAATTATTTGTCGAATCATAATTACCGTCACTTATTAATAACTCATGTATTGGAGTGTTACATTTTAGCGTAGCCAGATTTTAATTAAAATGGAAATAGCTCTCTGAGGAGTTGGAATAGAAACATCTAATTTCGCATGATGCTTTGAGTTCATAAAAGGTACAACCCACCATAATTGGTAAGTTTCTAGGGTTTCTCATTGAAGCGCAAGGATCGATTTATGGGTTTTTGAAAATCAATTTCTTATTTTCCAAAGGTGTCGATTATAGAAAAAATAAAATTGAACAGCATAAGCACAAATTAAGACCCACCGTAGTAAAAAAAAAAACGTAATTGTATGTTATGCCGTTTGAGAGGTAGGTACAGCAATTTGCTAAATGTTACCCCAGCGGCATCTTGAATAACTCTGAAACCTCAAGACGCACAAATTTCATTTTTTGGGCACAATTAGGCACAAATGTGATCTACTTATGTAGCTAGTTTGTACTCAGCTACGACCACCGGTTAAAAAGCATGCCGCTGGGATAACGTTACTCCAGCGGAATCTGTTTTTCGTGAATATCTTTGGATCGGCTGGACGCACAAATTCTAAATTTCGGGCACATTTACACGGGCTGGGGTAAGTACAAATTATCTGTCATGCCGAAATCCTGAAAAGCGACATTCCGCTGGCGTAACGCACACGAGATCAAGCTATCTTGTATGTAGTTTAGTGTTATTAGTTTGTCTTAAATTATAATTTGATTTGAACTGCAAACGGTTTTTCTATTGCGCAATAACCAACACTACCCATAGTACGCCCACTTTAGTTAAAATATGGTCGACGATAATGAGAGACACGTACCTTCTCAGTCATATATATTACCCAAGAAAATAAAAAAGAAGGACGACCTACAAAAAGAAATGAGATCCAATCAAATACATAAAATGTAAAAAAATGCCAAGTCGTGCAACGCAGTTCTTTCACTACAAAAAGTTGTGAGATCTCATGTAAAACCAAGTCAGTTATTTTAGTTAGTGTCTATGGAAGCAACTATTCAAAAACTTTATTATAAATTGGTATTTAATCAATTACCTATCATCGTTTATAGGGACTGTACGAGTATCACTATTAGACACCTTTATTTCTATAATAATTATAATGACTTGGCAATTGCACGATACCATAATTATAAAACAATAATCTACTATTTCGATTACTAAGTAAATCTAAACAGTAATAATAATAAAATAAAAGTCTTCTATCAGGCGGAAGCAAGGTGCCTTCAACAATTGGGTCATGCCGGTTTTGATGTACTCTTTTGGCATACTCAAGTCGACTAAGACCGAACTCGACGCCCTGGATAGGATGTTCCGGACGCTCGCTGCTAACTGCAAATCGAATGCATAACCCACGATCATCGGTAATGAGGCTGTATATCCCGCGAACGTGTGTAAGTCGAAGCTTTTTAAACGCTAAGACCCTCCACAATCGCGAGATATGCAGTCTCAGGGAATATATGCCCCTCATAACACAGGATTCTCCTAGCATGAGGGTCATTAATCTATTGGCTGGTTAATTGTTTTATAAGTGCTCTGTATGTGTCTTCTCTTATTTTTTTGTAATGGCAAATAAACTTATTATTATTATTATATTTCCTAGAAGCCGAAGTGGGGATGCATAAGATGTGGTCGCGGTGGACGAGGGCCTCACCCCGCTCTCCTTGGCTAAAGAGAACTGGCGCAAGCCAGTAGTGCTTGACACTAATGATCGCATAGTGGTATGGCAGAGTAAAGAGCTTCACGGACGCTTTTTCCGGGCCACACATGGACCCGATGTAGATCTACCGTCTTGTGTGATCGTTCGTGAAGTGCTGTACTACTATATGCCCAACCCAGTTCACGAAAATGGAAATATTAATTGTACGAGGATCCCGCATGACGGGAACCTCGTGAAAACTGAGAAAGATAAACAAATAAAGTACTTATCTTGACTTGGCTCGCGGGGTTGTCGACATGTGGGGGACGTGGACGCAGCGATCATTGTGCCGATAGTCGTGGCAGCCAATGGCAGCCAACACCTGAGGAGGCTCTCGTTGGGCAGCTGGATCAAGGGCTTGATTCAGAAAGCGCTACTTCTGGACGCGCATTGTTAAGTTCCTCCCTAGAGCCCTGACCGCCGGTACCTTGGATCGTGTTCCCAATACCGGTGGGCTTCTATTTTTTATATTTTTAAATGTTTGTTGACGTGATAACGTCTTATAAATCGATGAACGCTGGCTGCACGCACGAAAAAGCATGCCTCATGCATCGCCTGAGCCGATGACGTTATCACGTAAAATTATCGTCCGTAAACCGTCTTTACAGACATCATTTTTTTTTTGTTTAAAAAAAAAACTATTTAATATGTATGAAAATAAATAAACGAAATAAAATAATAATAATAAGATTATTTCAAGAAATACACATTTAGAAGGACCAAATACAAAATAGTTTAGCTTAGGTAACAGGTGATACTAAAATAGAGAGTATCGTTGGTACCTGTAGTAATGAAAAACATTGTATCACATTCATACCAGTAAACCATAGAAAAAAAGTATTATAATTAGTAGAATATGTTGCCGTACAATTGCAAAGTCATTATAATTATTATAGAAATAAAGGTGTCACTATAAACGTTGATAGGTAATTGATTAGATAGGTAACAATTTATAACAAAGTAGTGGTAGTAGTTTTTGTAGTGAAAGAACTGCGTTGCGAGACTTAGCATTTTTTTACATTTTAAGTTTTTGATTGGATCTACTTTTACACAACACAAGTTGTCTACAACTCTTTTTAGCTACTTTCCTATCGCAGGTATACTGTTAGAGTTATTTTTAGAATTATGATAATGATAACCTTTATTTTTCTGTTCCTTTGAATGAAAAATAAATATTAGGTCTTTACCTATGAAATTGCCGTTCTGCAGTACTGGCCATTTCAAATCAAAATAATTTTTGTTTGGCTAAGAATTCTAATTTCAAATTAATTTTATTTTAAAAACATGGATTTTTTTTTCTAAAAGTAGTCATTTCTTTATTGATTAGTGTTACATTTTCATCGCATTTCAATCTTTTTCGTCATCATGGATACGTTAAAAATTCGAGTAATTATGGAATATGAGTACCGTCGTGGCAGCAACGCGGCACAAGCGGCACGCAACATCAACGACGTTTACGGAGCTAACACTACAAACCAACGCACCACCTGTTATTGGTTTGCTCGCTTCCGTTCTGGAAATTTCGACCTGAAAAATGAACCTCGCGGTCGTCCGAAGACTTTGGTCGACAATAACGAATTAAAGGCGATTGTGGAAGCTGATGATACACAATCTACGGCTGAATTAGCAGCAGCTTTCGACGTTAGCGTCAAAACAATATTGGTCCATTTGCGTCAAATTGGCAAGGTAAAAAAGCTTGACAAATGGGTGCCCCACGAACTCAATGATCGCCAGCGCGAAGTACGCGTCGAGACGTGCCTTGCACTGCTCAACAGACACACAAATGAAGGAATTTTGAACCGCATTGTTACCTGCGATGAAAAATGGATTCTGTTTGATAACCGTAAGCGCTCAGCAAGTTGGTTGGATCCTGGTTCAGCACCTAAACAATGCCCTAAACGAAAACTTACCCCTAGAAAAGTGATGGTCACTGTTTGGTGGTCTAGCGCCGGTGTGATTCATCACAGCTTCTTACCAAACGGGGTGAGCATTACTGCAGATGTGTACTGTGAAGAACTGAACACAATGATGGAGAAGCTGGCGCATCTCCAACCAGCATTGGTCAATCGCTCGTCTCCGCTGCTCCTGCACGACAACGCGCGACCTCATACTGCACAGCAGACGGTCTCCAAGTTGCAAGAACTGGGGTTGGAAGCTCTCCGTCATCCGCCCTACTCACCAGACCTTGCGCCTACAGACTACTACTTTTTCCAGAATTTGGATAACTTCTTGGCGGGAAAAAAATTTAATACCCGAGAGGCAGTACAAAATGCCTTTGAAGAATTTGTTGCCTCCCGTCCAGGTGATTTCTTTAAGAAGGGCATCAATAAACTGCCACTGCGATGGCAAAGATGCATTGATTGCATGGGTGATTACTTCGATTAATACAAATAAAAAATTCATGAAAAAAATTCGTTTAAATTTTTTCATACAAAACGGCAATTTCATAGGTAAAGACCTATTATTTATTTGTTAAACTCAGGTACCTACATACACATACATTTGGTCTTCAGTAGGTAACAATTGAGATGTTTCTCTATTCTTGTTTGTTTATATGAGTACATATTAGGTTAAATAAATAAGACGTTTTTATTTTCCTAGAGGGATTTTTAGACAAAAATAGATTCTTCTTCTTCGTGTCGCTGGCACGACTTTGTTCAAATTTTGTTGGCCCAAAACTTCAGCACTTCCACGGCGTCATCGGGGGCTGCGCAGAGGTCACTTTGACTGCAAGTTTTGGGACACAGAGGGCAAGATAGGAGGTGGAGCATACTTTGCGACATAGCTCCACATCCACACCCAGCTGCCGTTCCATCGAGGTAGCCCCACTTTACTAGGTTGGAGTAACATCAAAAATAGATTTAAAAAAACACTCATCAGTCCAATAGACCAACTTCAAAAAAAAAATGCGGGGCAGTCTTTGGGGACTGCCGATAGAAGTGAAAACTAAGTAAGTTTTGAATTGTATCGTCGAAGCGTACGGTGACGGTGACGCGAGTTTCACGCCTTTTGTTCACCCAAAAAGTACACATATATACACAGTATACATAATTATGGCTTATGGAAAGCGTTCGGTGACGATGACGAGAGTACCATGATTTTTGTTCACCCAAAAAGTGCTCAACGCGCCTAAAGAAGATTTCCCTTCAAAATCTTAGATTGTAGGTAACAGGAACAGGAATGGTTCGGTTTTACATGAGCTGGCAATTTGACAAGAGTCTACCCACCAATTTATACAGGTAAGCACTGACCTCGACCCCTAGGTCTCTAGTTGCTATATCTATTATTACGGTAGGTTAGTTCCGTGGTATAGTTCAATATGGTAATCAAACAAATCGATACATATGTATTAAAATTATATTATTTACTGCATAAGATCTATAGCTACTTATAAGAAATGAAAAACACAAATAATCCAGTACTTAAGAAATGACACGTGGTCACGCACGGTGGCTCTGACGGAAATGGTTCATCTACTTGAACTTCTTTGTCTTTCTTCTTTGTCGTTCTTCTTTCTCTTTTTTAAAAAAAGTGTGTCTCTTTAACTTTAAATCATCTTTCACCTGCGACAACGAAATAGACCCCTGTCAAAAAATATGTAAGTAATTTCTTTATAAACTTAACATTTCTTTTAAACCAAGCCTGTAAATTGTTAATTTGTAGTTAAGTACTTGTTTATGATCTTTCTATCTTGAAGCAGAGGATAAACCTAGTTCAGGCAAATAACAAGCCAGGCTCTAATATTTATTGTAAAAACAAATACTTATAGCTATGCGATATTATCATAAGAAAAAAGAAAAAATAACTATCCAAGTACTTCTTACTACTATTATAAACGCAAAAGTCTGTGAGAATGGAGGGATTTATAGATGTTTGTTACTCTTTCACGCAAAAACTACTGAACGGGTTTTGTATGACACTTTACAGTAATATAGCTTACACATCAGAATAACACAGGTGTTATTTATAAATATATTGTGTAAATTGGCGTCGGCGCGAGCGAATCCACAGGCAAAAGCCACTAATGAATAAAAAAGCAAGTAAATCCTTAGATAAACTTAAAAAGTAAATCGAATTTCCACTTTAAGTTTAGTTTGTCTTGTTTAGTGTAATTGGTTACCGTTTTAATTAACAATAAAGAAAATTTCATAATTTTCCATTAATTTAATCTAATAGAATAGAATAAATTTATTGTAAAAACATGAGTATATACATCATATAATATGTGCAAGGTCTTATAATAATAACAAGTAGATCTGCATGTTTTGCCATATTGTGGCGTACAAAAACAACATTTTATTGGTTTAGAATAAACCGTATATGATTTGAGTCTACACAACAAACTATACATTTAAAAACTTAATCCTAATTAAAAAAGGGGAAAGTATTGTTTTTACATATTAGAACGCCAAATTGTGAAAATGTCGTAACTATAGGAAGCTATTTAATTAATTGCGGTCATTTATAAATTCCGATATGGTATAATAGCATTTGGCTATGAGATTTTTTTTTAAATGTATTTTAAACAGAGCAGTAGGCATTTGTCTAATAGGTTTTGGGATTTTATTATAGATGACTAGTGCTAAACAAAAAATACTTTTATGCATCAATGCCGTGGTTGATCTTGGTACGCATAATTTATTATCCCGTCGATTACGAATAGAAACGTCTGATAGTTTCTTAAATCGGTTATTATTGGTTTGTATAAAATTAGCTATTTCATAGATAATTAAGGAAGGCAGACTTAAAATGTTATATTTAATAAAGTACTGTTTGCAACTATCAGTTATTTTCAAACCAAACCAAGCCCTAATACACCTTTTTTGTGACTTAAAACTGAGTTCTTTATTAGCAGTTTCCCCAAAATATAACTCCAAACCTCAATATGGAGCCAACAATACCATGGTAGGCAGTTATAAGCGCATTGGTACTTATAATAGGTTTTAGTTTATAGAGGGCATAAGCAGAAGCACATACTTTTTTATTTAATTCTTCTCTGTGTGCTTTCCAGTTCAGACGTTTATCAATGGCTACACCTAAAACTTTTGCTGTATCTACCCTTTTTATAACAGTTATTTTGTGTTGAACATTAATATTTGGTGCGTCTACACGTTGACTGAAGAACATAATTTTTGTTTTTTCAAGATTGATTTTCAAAATAATTGTTATCTAACCAGTTAACTATTGAATTGATTGTATTATTAATTTCATGTTCATACCTATCTTTATTTATAGAATTAATAGTGACTGTGCTGTCATCGGCAAAAAGTGATACTGGATAAGTAGTTACTAATGGCAAGTCATTTATATAGATTATGAACAACAAAGGACCCAATACGCTTCCTTGCGGGATTGCATATTTAACTATACGTTTTTTTGATGCATAAGTTTCTTCTTTTTTGTATTAATGTTTATTTTTGAAATTTCTGTATATTGTTTACGATTTTCCAGATAAGATTCAATGAAATTTAGTATATTGCCTCTAATGCCATAAGCTTCCAGTTTACGGAGAAGAATGTCATGATTAATAATCGAAAGCCTGGGTCATATCGCAGTAAATGGAACATCCTCCTTGTCCTGGTCCTTTTATCCACATTAGAATAGAATACTCTTTATTATGTACACCATAAAAATTACAGATATAAAAGTAGAAATTTTACATAGGGTGACACAATGGGCGGTCTTATCGCTAAAAGCGATCTTTTACAGACAACCTTTGGATGGATTCAAGGTAGAAGGAGAGACAATAATGCAGGTAGTCAGTGGTGTACCATTTACATATACAACAAATACATAAAACATATACCTATCTACATAATATAATATATACAATAATAAACATGAAACAAGAGTAAGGAAACTAAATGTAATGACAATGTTTAAGGAGAGAGGAAGTGTTTTTTAACCAGAATTTTAAAAGTGGACAAAGATTGAGCACGCCTTATCGACATGGGCAAGGCATTCCATAACCGTACTGCTTGAACTGTAAAAGACTTGTCATAAAAACTGGTGGAATGCCTCGGCATCTCTAGTCTTAAGTTTTCCGATGACCTCAGGTATCTATTATGTGTGTCATGAAGGAACTTGAAACGTTCTTTAAGATAAGAGGGGGTTTTAGGGTTGAACAGAATACTGTAGAGCTGAAACAAGATATGAGAATTCCGGCGAAGACGTATGGGAAGCCACTTGAGCTTTGTACGAAATTCAGAAATGTGATCATACTTGCGCAGGCCAAATATAAATCTTATGCAAAAGTTTTGAAGTCGCTCAAGTTTATCGAGTTGCGCCTCAGTGAGATCGAGATAACTGACATCAGCGTAGTCAAGGATGGGAAGTAAAAGAGATTGTGCAAGCGCAGTTTTAGTGGCAGTTGGAAGAAAGTTCCGCAATCGTCTCAGGGACTTACCAGATGCAAAAATTTTGCGACTTACGTCCTGTAACTGAGGACCCCAAGACAGATGTTTGTCGATCCAAACCCCAAAGTTCTTAACTTTTTCGCTGACTGGAATATCAGTTCCGTTAAATTGTACTTGGGGAAGCTGCGACCAGTTTATCTTGGGGGTCATCCTTGAGCTGCCAACAACAATGACCTGAGTCTTTGATGGATTAACCTGCAACCCATGTGCCACACTCCATTCGCAAATTGAACCCAAATCTTTGTTTACTATATTAATTGCATCAGCCAAAACCGAAAGGGCAGCTTGCTTATATATTTGTAAATCATCTGCATAAAGGTGGTAGGAAGAAAGAAGTTTTTTGGAAATAGAGTTTATAAATATTGCGAAGAGTAAAGGAGATAAAACGCCACCCTGAGGTACACCGGCAGCAGTATAACACCAAGAAGAGCAAGACTCTTCCATGCATATACGCTGCCGGCGGCCATACAGGTAACTATGAAACCAGTCAATCGCCGTTGGAGATATGTTAAGCGAGCGAAGCATGCCAAGCAGGATATCGAACGTTACTAAAATCCAGTAAGCAAAGAACCGTTAGATTTCCTGCTTCCATGCCTAACCGAATGTCATCAGTGACGTTAACTAAAGCTGTAGCGGTGCTGTGACCAGGACGAAAACCGGATTGGAAAGGATTCAGCAGACTATTCTTACAAAGAAAAGCACTAAGCTGATTGTGGACAAGACGTTCAAGGACTTTTGAAAGGAAAGGTAAGACCCACCACCCAGGACGTTATTTATCAAATCAATAATAGTCATCTTTATTGTTTTATTCTTGCGGAAACCTTTCTGGTCTTCTGTAAGAATATTGAATTTTTCTAAATAGATAAAAATTTGATTATATATGTATTTTTCAAAAACTTTCGAAATTGTAGGAATAAGTGCAAAAGGTCTGTAAAAGTTCATACTCTGCTTGTTGTCTTTTTGAAGATGGGTTTAATGATAGTAGTTTTTAGACTTTCCGGGTATGACCCAGTGGTTATTCACATATTAAGGATATGGCTTAGGTGGTCACAAATATGATAAGCAATATACTTTAGGTTTCTAGTAGAGATCCCATCGTATCCAAAACTTGTGGTGTTTTTAAGCGATCTTATAATTTGAAGTATGTCATATGGAGTACATAGAACATATCTATGTTGTATGTTGTGTGTGTTGTAACCGTAAATATTTCTAAATCAAGTCAAGATTGACTTGATTTAGAAATATTTACGGTTACGTCCTTACCAGCGTCTGGTATTGGCTCTGTCTTTTCTTTAAAGAAATTGTTAAGAGCATTCGCAATCTCTCGTGGCGTGGTTATAGTTTTATGGTTTGTTTCTATGGAAGTGATACTACTCTTTCGTAAATTCAGTTTAGACCTATTTATAATCGCCCATGTGGATTTGTTAGTAGATGATTTTATTTTATGATTGTTTTGTGCTCGTTGCGTTAAATTAATTATATTTTTATATATTTTAGAGTATTTTTAAATTTAGTTTCATTTACTTCATTACGATTTAGCCTATAGTTCCACATAAGCTCTCTCTTTTTTTTGCTACAGATTTTTATGCCACCGTGATACCCACTGATGTTTTACTTTGGTTCTTATTGTAATGCTTTGGAAAGGAAAGCATAGATTATACAGTATCATGAAAGCTTCCATAAACGCATTATATGCTGCGCTAGGATTATTTGTAATATAAATTTCAGAAAAGGAAAATGCTTTTATATAATTTTTAAATTTTTGCATGTTTTCCTTATTATAATCTCGTCTATTTGTTCGCCAATAGTTTAGTAAGATTTTTTTGTTAACCGGTAATTTTAGTACTTGTGCTGTGTGGTCTGACAAGCCCAAGTCAATCACATCAGATTTACACTTCTTCCCCACATTATGTGCAAAATTGTTTATACAAGTGCCGCTCGCGAGTCGAGTTGGCCGATTTATTTCTAGCTTTAAATTATAACTTAAGAGTAAACATTCTAGGTCTATCAAAGTATTATTACGCTTAAGACAGTCAATATTATAATCACCTGCAATTACGACATTTCTTTTTAAATTTTTGTTACAAATAGTACATAACACTTTCTCTAATTGTTCAAAAAGTACAGGTAAGTTATTGGACTTTGGTACTCTATACACACAAACAATAATCGTATTATACATTGTTAGATCAATAGCGCAACATTCAAATATTCCATTTATGGAGAATTTCGCTATGTCTAGAAGCTCTTTAAACTGGTGACCTTTCTTTGCAAGGATACATGTATCACCTCTCTTGCTGTCCTTTCTGGAGTAGCATGCCGCCAAAGTGTAATTAGGAATACTTATATAATCATTTTTCATGGCCAGCTATCATGAAGTGTTCAAGACATACAATTAGCTCAATACTCTTATTCAGTAAACCCGCAATGTTTTGATGTATCACGTTAAGGTGCTTATAATCGAAAAAACTGGTCTGTCGCTTGTTTCTCATCCATATTTTTAATTTTCTCGCCTTCTGTATTTGCGGAGGTATTTTCATGTATATAGTTCATAAGTGCGACGACATCTTGGAAAATTATTTGCATACCGTAATTATTTACTGATCCTTTATTTTGTCTGTACATTTTGTAGTCCTACGTAAGGTATTCGAGTCAATAAAGTAGGCATGTTCGTGTGCTAAAATATCTTGGTATAACAGATTATTAAAGTTTTCTACTGTCATGTTATACAAAGTAACATTACTTATACATTGGCTCTAGGTAGGCATGCAGAGAACAACATTTGAGTCTTGAATTTTTTCGAGTACTTTTCTTATGTGGAGAATGATACTAGAATATTCCGTAATAGATTTAAAGTCTCGTTTCACCAATTAAAATAATACAGAAGTCATTCATAGTGAATTTCTTTAGCTTTGGTTCCAAGTCGCGAAACATATTATTTATTCCTGAGTATGGTGTCAGGTAATGACATAATTCACAATTTTCAAACTTATTTTCTGCAATTGTATGTATTTTATTATATTTATTTTCACTTATAATACAGATTTTACTAACTTATGTCTCCCGGTCTTCATTATGGCTTTTTGTATGAAGGATTGCCGATGATACCGCAGATTCTTCCTTAGATGTCCCCTTAGTTTTCATTGCAATCGTTTGTGTGCCCTTACTATTTTTCTTCTTGTCAGACGTATTTACTTGCTCCGTTTGAGTGTTTTTGCTTAGTAAAGCTTCCCTTTTTTTTTGGAGTAGAAGATTTTTGTCTGGTTTTCTTAGTAGGACTGTTCGTGAATTTTTTGTATAGTTCATTTTTCTTTTCTAACTCCTGGTTTGATTGTTTAAGGTTACTTACTATTTTCACATGTAAGTATCTCAATTTCTTCTTCTGCACTACTTAATTCAAGAGTTAGTTTCTCAACTTGTTTCTTTTTGATATTATTTCGTGGTCGTATGTGTCGTCGTTGCACCTCTCGGGGAGACCTGGTACCGGTGTCATCCAATGTTTCGTTTTCAATTTGACTGATATTACATTGAGAATCCGACATTGAGCGAGTACGATGAGTGCCTCGAACACGAAACGTATTATTCTGCAGAAAGTTCATGATACAAGACACAAATTACTTAATTTTGAGTTTATTTTTTGTTATTAATTTATGTTGTCTTCAGTATTCAACAAATCAACACTATTATGAAAACACAAAAAGTGACCACTGCATGCGGGATTTGGACTCGAGACACGTTGCACTCAAGTCAGTACCCAAACTAAGTAACTATTTAAGAAGTTAATTTTGGAAGCGAAATAAGGATATATATTCTTCTTTCAAGAGTTCGTTATTCTTTAAAGTTGGTAGGTGTAATTTTAATTTTTTGAACGTTGTTGTTATTTTCACTTTCGATCGTTTTATTCGTTTTTTTTAGGGTTTTTCACGAACTTAGTTTATAGAATATAATTATATGAAGTTTTCACATGTATGTTAATATTAATGAGCACAGAAATCACATAATTAATGAACTATTTGTTACCGAGTTGTTGTTGCGAGTCCAGATTCTATTTCACTTTAAAAGTTCGCCGGATATTGTTTTTAGGCTTGGATAACACTTTCACCGGTATTACACAATGCACGCTTTGTTATTATCACTTGTCTGAATAGTTATTTTTAAAGTAAAGTTATTACGGAGCTCAATGTTACCGTGGAACGGATGTGCGCGCAACTAAGAGTAAATCGAACTTCTTGAACTATAAGCGCACTACGCACTAGTGACGGACTGGCAAAGCGACGTTAAAAACATCTAGTCGGGCACATCACAGAACTGAGAGAAGTACTTTGATTATATAATGTCTAGATGGAGCGTCGCCCTACAATCAAACCAAAAAAACGAGCCAACAATTTCAAGCATGTGTGCGTGCAGGCGGTGTTTTACACTGTGCGTCTTGGTCTCTGTGTGCGTGAATAATGACCAGCACAATTCTCCCATAAATCACGTCATATTAAAAAAAATGACTAATTAAATAAGATAAGTTTTAGGTGTATGTATGTAGTATTATTCCGTTTTAGTAGTGTCTTTTTAATAAGTAGTTACTTTCTTAAATAATTAAAAAGCACTATTTAATTTAAGTAGAGTTTTGTGTGAATGTTGTATTAAATCAGCTAAGTTAATTAAATTAGAATTACAATATTTAACTTTTTAGACAGTTTGTATTTGGAAATTTGAAATGTAAGATCACAGATATTAGGAATTAATTTTTAATATCAAATAAACACGTTTAACAAAGACATGGGCTATAATAATGCCTGTAAGAAAAAAATATTAAACAAACAATTATTAATTGAAAACACGAAAATCATGAATGAAATTACTCTTGGCACCTTTGAAATCGGTTTATTGGACCCAATGCAAAGATAATCATTAAAATGGGCTCATAAACATAAAAGTTATACGCGAACATTATATTATTATAAAGAAGTACAGACGAATTGAAAAACTCCACCTCTTTTAAATCGATTAATAAAAGTACACAAACTAAATAATATAAACGTAACCATAAACCAACTGATATACCCACAAAAAAACACGTTAAGTTGGGAGAATGAAAAAAAAAGAAACTGGCAACACTGATAAAATATGGCGTAATTTGGTAATCATAAAAACAAAATAAATTTATGGTTTTTTGGTTACTTACCGATGACAGGTGACGTGTTTGGTATTTTTTACCCTTCCTTTATACTTCCGGCACAGTTTAATAGCACATACCGTCATTTTATCGCTGTTATTGGTTTATTACTTAGCGCGAGTAATGCGTAGTGACACCAAAGCGGCTCGATCGGCACTAATCGGCGGGTAAGAACTTATAGCCCAACAGTTGGCCGATATTTTTTGACACGTTTGCGCGCATTTGATGCTTTATTTAGACATTATATAATCAAAGGAGAAGTATGGAAGTACGGAAAGGATTAGAACCAGCCAGTGCACGGTAGGAGCAGCTCGCTCGTGTCGCGCACGTGTTAGTGTACGGTAGCAGCAGCTCGCTCGTGTCGCGCACGTACCTGCGCCGCCAGCCGCGCGCCGCGAGCGTTGCCGCGCTGCGCCTGGAACCGCCGCCCCACCTCGCGCGGCTGCAACTCAACAGGCGTCAGTACACGCCCAGCGGGCAGGCGCGCGCACGCTTCTACACTCACGTCTAGCGCGTCGCCGTCCACGCTGCCGTCGCTGAGGAAGCTGTACAACACGGACTGTCGTGGCTCCGGTTTGGGCGGCTCGGCCATGAGCGGCTTGGCATTGCGCGCCCCGGCCGCGTACGGCTCCGCTTCTTGCGGCCTTGCGTCCAGCTCGGGCAGCTCGCCCTCGAATGCGGCCCCCTTGGGCGCTGCGAGGCGGCCCGTCAACTCCTTCATGATATTGTCGATCGTGTTCTGCATCCCCTGGATCCGCTCCTGCAGCCGCTCCTGGGAACAGATTCAACCTTACCGCACGCGCTTCACTGCACTCGAAGCCATGCGCCGGTCGTGGTGCACGCTCACCTTCTCAGCTCTCATGTCGAGGATCATCTGCGGGCCCAGCTCGTCGTCCTTGGCCTGCAAGCAGAGGGGCCGTGAGCAGGGAGAAAGCCGGCCACGAGGCAGGCCGAGTCGCGGGCGCGGCGTACCTGCACGGCTTGCTCCAGGCGCGCGGCGGTGTCGCGCATCTGCTGCTCCAGGCGCTCGGCGGCGTCGCGCAGCTGCTGCTTCAGTGCGCGCGCAGCGAGCTGCTCGGCGTCGTGCTGGCGCCGCGCGGCGCTGAGTGCGGCGTCGGAGTGCGCGCGCGCTTCTCTCTCGCTCTTGAGATCCGTCATGAGGCGCGCGATGGTGTCGGAGTTGGCCTCCAGCTCGCGATCCTTGGCAGCGGTGGCGGCGCAGAGCTCGGCTCGCTGCGCGGCGTCGGCATCCCTGCAAAAGCGCGTGCGTCACATGGATGAAGCGCGGGGCGCGGTCGGAGGGTCGTACGCACCGCTGCGCCTGGTGCGCGGCCTGCGGGTCGGCACGCACCGCTGCGCTTGATGCGCGGCCTGCTGGTCGGAGAAGCGCGTGCACAGCTGGTCGGCGGCGCAGGACAGATCGTCGAGCGCGGTGCGCAGCGCGCCGCAATCTCGCTCGCTCTTATTAAGTTTTTCACTCGCTTCCAGCTTCTCCGTTTCCAGTTCATGAACACATTGTTTAATAGAACTTATTTCTGTCTCCATTTCTTGCTCGTGCTAAAATGATAAAACTGAATTTAGTAGGTAATTAATATGCAACTGGTTGTATTTTGTACCTTATGTCCGAAAACCCCTTGTAGATAAGTTTTTTATAATTTTGGTATGGAAACTGATTGCGAGTACTTACTTGATTTTTAACATTCATGACTTTCTCCAGGTTTTTAATATCGTCAACATACGTCGCCTCTTTCTGTTTCATGTGGTCAATTATATTCTTAGCGTCCTAAAAACATTTTTAATAATATGATAGAAATTCTTAAATATGTGATACGAACATGATTAACTGGACTGGAATGGACTTCTTTGTTAAGTTAAGTAAGGAAAGAAAAGCTCTGATTGTAGAATTGTTAACATTATTAGGTATACTATGATTTGAGTGGTGATAAGTAATAACTGCGCTCATGCCGCTGGGTGAGTGGTGACGCACCGCCAGCTGGTCCCGCGCGCCCTGCCGAGCGCACGGCCACGTCACACGTCATACCCGAGCACTACGTACCGCCAGCTGGGACCGCGCGCGCCGCAGCTCGGCCTGCAGCGCCGCCGCGTCGTGCCGCAACTGCGCGCCCTCCTCGCCCGCCGAGCGCGCTCTGCCGATCGCATGGCATACGTTACACGCGAGAATTACACCCTGTACTAAACGAGCTGTGCTGGCCCACTGGTGACGGCCTCGACGCGAGTGCTCCGTCGACGAGTGTCAACGGCTGCAGTTGCCTCTGCCGTTGACGCGTGTCACTCGTGTATGCACACTTTCAGTTCGGGGGTTCGAACTTCGACGCTTGCTCTTAAGCAGTGAAGCAAAATCAAAAACTCAATAGTAGATTGTTATACAAGGGAATAAAATGACCCATTATACAGGGTGACAGGGAAATTCGAACTATTCCTTGAAAGGGGTTATACTAGAGGTCATTAGCAACAAATTAAGCCCCGTTAACAAGGGTCAAACTGGATGGTAACCGAGCTATGACGGGTCTTCGATTTTTTTGAAAATTTCCGTCATGTTACTAAAAACAATTAATTATGAAAAAACTACTTCACTCTAAACATTAAATTGATACTTATGTGTAAGCTGAAAAATGAGTGATCATTAAAAAAAATATACTTGCCCAAACTTATATAATCTTAGAAATAAAAGGTCTTTAGTAACAATAATCTTTAATTTTTGTATTCTTCTCGTAAATCGACGTACATCAATACATCGCTGCATCCGATGGAACCACTGAGAAAAGCACTTTGCCCACTCGTCCTTAGCCCCTAAGTGCATAGTTTATCAAAATTGATAACAGAAATTTACTTGACCGTATCTTGTGATCGCAACGTTATGGGATAAAGTTTCTGAACGCATCATAACCTGTCGTCTTTCAATACATCAAACAAAAAAAAAGCTAGCTTGCACGTAATTGTTTGAAATCTGAAATTTCTGATATTAGGTCTTTACCTATGAAATTGCCGTTCTGCAGTACTGGCCATTTCAAATCAAAATAATTTTTGTTTGGCTAAGAATTCTAATTTCAAATTAATTTTATTTTAAAAACATGGATTTTTTTTTCTAAAAGTAGTCATTTCTTTATTGATTAGTGTTACATTTTCATCGCATTTCAATCTTTTTCGTCATCATGGATACGTTAAAAATTCGAGTAATTATGGAATATGAGTACCGTCGTGGCAGCAACGCGGCACAAGCGGCACGCAACATCAACGACGTTTACGGAGCTAACACTACAAACCAACGCACCACCTGTTATTGGTTTGCTCGCTTCCGTTCTGGAAATTTCGACCTGAAAAATGAACCTCGCGGTCGTCCGAAGACTTTGGTCAACAGCGGCACGCAACATCAACGACGTTTACGGAGCTAACACTACAAACCAACGCACCACCTGTTATTGGTTTGCTCGCTTCCGTTCTGGAAATTTCGACCTGAAAAATGAACCTCGCGGTCGTCCGAAGACTTTGGTCAACAATGACGAATTAAAGGCGATTGTGGAAGCTGATGATACACAATCTACGGCTGAATTAGCAGCAGCTTTCGACGTTAGCGTCAAAACAATATTGGTCCATTTGCGTCAAATTGGCAAGGTAAAAAAGCTTGACAAATGGGTGCCCCACGAACTCAATGATCGCCAGCGCGAAGTACGCGTCGAGACGTGCCTTGCACTGCTCAACAGACACACAAATGAAGGAATTTTGAACCGCATTGTTACCTGCGATGAAAAATGGATTCTGTTTGATAACCGTAAGCGCTCAGCAAGTTGGTTGGATCCTGGTTCAGCACCTAAACAATGCCCTAAACGAAAACTTACCCCTAGAAAAGTGATGGTCACTGTTTGGTGGTCTAGCGCCGGTGTGATTCATCACAGCTTCTTACCAAACGGGGTGAGCATTACTGCAGATGTGTACTGTGAAGAACTGAACACAATGATGGAGAAGCTGGCGCATCTCCAACCAGCATTGGTCAATCGCTCGTCTCCGCTGCTCCTGCACGACAACGCGCGACCTCATACTGCACAGCAGACGGTCTCCAAGTTGCAAGAACTGGGGTTGGAAGCTCTCCGTCATCCGCCCTACTCACCAGACCTTGCGCCTACAGACTACTACTTTTTCCAGAATTTGGATAACTTCTTGGCGGGAAAAAAATTTAATACCCGAGAGGCAGTACAAAATGCCTTTGAAGAATTTGTTGCCTCCCGTCCAGCTGATTTCTTTAAGAAGGGCATCAATAAACTGCCACTGCGATGGCAAAGATGCATTGATTGCATGGGTGATTACTTCGATTAATACAAATAAAAAATTCATGAAAAAAAATCGTTTAAATTTTTTCATACAAAACGGCAATTTCATAGGTAAAGACCTATTATTAAGCCATAGAGTTCACGAAGAGACTGTTGTCAAAAGTTACATCTCGATAAATCTATACAGAATTGCGTATTTTTCCCGCGAAAAAAAATCTATTTAGCAAGGTAAGTATTATTATTATGATACAACATACTATTTTTTCGACTAATCTTTACTAACAGGTAATAATTTTGCTTTTGAACTTTGTTATCAAAAATGATAATGCATGCATTCGTGCTAAAAATAGTTATATTTGTAAATTATAGGTAATACTTTTTTTGCCGTTTAGTTAAGGAAGTAAATTGCACCGCTCTTTTATGCTTTGGTTGTGGTTGTTGCATGGGTTTTGTTGCTTTTAGATTAGCAAGCCTGGTCATGGATGAAAATAAAATCGAACATCTTTTATGGCAGCTGGAAAATGGGGATGTATCAGAGGATGAAGGTGAAGTTGACGAGGATTGAATTGATTATTACGATAATGTGGGTGAGCTGTTTGCAAATCTTCAGGATAATGAAGAAATTCTAGGGGAAGCGCCAGAAACCAATGAAATTACTTTAGATTCTGAGGCTCCAGTTTTGCCTAACTCTGTGCCTGAAAATCCGTCCATCAACTATACAGCGACCGCTCGTAATTTATTATGCATGGGCTATGCTTATTCTTTCGAAATATACTCTGGGACACACAATTTGGAAAGGAAACCTAATGAACCAGATTTGGGAGCTGTATCTAATACCATAGTACCTACGCTTGCTTCGACCTATACCGAGGCAAGTCAACCATATCAACTTTTTCACAAACTTGTCTCTATTTCATTATCTATACAAGGAAGGAATTTATTGTTTGGGGACAGTGCAGAGAAACAGATTAGGAAAAGCATGCAAGTTTCCAGACAAGGAGGTACTCAAAACATCAGTACCAAGCGGATCTTATGAAGAAAATGTCACCACTTTCGAAGGGGTTGATTTTTCAGCTATAAGCTGGAAAGACAACAAACAAGTCTTGCTGTTGTCTACGTATGTTGGTGCGGAACCTGTGGACACTATCAACCGTTATGACAAGAGGCTGAAAACCAGCGTAACCATATCTTGTCCGTAAGCAATACGCGAGTATAATAGCGGCATGGGCGGTGTTGATAGTATGGATAGTTACTTAGGTAGACATAGAATAAGAATGAAATCCAAAAAATGGACTAATAGACTGTTCCATCTCATGCTGGATATGGCTGTCATAAACAGTTGGGTTCTATACAAAAAAGTTATGACGAAGAAAGACACCAATCCCAAAAATATTATGAAGTTAGTCGATTTTAGAACCGAATTGGCGGACAATGGTGCCGATTCACTTGTCACAAAATTCTCTAAACTAGACTAAAAATCACTAAAATTTAGTTTATTCCTGTCAAAAGACGATTTCTCATTCTGAAATAGACTAAAGTTAACTTAACTATATTTTAGTTTGACAGCACTAAGATGGTACTGATTTATTAGTTTAGTGAAAATGGCAATTTTGCTATTCTGAATTTGACGTTTTTAACCTAAAATTTTGGTTGTCTTAACTAAATCTGGCTATTTTTAATCGCGATTAAAAAGGTGTGGAATAAAATTAGTTGTCATGAACTAAGATTCACCACAACACCTCGACTTCAGGGGCAAAAACAGTACTGTATTTTATTTTTATTTTGCTTATATCTCGAAAACGGTGTGTCCTATCCCAAACATAATGAAAATTTCGACCCCCTTTATGAAACCCTTAACCCATATAACTCTACATGTAGGTATTTTTTTTTTAATATTTTCCGTACAAAAAGTGAAAAATTCCATATACAACACGCCGAGGCTGCCACCCATGCGCGCCTCCGGCTCTGAAAAAAATTCACGCGGTAGGGCAAACAAGTAGGTACCATGTGGAGTCGCGATTGTCAAATTAAATTTTAGTTGCGTCAAAATGATTTTTAAATTTAGAGATATTTTATTGCAGAATAGCTCTAAGATTCTCATAGCCAAAAGTAAGGAATTTTAGTGATAGTTTAGTTCGGTGTACAAGAGAATCGGCACCAATGTCGGCGTATGGTGACGTGTCTGAAAATAAAAGAGGCAGACCAAGTCTCAACAGACCACCAAGTGATACCCAGAAGAAGCAGAGAGTTGGTACCCAAATATTACCCCCTCAGGATGTACGCAAGGATGGTGTTGTTCATGACAAAAAGTACCACGAAAAAAGGAATCAATGCAAATAATCGACACCGTAAAACCTGGCAACTTTGCCCTATAATTTAGTTTTCTTTTTGCATTATTTGAGTTATTTTCGAAAGCGTTAGTTAATGTCATATTGTGTTTGTACCACACAATACTATATGTTCATTACTCGATATTTATTACCAGAAATATCCAAAAAAATGTATGTGTTAATAAAAAAAACAATTCTACGTGTTGGGCAAAAAATCATACGCTTCTGGCAACTTTGCCAACTTTGAATATTTCCAATACTAAAAGACGTATCATTTTTTTAAATAATGATACGTCAGTATTGTATTAAATTATAAGATGAATAAACATGTCCCTTGTCCTTCAAAATTGAATGGGCAAAATCAAAACGCCACCTAGAACATTTTTCTTAAAATAACGATCAGTGTCCAGAGCTGTCACCATTGAAAAAATTCTACATTTTAATATTTAATGAAAAACTTTTTAAAGTCAAATAATTTTAATGACTTTAATAAATTCAATTAATACAAATTCGCGCAAAACGCTAATTCTAGATGTAAGGCAGCTATTTAACTTGAAAAACTGCAATATTTTTTTAATTTATTAAAAATTCGCACACGTGCTATTGTGCATTTAAACGTTTTAAATTATAAAGAAATAACATACAACGAACGTGCAACAACGTTATAATAAGTACGTTTTAAATTTTAATCATAAAGTAAAATAATAAAAAACAATACCTAAACCTATCTTTAGTAACAATGAGATCGAAGGACACTTAAACATAAGTGAAATGTGTGTGTGTGACTATAATCAAATTCCCTTCTTAGAGACCGGGTTTATACCTGGGCTCTAAGCCAGCCTTATGCCAAGGCCTTGAGTGGATGATTTTGAACTGAAGATCATGTCTAAGCAAATAGTGTTAAAAAATTAAAAAAAAAGAATGTTGGATTATTTTATTTATTTATTAAGTTACTACCTAAAATATACTTTTTATACTAAAACAAATAAAAATCTGTATTTTTTTTCCAGGGCTTATAATAATTCTGAAACATCTACCGAAAGTACAAATATGGTAGTAGAACCAACAGTGGAAGAATCGTCTACTGTAAATCAGATAAAGTAGGTACCTAGCTAGGTACCCTTCTATTACCTGACCGGGCCCAATTCATGCTCAAAGTCAAAAATATCGCAATTTATTTTCGTAATTGAGAAGATTTTTGTGAAAAGTTTTTTTTCCCATGATAATTGTAATTATTTATTACCGCTATAAAAATGCACAAAAGAAGTAGTTATAAGAAATGCTTACTGTTCTACATTCTGATTGTGAAAATTTGTGTAGGTATATTTTTATCTTTTTTAAATATGATTGTATAGGAATGTGCCTTCCGTATTTTATGTCGGGATTATGTGACGTAATTCATGAAGATGTTAATAATTACTAGTTGATTAATGCTTTCGATTTATGACCAGTAACTACTTACTTATGTTTTTTTTAGAACCTAGAGGCTTCTACATCATCAGAAAAATGTATACTTTCTAGTTCTGTTGAACTATCACATATGGAAATGTATAATATCTTCAGAACTTGAAAATTTTGAAGATCATTTGCTAATCGCTGAAAAAGAATCATTTACTGCTGATGCTGAGCAGGTATATTTTTTATGCCTTGTAAAGAAACTCGAACGATTATAATAATATTTTTTGTAATAATGTTTTACGTTTTTTGTTTTAGGAATTCAAAGGAAGGATTGTTGATTTTCAATATTTTATGGATCAGTTATTGTTAATAGAAGCTCATGGTAATAAATTCGGCTGCAAGTTGCAAAATTTAAAAATGAAAGAAAAACAAACGGGACTGATTTCAAAATTTTTCGTCAAATGTAAAATGTGTGGGTGCAAATTTAACATAAATACTTCCGAAGGAGATCAACATTTCAATGTGAACGCTAGTGCAATATCAGGGGCCATTGCAATAGCACGCCGTCCGGTAAGGACCAGGCCCGGGTCGACGGCGCGTTGTGTTCCACGCGCGCCTCAAAGGGATGTCAGCATAATTGACGGGGTCCGATAGGGCCGATGCCTGCCGGGGTCGCGGATGGTTCGAAAGAGTTACCGTGGCCCTGGCGCACAGGCAACTGAAGGAACACGGGTGGGTTTTAGTCAGTAAGAGTCTGACACGCCCTTCCGCTCCGCCCAGAGCGGGAGAGGCCATTTGATGATTTCCCACCCAAAAAAAAAGGGGGCATTGCAATAGGTATAGGACTATCAAACCTCAACGAACTCGTCGCTTCTATTGATTTGCCCACAGTGCCATTTCGTATATATAGCAAAACACATGATTCTCTTTCTGAAATGTGGAAAACTGCTGCCGAAAAAACAATGAAAGATGCTGCCAAAGAAGAGAAGGATGCAGCCATATTACGGGGTGATGTCAGCAATGCAGGTATTCCCATGATACCTGTGGAAGCAGATGCTTGTTGGAGCAAGAGGTCGTATAAAAGTAATTATTCGGCTCTTTCTGGGGTTGCTGCAATAATTGGCGAACATACAGGTAAAGTCTTACATGTAGGCGTTCGAAACAAATATTGTGTTATTTGCGCACGCGCTAACGCGAAAAAAGAAGAACCTCGAGCACATAAGTGCACTAAAAATCATACTGGTTCGTCGAGTTCTATGGAACAGGCTATATTAGTGAAAGGTTTTAAACAGTCTGTGGAAAATAGAGGTCTGATATATAAAACATTGATTGTTGATGGGGACGCTAGTACCTATAAAAACATTTTAGAAAGTAGGCCATATCCAGATATACCCGTTCAGAAAATAGAATGCACTAACCATCTCTTAAGAAATTAAAATGGTAGGAATTTGCAACTACAGAAAGATACGTCTGTTCCATTATCTGAACGCAAACTATTGACGGGAGAGCGCCTGACCAGACTACGAACTGCAATACGATCTGCTATAAAATACAGAAAATCGGAAGAGGGCACTACATCAGAAAAAATAAAAGAAATATAAGAATTTTAAACAGTCCACGGCATGTGTTTGGAGACCACAGTCTTTGTAAGACCTACTACTGTAAAGAAGATCGAAAACAGGAGCCCAATCATGTCCCGGCGGCAGCGACTTTGATGTTAAAATTGCAAAAGAATGTCTCTCAACTTGCCTTCCACTCAAGATGCCTTTTGCACACTTTCACGAATAATCGTGCCGAACAATTCAACAGTATCGGGGCCAAAATGGTGGGTGGCAATAGAGTATTTTTTTCTCTTAAAGACTCCTATAGTGTGAGGTGTTATGTAGCAGTAGTAGCCTTCAACACTGGGAAACCACAGTACACCTTATATAAGTCTGCCTGCGACAAAAGTCCAGGGAAGTCTCTGAAAAGCGTTGAAGAAGCAAGACATGCTCAAAATTTAAAACATCTGAGAAAGTCTCAACAGAACCAACGTTGTCGCAGAAAAAATAATTTTGCTAGTACAGACTCAAACTACGGTCACAACTGTGAACGTCCAGATATGGACAGTGACCAGTACGAACAAGCAAAAAAGATTTTCTTAGATCATTTGAAACAACAAGCTCTAAATCGACAAGAAATAGAAAGGAGCACTATTTTGCAGGCTGAAAGTGATTTATGGCTAGAATTGCGAAGATGCATTGTAACTACGTCAATTTTTAGCAAAATTTGCAAAAGACGGCCAAACCAGAACTCTGCACCTCTTGTGAAGAATGTTTTATACAGTTATAGCCTTGATCGTGTACCTGCAGTGAAACATGGAAAAGAAAATGAATCCAAAGCTGTGGCAAAACTTAGCATTCAAGAGAACATTAATATTGACAAGTGTGGATTGTTCATGGACGAGGTTTTTTTTTTTTTAGGAGCCACTCCGGATGGATTGTTTGAAGACGGTTTGATGGAAATAAAGTGCCCCCTCTCCGCGTTTGGATTAGATCCTGAAGAAGCAATTCATCAAAAGAAGTTGAAATGCTTCAAATTGAATGATCGCTCTGAAGTTATTTTAGATCGGAATCACGACTGCCACTACCAAGTCCAAGGCCAGCTCCATATTGCTGATAAAAATCTCTGTTTGTTCGCAGTGTGGACTGGGGATGATTATCCGATGAAAGTCGTTAAAGTTTGTACAGGTGATGTATTTTGGCGTGAAAAAATGTTACCGAAGTTGAAGACATTTTACTATAACTGTATACTTCCCGAGTTAATTGATCCTCGTAAAGCACGATCAATGCATCTAGTATGAAAATTGTTTCGCGGACTATAGTTGTACTCCCAACGCACACCAACGTAGCTTCGTGTATTGCAAACGAACACCAGCGCGCAGGCGCGCTATGCGTGCGTTTACGATTCGTAATAGGACTCTTAGAGCTAAGCTTGTATTCTTTAATTTTGCCTAATGATCTGTACTCAATATCTTTAGATTTAAGAAAAAAATCAGTAATAAACCAAATTACAGGGGGTGTGCGATTTTATTGCTCTCAAGTGTATTATAGTTACGTCACAATCTCATAATAAGTGTTATTTTATGTTAAAATGTTAATTGAAATGCCGCCGGTAGAAAAGGCTCTGTATCTGTACCCTTGTATTAAACCTTATCAAAATAAATTACTTCATATGCAAGACTGCTTCAATGCCTTTATATAACTTTTTGAATTATTCAATTCGGACATTCCATTCGAAAAATATCACGAGTTCAAGAATGTAAGTATTAGAAAAAAGTCACGTGGTCGCCGCTCATCTATACTAATATTTTATAGGGGAATGATTTTATTGTTTGTTCGTTTGCATTGAATAGGCTCCGAAACTATTAGACCGATTTGATCTACTACCATAGTGATCCTTGTTCAAAAACTTCGTGTATACGAATGTGAAGTTACCATCCTACTCACACCCGCTATGAGTTGCACAATATTCTTGGCACCGATTACGGATTTGGTGTGCTTTGTTGCAATATATAATCGAGTTTCGGGTTTTTGTTAATGCTTAAATGCGACTTGTGACTTTTGTATGTTAAAATAGTATTTTCATACCTCTTTTTTTATGATATTGCATGGTAAGTCTTCTATTTAGACATTTTATTCCCAAATATTTAGTAATGTCTTTGAAATTCCCAAAATACACGCCTGTCCTTACTGAAAAAAGGAAAAATTATTGTTTTTCTTAAAAATGGTCTGGATAACATATATTTAGTAAATCCATTTTTTGTTACGAAAATGATAGTTCGGTGGGGCAAGCCCCACAGGCCTACAACTTGAATCATTTGGGCATTTTCACAAAAATGTGTAGGTCTTAGAACAGTAATTAAAGATTTTTATTAGGTTAGGTATCATGTACAAGACACTGAAAATAAAACTTTTTTATAAATACCTAATTAAATAAAAGACTATTTTAATTATAAAATTGGCGTATCTACTTACTTAGCAATACTGCCTATTAAGAAATAAAACGTTAAATCTAAAATACATAAATACTTACAATTTTTTTATCTCTTTGTATCGTACAAAAAGCATTACCTACTTTTGTCAAAGCAGCATCATGTGAGAAATCTTCTTTACAGTCAGTTTTGATACTTTGCATGTCAGGCCTGTATGTTACCACACAAAACTGAAGTAACGTTACCTCACCTTTGTGGATTATAAATACTTTAAAATAAGTGTGATTGCTGTGGGATGTCAATAACTATTTAAAAATTATACAAGATGTTGAACGATTCAGAAACAACTAGAATAATATTAGGTCTTTACCTATGAAATTGCCGTTCTGCAGTACTGGCCATTTCAAATCAAAATAATTTTTGTTTGGCTAAGAATTCTAATTTCAAATTAATTTTATTTTAAAAACATGGTTTTTTTTTTCTAAAAGTAGTCATTTCTTTATTATTTATTAGTGATACATACATACATACACTGAGATTAGTGTTACATTTTCATCGCATTTCAATCTTTTTCGTCATCATGGATACGTTAAAAATTCGAGTAATTATGGAATATGAGTACCGTCGTGGCAGCAACGCGGCACAAGCGGCACGCAACATCAACGACGTTTACGGAGCTAACACTACAAACCAACGCACCACCTGTTATTGGTTTGCTCGCTTCCGTTCTGGAAATTTCGACCTGAAAAATGAACCTCGCGGTCGTCCAAAGACTTTGGTCGACAATGACGAATTAAAGGCGATTGTGGAAGCTGATGATACACAATCTACGGCTGAATTAGCAGCAGCTTTCGACGTTAGCGTCAAAACAATATTGGTCCATTTGCGTCAAATTGGCAAGGTAAAAAAGCTTGACAAATGGGTGCCCCACGAACTCAATGATCGCCAGCGCGAAGTACGCGTCGAGACGTGCCTTGCACTGCTCAACAGACACACAAATGAAGGAATTTTGAACCGCATTGTTACCTGCGATGAAAAATGGATTCTGTTTGATAACCGTAAGCGCTCAGCAAGTTGGTTGGATCCTGGTTCAGCACCTAAACAATGCCCTAAACGAAAACTTACCCCTAGAAAAGTGATGGTCACTGTTTGGTGGTCTAGCGCCGGTGTGATTCATCACAGCTTCTTACCAAACGGGGTGAGCATTACTGCAGATGTGTACTGTGAAGAACTGAACACAATGATGGAGAAGCTGGCGCATCTCCAACCAGCATTGGTCAATCGCTCGTCTCCGCTGCTCCTGCACGACAACGCGCGACCTCATACTGCACAGCAGACGGTCTCCAAGTTGCAAGAACTGGGGTTGGAAGCTCTCCGTCATCCGCCCTACTCACCAGACCTTGCGCCTACAGACTACTACTTTTTCCAGAATTTGGATAACTTCTTGGCGGGAAAAAAATTTAATACCCGAGAGGCAGTACAAAATGCCTTTGAAGAATTTGTTGCCTCCCGTCCAGCTGATTTCTTTAAGAAGGCCATCAATAAACTGCCACTGCGATGGCAAAGATGCATTGATTGCATGGGTGATTACTTCGATTAATACAAATAAAAAATTCATGAAAAAAATTCGTTTAAATTTTTTCATACAAAACGGCAATTTCATAGGTAAAGACCTATTATTATTTATATATCAACTTATATAATATTTTTGGTAACTTACCTTGACAAAAAGTTTGCTAACTAGCGATGAATGAGTCCCGCACTATCTCACACGGTGAAATGGCACTTGCAACTGACGATTTTTACAAAATGGCGATGTCTTAATGCTGTCAGTATTGCTATAGATAAACTTTTTCTATCAAAATATTGGTAAGTATTGGAAAAAATGCAGTAACAAACCTGACTCGTCAGGGTTTTTCAAATCTCAGTAATATAATTAAATTACCGTAATTTAATAGAGCCGTAATATTTTAATTTTGTTGTAAAATGGTTATCACAGTCTCCCTAAAAATAAAATACGATATCTACAGTAAATTCTAAAGATAAAACGAGAATAATGTACACTTAAATATCTCTCGACTGTCGAGGGACAACGCAAAATAACAGCTCTCTATTACTTATGTATTATTCAATTTAAAATATATGGGTAGTAATGCATTCATAAAATAATAGCTGGATGTCTAATAAACCTTAAGTAATATTTTTTTTCATGATACGGGTAGTATTTTAAAAATAAAAACAATATTCTTCTGAGGGACAGGTCTAAAGTCACAACTACGCATTTTTGTGAAAATGCCCAAATAGGTACTTACTCGTCCTCCTGGCGCACGATGGTCTGCTGCATGTGCGCGGTCTGCGCGTCGAACTGGCACACCAGGCGCGACACCTCGTCTCGCATGGCCGCCGCCGCTTCGTCCGCCTGCAACAAGCGCTCAGTGAGTGTGTGTGTTTTGGCGTTTCTGTACTCACCTGTCGTTGACGTGGGCTCCAGCTTCCGGCTGGCGCTCCAGCTCAACGGCTCGCGCGTTGCCGAGCTGTTCGCGCGCAGCCTCCAGCTGGCGCACCTGCACCACGGCACGCGCGGCTCTCTCCCGCACTGCCTCACTGTCCGTTCTGTACTCACCTGTCGCAGGCGCGCGGTGAACTGGTCGCGGGCGGCGGCGCGTCGCCGAGCTGTTCGCGCGCGGCCTCCAGCTGGCGCACCTGCACCACGGCGCGCGCGGCTCTCTCCCGCACTGCCTCACTGTGCGTGCTATACTCACCTGTCGCAGGCGCGTGGCGAGCTGGTCATTGGCGGCGGCGCGCTCGTCGGCGCGGGCGCGCGCGTCTCCGAGCTGTTCGCGCACGGCCTCCAGCTGGCGCACCTGCGCCTCGGCGCACGCGGATCTCTCCCGCGCTGCCAAACACCAACCACACGGAACATACGTGCCACACATCAGTGTTTGTGAACTTAGCTGGACCAGATTTAACGGAGGTCGTACATACGGCGCGACTTTCTTGACACTGTTCTCTCCCAGATTTGAAGAAATTAACACAAAAAGGCAAAAGTCCACAGTCAAAAGTCAAAAGGTTTTTCCAAAGCATATAAAAGACACTTTTGAACAGCAAAACGAATTACAAAAAAACAATGGACTTCCAAAAAAAACACTAAAAGAAGTGAAAAATAACTTTAATTTCGGAAGTCGGTGTCTTAAGTTTTGCTTTTTCATTTCTGGCCACCGACTTCCAAAATAAAAGTTATTTTTCACGTCTTTTAGTGTTTTTTTTGGAATTCGGTTGTTTTTCTGTAAAGAAGTTTTTATGTTTCACTTTTTAGTTGCGGTACCTACCCCACACAAATTCGTATACCACTACTTGGTGTGTATATAATAGTGACAGGAAATTATTAACACATCATCCATATAAACTAAGTGGAAAAAATATGCAGTATTAAGGATAACTCAAAAACTACTGGTCAGACCTTGATAAAATTTAAATAGGACCACATGTCAAGCACCATCTATCAAATAAAAAAAGAATCATCCAAATCGGTTCACCCAGAAAAAAGTTCTGAGCTAACACACACATAAAAAAAAACATACAGACGAATTGAGAACCTCCTCCTTTTTGTGAAGTCGGTTAAAAATAGAATTGATTCTAGTCACACCTTTTAAAAGGTAGTTTCCTGTGGAGAAAAATGGGCAAGAAACTCCACCATTCCTCTTTGAAATGTTTTACCATATTTTGTATACATTAATTATATAAATACCTCTCTAAAGTTATTGGACGGATTATGAACACTAAATTTAAAAAAATCTTTGAATCCAATCAGCTTCTCTCAGATAACCAGT
The DNA here is from genome assembly GCA_916610205.1 of Griposia aprilina. Lineage (NCBI taxonomy): Eukaryota > Metazoa > Arthropoda > Insecta > Lepidoptera > Noctuidae > Griposia > Griposia aprilina. The sequence continues at coordinate 10,726,937 of OU744283.1, forward strand.
ATGGGTTTAGAGAGAAAAAATCAACTGCTCATGCCGTACACAAGCTCATATACCGTCGATGCTTTGCATAGAGGAGATAAGACCCTAGGAATTTTCCTGGACCTGACAAAGGCGTTCGACGCAGTTTCTGTTCCCATACTCCTCAATAAGCTTGAACACCTGGGTATCCGTGGTGTTGCATTGGACCTTATAAAAGACTACATTTCGAACAAAACTCAATGTGTTAGAATTGACGGCTACACCAGTCAACAGGAAAATGTCCAATTCGGCGTGCCATAGGGCAGTATTTTGGGCCCTACATTATTCCTCGCTTATATTAATGACTTAAGTAGTCTCGATCTGAAACAAGGACAAATAATCTCCTTTGCTGACGACACGGTACTTTTGTTTCACGGTCGATCGTGGACTGAAGTGTTCAACCTGGCTAATGATGGATTTGCTTAAGTTACGTCTTGGCTCGACCACAACCTTCTCACATTGAATGCACAGAAAACAAAATATTTAACCTTCAGCATTAGGAATAATACGCAACCACCAAATAACTTGCAAATAAAGTTGCATACTTGTAAAAGTGCTGCAGCATGTTCCTGCTATAGTCTCACAAAAAGGATCATCTATCAAATATCTGGGCGTGATGATAGACCAAAACCTTAACTGGAGGGAACACATCGGTACCGTAGTAACTCGGGCTAGTAAAATGATCCATGTATTTAAAAATCTTCGTAATATTTGTGACCGGAAACTACTTAGAACTATTTATACTACTTAGAACTATTTACTTTTCTTTATGCCAATCAAAAACCACGATGTTAAGTCTCGAAAGAGCCCAGCGAGCAATATTAAAAGTAATGAGCTTCAGGAAATTTAGATATCCAACTCATCTATTATATAAGAATTTAAGTTTGCTCACAGTAAGACAAATATTTATAAACAAAGTATCGGCAACTTGCAGTGCTGAAGTAATATAGCAATATTACTTCAGCACTGCAAGTTGCCGATACCTAATTTCACTACTAAGCGTAGAAAAGATCTGGTGTACTCCATACCTAAACGTACGACGGCCTTTTCAGATATTTTTTTTGACCACTTGGGGCCTCATTTATATAACCAGTTATCGAAGTCCATCAATTTACGAGATTCGTTTCTCTCTATTTAAAAAAATATAATAAAAACTTTAAATAAATATCTCGTTGAAATGAAATATATTAACACAGAAAAGCTATTAACATCCATATCATAAATAGATTGACAACAAAAATACATACACATTCCTATTCCATGCAAATACATCCCACATACACAAACATGCCACATCATCACATGTACACTTAAACACACGCACTCACTAACCTACATTTCTCACAAATAGATCAGTTCTTCTTTATGTTTATAATCTTTTTTTGATTATTTTGTTGTATTAGTTATTATTGACCCAACTTTTATTTTTATCTTGATACTTTTGTTGTTAACTTAACCGTCTCATAATATCCAAACTTAATTTTCTGTTGTCTGAATTTTTTGCATACACTTTTAATATTTTTTATATACCCTCGTTATTATTTTGTCATCAATTCATAGAATGTTCAAAAATACCCTCTTAGTATCTGTATTCATGGAGCCATAATCATAATACAGTGCTTTATTTAGCAGTATAATGCAAATCATCGTAATTGTATGAGTGTTTGTGAACGAGGAAGACCGACCTGCTGTGATACAGTTCTCACTAGTACGGAGGTTGGTGTGAATTAAGCTCAAACAACCGCATATACACAGGTATTTATTAGACAGATGTAATTATTGTTAATTTTGTATGTACTAGCAGACACAAATCACAGGATTTTTGGGATTTGTGTGTAAGGTTTGTTTTTTTATATTGTTATTAAACTTTTTTACTTCTACTTTTAAATATACTTATGTGAAGACGATGCAACTAGAATAAAATTACTACTTAAACCACTATAGGTAAAAAGAATAACAAAGAACTGAGCAATGACTATGAAGAAATACTTGATCTGAGGCAATGACACAGATAAATTAATTATCTGATGGATACATGGTGCTCACATATTTACAAACATTGTAAAAATAGGAAGTCTACCTGCTATCTCAATTAACAAAAAGGGGCCCATCTGAAAGTAGTTGACCCTTCAAAACAAATGACTAATAAAATTTTTCGAATGGGGAAACCATTGATATAATTAATTATAAGGGGGGAAACACAATTGCGAGTATGGACAACTGTCAAATCTTGTTGTCTTCATTTATAATTTATTCTTAGTTCAGGCTCTGAACTCTTATCTTGGTTAAAACCTCTATTTATGCTTGTTTACAAAGTGTATTTTTACTTGAGCTAACTTCACAAATACAAAAGTTTTGAAGAGCATACTGTATGTTCATCCTACTTCAGTTCTACCAATGTCAGCCGGGACTAACGGCTTAACATGCTTTCTGAGGCATGGAGGTTCTCGGTAAGTAATAGATGGTTACCCATCGACGGATCGAACTCGGCTAGCATAGTTTAACCAAATTAGACCCGTGCGGCTGTTATTAGGTAGCCACGAGCGGCATGGTCACGTACGACTCTTTAAAAACTTGACTGAAAATTTTATGACTGCAAAAGCTAAATGCGCGAGGGAGTGGGTCCCTCGCGCATTTAGCTTTTGCAGTCATAAAATTTCATGCTAAAAGATCATAACCTCTCCAGGTTAGGAACCCGACGACTCGTACGGTACATACCGGCGTCGCGCTGGCAGGCCTGCGCGGCTCGCGCCCGCGCTTGCTCGGCCACCAGCCCGCGCACGCGCGCGCCGCACTGCGCGAAGGCCGCCTGCAGCGCGTCGCGGTCGGCGCGGCTCCGCGCCACGCAGTGCCGCAGCCGCGCGCCGTACTCCTCCAGCACGTCGCACACGCCGCGCGTGGCCGCCACCCTGCGCACACGAGAGTACACTACCTGCCGCGGCCGCCAGACACGCGCGCCCGGCCGAGCGAGCGACGTACTTGTTGAGCGTATCGGGGCGCAGGCGCAGCTCCTGCCTGTAGAGCGCGGACGCAGCCTCGTGCTGCATCTGCACATCCACTATTTTCTGCTGCAGGCGCTCGTGCGCGCCCTGCAGCTGCTGCAGCCGCTCCTGCAGTTCCCAGTACGCCGTGTCCTGCGCCACCTGACCGCACGCAAACCCGTATAATGTGTGATGTGTGTGTGTGTGTGTTCAACATTTTCATGTATGATAGTCGTTAACGACTACCTAATATGAAAATATTAAACATTTTGGAATACACAAAATTAAAACAAAACAAACCCTTAGTTCAATAATTTTATCTGTTGCACTCGATACTTTTTCTCTGAGGTTTTCGGCATCCATCTTCATCCTTTTTCTGGTGGCGGCTCTCCCAATATCAGTTACGTCCATTTTTAGTAATGATATCTTCTAAAAATAAAGCAAGATCTTAATCCAACAAAAAATATGTCGGTTTACTCGATAATAAAGAATACCCGCCAAATTGAATCACTCCAATCACGATTTCCACTGAACTAGTCTGTGACTGAACCTCTATGTCCCAGTGTTGCCAACAGTTAAAGAAGGTCTCCACCAGATCCAACTTCTAAAACCCCCAGTAAACCACTAACATTAAACGGCCCTACTCTCTTAATCACTAAATTCTCCACTAAACCATCCCATGAGACTTCAAATCTCCGTAATGACTACTTAAAATCGTACCACAACATTGGCATTTAGCTACTTGACCACTAGTACTTTTAATAACTTGAAGCCAATCTCTAAAACGTGGGTCCTGAATGTGGCAACCAGAATGTCATGACCTCACAAGCCGCGGAAAGGCATTGATTTATAAAATTCTATAGCTTTTAACTGTTTGATGTTGTAGAGAATTTGGGAACATCGAACGGTATGTTAAAGTATTAGGTATCCAATGAAATAGCAATGAAGGCCATTTAATTTCAGAGTTTAGAAAAAAGTGATATTTAGTGCCGAATTCTGGGAAATTTTCATAAATACATAAAAGTTGGGTTTTCTCGAAGCCCGTGAATTTTCGCCTAGGGTTTATAGGGTGTTTAATTGTTGCAAATGGGTCACACTTTCATGTCCTGTAAGGAGTAGGTACGTCAATTTACATGTATATTAAAACGTGTAAGTGCCTTAGTGATCCCATTTTCAGTAATTGAAACTGAATTCTATTATACCACAAGTAAAATCCACCAGCTAGTAAAAGCAATACGCAATACGCGTAGTTCTCACTATGCACTTTACACTTACTATTTGTTTTTTTTTTACTTGTAGGTATATATGTTGTGTTGTACGCTTTGTAGTTGGTGCTAAATAATTTATTTTCTTTCTTTTTCTTTCAATATTTTGCCACTAAAAAGGGGGTCGAAACCACCACGTTTAGTGGAAATTCCGATAAGTTGGCAACACTGCAATGTCCAGAGTTGCCGCTGGCTACATTTGGGGTTACCGTACAAAAGTGGGAAAATTATCGTATTTGACAAAAAATTACCGTACTTTTATTTTTACAAACATTTAAGGCGGAACCTTCAGGATAGCCCGCGAAATTCAAATTTTGTTACGTTTTTTGCAATTTGCAGGTCACTGTTAAGTTGTATTTTGATTAAAATATGATTCGCGACCGTAACAAATATGGCTTTACAGAATTATAATCATTAGAATCAGCAATACATCTCTCTAAGTTCATATTACTGTATTGAATGACCATTTCATGAAATTTTGATTTTACATTTGACGCCAATTCTAACTTAGGGAATTGTATTGCTGATGGAGTTGGTTTAAAATTTACGCAGCTTTTAAGTGGTTTACTACTAATGCATTGTTTTGCAAAAAACATCCCATTGATTATGGATGTTGTAAGCCGGTTGCAAATTTTTATGTTACTAAATTAACGGCGCTAAAGATTCTCTCAAAATCGGCATTTGCCTGTGGCAAAGAAAGAAGTTCCATACACAGACTACATGCAGAACTACGTTGTTCCATACACAGAACACCTAGTACCTAGCGGTTCCATAACACACGCACTAAACGATACCATAGACAATCAGTGCTATTGACGGGTATTTTGGCACTTGGCAACTATAATAGAAAGTTGCGTTCTTAAAGATAGAGAGGAAAATATAGGGGCATGCGCCAAGGTAGCCCGCGAAATTCAAATTTTCTTACGTTTTTTGCAATTTGCAGACCAGTATTAGCTTGTATGGTGATCTAAATATGATTCGCCACCGTACCAAATATGGCTTTATAGAAATATAATCATTAGAAGCAGCAACACAACTCCTTACGTTAGAATTGCCCTCAAATGTCATGATTTCATGAAATAGTCATTCAATAGGGTAATATGAACTTAGAGAGATGTATTGCTGATTCTAATGATTATAATTATGTAAAGCCATATTTGTTACGGTCGCGAATCATATTTTAATCAAAATACAACCTGACAGTGACCTGCAAATTGCAAAAAACGCAACAAAATTTGAATTTCGCGGGCTACCCTGAAGGTTCCGCCTTAAACACTAATTGAAACAATATGAACTTATATTTTCGTTGACGTCTCTAAAGAGTGACAATACGATAGTCATTTGTACAACACTTCTGTTTAACCCCCGACGCAAAAAGAGGGTCGTTATAAGTTTGACCGCTATGTGTGTGTGTGTGTGTGTGTCTGTCTGTGCGTCTGTCGGTGGCACAGTAGGTCTTAAACGAGTGAACCGATTTGAATGCGGTTTTATTATTTGAAAGCAGGTTTTCTAGCGATGGTTCTTAGACATGTTTTATCAGAATCGGTTCAGCCGTTTCAAGGTAATCAGCTCTTTTGTTAGCTGCGGTAAGGATCTTAGACGCGTAATGGGTATTTACTTTACTTTCAAACATATGTGTGACCTAAAATTTAAAACACCCATGTACGCTATATAAATATGTAAGATTATGGAATTCTTGGTCCGATGCTGCAGCCAGGATATCCAGCACACTAGTACACTCTTGAAAAAATAATAGCAGATAATAATATGTCGTGTTTGGACTTGTTTTGATCATCAGTATTTGATGATAAATGATTTTATTTCCGTAAGTAGGTTTGTACCAACACTTTTACACGTCAATCATATTTTTAAAACTAGATGAGGTCGGCGTTTCCTATCTGACTACTCTGAGAAGAAAGGCCGAAACAAACTCAGAGGTCACAGTCTCTTTTAAAGTCCAGACATAATCTTGGTCAGATCATGTGAAGACCATGTAGATTTGTGTCTGAAATGGTCTTTTAAGGAAAAACCACACAGAATGAGTGGACCTGTCAAGTCAGTGCACGCATTTGTCAATTTTGTCACTAATAGTGGAGCTCAACTCAGAACGTAAGGAGCTCAACCACTCGACGAACAATACCAAAGAAAGGACATTTGGGTAGGCCGCTTAAAGCACTCAAACTGCCAGATTATCATTGAAACTACCTGAGAAAGTGAAATAATAAAATAAAAAATAAAAGAGAGGTACATAGTCCTCACATTCACAATAATTAAATAATAATACTATACCTACGTCACAAAGTAAATTTTCATGACATGGTTTACATAATAATTATCAAATGTCAAAGTTTATGTAAAATAAAATAAAATAAATTAAATATAGCAAAAAAAAAAAACATACAGTATGCAAAATTGGAGCAACTCAATCCCAAGCCTTTTTGTCCTCTATATAATCTTTAACGGTATAAAAAGCTTTCTGGCACAACTTACGTTTAATTAATGATTTGAATTTAATAAGGCTTAGATCTGGAACGTGGCTTGGAAGCTTATTATAAATGCGTATACATTGACACCTGAACGAGCCACCTATTTTTTTGAGCCTTGTTGTAGGTACAACAAATTTGTGTTTATTCCTACTATTTATATTATGGATATCACTGTATTTTTTAAACAATTTTATATTTTTATGAGCATATAAAAGATTTTCATAAATATTTTGAGAAGGCACAGTCATTACGTTAATCTCCTTGAATTTCTCTCTGAGAGATTGTCTCGGACTTAACATAACATCACGCCTGTATTCCCCGAAGGGTTAGGCAGAGGTGTACCTATAGTGCACCCACATTTCGCCATTAAATTGACCGAACAGCTCTTTTCTGCAAAATAAATATAGTCTGAATGTCGGCGGCATTTCCCTATAACAGAATACCGTACGACATAACACTATGAAAATAGCCAAAGTATACTAAACGGGCTGTCTCTCTGTCGGTTAAATTACGATTTTTTCTATCAGCGTATGCTGCGGAGCTTAGGTTCTTTGACAATTTATCTATATGTGGGCCCCACTGAAGCTTAGCATCCATAGTTAAGCCCAAGAATACTGTGCTATCTTCAGGATTCAATTCTTCGCCCTTCATCAATACATTAGTTTTCACCTGTCTAACGTGAGGTAGCGTAAACTTAATGCATTTGGTTTTTTTTCATGAAGGAGTAAATTATTGACATTGAACCAGTAAACTACTTTTGAAATCGCGCTATTTACATCTTCAGTAACCAGCTGCTGACGTTTAAGTTTAAACAAAAGTGAAGTATCATCTGCAAACAACAATATATCATGATTATCCTTTATGAGGTACGGCAAGTCATTAATATAAATAAGAAACAAGAAAGGATCAAGAATTGAGCCCTGCGGGACTCCCATTGTTACTAAAGATCCGGGAGATCTTTTTCCATTAACGTCAACGCTCTGAATCCTATTACTCAAGTATGAAGTAAGAAGATCCAGAACGGTGTTCCAGATCCCGTAGTGGCGAAGTTTCCTGATTAACGTTTCTTGAAGAACTCAATCGAATGCCTTGGACAAGTCACAAAAGATGCCCAAGGCATCGCATTTATCTTCCCATGCATTATAAATATGTCCTAAAATTTCAACACATCAGTAGTTGAACGACCCCTAGTAAAACCAAACTGTTTGCTATGTAATAATTTATGTTTATTAAAAAATCTTTGCAATTGGTCTAAAATTATTTTTTCAAAAATTTTACTAAAAGTAGGTTGTACTGAAATAGGTCTATAGTAAGGTCTATAGTTTTTGGGGTCTGAAGTACTACCTGATTTAAACAAAGGTATGATTTTACTTTTTTTCATAAGGTCAGGAAACTCCCCACAGTCGATACAATTATTAAAGATGTTGGGACCATATGATGTCGTGGTTGGAGAAGGTGGTAAATGAAATCACAGTATTAAATATAACGTCTATTGAATGATGACCTTGAACAATAAGCACAGTGACGCTTCTCACTGAATCTATACAGAACACAAGTTATTGCTACGGCGCGTCGGCGGCGCTGGGAAGACGACTGGCCGCTAAACTGTATGCGTGGGGAAACAATGCATTTCGCCCCGTTAGCATTATTGTTACCTGTAGTCCCTACATACCTCCCCCCTTTTTTAAAAGAACAACGTATTGTTTGATTTATATTCTGCTGTCTTGTCTTGGCATCATTGTGGCCTAGCACCAACAACACAAACTCTGCAGATTGACCTACGATCGAACAGCAAAATATAAATAATCCAAAACTACAACTTAAACGATGCAACTTATTTACATCTGAACGATACAATAGTGCGAATACCTATTATAGTGTATCCGGCTTGAGGTAGTAATGCATCTCGCCCTTGTGTTAGCAATAATTCATGTTTGGTTGTGGTAAAAGGGCCCACTTGTACTTAAGTGCCGTCGCCGCGATATTTCGTTCTCATGGCACTCCACGAGTTTTAAATGGTCTGCCAATTAGTGTTGACAGACATAGGTTAAGATTTATTAGCGATTAGTAAACTAGTTTAAAAAATATGTTTTAGGAAGTTAGTCTATAATAAACCACCATCCGAGTAAGACTCCTCGTTTTACTTCCAAATTCCTCCGGCAACGCTCCCGAAAGTTAACTAGGTACAATACAATAAAAAATATACTAACAATAAGGGTAGTCATCATGACAAACTACTCTGCAAAAAAATCTCATTAGGGTCCACAGTATTTGCCATAATGACGCCAATCTAAATCACACGCACACAATACACTTCAAATCCCTTTTACGCTATTACACACATAAAATACTGTACTAAGTATTATCCTAAAGTTGGCGGTCTTGTTTTCGTTGTGAATACATACATTGTTGTTGCAGTATTATTACATTACCAAGAATTGTTATCATAAGCATTACATGAAATATAATTTATTGTTTACACATACCATAGTTTACTTCATTGTTCGGTACGAGTACAAGGTTACAATTAGTCTGAATCCCAAAGTGACAATTATTGAAAAGCTTTTTAATATTCATTACTTATCTCTAATGCTTTATCTATTTCACTGTAAGTAAGTAAAATTTATTCGTTTAAACATGGTGTACATGATATATTGCATGCAAGATAATAAAAGATACAGAAAAGTTCCTAACATGGTTCCAAAAAAGGTTCTAACATGTTCAGCCGCATAACGTGGCGTACAAATTGGTAGGAAGATATGGTGCATAAACCGTGATAATATTCATCAAAATTACATTATTGAAATTATATAGGTACTTATTAAATCATCAGTACCTTATAACTGTGCTGTGTTTTGCATAAATGCTTCTACCGTTATGTTACACATTGTTATTACCCATATTGTATGAAGCTTGCGGTATGGTAGACTGCTGGGCCGCTGTGACCGCAGGTCCCTCAGATCATAACGATGTCTATTCATTCCTTACAAAAAATGAGTACAAGTCTTTTAATATTTACTTACATAAACATTACATGAATATCTAATAGTTATTTACGGATGTCGCCACTTCTTTATTGCTTGACGAAGCTGTCCTACATTTATGCTCGGTTCGTTAGCCTGTTGATTTTACACGTGGAAAAAGTATCCTGGCAACCTAATAGTTCGCTATACACTATAATCTGTAGCACTAAAACCTGAGTCACTTCTGCATGCTGCACGAAGTCATAGCATAACCCTTTACTGTTCGGCCACCCAATCTATACAACCTGGCTAACGTTCGGTTAGTGCGTTTCCCAACAAGCGATGCCACCTTTCTACTAACCCGTTGCTCTGAGGGTGATGAGGGGTCGTTCTAACTCTTTCTATGCCTATTAATCTCATAAGACTGTCAAAAAGGTCGCTTTGAAATTGCCAGCCCTGGTCGGCCGTTATCCTCCTTGGACAACCAAACCTGCATATAATAGGTACAATGCTCGTTAGTAACTGTGGAAACCGTATCAGCTGTAATGTCTAAAACTGGTATTACTTCTGGCCAACGCGTAAAACGATCTATAATAGTTATACAATAACGATGTCAGTGCTGTGACGTGGGCAAAGGACCTACCATATCTGCTTATCACCAGTGGCGTATTTTAAGATTTGGCGTCCTGGGCCTGTAAGGTTTGCCGCCCCATAAAGTAACGGAAAAAAGAAAAACTTTTTAATAAACTACTTATAAAAAAAAAACCAGCAGTGTGTTGATTTGAATGAAAAAACTAAATAGGCCATAAAAAGAAAAAAGAAGACATAATATTTAGTCGTAAGTAGATATTTTCATTTTTTTTTATTTTTTCGATGGACAGATTGGTTTACAAATTCTTCAATGAAATTGGTGCCGATTCTCTTGTCACAAATGCTTCTAAACTAGACTAAAAATCGCCAAAATTTTGTTTATTCCTGTCAAACGGCGATTTCCCATTTTGAAATAGACTAAAGTGACACAACTTAACTATATTTTTAACCGACACGATAAAAAAGGAGGAGGTTCTCAAGTCGACCCGTGTTTTTTATTTTAGGGCACAAATATGGCACTGAGTATTTAATTTAGTGAAAATGGCAATTTTGCTATTCTGAATATTTGACGATTTTCAATTTAAATTTTGATTGTCTAACTACTACTTATTTATAATCGCGATTATAGAGGTGTGGAATTAAGTTCGTTGTCATGAACTAAAATTCACACAAACACTTCGATTTCAGGTGCAAAAACAGGACTGTATCATTTATTTTGCATATATCTCGAAAATGGTGTGTCCAATCGCAAAAATAATGAAAAGTTTTGAATAATAAGACTCGTAAACCCCTAAAACTCAACACGTAGGTAATAATTTTTCATATTTTCCATACAAAAAGTGAAAAATTCCATATAAGTACTTAAAACACGTCGAGGCTGCCCACAGACGCACACTAAACAAAAAATAAAACAGGGTAGGGTAAACAAGTACCACATGGAGCCGCGATTGTCAAATTCGATTTAAGTTGTGACAAAATTATTTTTAAAAATGTAGTTTTTTTTTGCAGAATAGCTTTAAGATTCTCATAGCGAAAAGTAAGGAATTTTAGTGATACTTTAGTTCGGTGTACAAGAGAATCGGAACCTTTAACGGATTTTGTCAAGTCAGCTTCTACGTTATGAATAGCTAAACTGTATAAACGTTCTTCGCTTAAACGGGAACGTAGATAATTTTTATTTACGGTTTCTTGTTATATGTACGGAAAACGAACGTTTCGCCCTGCAATTTGTCACCGCAGCGCAGTGCACAGAAATATGCGTAATGCTATTTCAGTCTATGGAAATACTTCCTTCAAATCTTTTGTTTATTATATAAGTTGCCTTGAACTCATTTTACTTTAATGACACGTTAAGAATTGTTTTAAAAGAACACATTCTTCTTGTAGATCATCGGCCAGATCAATCGGGCATACTTCTTGGGAGTTTTGTGGCATTCACTCTAACTTCTGCTTCAGACATTGTATCTAATTTGCATATAAATGCAAAATTGGCGGTTACCGACCGCTTCCATAACTCGCCCAACAATTGGTCGCATATTTGGAAGAAGGTATTAGCCCTGAAATGGTCACGTCCTTGTAACAACACTTCTCCCTTGCGACACTCATCGTCTCGATTCTTTCTCTTAATAATTCTCTTGTGACTGTTTCCGTATTCTTGTGAGGATTTTCGTTTACCACTCTAGTCAAAAGTATCAAGAGATTCCTGTTGATTTTCTACAAAAATAATGAGTGACTGGTAATGCCTTTTTTATGTGTGGGAAATCTGCAAATGACTTCTCCCGCTCTGAGCGGAGCAGGAGGGCCTGTCAGATTCTTACTGACTAAAACCCACCCGTATTCTTTCAATTGCCTGTGCGCCAGGGCTACGGTAACTCTTTCGAACAATTTTCGACGCCGGCAGGCATCGGCCATATCGGACCCCGTCAAAGGTGCTGACATCTCTTTGAGGCGCGCGTGGAACACGACGCGCCGTTGACCCGGGCCTGGTCTTTACCGGACGGCGAGCTGCCCATTGCTCGCCGTCCGCAAGCCCGCGCTTACGCTGGCTGGGAATCGGCTAACGATTCCCGACGCCCAGGGTGTCTCCTCCTGCGGCAACTCGGGGCGTGAGGGCGCAATGGTTGCCTCACCCTCACGCGATCCGCCTCCTCTTTCGTGAGCATTACTGCTTCGCAGAAGGAGGTGACGGCTTCCCATTCTCTCTCGCTCCGTACCATGGCCTGGACCAGAGCTGGACGTGAGAGATCGCCGCCGCCCATCACCGCCACGAGGACACGGCGGTGCTCCGCCCATGCCGGGCAGATCTCCACCGTATGCTCCACCGTGTCCTCCGGTCGATCCACACAATAGTAACACCCGGGCGTTTCCTCCCGCCTTATCCGAAACAGAAACATCCTGAAATAGTCATGTCCGGTGAGGACCTGCGTCAGGCGGAAGGTGAGGACGCCGTTGCGCCTCTCAATCCACTCCTCAAAAAGGAGACTGACCGCCGCAATTGTGGCGTGCCCTGACTGGTAATGCCTGGATACTACGGACTACATCTGTGTCAAAACCTTGTAAAATTTTGGAAACTATATTAAATGGTTTTAAAACAGATCCCCAAAATTCCGGTATATTAGGCCGTTTCTAGGGAATTAATTTGAGCATAGCCTGCAGCTTCATTTTAAATTTTAACTAATGCTTTTTGAAGGTCGGAGTCACTTTTAATAGCTTCAACAACCGCTATTATTTGGCCCCAATCTTTATTAAGGCTGGTACAAGCATCATCCCTCGCTGACCATCGCTTTCGCTTATGAACGAAAACGGCAAGCGCGACGTCAAAACATCCCGACTAGTCCCGAGTCACGACGGAGTCTGACAGATACCCCGCCGCCCCACCACTGCGCGCGCCGGTCAGTAATACGTAGGCTTTTTAAAATTTCTTCAGGCATATAAAATCAAAAAGAAAACCCCCACAAAGCTGAGTGCGAGGTGCGGCTTGCGCCGCCCTTCGCAGCTTGCCGCCCCAGGCCATGGCCCTTTTGGTCCTAGGGTATATACGCCCCTGCTTATCACCTTCTGGCTGGCATAACTAAGCGTCTAAATACCAACGTACTGCTAACGTCACGTCCTGCCGTAATCCGATCGCGCACCTGCGCTTGAGCCAATTCGTTAAATTCGCGCACCGTGGGACAAACAATAGACTCGACGCGCGATAACGCGGCAGCCTGTATTTTCTGGCCCTTTTACATATTGTATGTCGCTGAAAATTCGCTAATCTACAATAAGTATCTGCCCCTTCTTGGTAATTTGTTGTTCCTCTATCAAAGACTCAAAGTATTAAAACGAACCATGGCCATCTATTGCAGCGTACAGCTTATAACTGCTTTCATAACGCACACAATTTTACACTACTCACTGGCAAAACTGACACAATTGCACCTTTATCCACGAGGAATCTGATTCTTGACTTCCGGTCGATTACGCACAAACGATGGTTCCTTGTCGGGGTAGCGCATTCTCCCGCCAAACAAGACTGCACCGCGCTCAAGTTCTCCTTAACCAATTTGGGCTCTGGAGTGCGACGTGGACCTCTTGGCCTTGACTGCGTTCTGCGTCAGTTTTCACGGTTTCCGCGTCCCCTACTGCGTTCACGTATCTGCTTGATGTCTCTCTGCAGTTCCTTCAATTCCTTAGTTAATCCGACTACGTACACATATCTGATTGATGTCTCTTTGCAGTTCCTTCAATTCCTTAGTTAATCCGTACATTTGGGTTGCTATGGCCGACGTTAACGATGACGCTGCTGATGATATGGTGGCTACTGGTGCTGGTGGTGGTGGTTGACTCACGGTTTGGAACCCTTGAAAATCCCGTCGATAGCTCCCGAGTCGACGGGGAGTCGTCTTCTGCACGTTCCCTCACTAACACTTGACTGCTTACTGTTCATCGTGCACTTTTACACACTGCCCGTTTATATTTCTCCACAACCACGTCTCTAAGATCACGTCGGAGTCACTAATGTTGGGACCTTATGATGTCGTGGTTGGAGAAGGTGGTAAATAAAATCACAGTATTAAATATAACGTCTATTGAATGATGACCTTGAACAATAAGCACAGTGACGCTTCTCACTGAATCTATACACAACACAAGTTATTGCTACGGCGCTGGGAAGACGACTCACGACTGGCCGCCTAACTGTATGGTCTGTATGCGTGGGGAAACAATGCATTTCGCCCCGTTAGCACTATTGTTACCTGTAGTCCCTACAAAAGATAAGAGCTAAAGTAGGTGCTACAATGTCCATAATAGACTTAGGAACTTCTACAGAATTACCCCACAGATCTGCAGTCTTTTTTAGATTTAAAGTGTGAAAGGTCATAATTATATCTCTACAGGTAATATGTTCAAAATGAAATTCCGAATCGCAAAAATGGACACTTTCTTTATGCAAAGACTCAGCAGCAGAAGATGATGAGTTTAGGGATTTAGTAGTTGAAACAGGAATGTCCGAAAATAAATTTTCAAAGGCAGCGGCGACTTGTGAGTCTGATTTTATTATATTGTCATTAATGGACAGGCTACAGTCAGCATTTCGGTTCGTAGACGTTCCCGTTTCACTATTAATAATATTCCAAGTTGTTTTAATTACATTACCACTGTCTTTAATTTTCGAACTCAAATAACGCGACTTAGCCAAACAACAAACTACATTTAATTCTACATACAATGCAATGGTGGCAACATGATAATAATAACACCATGTAAATGTACTGGATTAGCTATTACTATTATTATTTCAAGGCTCAGAAAAAACAAATATCAAACATAATACTTTTATAGTATAAATCCTGGTAACGAAACCATAGCGCGATCTAATTCGACCCAGCGCTATTTATGGAGGCAAATGTCAAACTTTATTTTAATAAAACCGATTGATCATGCTATGGTTTCGTTTATGACATAACACACAGTAATAGACGGGATTACGAAAACGCCAAAACAAGCTATTTGTTATAGTGTCTAAATATACCCTGAAAAATGCTCACAACTGTTAACTCATATACAAAACCAAACTAAACTAAGTTTAAAAATTTTAAAACAAAAATAATATTTAAAATTTAAAAAGCCCCCATACGCAAAAAACCAACCGGCATTTAAAAAGTCAAAAATAATGCCTATTGTTGAGCCATCAAATTCGCTAAGCTTAGAGCAATAAAAATAGCTAAAATAGGAGATTGCATACTCATTACTCATAGCGCTCCCAGACTTGACAATTTAACACCCAACTAGATATTCTACAAAAAAATTATCGTATCGAAGCAAGTTGGTTGGAAATGCTAGTAATTTTATAGATATTCAATCAAATGAAAGGTCTGACTTACATAAGCGGTGGTACCCCGCCGCGACATTATAGCACCATTTCAACGAGCAGACCTTAGAGTGCCATCCATCAATTTCTATACCTAATTAAAATATATGGTTGTTACTCAATCGAATTTGATGGCTCAACGATAGGCATTATTTTTGACTTTTTTAATGTTCGCTTTTCTTTTTTGCGTTGGGGTTTTTTTAAATTTTGAATTTAATTTTTTGATGGGTAGCAGTCTGTGTGCAAGTACCTAGTGCAACGACATTAAAAATTAACTAATAATTATAAATTAATTGTAGATGTTGTTATCTTGACAAAAAATTATTATCATATTTATCGTAAAGAAATATATTATATGTATGTACCTATCTATTAATCTTGTTATTTGCTAAGAAATTCATGGCAGGTGCATTCCGATAAAACATTTACATGTTACTAAAAATCAGTAAGTATTTATCTAAAATTGTAGATGTCATCAAACACAAATTTATTGTTCCTACAACCAGGCTCAAGAAAATAGGTGGCTCGTTTAGATGCCAATGTATACGTTTTTATAATAAACTTCCTAGCCACATTCAAGATCTAAGCTTTAATAAATTCAAATCTTTTATAAAACGGAAACTATGCCAGAAAGCCTATTATACTGTGAAAGACTATATTGAGGACAAAAAGGCTTGGGATTGAGCTGCTCCAATAAATTTACACGGTGAATGTTGATTTTAATTTGCTAGCTATTTTAGACATGAATATTTACTGTAAAAAGTATCATATTATTTTCATTATTGAGAATATGAGGACTATGTGGGTCATTGTTTCAGTTATATTCTTGATCTGGCAGTTTAAGTAGTTTATGCGGCCTATCCAAATGTCCTTTCTTTGGTATTGTTCGTCGAATCGTTGAGCTCCTTAAGTTCTGAGTTGAGCTGCACGGTTACTGACAAATGCGTGCACTGACTGGACAGGTTCACTCAATCTGTGTGGTTCTTTCCTCAAAAGACCATTTCAGATACCAATCTACATGGTCTTCACATGATCTGACCAAGATTATGTCTGGACTTTAAAAGAGACTGTGACCTTTGACTCTGAGTTTGTTTCGGCCTTTCTTCTCAGAGTAGTCAGATAGGAAACGCCGACCTCATCTAGTTTAAAAATATGATTGACGTGTAAAAGTGTTTGTACAAACCTACTTACAGAAATAAAATCATTTATCATTTATCATTTGATATACAATAAATATACATTTGTTTATATTAGGTCTTTACCTATGAAATTGCCGTTCTGCAGTACTGGCCATTTCAAATCAAAATAATTTTTGTTTGGCTAAGAATTCTAATTTCAAATTAATTTTATTTTAAAAACATGTTTTTTTTTTTCTAAAAGTAGTCATTTCTTTATTGATTAGTGTTACATTTTCATCGCATTTCAATCTTTTTCGTCATCATGGATACGTTAAAAATTCGAGTAATTATGGAATATGAGTACCGTCGTGGCAGCAACGCGGCACAAGCGGCACGCAACATCAACGACGTTTACGGAGCTAACACTACAAACCAACGCACCACCTGTTATTGGTTTGCTCGCTTCCGTTCTGGAAATTTCGACCTGAAAAATGAACCTCGCGGTCGTCCGAAGACTTTGGTCGACAATGACGAATTAAAGGCGATTGTGGAAGCTGATGATACACAATCTACGGCTGAATTAGCAGCAGCTTTCGACGTTAGCGTCAAAACAATATTGGTCCATTTGCGTCAAATTGGCAAGGTAAAAAAGCTTGACAAATGGGTGCCCCACGAACTCAATGATCGCCAGCGCGAAGTACGCGTCGAGACGTGCCTTGCACTGCTCAACAGACACACAAATGAAGGAATTTTGAACCGCATTGTTACCTGCGATGAAAAATGGATTCTGTTTGATAACCGTAAGCGCTCAGCAAGTTGGTTGGATCCTGGTTCAGCACCTAAACAATGCCCTAAACGAAAACTTACCCCTAGAAAAGTGATGGTCACTGTTTGGTGGTCTAGCGCCGGTGTGATTCATCACAGCTTCTTACCAAACGGGGTGAGCATTACTGCAGATGTGTACTGTGAAGAACTGAACACAATGATGGAGAAGCTGGCGCATCTCCAACCAGCATTGGTCAATCGCTCGTCTCCGCTGCTCCTGCACGACAACGCGCGACCTCATACTGCACAGCAGACGGTCTCCAAGTTGCAAGAACTGGGGTTGGAAGCTCTCCGTCATCCGCCCTACTCACCAGACCTTGCGCCTACAGACTACTACTTTTTCCAGAATTTGGATAACTTCTTGGCGGGAAAAAAATTTAATACCCGAGAGGCAGTACAAAATGCCTTTGAAGAATTTGTTGCCTCCCGTCCAGCTGATTTCTTTAAGAAGGGCATCAATAAACTGCCACTGCGATGGCAAAGATGCATTGATTGCATGGGTGATTACTTCGATTAATACAAATAAAAAATTCATGAAAAAAATTCGTTTAAATTTTTTCATACAAAACGGCAATTTCATAGGTAAAGACCTATTATTATGACCTGTGCATAATCACCGTGAAATAACCGTTATTTTAAAGTGGTTCTGCTGGGGAGTATGCTCTGTAGCATGACCATTTTGAATTTATATTTAACGTTTGCTATTCTCTAATTAGGTACCTATATTACAGGCAATATAATTTTATTGTGACTAGGGCAGGCCCTGCTAGAGCTTAAATGGTTAATGCTCATGTCATTAGTACCTATCTAATTATAGCTCAATCATAATCACGATGATTAACAAATGAGTTACCTACCTACTTAGTTATTGGATAGCAATAAAAAAAAAAGTATTTAATCATTATCGGCCTCGTGTCAGGATAAACGGTCACTAGGCGTATTTAACGTTGAATTTATGCCCAAGAATTGCTTCTATTTGCTTCCTATTCTCAAACAATTGCTTCCGTGGTATTCTAGAAGGAAAAAAACATTTTAGAGGTGACCGTTTATTCTGGTGTCAAGACGGCCGGTCACTGAGTCGCTCACGGCCGGTCACTGAGTCGGTCCCTGATAAATAGAATTATTGAAATTCACGGTGGCCATTAATTACTTCCCGTTTGCTTCTCTCCGAACGATAATACTGTAACTATCAAGGCAATAAAGATATTGACAAGTGTTTAATCAATATTTTTAGCGCCTGACAAAAAAATAAAGCAAAACTGTTATTTAACATTGCAGTTATGCAAAAGTAGAAGAGAAAAAAATCAAGTTTTCTTTTTTGGCTTGCTGCGCCCTCTTAACATTGCAGAAGTAATTCTACCTAACCAACAAGTGAACCCAGATAGGGACCCACAAATAGATGAGACGATCCAACAAGCATTCCTATATTATAAAGAAATTGCCCTACAAATACAGGGTGGCCAACTCGAACGTATTAGGTCGGGGAAAAGTTCTTTCGTATTTTATATATTCAAGACTAAGAGCTCATGTGGCACCCAAATATCGGCTCATTCCCAGTCGCCACCGGGGATTGCCACCGGAGGCAAATGGGAATAAAAATTCCCAGTCGCCACCGGGTGGTGACTGGGAATCGGATCCCCGCGTAGCGAGGCTCCGTCTACCTGATTATTAACCCTAACCCTAGCCCGTCGACGTCCCTTATTATTTTATTCTTCACAAGAAACAAAGCAATGTATAGCGAAACCGAAGTGGGGGCAATGACTTCCGAGTCACCGCCGGCGGCGCGTTGTGTTCCACGCGCGCCTCAAAGAGATGTCAGCATCATTGACGGGGTCCGATAGGGCCGATGCCTGCCGGGGTCGCGGATTGTTCGAAAGAGTTACCGTGGCCCTGGCGCACAGGCAACTGAAGGAACACGGGTGGGTTTAAGTCAGTAAGAGTCTGACACGCCCTTCCGCTCCGCCTAGAGCGGGAGTGGCCATTTGATGATTTAACACCCAAAACATAAAAAAAGGGTGAAAATTGAAATCGGATATAGTTAATACTTACTTTTTCCAAAAATCCCCCTGAAGGGGTAAATGTGGAATCTAAAAAAAAAGGCTGGAATTCCCCCCTGATAATCAACCCCCTTGGCGGGGAAAACCAAAATCGAAAAAAAACTATGTCCATAAATCCCCATTGAGGTCATTAAAATTTTGGGAGTGCCTCTGCTCCCGGCGCTAGGCGCCGATTTGGCAGCTGGTGCTGGTTGCCAAAATAATTACCGCGGCCACTTGCAGATATTTTATTTAGATAACCTATATAGGATGCAGGAGCGAGCGATGCGAGCTTGGGAATAATTTTGACAATTCAAACATTAATAGGAGCCCCGCGAAGCGAAGTGTCGTGCACAAATCACCATGCAAGTAAGTTTTCTTTTTTATTCGTATTCTCAGTGGTTTTATAAGCCCATGCTCACCAACCCATACTGCCTATAAACCCCTCATTATCTTAGGAGAGGCCTACGTCTAGTAGTGGACTTCTTTAGGCTAAGATGTGTTAACAGATTTTGGATGTTATTTTTTGACTTTAGCATCGCTACAATAGCACTTAAATCGTTATTTGGTCTTTACATCAATTCATATTACATACATGCATAAACTCACGCCTTATTCCCATGGGGGTAGCCAGAAACTACAGAAGAAAAAAAAACAATTAATATTGTCACACGATTTACCTATTAAAGGAGATAAAAAACGTTTTTTTACAAAAAAAACAACTGACTTCCAAAAAAAAACACTACAATTGAAAAATAACTTTATTTTTGGAAGTCGGTGTCTTTTGATCTGTATTTTAGTTTTTTGCCACCGACTTTCGAAATTAAAGTTATTTTTCACTTTGTAGTGTTTTTTTGGAAGTCGGTTGTTATTTTGTAAAAAAGTTTGTAGGTACCTATTTTTCACTTTTTAGTGGGTGAGATAATAATTTATTTAAGTTACAATAGCCTAATGTCAACTGCTCATCACTTTTTACTAATTATTTCTTTTCCCGATACAGGGAAAAAAGTAGTTTATTGTTGAGGAGTTCTCTTGGTAAAAACCAGAAGAACTAAAAGAAGGATATGCATTGTGACAAGCATAAATTGCTTAGCAACCAACGAAAGAGAATTGCTAGAGATGACGCGATTAAGCAACTTAAATTCAGTCTCAAAATAACGCATCAGCATGACTTGTAGGTAGTGGTTGTCCTATATAAAGCTTCAATCTCAATTAGGTATTATTTTTCTCCATCATCAGACCTGTAACGGCACTTATACACCCATATGGGTGTAAAGTTCTCATCAATTTAGATAATATTATATTATATAATAGTATTTAGATAATAGTATTTCTGTAATTAGGTTTGTATAAACACTTTTACACGTCAATCATATTTTTTTAAACTAGATGACGTCGGCATTTCCTATCTGACTACTCTGAGAAGAAAGGCCGAAACAAACTCAGAGTCAAAGGTCACAGTCTCTTTTAAAGTCCAGACATAATCTTGGTCAGATCATGTAGATTGGTATCTGAAATGGTCTTTTGAGGAAAGAACCACACAGATTGAGTGGACCTGTCCAGTAAGTGGACGCATTTGTCAGTACGACACCTGCAAGGAATAACATTGTAACTAATACACTCGAGAGCAATGAATCCGGGTCACTTAAAGAATGTTAAAAATCTCGGAAACTAAAAATGATAGGTTAATGCAATAAATTGTATTTAATAGACAATGTAATACTCCTTAAATGAAAGTAAAAAAAATATGAGTCACCATACATTTTATTAACACAAAATTACATAAAGAAAAAAACTGCTGATCTCTCCTTAAAACAAAAATAGGAAACATGAAATTTTTGAACTTTATTACGATTTTCTTGAATTTTAATACTTCGTATTGCCTCCTCGTGCTTCCATTACTGCGTTTACGCGGTTTGGCATGCTGTACACCAAGTTCCTTATACGATTTTGGGGAATATTCTCCCATTCCTCTGTGAGAGCAATTTTGAGCTCACGAAGCGTGATTGGGGGAGGGTTTCGTTGTTTTACGCATCTGCCTAGCTCGTCCCAAGCATGCTCGATCGGGTTGATATCCGGGCTGCGCGCTGGCCACTCCATACGAGTAATGTTCATCTCTTGAAGGTAGTCATTCACAATCCTACCTGTATGAGGTCGGGCATTGTCATGGATAAATATAGCATCCTCACCTTAATTGACCATAAATGGACCAACGTGATCATTGAGGATTTCTTCCACATATCTTACGCTAGTTAAAGAGCCGTTTTCTATGATCACCAGCTCTGTGCGACTTTCAGAAGAAATTCCGGCCCACACAAGTACAGACCCACCACCGTAGGCTACTTTTTCTTCGATGCATGCTTGCTTGAATCTTTCCCCTGGTCTTCGATACACTCTGTGTCTTCCATCGTGCTTGAAGAGCATAAATTTTGATTCGTCGGAGAACATAACTTTTGACCAATCTTCAATACTCCAATTTACGTGGCTCTGGGCATATCTTAGTCTTGAAATACGATGCCCACGCTCCAGTTTAGGGCCGTTTGCAGGTCTAAGGGGTTTTAAGTTAGATTCAGCAAGCCGACGTCTTACTGTCCATGCACTTGGGTTACTTCCTCCGAGGCGTCGAAACTGATTTGTGAGTTCAGTTCCTGTGAGAAAGCGATTTCGAAGCATGGTGTTCACCAAGTATCGGTCTTCTCGTGCTGTGGTACACCTGGTTCTGCCCGTTCCTGGTCTGCGTAGGTTAGAACCAGTTTCTTCGTAACGTCGGAGAACTCTTTGTACTGTTGACAGCGACACACCGACAGTCCTGGCTGTATCGCGCTGACTCCGGCCGGTTTCCAGCATTGTAAGTATTCTGGTGCATTCTTCAGGCGTAAGCGACATAATTTCAGCTTGAATAATGAATATAGAGCACTATCAACATGGTTTATGTACCCACATAAATGACAGATTACAAACAAAAGCAAAACCAAATGCTGTAATTTCGTAGTTCCATCTTCGAAAGTGGCCCTTTTTCAAATTTGATTTTTTTATGATATAACTTTACAATAACTAAGAAGTTTTAATACCTTCATTTACGGAGTATTACATTGTCTATTAAATACAATTTATTGCATTAACCTAGCATTTTTAGTTTCCGAGATTTTTAGGATTCTTTAAGTGACCCGGATTCATTGCTCTCGAGTGTATTTAGTAACTTTACAGGAGAGCGTGTCAAAGATTTAAACAAATCTCTTAGATTTTGGTTAAGTCTGATAGGATAGAAATATGTAGCTATTCCCTCGTTGACTCATATTGTCAAGGTTGGTTGGCTTTAGGACTTAACCGAAATCTGACTTAAATATTAGTTACAATGTTATTCCTTGCAGGTGTCGAGTAATCGTGCAGCTCAACTCAGGAAGTCAGGACTTAAGGAGCTCAACGATTCGGCGAACAATACCAAAGAAAGGACATTTGGGTAGGCCGCATTAATTACTCAAACTGCCAGATCATGATTAAAATTAACTGAGAAAAAAAAGCAATGACCCACATAGTCCTCACATTCAGGCCTGGATCTAGGGAGGGGCGAACCGGGGCCCACGCCCCGGGCGCCAACTTCAGGGAGCGGCAAATTCAAACGTGGCAGACAGGTGCACCACCCAGCGCAACGCAACTCTGCAATAAGTGTGGGTGGCACACTGAGGAAATCACTACGTGAATTAACGTAGGCATAGGTCGGCAAACGATGTGAGCGGGTTGCGGGTGGAGCAGTTGAATTCTGCCAGGCAATCTCCATTTTTAAAGCACACACTTTTATTTGGCGATATAAACGATAGCTTTCTATCTCTTGCAACATTCGATCCAGCCTGTCCCATCTTGCTGTCCTCCCCCAGTGACGCCCTAAGCCGAGCTTCGTACCCCACAGGGGGTGCCCTTAGCGTGCGGTCACCTAATAATATTATTATATACCCCCATTGGCCTATTTTTTTTTTTTGTGTGAATGTTGTGCGCCTTAACCTGGGTTAAATAAATGTATTTTCTTTCTTACTCTCTCGCGCCTCTGTCACCTCTGTGGCCAAAAATTTAAGGAACAAATCCTTTATTTTAGAAATATTGCTTCTTGTAGCGGAGCCGCCGGGTGTCCCGCCCATTCCGACGCCTGTAAGTGCAAAGGTGACACGATTTCCTTCAATTGTTTACCACAGCGCTGGCGTAGCTGTTATCGATCGATAAAATTTTACTAATACGTTTCTGGCAAAATATTCGAGCTCACTTTACTCGCTCGTACAGCCTAGCGATTCTTAATCCTTAAAACTTGTCTGTATATGTCGATTACGGACTTAAAAAATCTAACTTGTCTAAGGCAAAGTGCTAAAATGTTCGCGCTCGCTTGGGCATTCTAGGTTGTCTGTTGTTTGGTGTTAAGCTTTTCTGCATTAGTCGCGTGTCGCGGTCTTAGCAATCGAAAATCATAACAAGACAATAAGATTAATTATGACAAGGCCATCGATATTTTTGCAGAACAAAAGGCTCAAAGAGTAATTCTTTTATTCTAATTTTCTACTAACAATAAAGTTGAAGAGTTTGTTTGTTTTGTGTTTGAACGCGCTAATCTCTGAAACTAGCAGGTTGATTTGAAAAAAATCTTTTATTCTAACTTTCTACTAACAATAAAGTTGAAGAGTTTGTTTGTTTTATGTTTGAACGCGCTAATCTCTGAAACTAGCAGGTTGATTTGAAAAAAATCTTTATGTATTAGATAGCCCAATTCTTGAGGAAGGTTATAGGCTATTTAACATCACGCTACGACCCTTAGAAACCGAGCAGTAAGATAAAAAAGTCAGAAAGAACGCTAACCGAAACCGAAGTAATATCGCGACGCGGTTTATTGGGGGCCCAAATTTCATGCGGATGAATTCGCGAACAGAAGCTAGTATGCTATAATATCAATATTTATTTCAAATATCCTGTCCTATCCTAATTAAAATAATTGTTCGATGTCCATGTATATTTAAATATAAATAAGTCTTTATGTAAAAGGTTAACGGATGGGCGGGGCAGGGGGGCGGCAGACTGCAGGTTTTGCCCCGCCTCAAAAAACTTCTAGATCCGGGGCTACTCACATTCACAATAATTAAAATAACATAACTAATACTTTACAAGTAAATACTCAAATCAATTAAGTCCAAACACAAGGTACGTACCTACTGTAAACCGTTGAGGAGTTCCCTTAACTGTCCTTCGTCTTCATCATCAGACCCCTAATGACAGTCACAACTTATCTAGGTGTAAAGTTCTCATCAATACAAATTAATCAAGCCCAAACACGTGGTAATTGCTGTAAGTCGTTCAGGAGTTCCCTCGACTGTCTTTCGGCTCTATCATCAGATCGACTCCAGAGCTTCAGTAAATTGTAGTGCTTTAAGATACTTAATGAAAAAAATTTACAAACGCACTAGTCGCACTTACGATTTTCGAAGGTTCCCCTCGATTTCTCTGGGAAATTTTCATGGGATGATCCTTATCACGCGACCACCCTTGGGATATCTCCTTTCCAACAAATAAGAATCATCACAATCGGTTTATAAACGATAAAGTTATCCGCGAACCCACATAAATATATATATATTTATATACGATCGAATTGAGAAACCTCCTCCATTTTTGAAGTCGGGTAAAAAATAAAGAGTGATGGAATAGTGTGGTTTTATTGTTTATTACATTTAATAGAATCTGTATCAAACCACTATTTTTTTATTTACTTAGGAAGCGTAGAAATTAAAATAGGGGTGGTGAAAGTGAAAAGGGGAATTTCTGTCTTTTTTTACATTATGGTTCAGTTGTCCACACTGAGGGAGATTCTCTCAGGGGAGAAAAGTGGAATAAGCCAAAATTAAAAGGGGGATTCTCTCAGGGGGGAATAGTAGAATAAGCCATTATGATCACAGAGGATTTGTAAATAAACAAAATTTTCACTATTGTGGAGGAGAGCAGCCTTTTAATAAAACAATTATATTGGTATTCATTTTATTCACATGCCTATACATAAGTACCTACTTAGAAGTATTCAGATTCTAAACATTTAATTGAAGATTTAGTTAGGTACATAAATGAAATACTTACAATAACTAGGAATGTACAATGACTGCCCGCGTTGTCCCGAGAAAAATCTAAAGATATTTCTTGATTTAATGTGCTGTACTTTTATTATTGTGAATGTCTTGTGAGTAATAGTTATTTTGTACTTGCTTTTATTCACCAGCTCTTTCCAATTCAGTAGATTTAACAGTAAGACAGACTGACTGAACTGAAGTCATAATAAACCACAGTTACAAAGGCCTATTTCTCTGTCTTGTTGCTGTAATGACTGCCAATCATGTGAAATTCTCAATAGCAGCCCGCAGTCAGAATTCATGATTGATTAATGACAAGCTCGCACACTAGTAGATGGGAGCTATAACTTCGCTATAATATAACTGGCGAAATGTGGTTGTATCTGAATACCATGCCCTACTCCTTAGGGAATAAAAGGCCGTAAATAAGAAAATATCAAACTAATCTCCTTTTTTTGACAAGAAAAAAGTATAAAATAAATGTAACTTTAAAAATAAAGGTAATAAAAAAATATGAAAATACATATCAAAATCTATAATGCCTGATTTGTACGATGTAATTTAATTGGCTTTGGCATACCTTTACTTACCACAGTAAAAGTTAAGTTACATCGTCTAAACGATGAACTTGCAAGTCATTTTTGTTGCATCAATTCTATTGTACGCCATAGGCAAGAAACTTGCATCATGTAAATGGGGCTTAACAAATACTTAGGCCCGCGTGCGCCATAACTACATGCGCGTAGCGTAACTAAATACATTTACGCAAAAGTAATTAAAACATAGTTCTGTTTAGGTACTACGACAATCGTTTGAAGATGACAGAGACAGAATGATGTTTTAAATGTGTTTAGCGTTAATCGCTTTTAGTGATTTGTGGTGCAGGTGGGCCTTAAAAAACTATAAACTTTATTTAAAATAATCGTGAATTCATTGATATACATTTAACGATTATGTTTATAATCAACTCATAGTGCTGAAGACAGTCACTTTCTTTTTATATACACTGTGCCTATTCACATCAAGATGGAAGCGAAGCGAACAGTATATGGCCAACATTTTCTTCGCTCGTGATTGAGCCGTATGTGTGGCACCCGGAAGTCCCGCTATGCACCTTTTCAACGTGTTATAGGGGAATATCACACTATCTAAGATCATAATATTGGGTAATATCTTGTATCCTATTTATATAATCTCTAGTTGTATACGTATATGTGTATTACATTTTCTTAGCTCTTTGATCCTATTTTTCGATATAATTATGTGGTTTCAATGGGAAACGAACTGCTTCAGCAGTATCTTTTATTTTAATATAATAATATAAGGCGGATGCGCTAAGGTAGCCCACGAAATTCAAATTTACTTACGTTGTTTGCCATATGCAGGTCAGTGTCAGGTTGTATGTTGATTAAAACATGATTAGCAAACGACACGACGATAACAAAAAATTGACTAGAAAAGAAAAAAACTGGTTAAGATCATGGATCTCACGACGAGACCGAAGCCATAACGGAGTTAGTTCAAACATAGGTCAAGAGCTAAAAGAAGAGGTCGAACATTTATTTGTGAAAGAATATTCAAACTTTCAAAAGTTGCAGCCTCAATTGTTTTTAGATATAATAATAGTGTAATACCCTCCTACGATGCGTGCTTGTTTGCTTTTGGACTTAGTTTTTCTTCGTGAAAATTCATCGTCAAAATGACACAACGATGGTCCTTAGTGGCCAAATAAAACATGATAAGACTGGTTGAAGCTTGGCTTCTAGCTTATTGCGCTAGGCGCTACCGTCCTGGTGTGAATTGACCATAAAACAATAATCGTCAAATCCAATTCTGTACTCTCCCTTAGTTGGTACGCATCAAATAAAATACATAAATCGAATCAGTTGTTTTCGTTTTCTCGAGTTAAGCGCACTAACGCACAGACAGACAGAGAGACGTTGCGATCTTTATAATAATAATTATTATGTAAGGATTTGACTCAACCAGTTTGCTTTAGAAGTTTACTTAATCTAGACTAGATATTTTCTAGAGATATTTGCTTCGCTGGCAGTCGAAGCGAGTAGTTTTTCATCAATGCTCCCTTAATTTTAAGAATCTGTCGTACTGTCCGGTTCAATTACAAAAGTATTCATTTCAAGTTCCTCAATAGTGCTGTAGTGCCCCAAATATTCTTCGCTAGAGTGCATCATGTTATAAGGGTGCATTGTGTTTGAAACGTTTCCGCTGAGAGGGACATCTTTGGCAACAAGTTTATCATTGTATATTCGCCATTCCTCAATTATCAGGAGATTTTTTGTGAGGTCCCAGCCTGTAACAACGTTTATGTTTAACACTGGCAAACTAAGGCGGCAGGGCGGTCCGTCTCGGGTTTTGAAACAAATCCCAAACAAGGCCAAAATATGTTCAGTAAGTAAAAGGCATTTTGTAGTTGGAGCCCTACGCAATATATAAACGTAGTGTGCTACATTTCTTTTTGTTTTATTGTTGAAATGGATGCTTATAGAATATAACACTGGAGAAGGCCTATACGCGCAATATTCTAAACATAAAAGTCTGGCTCTTTCGGCGGGGGACGCGGTATTTATTCTCGTCCGCAATGAGTCCGTACCATCGATTTTTTAAATCGATATCGATATGCGTTCGATTTTTTATTTGAATTCATTAAATAAAAGAGCCGATGGATTAGTTTTTTTTTAAAAGAAACAATTAAAATAATTAAATAAAAGTAGGTAACAAAATTGTTGTTGTTGTACCTACTGATTTTGATTGTTATAGTATAATTTTGATGAAATATCTAAAGTATTTTTTTAAAATTTTAAACGTTATTCAAATTACAAAAAAAATTAACATGTCAATTTTGCTGATATGGCGAATATTTTCGTAATGCATAAGAAAACATTTTGAATTTTATGAACATAAAAATGTGCTGTAGTGAGACTAGTTGACGTCATGAAACCAAGGTGAAATTCGTATCATGCCTTGTTCTATGTTGAATCAAATGAAAATTCAAAATGTTATCATGAAGTTAGGATTTTGAATTTCAATAAAATCAGGACCAAATACACACATCAAGTGTCTAGGGATATCAAGGTAATTAAAATATATATTTTATTGCCCTATTGAAATGTCTATTTAGATTCATAAAATAAAATGTTTTTTATGTGTAGATCGACGACGTACTCTCTGCTTTTGCATTAATAAACACTTCGCGATTTGTGCTTAGTTAATCCTGATATAATGTGGCAAAAAGATTTCAAAAAACGTTTTTAAAGGTTTTTATTGCGTTAAATAAACAAATAGTAAGTAGTGTCTGTTTTCCCCATTAACGCGTATAACACAATCGCAGCGGCATACTCAATATGAGTTTATCCAAATCACGTTGCGGAATGGCCACCACTGTATACATGGACTTGCTGGCATGATTTTAAATGTTCTTGGCGTCCAGGGGTCCTCCAGTACTGTGTACGTCTAGTATCTGGCCTCATACCAAAGCGAGATCCGTCAGAAAAACACAGAAAACCCCACTCTTCTTCTGCCCAATTTCTGTGTTCATGAGCCTATTGTAAATGGGCTCTGCGATTGCGGGGTTCAATAGGTGGTACACGTAGCGGCCTTCGGGAACGGAGATTGGCTTTATGCAAGCGATTTATTATGGTTTGATCACTTATTACCACTGAAGAGCTATGAAGCCTCGTAATCAACATCATCGCGGACATTGTACGATTTCGTCGAGCAGTAATTTGACGATGCAGATTTGTTTTTTTTTTTGTAATTTGGCAGTAGTTTGTGATTTGAATATGTAACGATCTTGTCGGCGTGTGGTGATGCGAGCTCGTCCTCCATATTGCTCTGCCACGCTGCCAGTGATGCGGCAACGTGTCCAAAGTCGGCAGTGCCCAGAGCGATTGGCACACCACGTTGCCGAGAACCAACTTCCAACATTCCCACGGCTCTGATCATTTCTTCTCGGCTCAAATGACGTCTTCTCTCCATACTAACGTTCTTTTGTAGTGATTCCACTCAGAAGTATGACCGAAATTTTACTGATTTGGCCACAAGCCCATTGCAGGCAAAGACATTAAATTATTACTAAGTTGCAGGATTATATAGGAATACGACTTGTTAGAAGATTTTCATCATTTGACCAGAATTCAAATGACGAAATTTTGTAAAAATACACAATAGGAGCTACAAAAAAACAAAAACGTACACGACACTTGTCATGTGTGTATTATAAAAAAAAAAACTAAATATGGAAGTTTATTTCGTCTTTGTGAGTTTGACATTTTTGAACGCTTTTTACAGGTTTTAACAGCACAGCTACGCATTTTAACGGTGCTCCGCGCGCCTTGGAAACGATTTCCGAAGTGTGTTAGAACCGATTTGAAAGTAATTGAACATCTGTTCTTATACTTTTGCAGAGGGGGGAAGTGTTCGTAAGGCTTCTCCGGTGTTATATTCTCTAAAAATGGATGCATTTTAGTGTTCGCCGCTCCATACAAAGCGACCAAGATGATGAATACTCATAGTTTCTCTGTGTAAGAAGAGATTGCCTTGCAGTAGGAGAATAATACCGTGCGATTTCCCATTTTTGTGGGTGAACGCCTGGTAATGATAAATAATAAAAATCAATCCGAGCCCAGTTAAATCTGTTTGTACAGGTCATTTTTGAGTTGGGACTTCAGCACATAATCCGAAAGGATGGGTAGTAGACCAAAATGGAAGAAGGAACCATGACCTCGATTTTGTGGGAAAATAAAACTGCACTTTTTGTTTTTTGTAAGGTTTGCCCGAGACAGGAATCGAACCCGATCCCTTTTGTGAAATAGCACCCTGTATTTTTATACCGAGTGGTGGTATTGCTGATAAGGGTCAAAATACTGCAAAGGAACATTATTTGTAAAATCCACGTAAGTACCAGTTTTTTTTCCTCGTAAATTCGGAAGTAATAGCCAGCTCTTTTGGTTTGATCGCAGCATTTGATTTTTACCAGCTACACTATCGGTAAGTGCAATAGTACTGATTGATCACTGCGTGCAGAGTATTTAAAAAAAACTGAGTCGATTCCTGGCCCAGAAAGAAGCTTATAAAAAGAACAAATAATAGAGTAAGCTAGGGTTGGTCATCTGTCTCGAGTGGACCATGATAAGAATATGTTAAATAAAAATTCGAACTTTTTAGCAAGCAATAAATACTTAATAACTCCTAATAAAATAAATGCATATTTGACTTTTCTTCTATCAACAGCTTAATTGTCTAGAAAACCGCATAGTAATTTTTCTGATAAAACGGTATTAATATAATTCGATTGGATAGTGCGGAACATACAAATTACTTACCAATTTGTTTGAGCCCTGGTTTTATTGCTATCCATTCTTTTTCTACAACTTTGTTAAGAAATCTCATGAGTTCAATGGAAGGTTCATACTTAAATGTATCACATGGAATTTCCATTGTTTCTCTACTCCATTCAGATTTCTGTAAACTGTCACAAATGAGAGAAAAAGGTTTCGAGACCATTTCAGGATTCTTGTAAATCGGCTGTAATCAAAATACAATATCGTCAAAAACATTGGTTGCATTATTAAGATGCCACACAAAAAAAAACGTACTATATAGAATCAACATACCAAATCGTACTCATTTATGGCGCAAATGACCATGCCATATAATATAGAATGAAAATAAGCGCAGAGTATGCTTTCAGACGTGGCAGAACCCCGCAGAAACACATACATCTTTCTTGTTTGTATACACGGGACCAGTATGTAATCATTATAACTGTAAACTTCTTTCACATTCTTCATATAGTCTGCTTTTGGATTTTTGTCCAAAAAAATTCTCATAGAATGTCCCATTATGATTTTGAATCCACATAGATTTTTATCTGAAAATAAAATATTCAATAATTATGTTTTTGAACCTGTGAGTGTAAAATGGCAGTAGACACCCAGGCGTAAATATGATTCCTCGAGCTTTATAAGGAGACCGACACATAGTGACACAGCTATGTGTGTTATAGACCACGCAGTGGCATGCAATCATATATGACGATGAGTTGGACATTAGAGAGAGTAATATAAAATCTATGGGCCAAAGCCAAGAGTTGGCCCTTCGAGTAATAATAATAGTCAGTTGGTCTGTTGGCCATACATTCAGGAAATAATGGACCCGAATAACCATTTAGAAGAAGCGATGGAGCTACGCCCAGAAATTGGAGGGATGGAAGTTTTTCCTGTAATTTGTACATCAAGTGGCATACATTTATTTTGAGTACACTGCCTCGATAAACAAGAGAGGTGTAAATAAATTTTCATAATATGAACTTTACGGTAAAAGATAAGGTTTCCATAGTTTAAAGCACTTTAAAAAAAAAGTTTTTTCTAATACAATTTCTTTTCTGTTTTTTTTTTGCTTCTTTGATAGCTCAGTAGAAAGTTTTTTTGCTTCTCTGATAGGAAGTATCAGTTTAACATCAAGAGCGGATTAGATTTTTCATAATTTGCAATTTTTGATCGAGAGGTAGAAATTTTCCAAAACAAAACAACCTACTTGAGACCCGATTACCGGGTTCAAAATTGTTGCAAATTAGCTCTAGTATAACCCATTTCAAGGAATGCACTAATTTTCACGTGTACTAAACCCTTATAACTGCGTGTCTTCTGTGAAGGTGACTTACCTAAATTGATTCGTCCCATGTTCAATGCTAAAATTGGCTCATTTCTGTTAACGAGACAGGGCTTTGCAAGTAGTTCGTCTTTCAAATACCTTTCAATAATTTGTAAAAACCTTGGTGCATTCAAGGTTCTCAGGCAAACTGATCTTACAGCCATGTAATTAAAAATGATGTGAAATACTATCATTATTGCGAATATAATCAGAGAACTCCTAAAAAAAAAATTTTGTGTTAATATAGTAAAAAATAAACATTGTATTCAACTTATGTGTAAAAACGCTCCTTCAGATATTTAAACAAATATTTTCGAAAAACCCAACATAACCTATCCCGATGTTGAAATGCAAATGACCTCTATCCTCCACTTCTCACCTTTACTCCACAATACTATTTTAAAAGAAGCTTCCAAAGGAATACCTCTGTTGAGCAGTGGTTTTAATTTTAAACTAACATTATTTTTTAAGAAAGTTTATAAACGGAAAGTCTATGGAATCGTAAGTACCCGAAGACTGTGATGATCATCAGTGCAGCCACGGAAGCGATGAGATTCACAGCTGTTTCTTGGGCGGAGTCTTTGGCAGACACATCTGCGAGGTTACTTCTTATGGCATGATGTTGTGTCATAGCTGCTCTGGTTGCGCCGCCTGCGAACAAATATAATTATTATAAAACATTTTGTCATCCTGACTCAGGTTTGGATTTTTTTTTGTGATTTTACCAAATTAATGCAAGAGCTTGAACATTGGACCGCGCCTGTAGATTGAAGCCTTTGTAAGTTGTAGGTAAACAAATTACGTTAAGAATTTGAGATGTTGGATAATGTGTTACGAATTTTTGCTTACACACGTCGGGAAGCCCCTGTAGCTACAGGGGCCCCGTAGAATTGATATGGCGAATACGGCGGTGGCTATGCCCCTGCAGTTCAGGTACGTTTTAAACAATAGGTCGTAGAAAAAATCGCAGATACGAACCATGAGATTTTAAGACAAAATTAAAATGACATCATATTATTATCCTTTAATGGTAACAATAGAGAATTATGCAACATAAATTGTATAAATATTATAAATTATATGTCCGTCTGTGTGACCGCGTCGTTCTTCTGACTACGGTAAGGATTTTAAATCAGTTTTCACTATTATTTAGAGAATTTAATATTTATTTATTAAAACTTTATGCACAAGTAAAAAAAAAAATTGTACAAAGGTAGACTTAATGCCTGAGGCATTTTCTACCAGTCAACCTTAGGGTGATGCAGAGATAAAACATGGCAGGTGCAATATACGGGATAGATAGCTCGGAACTAACTATAAAATACAAGAATAAATACTAATACATACATTCACACATCAACAGAATCTAGGGATATTTTATATTTCATCTAATATCTATAAATCTATGAAGAATTTTCTGATATAGTAAATGGAATAATGATAGGTTATTTTAAGGTCTTTAATAAAAAATAAAAAAACATTACGTGTTTTTTTTGTTTTAAATAAAATAAAATAAAAATTTAATTGCCGTAGTCAATTTGTATGGTGAAAAAAATTCATTTCTTCATAAAACTATAAATTTAATTAAAATTGAAAAATATTATAAAATCTTATTATTAATAATCAGTGTTGCCACCTCTTACATTAATTACAGTTCGACATCGATTGTTCATACTTACTTAAATTTAAATTGTCTATGGTGCCGATTCTCTTGTCACAAAATTCTCTAAACTAGACTACAAATCACTAAAATTTAGTTTATTCCTGTCAAAAGACGATTTCTCATTCTGAAATAGACTAAAGTGACTCAACTTAACTATATTTTAGTTTGACAGCACTAAGATGGTACAGATTTATTAGTTTAGTGAAAATGGCAATTTTAAAATGTATCGAATTTCTTCATTAGATTCACTCATCTTGACAGTACGAAAAACAAATGAAAATCACACATTTTCCTAATTTGAATTTGGAATTACATTCTTTAAAATTAAAACTTTCAATGATACCAAAACCAGCCAGATACAAATAGTATAGCCAAAGAGATTTTATTACAAGTTCATACATACTATAACGCGAAAAGACTTTTTCCCCAACCTAATATATAAAGGATCTTGTCGGGTAATTATCTATATCTACCTATGCCTACACATTTTTAATGCTTATTACAGAAGTATTTAGTTACGAGGTAGGTAATATAACTAAGATGGCAATAGGTAAGGTTTTCCCATAAGAATTATTATTTATTATTCTTATGGGTTTACCTACCGCCTTTATTATTGTTCGTCTCCCTTATTTTTTTCGTACTTTTGTTTTAGTAGGTATGTAGATACAAACGTGTGTTTGTAGGCCGTCTTAGCAAGATTCCGTTTCACCTTTTCTATTAGATACCTAACTTACGTTCGTGAAATAGTAAATTTTATAGTTCCTTACATATGAAATTTGCGTCGTGTCGAACTGGCCACTTTGATAATATCATGTCTAACAATAAAATGTACCTACTTATTTTTAAACATAATGTTAATATTATAAACCATTTCGTTTTTCAAAGCTAAAAATAGTGTTTTTAATGTTCCGTAACAAAATTGGAAAACAGAAAACTTATAGGATCACCTCAGACACAGTACCTATCCGTCCGTCTGTCCGTGCTCATTGCCGAATCCCGACTCGCACTTGCCCGGTTTTTTTAATAATAACAGAGCTCAAAATTCTTACCTACTTTCATATGGAATTTTGAGCTCTGTTAACTTTTACATTCTGCTCGGTTATTTATTCATGTGCTGTGAGCGTCGGCGTCTGCGCAGTGGAGGTGGCAGTTGGGCAGGTTCAATGTCCTTGTAAGTGTGACTGATGTGCTGTTAGTACGCGGTATGTGTGTCTGTGCTGGCTACGCTACTCACGTAGATTGTATTTCCCACTGTTTCTGGGAGCCTGGTACTTTTGTTTTATTCAAGATTTTATTTTTTTTATTTAATGAATTTTGTCATTTTAAAGAAAAAACAGAAAGCGGTCGTAATTGTGGACACGACCGAATACATCGGCGATCTGGGGGGGAGAGAGTCAAAATTAATAACAAAACATACAAACCAGCAACTCCAACAATAGCTTTCATAACAGTGCTTATACATAGAATGAATGTGGTGTAATTTTTGAATGCTGGTAAAGCTACTTCTATGCACATTGCTGCATCATTCAGGGTGTCCGCATATAGTCTCCATTTCTTACTGTATGCATCTAGGTGAGTGCTGGAAACATTAAAGTGAAATGTTTTGTATGTAATGTTTATACTTAGTCTGGCCATAAATACTGTTACAGTTAAAAATAAGAAAGATATTACATTTGAATTTGGAATCTGTCATTTTTATACGATTGTTCATTGAGTTTTCTAATTTTGGCGCCAATACATTGTACAATATTTTGCGATATTAAAATGGAGTGGGGTGATAAAGAGAACCGAATCGCTGTGATTGCATTACACAAAGTTGGTATGGAGCCAAATGCAATTTTTAAAACTCTCCATACTCTTGGTATTAGTCAAATGTTTGTGTACCGGGCTATTAATAGGTACAATGAGACCTCCTCTGTTTGTGACAGAAAAAGATCAGGCCGTCCACGTAGTATTCGTCCGAAAAAGCTGGTCAAAGCAGTGAGGGAAAGAATTCGAAGAAATCCTGTCCGAAAGCAAAACATTTTATCTCGGGAGATGAAGATAGCACCCAGAACCATGTCGCGTATTTTAACAGATGACTTAGGACTTGCAGCCTACAAGAGACGCACTGGTCATTTTTTAACTGATAATTTAAAAAAGAATAGGGTGGTAAAATCGAAAAAACTACTGAAGCGGTACGCTAAGACAGGTCACAGAAAAAAATTGTTTACGGATGAGAAAATCTTTACAATTGAGCAACATTTTAACAAACAAAATGACCATATTTGTGCTCAAAGCTATAAGGAAGCTTCCCAATTAGTCGACAGAGTGCAACGTGGGCATTATCCGACTTCAGTGATGGTTTGGTGGGGTGTTAGCTATGAAGGAGTGACTGAGCCATATTTTTGTGAAAAAGGTATCAGAACATCGGCACAAGTGTATCAAGATACCATTCTTGAGAAGGTAGTTAAGCCCCTTAACAACACCATGTTCAATAACCAAGTATGGTCCTTCCAACAAGACTCGGCGCCGGGTCATAAAGCTCGGTCCACGCAGTCTTGGTTGGAAGTGAACGTTTCGGACTTCATCAGAGCTGAAGACTGGCCGTCGTCTAGTCCCGATCTTAATCCGCTGGATTATGATTTATGGTCAGTTTTAGAGAGTATGGCTTGCTCTAAACGCCATGATAATTTGGAATCCCTAAAACAAACCATACGATTGGCAGTGAAAAATTTTCCCATGGAAAGAGTGCGTGCTTCTATTGATAACTGGCCTCAACGTTTAAAGGACTGAATTGCAGCCAATGGAGACCACTTCGAATAAACTTTTTATATTTTAAATTGTTTTATATTTATGTATTAAACTAACATACTGTAAAAGTAATAAATATTATATGCAATAAAAAAAAAAAAACTTCGTAACAATATTTATAGCAAGACTAGGTAGAAGTTCCCTAAAACACAATGCACAGCCCAAACCACAAAAAAATGCTAAATATTAAAACTTAAAAGACATGTTCCATGCATAAAAAATGTCTAATTTCCTCGGTTTATGAAATCCATAAATTTCTTTGACAATAAAAAGTTCTATTCGTCTCTGCTCACCCCTGGCTGTATGCAAAATATATCTTTCCCAAATGGCCGCAACCATCTTTAAGGACCCAGGTAACAGTGGCTGCGAGTGGTGTTGCAGCATTATCTCCAACTCCCACTCCTCGTAGGACTTCCTGTGTAGCAAGTATACCTATAAAATAAATTACATTCTTCAATATACATTTTAAGAGGACCTAGTTATGGCCAAAAGGAACCAATCCAAATTGTCAATAATTTAGCTATGTACATCAAATCAAACTAATCTAATATTTGTGCATAACATGATGTTAAACATCTTGAGGAAAACGGTATGTCCTAGAACAAAAAATTCGAAGAATTGTGACTTTTACCAAACCGTACTGACCCGCATGGTGGATTATGGCCCACTCCCTCTCACAGAGCGGAGGGTTGTGTCACAGCAGTGGCAATGTTATAGGCTGATTATGCTAATCTAATATTCAAAATGTAGTAATACCATAACCAGCAAAAACTGTTTAATATAAATATCAAACTAATTCTTAGAATAGTAGATATAACATAAATCAAATTTATGCTACCTATTTGTTTTTAGTTATTTAAGGATATTGGTAGTTTTGATGGAAGTTGAGTTTAGTATATTTTGCCATAATTCGAATTTAGCCGACTTTCATCAACGGACGCAGTAAGCAGCTGAAGTTATTTTTTCATAAACATTGAAACTAGGCGCTCACAGTCTGCGGCCGACTTTACATTTTGGTATGGATTGGTATAAGACTGCTTTGTCCCACGGCAGGGCAAAGGTACTCTCCTTCCTACCTCTCTCTGGGCAGGGCTGCCAAGGATTACTCTTTGTAAAATAATACTATCCTGGTGCTTTCCCTCTAAGGAAGACCCATAAGGTTATGAGTAGTGATGTACCGACTAGTCGGCCTTATTTTTAGTCGCCGACTAGTCGGCAAAAACCGCCCACTAGTCGGCCCATTTTTTACTCATATTAATATGCTTAAAAAATTAAAAGAGGGTGATTGAAATGAAATTGCAATTGTTACTGTTATTTTTTTTAAATTATAGAATTTGTTTTACAGTTACTTTCAGTGCAATTTAGAATAGTAAGGGAAGAATAGGATAATTAATTGGATTTCGATCCAGAAATAAAATAAAATAAAATTAACTAATACTTCTAACAATAAAGAAACTATAGCAAACAATGGGCAATAAGTAGTCACGAACATTGCCGATGTCACCCGAACTCAACCGAAAGCAATGATTGGCTTGGCTGACTAGTCGGCCATTTTGCAGCCGACTAGTCAGCTAGTCGGCCAAAGTCATAGTCGGCCCATCTCTAGTTAGGAGTTATTTCAAAAATATAATATTTGCAGTTTCTTGGCTTTTGATCCAGGCCTAAGACTAATCTAAAGGTAGCGAAAGTTTTAGAAGGAGTAACTTCAGAGAAAAGCTTTTATAGCTGCCGGTAGGGGTGCTTAATTGCAGCTTATCTTTAATTTGTTTGATAATAGCTCTGAGTAAAGAACTAGTAGTATTGTAGATTTGCAGTCTAAAGGATAAGGAAATTGATTTTATATCTTCTTTTAAACTGTTGTTGACAACACAAAACCTAAGTGAAATCAATTGGAGCCACACAAATGGAAATTATATAAAATGTTAGATGGGGTCGTAAAAACGTATGAAAAAATATAATTTTGCATTGCAGGCACCCTATAAAACTTCAGTGGCATGTTAATAACACCTATTTCAGCCAGATGTTACCTTCAACCTACCAGTAATTGTGCTGCAGAAAGCTTGTGCTGTATCCCATATTTGGTAGTTTGTATAATCTCTGCTTACACTGTTAGGGTAGCCTTGAGGGAGGAATACTCTCGCGAAAAAATTGGCGAAATCATTAGACTTTTCTTCATCGAGTACCACTACGTTTGACTGGTCTGTAACAAAATAATTATGACGTGGAGAACACGACATTCAAGTCATAAATATTGTAAAAATACAGAATACTAATAATTACACAACTTCTTTATAAATAATGTTTTGTTACCTGGAGGTTTCACGTAAATCCTTTGTTTATTAACGGTTCCATAAATCTCCTTAAAAATTATTTCCCCTTCATGAATGGTTACCATTGTAATAAATTTCCTGCACGTTGTTTGGAGGTTTTTGTAAACGTAATCAAAAATAATATTGTAAGGAACGATTTATCAATGTTCCACCCTCTAAAATTTCACTAGTATTTTTCAGTGAAAATGATAATTCCTACATTAAAAATCTTCAAAACCTCGCCGCCTTGTAACTTGTTGCCAAAAAAACTGCCAAACAAATCCCAAGAGGCCACAGATTAGTTAGTGCCATAGATTACGCTATGGTTAGTCCCTGGTGTTAGGTTATTAGTATTATTATTCTGTGGTCCTGGTTTATTTTGCTTATATCTCGAAAATGGTGTGTCCTATCGCAAAAATAATGAAAATTTCGACCGAAAGAAACCTCTAAACCCTTAAAACTCAACATGTAGGTAATATTTTTTCACATTTTCCATACAAAAAGTGAAAAATTCCATTTTTCCATTCCATTTTTATACTTCGTGGCCGTCGAGTAAATAGTTTTATACCGTCTTTAGCATGGCGATTAAAAAATCAAATTGTGTTCACTACCCTATACTGTCTTCTGAAATAGTCTACATTAAAAAGGACCTAGACAATGATCGGTAGAAACGAAAGACAAAATTACAGATTTTAAAAGGATTTTTACAGTGCGATGTCAAAAATGGAGAAACGAAATGTCACTTTGTATGGGAATACCCGTGTCTATTCTTCGAAGATATTTAAAAAGACAGCGTCATGCTAAAATCGCTGAGGTCCACTGTCGACAGCGGTAAACAGAGTTAGGCACAAACAATAAATAATATACCATAAAGTTTCCCAGAAGAGCGATGACCGCCACATGCGGCCGTAATGTCCAAATACAGGGCGTTTTTTTTAATGTGAATTATTGGTGAAAATTACAGATTTTCATGACATCCGCTTCAAAATGACGGAGACGCTCTTCTAGGAAATCGTAAGAATGATGACTTCATGGAAAAAAAATGCCAACATCTTCCGACACTAGCGCTCCAATATTTGATCCATCTATTTACTTTTTGTGCAAAATTTTAAACTGACGATAACATTTTGATGAATTATTTAATTCGACAGCATCCGATTAGACTGGAAGCCAACCCCAACGTAGTGGAAAAGCTAGGCAGACGATATTTAATTCGATGTATCATGAAACCAAAGCGAAATTAAAGTATTTAAATTCATTATCAATTTAATTACCCTTTGTTTTCCGGATACATACATATTTATTTATGGAAAGTCATTTCAAATAAAATCAAGTTCTAACCAAAATTCTTATTTTGCTATGCATAATTTTTTTCGAAGCTTCGTAAACTCTATTTTTTTAATAAGGTGTCATAAAAAGGGTAATTTCGGGAAAGGGACATTTTGAGAAAGTGACATTTCGGGAAACGGATTATTTGAAACCAAGGGACTTTTGTGAAAGGGACATTCTGAGCCTGAAGTGTCCATATTGAGAAGAGTGAGCTCACACATTATTATAAGCTAGCTTTACCCGGCCTGGCTTCGCTCAGGGAGCATTAAGTATCTAACACCTACCCTACCTAGCCTACCTACCTACCTACCCTACCTACCCTACCTACCCTACCTACCTACTCTACCTATCCTACCTACCCTACCTACCCTACCTACCCTACCTACCCTACCTACCTACCCTACCGATCCTACCTACCCTACCTACCTTACCTACCCTACCTACCCTACCTACCCTACCTACCCTAACTACCTACCCTACCTACCTACCCAACCTACCTTCCCTACCTACCTACCCTACCTACCTTCCCTACCTACCTACTTACCCTACCTACCTACCTACCTACCTATTCTGTCTCAATCACTCACTTTAAAAAAATAATCTTTTATACAAACCTTGTCCTGACAATAAAGAACACAAAAAAATAAGAATTATTCAATTTAGTGTCCATATTGAGAAGAGTGAGCTCACACATTATTATAAGCTAGCTTCACCCGGCCTGGCTTCGCTCAGGGAGCATTAAGTATCTAACACCTACCCTACCTACCCTACCTACCTACCCTACCTTTCCCTACCTACCCTGCCTACCCTACCTACCTATCCTACCTATCCTACCTACCCTACTTACCTTACCTACCCTACCTACCCTAAGTACCTGCCCTACCTACCTACCCTACCTACCTTCCCTACCTACCTACCCTACCTACCTACCTACCCTACCTATCTTACCTACCCTACTTACCTTACCTACCCTAACTACCTACCCTACCTACCTACCCTACCTACCTTCCCTACCTACCTACCCTACCTACCTTCCCTACCTACCTACTTATCCTACCTGGTACCTACCTACCTACCTATTCTGTCTCAATCACTCACTTTAAAAAAATTATCTTTTATACAAACCTTGTCCTGACAATAAAGAACACAAAAAATAAGAATTATCCAATTTAGTGTATACGTTCGGAAGTTATGCGCGTTCACACATTTCAGCGATTAATTTTTATTTATATACTAGTTGTACCCGGCCTAAGTATCTAACACCTACCCTACCTTCCTACCCTACCTACCTTACCTACCTACCTACATACCCAACCCTACCTACCTATCCTACCTACCCTACCCAACCCTACCTACCTACCCTACCCTACCTACCTGTCCTACTGACCTACCCTACCTACCTACCTACCTCACTCTGTCTCATACAGTCGCTTTTATTAAAATTTTCTTACAAACTTTGTCCTGACAATAAGGAACATAAAAAAAAGAATTATTCAATTTAGTGCAGTCGTTCGGAAGTTATGCGTGTACATACATTTCGGCGATTCATTTTTATATATACATATAGATAGATATAATTATATAATATTATTTATATATGATATATAGATAGCGTTTCCATTTCCAGGACAATCAAGTCAAATCACTGCGTCATTGTGTGTCAGAGGTGTCTAAACGAAACAGAAACGCGACTATCTTTTGACGCGGTAAGGTGTATCTAGCGATTTAAATGTTTGCTGCTGGTATCATTTTCATGACAGCCGTCAGTATATAGTTGTCTGTGGCGGTCACGGGTTTTTTTTTTTTTTTTCCCTAAGGAGAGCTACCTCCGACCTTAAAGAAGACCTTGTGTCACAAGGCATCCCCGTAGCCGAGGTGCACCGCATGCACCGTGCCCGAGGCGGCGAGCCATACAACATGGTCCTTGTTGTATGCCCCCCCGTTGAAGGACACCACCCGATTTTCAAAATAAAGTCCCTTTGCCATCTCACTGGATTCGATATCCAGAAGCCCCGCAAGACTGGAATCGTCGGCCAGTGTCACCGCTGCCAATTATACGGCCACTCTCAAAAGAATTGCCATGCCACATCCAGGTGCGTCAAGTGCCTGGGTGGGCATGGCACTTCCGAGTGCTCCCGTCCCAAGGACCGTACCCTCTGCACGGAACCACCCAGCTGTGTGCTGTGTGGCCTCTCCGGGCATCCAGCCAATTACCGTGGCTGCCTCAAAGCCCCTTTTTTTTTTTTTTTTTTTTGATCCGGGGTGGAAAATCCTCATGGATGTCCCCCGCCCTGGGGGGGCGGAGGGGTCTGTCAGACTCTTACTGACTAAAAACCACCCCGGTGTTCCATCTCACACCTGCGTCGGGGGTCGCGGGAACATACGAATCTTCCGCAACCCCCGACTGGTGCCGGCCCGCCTCTGCGGGCCCCGTCCGGTCGAGCGGGGGGAGTGAGGTGTTTGACTCCCCCCGCGACGTCTAAGAGGGGCGCGCGTGGAACACTACG
Organism: Griposia aprilina; assembly: GCA_916610205.1. Classification (NCBI taxonomy): domain Eukaryota; kingdom Metazoa; phylum Arthropoda; class Insecta; order Lepidoptera; family Noctuidae; genus Griposia; species Griposia aprilina. The sequence goes on from OU744283.1 coordinate 10,769,941, forward strand.
CGCCGCCGCCTCGGGTCCTGATGTATGGGGGGCGACGGACGTCCCCAAGTCCGTCGTCCCTGGACCCATTTAGGGGGGCTGGAAGAGGGCGTTGTCCGCCCTCCGCCGACGCCCGGTGCGCCTGCTGCGGGCCGGGTGAGAGGATGAGATCTCTCGCTCCCTTTCCGCAGCCTCCTTCTGCGAGATAACTGTTTCGCAGAAGGATACCACCGCGTCCCAGGACTCGTCGCCGCCGACCATAGCGTTCACTACGGCCGGCAGCGACAGGTCACTGCCTACTCCTGAGATGAGGGCACGGCGCGGCTCCTCCCAAGCGGCACACTCTGCCAGCGTATGCCGCGCCGTGTCCTCCCGACAGTCGACGCAGTGGTGACACCGGGCGTCCGGCTCCCTGTTTATGCGACACAGGTACTTCCCGAAACAACCATGCCCAGAGAGCACCTGCGTCACCCGAAACGACAGGGAGCCGTGCGTCCTCCCGAGCCAGAGGTCGAGCACCGGCCGGACCGCCTCGATGGTGACGAGGCCGGCGGTAGGGCGTGAGAGCCTGTCCCGCCATTCCGCCACCAGGACCTCGCGGAGCTGCGACCGACGCTGCTCCATATGTCGCTGCATCGGTCGCTCGCCCCGCGCCCGCCATTCCTCGCGCCACTGGTACAGTGACGCGAGCACCTTCGCCTCCAGGTCCCAGGGCGGGGATCCGGCCAGTGCACAAGCCGCCTCGTAGGAGATCGTGCGGTACCCCCTTATGACTCTGACGGCCATCGCTCTCTGCGGCTTTCGCAGAACAGCAATGCTGCCGGCCGTCAGGTCAGCCGCCCAGATCGGGGCCCCGTAAAGGGCCATCGATCGCACGATCCCTACGTAGAGCCGCCTACAAGCGGCGCTCGGGCCCCCCAGATTGGGAAGCAGCGTTGACAGCGCCCCCGCCGCGCCCAATAACTTGGGCGCCAGCCGCCGGAAGTGGGGGCCGAAATCCCGCCGACTGTCGAGCACCAAGCCCAGGTACTTCATGGTGGGCTCGACAGCGATTCGTACCCCCCCCACCACAATGTGGGATCCGGACGGTGGCGCCCGCCGGGGACCATGAAACACCATGGCCTCCGACTTGTTGAGGGCCACCTCCAGGCCGAGGCGCCGTATGCGGCTCACCGTCTGTGAAACCGCAGCCGTCGCCAGCAACGCTGCCTCCCTGTGCGACCTCCCCCGGGCCGTGACCAGCGTGTCGTCCGCGTAGCACGTCAGGTCGACGCCCGGTTGGAGTTCGCCTCTCAGCACCCAGTCGTACCCGATGTTCCACAGGAGCGGGCCCAGGACCGAGCCCTGTGGAACACCGCACGACATGTGGCGCTGGCTAACGCCATCGCGTCCCATGTAGGTGACACACCTCTCCGCCAAATAAGCCCCAACGATGCGGCGGAGGTAGAGAGGCACCCGATGATACCGCAGTGCCTCCCGAATACAACTCCAGGGCAGGGTGTTGAATGCGTTGGAGATGTCCAAGGACACCGCCACCACCACCCCACCCCGGGACACCGTTTCCTCCGCCAGGACTCTCACCCGCGATATTGCGTGGATGGTGGAGCGCCCATGCCGAAAGCCGAACTGGCTCTCGTCCAGGTCCGGCCCTTCTCTGCACAAGTGGCCAACGAGGCGGGCTGCGAGTATCCGCTCCAGCAGCTTCCCCACCTCGTCTAGCAGCACTATGGGCCGGTACGCGGACGGCGAGTCCGCAGGGCGCCCCACCTTCCTGAGCAGGACCAGACGACCAGTCTTCCACAAAGTGGGAAACTGGCCCCGCTCAAGGCACGCTGTGTAGAGTCCTCTCAGCTGGGGCTCCAGCTCCTTCAGAGCGAGGCCTAACGCTCGGCCGTGGATCCCGTCGGGCCCCGGAGCCACGTTCTTGGCCCGGAGCCGCATCACGGCCGCCCTCATCTCTGCCTGTGTCACCTCTGGGACGCTAATGGCGTTCTCCTCTGTAGACTCTGCAGCTGTGGGCAAAGCCATCGGCGGCGGAGTATGCTCCGCTCTTGCCGGGAAGAGGGCTGCAACTACCTCCTCCAGCAGCTCGGGCTGGAGACTCTCCGTAAGTGGAGGCGCTGCGGCTCGAAGTTTCCCTCGAACCGCTCGATAAGGGCGCCCCCATGGATTCCCGTCTAGAGTCTCCAGCATCTCCTCCCTGGCTCGCGTTTTCGCCTCGCCGACGGCCAGCCACAGAGTCTCTTTAGCCGCGCGGTACACCTCATACAGCGCGGCTTCTTCGTCAGGGACCCGACGACGTCTCCTCCGGTAACGGGTGTACTGGCGTCTCACCGTCACACACGCGATGCGTAATTGCGCAATCGCGGCGGACCACCAGTACACCTGGCGCCTTGCTGACTGTGTGTGGACGCGGGGCATGGACGCGTCGCTGATTTGCGTCATCGCCCCGCGGAACCACAGCGCCTCCTGTTCGACGTCGATGGGTCCGCTCATTGCCGACTCCCGGATCCAGGCCTGGACAATAGCGGCCTCCTCGAGAAGCTCCCTGTCGATGCGCTTGAGCGCCCAGCGCGGGTCATCCGTTCGCAGGCCCGATGAACTGCGGCCGCCGGCGGTCTGGGCGGAGACGTCGAAACGGATGTATCGGTGATCCGACAACGTCTCCACCTCCGCGGCAACACGCCAGTCGCGAACACGGCTCGCAACAGCAGGGCTAGCGAACGAGACGTCCACTATTGACCCGCCCCGCTGCCGCACGCACGTGTGGACCGAGCCCACGTTCAGGACGACTAGGCCAGTCGTGACCGCCCACTCCTCCAGCGCCTCACCCCTAGCATCGGTCACCGGAGATCCCCACGCCGCAGACTTGGCGTTGAGATCCCCTAGCAACAGCACGGGGCGAGGATGCGGTCACGGGTTTTTTTTTTTTTTTTCCCTAAGGAGAGCTACCTCCGACCTTAAAGAAGACCTTGTGTCACAAGGCATCCCCGTAGCCGAGGTGCACCGCATGCACCGTGCCCGAGGCGGCGAGCCATACAACATGGTCCTTGTTGTATGCCCCCCCGTTGAAGGACACCACCCGATTTTCAAAATAAAGTCCCTTTGCCATCTCACTGGATTCGATATCCAGAAGCCCCGCAAGACTGGAATCGTCGGCCAGTGTCACCGCTGCCAATTATACGGCCACTCTCAAAAGAATTGCCATGCCACATCCAGGTGCGTCAAGTGCCTGGGTGGGCATGGCACTTCCGAGTGCTCCCGTCCCAAGGACCGTACCCTCTGCACGGAACCACCCAGCTGTGTGCTGTGTGGCCTCTCCGGGCATCCAGCCAATTACCGTGGCTGCCTCAAAGCCCCTAAGGCAACAAATCCTAAACTGGCGAAGCGTACGGACGCTCGTCAGGGAAGGGAAGCCCCCTCCACCCAACTTCCCGAGCGCCTGAGTCCCCAGAGACCCAACGCTTGGAATTTATCCCAGCACCAACAGGCCTTCCCGCCCCTGGTACGCAACCAACCCCCCCCTCCACCCCTCATCGCTCATCAGATGGACCCCCGCATTCGCGCACACGCGCTCGCGGCCGCGCCCGCACCCGCGCCCGCGCCCGCGCGCGCACTTGCGCCCCTCGCTACTAACCCCCCGGCTCCTAAAGCCACTACCCCCGCCCCAGTCGCGCCCGTTCCTTCCTCAACCACACCCGTGGCTGTAGGCCCCAACCCCATGGATCCGTTCAACGTGATCTCAGGCACATTCACTGCCTTCCTCACCCCTCGCGCCCGTCAAATGGCCAATGAAATCGTTGCCGCCAGAAATGCCGGTAACCTTTATGCCATTCAATGCATATACAACGCGTACCCGGATATTACGCACGCGCTCCAGTCATTCGTAAACTCCCCCAATCCCACTAATGGATAACGGAATCCTCTCGCGTCTAAAACCCCGATCCCTAAAGTTAGGTTATTTCAATGCCAATGGCATCCAAGGTCAGCGCGACGAAATCTGTACCTTCCGCGGACCACCAGATCGATGTCCTCCTCGTACAGGAGACATTTCTAAAACCCCACATGCGAACGCCGTCGATAGCGAACTATCGGGTTGTTCGAAACGACAGGACTCGGTGTCACAAGGGTGGCACCCTCATCTACTACAAAAAATCCCTCTACTGCATCCCCTTGGACCCGCCCCCCCTCTCACGACTAGAAGTCTCCATTTGCCGGCTAGGCATGACAGGCCACCAACCGATCACCTTGGTATCGGTCTACCTCCCCCCTACGAACCAATCAGAGAACTTCCAACTCTTGACTGACGACCTGACCTTACTCCTCGGCCTGAGTGACTCCGTTATCATAGCGGGGGATCTCAACGCCAAACATCACGCCTGGAATAGTACCAGAATCTCTACCCGCGGGAGACACTTGTTCGACCTCTGTACCCCTCTAAATTTCGATGTCATCGCCCCGATGACTCCCACTCATTTCCCCCACTCGGTTGACCACACCCCTGACGTGCTCGATGTATCACTTTTAAAGAATATCAACCTACGGTTGGATTCTATAGAGGTGATACACGAACTATCATCTGACCACCGACCAGTTGTGCTTAAGCTAGCCCCTCGCGTAGGCCTCCCCGACCCCCATCAACCCCCCTCCACAAAAGTGGTAACGGACTGGAGGAAAGTAAGCGAACGCCTGAAATCCAACACGTCCTCCCACCTAGACTCCATCCCCGACCTCTTCGACTCTATCGCTGACACGACGGCTGCGATCGACTCATTCACTGGACACGTACAATCAGTCCTGAACGATTGTTCAAGGGAAGTTCCAGCGACGGACGACTGTTGCTGGAAGTTGCCGGACGATGTACGTGAACTGATGACTGAGAAGAACGCGGCTGTCCGTGCGTACAGCAACTTTCCCTGCGACGCGAACCGAGCCCATATGCGCTACTTACAGCGAGCTGTAAGGACACGTGTAGCGGAGCATCGGGAAACGGGCTGGGATAAGTTGCTGAGCGAACTAGAGCCTACCCACCTAGCATTCTGGGAGCTTCAGAGGAAACTCAAATCCCGAGAAGTAGCCCCTATGCCCCCCTTGATCCGCCCAGACAATACCATCGCTTTCGATGATGTCGACAAGGCCGAGTGCCTAGCTGACAGTCTTGAGGCCCAATGTTCGCCCAGCTCTCAACCTGTAGACCAAGCTCACCTCTCTGAGGTCGACGCCGAGGTCGAAAGGAGAGCCTCCCTCCCCCCCGTAGAAGACCCCGAGTGCCCTCTGCCTCCCGTCACCCCCGACGAAGTGCAAGAGCTCATAAAGGGCCTTAACCCCGTAAAGCCCTTGGTTCTGATGGAATGACCAATAAGGTGTTCTAACTTTTCCCTGCCCACCTGATCATGCTAATGACCACCATCTTCAATGGTGCCATGAGCAATAACATCTTCCCACAAGCGTGGAAACAGGCCACTGTCATCGGCATTCCCAAGCTGGGCAAGCCTAAATCCGCTCCCTCCAGCTACCGCCCCATTAGTCTCCTCAATGTGATCGGCAAAATCTATGAGAGGCTTATTTATAAGCGTCTCAGAGACTATGCCGAGACGAAAGGTCTCATTCCCAACGAGCAGTTCGGTTTCCGAACCCAACACTCGTGCGTCCAACAGGTCCACCGTATCGTCGAACACATAAGCGTTGGCTTCCAACGTGGTTCGTCGACGGGTGCTGTTTTCTTTGATATAGCGAAAGCGTTCGACAAAGTCTGGCACAATGGCTTATTATATAAGCTATACCAACTTAAAGTGCCAGATCGTCTCGTGCTCATCCTGCGAGACTTTTTGTCGAACCGCACCTTCCGATTCCGCATCGCAGGAGCGCTATCCTCCCCCCGTCCCATTCGCGCCGGAGTCCCTCAGGGCTCCGTGCTCGCCCCTCTTATTTTCACGCTTTTCACCAGCGATATCCCCAAAAGTAAAAGGGCTCAGTTGGCTCTGTTCGCAGACGATACGGCCATTTACTACACCGGCGTAAGCCCCGACGCGATATCTCGCACTCTCCAAACCACAGTCAACCAACTCGGTGACTGGTTTAGGAAGTGGAGAATCGAAGTCAATCCCGATAAGAGTCAAGCGGTTCTATTCTCGAAACCGAGACTCAACCTCACCCCTCCCCGTCCGATCACCATGTTCGGCAAGCCTATCCCTTGGGAGAAGCGAGCCAAATACTTGGGTGTCACTCTGGACCATAGACTCTCTTTCGGTGAGCACATAAAGCAGGCGCGTTCGCGCGCCGCTTTCGCTCTCGGTAGACTCCACTCCCTATTGAATGCACGCAGCAAATTGTCACTCAAGTGCAAATTGCGCATTTACACAGCGTGCATTCGACCAATCATGACTTACGCGAGCGTGGTTTTCGCACACTCGAAACCACACCACATCCATAGGATGCAGACCCTCCAAAACCGGTTCCTCCGTAGGGCAACCGGCTCCCCTTGGTTCGTTCGGAACGAGATCCTCCATCTCGACCTTAAAATCCCCACTATCCGTCAGTTCATGAAGCGCATTTCCAAGCGCTTCTTCGACTCCGCGGCCTCACATCGCAACCCTCTGGTTGTCGAGGCTGCCAGATATACCCCCTCCCGCATTAGTCGTACCCGCCGTCCAAGGCATGCCCTGTCCGACCCCGATGACCCCATAACCCTCCTCCAGGAGAGCAGTAGGGCCACCAGTACAGTACACAAGAACAGACCGCCATCGTTCCGACCTCGCCGCCGAGGTCCTACGCGACGCCCCCGATGTAATTGTCCCCCCCCCCGACCCTTGCTCGACGACGCGCCAGCCCGCGCCGTAGCTGAGCCTGTAGTTTTAAATTCCCCTGTTAATAATAATATTATCTCGATCCAGCCTGTCCCATCTTGCTGCCCTCCCCTCAGTGACGCCCTAAGCCGAGGTTCGTACCCCACAGGGGGTGCCCTTAGCGTGCGGTCACCTAATTTTTAAGTATTTTTCGCCCCTGGCTGGAGGCTTTAAGTTAGTAGCTTAAGGCACCCACAGGTTTGCCCGGTTAAGTAGCCAGGACCTTAGTGGTCATAACTACGAGCAGCTCATTAGGAAAAAAAAAAAAAAAAACGGCTTTTTTTAAGAAATTGTTGTTTATGGAATGAAAGTGAATGAATGAAATAAAGTTGTCAGTCAAAGTCATTGAACTAAATGAAGTTCACTTTTTATCCTGTTGTTGATGAAACTTTATTGAAATCTTGGGGATATTTATTTTAAAAAATACAAGAAAGGAAATACTTGGTGACTTTTAAACAATAACTAAATACTTTCACCACCTTAGCTGTACAGTAGCCATCGATCGATGTTAATGTGGGTCTGCTTAATATGTTTTCCTGTTAAACAAGTTACAAAAACTGCATTATAAAAGAATTTATGGCACTTTAATGATAGATTAGAAGATGTGAATGTGCACCTATTGTACTGGTATAATGGCACTGAAATCAGAGTCAGGTTATGTGAATGATAGTCTTGGTATCAAAGTTGAAGGCGAGCTGGGAGACTTTCAAATAATTGAAGAGAACAGCGACAGTGACGATGATGACAGGACAGTTAACAAAAGTTCAAGGGCGATTGATACTCTCGCGACCATCCCATCAAGTGTGGTGAAGCCCAGCAGTTCTCCCATTGGTAATGTGGCAGTGAGCCATTCTGAAAATGTTATAATTGGTAATAACACATATTTTAATGGGCCTGTTGTAATCAAGCAAGTGATTCAAAATACTGCTGGATTAGAGAACCCTTCATATGTGAAAACAGAAGATGAAAATGTTCCAGTTCAGAAGTACCAGGAGGAATCTAAGAATGATAACGGTAAGTGCGACCCCTGATAGAATGTGGATACTAACTCAATCGCATTGTGTTATTGCAGTTGTTCTCAACTTTGTTTATAGCACCTGTTGCCTATCTTCTGTGATGTTATCACTTAAGCAAAGGGTTGGTAGTGCTCATCCCTCCCAATGCGAATAATATATTGGAACAGTGAGGTCGCTTCGCAAACCCTGTGGAGCTTCTAGGAAGTTTCTGTGCTATATTGGTATGTTAGCTAGGACCCACTATGCACAATGGACTCAATGGGAGTCTTATGTGTGGATAATGGGCTCCATATACATACATATCGCACGCTTAATAATAAACTGACCGATTACGGTTTAGGTCCAAAATGAGATAAGCAACCAAAGAAATTCATTTTAACACCATCTATCTGGAAGTCTCGGATTTTTTTCGATATCTCGTTCCTAAAGCAAGACACAACTTTATTTGTCTCTTTCACTCTCATACGTTTTCACATGGATTTTTACAAGACAGTGGAGTAAACCATTATGCGTCGGCACTGTCTTATTGAACACTTGGAGCTTTTATTTTAAAGTGACCGGTTAATAATTGAGTCTGTTTAGTGCAAAAATCTAAGCTAAGTTTTATTCAAGTTATTCATAAAACCATGACTCATTTTTGATTAAGTCTGTTAAAATATAGAAAATGTTTTATTATTTTATCCAATATAGACTAAAAACATAAGAATGTTAAAGATATAGGTAGATATTTAATAAAATACAAACATATTACAAAATATGACATCAGTACTTGAACAATATATAATTGGCTTTAATAGTAAACAGACTTAAGTTATGAACATCATTTTTAAACCTTTAAAAATATAATCAAAAAACTTTCTTCAAAATATCATTTCTATATCAATAGTTCTAGTTCATCAACTATTCCTACAATACATTATTTTTATGCTTTTTCACTGATTTATAAGCCATTATGTAAGACAAGTCATGATTGCCAAAAAGTTTTATGCGTTTTCCCAAAAAACATTATTTTTTAGTTAGGTCAGTCTATTATTAAGCATGTATATGGATATGGATATGGATATGTATGACTCCCATTGAGTCCATTGTGCATAGTGGGTCCTAGCTAACATACCCATATAGCACAGAAACTTCCTAGAAGCTCCACAGGGTTTGCGAAGCGAACTCACTGTTCCAATACATTAGTACAACCGTACATAGCCCTCCCCCCCTCCCTCCCCCTCCCCCCTCCCTTGTCCTTGTCCCTCGTTCATGTGCTATATACAACTTTGACAACAACGTTCTAGTATGCCGCAAGGCCTACGTTTTGCTCAAGTATAAACTGCAGCATGAACAACAAAAAGTAGTTAGATTATAAGCTACCACATGATTTTGTTTAGTGTAAATTCTAATATTACTTGCATTGATTTACATTCCATACAAAGGTACATAATTATGTGTATGCGAAATAAGCATGTGAAACTAGCATTTGTAATTCCTAAGTTTATTTCTAGTTAGGTTATAATAAATACACTTCATAATAAATTGGTTTTTACTCACTTAGTTTCTATGAGAAAGTTTTGAAGTCAATATAAATTAATTTAAGGAACTTTATTATTTGGATTTATAATTTTTGGTATCATTATGTTAAAATTTGATTTATTTTTGTCTTATCATTTCAGTTGTCCAGTGGGGCTTGTTCACTAAAGCTTCCATTTGTGCATATTATATTCAGTTTGTTATTAATTATCTATTGCCTAAAAGGGCTGATACAGTTATTAAATTGGCACCGTGGATTGCAAAAGATTAATTGCGCTTCTTATCTTTTTACAGTTATCAAGAAGTTTCATTTAAGAAGATGGCACAAAATAACATTTTCAGCAGTATGTATAGTTGTACTTGGTGGTATATTTGCAATATTGTCAATAATACTTAGCAATTCCAGTCAAGATGATAGTCCGCCATCATCGCCATCAATGTCTGAGGAAGATAGTTCTACTGGGAAATCAAGTAAGTGGCGGCACTTTGTTTGAAACTCATGCTGTCTCTTTCCCTCTCTAGATCATGCTAATGGCTCTGGCGTGCTCACATGGGCAACTAAAATTGGGCAATTCTTAGCAATTTGTATATAATCTTGGTATTGCCGGGACGTCCCTATATAATTGTGCAATTAATTGCCCATATAAGCACATCTTAAGTGACTAACATCAATAATTGTTTGCAAAGACTCTGACTTTAACATTTCATTGAAAAAATATTTACGTCAGTCACCTTAATACTACTACTTGCAATAAATATCCAATAATTCTATCATGTATGTATACCTTAAAAGTTCAGATTAACCATAGATATCTGAGATAGCTAAATTATCACATGAAAAAGTTTTATTGTAAAAAGATAACCAGTCACCTCTCCAGTCAAGAATAAGCAGCAACAAATATCTATGTAAAAAAAATTGTGCAATTTTTTATCAGAAACACAGGGAAACTTAAAACTATGTGTAAAAACAATGTAACATGAATTGTTAACAAACTTGCTGAAAAACAATGTTCAGATTCAATCAATTATTTTCACCAAAAAGTCCCTTTGGATTTATGTGATAAGTTATCATTGTAACTATCAGTTTGTCCTTGAACTAAAAAGGTAATCAAATTGTGCCTAAATTATGTGATGGTTATGGGAATTCCCTAAAATAAGGTGCGCCTAGGGCATTATATTCCACATTAATACTAACATAATTTTAATGACGCGGCGTGGCTATAAATAAATGAATGACGCAATAATTATATTATCATTTCAGACTACTCAAAGGTGGTGGGGTTGTTGTATGAAAACTTAAACTTAATTATATTTACTATTGTATTGACCACATTAACATTCCTGTTGATGTTTTATACATTACTAACATTGGATGGCTCTGGTGGTGAAAAGAGTGTGGTCACAGATATTGCGAGGAGTAGGAAAAAAAGGGACTATGAAGCGATACTCGATGATTATGATCCCTACATGAATCCTATAAAGAAAGGTACAATAATTTTATAGATCCTATTTCCTATCACACATAGTGTTCTAATGATTACTTAAGGATACCTACTTTAAAGTGCTCCCATCCAATGAGCTAAATTAGTTTAGTACTTTTTCAGTAAATAAACACCATTGTGAGTCACTGCTATCTTGTGTAACATTTACTGTCTACTGGTAATACTTTAATAAATAAATCATTGGTTTAAATTTTTGAAGCTTGAATGATAAGGTTGTATGCTATTGCTGACATTTCAATGTTATTTTTCAGCTAATCCATTGTTGATAGCTCCAGATCATCTTAGGATAGTGCCTAGAGCCGATTGGCTTGCTCAACCAGTAGAGAACTCGTTAGATAAGATCAGACAACCCGTGCCCTGGGTCATTATATCCCACACAGCAACCGAGAGTTGCACAATGCAGGTTAGTGTTATCCTCATATCCTTCTATTTTGTAAACTTTCAGAATTCCTTCCTTAGCTTCAAAAACCTTTCTGTTAAAACACCCCATATGGTTTCGAGTTCTAGACAGTGTACTGACAATGCCTGACTAATAGTTTGTGTTTGTATTTTATCAAACAGAATACAGATGTGTTGTTGTTGTGTAATATTATTAAAAAAAAAAAAACAATTCCAGAGTGAATGCGTTCTGCGCGTGCGCCTCATACAAATGTTCCACATTGAGTCAAGAAAGTGGGACGACATTGGCTACAATTTCTTAGTTGCGGGCGACGGCTCTGCTTACTTCGGCCGCGGCTGGGATTACGTCGGGGCCCATACGCTGGGCTACAATAGATACAGCATTGGGATTAGTTTCATCGGGACATTCAATAATGATCCGCCCCCGAAAAATCAAATCGACGCCTGTCTCAAGCTACTCAAGAGGGGAGTCGAGATCGGCAAACTCGCTAGGGACTACAAACTGTTCGCGCACCGGCAACTTGCGTCTACTCTCAGCCCTGGTGACAAGTTGTACGACATTATAAAAGAATGGCCACATTTTGTGAAGAACTTCACCCAAGAACTAGACCCAACAGAACTTCTTCCAAAGTATGACTGAGCATGTAGTAAACATTTTATTAGTGCCTAGTTGATACATATTGTGATGGATATGGTTTTATAAAAAAAAACGTTACAAATTATTAAGTATGTGATAATTATATTGGCATTCCAAATATTTAGATATTGAGGATGTTTTATAAAAATGTATCTAGGTACTTATTATTATGTCAGTACCGTTGTTACATTACCCACTGTTCCGAGAGAGTGCCTTTGCTGAGAGTCATTTTTATGAGCTGCGCGTGCCTTGTGTAAGGATAATTTTGTAGTAAACGTTGAACGTTAAGGGGAAGCGCCAGGTTGCCCGCAAAATTCTGGTCAGTGTCAGGTTGTATGATAAATAGAATATGATTCGCGACCGGAACAAGTATGTATTTACGGAATTATAATCATTAAAATCATCAATACAACCCTCCAAGGTCATATAATACTATTGAATGACAATTTTATTGTCATTCAATAGGATTATTATATTTTTATATTATAATTTTATTGTCATTCAATAGGATTATTTATTATAAAATTTCGCGGGCAACCTGACGCTTCCCCCTAAGATTGTACATTTGCTTTGTTTACTTGTTGCAGTATCTAAAGTTGTGCTAGTCAAACTGACATATTTTATCGAACATTTGAACAAATTCAATAAGTAATGATAAATAATACGTGAAATTAGAAAACGAAAGTTAAACACGTAACGTAAGTTCGTATTTTATAGGTAGAGTGGTGCGGGTGATCAAAAACTATTTGAAGAAGAAAGAAAACAGTACTACAAAAAAAAATGTGATAAGTTACTATGTTGCGTTTTGAAAAACAATATATTTAAATGAATAAAAAATATTGTACATATCGTAAATATCTAATACATTATGTACTATACACCGTCGCCCACCATTTTAACTGAAATTTCTTATTGGTAGACGTTGCTTTATTTTTATTTTTATATATTTGTATAAAGTCGTAGGCGTAGCTTAGAGTATTACAAATGATATATTTTTACTTTGCCTATGCGACTAAATTAAAGCATGAAATTAAGATAAGGAATATTGTGCAATATTCTTGTTTATATTGGGATCGGGATTTGATAGTTAAATAATTTTGTGTTGTATGATTGTTATCAACAATTTTTTTCTTATGATGTAAATTGTCACCATTAGGCACTTAAATTCAATATCTTAGCTGATAGTGATAACATAGCACCTAAACTTGTGAGCGACTATTAAGAAGTAAAACATTTTTAATCCCCAATAAATGTTTGAATTTACACTATATACACTATATTATATTTTTTTTATTTTGATGAAATTGAGTTTGTGGTTCGAAAACTTGAGAATTATCTAAGATTCTGAACTCAAGTTTATATAATACACATGGCGGCAGTAAAAACAAATCAACTTACGTTCCTGGGAAAATTTAAAAAACAGCTTTAGCATAACTTTTCCACAAGTCAATGTAAACTTGGCACATATTCTCATAAAGATCGCATGAATTAGTTTAGTTTGTTCATAAATTCGCGCTCTTAGGGGCTTGGGCCACATTTACTGCCGCCGTGCGTATATTGTTGAGATATTCAAGCCTGTATTGTAAATAATTTGTATTCATTGGTGCCTATATTGCAAATAATGTGCATTCTAATATACAATGGCAGAATGGGTCTTAGCGCTGAGTATCCAACTGTAAGTACATAATTTATTCCCCATTTTATGTGAACATACATCTATGAGCGTGGACATTAGTGAAGATACTCTCTTATATTACATAACAATGACTTACTGTGGCTACACTTGGAAATAAGAATAGTCGAGCTCGTAATAGCTTTACCACCCTAAGGTCGAATGTCCCTTCATAATCCGTCTACAATGTTCCCACTGCTGGGTCACAGGCCTCTCTGTGAGAGGGAGTGGAGCCCTAATCTGCCAAGTGAGCCCAGTGCGTGTTGGTAGATGTTACATGTCTTCGATTTTTTGGTTCTACGACAGCCCGGTTTCCTCACGATGTTTTCCTTCACCGTTTCGAGAGCAGTGGTGATGAAATAATTTATACAAAGTAAAACGCCTGTCTGGGTTCGAACCTACGACCTACAACCCGTTAGTCGCGGCCGTTACCACTGAGCCACCAATGCTCTGTATGTCACATGTACGTCATAAAACGACATGGTCTATTTTTGCTTTAAGATTAAGAATGTGATAGTAAGATAGCTTCGACCATTGTTTGATACATAATTAAAAATGACCAATAGTCAAAGTTTAACTTCTCTGTCTACGCATGGTTATTTTTCATAGCAAATTGTATATTTTTTAACTACAGTTAGGTTAACCATTTGTCAAACACCATACTTGTCATCTTTAACAAATTGTTAGTTTAACGAACGCCTTTTAACTATTAGTATGTTTGACTACTGATCAAACAACGGGCCCTCAGTGAAGTTACAATTTAGTGGGAGTTACTTATTTTATTATCAAAAGTGGTAAAGCTATTACGAGGTTGACTATACAATAAGAACACGAGGTCCTACTCTAATAATATAATAAATTGATTAGTGAACATTGAACCCAACAGGCGCTTGAAAACTTTATGATGCACACAATGGTTTCAACGTTTCTATAATGTAATGTTAGGAATACCTACATATAATTTATAATAGTTCACGTATATATTTTTTAATCAATTTACAATGTTTTTATAGAGATCAAGGTATTGTTTTTTGGTTACAATTATTTTTAAACATAAATGAGTCTAATGAAGAGACCGTTGAAAGGAGCTACGTCGAAACTGAAAAACATATGTGTTCAGACATTTATACTCCTTATCTATACCTACATAGTATCAAATAAAGACGCTTTTCGTGTTTCTCTGCGTGCCCGCTGAGTTATTCTTAACTACACAATGGACGATGGGTGGTTTAGGCCGCATCTAAAGATGCGGTTTGAAGCCGTCATTTAGACTTTTAGAGCATTTATTCCGGAATGATTATAATTATGTGTATTATAATTATACATTAATGTTTAACTTAGATATAGCACAAAAATGTCGATGTTATGGAGTGTCGCATAGCACCTGTGCAAAGCGGGGGCCCGGTCGCATTTTTTTTAATATAATTGAAAAAATGTTGCCATCTACTACAAACTGTCTGGGGTTTTTATTGATATTTGTATTTAGTAGGACGCGTGGTGGAGTTTAATATGAGCATAAATAATCAGCCTATAATGTTCCCACTGCTGTGACCAAGGTCTCCTCTCTGTGAGAGGGAGTGGGCTGTAATCCACCACGCGGGCCCAGTGTGGGTTTTTGGATGCCATGTCTTCGTATTTTTGCTTCTAAGACATGCCGGTTTTCTCACCGTTGTGAGAGCAATGGTGATGAAATAATTTACACAAAGTCAAGTGCCTACCTGGGATCGAACCTCCAACCTACAACCCATAAATCATACGATTTGTAGGCCGGACGTTCGATCTCACGCGGCCGTTTCCACTAGGCCACCACTGTTCTGCTGCTGGTGAAGTTTTACTATTCGCAAACTTGTTAACCGATTATTTCAAGATCCTTTAATAACCCAAAGAATGAATGATAAAATATATTAAATAAATTCGTTTGATCTAAGTAGATAATTTTCTTTTATTGCTTTTCCTGAAAGTACCCGAACGGATCCATACCATATCAGCCATTTGTACAAAAACCGCACGTCACTGGCAATACTTGAACTACAAAAATCGCTCTTGTTGTTACGATGTAAAATGTAAACGTTGTCAATGTCAAACTTGATACCATGGAGGTGTGGTTGACTGTACCAGCTGACTCTAATTTTATTTTAAGTCTGTCTGCATACTAGCCCTATTATAAAAAAAAAATACAATTAATTACACAAAAAGGTTCGTGTACGGTTGATTAATTGTTTTTTGAACAGTTTTTGATGAATCATTTATTAAAGCCCATAAAGCAAGGTTAAACGATTTTGATCGCGCCACGATAGTAGCTCCATAAGTACCTACCAGTCATTAGTTGCATGCAATATAGGCTAAATTATTATTTACCACCTACATACACCCTGTAGTTAAGCATAGTTTATTCCAAAGAAATTGGTATAACCTAGGTACTTACCTAAGGGCTGATTTTGCCAGTCGGTTACTACTTATCATTTTATCCGTGGGTTAAAATTGACGTCGACAGTTTTTCCATATACAACCTCAAAATGTTTAAATTTATTCGCAGGATAGAACTTATACTAGGTAGGTATAAAATTATGGTCGGATTCGCCCTTTTTGAGTTAACTTTACACATGTCGACGTCTCGCCTTTGACCAATTTTTTAGGGTTCCGTACCTCAAAAGGAAAAACGGAACCCTTATAGGATCACTTTGTTGTCGGTCTGTCTGTCTGTCCGTCTGTCTGTCAAGACCCTTTATCCTCTCCTTTGAAGCTGTGAAAAAATCAAACTTCTAAGTTAACGTTAAAAAAAGATACGGCCGTTTATGCCGCAAAAAACGTATATTTTGACATTGTCAAGGGTACTTCCCGTTGACCTAGGGTACTTCCCGTTGACCTAGAACTATGAAATTTGGCAAGTAATATCGTCTTATACTACAAGTACAGAGAAAAATCTGAAAACTATACAATTGTAATTAAATCATAAGATTTAATAGTCTTTATTTAAAGTACGTAATCAATCATGCGCGGTCATAATTGTATGGGTGAACAAATCTTTGTAGATTTTTCTAAACTGTTACAAATTTTTACAGAAGAGAAAAATCTGATAACCATATATTTTTAATAAAATCACAAAAAAACAGGGTCTTTATGCAAGGAACGGGGGTCCAAATTTTTAAGTGAGTTAACCGTGTCATGAGGGGTATCGTATGAAAGGGTTTCATTAGCACAAGCTTAAACAGATTTTTAATTATTTTTATGCGTACGTATTAAAAAAGGACTAAGTAGAGTCCTTTTTTAATTTTATTATTTTACACTTTCCTAAATAGGTACTTACCTAAGCGTCTTATATATAATATATAGATACTTAAGTGTCTTGTACCTAGTAGTATTATACATATTAAATTTTAATAAGATATTAAAACAAACATAGGTCACATCAGTTCACGTAGAAAGCAGACAACACGTTAATACAGCCCTATATTCAATTAGTTTGTAACGTATTGGCACCAATAGTCGACACTTTAAGGAGGATGTGTGTTTAGATCAATTATAACTTGTTTTTTTTTTACACTGAGGAAAACAGTAATTAGTTAAAATTATGAAATATATCGTCAAGAAACTATATGGTGGATTATTATTTCTTAAAAATATACAGGCTAACAGAAAAAACAAAATAATTAAAATTATTTGAAATCTCCAGTAAACGACATAAAAAGCCCAGTATCCAACAACTAGTTATCGACAATAACCAATAATTGACATCCAGTGATCGACTTATCACCAGTAATACACACCTGACATAATTTTGAATTTTTGACAGATCCATACAAAATCTGTCAAAAATTCAAAATTATGAGGATAATGATATCTGACGTTTGAAAGATTTACCCACCTACTGATCGACATCACCGGTACATGAGTAAAGATACTGATTCATAATTTTATTATCTACTTTCAGAGGTAGGCAACTATTTTAGTTATGGGGTAATATATAAAAAAATAGGATAATTATTAAGCGCATATTTATTGTGCTTAAAAGTAGTATTGTTATATATAAAAAAAATAACTACAAATCAACTTTTGTTTAACCTTTGTGTAAGGAACATCAATTAAATTATAATCTTAAATTATGTAGCATCTTCTCTATAATCAATGTAGGAGAAAGATATTAATGGAGAGTAATTCGAGGTACCCCGAATCGAAGAGCTGCCACTGCAACTTTTTCTCCGTTTCTTACGGCCTCAATGACCATTCCCATCTGTTCAGGAGTATAGTTTTTTCTTGGAGCCATCTGCAACAACCAATCATCGACACATTTTATCACCAATAACCGACACATCGTCGATTACTGGTAATACTACATGGATTGATCTATTTCAAACACCGACCTAATAAGCAAAAAATAAATGGCCACATTCCTTTGTGAAAAACATATCTATTAAAAAAATAATTATCGACACTTGTCGATCACATGGAATCGACAAATACCCTATACCAGTTATCGACACCGGCTCTGTCACTAAAAAAATAACCTATCAACAAGATCAATCATTAAAATTATCTCTAGAATTTCCAGACCAATCCATAAAATAAACTTAAATTCAAGTGGACCAAAATTTATCAAAATAATTAGGAAATCTTTGTACTCACTTCTTTAACGATTTCCTTAACAAACGTGGATTTTTCAACAGCACACTTTCTGCAGTCGTCCTATAACGTCGCCATTTTTAAATAAAATGGCGGATGCCAGTGGCGCGACGTTGGATAACAGTACGAAGTATGTTTTCTATGGTTAAGTATCGCCAGTTTGAAGAATTAGTTCCCTACTCTTATTTTTTTAGATTTAGGAAAAAAGTGTCGATTATGGGTGCTTGTCGATTATTGGTGCCATTACGTTAAGTTAAGCACTTACAAAAAAAATAAAAAATTGTAAGTACATAGGTAGGTACTTATTATACACTAGCAGTGTAAATATTTAAAATCGGTTTAGTTGGTACCTACCTACTTTTTGAGTTAAATCCTTACAAACAAAACTAAAATCTTCCCTCTTTATAATTATGATATAAAAGTAGATAGTTACGTATATAAATAATATTAAAGAAAGAAAAAAAAGAAAGAAACAATAAAATAAAATCAAGAGAAAAAAAAAACAAAAAAGAAACCTAAAAACCTACCTAAATATAATTTAGGTATAAACTGTTAGTATAACCACAATTTCACTTTTAAAACACAATAATTTATGTAATTATAGGTTTTGGAAACTGAATTTCGGAAAAGCTCGGAAAAAACTACGAGATTCGATTCCTAAAGGGAACCGATCACTTTTCCGATTTAATTTTATTCGAATTTTATTTTACCGAGAACTATTGACCGACGTCTTTTTTGCTCTGTGCATTATTTGACATACTTTTTGATCATCGAAGGACCATGTGTCATAGGTATTATGTTACCGAACTATATTTCTCCGATTTACAAAATTATTTTTTTGCTATTGACCGAAGCCTCTTTTGAACTTTTCCATTTGCCAAATGATTTATTTGCCATATTGTCACCATACCGAAACAACATTTCACGGACGGAATATTATTTGGTCACAAATATAGGTATAGCCGGTTACTTGGTAACATTTTCAATAGATATTAAATTAAAATAGTGTCATAACATAAAACTTCATTAGGTTGTGCTACAAAATATTGTGAGAAACGAATCGCTGCAAAACCGACTTCACGCAGTCTTGTCTGCCCTACCCCCAGAGTGTAATTTAAGCCCGCATAGGCGCGGAGGGGCGGGGCGGCCCGCGAGTTGAGGAGCAGGTGGTTTGAAGGCCCACCGCGCGCCGCCGCGGTTGAGGCTGGCCGGCAAGCCGAAGCTGCGGTGGTGAGAGTTAAAATCATCTGCGAAGATAAGCTCGCGTGGGACCGCCCAAACCCCGCAGCGCCGCCGCCGGAGCCGTGACAGAAACAATGCTTGCTGCATGTTGCATGCCTGCTTGCATTTTGCATGCTTGTTTGCACGCTTCATGCTTGCTTGCAAGCTGCATGCCTGATTGCATGCTTGAAGCAAGCATCCTTGCTTGCATGCTTGTTACTTCAGACGAAATACTTAGTGTGCACAAACTTTCTAGGCGATTGGTGAAATGAAAATATGGTAATTAAAACAGTGGTATAATGAATGTTCGGAAACATAATACTTCGAACAAATGTAATTTCGGCTAAGAGTAGCTTCGGTAATAAGTTTTTCGACCAAATAAAACGTCGGAGTAACGAAAAAGTCGAATTGATTATAGGTCAACTACTGATACAGTGGCTGACGTGACTTCGATGAAGTAAAAATATAACGAAACGATAATATTTGAAAAGTTTTAGGTGACATGAAATTCGGTCAAATATTTTTCGAACATATGATAGGTAACCATTCCTCAACTATTTATAACAATTATGTACCCTATGTATGGAACCCTCGGTGGGCGAGTCCGACTCGCACTTGTCTGGTTTTTTATGCCATCGTGTGGCAAACACGGAATAGAAAAACTGGAAGTGCCTCTCTAAATACATAAAATATATTCCATAATAGGTATAGTACGATTCAAACTTAATGGCGACTCGGAACATGAAGCGAGTCGCTGCGCAATAACCAATTCACGTGTCAGCGGGGGTGAGGGGTGAGGTACTGCGCAGCGAATAGCGCCCTTCACAGCCGCCATTAACTGTGATTCGTACTGTACGGGATGGGAGCCAGTGGCAACAAACAGGCGGACTACCTGATGGTAGGTAAGTGGCCGCCTGTGGACTGCAATACCAGGGGTAGGTAGGTACCACAGGTGCATTGTCTACCCTTTTTGAAGAGGCCTCTCTTCAATTTGCTCTATCTAGGAGTTCTGGATGTCATCCTGAAGTCATATCTCAAATTTACATATCCAACAAGCGCGGATTCAGCCTTCAAAATTTGTTACGTACCTAATTCGATGAAATTAAATAAAACCGGCCAAAACCGATGAAAAGCACTATTAAGAGAACCTAAGTAAAAGAAATGTCATAAGTAAATTGATCCACCTCAATACGCTGACTGAACTTTATGAATCCGTGTCGTCCATGACCTGGGGTAGGTATAGCGACATACTTAAATATTTATGATAGCGGTCGTGCTATCTCTGATAGATCATCTAGCTTTATAATTACTAGCTCGTGTGTTGTTCACAAGTGCACACCACTTGTTCACATTGTGTGGACATTTTACTTAACATAGTTTCACTAAGCTTTAAAAATGGTTCAGGTCGCATCAGAGAAATCTATCATTACACACAGAAGATTTGTGCACGGTAATAATAGTACTAAGAAACAATCGAGGAAACGATTCTGTATGAAAAAGTTTGTGCAGTTTTGTAAGAGGACGGATTTGCACGGGTACAAATATATCGTGATGGAAGACTTCAATTATGGTGAAAGGTACCTTCACAATTTGATATCATTTATGATGACAAGGCACCTACCTATATATACCTATATATACCTATATATACCTACCTATGCCAGTGTGGCTGTACCATAGCTACTAGTTGTTGTTGGGGAAATTATAGCCTCTATAATGTTAGAACAAGAGCGAAACTTGAGAAAGCTTTCATTCAAGAATTCTTTTGTTTAATAAAACTTGTAATTGAATTCATGCGGACTTTATGAAGATCATTTTAGCCGTAGATATAATAACCTATTAGACAGTTTTCGGAATTGGACAAACTGAAACGAGGTTAAGTATGCAAGCCATGGTTTATTTAGATGCTTTATGTTTTCTGAGCGAAATATGTGTCTACTAAATAAATGTTTAATCAGGAAGTCTCAGGAACTATAAAGGCCTTAAACTTGTAGCGGTATCAAACATCGCCACATGCGAGCTACACGTCATACTGACGTCACGCAAATCCTGCATCGCGCAAGCAGAGTTTACCGCGCGATTAGCATATGTACAACGTCCCGACATCAACCGTCGGGCAGTTGCCCACCAGACACAACACCCGTCTGGTCGGAGGATCCTCCCTTTTCTATGGAGGTGTGAGTGAACTTTACACCCTGTTCCTCATGCCTCTATAAACTTGTAAGGCAGATTTTGTAGGTGCAGGAATCAAAGTTCACTCCTTTTTTTCTCGTAAGAAACTTCTCATGTACATAATTATGTTCTCCGCCCTGGCGTGAAGGGGTCTGTCATCTACTCTTGACTAAAACCCTACAATTTTCTTCCAACTACGTCACTACGTACGTCATAGGGGCGTTCAATGTATTCTCGGTATCAACATGAAAAAAAATGTAAACATATTTTTTTTCTATGTAGTAATTCCCTTTTACCTCAACGCATTTATTACATGTCAAAATTATCTTTTCAATACCCTATAAAAAATAACTTTCCTCTTTCTCTGAAAAATGCCCATTTATTGCCGCCCAGAGCTCTTCATCGTTGGAAAATAGTTTCCCCACTAAATTCTTTTTTCAAATTAGGGAACTAATAACGCTTGGGGCTAGGTCCAGGATATAGGGTGGATGGTTAATTTCTTCGAAACCATAACCTCGCACAGCAGCCTTGGAAACGCGCAGTGTGGACCGTGGCGTTGTCGTGAAGAAGCAACACACTGGTGGTCAGTTTACCCCGTCTTCTTTCTTCAATTGTTTCCCGTAAATTTCGTAAAGTGGATGCGTAGGATGCTTCGTTTATGGTTTCACCTATTTTTGTGTACTCAATCAGCAAAATCCCCTTTGAGTCCGAAAACACTGTGGCCATGATTTTTCCGGCAGACGGAATTACTTTGATTTTCTTAGGGGTTGCAGTACCCTTCTTGTGCCCCTTCATGGACTCCTGCTTACTTTCAGAGTCATAATGATGAACCCACGTTTTAATTCCAGTAACAATTAGATCGAAAATACTTGTTGGAACTTCACCACAGAGCTCTAAAAACTCGCTACAGCACTCGATTCGCATGGTCCGGTCATGGTCATTCTCTGGTCCAAGCCATGATACGGAGCGTGAGGGAATGGGAAGCCGTCACCTCCTTCCCGGGTCGACGGCGCGTCCTGTTCTACGCGCGCCTCAAAGAGCTGTCAGCATCATTGACGGGGTCCGATAGGGCCGATGCTTGCCGGGGTCGCGGTATGTTCGAAAGAGTTACCGTGGCCCAGGAACACGGTTGGATTTTAGTCAGTAAGAGGCTGACACGCCCTTCCGCTCCGCCCAGAGCGGGAGAAGCCATTTGATAATTTCCAACGCCAAAAAAATAAACCACTCGATTCGCACTTGTTTTTGAGGCGCTGCCGCTGTGAGCATTCGCAGTAACCATCCTGCACGGACTTTTGAAAGGTAAAAAAGGTCATGAAGAGTATGCACGGTACCAACAGAGAGTTGGGTCATCTCTGCTATCATTTTCATCTTCATTCGGGCATCCTCCAGTATAAGCTTCTCAACGTTTTTCACGCTTTCTTCCGTAGAGGCAGTACATAACTGGGCCGCCGGAGCGAGTGTCGTCTTCAATACTCTCTCCGTCCCTTTTAAATTCACTAGACCACTTTTGAACCGTAGATAACGAAGGTGCAAAATCTTGGTAAACAGCCACCATCTCTTCGTGAATAGTTTTTTGACGTTTTCCTAGTTTGGTAAGGAATTTAATAACAGCGCGGTGCTCGATTTTCATAAACATTGTCACGTTAGCCATTCCAATTGTCGTTGACTAAAGATAGCGTGCAAACTAATGATTACAACTATATGAAATTTGACCAGTAAACCCTTAGATAATGTCATTAATAAATTAATTCGTAAAATTACCGACATCAATAGTTAATCACCCTCATACCGAGAAAACATTGAACGCACCTCGAAACTTTGGCCAGGGGGTGGGAGCGCTCGAGCATTCATCATAATTCCAGGAATATATAGGCATCCGGCCACCCCAAAGGGGGTGAAATGGGCCTTAGAAGGTTGCAGATATGAGAAGAGGACATATGAACGAAATCACGCAAAACAGTTTGTGGCAAATAGGACATAGATATTATTGTGTTTACGTTTGCTTTAAGCAATTCTGAAGTCGTTCTGACTTAGGTGCTGCTGGGCAGTTGCTGTGTTGATCAGCATCGCTATTGCGGCTTACTTCGTGGTCACCGCATACAGGTGGTACGCAAGGAATCCGATAGTAACTGTGAGTTCTTTTGTGCATCAGTAGATAGAGTAGTAAACGTTCTTTTCTAAAGCTTTTTCGAAAAAATTATGTGCCGTATTGGTCGGTCATGAATATTGCGGCTTTGTATAGCGTGATCATTGATTGTGTCTAGCTACCTGCTCGACAGAGTCTTTCTTTACTGTACCTATCTAGTTGCTAACTACCCAGGGGGTTTGAAATTATTTTGTCCTAGTATTTGACTGCAATTTACTTGCTTGCCTGTCTGCCCAATAAACCTGTAACACCTGCCTACAATAGGTACGACTGTAAGCAAAAAGCTATTGGCCACTAAGTGAATAGAGATAGGTAAGTATCACTTAAAAATGATGGCATAAAACGGCTTATCTGCGAAAATTATTAAAGCCAGAGTAGCCAATCGATCATCATTGCATTTTTGTAAAGATTTTTATCAGCTGTATATTCTTTCTACGATGACGCGGGATATGATTATCGGTAACCAATTACGTTAATAAGTAATTATAATCATTTAAAGATTTAGGTATATTATAAAGATATCCACATAGGTATTAATACGATATTTTTTACTATTTTTAGTTTTATCCGCAAAGTGATAATGCTGTTTTGCAATTTTTGTTCTGCTGTTTCGCAGTTAAACTGCAAAGAACAAAGACCGCATCTATCATTTGTATTTACCTACCAAAACCTGAGACATTTCAGGTTATAGAAAGCACTCAAGGAGCAATTTGGGATGTGCCATTCCCTGCTGTTACTATATGCGATTTGAACATAGTTTCAAGAAGGGCTGCAAGGACGTTAGCAGATAATTTGTAAGTGCTCCATCTAATAATGCTTAGGTAATTATAAGGTCTTTGAGGACGTCGTCAAACAATCAAGATCACATGCTTCACTTCCTCATGACCTGCCATGTTACCAGCAAGTGCAAAGTTAGTACAAATTGTTGCGGTAGTCCAAAAGCGCTTCGGGCCGATGATATCACCCAAATCGCGGGTAATACGTGGATGAGGGACGCACGGAAACAGCAGACAGAAAAGGATGCCCATACCCGCAGTAGGTAGTTTTAGGGTGATGATGATGTGGCGATAGTCAATCATTCAATGGCTCGATATCGAAGAGCTTTGACAAACGTCTATAAAAGCTATCACGTTGTAGCTCGATCGAGATAAGTGATACAGAACTCTTGGACTGCCATGCCGGAAAAAGGTTCCTCATTTAGGAGTCTCACCATATACATGCTCTTAAAACCAATTCAAAATTGTCTTTTCTGTTCTGAAAAGTACCTATCTATAATTTTTTTTAGGACACTTCCTGAAAATGTTACTGCAGACTTTGTTTTCGATACTTTTCGTCTGGTGCCATTGCTGTATTCAACCTTCACAGCTGAAGCCGATGAGAAGGAAGATTTACAGACACTGCAAACTGTATTGGACTTAAACAACATTTCGATAGAGGAGTTATTTCTAAAAGTAAGTATTTGAATTGTAGTGCTATTTTCATCTCCAATTTTAGCATACGTAAGCTTTTGCTATTGATGTTAGGGTTGCTACACTCCACAGTCTACACTTACTACAAAACGTGTAGCTATGCTGACTTAATCGAGGCAGCAGTTTTTCGTAGGTACTAGTTCTCCCTGTTTCTACAATTTGTATAGAAATTTCTTCTAACTGAACAGACCTGTGCTGCTGGGGAGTTGTTGTTGCGCTACTTCTTCTTCCCAGCTAAAGCACGAGGAAGTGATGAAGGGCGGGCGTTTTGGGGGACTGTCTTATGTAATATTGACGTTAAAAAAGTGCTGGTTCTTAGTCTAGTTTGTATAAATGACGTTTGTTTTTTGATTTTAATTTGATAAACAGGGTTTTTTTTTAATTCTAGCATGTTGTGATTCCTTAAGCTAAGTTTACCCTTGGGTGGTAAGCTCAGCTTTCCTACTTCTATGAATGTGCATCCGTGCATCATCAAAATGAAAAAAACAGAAGCCTTAACTAAAATCAGCGTTATTGTGATTTTAGTTAAGGCTTCTGTTTTTTTCAGTCTGTTTTCTTCAGTTCAATTTCAGGAAAGCAGGAAAGTTAAAGGCAATCACGAAACTTGCTTAGAGAACAGCTTGGTCACAATGATTTATCGATCTAAGACGTTTTATTCCAAGAATTCCAGTTTTACCTACTATCTATAAGTCATTCGGTGCAATTTTGATATGTTTGCTCGCAGAACAATTAAATACTCTTAGGGAGCGTTTGCTTGTCAAAGTTAAAGGATGAGCGCAACTTTCTTTAATAACGTACCTACCTACCAACCTAACTTGTCTTTGACACAAATTGTCTATGAAATTAGTTAAGGACCTAACAACTTTTTAATACATAGGTAGGTTTAAAACTAAGTTAGTTTTTAGTTTTGACCTTACAAGGTCAAACCTTATCTTAAATAGCCTACATTATATTTAATTAGTTAAGACAGTCGAATGGGAGGACACAGTAGAATCCGTGCTACTCTGGCATTGCTAAACTTGAGGATTCTAAAGCGTATTTTCATAACTTTAAAGTTTAAAGGATTTGCTTTCAAGTGTGATACTAAAATAATAATAAAGTATAACACCTAATTTGTCAAGCTAAAGCGTTTTTCCTCTCTCCTACTTTTCTGGTCCTCAATGATCATGACTTTGTTTACCACCTATGTTCAAATTATGGAATGCAATACATATAATATTGAGTATTGTTTCCAGAATCCTTTTTGTTTTCAGGCCCGTCGTAATTTTTTAGATAGCTGTTAGGTAGGTACCATACATGTCCGCGTTCTTCTATCGTAGCAGTACCCTGTCCTGAAAGCTATGAACGAATGTTTGCAGCAAGCTTGCAGCAAGCTTGCAGTGTGTAGTAACACTATAGTGCGAATAGGTATATGTTTCTGCGAATAAAATAAAGAAATTAACGGTTATCGTTCCAGCTGTCCCCAGCGTCTTCGTGCAGCAACCTGGTGCAGCGATGCATGTGGAAGAACGTCGTATACCGCTGTGAGGACATGTTTAAGCAAATCTTCACCTTGCTTAGCCTTTGCTGTACTTTCAACTATTATGCGGTCGATGATAACGTTAAAACGTAAGTATTGACAAAATATAGATTCAGTGACGACAGCTAGTGACACACTTCCAGCTGTTGGCTAGTGTCATGTTTATTTCATTGTTTGTTTGGTATCTAGGGGAGATGAGCTGCCTGCCACAGAAACGTGTGTGTACTCCTCTAGAGTAGGTACTACACTCCCTTCACGTATGTCCTTCGTTTAGCCAAACTCACTCATACTCTGGAGCAAGATATTACTTCGTATAGAATGGAATCTGACCGTACACTTCTGAGAACAAAAATATCGGGGCGTATAATAAACATAATATAACTTCACGACAGTAATCCCCGAAGGGTTAGTCAGAGGTTTACCTATAATACACCCACATTTCATTTAATAGGGGGCGTATTGCCACCAAACGGGCACAAATCCAATCCGATAAATACCTGCATGGATTCAAGTAAAAGAGTTGTGCTATTCAACTTGGTCACGTTGATTAGATAGTTGATCGACATTTTGTACAAAGCGTTATGGCTTCACACAAATTTTCAAAAAAATTCGGCGGCAGAGTCCGCGATAATTTCAAAAAAATGTAAACGTTGTTTACGTGTACCACTAACTACGTAACAATTTGAACTCTACATTAATTAAACTAAGATTAATTTTAAAATCGTGATTGGGCCCATAACCTAAAATAAAACTGCTTGTTTTGTGATCGCCAAAGACATTAAATTATTTCTGGTGATCATACAAAGAACTGAATGTTTTATTTTTGAAACGATACTTT
The DNA here is from genome assembly GCA_916610205.1 of Griposia aprilina. Lineage (NCBI taxonomy): Eukaryota > Metazoa > Arthropoda > Insecta > Lepidoptera > Noctuidae > Griposia > Griposia aprilina. The sequence continues at coordinate 10,797,494 of OU744283.1, forward strand.
ACGCCTTGACAGCTTTTAACCCTATACAATGCGCAAGTCCGATCCTGCATGGAGTATTGCAGCCACCTTTGGGATGGCTCAGCTAAATACCAACTTGCCGCGCTTGACTCGGTGGAACGCAGAGCTAAGAGACGCATTGGCGACATAAAACTGGTGGATGCCAAGCTTCACAGCTTGGCTCATCGCCGTAAGGTTGCCTGCTTGTCGGTCTTCTACAGATTGTACTTCGGTGAGTGTGCCCAAGAACTCCACGACCTCATTCCACCGGCTCCTTTCTACCATCGGTCATCTAGGCGCACTGCAAGTTACCATCCCTACCTAGTTGCTATTCCACCAATTCGCACTAAGCGCTTCCAAACATCTTTTATAATGCGCACAGCAAAAGAGTGGAATTCTCTACCTGCGCCTGTGTTTCCGACCGCATACAACCCAAATCTCTTCAAAGTGAGAGTGAACAGGCTTCTTCTGGGTAAGCTCACTCCATCGTAGACTTTGTCTCTGTCATCTCTGACCTAGACTAGAGTCAAGAGCAAACCCATCTAAAATAAAATAAAATTATAAAAAAGAACAATAAGTTGACAGTTATTATAGATGGCAGCACAAGTCCTTAGAAATATAATTGTTACAGACACAGTTTAACCCATCGAGCCTGTTTTTGAAATAAGAATAACAGAAATCGAAATACAGTTCCTTTATCAAAACTGTCAACCTAGTGCAGCCTTAGGTTGTCAATAATTATTTATAAAGAACTTTACTATACTCGGCATACAGTTCGAAATACAAAAACTGGCTAAAGTTTGATCGTGTTTTGTAATAATACGGGAAAGGTTTCTGAAAAACTTGTATCTATGGAAAGAACGTGAAAGAAAGAAAGCATAGGAAAACTCCTCAATCACGTGGGTTATACTTGATATCATTATCATTACTGATCCACGCATCCACGGATGGGGCTGATCCACGCGTCATGTTCGTGAGCGGAATCTTCTGTTGAGACGGGTAATCTTTTAACTGCTAGGACTTATCTTTAATCTTATATTTTGAATTGATTTTAATATTGTTTTTTTTAAAATTGTTCTCACACACAGTTCTCACATATAGAAACAACAACAATAATGTACCCAAGGTTTTGTAATATATAGATTTTTGAGTATCCTTGGAGTTTCTTGCCCGTTTTTCTCCATAGAGATCTATGTTTTGGAATGGGCAACTACTCGTACATAGCATAAACATTCTGACTAACTGACCGGCCGACTAATTGTGGTACCCAGTTTATAAAGGAATACAAAGGAATAATTATTCCTTTGTTAACTGGGTACATATTCTTTCTTATTCGTTAGAACTATCGAAAGCTCAGTCTTTCCCTCGATGTATTCTATTTATTTGTCATAGGAACGTTCAGTGAAACGTACGCTTTGGGCACGCCACAATTGCGGTGGTAAGTCCCTCTTTGAGGAGTGGCTTGAGAGGCGCCACGGCATCCGCACCTTCCGCCTGACGCAGGTCCTCACCGGACATGGTTGTTTTGGGAGGTTCCTGTTTCGTATAAGGCGGAAGGAAACGCCCGGGTGTCACCACTGTGTTGATCGTCCGGAGGACACGGTGGAGCATACGGTGGAGGTTTGCCCGGCTTGGACACGGCGGTGCTCCACCGCCGTGTCCGCTCGTGAAGGAGGAGGTTGAGCGCGTGAGGGAGAGGCAATCGTTGCGCCCTCACGCCCCTAGTCACCGCAGGAGGAGATGCCCAGGGCGTCGGGAATCGATGGCCGATTCCCGGCCGCCGTAGGCACGAGCTTGCGGACGGCGAGCAATGGGCAGCTCGCCGTCCGGTAAGAACCAGGCCCGGGTTGACGGCGCGTTGTGTTCCACGCGCGCCTCAAAGAGCTGTCAGCACCATTAACGGGGTCCGATAGGGCCGATGCCTGCCGGGTTTGCGGATTGTTAGAAAGAGTTACCGTGGCCCTGGCGAATAGGCAACTGAAGGTACACGGGTGGGTTTTAGTCAGTAAGAGTTTGACACGCCCTCCTGCTCCGCCCAGAGCGGGAGAAGTCATTTGATGATTTCCCACCCCAAAAAGAAAAACCTACGCTTGTCTTCGAATGCCTTATAGCAATAGGAATCATATATTCAACAAAACAGTATGTAAATTTTCTCATCTTCTGTATTGTTATAAGTTCTGCTTGTATCCCGGTCCTTATCCCCTATTATTTGTCTTAGGTATTGACCGTGTATATCAAGCCCAATTTCGTAGCAAACCCCCGGGCTAAATGTCTAGCCTGAGGGTCGTAATAAATTAACCTCTCGACCATTAACAAGACTACCCTACTACACCTGGTGACCCTGTCTCGTCGTTGTACGACGATTGGAGGACGTTGGATATTTTTTTTTATAACTAACAGTGTTGTTGCAAATTTATTTAGTCATAAAAAAATATCACGCGTTAGTATTAGAAGACTTTTCTTCTTAATTTAAGATCGTACTATGACCATGGTTTAACTTAGCGCCGTCTCTCAAACAACATATTTCTTAGAGACGTCATGTTTACCGTGCGCGTCCTTAGACTAATTGCAATCGAGCTCTTTAGGATTTAAAGCAAAAATAAGACTAAAAGGTATTAACGATCTCTTGCTTCTAAGCTTTTTTCTCGTGTATTTCCTTTTTTTTTATAAAAACATTTCAACATTGCTATCTGCAATTATTTCAATTATGATTTGATTATTTACATTTTGATTGTCTTTTTACTTTTTATATATTGGTAATTTCGGTGTATGTTTTATTTTTTGTCAAAATTATGTGTATTACAAGTGGCGGGTCTGTTTCTTCCTATCTATTTCGCTACAGTGCCCTATAGCTTAAACTCGAAGGTATTTATATCAACGCCTAAAGAGTTGAAATCGCGTATTGAAGATTTAGAAATCTCGAAATCTAAACAGACGACGGTGCACAAAATAGGTATTAGGTACAGTAACGTAACTCAAACTGAACGCATTAATTATTTCAATTTAACCAATTACAGGCTTTCATGTCCTCGGTTTACGGCACTGAGAAATTAATCAGGAAAATCCTAGCCTCCACACTGATTGATCTTGATGTGCCGTACTTCACCGAGGCTATGGATGCCTGGCTTCTCGCTTGCCCGAATTCAGATCCACCCGTTCCCATCCGCCCGAATTCATCCATTCCATCTTCATCAATAATTTAATTGACACGTCTGCTACTACTGTGGAGCGTGCGCGCCTACTGGCTGTGGGTAACTGGGAGTCGGGTCTTTGGCTTCATGCACTACCATCGTCGAACATAGGCACTCTGTTCGACGACACTACTTTCCGCCTCGCTGCTTCCCTGCGACTAGGAGCTCCTTTTTGTTCTCCTCATCGCTCTCACTGTGGCGAAGTTGTTTACAGCCTCGGACACCACGGTCTGTCTTGCAGCCGAAGTGCGGGCCGAATACCGCGGCACGCGAACATTAATGACATCATCCGGCGAGCTCTTGTCACCGTCGGCGTTCCAGCTGTATTAGAACCTAATGGCTTGGCACGCGACGATGGCAAGAGACCGGACGGCATGTCTTTATTTCCATGGAAGGTGTGTAGGCCTTTAGTGTGGGACGCAACATGTGTCGATACTCTTGTGCCATCCCATCTTCCTGGCGTGCTGTGCTGGCGCCGCTGCTGCGGCTGCGGAAAACCTCAAGCGGCGTAAGTATAACAACCTTATCGGTAATTATATTTTCGAGCTGTTTGGGGTTGAAACCCTCGGGCCGTGGGGTCCGAGTGTCCATGTTTTATTCAAGGAAATCTCCAAACGCCTTTTTGACACTTCCCGTGACCCAAGGGCTGGATTTTACCTTGGCCAGAGGCTAAGCATTGCCATACAACGTGGCAATGCCGCCAGTCTCTTGGGTAAATTACCAGTCGACAACGATGCAGAGGAATTTTTCGACGCCATCTTTTAAATTGTTAATAGTTTAAGTTAGGTTAGTTTTTCACATTTTAATTGTAAATATTATTCTATTGTTGAAGTAAATATAATATTACTGGCACTTTTTAATTTTCAAGGAGTCGGTCAGTCAAAAAGATGAAGCGAGTTGCCCTTTCCAAAGCGTAGTAGGTACCTATGGAGAAGAACGAGCAAGAAACTCCATGGACACCTTTTAAATCAGAAAATTGATACAAAATTTTGGTTACATCATCATCATCAGTACCTACCTTGGTATAGTATACTACACCGGCTTTTGGCTTTTCCTGCCTATTCTTAGCTTTAGTTCGTAGTAAAAGCTATTATGCGATTCTGTGATAACGATGTTTCTACACTATGTGATATTATAATTTTAACACAAAAATATGATAAAAATGGCAGTTGACTACTGCTTATCATTGCATTCAGTTGTTATCACAGGTCTTAACTACTTCAGGATTATCTGTTTATAATGTAGGTAGGCTCTCCTTATTAGTATCTAGGTAATCCAGGAGATTAAAATTAATCATGAAGAAGTATGCAAGGTGATTGGAAAATTCGGGATACGAACCCCCGTGGTCTATATTCAGTAGAGAGGTACGTTCCCGGTAAAAAAAAAACACCAAGTTTTAATATACATTGTTCTAAAGTCGCGTCGCGTCTGACAGCGGGAGTCATAAGTAATCATACCTAGAAAATACCTAATCGTTTCCTCGACAATTTACTTGGCTTGTCAGCAATGAGAGGGGATTTTTGCCAACGAGTGGAAAGCTCATAATTTTGTTGCATAAAAACATAACATGAAAGTTCTTCGTTCTTTTCACCTCATCTAGCCATAACTTGAACCCGACTATATCTTTACATAATTATAAATTAAAATTCCTTGTCGTGTCTAACAGACCGCGTTGTTCTTCTAAACTACGCGACGTATTTTGATGCGTATTATACCATCATTTAGAAAAAAAAATCCGGAAGGTTTATGTGTATATTATATTCATATTTAACTTACAATATCAAGGAAATATTAATGTTACGAAATGTCGTTGCATCAGCGTGTAGAACCGCCGCGCCGTGCTTGCAGGGCCATATCACTAGTAAATCATAAAAAGAAACGACTCAAATCTATTTCGTCTAGTTTGGCGGTAATTAGCTGTCTGACGCAAACGGCTATGCGAAGAAAAGTCATTGAAAAACTGTGTCACTGTCGGATTGCATATAAAAGAAAGAGACGTGCGATGACACAACGCTGGTAATTTATTGCAAAATATATTATATTTGTTATAATAATTAAATATATTCTAAATGTTTATTATAAAAATTGCTTGTATTCTAAATATTGTTATTTTTTTTAATTTATATGTAATTTCGATTTTAAATTCTTATATTGTTAAAAAGTGTATGCCCTAATGGGTAGTTTTTGAGTTACCATAATCAACTATAAGACTTACTGTATCACCAAAAATCACACTAATAAATACTTTGACTTTGACTTTGAAGCAAAGATGGATTTACAAAAAAATCTATTCATTGGACTAAAAAATTAAAACACTATTACGTTAGTATGTCACTTGTAGAATACTTGTTGACAAAATATCTGAATGTTTGCATGTTTATTATTATGGTTTTTAATCGTTAAAATATTTTTTTAGAGGTATCTTTGTGATTTTTTTCTATCATATCAAGTTAATTGTATTATGTTTTCAACACACTATCTATATCCAGATAACTAGCATATATCCAGAAGAATATCATATATTTTTCTGATTTGGTTGCTGCAGTGGATCATATATTTTTAGGCATTATAAATTTGCGTTTAGGTCATGTAGTCCCCTTAAATAAATAATTTAATGTCTTTGGACGCAAATTACGTTTTTCATCTACTGAGTCATATTATGTTAAAATCTATAATTTTATCGTACTTAATGGTAGTTTATTATATTAGATACTAAAGATAAAAATGATATTGATTATTGATGCCGACAAAAATCTATTAGGTACGGAATATTTTCTATTAGATTTTTGAATCAATCAATGATTAATGATAATTAATATCTATTCAACAATCTGCCTGCCTTTTCCCAACTATGTAGCGGTCAGCTTCAAGTCTACCCGGATGCAGCTGAATACCAGTATTTTACTTGGACCTACTGCATATCTGACCTCCATAATCCAGTTACTGGGTAAGACGATACCCCTTGCTAAGACTGGTTGTCAGACTTTTTGCGCTTCTGACTACTCGTAGGTAACGACTGTCAAAGATCCATGAATGACATCCGGGACCTAAGTTCTTTGTTGTTTTGCAGTCATAAAGAAGATCCTATCGTGCCAAATCCTCGGCGTGTGGCTTCCTGCGGCTACCAGACGGCACTGACGGTGCTCCTGTACACCAATCCTGACGATTACTACAGCGCCACGATAGCATCGCAAGGATCATTGGTATGTAATGTTAGATCGGGATAAAAAGTATCCTTTGTCCTAACTCAGCTGGGTTAGGACATAGACACAACTCACTTTCGCATTTATAAAATTATGCATAAGTAGTTAGGACCACACCATCATCCCGACTTACAGATCACCCAGGACAAGACGCGCTTCGGCAATTTCATTTTCATAACTTGCTGGGCGACTCTGAATTTGTTTCGTGTTCCTGTGGAGGCTGCCATTTGGCACATTATTGTTGGATCCCATAAGATTATGATGTTTCTAAGTGACTTTGTTTAAGTCAGTAATTTGAGATATACATATGTGATATTTTCGGTTACAAACCGTAGGAATAATTTTATATTCATAGTTTTTCGAATAAATACTATGAAGTTAGTAGGACTTACATACTTATTTTCGCGTTTTGTGTAATCAATACTGTGCATGCGTAAATATATTCACTGCCTTGCTTCACTGTGCGTGGTCCGACACACAGTATGCAGGTATTTTACGCACACAACACGTACATACATACATAACATGACGCCTGTATTCCCCGAAGGGTTAGGCAGAGGTGTACCTATAGCACACCCACATTTCGCCAGTTATGTTTAAGACCCATGTAATAGTTGGCGAGCCTATTGCCATCAACCGGGCACAAATCCAGACTCCGGGCTGCTACCGAGAAATTCCAGATGGAAAAACCCGATAACACTTTGCCCGACCCGGGAATCGAACCCAGGACCTCATGCTCAGCAGTAGCGCTTGCGACCACTAGACCAACGAGGCAGTCAGCACATAACACTCTATCAAAATTGCGCGCAGTATTTACCTACCATACGTAAGCGTAGTTGAGTATCAGTTTAATGTAGACGCTGGAATTGGCACTATAATATGCATATAAGTTGTCTATACTGATATCGAGAAACGAATGGCAAGGTAATGTATAAAGCACAGACATAACGTTTCTTAATTAAGTGGGTCGCGTACTGATATCAATATCCTAGATAGGTTACGGAATAACCTGTGTTTAGAAGAAACAGTTTCCATCTCCGTCATAAACGGTTAACTTCTAATAAACACGTGTGATACATTTATATTCAGATTAATCTTTACAGCAGTTACAAAATGAGAGACAATGTTAGGCCAACTTACACGCCCTCGGCATTTTATCAATAAAGGCTCGAACACACTGGCGCGACGCGACAGCGTGATACTAAAGCACCGCGTGCCACGCGACGAGCGGCGCCTTTGTGTCGGGCTGTCGCGTCGCGCCTGTTTGCGGGAGCCTTTATTCACGTGTCATTTCAACATGAATATTTGTCTCAATCGTTTGTATTAATTTACAAAAGTTGGTAGCAATTTGAATTGCTGTTGGTTTATTTTGATATATTAACTTTTCTTTTTCTGTAGCATAGAGTACTACTCACGTACCTATACGAAATAGTTACTTACTTTTAAAGGTGTGTATTTACTAGAGCATTTTCTCGAGCATTTTCATTGTACTGTAACGTTCCTACGAATGCTCGACACGGTGTTCTATGTAAGAGTGCTCACGGCGAATGAGCATTTACCTGTAACATTCCTTTCGATTTTACGATTACTCTTCGTTGAAATGTCGGATCTACAGGTCGTGTGTGTTGCGTTTATCTTGATCGATGAAATGTTACACAAAACCGCTCGTCTGTTTGCAAAATCAAGTTGTAACAAAGCGTCGAGCGTCATGCTCATTGTTCCGTTCGTGAAAAGGTGACGCTTTAGATCGGCTCCATCCTTTGTTACAAGTAAATTTTCTAGTATATAGGTAAACTCACCTTTAGGGAAATCAATTAGGTACAGACCCACAGCTTTTTGTTGTCCCTGAATTAAATAAAAACGTTCGTGTACCCTTATTTGTGGCCAGTAGTAATCTGCTCTTTCTTTCAAAATCTTTCCTCTTTTCTTCCGCTAAAACATAAAAGAACGTTATTTCATGCACGGTATTATTGAAATTATTGCATTTATTAAGTTAGGGATATTATTATGATTTATTTTTAAGCTTTTGGTAAGAAATAAAAAAAAAATGTTTTTGCGGATTTGTAAAATCATCCCCCAAAATAGGCGATGATTTTAAGATTCACATGATTATTGAAATTTTATTAATGTATACCTACCTCTTTTTAAGAGATTTAAGGAATTAGAAATTTAGTCAAACTCGTATATTGAGGTATTATTTATTTTAGTATTTATTTCATTTAAATCGGCCCATCCGCATAAAAATTATTCCAATTTGAAGATACAAAATAACTTAGCTAATATGCAGGTAATACGTGGTCTATGGCGGCGCTAGAGTATTTCAAATAAATATTAATATTAATTAATATTATTTATAAGTTAGACATTTAAAATCATAAAAACCTGTTTAAAAAAAATTTAAAAGATCATTTGCATTTATTATCTGTCTGTCTGATACCTTTTCACTCTATAACGGCTGAATGGATTTGGATATTAGGATACTATTTATCCTGGTAGCACGTTCCCGTGGGATAATTTCGGACATCCACGCGAGCGAAGCCGCGGGTAGAAGCTATATTATTATATAATAGTTTGTAGATCGTACACTGAAAAACATTAAGTTTTGGCCTCTTTTGTCATCTTTGGTTATAATAAAAATAAATAAATATAGTTAGGTGACTGTTAATAAGAAATCCCGTGTGGACAATCTACTGTTATAGTAAATAATTTTAGAGATACCTGTTCGTCAGGAATAATCTGTAAGAATGCATCAGTCAGTGCATCAGTGTTGTGCCATTAGGTGGTACTTATATGCAGAAACGCAGGCGTTCATTAATTTACTAAAAACGAAAAACTTCGCAACAATGGGAAATTACTACTGAAGGCTGCGGGTGTCCACCTCAGGACAACCACGGATCTACATTTTTAAAAGAGGGTGCAGAGAAATGTGCCGCCCTCTGGGTAATTTTTTTCACCAAATAATATACTACGATTTTTTTAAATTGTTATTCAAGTAAATAATTCTAAATGTTTATTCTTCTCGACTTTTTTTCAGCGTAATCGTCTATTGCAATGTCATAATCGAGATTGTTGGCGATTTCGCTCTCAATTGATAATATTGCCGATCCCGACAAGCGCTCTTAGGACAATGTGGAACGCAAATAATCCTTGATTAGCTTCATTTTGCTGAAGCTTCTTTCGCATGTAAGTAGCAGAAGTTGTAGGTAGGTTTGCATACATTCTAAGAGATATGCTAAAATCCTTTTTACATATAACTTCTAATAAAGAAACAGGTTCTAATTGAGAAATATTTACATATAAAAGTGGCCCGGTTTCTTTAAAAACTTCAGGTTCGGAAATGAGTTCGTCTGAATTCAAGTCCATGTCATATTGAAAAGCCAAATGGAGTCCATGTTTTTCCTAATCATTTAGGCCTGCATTCCTCCTACGCTAGTGTTGGTCGCCTACGTTGGTCGCGCGTACGAATATACATTGTTTTAGATATAGCACCACACTGCGACGCTGACGGCAGCGGCGCGTACGTTGCTACGACTGGTACGCGACCGACATCAGCGTAGGAGGAATTCAGGCCTTATGCTCGCTTTTTGGTCGCTTATATTTTCATTTCGCTCTATGTGAGTGTTACGTCTGTGCGCGAAGCACACGCACTTTGTCGCACACGACACTCGCCTGACGAGAACTTCTGAACGACCAAAAAGTTTTAAGACCTACGTATCAGACTGCCAATTGTAGAACAAAAATTCTCAGCACTGAAGTTTTAATGTCATAATTATGAGGTTTTTTTTTTTTAATGGTTCATTGGCAAAGGAAATTTCGGATACAGTGTAAAATGCCGTGCCAGGCGGTGCCTACGGATTTTGTATTTTACATTTTCTGAATTTATTTTGAGGAAAACCTGGCTGGTGGCTGGCCGCCCCTAATCTTTGCACCCCCTAGATCCAAGCCTGCCTCAGGACGAACTGCTTCTCACACGAACAACTGTACGTCGCTTGCTCCCGCGTCACCAGCCCTGACTCACTTCATATTTTGACTGCTGAGACTAAAACAACTAACGTAGAAAGTAAAAAAAAAAAAAAGTGGCTGTTATTTTTGTATATTACGGTGTCTTACGACTTCCACGCGAACGAAGTCGAGGGAATAGCTACGAGTAAGGATATAACAGTTGTTAATGTTTCTGAAAAAACTATCAATTCAGTGTTGTTACAAGCAGCCCATCATCTGATTTGATTAGCGCGATTAGATATAAATATAGTTATAGGTATAATTCCACTGCGGATATTTGCTATTTATTAATTACATTACTAATCATGACTTGTGTTACCTCTTCTTGATACGCGATTCATAATATTATTATCTACTCCAATAGGTAGGTATGTTAGATTTTGATTGCTGGGTTGTCGAGGTCAGATAGGAAGTCGCTCCATGTAAAATACTGATATTCAGCTGCATCCGGTTACATTACACACATGTCCAGTCACTGGACGATTACTGACAAATGCGTGCACTGACTGGACAGGTCCACTCAATCTGTGTGGTTTTTCCTCAAAAGACCATTTCAGACAAATCTACATGGTCTTCATATGATTTGACCAAGATTATGTCTGGACTTTAAAAGAGACTGTGACCTCTGAGTTTGTTTCGGCCTTTCTTCTCAGAGTAGTCAGATAGGAAACGCCGACCTCATCTAGTTTTAAAATATGATTGACGTGTAAAAGTGTTTGTACTCGTACAAACCTATTTACAGAAATAAAATCATTTACCATTTCATTTATCATTCATTGGAATCCGAGCCCAACATAGTTCGGAACAGGCCAGGTATATGATGATGAGGTATGTTGGATTTTAATCCCTTGGTTGAACAGGAAAACTTAATCGTTCTTAGATCCAGTTGAAAATCAGGATTTGGTGCTTACATGCAACCTCTGCGTGTCCGGGAAAAGATAATGGAAGAAATACAAGACAAACATTGATATAAAGTTTAAGCTTAGAATACAAAACAAGTAGGCGTCAAGTTTGGCAGACAAGCCAAGTCACAGGACAAAAAAAATGAATTAGGTACAAGCAAAACGATTTATTTTTATTATGGAACTTATACGACAAACTGTGTTTAATTTACGCGTCCCCTGTGTGAGCTTGTAAACCGTTCACAGTATGGAACTCAAGGCGTTCTTTTATATTCGGTACCTCAATCCGCAATCTGCTTAGCTTTTTCCCAATAACAATGGGGGGGGGGGGGGGTAGCTTCCAGTCTAACCGAATGCAGCGGACTACCAGTATTTTACATAGAGCGACTGCCTACTTGACCTCCACAACCCAGTTACTGGGTTACACGATAAGATCTTGCTAAGACTGGTTGTCAGACTTTTGGGCTTCTGACTACACGTAACGACTGTCAAAGATCTATGACAGCTGGGACGAATGGCTTAACGTGCTTGCCGAGGGGTGGCACGGAGGGGTATCGGTATGTAATGGATGGTCATCTATCCACGAACCGACCGCGGCAAGCGTAGCTTACCCTTCCATCGACCCGTGCGGCTGTTATCATTAACCACGAGTGTATTCGAGTACCTAGAACAAAAAAAAGTAATAAAAAGGCAAAGGATGCATGCAACACTAAAGTAAACAAAAAAAAAAGAAAGAACACGATAAAACAAATCAGGCATTTAACAAAAATAAACCTTTCATGTATGCAGTAATATGTAAAGTGTAGATGATATCTTGCATAATGTTAGGTCTCAATGACACGCACTCATATCACCAGTCACATATCAATCTATATAATATAAATAATTAATATATTTTATTTTTAATTTCGATCCTAAGAAATGAAAATGTTTTAATTTTCTTTCGTTTTAGGTATCACTTGTAATTTCCACATTGTAGATTTAGTGACTTAGATACGTTTAGGGTCAGTTTAATATTATATAGCCATGCGGTGACAGAGTTTTCAGTATTTCGCTGGGTTTTGGCCACTGACCTCTAATATACAAGTAGAGGTCAGTGGTTTTGACCCAATTACTTCCATAGGACGTGGATCAACGGAATAAGAGCAATGTAGTCGGCTGGAGCCGAAATTGTATCATATTGAAAGATAGCTCAAAAAACCAGAAAATTCGTAAATTTTCTTGAATACAACTTTAGTGAAAAACAGCGAGCTAAGTTTATTCAGATACCTACACCTAGTAAAAAGTTTGAGGTTCATGTTCATATTTCAAATATTGAATATAGAATATATATTTATTTGCTTTAAAACAAGGTACATTAAGGTCTTATAAATATAATTATGATCTTAGTTGTTTCGCCATGGTCTGGCCTTAGAATACAGAGGACTGGCATACTAATATTAAAAAAAAAACGACACTTTCATTTGTTAAAATTATTATTCTAACATGTCAAATAACGCTGGTATTATCTTAGCAATAATAAAATCATTAATATAGGTACCTTATGAAAACTCAGTAACCATATTTATCTGTTTTTTTTTTTAACTGACTTCACCAAGGTATAATAATGATTACATAGGTATTATACAATTAAACTAAATATTAATAGTATGTACATCTAAATACAAATAAATAAAATAAAAGAAGAAAGAATGAAAAGAATCATAGGGCATCAAAAAATTCGTCCACATCGCTGTCGACAGGAAAAGTGCCCAAAAGGCTGGCAGCATTGCCACGTTGTATGGCGATGCTAATTCTTTGGCCAAAAAATAGGCCAGCCCTCTGGTCACGTGAAGAGTCGACCAATCGCTTAGCGATGTCTCCAAAAACCAAGTGGGCACTCGGACCCCAGGGCCCTAGTGTTTCAACCCCAAACGGCTCGAACACATAACTCCCAGTAAGATTCGAATATTTTCGCCGTTTGAGGTTTTCTGCACCTGCAGCAGCCGCCCCAGCACAGCCCGCCGTGCTAGGAAGATGGGATGGCATAAGGGTGTCGACAAACGTTGCATCCCACACCAAAGGCCTGCCTAACTTCCAGGGAATTATGGTCATTCCATCTGGTCTCTTCCCATCGTCACGCCCTCAACAAGTCGGAGGCCATGGTGTTTCATGGTCCCCGGCGGGCGCCACCGTCCGGATCCCACATTGTGGTGGGAGGGGTACGAATCGCTGTCGAGCCCACCATGAAGTACCTGGGCTTGGTGCTCGACAGTCGGTGGGATTTCGGCCCCCACTTCCGGCGGCTGGCGCCCAAGTTGTTGGGCGCGGCTGGGGCGCTGTCAACGCTACTTCCCAATCTGGGGGGCCCGAGCGCCGCTTGTAGGCGGCTCTACGTAGGGATCGTGCGATCGATGGCCCTTTACGGGGCCCCGATCTGGGCGGCTGACCTGACGGCCGGCAGCATTGCTGTTCTGCGAAAGCCGCAGAGAGCGATGGCCGTCAGAGTCATAAGGGGGTACCGCACGATTTCCTACGAGGCGGCTTGTGCACTGGCCGGATCCCCGCCCTGGGACCTGGAGGCGAAGGTGCTCGCGTCACTGTACCGGTGGCGCGAGGAATGGCAGGCGCGGGGCGAGCGACCGATGCAGCGACATATGGAGCAGCGTCGGTCGCAGCTCCGCGAGGTCCTGGTGGCGGAATGGCGGGACAGGCTCTCACGCCCTACCGCCGGCCTCGTCACTATCGAGGCGATCCGGCCGGTGCTCGACCTCTGGCTCGGGAGGAGGCACGGCTCCCTGTCGTTTCGGGTGACGCAGGTGCTCTCGGGGCATGGTTGTTTCGGGAAGTACCTGTGTCGCATAAACAGGGAGCCGGACGCCCGGTGTCACCACTGCGTCGACTGTCGGGAGGACACGGCGCGGCATACGCTGGCAGAGTGTGCCGCTTGGGAGGAGCCGCGCCGTGCCCTCATCTCAGGAGTAGGCAGTGACCTGTCGCTGCCGGCCGTAGTGAATGCTATGGTCGGCGGCGACGAGTCCTGGGACGCGGTGGTATCCTTCTGCGAAACAGTTATCTCACAGAAGGAGGCTGCGGAAAGGGAGCGAGAGATCTCATCCTCTCACCCGGCCCGCAGCAGGCGCACCGGGCGTCGGCGGAGGGCGGACAACGCCCTCTTCCAGCCCCCCTAAATGGGTCCAGGGACGACGGACTTGGGGACGTCCGTCGCCCCCCATACATCAGGACCCGAGGCGGCGGCGCGTAGTGTTCCACGCGCGCCCCTCTTAGACGTCGCGGGGGGAGTCAAACACCTCACTCCCCCCGCTCGCCCGGACGGGGCCCGCAGAGGCGGGCCGGCACCAGTCGGGGGTTGCGGAAGATTCGTATGTTCCCGCGACCCCCGGCGCAGGTGTGAGATGGAACACCGGGGTGGTTTTTAGTCAGTAAGAGTCTGACAGACCCCTCCGCCCCCCCAGGGCGGGGGACATCCATGAGGATTTTCCACCCCGGATAAAAAAAAAAAAAAAAAAAAAATGGTGTCCGAGGCAGTCGACAGCTTCACCGCATTGGCAGCGATGCGGAGCCCCGCAAGGAGTGCCCAGACGCGGACAAGTAGCGAGCCGGAAAGTAGTGTCACCCAACATAGTACCTATGTTGGGCGACGGTAGCGCCTGAAGCCAGAGGCCCGACTCCCATTCTCCCACAGCCAGCAGACGAGCACGCTCAGCAGTATTGGAGGACGTATTGATAAGTTTATACCGTACCAACCTGCAGAGCGGCTCATCCCATTGTCTCTGGGAAGATGGGTTCACGGGCCGATCTGTATCTGGGCAAACCGCTGTCCAGGCGTTCACCGCATCAGTCAAGCACGGCACTTCAGAGTCAACCAGGGAGGGGGCTAAAATTTTCCTGGTTAACTTTTCGGTGCTGTGAACAGAGGACAGGAACGCCGGTAAGCTAATACTGGTAATTTTGCGGACGCCGAGGCCACCAAAACGGATGGGTAGTGTGGCTTGAAGCCACGCTCGGTCGTCCAAGGCCACGTTTAAAATGGATGTTACTGTGCTGCGAATAATTTGGTCAATTTTGTCCAACAGATGTGGCTGCTTCCATAAAGGGGAGGAACGTAGAAAATATATAAAATTTGGACCAAAACAACAGTATCTAATCAGGGTGAATGCCGAATGTAAATTAATTTTGGAAAGTCTGTCCGAAATTTCGTTGAAGTTTTTGATTTTTTCGTCGATGAAAGAATAAAAACTGTCTTCTAAAATTGGGGACCCTAGGAGGTGCAGTGAAGTTTTTTCTAGAATGTTGATTTGTGGGGCTATTGCATTAAATTTCTCTATGGTCAATTCTCTGTCGGTAATGTCAGAAAGGTAAATTTCACATTTTGAGGGGTTAAGGTCCAAGCCAATAGATTTAAATTGCTGTTTGAGCAGTTGTAGGTCTTTCAAAACGGTGTCTACATCACCTCCTAGCGTTCCATCATCTAAATACCACACGTTAAATTTTGAATTTAGTTTTTGGATAATTGGGTGAATAGCCAAGCTGAAAATGACTGGCCCGAGAGGGTCACCTTGTTGGCATCCTACTGCAGATTCCAAAACATTGTCCTTGTATAATAATTTGGAAGGGTACCTGTAACATTGCCACAAAAAACCATAAATTTCGGGTAGTTTTTTTTGACTTCAGCCAACAAAGTGTCCCTGTTTACAGAGTTAAAGGCATTCTTCACGTCAACCTTGAGGATGACCTCACCTTTGTTGGAGTTTAAAAAGGTGGAAAGGGCATGTACGGCAGCCTCACAGCCCCCTTTCGAGCCAAAACCAAGCTGTAGGGGCTGAAACTTAGCTGTAAGCGATTCGCTATACAGCTTACAGCAAATTTTGGCTGCCGTACGCCTGTATGTGCACCCAACAGCGATGGGACGAATGCCGCCGTCCCTCTTGCGCAGGGCACATAGGTTGGTCCCATACAAGACGTCGACGACGGCCTCGTTCACACCGCCGGAGAGCATGAGGTTAATCAGAGCCGCAAGCTCCTTCAAAAGCGACTCACCAGCTTCCCCGGCGCCTGAACTCAGTAGATCTTTTAAATGTTGTAGAGTCAGGCCGTCGAGGCCGCCGGCGGAACCACTTCGAAAAGAGCTCACGGCTGCAATCAACTGGGGGGCCGAAACGTTTAGGAAGGTTGAATTAACATTGGGAGGGTCGGGTGGGTCGGGAAAGGTGAGACCATCCGCAGGCGCTGGGTGTTTACTCTCTAGAGCTGTTAGCGTTTCTGGAGAGTAAGGCGCCACCACATCGCTGACTGAACAGTATCCTGGCCGCGCCCTTGATGTCACCTTCACTTAATTTGGATTCCACATGTGAACATAAGCCTTTTTGTGATTGGTTGTAAAATTTTGGTAATTTTGGATCTAAAATTAGGGTCGAATTGTTACAATTGTCTTTAATTTGGTTAGTTAGTGTTTTTTTGGGTGTCAAATTTTTTTGCACATGTAGAATCCTATAAGGGAAGGTAAGTAATTGCTCCCAGGCACTTTGTGAGTTCTCCTGGGTCACAAGACGGAGACATCGCGCCAAATTTAACGCAACCAACCGTCTCGCGCCCCGGGGAACTCTCTTTAAAACCGGGGTTGAATTTTTGAATTTTGTTAGTGTTTGCCACAAGGTTTGGTCTGGAGGTGTTGATGTTGGGAATGCAGCTGGGGGGCACAATGGTACACTATGTGATCTGTGGATCTTTCCATAGTGTATCCTCAGCCCCCGTTCGCCTTTAAAAAAGCGTGCCTGTGAGCAATACGGGCATCTGACCAGCTGGACATCGAGCGATGTGACTGGTTGACTGGCACTGTTTCCGGCGTCGCAACTGCCGTCATTGATCATATATTAAACTTACCTATCAAAATTAATATAACCTAACTATAACACATGCACTAAAAACAAACACATAAAAAAAAATAAACGACACAACCAATTTATCTGTTACTTTTTTATCATTAGATTCTTTCACACTATAAAAACAATTACCAATAACCCATTTATGTAGTTTGTATTTAAAGTGTTTATGAGGAAGTTCCCTTATTTCTTTTGGAATATTGTTGAACATTTTAATTGCTGTGATAAAGCTATATTTATGGCCTAGTGTACTTTGATGTGAAGGAATTCTTAACCGTTTTAGGTCTCGACGGGTATATTTTGAATCTTGCATTCAAAATATTCCCGTCAAGACTAAACACAAGATATAAAAAAATTTGAGTGCACTTTTATAAATTTTAAATTTAATTGTAATTTAAGAACGGCGGAGTAATTGCGTAACACACTAATAGCTTTCATTTTGACAGTTCAACAACATTTATTGCGCTATTTACGTTGTTGAGCGAACAAATTTTTCGAACTAATGAAGCAGTGGATTAGTAATATCCTTCAAAATGATTCAGATTCTGATTGATAGTGTGTTAACGCCATTAAGGTGCCGCTCCCGAATTTATGCAGTAGACACCGTATGATTTATCTCACTTTTTGTTGTTTTTTCCCTTCAAGCAAAAACGCGGTGTTTGTTTCTGAGTTTTTGATTTCCCAATGGGATATTGAGCGGTCCACGTTTCTATTATCTGCTAGCTTTTGTCTATGATGGATGGCAGATATTACAAAACTCAAAAAGAATGTATTGCTTTTGGGAGTGGCTAGGAATTAATGCAACGAATAAAAATCCACTATTAACTTTCCTCATCTTTCAAAACATTCAAGCAAATACCGATGCTAAAATATTTTCGCCTAGACAGGACATAAATTAAATTTTAAACCTCCCTTTATAAGCAATTTTAGCTATACAAGTATTTAAATAAGGACTAACCAGGTTATTTAATTTAATAAGTATTTGATTCTACTGAACAATGTGTGAGGCACGTTCGGGTATTTTCCTAACTTCATAATATACTCCACTATGTTAATAAGATAATTTTAGCGACCCGCAGTAGGTACAGTTTACGTGATCCTATGCAAACAGCCAGTTCCTAAATGTTTATTATTCTGACTAGCAACTTATCTATTATGAGTACATAGTGTGCGTTATCGTCTTGAAGGAATTTTTGAGCACTTACGATAATTGCGTAACGCACTCACAATCTCAACGCTACTTATGTTGATAATCAAAAATATTCATTGTTTTAGTTACGTTGTCGAGCAGACAAATTTTCCAAATATATGAAGCATTGGATTACGTGAATTTCCTGCAAAGTGCTTCCGATTATGATAGAATGTCATCATCTCCCAACTATGTTTGGGTCGGCTTATAACCGGATACAGTTGAATGAATGCAGCTACAGCCGAATGCAATGAATGCAGCTGCAGGTTGTCTTTAAAAGATCGCTTTTAGCGATAAGACCCCATTGTGACGCCCCTTGTAAATTTTCTACATTTATGTATATCTGTAATTTGGATGGAAAGAGTGTTCTATCGATATATCTAAACACCAGTATTTTACATTGTCTATCTGACCTCTACAACCCAGTTACTTGGTAGTACGTTACCCCTTTTTAGAACACAAAACAGTGGAAATCTGGATATTCTTGTGTATTAAATGTTTTGGTTGGGTACATCATTTTAAATACCCAATAATAATCATAATCAACATTTCATTCAGAATCACGTCCATATTTGTTAGTAACAATGTAAACTTATGAAACTAATGTTAGTAACAATAATTATTCTAAGCTGCGTGAGGCACGCCGATCCTGGAGAATGGCTACTTGATTGCGTGCAGTTGTATCCACCGCCCCAAGATCGGAGAGTCCCTTCTAAGAATGGTGTACACGCACGGTGATGCCTGCGAATTAACTAATTTTTATGTTATTTAATAATATTTAGTTATAATTATATCTAATTGGTTGTATAAGTAGTTGCTTTATATTCTAAGTACCTACTGTATTATTATTATTTATTTAAGATGGGTTTGCTCTTGACTCTAGTCTAGGTCAGAGATGACAGAGACAAAGTCGACGATGGAGTGAGCTTACCCACAAGAAGCCTCTTCACTCTCACTTTGAAGAGATTTTGACTAATTGTTTTTTTTGTTGTTTTTTGCTGTTTGTTTAATTTTATTTTGTTACCTGTAGTACCAGTAAATAAACCTGACTTTGTAACCGTACGTCCTATTCGGGTAACCACTGAGAATCAGCGCTGTGCTGTGGGTCACAGCATCATGCTGAGTGTAAGCCTTCTCGTCATGACGTGCAGCTGCTGACTATTTGCTGTGTTTCTGTGACAAATATACCTATTTTTCTTTCATTCATAAAAGAAAGAAAGAAAATACATTTATTTGCGGTAAACATGACGCAGATAAAACACACAAATACAAAAAAGAACGAGTTGGGCGAAAATGTACGTCACATCCACGCAAAACGGCAATCGCTCAGCATAATGCTACGACCCTATGCGAGACAGAGCCCCAGCTCTGGCTTTCAGTGACAGCCGGCGTTGACGTGATGACGTCAACCAGTGCAGCATACGAAAATTAAAAATAACAAAAAAAAAAAAAAAAAAATACGACGACGACTTTCGTTGTAAGACTGGATTGTGATAGAATGTGTGTAACGTCATTGGGGTGCTGGTCTGTTTGTTCCGTTCCCACAGACAAACCGTGAAAACGGTTGTGCGGGGCATAGTGTCGTAAGTTAAGATTTTTAACAAACTTTGTTTTTAATAAATAAATAATAATAATCATAATACTTATTCGGTTTTCATCCATCCGAACGTAAGCGGTTGACGATGTAGAACCTACAAACTCTATACCTAACCTACTTACTAGGTTCTATCTTATGCTGATTCTTTTAGCTGCTTAAAGGTCTCTTTATAACTGTGCTTGTTCTCTCATAACAAGATTTTTATTCATTTGCGTTCGTAGTGTTTTCAGTTACAAATGAGTAATGCATTTGTTTGTATCTTTGTAGGTACTTTCTCCTCCTCTTCTTTTTCTCTTTATTCATATTTTCCCTTCTTATGGAAATTCAAATAAGTCCAAAATACTACTTAACAGTTAAATTCTGGAAATTCAAACTAATTTCAGCTCATAAGAACAAGGCATGACAATAACCCTTTTAGTAGCATTGTACAATTCTCTGGGAGGAAAAGACGGTTAATTACGAATTTACGAGTAGTTATAAAACGATTTAACGTTTCTGACGGGTTTCTGCGGTGACATATCTAGGAGACGGGATACATTTTAATTAATAGCTGCAGTCACATCAATTTTATATTTTATACTTACGGTGTAGAAAAAAAGTAACATTTGCTAAGGTTACTTACTTCTAACAACACTATTTATTTATTTGAAACACAAAATAAGCCTACAGTAAATGAACACAAAAACCCGTAAGGTGTTAAATTAAAGAGAAAGAAAAACTTATAGTAGAATATAAAAATAAAGATTTTAATTTTTTTTAACTTAAAGAAGACAACAGTATTCTTTCTAATATATTAAATAGAATAGAAATAACAATGATAGTTATTGATTACAATAAAGAATGTACTTTTCTGAAATATATAGGTATTTCTATGGTGCTCTTAATTAATATTCAATTTAAGTATGTAAAGTTTAGACATTAATGGATTAGACATTTAGTTATTCCCGGAAACAGTTTAGGTATATGGCCTGCTACACAATAATTAAAATAGAACCTTGTTTTAAAAAAAATGTGATTATATTTTAACATTTTAAACAGTCATGAAGGTAATTCGTGAATTGATTGAGGGTTATGGGCACCTGTCCCTCCGCCGACGACTCTGTTTGTCTCGCTGAAAAAACGTACAAAAGAATGTAGGTAAAAGAGATAGGTATAGGCGAGTATTCGTTTGTCACAGCAACAAAAACTATCAAGGAGAGTACTCGCTCAGCGACGCACAAAACGTGAGTCTCTCAGCGAGTGTTATGATGGCGGGCATAACACTCGCTGAGAGACTCACGTTTTGTATGTACAGTCACCAAAAGTGATTAGTAACCAGGGTCGTCGGATATAGTTGAAGTTTAGTAAGAAACCTATGGATGTGTTCGAATAAAATTTAACTTAATTAATATAAAACAAACAGTTAATTTATCACATTAAATTTCATCCGCAAACAGCCATCGGTTTCTTACTAAATTTCAACTATATCCGACGACCCTGGTTACTTATCTGTTTTGGTGACAGAGCACTGATGTCCATAATTACCCTTCAACCCGGAACACAACAAGTCTGCATGGCGGCAGGAATAAGTATGGTGACAGTATAGTAGACCGCACGTCGTTGGTAACAGCTGGTCAGCGCAGTACGGAGTTTCAATCGAATGCGAGGCCAGCTTATTCTGGTTTGGTTACCACTGACGTGCGGTTTACTGTACGTTCTTCTCCAGACGAGCGCTTTCACTGAGAGCACTAGTACTAATAATTCCTGATATTAATTTAGTTTTTTTACGAACAGGTGATTATAGACAACGCGTACAACATCCCTGATTTGGACTCTCCGGTCCGGATGGTGAACCCTTCCACTGAGCTGCTGATAGCGTTGTCTCCTGAACGAACGTACACTACTGCCGGAATTAGGTCTTTTAGTCCAGAACAAAGACAATGTTATTATAATGATGAGGTATGTGATCATGTGATATTTTAATGGATTTCCCTCTTAAAATAGCTACAGAACGAAAACAATTAAAAGTAATTTTCGAAGCTCATGCGGGATAAGGGCCCCTTACCTCTTACCATTTTTGGTCTACTGTGATTTTGGGCCAATCCTTACATAGGGACGACTCTAGCTCGACTTACGTTCCCAGTCTGGGTATACCACGTTCATAGCCGTTTCCAGTCATTTAAGTAGCCTCTAAGTTATTTTTATTGCCATCAGATATGCGCTGGATGTGACCAGCTCAGTTCCTCTGTAATTCTGCAGCTGTGTAGCCAGGTTCAGCTATTTATCTACTGGAACGACATATAGAGTTCCATATCTCGTTGTGGCAATCGACATTAAATCTTTTACCTGGGTTTCATAGCTTCAACATTGCTTTAGGTAACAACGGTTCAGCAGGAGATAGAGTGTGCAAACGCACAAACAACGCGCTCAATTACAAAAATCAGGTGTCCACCATATCAGGGACATCAGGTTTATATATCCTTAATCTCATTTGTCTTTCGATTGATCTATTAAGACAATATTTTTGACAATAAGATTACCGCGATTAATTTATCTGTAAGGAAGTCAATTCGTCATTGAAGCACATATAACAGATACGGAGCCTTGGCGATCTACATATCTCCCATATATTCATCAAATTATATAAAAATTTAGGCATCAATTCTACTTGTAATTAATTACTGACTGCAGTTTCTTATTATTTCTATTACGTAGTGGCGTCATTACGAGCTGTTTCATATCAGTGGCTACTCGAATATTATAACATTGTTCTCATCTCTTCTCCTTTTTTTTTGGGTGGGAAATCATCAAATGGCCTCGCCCGCTCTGGGCGGAGCGGAAGGGTGTGTCAGACTCTTACTGACTAAAACCTACCTGTGTTCCTTCAGTTGCCTGTGCGCCAGGGTCACGGTAACTCTTTCGAACAATCCGCGAGTGTAGCGATACCTACGTTCTCTGCCTCCGCGATAACTTTACATGCAATCCTCCAGACCGTATTTCGGCCATGGCGGCCGTTCTCAACGGAGACTAGCGTTCGGCGCGGGAGATATTATACTGCACAAGTGTATGCGCAGACACTGTTGTACTTTCTCTTCCCTCACTCTCATAGTCCCATGGGACTGCAATCCGACACGACCGGAAGGGAGATCAGGCGCAGGACCAACAGCTTAAAGTATTTTCCGAGGCACGGGGGCGTGGCACACCGCCAACTTCCAAAATGTCGGGCTGTTACTAAGAAATTAACTAGTAACCAATTAACCGGTAATTTTAATATGTAAATAAAAGCGCTGAGCAGACGATGGTCAATTTGGCCACGACGATAGAACATAATGAATTGCATACAATAACGTACACGGAGGACCAAACGATCGTCTGCTGAGCGTCAAATATGTAATCTTATGTCTTGCCTAGTCTTCATAGTATTGGCAAAATGATGTGATTGATCATTCTAGCATTCTAGCTGCTGGAATGCTGCTTTGCTTGCCGGCAATTCTTCAAAAAAATATTTTGTAAGCTACTAGTGCCTTTTTTAAATAAAGTATCAAAAAGAAAATATTTAGACAAATTAGCAATTCAGGGACAGTATTTTTTTCAAAAGTTGGTTTGACTACACCAGTACAGGTGATTTGAACATAATTAGGTATAGGTGACTTAGATATTATGCTCTTAGCAACCATATCATATTATATTCTGCCAAACCAATATACTTCTTAACTATAATATTTGCAATACTAAAGAGATCTTAGAACAACATTGGACAAAATCCGGAAATCCGTCAAATATACTTACAGATAATTATTATTTACTTACGAGTATTCTTTGTACACAAATAAGTAGCAACAAGTCTAACAGTACTCGTAGTTACCTAATTGTACGAGTAGGTACATTCAGTACATGTAGCACCTATGTAGAAAGGCGAGGTCAACTCAAACAAAAAGCAGTTTCTTTTCCGAACCATACCTTAGCATACCTAAGGGGTACTACACATTCTCTCTCGTCCGGCCCTGGTTCAAGCTATGGTACGGAGCGAGAGTGCAAGGGAAGCCGTGACCTCCTTCTGCGAAGCAGTAATGCTCGCGAAGGAGTAGGCGGAACACGTGAGGGAGAGGCAATCTTTGCGCCCCCACGCCCTAGTCGCCGCAAGAGACGCCCTGGGCGTCGGGAATCAATAGCCGATTCTCGGCCACCGCAGGCGCGGGCTTGTGGACGGCGAGCAATGGGTAGCTGGCCGTCCGGTATGGACCAGACCCGGGTCGGTCGCACGTTGTGTTCCACGCGCGTCTCAAAGAGATGTCAGGATCCGCTAGGGCCGATGCCTGCCAGGGTCACGGCTTTGTCCAAAAGGGTTACCGTGGCCATGGCACACAGGTAACTGAAGGAACACGGGTGGGTTTTAGTCAGTAAAAGTCTGACACGCGTTCCCGCTCCGCCCAGAGCGGGAGAAGTTATTCGATGATTTCCCATCCTAAAGAAAGGGGTGCTACACATTGGTTCCGATCGGCACATTCGATTCGGCAGGACTTGTTGAACAACAAAGCCGACCCGAAGCAATTACCACACATATTTGGCTTTCATTCGGCTCGTGCCGATCGGCAACATCGTTCGAGATAGACCTTCGCTTAATGATGTGTGGGTCGGCTCGACTTAATTCGAGCTTAGCCAAGCGGCTTTTTCCGAACATCTACATACATAATAATATATTCGACTTTGCCGCCCGGCTGTGCCAAATCATGCCATCCCAAAAATTTGTGCAGTAAGATCTTTTACACTTCACGTCACCAGAGGGTAGGCAATACCAGCCAGCCAGCAGCTATTGTCAGCTAAATGCGGCCCGCCTTTTAGGCACGGAAGATCCTGTTTTGAAGTACCTTAAGTTTTTTTTGCATTACAATTTTATACTGTTTTGCATGTAATGATTTCAGGTCAAAGTTGGTAAATTTCGTCAATACTCCTTCCATAACTGCATGGCGTATCAAAAGGTGCAATGGTTGAAGAAAGTTTGTGATTGTATACCTCTGTCTTTTCCCAGAGAAGGTAATGTGTCCTATTTATAAATGTAATAAGTCCTGTTGTTTTACGTACAACTTATACTCTCTTATTCTAATTAACTTACTTTTCTTTATATTTGCACTTATTTCTGTAACTAATAAACCTATTTATATATTTTTTCTTTCTGTGCCCTAGTGATAGATTGTGATATTTTAGTATAGGTTATTATATCTCGAATGTCATTTGAAGACTTAACTATAATAACATGACCCCTACAAAACAAAAAAACAAAAAATCTATTAGATATTTACTTACGAGTACTTGGATCCAATAGTTTTCGTCACTCTTCAGTATGAGTTGGTACCTAGAGATTTTTCAGTGATACTTTTCAAAAGTTGTGCTAGTTAATTTAACATATAACACAAACACATTACGAGGTATATAATTATATTCGGTTATTAAGAGAAAGGGTCACAAATTCACAACAGGCATTTAAACAATGTAGGTAACTCGCGTGTCCCAGCTCGAGTGTATTGTTACTTCAGGGACTTGAACTACACGAATCTTCAATTTAGGTGTGGTTCAGTACGAGAATGAATGGTCATAGTAGTTTATAATTAGGTAAATAGGTAATTCACCTTAAGAGTTAAAAAACTTGTTTCAATAAATGACCCTCTAAAAACTTTTTGGGCTTTCAATGATGTACTTACGCTTTGTAGGATTCCGTATGGCCGAATGAATAAAACGGAACCTTTAAAGGATCTCTCGTGTGTCTGTCTGTCCGTCTGTCACAGCCAATTTGCTCCGAGTCTAATGGACCGATTAAGTTGTTTGATACACATGAATTTTTGAGACCCAAAAACGGACGTGTAACGAAAACAAATTAATTTTGAATATGGGGTTCACTTTCGGGAAACAGAGAAGAAAATTAAAAGAAAAAGTTTTGCAAACTGTACTGTGTGATTTATCCAATGAAAGGGCTTCCTATGAGGGTCCAGAATTTATTTCTTATAAATAGTTTTAAAGTTATTTATGAAAATAGATAAAAATATACCATTCCCCTCCCCCCCTCCTTATCTCCGAAACAGTGGTTTCAGTTTTCAAATTTTAGATTACAGGAAAACCTATGAAAAATCTATGGTCTTAAAATAAAATGGTAAATCTCTCAATATTGTGCGTACAAACTTACATTTTCTGTTGGAATGACCCCGACCAAATGGGTTAGGTTAGTTTAGGTTAGAACTGTGACTCACCACGCACGAGTCGAGTTGGTACCAGTAACTAAAAATATACTTGTGTTAGGAAGTTCCGCTCTTCCACTAGTTACAGCTTACAGTATAAGCTTTTAAATAGACATTCAATTTTATTAGGTATTAGGAAAAAAGTGATATAAATCAAAAATATGAAGAAAAACAGAAACAACGTAATCATTAATTATAGACGCGCTGTCGTGTGGAGGTGTGTATGTGTGTGTGTGTGTGTGTCCGCGTGTGTGTGTGTGTGTCCGCGTGCGTGTGTGTGTGTGTGTGTGTGTGTACGGCTGAGCGTGTGTGAGCGTATGTGTGTTTAACGATAGTATAGGTATAAATATCATAATTATGATGTATGTTAATAATTAATTAAGCGAGGGGGAAATATTCTCAGAAGATATTTTACCGGAATTGTTAGTATTTATAAGCTTATCGTTTCGACTATATTCGCAATATCATCATAAGTTTTGGATTTTAGACATTTAGTCAGAGCATTTATACAGTCTCGAAATGAAAGTAAGTAAATATTTAATTCCTAGTTTATCACGTTATCTAAGTGAGAGGATTGCCTACCGTATTGTCTCTTAGCAAAAGTTGATTTAACAGGAACGTTGGGGATCATGTATTTCCTTCTCTCTTGTCGAGTCGTGGGATCGAAAGAGTGTAATTTTTTTAAATTTCTTTTCCAAATTCGTATTTATAATATTAGTTAGGATGATCAATAATTTTATTTCTGTAAGTAGGTTTGTACACGTCCTAAATAAATTATATTTTAAAACTAGATGAGTTCGATGATTCCTTTAACTCACTACTCTGAGAAGAATGTCTTAAACAAACTGCCTCCGAGTTTGTTTAAGACTTTCTTCTCAGAGTAGTGAGTCACAGTCTCTTTTAACGTCCAGACATAATCTTGGTAAAATCGTGTGAGGACCATGTAGATTGGTGTCTGAAATGGTCGTTTGATTAAATAGCCACACTGATTTGTGTGGACCTGTCCATGTCAGTTCAGGCAATTCAAATTTGTGTTTTTTTTTAATAATTTGGAGAACTAGGATAATTTAGGCTAAGTAAAATACTAACACTATATGGATCCCTTGGTCTGAAATAAAAGTTTTGATTTGATTTGATTTGATAAAGTTTTCGAACCGTCGGAATATCAGAACGTTGGTAAAGACTTTCAGTTGGGAATCTAAAGGGCTTAAATAGCATAACTTTTAATAGTGATCTCTGAGCTCTCTCTTGTTCTAAGTATTTAGTTTTTGTTTCCCCTCCCTAGATTGGTAAACAATACGCTAGCACCGACTGTGCCAGTGATGTGTAAAACAAAAGGTTTCTAGTAGTGACGTAACGCAATGCTTTAATGTCCAGATAAGTTTCCGTGTTCTTTTCATAATTAATTCAGTATGTAAGTGCCAAGACAAACGTTGGTCGATCATTATTAAATAAAACATATTTAATAAAAGAATTATAAAAATAATTATAATTATTATTATATCTAAAGTAACTAAGCTAAGGCACCCCGACCGACGGTTAGGTTAGGGCAACCGCGCTAGCCCAGGACTTGGTGGTGCAGGTCATGGCCGAGTGGTTGGTGAACGTAGCGGTGGTCGCCGAGCCCTACTCAATCCCTGGCAGCTGGCTGGGTGACGAGGACGGCTTGGTGGCACTAGCGGCGCGGTCTTCCACAGACTCCCCTCCCCTCTCGCTATTAGAGAAGGGACCGGGATACGTGGCTGCCGCGTGGGGAGAATTAGCCCTTGTGGGCGTCTATTTCTCCCCAAACCGCCCTCTTCAGGACTTCGAGAACTATCTCGGAGTCCTGGCCGCCGTGGTCGGCAGGGCGGCGCCGCGTCAGGTCTCCGTACTGGGAGACCTGAATGCCAAGTCGGTGAACTGGGGTAGCCCGGCCACCGACGCTCGCGGGCGGGCAGTGGAGATGTGGGCAGCCTCCTCTGGACTCTCCCTCTTGAATAGAGGAAGCGTCCAGACATGCGTGCGGCGGCAGGGTGGCTCAATAGTGGACGTCACTTTCGCCACCCCTGCGTTGGCCGCGCGCGTGTTAAACTGGCGGGTGGACCTGGTGGAGACTATGTCGGACCACCGCTACGTACGGTTCGATATCTCCACCGGTGGCCCCGGAGAGACGCGGCCCCTCTCGGGGCGATCGCCGTTCCCGCGGTGGGCTCTCACCCGCCTGGACAGGGAGGCAGCAGGGGAGGCGGCGTTCATCCAGGATTGGTTTTCGCCGCCTTCCGCCGGCCTGGATGTGGATACCGTGGCGGGGCGCCTGAGGGGGTCTCTGACCGAGGTATGCAACTCTAGCATGCCTCGGTCTCGCCGACCACTACCCAGGCGCGCCGTGTACTGGTGGTCGGTGGAGTTGGCGGGGCTACGAGCAGCGTGTGTGGAGGCAAGAAGGGCCTACACGCGAAGCCGGCGGCGGCGTCGACGAGCTCACGCCAACGAGGACCACCTCTATGAGGTGTATGTGGAGGCAAAAATGGTCCTCGATAGGGCCATCGCCGCCGCCAGAGACTCGGCGAGAGCGGAGATGCTGGAGGGTCTCGACAGAGACCCCTACGGGAGACCTTATAAGGCGGCGCGCAACAAATTGCGCCCCTTTGGTCCCCCAGTGGCCGAGACCCTGGAGCCCTCATTCCTGGATGGGGTGGTTCAGTCCCTATTCCCGTGCAGGGACAACTTCACCCCACCAGTGATGGGCGCACCGCTAGGGATAGCTCCGCCAGCTGAGGAAGAAGAGGAGGCCCCCCCTGTCACGGAGTTGGAACTCCGCGCGGCGATTGTCCACATCCGCGCCAAGAAGACGGCTCCGGGCCCCGACGGTGTTCCGGCAAGAGTGGTGGCGATCGCTGCCACTCAAATGGAGGAGAGGTTTCGGGACCTCTTCAGCGCATGTCTTGCGTGTGGGAGGTTTCCGAAACCGTGGAAGGAGGGGCAGTTGTGCCTCCTTCGCAAGGAGGGCCGCCCGGCGGACTCCCCCTCGGCATTCCGGCCCATCGTTCTGCTCGATGAGGTCGGCAAAATGTTCGAGGGGATAATCGCTGGCCGCCTAAACAGCCACCTGCGGAGTATCGGGCCGGACTTGTCGGACGCTCAGTTCGGTTTTCGGGCTGAGCGCTCCACGGTGGACGCGCTGGCTCGCCTCAAGGGCCAGGTGAAGGGGGCGATGGAGGCGAGGGACGGATTGTTGGCTGTGTCATTCGATATAGCCAATGCCTTCAACTCCGTTCCCCACTCCACCATCCTAGAGGCACTCCGATTCCACGGAGTGCCCCTATACATGCGTCGTCTGCTGGCCAGCTACCTAGAGGATCGGACGATCGTCCTCGTTAATAGGGCTGGCCAAGTCCGGCGGTACGCCGTCGAAGCCGGCGTTCCGCAGGGGTCAGTCATAGGACCTGTCCTCTGGAACATCGCCTATGATTGGCTCTTGCGGGGAACTCTCCTTCGGGGCACGAGTGTCATCTGCTATGCGGATGACACTCTCCTCACCGCCCGGGGGGGGAGTTTTAGGGAGGCGGCCAATCTGGCCTCGGCGGGTGGATCCTTGGTCGCGGGGAGGATCCGCCGCCTAGGTTTAACGGTGGCGCTGCACAAGACCGAGGCCGTGTTCTTCCACGGGCCTCGGCGGCGCCCCCCACCTGATGCCCACATTTTCGTGGAGGGCATCAGAATTGAGGTGAAGGCCCAGATGAAATATCTGGGCCTTGTACTCGACAGCAGGTGGCGCTTCGGTCCGCATTTTAGCGGGCTGTCGTCGCGCCTGCTGAAGGCCGCAGGCGCGCTCTCGTGGCTGCTACCCAACTTGGGGAGGCCCAGCGCGCGATGCCGGCAACTTTACGCCGGCATCTTGAGGAGTATGGCCCTTTACGGGGCTCCTATCTGGGAGGACTCCCTCCAAAGGAGGGAAAACGCCGCCGCCTTGCGGGCGCCCCAAAGGGCCATAGCCCAGCGGGCGGCGCGGGCCTACCGCACAGTGGGCTTCGCGGCAGCATGTGCTCTGGCCAGCACCCCTCCTTGGGAACTCGAGGCGTGGGTGCTCGCCAGAGTATATGAATGGACGGCGGGGCGGAGAGCGGGAGGAGAACGCCCAGCCCCGGAAGAGCGGGAGGCCGTCCGGCGGGAGGCGAGGGATGCCATCGTCCTCCATTGGACGGGGGAGCTCGCCACCGCAGCTTTTGGCCGCCGAACCCTAGACGCGATTGGGCCAGTGTTGCGAGACTGGCTCGAGCGGTCGCATGGGTTCCTCTCGTTCCGTCTGGTGCAGGTGCTGTCCGGACACGGTTGCTTCGGATCGTACCTGCACCGGATAGGACGGGAGGAGACGCCGTCGTGCCACGACTGTGGCGCGGTGGACGACACGGCGCAGCACACCCTCGAGGTGTGCCCGTCGTGGTCCGAGACGTGCCGCAGTCTCATCGCGGTGATCGGACCGGACCTCTCACTTCCCGGCTTGGTTAATGCCATGCTGCAGGATGAGAGGTCCTGGGCGGCAGTCGCCTCCTTCTGCGAACACGTCATGTCCCAGAAGGAGGCGGCTGAGCGCGCGCGGGAGGACGATCCTCACGCGGCGTCGCTCCGAAGGCGGAGGAGGGGTCGAAGAAGACGTCAGTTTGATAGTCATCTCCGACTCCTCCCAGGTGGAGGCCAGCAGGCAGCGGGTGCGGGGGCGCCCTTGCCTGTATTGCACAGGCCTCCACCAGTGTCGGACGGGAATGGCCAGGTGTTCCCGGCCATTCCCGTAGCCCCCCAAGCTGGGGGGAATGCGGGGCCCGCCAGCTAGGCGGGCACGCGCCGGGAGGGTTGTGGATGCAAAGGCTGAGCCGGATTCCCATGGCCTTCCCATCACGGCGATGTGGGAACACCGCTGAGTTTTAGTGGGTATACTGTCATTCCGACAGGAGTCCCACATATCCCGTCTCGTCCCCCCACGAGCGGGAATGCATAAAGCATTTCTCAGCGAAAAAAAAAAAAAAAAAAGGGCAACCGCGCTACTTCCAAGTTGGTCGCAGTGACTTGGCTATTAAGTATTTTTAGGACAACAAAGTGGGAATTATTTGAGGCTCACAAAAAGAGGCACGTTTATTCTAATACAGAACACTAAAAAAAAAAAAAAACAACTGGAATTATTTGAGGTTCGATTAAATACATGCCATATTTATTATTTTTCAGAATTTTACCGGATTTGTAATTTCAAGGACATGGACTGCTTAGATACTATTTTCAGTAAGCATAATTACCTATTGTAGTAGGTACCTACTTGTTATTCTTACTATGTCAATGTATAATGCATTCCTATTTAATTTATTACAGACGAAGAAGAAAATGGTAATAATACTACAGAGGAAAGGAACTATCTCCCATGTTTTCCGGAGTGTGAACATTACGACTATCCTCTGGAGGTCGCTTTAGGTAACCTGGCAGATAACATCTTTGTCAACGGACTTCCATTCTTGTAAGTTTATTGGTTTATTAGCGACCCGCCCTTGCTTCTCAAGGTTTTTACGACTTGATAAAAACTTCGAGATTTCTTTATTATATGTCAGTTTAATATAAATGTATTTTACACATCAACCGTCCGGAATAAATTCTCTAAATGGTGGTAAAAATCCGCATGAAAATTCTTTGCGTAGTTTAGTGAACAACGTGGTCACAGACAGGCAAGAAAAACGAAGTTAATTTATAATAATGTATGGATGCAGGACGTCATGCACCTACGAACTCTTACTTGTGCAATTTATTTTATCAGTGCTCTTAAAACGGTCAAGGTAAACAGCGTGAGAAAAAAGGCATAAAAAAATATATGTTTATTTCAATTACAAAGGGGCATTTCGATACATGTTATTGGAGATCACCTTTTAAGCAAGGAATTGCTTGTGTTGGGAGACGCCGAGCTTCAACTTATCATTAACTTTTACAATATTGAAATGAAGACAATGGTGCCGATTCTCTTGTACACTGAACTAAACTAACTAAACTATCACTAAAATTCCTTACTTTTGGCTATGAGAATCTTAGAGCTATTCTGCAATAAAATAACTCTAAATTTAAAAATCATTTTGACGCAACTAAAATTTAATTTGACAATCGCGACTCCACATGGTACCTACTTGTTTACCCTACCACGTGATCTTATTTTAGAGCCGGAGGCGCGCATGGGTGGCAGCTTCAGCGTGTTATATATGGAATTTTTCACTTTTTGTACGGAATATATTTAAAAAAAAATACCTTCGTGTAGAGTTATATGGGTTTACGGGTTACGTAAAGGGGGTCGAAATTTTCATTATTTTTGCGATAGGACACACCGTTTTCGAGATATAAGCAAAATTAAAAAAAAAAAACAGTACTGTTTTTGCCCCTGAAGTCGAGGTGTTGTGGTGAATCTTAGTTCATGACAACTAATTTTATTCCACACCTTTTTAATCGCGATTAAATATAGCCAGATTTAGTTAAGACAACCAAAATTTTAGGTTAAAAACGTCAAATTCAGAATAGCAAAATTGCCATTTTCACTAAACTAATTATTCAGTACCATCTTAGTGCTGTCAAACTAAAATATAGTTAAGTTGTGTCACTTTAGTCTATTTCAGAATGAGAAATCGTCTTTTGACAAGACTAAACAAAATTTTAGTGAGTTGTAGTCTAGTTTAGAGAATTTAGTGACAAGAGAATCGGCACCAATGTAAACATGCAAAACTAAAAATAATGGGTAACTTAAAATTATACGAACAACCAAACCTGTCCAAATCAAATCTACCAACCCGGATAAGGTCGCGTTGGATTACGGCCCATTTCCTCTCACAGCAAGGAGACCTGTGTCACAGGAGCTAGAATAATATAGTGTCTGGTTGTTAAACCGACTCCCATCAACTGAAATAAATTTAGGATGATTTACTCAGGTTTTTGACCTTACGTGTGAGTATGGTATTGGATAAAACTAGGTACGGCCCTTCTCAAAACTTGACTTGCAAACCCTGACAACTGTTCCTGTGTGGAACTGCTGAACGCTGTTACGTCAGTGTGGGTCTCTGGTCTAATATTATTTCACACATGCCTTGCGTACTATAGAAGAAGAAAAATTGGCTTTTTACGCTTTTTTTGTAGGATTATATTAACCAGGAACTAGTAAAATGCTGGTTCATCATAATTCGTTAATTGATTTTTATTTTTATTTATAATTAACGGAGCCGATCACCCGACAGACGTTGTCCTGTCCAAATTTTAATATATCATACAAAAATCCTATATAAAAAAAACCACTTCAGTCTTTCAGTTTTCCCCCTATAAACCTTATTCGGATAATAATGAGGAAAATAAAAATAAAACAAATCTGTCCAGCCATTCACTTGTGATGCGCCATCCAACGAACAGCATTTCATTTTTATTTTCAACACACTTGCTTGTAAAGTGACTCTAATGCCTACGCATTTAGGTTCATAATTCAGCTTATTATGCACTCGTGTTTTTTACTTTGCATTGCCACACTAGTGATTTTACTTTACATTTTTATTTTTTCAAACTCCGCAAAGAGCTTTAATGTATAAAAACAATGAAAATTTTTGTGAATAAATAAACTATTTAGGTTACATAATTATTATGATCATCATGATCTTAAAATGTATCATCATTTCATTAAATTATATATTTTTCACTATATATTAACCTCAATTTGCGTATTTAAAACATTATTTTGTGTTTATTATATTTTTAATATAGGTTGTTTAGCGGTTTTGCCAGTGACTTTAATTTACACCTGCACGCTGCATCGTTAGCGCGGCGCGCGAAAATCACAAAACCAGCGCGCCATTTTGCATAAATATTTGTTAACGTTTTCGTTGTGTGGTTAATTGGTTTCAAAAATGTCGACTTCACGTAGGGAAGAAGAGCAATAGCTAGATTTGCCCCGCTGGAAATACTAATCGAGGCAGGGCCACAGCCCATTTACAACATTCATCCAACTCCTATGAAAATATTTCATCATCGCCGACAATTACCCAAGAAAATGAAAATAACGAAATTATTAATAATACCAATACCATAACACAAACAATAACGATGCCAACAAAAACTGTTCGGTATCATTTTGAGAATTGTGCTTTCACTAATTGTTTCCAATAATTAAAAGTTAATAACAATACAAGTCAGTTTTTTTCCTCGCAAGTGTGTTGAACAACGTCGTATTAAACGCGTGTGCATTGATCATTAGACACTCGGCAACATAGCACACTTGTATCATAATGTACTATTTTATAGGTGTTTCTATGGCTAGTATGAGTTCTCTTAATTCAACGTCCCTTTAAATCAGTGGTTCCCTACCTTTTTTTGACCAGGGACAAGTTTGATTTCATTATTTTTAGCAGGGATCACGAGATTAAAAAATAAACTGTATCAATCTAAAAATAAACTTTAATCGAAAAGTTTAACATAAGTAATCGTAAAATTCAAAAGTAACATTAATAAACAAAACACTTATTTTTTTTGTACATAATTCAGTATGCACCAATGAGATTTTTAAGCTTGCATCTTCTGTACAAGTTCTTAAATTCTTGGGGTAATGTTTTGCTCAAAGCTACACGCATAGCATCACTTACTTTCAATCGATTCCTGGAATTGTTTTTAATTATCAGTAAAGCAGAAAATCCTTGTTCGCATATATAAGTTGTGGAGAAAAGCATAAGATAGCGCAAACTGATTTCTCGAATTTTAGTGTATGTAATTGCTTTTATAACACCAAAACTGCTCCAAAGAATCAGATTCAAACGCGTCCTTACAGTTTCTCATCAATTTGTTTGAAATTGTGCGCGGGCCATATTTTAGCTTTTGCGGATCATGTTGGGAACCACTACTTTGTATAAACCTTTCCATCTTTGGGGTAAGCCATGCTCTCAGTAAGTCCTATCAACATCTGGAAGGTCACATCAGTCGCTCATGTAATTGGTTATTTTTAAAATCTCGTCTAGACTTTGTTACAAACTATGCTGTAGATTTTCATTATGTCTTCGATATTGCATGATCATATTATTAGAAATCTTGTTTTATTCCAGTGATGATGTCAATATAAAAAATCGATCTCTATTGAATGTTTTCTTCAACGACTTGGTATCCACCAGATATAGACGTGACGTATATTTGAACTGGCAAAATATTCTCGGTGAGTATTCAGGACGGATTTATATTTATATAATACAAGCTGACCCGACAGACGTTGTCCTGTCTTAACTATGAATGTCATATGTCGTTTAGTTTTAGTTTTGACTATTGACTAAAACTAAAACTATTGACTCATTTATCAACCGATCCATCTGTGATAAACGATATTTGCAGCGCGCATTCTGTCAATCGCTGACAGTTATTTCAAACAACTGACAGTTATGTAAAATTAATATTGGCGTTAAGTTTTCTTAAATTTTGTAACGTTCCGATCAACTTCCTTATTTTTTTATTTCATAAGATCCTATTCCTGACAAAAAGGAACAAAACAAAAAAAAAAAACGTGAAATCGGTCCAGCCGTTCACGCGTGATGGCGTGACCAAGGGGAATAGGGATTCATTTTTATATATATATAGATATAAAAATCTCGAGAAAATTCGAAATTGGCCAAGCCGTTTCGGAGGAGTTCGATAACAAACACTGTGATTTGTTATCGAACTCCTCCGAAACGGCTTGGCCAATTTTTATGATTTTTTTTGCGTATATTTGATAGGTCTGGGAATAGGTCGTAAAGTATATTTCTTACCGCTATATATGATTGTGCGGCATTATTACGTATAGGTCTATGTAACATATTATATCTTGAAAGGGCAATATTGCATTTTTTTTTCAGAAATAAAATTATATGTTGGTACAAAATAACAACTTACATCTAATTAATTAACTAACAAACTATTAAAATAATAATATAATAACCTAACCTCACTAAAACTATCAAAAAACTAAAATATGGCAAAGCAAAATTCCTCGGCAAAAAAAAAATCGTTCTTGTAATAAATTACATTATCAAAGTCAAATACCTACTTGTTACTGTTATTGTTGTATAGTTTCTGAATAAGACGGCCCTTTTTAGTATGAATCATTAATTTTTGTTTGTTCCTAATGTATCATAGTTGGATTTCGTGAGCTCTTGATATAATGACGCAGACAATATTTGACAATTAAATAAAATCAAATACATCGACCGAACACCCGACATCGTGTGAAAACCTGGGGGCCAAGTCTACTAATTTACAAACGTCACAATGGTCTCTGCATTGTGAGTTTTTGACAGATTTGCCATACAAAACCTGTCAA
The DNA here is from genome assembly GCA_916610205.1 of Griposia aprilina. NCBI lineage: Eukaryota > Metazoa > Arthropoda > Insecta > Lepidoptera > Noctuidae > Griposia > Griposia aprilina. The sequence continues at coordinate 10,833,984 of OU744283.1, forward strand.
AAACTAACAATGCAGAGACCATTCTGACGTTTGTAAATTAGTAGACTTGGCCCCCTGGACTAAGATAAGTCTGAAATCGCTAACCCGTTTTGAGCAAGCGTGGTGATCAATGCTTGTGCCTTCTTTGTATGAGAAGAGGCCCATCCCCTGACGTAGGACAATAATAGGCTGGTATTGTTTTAATAAAATATATGAATTCGCTTTCACTAAAGTTTAGATAAGAAGTGAACGGTAGAGAATACACTACATAAACACGAGGCATACAAATCATTCAATTAAGGCGGTACCCCGGCCAAACCTTGCCATAGAGCGTTATTCAGAGGCTATTAACTCATTTACCATGGGTAATAAACTACATCTAAAAGCACATTATTAATGTTCGATATCCTATCATCACATTGCACGTTCTTATTTGTTTTTATGTGTTATAAATAAATTTAAAATCTCCTTGTAAAAAAAGACTAAAATTATTGATTGCATGCATCTTTTGCTAAAGGTGACGTTCTATTAATTTGAGGATTACACTAATGGATAGATAATTTAAAAATCTAAATAATTCACGTTTTATTTGATTTTAAAACTTCGCTTGTCTTTTTTTATTCAAATAATTTCATTTTTTTTGTGAATTCTATGATAAATGAGCATGCGCAGGGAGCGAGACAAAGAGAGACTCAGCGACGGGACAGAGAAGGACCGAACGCTCAAGGTCGTTTGGTCGGAGAAGCGCCTTAAATAATGTTGTTATTGCGATTTGTCTCATTTTATTGCGTTTTCAGCTGCGTTCGGCGGACTTCTGAGTCTCATGCTCGGGTTCACCTTAATATCCGGTTTCGACCTGATACTGTTCTTTACGATCCGAGTGGCTTACGACTCTTGTAGCAACGACACTGGTAAGCAGCAGAACAAAATATACGTGAACGAATATAATACCAAGAAGAGGTGGATGGACAATGCTATTATCAATCCGATCAATCCGAAGGATCTTGAAAAATATAAAATTGATTATTTTGAACCTCGCAGATATTAAACGCTTTGTGATTTTCAAATATCTATCTAAGTGTAAAAAGACTCATCACGTAGTCGGTAGACAACGGGATGCTGTACATCAAATTAAGTAACATTGAGCGATAATTATTGCTGGGAAATGACTTTTGTTTTTCGTGTGAATAATCGCTGGTTACGGCAACGCGCAATGTAACGCAAAACATTGTGTTCATACCCATGAACACAATGTTTTGCGTTACATTGCGCGCTTGCACCCGTACAGGAGTTGTGGGGGTATTTTAAGTTAAGTTACAACATTTAAAACTTGTTTTCGTGATAAAAATAGGAACTTTGGTCTTCAATATCTCCGTAACAAAGGTTCCCAGGTATGGTCCAGTAAAAAATATTATCACAATGACGGAGAGAAGAAGTGACGGCTTCGTTAAGCGTCTTTGTACACCTATTAAGACTCCAATAGAATATCCTTTATTGCTGCTATCTCTACAATATACCTCCTGGGACCATACCCGTATACCTGGGGACATACCTACAATATTGAGAAAATATATACAGAGTGGTGACGACATAACGACATTAAATGAAAATACGAACCCCCCTAGTTAATCAAAACACTTTAAAATTATCAAATTAGATATTACACTAAAATTAAAATAAAAAAAAACAAACAAACTAAATGCAACAGCCTTTATAGTATTGTTTACTAACCTCATCTGACCAGTAGGCACTACACTTACGTGTAGTGTAAATAAATAGTGTGTGTAGTAGGCGCCATTTATTTGGCGGTCTCTTTTGTGCGTAAAGTTTAATTCATGTAGGTAACAATAATCTAAAAAAAATGGTGCGCTAAACAAACTCCAGCAAAAACCCTAGATGTATTTCTCTCCTTTTCTTGCACAATAAATCGTCCGAATGCGGAAGTGATTACGAACTATTTTTGCCTACACTTATTTGGCCTTGACAAAAATGTCGAATTGACAACGTAGCTATCTTCTCAGTTTACTAAATGAATAGTGCGCTTCAACAAACTTTGTTCGCTTATGTTATTATGAATTTTTTCGTTATGGTTATTAGATCTAAATTCAATCAGCAATACAATACAATATTGTATTATTATTGAGTAGCGAGCCGCACATTGTATTTGGTTGTGTTTTACGCATGTAGGTAAAAGAAATTGTTTTGATGAGAATGACCTAACGAACTTGCGTGGCGAACTCGTAATGTATTCACATCATGTTTTAAAATAGATAAAGTAAAAAAAAAACCTGCGGCTATACCGTTGATTATAATTTGATAATTTTTGGTATACGTACCACTAAGGCGATACCCCGTATGTGGTTTCAATTAATGTCGTATTATCCCCACCAGTCTGTATAAAAAGAATATTATAACATGGATAGTACGAACAATCGAACCCTGTAGAGTGATTAGGAATCTCTCAGCATTGCGTTTAATCAAATACTTAGGCACATAAGATATATCACTTTTAGAAATGGTAAGTTTGAAAATGCACTAAATGCGTGTGTGTTATATTTAAGTAAAGGAGAATGGCGAGAGTGCATGTAATTTGGGACCCATCGTTAGAGGTAGCGTATATTATGGAAACTTATGAATAATTTTAATTATTCATAAGTTTCCATAATATCTTCTGGTTCTTTAGAACTGCATAAGACTAACAAAAAAGCAAATGGCAAGTAGTTTAAAGAAGTTGGGAGAAAAAAGATATGAAAGGTAGAAGATTATAACCTAAAATAATCTGAAATTACTTCGGGCATGGTATTATTTAATAGTAAAATAACTTATTTATAGGTTCATATTTACTTAAAGTCGCACTTATATCCCGTAGGGGTAGGCAGATACTACAAAACACCACCTGCTACGATTCTTACAGACTTTTTCTTCGTCCACTTCATACATCTGGGTCATAAACGCACGTTGCAAAGTACTACGCACCTGACTTTTTTAAGGACATTACCAATATTGTCATTGTGTCCTTCTAGGGTGTCCTCTCCTGGCCTATAAAAATGGTGCCGAATCAGACTAAGGTTCCCTTTGCATACTGCAGTGGACGAGTGGCATCGTATTTTCGGCAATAACTAGGTATACTTAATGCTGGTTTTTGTCTTCACTCAAACTCGTATACCTACGTGTATCTACGTTGCCATTTAATTGATGGTTCATAAAACTTCCAGCATGCGTCTGCATCATCTGCATTAGGGCACTCTATAATTACCTTAATATCAAAACTATACAATATTGTTAGGCTAGCATTACTTATCCAGAAACTGGATTGTGGTCAGAATAAACCAAGCTGTAAGAAGCATAGGTAACAGATAAAGTAGTTTTATCAGCATCATCCTCCTGCCCGTCCTTTCATTTAACCAAGAGGTTTGTTAAATTAAAAAAAAAAAAACTTGTTTATTCACTTTATAATTACATATAAAATATTCAAGAGATACAATCGTTGTACATAATTACTCGTATTTCTTATAGTAAAAAATACAATTTCTTCTATATGTGCGGCACTAAATGTTGAAATCCATTTTCAGTTCCATGTTTTCAATACCGTATAAAACACAAAATAATTTATATATTTTGACGGTCTGTTTACACTGTGGGTACTTTTCATGTTTCGTTTTATATGTTTTTAGTTTATTTATCAAGATGTAAGTACAAAAGAAGGAAAACCGCCAAGCGAAAACGTACTTAGGTGTAAGAAGGTAAATCATTACTGTAGATTGGAATGTATCAATGTAATTCACGCCAAACGATGCGTTCGGAAACTGCACCATGACTTATTTTTAATAAATTAAAATCATTAATAACTTTTAATTCCCATCTCCTAGTGACTCAATATTTTTGTATAGAACTCTTATAAACTTGTTATTATAATTAATATAAACTAGCCCGTGAATGCCGCTCTGTTAATTTTTAAATAACGTGGGTACAATCTCGCCAGCCTTACATTTTTGTTTATCACAAAATTAAATGCAAGAACTTTCCTGTTTAAATAAGAACGAAAGTACTTACTTAGTAATTGATTACAATATAAGTAGGCTAATAGACTAATAAGCAATTTAACTCTAATATAATAGAGTCAATTTGCACTTTTGCATAATTCCGTAGCACTTTCTTAGGGTCTGATAATTGATGAAAACACTTTGTTAGCGTGTTACATGAACTCGTATAGCACAGCAGTGTTACTAAATTACTCGTTATAAGTGATTAAAAGTGCTGGCAGGGATATAGTCTCGCAGGTCAAACACGCGCGCAGACTCATCTACGCGCACTTTATTATTCATTCACTAGATAACTACCTCAAGTGGTTTAGTTGTCTTATTTAGCCCACGAACTATGTCCGTGTTGTCTAGCTACGGTATTGGCTCGACATTCACATGTCGGATGAGTCTGTGTTCGTGGGCTTCAGCACATTTTTGGATGATGCTGGTGACGATTAAATGCAAGTAAAATTATGTATAATTCGTAATCCCATAGAGGTATGAGGAACAGGGTGTAAAGTTCACTCATACCTCGATAGAAAAGGGAGAGTCCTCCAACCAGACAGGTGTCGTGTCTGGTGGGCAACTGCCCGACGATCACAGAGTACTTTATACTATCGACGATTGATGTCGGGACGTTGTATTATGCTAGTTGCGCGGTAAACTCTGCATGCGCGATGCAGGATTTGCGTGACGTCAGTGTGACGCGTAGCTCGCATGTGGCGATGTACTTAGATGCCGCTACAATCTTACTACCATGGTCATAATCATGTCAACATTTAATAAAGTGAATAATTAAAGTGACTTTTTGTTTGAATTGTATCATTTATTACCTACTTCGTTGGTCTAGTGGTCGCAAGCGCTACTGTTGTGCATGAGTTTTGTGTTCGGTGTGCAAAGTGTTGTTGGGTTTTTCCATGTGGAACTTCTTAGTAGCAGCCCGGAGTCTGGATTTTGTGCCCGGTTGATGGGAAAAGGCTCTATTACATGGGATTTAAACTTAACTGGCGAAATGTGGGTGTACAGTAGGTACACCTCTGCCTGATCTTTCGGGGAATAAAGGCGTGATGTTATGTATCATTAAGTTACATAGTAAGTACATACCTATTCTTGTTTTCACAAAAGTGGCCTTTATCAGAGCCATATTACTAACTACTTAGATACCTACATCATAATGAGACTGCAAATGTGTGGACATACTTTTTCTGTAACCTGTCAGCTATACCCGAGTCGTTTTAGCATGGCAATGGCGGTCATTGACCCACCTGCATTATCTAGCATTCTTTATTTCAAAAACTGAAATATCGTCCTGAACCATTACCGATCAAAAATCTTTAAAAAAAGAAACTATACATAGTTTATTGTTTGGGAAAGGTCAATGACCGCTATTGCCATGCTAAAGCAACTCTGGTATAGCCATGGGGCCAAAGATACTTGCCGTAGAACTGATTGCCGTTGGGGTATGTGTTCTTGAGTGGAGACCGCGAATCAGCAAACAGGACGTCCTCAGTCGGGGCCTTCGATCAATACTATTATTGATAGAAGGTCGGGGGTGAAACGACGATCTTCGTAGGGTGCTTGTTAGCAGCTGGATGAGATTGGCCGAGAATAAAGATGAAAGGCATGCGATTGGAAAGGCCGACCAACAGTGGACAGATGTAAGCTGATGATGATGGTCAAAGTGTTTTTGGGTTTCTCGTAAGGAAGTAGCACCCCAGAGTCTGAATTTTCGCCTGGTTTATGACTTAAGGCTTTCCTCGGGACCTAAACATATCTCGCAAAATGTAGGTATATTTACTACACATAGACCCCTACATAGTCCTTTGGTGAATTCATACCAGCGTGTTGTAATCCATACTAATATTATAAATGCGAAAGTAACTCCTGTCTATTACCTTTTATGGGCCTTAACAGCTGAACGGATTTTGATGAAATTTAACACACAGGTAGTATATTATTCCCGTGGGATAATTTCCAGCTGCTATGCCGCGACATAAAAATAGTAGTAGGTACTATATAATGTATAGTTTACTATACAACTTATACTCCCAACTAGTGACCACCTGTCCATGATTCCCGCTAGTGCAATGTAGGTACTATACGAGGAGCAGTGGTGGCCCAGTGGTATCGGCCGCGACTTACGAGTTGTAGGTCGTGGGTTCGAACCCAGGCGCTTTACTTAGTGTAAATAATTTCATCACCACTGCTCTCAAAAACGGTGAAGGAAAACATCGTGAGGAAACCGGCATGTCCTAGAACCAAAAATTCGAAGACATGTGACATCTACCAACCCGCACTGGGCCCGCGTGGTGGATTACAACCCATTCCCTCTCAAAGAGAGGAGGCCTGAGTCCCAGCAGTGGGAACATAATAGGCTGATTATGAATGTAGGTACTGATATAGCGACACGCCCGACTTTTCCAAACATCTAACCTCTCGGAAATGATCACTTTTCTTGAATGCTGGTGAACACCGCATCAAGATCCGTGGCGTAGTTTAAACGAACAACCGCGGTCATACAGACAGACACGAAAAGTGACTTTAATTTAAACTGCGGGGCTGAAGTGGGACAAGACGGGTCACACCTATAGGGTGCATCCAGACAGATGGGCCAGGATGGTCACACAGTGGGTGCCTGAAAACGCAGGCGTGACGATTTTGGTCTCGTTCCTAACCGATTGGACGGAGAAGGCACAGTATAAAGAAAAGTGGAAAAATATGAGAGAGACCTTTGCCCAGCAGTGACACAAAACGGGTAAAATGAAAAAAAATATAGAAGGGTATTTGCGTAAGCGCTCAAAACCTATTGAGTGCTTACGTAAGCAAGATAAAAATAAGACGAGTGTTGTGTAAGTCGATGTTTTCCTTATAGATTGCACGGTTCCGCCCCATCATTGCATTGTTTTGATTTGTTCTATGTACTATTATTTTATGAAAATTCATGAGTGGTATTTTTTTACTATAATTTTATAATTACTCGTAAAATAATAATCTGTAGTCGTCATTTATTTTCGTTGCTTGTTTAGATACACATATCAAAAGTGCTACTTACGTACTTTTAATAAATTTCGTCTTTCGAATTTCGATCTAAAGATGAAAATCTTCTGTCAAGTCGTATGCCTATATACTTCTGCAACGGGTTTGAGGCCAAATCAGTAAGATTGGAATTCCCATAATCATGAAATAGATCTACACATACGAAAACGTTTTACTTAATCAATCTTATAAGAATTTTTTTATGTACCTTTTTCCTAGACAATTTGATGTGTGTATTTAGTATTTTTCTATTTATGTAAGTGTCTATTACGGTTTAAGACATTTATTTCTCAAAAAGAATAGATACAATTCACTTATCAGGAGAAATACACGTGTTACACATATTAAAATGTCTTTTTAATTACATCCCTTTAACATCTACATAAGTTTAATTAAGATAAAGTTACTGGAACCTCATAAAACAATAGAATTGAACAAGTTAATCACCTCCTATTCAAAATGAAACTCTAGTAAGTAAGTTACAGCAGAGCTATCCCCAAGAAATAAACATAAATTGCCTATAACAGCGAATATTACATTTAATTTAAGTAAATTGAGAACATAAATATCAAATATAGGTAAATACTTAGCTCCTTCCTAAAATCAGAATATCCTGCACTATAAATTCTATTTTCTTGGTTGATCCGGTGAGATTACAAAAATTAACTGCCTAACAATTCTCCCGGCAAAAACTCAACACCTCGTTATTCATTCTTCACAATCAATTCTGAAGCCTGATTGGTTCGTGGTGGTGGCGCGTTAATGTCTTCTCCCTATTGGTTGACGCCCGACGTTAGTACCGCAAAGATCCACTGGTGGCCGCACCTTTGCGTTGACGGCTACCGCGCTGTGCTGCTACGCGTTCTGCCATCTAGCGCTTAATGTGTGGAATATACTTACACACAAGTTAATCTTAATACTAAATATACAAGAACCTACGAAGAACAGCAGGTACTCGCAAATCTATTAAGTAGTAGATGCAAAACAAAAAACATTTTTGTGGGTAACAAGTGTGCTATTACATATCGTTTCTGGATGGCAAGTCAATAGCAATTACACATTGTTATGCACACTGTCAATATTTTTAATTTCTTAATGTTTCAAATGGTAAGATCGATTAGTACCTAAACGTATTGTGAGTATTTTAAATAAGTAGTATTAATTTTGTAGAAGAAATAACACTTGACTTTACAAATAGGTGTATATATCTATTAATCTGTTATATGTAGTATAGTGTATCTTCAGTCTCTATTCTTTTATCCGTTCTTTGCTGCCTCATTTGCCCCAGACTCACTGACGCTGCTGTGCCATTCGCGGCGCGTCGGCTCTCAGTTGTGGGGCCTGTGAAAAGCCTAAACGGACACATTACTTTTTTTTTTTCACATCTATCTTTGAATCTTAAGGCCTTAGAATAATAACGCATAGAAGCCGCGTCTAGAACAAAACACGACCGATATCGTGTGTCCATTTAATTTTCTTTGTGTGCGTGAGCCGAATGTGTCTAGGTTCCTCAAACGCACACAAATACAGTTTTCAATGATACCATTACCTGGCCGTTACCCACAAAAAAATGGGAAATCGCACTAAGTAGTATGTTGCTGGATCAAATCAAGACAAGTATTTTATAATAACAGGAACTGGATAAGACGAAGATGAATTTGCATATAATAAAACATATTTTTACGGAAGATAAAAAATTCAATTTATTTAAAAATAAAAGGAAATAAATGAACCATTAATCACATGAAGAGTGGGATATCGTTCAATGCGTTTAGAATGCTTGATGTGTGATGTGTTATAATAATATTGTCGGCATATATTAATCGCTGACATGTAAAAAAAGTATGTATGAGAAAATTACAAAAATCAAAAACATTTTAATCAATAATATTGTAATCTTTATTTTACCACTTTTCGAACCAGCAGTTTATGCTTATCATTTAGAAACCTTGCAGTTGCAACTGCTTCCTAAAGAGTTTTCGCTTTGACTCAACGCCTCTTATAGTTTTACTCTTTTTGAGATATAACAAAAATTACCTAAAGCCAACTTAGTTTCTCGAAACTGGCAAAATGTGATATGGTATTCAATAGCATAGGTTGTAGATAAATATCAAAAATAATTATTTTTGATAAACAAACGTTAGAACAATATTGAAAGCAATGTGGGTATTTTTTCCTCACAAATAGCAACACTGTATTGTGATAAGTTAGGTCATTAGAATTTTTATTTGATGATCGATTTACGTGAAAATTGTGTATAAAATGTAAGTACTTACTTGTGAAATGTAATTTTATCACATTATTTTTGTTTTCCTGAAGTGCTATGACATCCTTTCACGCTACAAACTCATTTTAAATTATTTACTCGCGGGCTGTGTTCGACGGAACGTGACCGTACAGTACTGACAGCTCGCCGAGAGAGGTAAGCCACTAATGGCTCGGTTGTAATTGCCTCACTTTTTGCACTCGTACTAGGTTTCTATGCGTTATTATTCTAAGCTTATGGCGTTGTTTTCCTACTTATCCATTGTGCCTGGCATACTTGCGACTTTGACGCACAGCCGGCGTCAATATCGCATCATTCACCTTCCTTTTATCAATCAAATCTTGGCCGAAGATGGCCGAAGACGATATTTTTTTTGTGTCTTTTGAAAATACACAACTAAAACAAAATACACCCATGATATAAATCCTCTAAAAAAGTGTCTGAAACAGTTAGCTTATTGACGTCATCTAAACGAGTGTTATAATGTTGTACTTTTCATTATGCAACTCCTTTTCAAAAAAAGAACGTTGAACGCCTGCGCGTTTCTCTACCACAGTAACGTAATTAAATAAAAAATCTTGTAGTTTATTAGAATTCACATCGTATCCCGCTATTATTGTTCGATATTAGTATTGCAAAAAAACAAAAAATTGTGATACAAGCTCTGATAACACACCACCAGATATTTCTAATGCAGCAAAGGATATTTATAACCAATTATTATCAGAAAAGTCTAGTAAACACTGTACACTCTTTGGTTTCAGAACCCTAAATAGAGGATTCATATCATTTGTGTAGATCGAGTCTTGTATGCAACTGTACATAGTTAGGTATTAAAACACTCAAGTGATACTATTATCACACTCAGCTTCGCCTAGTGTGATAAACCCACATTCGTGTATTAAAACCCCTTATTATACAACAGTTGCATAAATAACTATTACACTAACACAAAACAAACAATTCCCAAAGAAAATTATTGTATTGAAATTGTTCGTCGCGCTCGGCGGCCTGTAGCGCTTTGTGAGTGCACCGTGCCCGACTCAATCAGTTAATCGCTAAGAACAGGTTTTGCTGAGACTGTTCTTGTTGAAAATTATATTTGTTAATAAGTTTATAAAATAATTATGTATTAGGTAGGTATGTTGAAGCTGTTTGTACTTTTCTACACTTTTCCCTAAAGGCTCATTAAAAAACCGGCGTCAGACAGGTGTCTGGCATTCATGCTGAAATGAACCTTCTTGGTGCAGCCAAGAGGCCCACACTATTGTTGTTAAAACATTATTTTCACTTTTTAAGCGACTTCCAAAAAGGAGGAAGTTATTATGTTCGACTGTATGTACGTATTTTTTTTTTTTTATGTATGTTCACCGATTTCTCCGTCAATTAAGGACCGATTTTGAAAATTCTTTTTTTGTTTGAAAGTGTATACTCTTGAGGTGGTCCCATTGTCACTAAGTCAGAATCTGATGAGGGGATCCCATGGAAATCGAGGGAAATCCCCAAATTTTATAGGCACACGTATAGCGATTTGGGTATTTTTTATAGTAACTCGTGCATTTGCTCTTGGAAAGCACCATTCGGTGAAGTTGAACTGATAATGAAGACCAGAGGTGGCCACCGGAACTTCTCAATAATAAGTATTTCAAGGGTTGCGATTCGATTTTAATATGGTTGCTAAGCAATTTATGGTTGTCACAATGCATATGGTGAAATGGAGCTGATGGTGACTTCATCCAGTGGTTTTGGTTCTTAACAGGAGAACTCCTCAACAGTTAACGTCCCTGCGTCGGGAAAAGGAATGTTTTGTAAAAGATGATGTGCAGTTGGCATTAGGCTATTGTAACTTAGATGTAGTAATAACTGACTCACTAAAAAGTGAAAAATAAAAACTTTTTTACAAAAAAAACAACCGACTTAAAAAAAAACACTACAAAGTGAAAAATAACTTTAATTTTGGAAGTTGGTGGCAAAAAACAAAATACAGATACAAAGACATCGACTTCCGAAATTAAAGTTATTTTTCACTTTGTAGTGTTTTTTTTTAAGTCTTTTTTTTTTTGTAAAAAAGTTTTTATTTTGTTATTTGTATTTTGTGTTTTTGGTCCTAAAGTAAAAGTTGTACATAAAGATGAGTACATGTTTTCAATTATTAAAATTACACCTTTCGCAACTATGTTGGGGACAGGTTCCAGGCACAACGGATGCAGCTGAATACGAGTATTTAACATGGAGCTGCTGGCTATCTGACCTTCACAACATATTTACTGGGAAACACGATACGCCTTGGTAACACTGGTTGTCAGACATTTGGGCTTCTAACTACCTGTAACGACGGCTATAGATCTACGAATAACAGCCGGACCAACGGCTTACCGTGCTTTCCGACGCACGGAGGGGTCTCGATATTTAATGGAACCACGAACCCATCCACGAACCGATCGCGACAAGATTAGCTTAACCTTCGATCGACCCGTGCGGTTGTTATTATTTAGCTACGAGCGGCTCTCTACACCTTGTAGATATTAAATAACATTCTCAGTAGCTCAATGACTTTTAATTCAGCATTATTATAATAAATTGTAATAGTATAATAAAATAAATGGCACTTAACACAGTTTAGTGACCTTTGTAAAGTTCTTTCGTCTATTATATCGTACATTCAGAATTAAAATTAAATATACATAAATAACAACTTACTACTGATTTGGAAACTGGCGTGCCTCAAGGTGGTATTCTTTCTCCTCTTCTGTTTTCTATTTTTATTAATGTTATACTTTCCGAACTTCATTGTGCGTATCATCTGCATGCAGATGACTTACAATTGTACTATCAAGGGAGTGTTTAAGTAATACTTAAAGCTATCGACGAATTCGATAGGGACTTGATAGCCATAACAACCTTGTCTGATAAATTTGGGGTAGCAATAAACCCTAAGTCAGGCGATCATCATCGGTAGTTCTCGGAGTATAAGTTATGTGGATGGTACAACCTTACCACCAATTCTCCTTAATGGTACGATCGTTCCATTTAGTATTGATGTAAAGGACCTAGGCTTGCACATTGATAGTACCCTGAACTGGCGTACTCAAGTCGCTAGGGGCAGCCAGAAGGTTACTGGAACGCTGCGGGCTACTGACTGAAAATTTTATTACCAACGAGTACGAAGACAATGCTTGAGCAGTACTTATTTTCCCTATCATCGATTATGGTGATGTGTGTTACTATAACCTGAATGCAGATCTCGACAAACATGACCGTCTTCTCAATTAGTGCATTCGATTCGTTTTCAATCTGCGTAAGTATGATCATGTCTCTGCGCATCGGTCGCTTCTAAGGTGGTTGCCCATACGCCAGCGCAGAGAGCAAACGGCGTTGGCCATCTTTTTTTTTTCTAGATTCTCCCACTTCCTCGAATTATCTAGCCCCCCACTTTCAGTACATTTATGCCAACCCCAATAAAATCATCGTTTATCAAATAATCGCCTTCTTCAACGTCCCACTCACCGCCCAGAAATTTATTCACTCTTCCTTCTTCGTTCATTCTCTCTCTCTGTGGAATGCGCTACCCCTGGAAATCAGGATGGCAACTTACCGATTATCCTTTAGAGTACAAGTTCGCGAGCACATTTGTATGAAGTAGCATAATGGCAGTATCATGTTTTCCCATTGTTTGTCTTATTTGTTTTGTGTATTTATGTATATTTATTGGTACTTATATTTAATTAGGTATATGTATTATATTTATAGTTTGTAATAGTATTTTTATATTTAAATAAATATTTATTCTTAAATTTTTCGTAATTGCACCTACCACTGTTTGTCTATGTATCACCCAAAGGTTGACTGCTAGAAAATGCCTATGGCATTAAATCCACCTCTGTACATGTCTGTGTTTGAAGTATTAAGTAAATAAATAACCTTATAACTAATAAATTAATAAAAATAACAGTATTAAATCATAGCTTAACTAAATTTATTAGCAGACTAAAATATGGGAAGTAAAATTCATCCGCGTCGCTGCCGACTTGTAATGTACCCAAGAGACTGGCTGCATTGCCACATTGTATGGCAATGCTCTCCCTTGATTAGCGACTATAGAACATGTGTAGTTAATGAGGTCATTATATGTAGAAGTAGTTAGTGAAACTAATAAGCGTAAGACGTATTATCCTAGCGACATCGCATGTTACATAAATGAATATGAAGACTAGAAATCTGGCTTGCTTAGAGGAAAGTCTTTGTAGGCCTGTAATGAATAAATCTTACAAATTCAAATTGCTTAATACTATACTCGAAAGGTTTAGGTACTTAAATAAAGGTAAACAACAAAAACCACGTGACTCATCGATGCTAAACCTTTTATTACAAATGTTAAAATCATATTATTTTTAGAACATAATAATATGTTCTATTCTGAAGCTGAATCTGAGGAACTACGAGTATCTGTCACATTAATAATAAAGCGTTCAGTGGTATCATCAATTATTTTGTCTAATTTAAACATTTTCTGTTCTTATTTTATTACACGATCCTCGCATTTTTTCCAATTATCAGCAGTCACATTAGCTAAAGCCTCTGGCAAAAGAATTTTTAGGTCGGCTAAATACCCCTTAACTTGAGCCCATGTCTTGAAACTATGTCTGTTTTTAACGGATGGTGATTTCTCTTTGGGCAATGTTTCTTCTACATACGTATTTAAACACATTTATCAATGTGTGTTTCTCAGAGGATGAAAGAGGTTCTGCAGGGTAATTACGTAACACACTAACAGTAGGAATGGGTTTCATTTTGACAGTTCAACAACATTCATTGCGTTATTTACGTTGTTGAGCAGATAAACTTTTCGAACATATGAAGCAATGGATTAGCAATAGGCTTCAAAATGATTCAGATTGTGATAGATAGTGTGTTACGTAATTAGGGTGCTGTTTTGAAGCGTTTTTTCTTCGGTGATGGAAATGAGAGTACGGAGTTGGTCTGGCTAGTACCAGGCTCGGGTTCACTAATTTTTGAACCATACGAATTTAAAAACCAATCACGATAAATAACAAAAACTTACAATAACTAAATACCAAAAACAAAATAAAGAAACAAGCTATATTAACAAAATCGAAACGCACACGCAACATCGCAAATGTCGAGAGTACTATCAAAGGCGTCTGGTTAATCGACTAAACGTAATACCTGCTACTTCAGTTGCCATACTAAGTCCCAGAAGTACTCTTCAATTTAGCAACGTTTACGGAACCTGTCTTTTTGGGCTCTTTACAATAGACAGATTACAAAATATTATTCTATTTTATAAATCAGAACAAAAAAATTGTGCTCAAGCAATTACATCTACGAAGAGTAGTTTACGAATAAATGATAATTAATGATGATCATTTATTTAATTAATTACCTACCTCAGATTGCGAAAATTGTCTTAACATGAATGGCTGTAGTTCCAACAATACTATAGTATTCACTTTGAAATTAATGTGCAGTATAGATAAGGACTTCTACTAAGTACTGTCTGTTTCAAATACACGATTGCATACAATTTTCTCGATACAAAGAAATCTCAAAGTTACCTCTGAACCGTACTATAAATGGATATTACTCAATGGAAATTTTCAAAATTGGTCATGAAACTTTGCAGGCTAATCGAACTATGCCTAAAGCAGATACCATCTGTGGGCCTAAAATGGACCCTTTGGCAGAATCATATTATGATCTGCGTACAATTAATATCCCGCAATTCATCTGTTTGACAGTTTTGTATGAAGTTTCGTAAAAGGCCCACAAATTATGCATTGCTTTAATGAAGTCTGAGTCTGCCAAAGCGTCCATTTTAGGCCCCCTGTGGGCCTAAAATGGACGCTTTGGCAGAATCATAATATGATCTGCGTACAATTCGTATATCCCGCAATTCATCTGTTTGACAGCTGCTATTTGACATTAGACTTCATTAGAGCAATGCATAATTTGTGGACCATTTTACGAAATTTCATACAAAACTGTCAAACAGGTGAATTGCGGGATATTAATTGTACGCAGATCATAATATGATTCTGCCAAAGTGTCCATTTTAGGCCCACAGTTCTTTTTTATTTATTCACCGTTATATTAACCGCAAAATGATGAGATGACAAATATCAAGTTTTATAACCACTTAAAACATGGACCGCCCTGTCACCCGGCCCCCGATTGGATCCCGATTCAGTACTTGTCAGTACCGCTTCGGCTAGCAAACGGGGAACCAGTATCACTTCGCTTGCACTCAAAATAGCCGATTGCCAACGTTTTATGTTCTGAAGAAATTATTTATTAAAGTAAAAGTAAAAATTTACGTGTAAAAATAAGGCATGCGTATTTTTATTTTGTCCAAATGTTGTAGTTTTCATTTAAACATATTTGAAAGGGTTCAATATTATAATTTCATGTCAATGTCAAAAACTTGTCAAAAATGTTGGTAGGTAAATGTACCTATTTTCGACAGTTTCCAAAATTTTACGGTGTCTCCAAGATATTATTCAGAAAAAAACTTTTTGGTTGAATTAGATAGTTTAATAATTTTATTTTTTATAGAACGGTTTGGAGAAAGGTTTGAGGATAAGATTTTTAACAAATTTATAGTAAACATAAATTTAAACTTAATGAATGTTACAAAACAGCCGGAGATTAGAACTAGAAGGTGTTGTAATACCCTCGTGCTTCTAAAAGCATGTAAGCCGTGGTCCGCCTGCGCCTGGGGGGCAAATCCCGTATTTTTAATAACGTTTAATCTGTCTAAATCAGCCTAAAATACAATTGAATCTAAAAGGGCAGCATGTGGCGAGCTGTTGGGTAGTAGCGAGCCCAAGTACCCTATCTCGCGGGAGAACTCTGGTTCCTCACCTCTGGATTGCCTTTATTAGCCGGCTGGAGTGAACAATGACGAGGAACGGAGCTCCCACCTCTTTCTTGCCTTTATTGGCCGGCTTGAGTGGAGTTTCGCAAGAGCAAACGTACTCGGAGGAATGAAGTATTCCAGTAAGATGCTGGTAGGGATCTTGACCGTACTTCCGGGATTGTCCTGATAGCCGTGGGATACCTCTCCACTCCTTATAAGCACCTCAGGACATGTTACCCCCTAGCGACCGTTTTCGGGGGCCCATTATTGAGTGTGCAAGTTACCCCCTGCCATTTTATCTTTGTATTTTATATAAAGCATTGGTCAGGCAGGGGCCATAGTGTTTCTATAGTCCTAGATAACCAGTCCACTTAAGCTACCCAAATCAATAGTCCAATATCTTTGTTTCCATATCTTGCAATAGTCCGACACCAGCAGGGTTGGGCCGCCAGGGGGTTGTCCTCGGGTGCACTTGCACAGTGCATACAGGAATAATCGTCGGTAGGGGCCCCATTCCATTTAAAATATTATAAGGGACCTCTGCGAGTTGGTTTGGCCCCCTCGTACGCCTTCCAAAGGTCCGGGACCCCATGATCCCGAGATATGTTACTAACATAAAAATATAATAATAATATATCTTTATTTTCTCTCTTCACAAAGGTTCACATATTTATAAACATAGTGACAAGCATTTCGACAACAATACACATAATATGATCCCTTGTGAGAGACTGGCGTCCATACTAGGATACCATGTGTGACGGATCACCAGGCGCTCACCCCGAATTAAATATAACTAACATTGCAGTGGTAAATTTTCAAACTCTAGACAAATTAAATATTGATGAAGGGAAAATCAAAACAGATATGTTTATATTAACTAAACAGAAAAAAAAACAAAATATTGAATTTAAAAAAGTAGTAGGTATAGTGTAATATTTGTGTAGTGTGCATGTGAAGTGTAAGGAGAGGTAGCATGATTGTGTGAGTGTGAGTGTGTAGGGTTTGTTACAGTCAAAAACACGAAATGATTAAACATTATGAGGGAACAATCAGTAGCTGCTCCGTGGCATCATAGTCCAATAATAATTAAAAAATTGTATTTTAAATTATTATAAAATAAAAATAAACTATTTAATTTTATTAACATATTGTGTTGACTCCCTTGCGCCATCCCATCTTCCTAGCACGGCGGGCTGTGCTGGAGCGGCTACTGCAGGTGCGTAAAACCCCAAACGGCGCAAATACTTCAATATTTTTGGGACTTATATGTTCCAGCCGTATTGGGCTAAAACCTAGGGCCATACGGTCCGAGTGCCCACTTAGTTTTTCGAGAAATCGCCAAGCGGTTGGGCGACTCTTGATGTGACCAGAGGGCTGGCATGTTTTGAAAAAAAAAAAACAGCGAAATGACAAGTAATTTAATTAGGCTGTCGCTGTTTTAGGATGACAATATATGGCGGCAGAGCAATTTTCTTTGGTTGGTCATTGAAAACTAATCCGGTATATTACAGATTTCGCAGTAAGCTTTGCTTCCGTGATTTAGGATTTTGACGTCAGTCGCATGTCTTGCGTAGTTCGTTTGTGGCGGTATAGACGTCGGCACTGACCACAAATCCATTCCATCCATCCATCCATCGCCATTTAATTTTGTCGTTGTTTCTATACAAAAGATGAAAGCCTCCCATGTTTTTTTTTGTTATATACCTGCTCATTTAAAAGGCTATAATTTTATGTACACTGTACATACATACTATGTGAAAGCAAGTTTTTATACTAATGTAATAAATTAATGATAAGTTTAATCATTTTATTTCTGGCATCCTTCCAACAACAGTTCAGTTCACCCTAACCGAATCAGTTTGACAGTGTGAGCGGGATAGAAAGATAAAGTCGCGGGGAAGTGGGGGTGAAATATTAATTTCAGCTGAACAAGCCCCTAATGAATGACAAATAATACACACAGGTAATTCCAGTTTTATTTTGTTATTATTATGTACGAGTAACAGCTAATTTTCAGCTAATTGCATTTTATTGCATTGCATTCTATGGAATGCAATGAATGTATAAAATTAGTGAATGGAACTAAAATCCGTGTCTATTTCCATGACATTGTTTATGTGCTTTAGTGAAAATAAATGTATTGGTACACCTCCACGGGTTAATCTTGACGCAGAACTACCTTGCATTTCATTTCATTAGCTGCAAAAACAAGTTATCGCCCTCTTTTGATTGTGTATTCTGACTAATCACAACAATCATTGAGCGAGTACTGGAGTGGATTTCACCATCACTTTCAGTGTTTTCTTAGAAAGCGTCTGCGATACAAACATGCCACTGCGCTGGTGGCACACCTCACACCACGTCGCGCACCACCATCATTGAGGAAAACATGACAAAACTACCGGTAAGAGATTGCATTCTTGTACACAAACAATGTGCGTATCATTGGCGTCTAATGTAATAACTGAATTCTACTAATCGCTACAAAGGAGTCTCTTATCAAATAAGATTATCTACTTAAAAACCTCTGGCATTGATATCTTTCTTTCAGTGTCGTGAGATCCTTGGTAATTGCGGAGTGGCAGCTATCGCTCTAGTAACGTAGATATTTAATGAGCAATAATGTTTTATTAATACTAACACCTGTCTGCTGCTGCCGGCTTGAGTGAGAGCAAGTCGATCTGAAGTGAGTACACATTCGCAAGGTATTTTGTGTTAGTTTATTTTATCACTGTATTAACAAATCATTGTGTAGCAATTTCTCTATTAACACCTCAGATAAACATGGAGTAATAAATAGGCTATCGACTGGTGGATATATGTAGCAGTTTATATCTAAAATGATTGTGTTATTATCGTGGACGGTCCGTAGATATCAGTCTGAAACAAAGTAGTACATTATGATTTTCAATTTCAAGTAGCCACTATCTCGAAAACGATTATTTTTTCCCTGGAATTGGCTAAAAACCCATTCTGAAAACATAATTGCAATACTCGTAACGTGAATAGTTAAAGTATTTGACTTAAACTAATTTAATTAGGTTAAACTTTTTGACAATAAACCATCAGATTGCAGTTTTCTTTGAAAACATGTTATTCTAACATAGGGAATTAACAAAAAAAAAAAAAATACGTGATGTTATATAGGCTGAGTTACTTTCTTAGAAACGTTTCGTATTTCTTAACGATTAGGATTAGCAGCCTGTCACATTTGCTTGTAGTATGGCAATTATTACGTTACACGTTCTTATCTTAATTGATGTAATCAATCAAATTCGATATGAATCTAGTGCGTCTATACCTGTAGATATTGAAAACGAGCTAATTAATGCTGAACTCGATGTTTCTTATACTATCACCATGTGTTCCGTTTACAGTAGGCTTTATTAGATTTTACGCAGGTTTTCGAATCAAGTTGTACACAAGTTTGGACATCGTGTGATATTACGTGGTCCATTTCTTCCAGTTCCTTGGTTTTGGAACGGTCGCACGAAGAGTACACATCATGACACGTGCCAACCCATGGATCGTCCTGGGGACGTTACTCGTGGCCACCGGCTGTACGCAGTCTATTGAGGACTTCAGTAAGTTGAATTGTTAAAATAATATTACGAAAAAAATCCGCAGTATTTTGCTCAAATATGAATTCACGGGTAGGTTAGATAAAGGAAATGCATAGAATAAGCATTATCATTAGGGGTCCTATTATCCTGAGCAATTTGTCAGTTGGCCGAGACTGTAGTGCCAAGAAGCCTGTAAGCTATGAATAAAACTCCTCACTAATAAGACGTTGTATTGTTTGCAACAAAGTTGCGCTGTAAGCATTTCATTTAAGTTTAACTTCTCAAAGAAAGACGTTTAGATGATATTTAAAACGGTTTGTTAGATACTAATCTAGGTAAATTACAGTACTCACTGACAAGTATTATTTAATGCTCAATTTCTAGTGTATGAAGTTCGGTAGCGTGTGCTTGCGCGTACCATATCGTGCCTCGGCTGATGTGACCGCACATCAAATCGATTGCCTCATTAACTAGTATTATCACTATCATAAACGTGACTTTTTGGTAATATATTTCCCGCGGGACACTACACACAATATTAGATACTCGTAGGTATCGAGTGGAATTACATTTACGGATTATTTGTAGATGAGACCGCGCTCCGCAATTCAGTACACCCAATAAGTAGAAATGGTAAAATCGTGTTTATGAACGAGGAGCTAATCCGGAAGCTGGATGACGAGCACGCGACCTGGCACTGGACTCCGTGGCTGAGGACGAGGCTGGAGTTCATGGACGAGGGCATCGCGCGAGAGGCCTCATGTTCGGCCGGAGACTCGATCGATAGTTTTCCTGATAGCATCTTCAGCGGTAAGTTAATCTTTATCTAGGATTCTTTCTCCACGGTTGTCAAATAGTTTCCGCCATGACAGAAAATCAATTGATTTATTCACGTTTTAATATGTAATTCTTTGTAGAACGCGATACCCTTTTCAAGTTCAGGCGTTTAATTTAAATTCCTTTGAACTGTTAATGTACTCCCATCATTTTTTGGTTTTCGTGTGAACATGGGTTATAATTCGTGTTTTACAATTTCAGACGAGCAGCTACGGCAGGGGGCTTTCGTTCTCTATGCTCTGTTTGGAGTTTACTCATTCACATTGTTGGCTATCGTGTGTAATGATTATTTTATCCCGTGTGTGGAAATTATTTGCGAAGACTTGAATATTCCTCAGGTAATGTACAAAATTAAATATTATTTTTCTGTTGGCGTTTTGCAAGGTATAGTTCCTATGCATGCATAGATAAGAGAATTGTTTGTGAACTTGAACTTTTCTATTTTGTTTCAGAATGTCGCCGCCGCTACATTCATGTCAGTTGCCACATCTTGTCCCGAGTTCTTTG
The DNA here is from genome assembly GCA_916610205.1 of Griposia aprilina. NCBI lineage: Eukaryota > Metazoa > Arthropoda > Insecta > Lepidoptera > Noctuidae > Griposia > Griposia aprilina. The sequence goes on from OU744283.1 coordinate 10,855,074, forward strand.
TCAACGTTATATCAACTTTTTTAACTGAATCTGACATGGGTATCGGGACAATTGTCGGCTCTGCGATTTTCAATGCGCTTGGTGTTGCTGCCGTGGGAGGTCTTGCTGCTATCAGGGTACCTACCTATTATTTCAAATTCATAATTATACCTACTACCATTATTGTCAATGGTGTTGATTCTATAAACGTTATATATTTCAGCCAATACCAATAGAAGCAAGACCTGTCACAAGAGACGTGGTCATCTATATGTTTAATGTCAGTGTTCTGGTTGCCTTCGTATGGGACGGACAAATTGACTGGTATGAGGCAGTTGTGTTGGGAGTCTTGTACGTCCTCTACTTCATTGTCATGTTCAACAGTATGAGAATGTTCGCTATCTATGACCGATTAGTCGCAAGATGTTTCAAAAAGGACAATTTAGAAGGTATGGTACCTAATCATTTATCAACATATCGTTAAATGAAGTATATAATGTTTCAAAAAAAAAATAAACAAATTGTATGTTAGTACAATCCATATTTGAAACATTGAAGGTACCTTTGCATACTTTCAGTTGCGGTAATAACTCCTACTGAGGAAGGAAAGTCAGTTGAAGAAGGCGTGGGTAACAAAGGGTTTACCGACGTTGTGAATGTTGTGAATCCTGAGAAAGTAACCGTTGTAGATAAAGGTAAGACATCCGCTGATCAAGCAGCCAACAACATTTTATTTTTTTAAATTATAATCTGTAATTACATTTTTCAGCTGAAGAAGACGTGATTGTTAAACCAATGAAGAGCGTATTCCGGTTTCCCAAGGAAAACTCATTGTTGTATAAATGCTGGTGGTTGTATATTTGGCCCTTAAAGCTGTTGCTGACGCTGACCATTCCGTCAACGACTAGGTTTAGGAGGTGGTACCCACTGGCTTTCTTCATGTGCATTATTTGGATTGGCGCCAACTCCTATTGTGTGTCCTGGAGCATGACTGTTATTGGTAAGCTATTCGCAGTCTAATTTCTCATTACAACAGAAGACTCTCATTTTGATAAATCTAATCATTTAGGGTACTATGTTAAACCACTATCATTACTACCATTTTAATGACTTGTACTTGCAATAATGCCAGGTTGAGATCAAGAGTCAGTATATTATAATGTTTCGTCAAGTCAAAGATAACAACCCTGATTCTGTCTATCTACGAATGATATTACATTTTTCATTATAAAGAATTTCCCAGACAGTAGGTAGCTGTATATCCTTTATAAGCAAGACTGACCTTGTTCGGATAAATTCGGTCTTGACGGGATTTAATGCGCTTAGAGTGAAATACGCGCGCATTTTATTAGAGACTGGACATTCTCGTATATTTGGGTTACAAGAGGGCTGCAAATGACCTTGTACCTTATGGCCGCAAGTATGAGCCTCAAAGTACTATCTTAGAAACCGTTTGTAATGGGAGGGACTTATTTATGAAACTCACTTCGTCCAACATAACAATACTTCGTTGAATTAGATTAGTTAAATATGAATTTTAAAAAAAATGAAAATTGAATTTAAAAAGATATGAAATAAAAACTTTTTTACAAAAAAAACAACCGACTTCCAAAAAACACACTAAAAGACGTGAAAAATAACTTTAATTTCGGAAGTCGGTGTCTTTAGTTTTGTATCTTCGTTTTTGGCCACCGACTTCCGAAATTAAAGTTATTTTTCACGTCTTTTAGTGTGTTTTTTGGAAGTCGGTTGTTTTTTTGTAAAAAAGTTTTTATTTTTTACTTTTTAGTTGCGGTACCTACCCCACACAAATTCGTATACCACTACTTGGTGTGTAAATAAGAGTGACAGGAAATTATTAACACATCATCCATATAAACTAAGTGGAAAAAATATGCAGTATTATGGATAACTCAAAAACTACTGGTCAGACCTTGATCAAATTTAAATGGGACCACATGTGAAGCACCACCTATCAAATAAAAAAGAATCATTTAAATCGGTTCACCCAGAAAAAAGTTCTCAGCTAACACAAATAAAAAAAAATAAAAAAAAACATACAGACGAATTGAGAACCTCCTCCTTTATGTGAAGTCGGTTAAAAAGCAGTTCAAGTTCAATTACTTTTCATCACGAGATCAATTAAATGATAAACGTCGCAATAATTAGAGTAGTTATTCGATACTAGACCACTGAAAAAATAGTGTGGTATACTAGGAAAATACAAACAAAAATACTTAAAGGCTAAATAAACCTAGATATCCAGCAAGAATACAATAAAATTGCAAATTGATTATGATCGAAGATTGATCAATTATGATAAATTACCTATAATTGATTTGACCTAAAAGGAATTCCTAAAATGATAATTTTCTTCAAAACACTGATGCCAAGCAATGAATAATTAATAATTTTACTAACACAGTTATAAGTATTATTTTTTAACAATTTATGGAATGTAAACTATTCTGAAATAAAATGATTATTAATAATTGTCAGGATAGGATGGAACTCGCGAACTGCGTGTTATTTTCTTTCCTTTTCACTTTCTTTACTGATATCTTCGCTGTTGTTTCTTGATAGATACATACTAGATTTATAGACTACTTAGATTAGTTTATAAATTTAACCTTTTTTTCAGGACACACATTTTTCATTCCGGAATCAGTTATGGGCATGACGTTTTTGGCATTCGGCGGATGCCTGCCCGAGGCCTGCTCCATTTTCATCATGTCAAGGCGAGGTACGTACTGTGGATTTAATCAAGGAGAAATCTAATTTAAGATATTTTATTCATATAGTTTATTTCTAGAATTGCGTCTGCGAAAGTTTTGGTTGCTATGCGAATGTTGCTATTGTCAATCATTCAGTTTTATTGGTTTGTTGTTTGTATCATAGCGCTTCACATTTTGTTCAGTGGCAGTTATATAATAGTTTATTTCAATATATCCCCGGATTTATTCATGTCAACAAAACTCAGGTTTATATTTGCGTCATCTAGCTTTGCGTTGTTGCAATTACTTACCTATATTGTTGTTAGGTGGTTGAAATGTGTACGTGTGCAATTTCGTATACTTACATTTTTATCTTTAAATATTAAAATTAGCTATCAGTATCGGAAGCTGAAGATTATGTAGATTATATGTCAAGATTTCGATCTCATAAGTACTTAAATAATTTTAAGATTACTTAAAGTCGATAACATGTCTCATAAGAAGTTTGTTGTTTCGACTTCAGGAAGACTTTGAAAAGATAATACATATAAATACAGCAATGTTATCCATCTAATTACGCAAATATCGAAAACCTTAAAATACAAACAAGAAGTAATCCTCATTAATTCGTTTGTAAGAAGAGTACTATACATACCTATCTACTGGATATTCTGAAAATCGAATCTACTTCAACTAACTTCAGGCCATGTTTTCACAAAATTGACCTCATTGTTACAAATATTTAGGGGTTTCCTACATTTAGGGTTGTATTCAATGTTTATTGGTAGCGAATACTACAGTCCTAGCGATCACTGCATAAAATTGTTCCACGTGTACTGTGAATATTTTAGTTATATACAATTCTGCGTCAAACAAAGCAATGCGAGTTACTTGCTTATCTACCATTCTTGATAACCGGATTTTAATAAAAATAGTATAATTTTAGATTAATGTCTTTCGTTTATCTCTGCCTTAATTCTTGGTATGTCTGTAAGCGTTTAGCTCGTTAAACTGATAAAAGGTTTGGTGTATTTATCCCACGGTTTTTTTTGTTATAGGTGAAGGTGGTATTGGAGTTTCAAATGCCTTGGGAGCTAATTCTCTGGCGATATTGTTTGCATTGGGATTACCATGGCTGATCAGGACGTTGACGCTGGTCGGGCAGGGCGCCGATGAGACGGCTGTACGCATCAACTCCGCCGGCATTGACTTCGTGGTGGGCTCTCTGCTTGTCGCCGTCGTCTGCTTGTGGGTCACCTTGTTCCTCGGCAAATTCACTCTCCGAAGAAGCCTTGGTGCCATACTCTTAGTACTTTACGCTATCTTCATCACATTTGCGATCCTCGTCGAAATGGGTATTATTTTAGACAGGGGCATCGAAATATGCTGAGTAATTTGTTCGCAGTTTCATTGAATTAAGATAACTGAGTTAATCATCAGTAGATGTTATTAATTCTCTTTGGCTTGGGATATGCTCAGACGGATCACTTTAATTAATGACAGACAGCCACTAAATTTGTACTGAGTAATAAAACTAGTATAGCTGAAAGTTGCCAACAGGGCAATGAAATTAAAATAATTTCCTTATCTTTCTAGAAAAAATTACATCGAAATTGATTATAACGATGGGGTTTAATAAATTTCATCTATCACGCGCAATGATTTTCTGAATAACGCATGGTTGCTATTCGAATCAATGCTTGAAGTGAAAGTGAAGATATTCTCTTTTATGAAACGATAAAGAATTTCGCTAGGCTGTGGTCCAATGAGCGATGCCATAGCTCAGCAATAGTTAGGAACTTGTTATAGAAAATACCAAACGAGTAAGTAATTAATGACAAATGTGACCCAGGATCTGATTATACGTTGCTGATTTCGATTTTGGATTTTAATAAACAGGGTGATCGGTTCAACAAGTTGGACAATAGTTTGTTCATATTATACAAATTTTGAGTAATGAGAATGTGAAGTTGATTCTTGAAATAATTAAGAAAAATAATGCAGGTCATATTACGGAATAATAAATTCGAGTCGATTTGCGAGTAGCGCTGTAACCCGCACCTACTTGTAGGTAACTATTTATTTCAATTTAACTTTTATTAGCTAAGTACATGTTGTTTTTTTAAAGCGAATAATTCGTCTTCTTCGTTGAAACAATCAGTCTTTCCATTCCTATACCAACTTTTATTTGTGATATTAACGATGCGTTTTGGAACGTCACCTAACCATTTCAAGATAACAATATAATTACTTTCACTCCGGAGAGGGGATAAAATAGCATATTTTCCTGTAAGGGAAAAAGGTTTTTTTTAATTTATCTGTTACTAATGAGCCTACAAAAACAAAAAAATCTTTAGTCATAAGTAGGGTAATCATGAATAAAGACTCGACTTCTTACTGTTTCATAAAAAATCGAACATTTTGTTTTTGAAAATGGTACTTAAAGCGGCTATTTCGTCGCTAGAATGCGCGTATTGAGTTACGGCTACAGAAGAATAAAAAATAAAAATAAACTACTCGTATTTAATATTGTATTGGATTATTTTATTTTGTCGCAATCGTAGTGAAAAGTAGGCTGTAACACAGACGGCGCTAAAATCCCATTATAACTCGGTTTCTATTTACTGCCTCGCTAAAGCTCGGGAGTAAAACTACCACATACATATATATAATGGGTTATTTTAGCCACGTATATAACAACATACTATTATTAAAAAAAACAGCGCCCTTTTGCATTTTTGTATTGTTATGAATTTAAATTTATCCCAATCGCGTACAAAATATTGTGACACTTTATTTTGGCGACTAATAGGACGTACATATATATAGGTACATACTTTACCAATTAACTTTATTTATTAGAGATTAAGTAAATGATATTTATTATTTATTAAGGTGTAACATGTATCTTATATTTATGTATTAAATATTGAAGTTGTTAAATTTTGTATTAAATCACCTCGTTGAGGATACGATTCATTCCAAATAGATGGTAGAATTATTAAGACGTGTTTTTTTTTTCATGAATTTGTTTTGTACCGCAGCTGTCATTTGTAGGAAATTAGTGTTGTTGTTGTTAATTAAATAAACGTGGATAATACATATAACATTGAAAGTGGAATGAGTTCGTAATCTTTTATTACGTTTTACAGCTTGTCAGTTACAATCTGAGTTTTAATTACACATAATTATAATTACATATCACTTAAAACTAAATATATTATGACCCAAAAATTATAGGTAAGGTCATACAACGTGGTCTCTCGTGTTCACTAAGCTTTCAGCCCCGGTTACACCTGAAAAATGTGAAATGTGCGTTATTGCTATACCTTTAAGGAAATATTTCCCTTGACATGTTTACTGTATGATGGGCGCCATACAACATACGCCTGAAATAAATACTTAATATTGAATTATTTTCGGTACTGTGAAGTTACTTAGATGAAATGCTTTTAATGGCACGTCGTCAGTTACTACTTTTGACGATCAGGCTTTTTTGAAGGTATCTCGTTCTCATGAGTGCGTACAAATTAAATATTACACTGAAAGGATTCCTTTGAATTTCAAAGTAATTATTCTTAAGTAATTACATATATTAGTAACATGTATGTTAAAAACGGATACTAAATGAATGGCTGTGCCAGATATAAGATCACAATTAGCAGCTAACTGTTTGCGATGTAAATACTCAATCATTGATATAGATTTACACGCCTATCTCTTTGTGAACAAACAGTCTACTGCCGGTTTATTACCGGTAGGTACTTGTGTACAATTTAATAATGACATCGTTATCGGACGAAGTTCGCTCTTGCGCGCTTATTCACGGACGTTTTACGAGCGTAGTTCAAACTCGGCCATCTTACTCAGCTAAAAGTTAGCTATTAATTGCGAATAATATCTAAACGTAATTAGGCAAGCTATAGATGGCTGGCTGTTATTAAGTGCAAAGTAATCGAATTGGTGATTTTAGATATGCAAATTGATTAAAATGAATTTTGATGGGTATTCTTTACAGAATAAGCGTTACCACCTACTGTTTCAAACGACGCTGAGACCGAGCACCGCTTGGTGTCTTAATCATAGTTATAGTTATCTTAAAACTAATGAAATAAGTAAGTAAAACCGACCCAGTTCATGGGTAAGTGTTACCAGTCATAGGAATGCCATCGGTATTTCTCCGTAATCGTGATATGTATGTCTTAGCAGCGACTACGACGTCGTGGTTGGTGAAGCAGAATAAAATCGCCACGCACAAACCCTGCACACAAACAGACGATATTTAACTACCATAAAACTGAAAGTGTCACATCATTACTTTCAGTAGGCGTAAAGAAAAGTCAAAACTATTTTAATTAAAAGAAACCATGCAAAAATATCATAAATACAAAATGAAAACACTAGCGCTGCAAAACAACATTAAAGCATTATTCGACTGCTTTAAAAACTACTGAAATCGTTTCTATATTGACTGATACGGAACAAACTACACTCGCGAGCAACCAAATCGACTCAAGCCTAGACGGCGCACATATACATTGATTTTCCTAAAACGATAAATAGTAATTACAAAAGTGATATGTCATTCGAAAGCTGAAGAATTAGGCTTTCAATTACCATCAATACCTTAAAAAAAAAAAAACTAAGCGCTGATTTATTGACACATTTTAATTGGCCGTCAGCGTAAATTACCTCTTTAGGAATCCACGACTTGCGCTACCTGCTCCCGCTATAAAACCCCCCCACTTCGGGTTTATCTTATCCCCCCCCCCCCCCGACCCTTGCTCGACGACGCGCCAGCCCGCGCCGTAGCTGAGCCTGTAGTTTTAAATTCCCCTGTTAATAATAATATTATCTCGATCCACCCTGTCCCATCTTGCTGCCCTCCCCTCAGTGACGCCCTAAGCCGGGGTTCGTACCCCACAGGGGGTGCCCTTAGCGTGCGGTCACCTAATTTTTAAGTATTTTTCGCCCCTGGCTGGAGGCTTTAAGTTAGTAGCTTAAGGCACCCACAGGCTTGCCCGGTTAAGTAGCCAGGACCTTAGTGGTCATAACTACGAGCTGACCAATAGGAAAAAAAAAAGAAAAAAAAAAAAAGTTTGTCTTATCAGTTGCTTGTTACAAGTTGACCGGTACACATCTCCGTAAATTGCAATCCTTGTTTTCGCTAACCCATGGATACCACACCAGAAGAAGTCGCTCAAGTTGTTGCCTTGTTGCAACAAGGGTTAAGTCAGCGAGCAGTCGCTGCCCAGCTCCACTTGAGCCAGTCTTCTGTATCCCGAGTATACAGACGGTTCCAAGAGACTGGTGCCTTCAATCGGAGACCAAGAACGAGCCGCCACCGGTGCACTTCAGAGAGAGACGACCGCTTCATTGTCTCAACCTCGCTTCGTAATCGACACCTTACGGGCGTTGATGTGCAGCAAGAACTGAGACGTGTACGACAAGTCGCTGTCAGCGAGTGGACAGTGAGAAGACGCTTGAAGGAAGCCAACTTGACGCCAAAAAGACCTGCGACGGGCCCTAAATTGACTGCAGGCCACCGACAAGCGCGCCTTCAATTTGCTCGAGAGCGTCTCAATTGGAGCGTTGCGCAATGGCGATCGGTCCTGTTTACTGATGAGTGCAGAATGTGTCTGCATGGCAGTGACAGGAGAGGCCGAGTCTACAGGCGTCCGGGGGAACGATTTGCCCAATGTTGTTTCGCTGAAACAATGGCATATGGCGGCGGTTCCTGCATGATGTGGGCTGGTATCTCTTTAGAGGGAAAAACCGAACTTGTTTTCGTGCCTGGGGGCGGCCGAGGAGGCGGGCTAACAGCTGATCGGTACATCACCGATATTCTACTGGATCATGTTGTGCCCTACGCAGGGTTTGTCGGTGAAGACTTCGTGTTAATGCACGACAATGCCCGCTGCCACACGGCACGAGTCACTCGACAGTTTCTGCAAGAGGTCGAATTACGCACGATGGACTGGCCTGCGCACAGTCCTGACATGAATCCCGTCGAGCACTTATGGGACGAGCTTAAAAGAAAAGTTCGGGCCAGAAATCCAGTCCCTTCAAGCGTAGACGAGCTAAAGACAGCATTATTAGAGGAGTGGGACGGATTCTTCAAGAAAATGTCAAAAAATTGATAAGGTCCATGAAAAACAGACTGCGGGATGTAATTAGGGCTAGAGGGGGCAATACGAAATACTGATTTAAATAAATTAATTTTATTTTTATTTTTTTTTGTTTAATTTGTCAAATACGAGACACATACCCTTTTTCCTAAATTCCCGTTTTTCCTACTCTTGCGTTCAGACATCATTTATTTCAAAAATGATGGATGGATTTCAATAATAATGATATCAAATTAAAGCTGACATCTTAAGCTTTCGAATGACATATCATTTTAATAATTTCCATTCATTTTTTAGTTGTATCAATGTATGTGTGCGCCGACAAGGCTTGAGTCGATTTGGTTGCTCGCGAGTGTATATCTTCAGGTATGCGCTCATCTGAAAATAGCGTTGTACCTATATGAAAACGATAGTTCAGATTCTGTCGTTCCTCAAATGTAAACAGAGTTTAGATCTAAGGGGCTTTTTCCTGTCAGTAGGGATAGTGCCCGCGTGCGTGTGTGCTTCACACGTATGCGTGAGCTTAGCGCGAGTGATGCACCCGCATGTGTGAGCTTAGCGCGTATGTTGCACCGGCAGACGCTTCGCGTACCGTGTGCGTGTGACTTGCATGACAGGAAACTGGAAAAGTATTTTCAAAATAAAACAATGCGGGTGGCGTGCATATGAGCTAGACACGCACGCAGACACAAATCCGCATAATAGGAAAAAGGCCCTTACTGGTATAATTGTCACCTGTAAGCTAATGAGAAGTGCTGACATAATCTGATAAGTGTTCTCCCAAGGTGAGTCAGGCAGTGGTCGAAATGGGAGCAACAAAAAATGCAGTCCGAATAGGGGTACCTGTGTACAAAGGAGTGAACAATTATAAAATAGAACAAACTAGTTAGAACACAATAGTTAATAATACTCGTCGGAAACAACGACAATAAATGTATGATGCATTTTGTTATATACGACATGACTTCACAAGTCTTTTACTATACTTTGTAGATAACAAGTATCACAACTTGTTAAAGGATGTCAACGCGGGTTAAGTGATCTGACCTTCTAGTTTCTGAAAGCTGACTGAAATAACATCAGCCAATCAAATCACTTGACGTGAGTTTGATTATGACATATTGTTAATAAGCCTTTCAGAAACCCCGCTGTCTGTTGGGGAATCGTCAATTATAATGACTCTGAGATGAACAGGCGGGTAGTCGACGCTACTACACCAAAACTTCAGGGGATGGGTTGGTTCAATTCTGAATTACGTAATGTAACGTACAAAAGTCAGTAACAAACATGAACTCTGAGTAAGACCTTAAACTAACGAGTGGCAGTTGAACTCGTAATGGTACTATGTTCCCGTTTGGAACCTTCTTATCTGAAATGGAGTTTTAAAGTAAAATCCCGAATTCATAACTCGCAAGCATGTAAATATCGCTTTAGAAACTTTAGTTCGCAGTAGCTATGATTTTCGCTTTACGCATAGAATAAGTTGAAAAAAGATCGCTGAATGCTGTAAAAAATTTCGTCGCTTTGTTATAAAGATCTGCCAAAATATACAATACTTAGCAAATACGCACGACTTAACAATTGCTCATAATATAATATTACATAATACAAATTGTACTCACTTACGAAATGAAAAAACGAATATTTGCCTTTTCAGAAGACGGAGCAAAGTGGAGGTAAGTGCTTCATGAATTATATAGATTCAAATTAACTTAAAAGGAGCAGTGGTGGCCCTGTGGTAACGACCCCGACTTACAAGTTGTAGGTCGTGGGTTGAACCCAGGCAGGCGGTTTACTTTGCGTAAATATTTTCATCACCACTGTCCTCAAAAGGGTGAAGGAAAACATCGTGAGGAAACCGACATGTCCTTGAAACAAAAATTCGAAAACATGTGACGTCCACCAATTCGCACTGTGCCAGCGTGGTTAGACTACAACTCCCTCTACAGACAGGAGGCCTGTGTATTAGCAGCGGAAATATTATCGGCTGATTTTGTAAATTAAATTAGCTAGCGAAACTCCGCAGATACACGAGAACATGATAAAAAAAAGTGATGGCTTTTTTGTGAGCTCAACGACCGCAGTCAGTATATCAGTTTAAAAAAAAATGTGTAAACTTCCCAGACGTGATTTGTATCGATATATCAACACGATAAAACAAAAGAAAACAGATTTTCTCATCTTATTCATGTAACAACACTACGAGTACCAGCGGTTGTTGACTCCCAAAAAAATACATCTAATCTTTATTTTTTTATTATAAGGTGCATTCGGGTAATTACGAAAGGATTTTGGAAGAGTTGGCGGGGTGTTCATATTTTAATATACCACTCAGAATTGGTGGAGCTAATGATACTAATTTAGGTCACTTCATTTACTTGAATAGACAACCTAAAGCTCTGTTTCGAAGATTTTTATGAATATCCTAGGTATCAATTAGATACAAGTGTTCAAAAATGTGATTATTTTTATTTTGTACACGTGCAATTCTGAAGTATGATCGGGTAATTCTGAATGACAGTTAAAAGTGGGTTTCTTATAGTTTTAGCATAAGGACCATATTCCCTTTTCGTTCAGAATTACCTTCAAAAAGAAATATTTCTCGATTTTGACCTCTGAGTAGCCTAAACATATTTAAATGTTAATTGAATTTCGGAATTACCCTACAAGTTGTCTACGGTAGTCAAACTTTTAGTAAGTAGGTACACCATTTGTACAAGTTATGAAGATGTTTGAAATTAAAGTAAAAATTCAATATAATAAGGTTTAATCAAAACGAAGTAGGTAAATGGAATCAATCATTAAATTTATTAATCTAAAATATATTAATCAATCATTAGATTCAACATAAAAGATATAAAAGTAAGAGATACATTCATGAAAGCGTAATAAATATATAAATGGCATTATGTTAGGCTAAACAATTACGATATTTCACCTTAAATAAAAGAGAGGATTTTATTTAAGTATTTAAAATAAAATGTGGACTTTGGAATAGCTTTAAAGCAGACAATGTATCCTCCAGTAGTTTGAAATACCTACTCAAAGATTAAAAAGAAAAGTAAGTTAAGAAAAAAAATCATTTTTTTAATCGTTTTTTTAGTTATTATTCCTTTATTTCAATGTAAAATTACATTCTCTGTACGCTGCGTACTTCATTTATGTAAATAAAACAGCTTAAATAAAAAAAACAGCAATGGATGTTGAAATTCTCTAACGAACGACACGAGAAATCAGCTGTTCACTTTCTGCCTAGCTATAGAGTTCATCGAACTCACCGCATACTTCTTTTGTCCGTCACCCGGCCATATGCTCAATTGTTCGCTCTCGGTCGCTTCAATGTGACGTAATAAATAACTTGGCGTGAGCGCGCTTGGGGGTAGATCCTATTGACCCCGTGGCGAACGAAACGATATATTGCGTGTGAGGTAGTAAAACAAATCAAGTTTATTAGATTCCCATAACGTTCCTGAAATAATTTCATGTACCGTTCATGTTAGTATGATATACTGAATTCACCCCATCAGTCTGCGGAGGGCTGTCCCTTACAGTCTGAATATTTATAAGGCATGTTCCTGAAACTATTAAAAGATAGTGTTCTGACTAGCTATAACACTTAACAGTCATATCGATCAAAGCTCTTTTATTACTTACATTAGAAATACACCCAAAAAATATCTAACATCTTAATCTGGGTAAACTGAAACTGTAAATAAATAAATGTGTTTTGTATGTGTATATGTGAATTGTATATTGTATAGTATTGTGTCTATGTAAAAGCTTACATATTTACTTATCACATCAAACAAATCCTTTCATTTAACAAGTAGACAATTTAAAATAGCATTGAATAGGCATAACTGAAAGAAAATACCAATTAAATAAATCTATTTAAATAAAAGAATTTAAAGATTGGAAACCACTGACTATTTCTTTGGAAAATCAATATCGGGAAAATCCGAATGGTTCATAATTCGGAATTATCCAGTCGAATAATTCCGAAAAAAAAAAAAACTTGAACTAGTGTCCTGAATCTACTCAACAGTGCACTAAAACGAAAATCTATCGAATTAAAAAACTTACTTGATTTCGTAATTATAGACCTTCGGGTAAATCCGATAATCCAAAAAACGCGCGAAATATCACTTGTTCACAAAAATGTCGCGTGACACACAAACGCTCGCTCATAGCCTCTTGAGCCAACTTAAGCGCGGGAGCTAACTAAGATAACGGCTAGGTGAATGCTGCTAGAATAAATAATATTGCCGCGATTTCTTGAAATTTGTAATTATTGGAATATCCCGATTTTCGGAGTTAGCCGAATGCCCGTAAGGTGCATTCGGCTAACTCCGAAAATCGGGTTATTTATCCATGACTGTTTAGTGTTTAGATATCGATACCATCACGTCTGCAGAGTTTTGCTAGCTAATTTAATATGACCATATAGATGGGTACAATAGTACTAATCTAATCAAAATATTGTCTTTCCCTCGCGACAGAAAACTCTGTTCGTCTTGTACAAACTAAAAACACCTTACTACTACACCTACCTTGGCGCATACCCCTTTTTTTTTGTTATTGGGTGGGACATCATCAATTGACCTCTCCCGCTCTGGGCGGAGCGGAAGGGCGTGTCAGACTCTTACTGACTAAAACCCACCCGTGTTCCTTCAGTTGCCTGTGTATCAGGGCCACGGTAACTCTTTGGAACAATCCGTGACCCCGGCAGGATACCCCTTAAGCTAAGGATTTTGTTTTTGGTACAAAATTACCCAACACCCAAGTTCAACGACTACTCGTATTACTGCTAAACTAATAAAGTTATCTTAACCGCTATAATTTTTCTTTAAAGTTCATGAAATGCATTATCATCGTGATTTTTTTAAAAAATGGAGCATTAAAACGAAAAATAATTTTAGCAACCCATAAGTCATTTTAGAAGACCTATTCAACGATACCCCACACGATGGGGTAGACGAAGAAAAACATATTCATCCTCACTGCACATGTAGGGGAACTACGCTTAATTTTTTTTTTTTTTTTTACCAGTTTGTCGGCGTAATTGCTATACACACTCCTACAAAATTACAGCTTTCTAGTACGAACGGTCTCTTGGCAAAACCTTGGACAGACAGACAGACAGACATGGCGAAACTATAAGGGTTCCTTGTCAGAACTACGGAACCCTAAAACAATAGGGTTTAAAAGAAAATAAAAAGCTACAACCAGTTGCTACAAAACCTACCTAATAACATTTTCCCTTTTCATTTCGATAATATTCGACTATATGAAAAAAAAAAAAAAAAATCGTTTAGCTTAGCAGGTACCTACCTATGCATGTGGATACAAATAGAACATATAGTATTAGAATAGTTTTTCAATGCTTCATAGGTACTTCGTTTTATAAATACCTAGGTATTTAGAATACTTAGATTTTTCACATGAGCCCGGAATGGTATTTCCCGTTAAGTTAGGTACCTTTTGATCGGCTGTTGCAGCTTGCTATTGTTTTCTTTCAATCCACTCTATTTAAGGCCGATGAACAACATTTTCTTTACCGTCTTTTTTATAACATCCTCTGCCTTTTTATATTATTTCCACTGATAAAAACGAAGAAGAGCATGGTAAGCATAACCTTCTATTACTGAGCGTAAGAGTGTTTTTCATTTATCTGCTGCCCTATAAAAATAAAGATTTGAAGAGGTTTTTAAGAAGTATCGTTAAAAGAATGGACGGTTTCCGTATCTCCACACTTTCAATATTATCAATGTAAAGACTTGAGACATTTCAGACTTTGTGCTGAACTTCTCCGTGCTGCGTGATAGATGAAGACGGCAAATGCCTCAATGGAAGGCAGCCAAACTTGGGTTTATGTTATTTTGCGTAGAAGATGTACCCTATTGGAGAATAATTTGTTTATGGGATCATATAATTATATTTTATTCTATATGATTTTTTTGTATATAAACATTAAATGCTGTTCGTTAGTAAGCACATCACTTGAGAACGGCTGGACTGATTCGTTTTTTTAAATGAAGTTCTTCAGAAACCGAATAATGTTTTTAGGAAAACAAAAAATCTCACATATGATTAGTAATTAGGTTATTAGGGTGGTGGGATGGTCTATTAAGTTGACTAGTAGAAAATACTTCTGTACTTGAAGTAATAAATAAATTATATCTATATTATATTGTCATATATCTATGGCTCATAAATCTTTGATCCAAGATATATAATACCGTAATAGCCCACGATGGCAAGTGCAGAATTATAGGTCGGCTGAGGGTCTCGCTGGCTTATCTTATAGTAACTAGACTAGCCCATTGCACACTAGTTTGTCCCTTTGCTTGGTATGGTGTATATATTTATACTAATATTATAAAGAGGAAAAACTTGTGTTTTTATGTAGCGATGATCTTAGGAAATAATGATCAGATCCCGAAAATTCTTTCACTATTAGGAAGTAACAGTATTGCCGAGTGTCATAGGATATATTTTATGTTTAAATAATAAATTCCACGCGAATGAAGTCGCGGACAGAAGTTGGTAAATAATAACCAGGTACAGCACAAAGTCTTGCTTGGACTTAAAACATAAATTTACCAATATGAGAGCTGCTCGCGCGGCCTTCCTTGCCGCTACAGAGGCGCGTTGGGTAGCAACTGGGTGCAGCTTCGTCAGGAGTACTCGCACCACGTTCACCAGGAATACTGCAAGCGTAAGCAAAATTAAGTCTAAATGAGGGAGGCCTGAGAAGAGGCCTGTGTCCCAGCAGTGGGTTGTTGCCACGGCTGGGACACAGACCTCCTTTAGTGAGAGGGAGTGGGCCGTAATCCACCACGTGGCCCAGTGCGGGTTGGACTGCAAGAACACAATTAATTTTGTAAAGTAAGTAAGGCCGTTTCTCTTGGCTGTGTTGGTAAATATTTATCTGACTGGTCTGCACAAAGTCACCAACGATTGGAAAATTGTTATTCGCTCTTTATATATATTGTTCGATAGCTGACACTAAGTATGTGCTCATTATTAACAATTCTTAATTTTGTTAACTAGTTAAGTATTAGTGTTGTATATCCAAGTTGTTATTTATATTATCAGTCCGCCTGATTTAGGGTTGTCACGTGACTCTTCCTAACTTTTAATTTGTTTATCGGGAAATTGGATCGATGCGGAAACTAGGCGGAATTTGAACTGAGTTTTACCCTACGAGTTTTCGGTAGATATGTTCGTAAGAGGTGATATAATATTTAGGGCCGGTTTTTATCTGTCCGAAAACATTTATATAAGGTATAATATTGCGGTTTGACAGCTTTTATATAGAGAATATGTCGAACTGTAATATTTATTCTTCAAGTAAAGTTAGCTGACTGTCGAAAAATCAGTCCTTATCTATTATTGTTGATAATGAGAAAGATTGCAGATTATTCCACTAATAGCACTAATATTTTATGTTGTAGGTAGCTGGATCATGCATAGCAACCCAACGGATTTAAATACAGATAGGTAATATCCTGGATAACACACACTTAATTATTATGATACTTTAATCCGGGTATTTATACAGTGTGTATCAGAAATGTGGTCATATAATTTATATGAGTTTACAGAACATCAACTGAACATCGTAATTGCGAAAAAATAAGTGGTATGCATTTGGGTCGAGTAGGTATTGAAGTTTTGTATGGGACAGTTGATTATTTTTACGCGACACGATGTTGGTCCCATGGACAAAGTTGTTCAGTTTTATGGTCTGTACCACAACCTTAAGTATGACCACACATTTCAGATACACGCCTTGCCCATGTCGATAAGGCGTGCTCAATCTTTGTACACTTTTAAAATTCTGGTTAAAAAACACTTCCTCTCTCCTTAAACATTGTCATTACATTTAGTTTCCTTACTCTTGTTTCATGTTTATTATTGTATATATTATATTATGTAGATAGGTATATGTTTTATGTATGTATTTTTTTGTTGTATATGTAAATGGTACACCACTGACTACCTGCATTATTGTCTCTCCTTCTACCTTGAATCCATCCAAAGGTTGTCTGTAAAAGATCGCTTTTAGCGATAAGACCGCCCATTGTGTCACCCTATGTAAAATTTCTACTTTTATATCTGTAATTTTTATGGTGTACATAATAAAGAGTATTCTATTCTATTCTGTATAAAGAAAGTAGGAGAGCCCTGGGGTGAGTTAACCCGTGGACCAACAGTACTTTGCCTAGGAAAGTAAGCGTCTCATACGAACGTGTACTTTATTTGTATAAAATTAACGTATATATTTGTACGAAACACTTGATCACGCTCACTTCTACCAATATGAATATTACGTGCATGAGGATAATGTTCATGTTTGTATGAAACGCTAACTTTATTAAGAAAAGTAAAGTCACAGTGCGATCTGCGAATCTTGCCCCAAATGTAGGTTACAAAAAACTATATAATAATATACTATATAATACCATCCTATTATTGTCCTACTGCAGGCCGAAGGCCTCTTCTCATAAGGCACTAATCACCGCGGTTGCTCAAGACGGGTTCGCGATTATGGACTTACATTAACTATAAGTACACGCTCTCTCACGATGTTTTTGCTCCACCGATGTCAGTAATATCCAACATAAACTCAGAAAGTATATAAGTATTGAAAAAGTCACATCGGTACTCGCTCGGGTTTGTACCCACAACCTCGTGCATGAGAGGCGGAGCCTTAACCACTGGGCCATCACGACATTGGAAAATTATTTAGCATTAAGGGCCAGTTGTTTGATCAGTAGTCAAACATACTAATAGTTAACATGCGTTAGTTAAACTAACAATTTGTTAAAAATGACAGAAGTATGTTGTTTGACAAATGGTTAAGCTAACTACAGTTAAAAAAATTGTCAATTTGCTATAAAAGTTAACCATGTACAGACAGAGTAGTTAAACTTTGACAGCTATTGACTATGGTCAAGTGAATCATTTTTAAATTGACTATTGGTCATACTATGTATCAAACAACGGGCCCTTAGTTTAGGTTAAGGCGGAAGCGTACCTAGACGCGCCGCAGGAGCCGTACGTACCGCAGCCTTCGCATTTTATACATCTTTAAAGGAAATAGTATGCAACCTCGCGCACCCATCCGCGCCGAACAACCCGCATTTCAATAAAATGTTGTAGTATAATGATGACTGCGGCGCGTACGGCTCCTGCGGCGCGTCTAGCTGCTCGTCCACTTTTATTAATTTGTGTTCTTGTTTTGCGCAATTAAGTATTCACTATTTGACCTTCCAAGAGCCTGTCTTTTGTGTAACTAAACCGTCCAAATTATAGCATTAGGCCTACCTATCCTGAAAAAAAATGTATGTAAGCAATAAATTACTTGTCCCTAATTTAGATAAAGATTGCAATTATCTAAACCTAATAATGGGCTTCGGGTTGTCTGCGAATCTTGTGTTGCTCGTACTTAAGGAAAATTCCGTTTGTGTTGTTAAGGACCCCATTTTCCTTTCCCACAGAGCGACGAGCCAGTTTTATTTACCGAGTCAAAATACCCGAACCATTTATTTTGACGAAAAAACTGTTTCAGTTTTTTTTGGAAAATTTACTAATTATTCTCCAAACATTAACGGGGACCATTCGAATTTCCCTATTCTAGAATAAATTTTAAATAGTCGTATTAATGTATATA
Source organism: Griposia aprilina (assembly GCA_916610205.1). Classification (NCBI taxonomy): domain Eukaryota; kingdom Metazoa; phylum Arthropoda; class Insecta; order Lepidoptera; family Noctuidae; genus Griposia; species Griposia aprilina. Next base: position 10,873,574 of record OU744283.1, read on the forward strand.
GATCCAGTTTTTTTTTTTTATATAAATGCCTACGCATCCCTGGTTCAGTGAAATTAACGGTTCTAAACACGAAAATTTGCTCGATGAATAAAGATCCGAAACATTCTACTCAACAACTATTTCAAAACCATTTTTAATTTAATTTCCTTATTACAGTTCAAAATAATATGAAATGTGCATGTACCATGAGATCAAAATCTATAAATTAAAGTAAGAAATTGTTTGATTAATAGATATTAAGTGACGTCATTGAATGGAGTTAATATATGATATTTCCACAAAAATTCCTTGGCCTGATATGACGTGTCATGAATATCGTTGAAACTTGCATACCTAGTAAATTATTTAGCTTCAGTGACACAAAGTCTTGGCAGCAATGTGCATTTATTTTAGTTTTGATGAACACACACGGTTTCTAGTGCCATGGAAATAAATATAGAATGTATCTAATAATAATATCTTCGCAAACCGTGAAAACAGTATATAATGTGACATATATTGTTTTGGCAGCAATTTCCAAAATCTGTTTTTAAAACACTTTTGAAACTGTATACTAATACTCTTTTGCCTACCTGAGAAGTACAGGCGTGATGTAATGTTATTCAATATGACTCTTTAATAACTATCAAACTCCTCATATTGTTATTCAGGGTGAAAGTAAAAAATAGCAAGAAAGAAAATAAGTTTATTTGACCCAGGGCACGCACACAATATTCACACAAAAACAAAAAATAGAAAAAAACCTAAAAACAGTATTGTGAGCCTTACGGCTGCGCCAAATAGGCCCAGGGGGCCTAGACAAAAACTTTTCTGATAGCGTTAACGCCAGACGCTAACGTCAAAATGTATGGCAATGACATTACCTGTGGAAAGGACACGTAATGTCACGTGTTAAGCAAATGTCAACTCCATACAATTTGATTTTCCGTTGGCGTTAACGCTTACAGAAACGGGATTTTGTCTAGGCCCCCTGTTCAGCATAAATGCCAAACAACTAGTGCCTGACGCTGGTTTTCAACTGGCTTACTGGACCCTATGTTACGAGGATGTCTTACAGATGTAAATCAGTTTTATAGGAATAGATATATATATATATAAGTGTAACAAATAATAATGAAATCGATTAGATATTTGTTTAAAACATAATTATAGATAATAATATAGTGGTGTTTATGGAAAGAAATAAAATGGTATGATTGTAAAGAAACAAATAACAAAATAATAAATAAAATAAAATAAATAGATAAAGAACAGGTAAAAGGTCGAAAAGGTCAGTTGAGTGTAAATTGACAGGCGTTTTAGTCGATCATGTTTCCCTGTACCTTGAGTGTACCCTGTATCTTGTGGTGTCGGGCCCGCAGACGGTGGCTACCACGTGCAACTTAAAATCCTTTTTTGGGCAATGTTGGTCAAATATGACGTAACGACAACAAATCAAGCAGTACACTGCGATTCGATTATTATTAAGGATACCGCCACAACATATTGATCGATATGCAGCAACTTGAATTAAGCAATATACAGGATGGACAGCTCGGATGTATACCAACTTTTTTGAGCCACCATTCTGATTTAGCGCAAAATTTAGCAGTTGTTCTAAAATGCGGAAAATTAATTATGCACAGTCTGTAAGACCATGATCACCGCAATAACATCAGTAATTTTATCCTGAAGTTCTTAAACGGATTGCATAAATATGCACAAATAACAACTTATACTTAATTAATGGCTGTCATAAAATGATACACTCACGGATTCCTAACTAATTTCCATGTAGGGTTTATAGGCCTAATAAAACATCAAAATAATTATAAGTCATAGACAAAATTGGTATGCATTTTTGAAGCTGAGATACTTGCAATTATTTTTGTGTCATTATTTTCCCGAATTAGAACTCACGCACATTTAAAAATATACTTACCGACTTTTACACAAAAAATTGCTGGGTGGCTAGACTTAGGACTCCGCTTTTTTTTAATATGCATATTGGAGCAATTAGATTGTAGTTAAAGTTGAAACAATTGAAGCAATTTTCGGGAAATAAACTAGATTGCTCCACGATCCTCGGTAGCTGTTACCGGGCGATTGTATTCCCACGGTACAAGCAAGTTAATTTGAGATATGTGACCGACATTTGTTATTAGTTATCAGAGACGTCCATGAGCTTAGATGACTAAGTAATTAAATGTTTTGATCAGAAAAGGGGATTGTGTTTTATAAAATAACTTGCTTTTGCCAGCGGCCTCTTCGGCGCGGAGGTCGGAAATTACCCCCCTGAAACTTACTACCGGGATATAAAGTATCCCATGTGTTAATCCATGTTATAAACTATCTGTGTGCCAAATTTCATCCAAATCCAATTTTTGCGTGATTGAGTAACAAACAAACATCTATCTATCCAAACAAGGAAATAAAAAATAAAAAAAAACAATTTATTATTTAGAGTCAAAAATTAAGTTGATGGATTTTGATTCCCGTGCTGCTTCGAATGAAATTAATAATATCCCTAAACATAATGAAAACAAGGAGACTGCGCACCATTGTGAAAAACGTTGGAAAAATGATTGATCAGCCAATCAATGCCTGATGTTTACGACGCCAACCGAATTAAAACAAAACTGGAAAATAAAAACCCTATAATTATTCAATTTACTACAATGTTCATGAAGAAAAATTTGATCAAAAAGCGTGGAACGTTCAACAAGGAAAACAAGTTAAATACTTCACACATTCAACTGGCCACAGCATCACAGTCTCAGCCAATTTATAATTTACACTTTTCATCCAAACTTTCAAATTTATAATTTATTTAGCTTCTGCCTGCTTCGTTCGCGTGGAAGTCGTAAGACCCCACAATAAAACACACAAAAACAGATCCTCCTAAATACAGATTACTCAGTGATCTAGCTAGGAGAACAGCGATTCACCCAACAATTCGTTGAACCTACATCATACTTTGTAAGTCCCCCAGGTACCTACTACAAAACGTTTATGTACCTAAAGAAATGATTAAAATGATTAAAGTGAAACTTTTATTACATCGTCTCAAACTTTTTCGTCTGTGTGTTGCATGTCGCGTGACGGTCGGCCGCGGAGTAGGGATAAAGTGAAAGGCGCTCGTCAGAGCAGCCGAGGAGGAGGGAGTGGGGGGGAGGGGGGAGGGGAGATTGATGAAGCGATTTTTATACCCTTAATGGAATATTATTCCGAAAATTTTTAGTTAAATGTCTATAATGTGAAAAAACGTTTCACTTTTACCGTGGTTTCATAAAACCACACAATCCTTTTTTTTCGTTTATTTATCTTATTACATATTAAATACATTTTTATTTTTCAAAAAACAATCATTATAATTTAAAAAAAAATGTGGCCCATCGGCATCAGAAACAGGGTCAAAGCTGTAGGTGGTCACGGCTCTAGAGAGAGGAACCTCCTCACTATGCGTGCCGTGTCCAGGAGTCTGCTCTCTGAATCAAAGTCTTGACCTACTTACTATTATTATTAATAATATACTTAAAAAACAGTCGCATTTAAAAAAATTAAAGAAAATAGAATCACTTAATTTTAAGTGGTGTTTTGAGTGAAATGGTTGTAATTGTAAATTCGATTCCCAATTAAATAATTGAGAATCGAATTTACATTTACAATCATAGGTTTGCAAACCATTCGTCGAATCGCTAAGCTATTTGCTTTGTTGAAAGATAACTAAAATAGACGTTCTCATATGCCATGGTTGACTGCTTAACTCCTTCCAGATATAGCATGATGACATTAATTTCAGAGGTTAGGTAAATCTGTATGTATGTGCAATATTATTAAAAAAAACTTATTAAATCTCGCGGTAAACTGGTGAGGAAAACGGGCATAATGCAATATCGCTGATCCCCACATAGCAAAAAGCGTGATAATATATAGCCTACTAGCTTCTGCTTCCTGCTTTGCCCCCATTTATGTCGGAAATTATCCCACGGGAACGTGCTTCCCGGATAAATAGTATTCTTCCTGACGTCACATCGGGCCACACACCACACCGCGATCGCGGGCGTCCTCCTGCCTTTCACTCGGTCACCGACACCTTGAGCGTGCGCACACATCGGTCAATCATTATAATCAGTACCACGAAATACAGATATCATCGAAATCAAGTAGTTTTATTTAGTCAAGACCATCAGCAGCACACCTGGAGCTCAAGCTCCAGGTGTGCTGCATCCACATCCATTCAGCCGTTAAAGAGTGAAAAGTAACAGACAGATAATAAATGCAAATAATGTTTTACCTATTTTATTTTTATTAAAGAGGTTTTTATGATTCTAAATGTTTAACATAAAAATAATAATAATTTATTTTAATATTATCATCATTAATTTGAAACACTAGTGCTGCTAATTGACTAAGGCGAATTAGCTACATATTAGTTAAGTTTATAAAATAACTTTTGATTATTGTAATAACTTATAAGCGGGTGGACCGATATAAATGAAATAAATATTAAATAAATAATACCTCAAGATACGTGTTCTTACTATAAATATTTCCAATTTCGTGTCTCTTAAAAAGGGGTACACAAAAATGTCATTAAACATGTGAATTTTAAATTCATTCCGTATTTTAACCCCTTGGGGGACGATTTTACGAAAAAGCTGAGACACCTTCTTTTTTATTCCTCTTCAGAAGCTTAAATTTAAGTTTTCATATCCCTAACTTAAGAAATGCTAAGCTGTTTCCCATGCAAAATTTCGTACCCTATATCACCCCTTTTATTTAGGATTATTTTTGATTGATTACTTGATTATCTTCCCCAAGATGCCATCTATCTCCTTGCCAAAATTTAATGAACTATTCAGTTTACTGTTCAGTGGTTTAGGCGTAAAAAGGTAACATACAGACAGACAGACAGAGTTACTTTTGAATGTATAATATTAGTATGTACATATTTGCTGACCAGACTTTTAAGGAATATTTATGCAAAGTAGTTTTTGAGTCAATTCGCAATATATACCTACGAGTACATCCATCAAACAGACAAATGAAAAAAAAAATGCACAATTTTGACTTCGTTACTCTTTTATTAAATTATTATGTATAAATATAGATCGACAGATAAAGTAGGATATTAGGATTCATAAGTAGCTCATAGTTTCAATGAGGCCTTTTTAAAATAATAAAGATTTTCATGGTATTTGAATCTGTATTTTTGAAGTGAAATCTTCTTTAGGCGCGTTGAGCACTTTTTGGGTGAACAAAAATCATGGAACTCGCGTCATCGTCACCGACCGCTTTCCATAAGCTATATGTATACTGTGTATATAATTATGTGTACTTTTTGGGTGAATAAAAAGCGTGAAACTCGCGTTATCGTCACCGCACGCTTCGACGATACAATTCACAATTTACTTAGTTTTCACTTCTATCGGCAGTCCCCAAAGACTGCTCCGCTTCATTTTTTTATTATTTGCGTCTGTATTCGTATTTTTGGCTGGTTTTGTTTTTAATGAGAGTGACAGTATGGAGAGCAATTGATGAGAACAGAATTTTTAGTTAGTTGTAACTTTGCCTGTAAGTTTCCTTTCAATATCTGAAGTAAAAATGCATGACAGTGGTAAGCATGACTTCACTCACGTCTGTTATTATAATATAAGGCTATATCGAAGATAGCTACAAAATAAACACAATATACACACTCCTACGAATTTTAAGGCTCTCCGCGTAAATTGGTGCACATTAATTGATATTAAGAAAAAAGGGGCCATTACAAGGCAACGTAATGGCTTACGGGATGTTTGCAAGAGTTAATGAGTTCGTTCCAAGGCATTTTTATTTAGGCTAGTGTACCTAAATTATGCGAATTCAACGAATAAAGGGGAAGTAGAAATCTGAATCTGAGATTGTGCATTTTGATCAGTTGTAACGTGTCGATGTTATAGTGGACGTCCACGGCAGGGAAGTAAAATGATGGAAATATGTGCACCTTACATTATCGTGGGCTGAAATTTAAAAGCGTCTTCATATATTTCCATACATTTTACTTCCGTGGTATCATGTTGCCGTGGATGTCCACGATAATATCATCACGTTAGAAACTATAAAAGCGCACATTCGCAGAAGCAGATTCGTATCTACTTACCCTTTATTGCTTTAGTTCGTGCATTAGCTGGTGCTGTGGTGCTGCTGGGTCCGTCGGCGGGAGCAATCAGACAGATGCTTAAAACGTGTGAGACCTACGCTGCCACACATGGATTAAATTACAATGTTAAAAAATGTGAATACATGGTCTTTGAGGTCAGCGGCAAACGCCGTGGAGAAGGACCCGGGTTGCTTTTGAACGGGTCACCAATTAATAGGGTGTCAACATTTAAATACCTTGGGCATTGTCTTGCCGCTGACCTCAAGGACGATGTAGACATTGAGAGGGAGCGCAGGGCTCTAGCGGTCCGGAGTAATATGTTGTCCCGTAGATTTGCGCGGTGAACAGACCAAGTCAAAGTAACACCTTTCAAGGCCTATTGCCAAAGTTTGTACACGGGCAGTCTATGGGTCAATTATACTAAACGATCGCTGGATGTCCTGCGCGTCCAATATAACAATGCTTTCAGGATGTTGTTGAGGCTGCCTCGTTACTGTAGCGCGTCGGAAATGTTTGCCCAAGCCCGCACCGACGGCTTCTATGCAATTATACGCAAGAAAACTGCGTCGCTACTGAGGAGAGTGAGGGGCAGTCGGAACAGCATCCTGGAGACTGTAGCCGAGAGCTTCGGCTCTCCGATTGTACAGCAGTTTGTGCGGAGGCTGATCTTTACTAACACTAGGCACTAAGTTATTTTTTTGTATGTTACTAACACTATATGGATGTTTGTCCGAAATAAAGCGATTATTATTATTATTATTATTAGCACTAAGAAAAGTTGTGAAGTATCGTTATACATACACCTTCAAACTTAGTAAGTCTGTGGCGTTTGACATAATAATTCGTTTTTAATTTGTTATTTTAGCAATAAAGTTATTTTCAGTTGACAGTAGACTAGTATAGTATTATTATCTCTTTTTTTTATTTTAAATGGATTTGCTCTTGACTCTAGTCTAGGTCAGAGATGACAGAGACAAAGTCTACGATGGAGTGAGCTTACCCAGAAGAAGCCTGTTCACTCTCACTTTGAAGAGATTTGGGTTTTACTCGTATGCGGTCGGAAACACAGGCGCAGGTAGAGAATTCCACTCTTTTGCTGTGCGCATTATAAAAGATGTTTGGAAGCGCTTAGTGCGAATTGGTGGAATAGCAACTAGGTAGGGATGGTAACTTGCAGTGCGCCTAGATGTCCGATGGTAAAAAGGGGCCGGTGGAATGAGGTCGTGGAGTTCTTGGGCACACTCACCGAAGTACAATCTGTAGAAGACCGACAAGCAGGCAACCTTACGGCGATGAGCCAAGCTGTTAAACTTGGCATCCACCAGTTTTATGTTGCCAATGAGTCTCTTAGCTCTGCGTTCCACCGAGTCAAGCGCGGCAAGTTGGTATTTAGCTGAGCCATCCCAAAGGTGGCTGCAATACTCCATGCAGGATCGGACTTGCGCTTTGTACAGGGTTAAAAGCTGTCCAGGCGTAAAGTATCGCTTCACCTTATTTAGGATGCCCCGCTTCTTAGCCGCAGTTTGGGCTTTATACTCGATGGAGGCGCCGAAGTTGAGACCAGATGTCAACTCCATGCCTAGGACCTCGAACCGATCAGTTACAGGAACAGACATACCCCGAAAAGTAGGAGATTGGTTGATTTGACTCCTTTTAGCGGTAAAAGACACGCCTGTGTTTTGGTGGCGTTAAAAGAGACCAGATTGTCATCACCCCACTGGGAGACAAGGCTTAAGGTCAAATCTGTCCGCTCTACCATGGCCTCTCTCAAGGAACAAACTTCGGCCCCGCTGGTTTTTGCGCTGGACAAGTATCTCTCTGAAACAGTACTGTCATCTGCGTACCCAACAATACCAGGTTGAAGTAGGTCATTGATGTGCAGCAGGAAAAGAGTTGCAGAGAGAACAGACCCTTGAGGAACTCCGGCATCAATAGCCATAAGGTCGGAGGAGCAGCCGTCTACGACTACTCTGATCGACCGTTCGCTAAGGAAGTCTGATATCCAGCTACAAAAATCAGCCGGGATGCCATAAACAGGAAGCTTGCTGAGTAAACCAGCGTGCCAGACCCTGTCAAAGGCCTTCGAGATATCAAGCGATACAGCAAGTGCCTCGCCGTGTTTCTCTATGGCTTCGCCCCAGCAGTGCGTGACATACACAAGAAGATCGCCAGTTGACCGTCCCCGGCGAAAGCCATATTGACGGTCACTGAGGAGGTCATTGTCTTCAAGGTAGGTCAGCAACTTACTGTTTAGTACCCTTTCCATAACCTTGCACAGAATGGAGGTAATGACGATTAGACGGTGATGGGCAGGGTTTGCACGGTCGCCCTTTTTGGGCACTGGTTGTACATTCGCAAGCCTCCAGGAGGTTGGCACCGTTCTCTTTTTTAAGAGAGAGGCGGAACAAGCGTGTCAACACAGGAGACAGTTCAGGCGCACACTGCCTCAACACTCTCGCTGGAATGCCGTCAGGCCCGCTGGCCTTTTTCACGTCTAGACTGCACAATACTCTTCGGACCTCTTTAATGTGAACTGCGATCTCCGACATCGTGGAGTCACATTGAGGTACAGTAGGTGGTTGCTTGGAGCCAGCGTCCAGACGTGAATTGCTTGCAAAGAGAGATGCAAAAAGATTTGCTTTCTCAGTTGCAGCGTGAGCTAGCGAGCCATCAGGTTTAATCATTGGAGGTAAAGTGGGACGACAGAAATTCGTTTCAACCGCTTTAGACAGGGACCAGAACTGTTTACTACCCGGAGGGTGCGCTGCTAGCTTGGCCCCAATACGTCCAACATGGTCAAAACGTGCCCCACGCAGAACCCGTTTGCAGAGCTTGGCGGCAGAATTAAAGGCTCTTTTCTTCGCGGAACCCTAACTTTGCGGTCGCGGGCCTTGACCCAGGCTTGATAGGCAGACTCCTTTCGGGCCTCAGCGTGGGCGCATTCTGCATTATACCAAGGCCGGGATTTATGTCCGAGCGGGATGTCGGAGAAGGAATAAAATACTCCATCCCCTGCCGAATCACGTTCGCAACCACGTCAGCACAGCACGAGGGGTCACCCGAAGAGAAGCACACTTGCGGCCATGGATAAGACGCAAAGAAGTGCCGCATCTCATCCCAATCCGCTGACCCGTAACGCCATACTCGCCTCGTGCCTCTAGGACGACCTCACGAAGCGACGTGCGCTTTACTTGTGGTTACCAAATATACAAAATCGCTGTGAATGTGTGTAAGCGCAGGAGTTCTCGCTCTGTACCATCCGAGACGATGCGAAGTCGGAAGTGTGTGTGTGTATGTTATGTGCTGACGCTACTCGTCTTTACGCACACATTCCCAGCGTGTTTGTCACTTGGCTATCACAAGTAAAGCGCGTGTCGCTTTGTGAGATAAAAATGTTGTATTTGATAGTAATAATACTTGCTTAGTAGTTCTAAACAGTTTTAATTCAAGTTTTAATTTCCTCTTCACCTATATTGTACTATTACTCGTATTACGGCATTACATAAACTGCTACTATTTTTGGCTAGACGGCAGACTACGTAGGCACACAGTACTTAGGCCATAAAAAGGCGATTGCCGGCCTAACAGTACTGGCTTTCAATAGTGGATTTTGAGTAACAGTTAGACATGTTTAAAAATAAATGTGTTATTTGAAAACGCGACCATGTAAGCAAGTGTTTCGGGTATATTCTCAGTCGCACCCACATGAATTGCCACCAGGTGGCAATCGGGAATAAAATTCAAAGTTCCCACCGGGTGGCGACTGGGAAGTTATTGCACCCACTTCAAATCGCTGTACACTGCGGTGTGGATCACCCATCCCCCTCATCGCTGTCCCAGCAGTCCCGATGTCCACCACTTGTTTGGCCACCAGTGGGGGACAGCGAAACAATATTTAAAAATAATTCTCGTCGTCCACCACTGGGGGACATTTTATTATAACCTAACCTCAAAACACTTAAGTTGCTTCTGCATCGTCTCCGGCGCTGCGGGAAGTGCAACTCCTTCGCCCTTACGTAACAAAGGATAGGCACCCATGCTCACCTCCGCAGCTTCGGCTTGCTGGTCGCCTCTGGCGACCATCATCACCCGCTACGGCTCCCAAGGGTGCCTATGCTTTGTTACAGCGGGCCGGGGTTACGCTCCCTTCGCACCTCCAGTTTTTATATACACTCTAGGGGTAGCAGCCAAAAGACTACGTGAAGTCGGGGGTGCCCCGATTCGGTTTAGGAACAGATTCGACCTATTCAAACCATGAAGTGGTAGACTTCGGAAATAATCGCCCACATCGCGGCTGTAAGACAGACAGCGATGAGGGGGTTAGCGATCCACGCTGCACCCAGTGGCAACTGGGAATTTTATTCCCGATTGCCACCTGGTGGCAATCCATGTGGGGGCGATTGGGAATATACCTATCGTGTTTCGGGTTAGTTTTACAATAAATTGGAAAGTAATATAAATAATAATAATACTAATTATTTTTGGTGGATTAATAATTCCTATGGTGTACGCAATAAAGAGTACGTGTTATTCTATTCTTGTTTGAATTCTTTTTGGTAATTAAGATAAGATAATTTATTTCTCTTCACAATATATTACTCGTAGTACCTACATTTTAAAATTATTAAGAATAATATATAATTGTTTTAATTATACTGTGGGAGACGGGCGCCTAAGCTAGGCGTAAGGCCTGTATTTCAGGACGCCAGGTCTCCATCTCTTCGGAAGCAGTTACATTTAAATCGGATTATGCGCTCGTACACAAATGCGTTAAGTTATATAAAAACAGAAAAAAAATACATTATTGGTTATTACTTATTCTAGGGTTACTCGTAGTATGTGTATGTGTGTGTGTGTGTGGATGAGGATATGTGTGTTTGTATGAGGGTATGAGGGTATGTGTGTTTGTATGAGGGTGTGTGTGTGAGAGGGCGTGTGTGTAAAGAAATATGACGGAAAAGGTGAAGGGCTGAATGCACAGAATGGTGATATGTATAAATATGGTACTTATTCATTTTATATTATTCGACTTCTATCCATATGCGACTAATACAAGTAAAAAAAAAAAAAAAAATATGTGTTGCATCCCCAAATCACTTGTCTTTGCACTTTACATTTGTCAACTTTTTCACCCATATCAATCTACTAAATTATAGTTACAACTTTGCCCGGGACATACCATTATCTATTAAAGATAAACAATATATTGATTTATTGGACGTATCCAATAAAATATGGAAAGGTAAATGGATGCCCCAATTTGCTAGGGATGTGATTCAATAAATAACTGGTCTTGTGGTTTTCTCCGATATACTTACATACAAAAAGTTGGTTGCAAGACGGCTGAGATAGGAAAATGCCTTGCTGACCTTTCACTTGAGGTAAAATTACTGAAACAGGTGACATTGTACCATTTGGACGATTTGTGCTTGTTTTTGTCTTCGCAATTATGTAACATGAAGCACTCTCGAAATGAAGCTTGTCTTTGGCAGGAAAACAAGACATCATGAAAAAATTATGTTATCTAATTGAGTATTATTTTTAACAAAATATTGTGAATAATTCATAAAATATGATAACATTTTTTTCTCTTGAACTTGTGGACGATTTAACAACGTTCATTAAATTATCAACATTGGCCATGTGTCTAATTATTTACTTTAAAATTTTCCAAAAATTTACATCATTTTAGTAACATAATACATAATACTCACCGAATGAAGCCACTAAAGAAATCGCGACGGGACCGATGATTATCCAGAATGTATCGCTGTGGTCCATCCAGCACCTAAAATGTTAATAATTAGTTTGAGCTTAGACGTATTAAAGACTCCTGAGAACATCATGGATACTGAGAGATCTTCGCTAATTTTAATGTGCCCAGAGAAGGATATAAGTAAAATCAACTCGGCTAGCATTCTACTGCGTAACACTCTTTCCAACAAAATCTTAAAATTTTTGAATGAATTTCCTAATCCATTGCTTCATATGTTCAAAAAGCGCCTGCTCAGCAACGTGCTTCTTAATTTAAAACCCAATAACATTTTCCAAAACTATTTTCCGTAAATAATATAGAAATTATTTAACTACATGTTTAAGACCTTAACTAGTAAATTATAACATAATAAATTAACTAACTATGTCACTAATCTTAAAACTTAAGTTAAATATTGTTAAGAAATCAGTTGTCCTAATAGTAATTGTAAGACCTCATGCCGCTTGTGGTACCAGTTTATACTAGTACAGGCAGCGTACTTTGTAATACCTATATTATTTCTAAGATTTATACTGTATTTTACCAATTTATATTTTTGAATAAATATTATTATTATTAATTTTTATAACTCTTGACCATCTCGAGACTTTTGGAAGGCATACGGGGGCCGAAGCCAACTCGCGCGAGCCCGTTAGACGTTTTTAATGAAATGAGGCACCAACCGACGATTATCCCTGTTCGCACTATATAAGTGCACCCAAGGACAACCCCCGGTTGGTGTAGGACTGTTGCAGGATCGGTGGACGCGCTGGCCCACCTCAAGGGCCAGGTGAAGGGGGCGATGGAGGCGAGGGACGGATTGTTGGCTGTGTCATTCGATATAGCCAATGCCTTCAACTCCGTTCCCCACTCCACCATCCTAGAGGCACTCCGATTCCACGGAGTGCCCCTATACATGCGTCGTCTGCTGGCCAGCTACCTAGAGGATCGGACGATCGTCCTCGTTAATAGGGCTGGCCAAGTCCGGCGGTACGCCGTCGAAACCGGCGTTCCGCAGGGGTCAGTCATAGGACCTGTCCTCTGGAACATCGCCTATGATTGGCTCTTGCGGGGAACTCTCCTTCGGGGCACGAGTGTCATCTGCTATGCGGATGACACTCTCCTCACCGCCCGGGGGGGGAGTTTTAGGGAGGCGGCCAATCTGGCCTCGGCAGGTGGATCCTTGGTCGCGGGGAGGATCCGCCGCCTAGGTTTAACGGTGGCGCTGCACAAGACCGAGGCCGTGTTCTTCCACGGGCCTCGGCGGCGCCCCCCACCTGATGCCCACATTTTCGTGGAGGGCATCAGAATTGAGGTGAAGGCCCAGATGAAATATCTGGGCCTTGTACTCGACAGCAGGTGGCGCTTCGGTCCGCATTTTAGCGGGCTGTCGTCGCGCCTGCTGAAGGCCGCAGGCGCGCTCTCGTGGCTGCTACCCAACTTGGGGAGGCCCAGCGCGCGATGCCGGCAACTTTACGCCGGCATCTTGAGGAGTATGGCCCTTTACGGGGCTCCTATCTGGGAGGACTCCCTCCAAAGGAGGGAGAACGCCGCCGCCTTACGGGCGCCCCAAAGGGCCATAGCCCAGCGGGCGGCGCGGGCCTACCGCACAGTGGGCTTCGCGGCAGCATGTGCTCTGGCCGGCACCCCTCCTTGGGAACTCGAGGCGTGGGTGCTCGCCAGAGTATATGAATGGACGGCGGGGCGGAGAGCGGGAGGAGAACGCCCAGCCCCGGAAGAGCGGGAGGCCGTCCGGCGAGAGGCGAGGGATGCCATCGTCCTCCATTGGACGGGGGAGCTCGCCACCGCAGCTTTTGGCCGCCGAACCCTAGACGCGATTGGGCCAGTGTTGCGAGACTGGCTCGAGCGGTCGCATGGGTTCCTCTCGTTCCGTCTGGTGCAGGTGCTGTCCGGACACGGTTGCTTCGGATCGTACCTGCACCGGATAGGACGGGAGGAGACGCCGTCGTGCCACGACTGTGGCGCGGTGGACGACACGGCGCAGCACACCCTCGAGGTGTGCCCGTCGTGGTCCGAGACGCGCCGCAGTCTCATCGCGGTGATCGGACCGGACCTCTCACTTCCCGGCTTGGTTAATGCCATGCTGCAGGATGAGAGGTCCTGGGCGGCAGTCGCCTCCTTCTGCGAACACGTCATGTCCCAGAAGGAGGCGGCTGAGCGCGCGCGGGAGGACGATCCTCACGCGGCGTCGCTCCGAAGGCGGAGGAGGGGTCGAAGAAGACGTCAGTTTGATAGTCATCTCCGACTCCTCCCAGGTGGAGGCCAGCAGGCAGCGGGTGCGGGGGCGCCCTTGCCTGTATTGCACAGGCCTCCACCAGTGTCGGACGGGAATGGCCAGGTGTTCCCGGCCATTCCAGTAGCCCCCCAAGCTGGGGGGCATGCGGGGCCCACCAGCTAGGTGGGCACGCGCCGGGAGGGTTGTGGATGCAAAGGCTGAGCCGGATTCCCATGGCCTTCCCATCACGGCGATGTGGGAACACCGCTGAGTTTTAGTGGGTATACTGTCATTCCGACAGGAGTCCCACATATCCCGCCTCGTCCCCCCACGAGCGGGAATGCATAAAGCATTTCTCAGCGAAAAAAAAAAAAAAAAAAAAAAAAGGACTGTTGCAGGATATGGAAAGAAAGATATAGGACTATGGATTTGGGTAGCTTAATTGGACTGGATATCTAGGACTATGGAAAGACTATGGCCCCTGCCTGACCAATGTTTTAAATAAAATACACAGATAAAATGGTAGGGGGTGACTTGTACACTCAATAATGGGCCCCTGAAAACGGTCGCTAGCACATAGTGTCGTAGCGACAAGGGGGCAACATGTCCTGAGAGGCTTATGAGGAGTGGAGAGGTATCCTACGGCTATCAGCGCAATCCCGGAAGTACGGTCAAGATCCCTACCAGCATCTTACTGGAATAATTCCTTCCTCCGAGCACGTTTGCTCTTGCGAATCTCCACTCTAGCCGGCCAATAAAGGCAAGAAAGAGGCGGGAGCTCTGTCCCTCTTCATTGTTCACTCCAGCCGGCCAATAAAGTTATTATTATTATTTTTATTTTGCTCGACTTAGGACTCGAACCCAGGATCTCAGCAGTCGCATGCGACCACGAGACCAACGGAGCAGTTGCTGGTAGCCTACTTGGAGAGATCTTATTTTATACTGGCTTTGTTTTGAGTGAAATGAGCCTTCGTCGAGAGAAGTTAAGAAGAAAGTTAATTTTCTCAAATAACTTATCATTGACATTCAGCTCCAGTAGGCATAGTAAATTTTAAGCTAACTAAGATTCAAACAAGTTCCTATAGCTGTTACAATTGCTAAATGTTTTGTTATTTCGGTCACCATACTTTTTGCTAGATGTCCGTAATACTGCAGGATATTGCATGTTCCATTTTCAGTTTATGAACGAAACAGTTCCACGGCTGTTACAACCGCCATTACACAAGCTGCGTTGATCGTTATACAGGCTGTTCATTTTTATATTCGTCTGTTCGGTTCATATGGTAATCCATAAATATATAGGCTACTGTCATAGAGCCACAAAAATGTGCATTTATTCATTATTAGTGTCAGACACATGACTTTTTTTTGTCGGGTCAAATCATGTTCACCACATATTTCTTAGAAACTATAATGGGTCAAGGCCACCCGCATTCTCTGAGAATAAATGTACAGTCGTCAGCACATCAAGTTACCACAAACTGTGAGATTTTCTCATTCGATTTTGAACTTAACCTTAAACATTTTAAGGTTTAAAATCGTTTGGAGAAACTTGACAGTTTCGTGTAGCTTGACCTGCTGGCAACTGTACAAAAGAGCCAAGATTGTCAAACTGTACATGACATGTGCCCATTTCTCATTTTAAAGCGGCCTGTCCTTTGTTCTCATATGGGACGTTGAAAATACCCTCTTACAAAAATTAAGGCTAGGGACATACTGTGAAAGTGCAAAATCTAGCCCCTCTTTATCTGATGGTTCTTATATTGTGATGTTGACGAAACTGTATGTACGTAGATTTTCTGAATAAATCTTACTGTGTTGGATCTCGCAGTGCGGGTTTGTTTAACTCAGTTCTAAGGTCTACTGTCTAACAGCCGCGCAAAACGGAAAGTAAAACTAGAAGTTACCATTACTTTGAATATGAGTTCTTAAGACGCTACGTAGCATTCATCTAGGATAAGTTCCAGTACAACGCTAGCTATAGAATGCCAGGGTAGTGCATTAAGCATCATAAACTAAAAAAAACTTCATAAATTATTGTAAATCCAAACCTCTCCGTAGCTCCGGGCGTGAAGAATCTGGCGGTTGCGTAAATCATAATGATGACCAGCGAGCCACCCCAACCAACAATCACGAACCATCGCATGGCCACCTCATCCTTCACGAACACCTGTGCCGCACACTCATTAGCATCAGCCATTCATAACATTTTATAAATAATGGTAAACATACACTACGGAAAGTTCTATACCTATCTATAACATGCGATGACGAATAGTTTGAATTTCAGAAGCATAGTGTTGTATTTTTATCTCACGAAGCGACGCGCGCTTTACTTGTGGTTACCAAGTGTACAAACAAGCTGTGAATGTGTGTAAGCGCATGAGCTCTCGGTACCATCCGAGACGATAGCGAAGTCGAAAGGGTGTGTGTTATGTGCTGACGCTACTCATCTTCACGCACACATTCACAGCGTGTGTACACTTGGTTACTACAAGTAAAGCACTCGTCGCTTCGTGAGATAAAAACACTGTACTGTATTGGCGGGAAATACGACACATCGGGTTTAAGGCTCGTACACACTGGCGCGACGCGACAGCCCGACACAAAGGCGCCGCCCGTCGCGCTGCACGCGGTGCCTCTGTGTACGCTGTCGCGTCGCGCCAGTGTGCACGATACTTTAAGAAAAGGTTCCGTTTTTAGAGCGTCGTTTCTGTCACTCATATCCTAGAGACGGGCTTTTTTTTTGAGCTCGAAGTGTCACATTATCATCCGGATACCTACTGTACTCTGGTAGATTATTGGTCGAATAGTCAAAATTTGAGTTAATTAATTTCTTCATATTATAGACAAAATAATTAACTAAGTTGCTAGATTAGTACTCAATCAACAAATACAGCGGAACTGAACAAACTTTGATAATCTTATGATAGTTGGAAAAAGTTAGGCAGTTAGTTCAGACCTAAAATATGACAGGAAAACAGGAAATATGAACATGAAAATAAATGTTCAGTGTTGTGAGATATTTTTCACGAAGTTAGAACATTTACCGTACCTATATACCTTATATATATACGCATATATGCGAAACTCAGGGGACAACTATTATTATTTGGTGCAAATATGTATTTCAAAAATATCCTGCAGTTAGTTAAGTCACAAGATGGAGAGGTGAATTGTACTGGCCTCCAGTTTATTAAGGGGTATGGGACATGTGTGGGACTACTGACATAGTTATTTCATAAGTTCTCATACTCGTACACGTAGCGGTTGACTCATGTTTCGCCCAAGTGGGACATGCCAAGCCACTAGTACCTACATAACCCGACCCCTCTTCCTCTCTTTTTTTTGTCAGAGGGGTCAGGTAATGCAAATCACTGACCGTACATTGTTAATAGATATTTTGTCAACCGAATGAGCCAACTAACGAGTTGACATAATCAAAGGCACTATTTATAACACAGAGCAGTTTAGGAATGGTAGTCATAAAGGAAATAATCCTAAAATATAGTACTACGTAAAATATACCTTAATCTAAAGAAATTACGTCTTCAACACATAAAATATGTCTGACCCGCCTAAGTACACAACGGATTTATATTGCACGTGTTTACGCTGCCCCATGAGTATTCCACACTACGTGACTATTTCATGGAGAAACTTTGAAATTTAGTTCGCATCCGTCAGTATGTTTACTGAACAGGATATTAAACGGCAATTTCCATGCGTCTAAAAGTTGTTAGTGAGACATTTCAGTAAGACTAATAGGAGTGGTACAAGCGTCTTTGTCGTTAGTCATTTGCACTACTTAGTAATTTCTAGTATGGCCTGATGAGTATATAGGTCTTTTATTGAGCGATGAAATCAACCAGGGGGAAATCATTTTTTTTGTGGTCTTGCTTCCTATACTGTAGAATTAGCATTGAACGAATTCAGAAATTGATTAAGTCTACCCCGGTAGTATACTTACCACAACCAGAGCTATGTGCAGATGAAGCCCCTCGCAGAACATCCACAAGTAACTTGTGAGCATGAAGTAGTTGGTGACCACGTGCAGAGCTTGACACCATACCTGCATTAAGAAGCTTTGTCTAAATCAATTTAGATTATTACAAAAACTAAGTCAAAATAAAAAGGGTTAAAGAAATCGGTTATGTGGCTACGCTTTCATAAATTCAATTAGAATTATGTCGTTCGTTAAAAAAAAGTTAAATTGCTTAATTAATGTTTATAAAAACGACCAAAGAATAAAATATAAATTGGGATTTTGTTTGTATAGGCAATTCGTTTGAATTTTTATTCAAATTCATAACAAGATAAAATCAAGAGCGAAGAGAAGGGTGAAGATACTTCTACTTCTTGTGAAGACATTTGTATATACTCGTTTTATATGTCCGAATTTATTATTTGTGTTGGAAGTCTAATGTTGGTACTTCACTTGGCGTAGGTATTTGTACCAATATTTGCGTTATTTTACTTAGGTACAAATAATGATCTTTATTGGGGCATTTGTTTTGTACAAATGATGCAAATATTCGGGCAAATATAGGTAAAAAGTGTAGTACCAGCTTAATTGTTGTATAAATCACAGTATTACCGTATTGTCTAGAACGACGTTGACCCTGTTGACGACAGCTCGGTACCAGATGATCCAGAGGATGTTGTTGAGAGCGAAGGATATGAAGAGGTGGATGTGTATGCGTATCCGTGTGCATTGGAGAACCCTAAGTGAAGAAAACAAGGCATAAGGCGCCGCGCACACCGAGAGTAGCGCAGAGCAGAACGCACAATTCGCAATGAAATCATTTGCATAAGATTCGCAATATAAGCAAGTTGGGCCTGCAAGGCTGTATATACATGTAATATAACAATATTGAAGTGTTGGGCTATTAAAGTTGGGTGATTTATATCTACATAAACCGGGTATATTCATATTAGATTTAAAATTTTGTTTCTACAAAACGCGTTACAAAAAAGTATTTTTCTATATTTTTTAGTTTTCTTCAAGTTATGTTATAAAACAACTTTATTATCACAATGCCGGCACAGACCTTTAAAAACGATGCACCCATTGCAATAAAATAGGAAGGTACATTAGAATAGCACTCCTAGCTGCAGCGCTTGCAATTTTAAAAAGTTACGAATGTAGTGTCCACATTGTACGTTGTGTGAAAAGCAATCGATGTGAATAATTAAACGAATTGATCGTTTTAAAGTGAGTTTTCTCCATCTTCAATTTAGTTTTCTTTGTACAGCTACCCAATAGTTTTTCAGTGCCAGTGTAAATGTTTTAAAAACAAGTGGCGCCATGCTACCGACAAAGAAGACTTAGAAAATTCGACTCATTCAAGTTTAGATGTCATTGTGCAGTGCAGAAGTGGCCATTTCGAGTGTAGAGCTGAAAATTCTTTCTCTCTCACTCGTTTTACTACATAGTGTTCATTGTTTTTCCCGGTGCTATTCTACATCGGTACAGTGGACAACGAGTGTACGGGTTTTATATCGGGGCAGATGTGACGCTGTGACGCAGTATCCAACGTAAGGGTTCACTTTATTTTATTGTCCAGTGAAACTTTTACGTAATTGTGAGATTTGGTGGACTTATTTCAAACCCGTTGCAATTGAGAAGCCGTCACGATTGTTCCATTTGAATATTTGAATCTCTAATTTGTAATTGTTGACATCAGTTTCGACATAATTACCTAGGTACTTAAACTTTAACATTTCCAGAATGGTGGCCATCAAATCTATAATACATGGAAACTTTACAAGCGTTTGATTTTAAAACGACGGACATTTTGCGTTGTTAAATTAATTCTTGAAAGAGCTGTAACGATTTACGACGTCACATAAAAAATGCTGCCGTTTTTGACAATTACATTTGACATAACAATTAGTGATGCCCAATCTTTCATTTCATACATCGAGAGCGAGATTACTTGAGATGACCATCTGCTCATGGATGTCATACGCATCCATACCTACGTACTTTCCTTTTCAACCTTTTTCACTCTAGCGTATGACGCTTCTGTAGTGACTTGCGCGACGTTTTTATTGGTACCATACACCTAAGGTACGAAAAGGATTCAACAACAATTAATTATCTTTGTCTATACAATTACTGCACATAAAGGCGTTTGTACACTACTTCCTATTCGATTCATATTCGTGTATTTCACGTCAGCATAAAAACGGATCAGAAATTCACGAATGGGCGCTGTGCACTCACTCGTAGTCGATTCGTATTCGTGATTCGTTTTGGGTAATTTTTCATCATTCGTTTTAAGAACACGAACACGTATCGAATACGACAGAGTCCACGAGCACTGATCCGAGATTTGAGTATACACTAAAACCATTTCGTAGGCAGAGATCGCGTTCATAATGTGTGCAGCATTTCGCGCTCACTCACAAAACGCCCTATAAGCATGACGGCTACTACGATCCGTAAAAACATAGTCGATGTGAGAAATTATCGAATATAAAAACGAAGCAGTGCACAAACAATCATACATTTATTATAAAGGCTATTTTGAATCGTATTTACACGAATCACGAATACGAGGTAGTGCACAAATGCCCTAAGTTAGATGCATTGTAATATTTCAAATAGAATAACACGCCGGGTACTAAACGGTATCGATTTTGTTTGAAATATATCGATATGGATCCAATGTATGGGCATCCCTAATCCTTGTCATGTCATGTCAATCAACTCAACTGAAGTAAACTGTCAAGTTATTGCACTCACAATGTTTACAAAATGCTATGCGATCTAGGTAAGTAATATAAATTCCTGCCTAAGTATAAATAAATGACATTTAAAAAAAAATGAGGACAAATTCGTTTGCATTGAAGTTAAATAAATAAGTACCTACCTAATTACCTACCTACCTATTTTAATATAAAAAACCTAGAAGATTTACCAAATGAGTAAAATGCTACTTTTACTTTATTTAACACCAAACAAGATAAGTAAGTACATAAATAAGTACTTAAATGTTTTACAGGCAATAGAAATAACATCAGTGACAGGCATTTACTACTATGTATTTCTAAGTATTGCAAGGAATATTTTATGCAAGTTGTCCGTCAATAAACTATGTCTTCATGGACAACACTTGTAGTTTAGAACAAGCAAAGTAATTTTCCTTCGCTGTTGGTTCTGGGGCGAAAGATGAATACGGATGCAGAACAATCTCCTTTCTAGGTAAAAGTCAAAGTAATATGCAGTTTTAAATAAATAAAAAAATAAAAAAACATTCATTCATTCATAAATGCACGGCTCAGTGGAATAATTTTTAGGAATTTCTTTAGTTGATTGAATTCCCTTTATTATAGTAACATAAAATTATGATAGATTACGCTAAAAATTTTGAGAATTATGCGACGAAAAATATTTTTAAGCTCTGTTTTAAGAATTTTTATCATTATACTATTTTATTTTTATGAAATAATAGGTCTTTACCTATGAAATTGCCGTTTTGTATGAAAAAATTTAAACGATTTTTTTTCATGAATTTTTTATTTGTATTAATCGAAGTAATCACCCATGCAATCAATGCATCTTTGCCATCGCAGTGGCAGTTTATTGATGCCCTTCTTAAAGAAATCAGCTGGACGGGAGGCAACAAATTCTTCAAAGGCATTTTGTACTGCCTCTCGGGTATTAAATTTTTTTCCCGCCAAGAAGTTATCCAAATTCTGGAAAAAGTAGTAGTCTGTAGGCGCAAGGTCTGGTGAGTAGGGCGGATGACGGAGAGCTTCCAACCCCAGTTCTTGCAACTTGGAGACCGTCTGCTGTGCAGTATGAGGTCGCGCGTTGTCGTGCAGGAGCAGCGGAGACGAGCGATTGACCAATGCTGGTTGGAGATGCGCCAGCTTCTCCATCATTGTGTTCAGTTCTTCACAGTACACATCTGCAGTAATGCTCACCCCGTTTGGTAAGAAGCTGTGATGAATCACACCGGCGCTAGACCACCAAACAGTGACCATCACTTTTCTAGGGGTAAGTTTTCGTTTAGGGCATTGTTTAGGTGCTGAACCAGGATCCAACCAACTTGCTGAGCGCTTACGGTTATCAAACAGAATCCATTTTTCATCGCAGGTAACAATGCGGTTCAAAATTACTTCATTTGTGTGTCTGTTGAGCAGTGCAAGGCACGTCTCGACGCGTACTTCGCGCTGGCGATCATTGAGTTCGTGGGGCACCCATTTGTCAAGCTTTTTTACCTTGCCAATTTGACGCAAATGGACCAATATTGTTTTGACGCTAACGTCGAAAGCTGCTGCTAATTCAGCCGTAGATTGTGTATCATCAGCTTCCACAATCGCCTTTAATTCGTCATTGTCGACCAAAGTCTTCGGACGACCGCGAGGTTCATTTTTCAGGTCGAAATTTCCAGAATGGAAGCGAGCAAACCAATAACAGGTGGTGCGTTGGTTTGTAGTGTTAGCTCCGTAAACGTCGTTGATGTTGCGTGCCGCTTGTGCCGCGTTGCTGCCACGACGGTACTCATATTCCATAATTACTCGAATTTTTAACGTATCCATGATGACGAAAAAGATTGAAATGCGATGAAAATGTAACACTAATCAATAAAGAAATGACTACTTTTAGAAAAAAAAACCATGTTTTTAAAATAAAATTAATTTGAAATTAGAATTCTTAGCCAAACAAAAATTATTTTGATTTGAAATGGCCAGTACTGCAGAACGGCAATTTCATAGGTAAAGACCTAATATTTTTGAATAAGTTTATTCATTGAACATTTGACAACAAAAAAGAACACTCAATTTTTTTCGGACGTTTTTGTTACTATTAATAAGCGTTTTACGGTGTCTTGCGTTTGGGCAGCGCGTTAAACAAAATATTATTATTTATCTTCACATGTCTAGTTTAATTTCTTCAGAATAAAACTTGCTAGATAATAGACGGCTTCCTCTTGACCTACAAACTAGAGTTATTTAAAATAAACAAAAACATTCTTCTGTTTCAGTCGATAAACTTCAATAGATAAAAACTATAAAAAAATAACCGTCTGTACCTAATAACTCTGCGAGCCTTGCGTCAATTAAAGCAGTAACTTTAATTAGTTAATCAAACTTAAAAATATAGGTATGTAATTAAGTAAACAATGAAAAAGCCCCTAATTTATAAATGTTCCCTTTATTTACAATAACCTAAGGTTGTCTGTACGAAATTGTGATAAAACTGTCCTTTAACTATTTATGTCGCCATAATACTTTCGATAGTTAGCACGTCATTATATAAATATGACCAAAATTACTTTCAGTTGTATAACCAAGCATAAAATCGAAAAATGAAAATTGCAAAAAATATTCACGTTTTGAACAGGCCCACAAAACGGTCGAAAACCATGATAATTGACTACAAAATCAATCACAAAGTATTTTTCTACGGCAATGGAAAAACTGTGTTTTGGATACATGTAAGAAAAGTCTGTCACACGAATTACGTAAACTGCAGACGGTGGACCGGAAAAAATCGAAAGTTATCTTAGAACTAATTTATTTTAAGGGATATTATTACAATTAAAATTGGTGTAACCTATTAGATAGGATAACCTACTAGGATATGAAATGACAAAAATACGTATTAAAACTTTTTTCCAAAAAAAAACAACCGTCTTCAAAAAAAACACTACAAAGTGAAAAATAACTTTAATTTCGGAAGTCGGTGTCTTTGTATCTGTTTTTTTTTTTGCCACCGGCTTCCGAAATTAAAGTTATTTTTCACTTTGTAGTGTTTTTTTTGAAGTAGGTTGTTTTTTTTGGAAAAAAGTTTTTATTTTTCACTTTTTAGTGAATCACATATTAATAAATCTAACTTACAATAGCCTAATGTCAACTGCTCATCATCTTTTACAAAATATTCCTTTTCCCGACGCAGGGACGTTAATTGTTGAGGAGTTCTCCTGTTAAGAACCAAAACCACTGGAGCTGATGGTGAAGCCACCATCAGCTCCATTTCACCATATGCATTATGACGAGCATAAATTGCTTAGCAACCATATTAAAAGCGAATCGCAACCCGTGAAATAGTTATTATTAAGAAGTTCCGGTGGCCACCTCTGGTCTTCATCATCAGTTCCACTTTACCAAATGGTGCTTTCCAAGAGCAAATGCATGAAAAATACCCAAATCGCTATACGTGTGCCTATAAATTTTGAGGATTTCCTTCAATTTCCATGGGACCCCCTCATCAGATTCTGACTTGGTGACAATGGGACCACCTCGGGAGCATACCCTTTGAAACAAAATCAGAATTTTCAAAATCGGTCCACAATTGACGGAGAAATCGGGGAAGACTCATAAAAAAAAGAAAACATACATGCAATCGAACATATAACCTCCTCATTTTTGGAAGTCGGTTAAAAATAAGTAATAGCTAATGTCGAATTTCGCTGCGTCGCGCGTCGTCGGCGGCTCGTGGCTGGACTGACGTCATCGATGCAGTTTCTATGCGTTCTGGGTAAAGTGAAGGAATTGCAAGGTCGGCGATATCCATTAGGGATCCGTACTTAACATACGTCACAGTGCTGTTATATAAACAGAGTTGATTGATTATTTTTGCGTCTAGTTACATCTTAATTAAACAACTGATAAACAAAGTATTTTAAGTCAATGTTTAATTAATGACTTTTCAAGCTCCGCCATTTGTTTACACTTTTGGTAAATGAAAATGAAACAGTAAGTACTGTTCACAACAGTTTCGAACTTCGAGATATTTGCATGGAACTCGATGGCTCCGTATCGAGTATGGCTCTCACAAGTTTTATCTTACCTATTCTCTATTGTTAATATATTAAGTCGAAGAAAAAGTTCTTTCGTATTTTACATACAAATTCAAAACTTAGAGCACGTGTGGCACCCAAATATCGAACTTTTTTGTCTACCCCTAACTCTTCAGATATGTCGTAACTACTAATACCTAATACTACTATTAACTTGCTCCACATTTAAAAAATGCCATTGACTTTACCCGTAACAGGGCGACCAGAGTGAGCAGCATCTTTGACATCAAAATTCCCGGACTGAAAACGCTTGAACCAACTTTGTGCTACTCGTATAGCATGCGTAGCATGGCCACTTCTATCTCAACTCTACGAAGAGAAGACAGATATTCATTAGAATTATTATATTATTAAAAAATTAAAAAAAATAAAAATAATAATAAATAATAATAATTAATTATTATTTTATTATTATTATTATTATTATTTATTTGTTTATTTTTTAGAATAGAGTCATTCTTTTCTTGAATTTTGACATCGCGCCGTAGAAATCTTTTTACAATCTGTCATTTTGTCTTTTGTTTTTTCCGTTTCTACGGTGGTCATGCTACGCTTGCTGAATGTCACATATTTTTTCGCGGCATGTGCCTCAATTTTCCTTTTTTTAACCGACTTCAAAAAAAGGAAGAGGTTAGCTCAGATTTTTTTTCTAGGTGGACCGATTCGGATGATTCTTTTTTATTTAAAAGCTAGTGCTTTCCATGTGGTCCCATATAAATTTGATCAAGTTCTGACGAGTAGTTTTTGAGTTATCTAAGGATACGCAGTATTGCTGCGTATTTTTTCCACTTAGTTTATATTGATGATGTTTTATTAATTTCCTGTCACTGTTATTTACATATGAAGTAGTTGTATACCACACGAAAAAGTGAAAAATAAAAACTTTTTTACAAAAAAACAACCGACTTCCAAAAAAAAGAGAAAAAGAACTTTAATTTCGGAAGTCGGTGGCAAAAAACGAAAATACAATAAAAAAGGTTTTTGTAATGAAACTTCAAAATGTATCGAATTTCTTCGTTAGATTGTCTCATTTTGACGGACAGAAAACAATTGAACAATGGCGGGAAAGCGCTTTTACTTTATTAATTTTCTTTTTAAAATGTCATCTATTTAATGGTATCAAAACCAGCCAGATACAAACAGTACAGCCAAATAGATTTTACTATTATTTTAGGTAGGTTATTATTCATAATAACACAGCCGCTTTATTCCGTGCTTGGCTCGTTTATGGCTTAGCTTTAATATACACCGCGTTATTTGCGATTTGTTATTTTGTGTCTCGCACGTTTATGTCTTCCTACTGTAGGCAATTTGACCAAATCGTCTAAACGGGATTGATATAGCTTATACATAAGAATACTAATAGCTTCCTCTATGAAACGCTACAAAACTAAAAGAACACGTCAGTTACGACTGTGTCAAATTATAATGCGCTTCTTAGAAGCTAATGCTTTTACAAAGCCCATTTAGCATTAACGTTACAAATTCAGTTCATAGTCACGTTAACTCGACCACGTTGTGTGCTTGGTACGTTTTTATTTGACACAGTTAATATGGACACTAAACACGTTGCAATGCATAGAGCCATTCAGCTATCAATAACATGTTTGATTCAAAACATATCGGTCAAGCAGCTTGTGGAAAAAGTTTATTTACGTAACATATACAAATATCAATGAACTGTGATGATTCGTAGATACAATAAAACATATTGAATTGAAATAATACGAACGGTATTTATATACCATTCGTATTATAGTTCGCTTCCTGGATGCATATCCGGGCATCTGCTTACCGAAAATAGAGGAAAATGAAGACTGAGATCAGCAAAGCGGCCACCGATAAGGAGTATCCAACTACGTATATGTTGTTCACAATGTTCCGGAACTGAAACAAAATTAGCTTGGTTAAGCTTTGGTTTTCCAAGAAAGCGGTTGACGGTCACACAATAACGGCTGTTCAAATATAGACCATTTTTAGACGGTGAAAGTTACAGATTTTCATGACGGCCGTTATAATATGACGGCCACCGCTCTAGGAAACCGTAGCTTTAGGAATAAAGTATATTTAAGTACAGTATTCGGGCGTAAATAAGGCATTTCCGGCTTTAAAAAGACGCTGTCGCATAGGTATGAGTGACAGAAAAGAAGCTCTACAAAGCCCGATGTGCGATATTTACGGTCAGGCAGTGTACTTGAATGTTAATGAACAAACGAACGTAGTATCATATACAGGGTGTTTGGCAGAACGTTGAACATACGAAAATGGTGGATAAGTGGGGTCATCTGCTACTTACTCAGCCCTAATTTATTTGGCCCTGGCACCTGGATGTAAAAAAAATATATTTTTTGCTTTCTTCTTGTCTCACCACTTTCTAAACTTTAAAGTGTATTTTTTATTAAAAATGGGTAAAACAGGCAAGATTTTGTTATTTTTTTAATCTTTATCTTTCTGTAAGTTTGAGGACTCATATCTTTTTTTTTTAGCTAACATCTGAATAAAACAATAATTTTATAAGACTCCGCCAACATTAAAGATTTAAAAAAAAAAATGTCTGTTTTACCTGTAGTGTAGTTGAGAGATAATGAACAAATGAACTTAGTGTCATAAATACGGCCAGGTGGTGCAGTTGAGTGATAATGAACAAACGAACGTAGTGTCATATATACGGCCAGGTGGTGTAGTTGAGTGATAATGAACAAACGAATGTAGTGTCACATATACGGCCTGGTAGTGTAGTTGAGTGATAATGAACAATCGAACGTAGTGTCATATATATGGCCAGGCAGTGTAGTTGAGTGATAATAAACAAATGAACGAACAAAATGAGCTTCAATTAAGATATAAGATTTTTTCTAGAAACTTGTAAACTTAGGTAGTTAACTTCGTTATATAATTCACAGATGAACTTTAATCAACGTTTTATATTATTTAAGAAAATCATTGTAATATCAGACAACTTTTCAAAATACATCAGAATGATGTTCAAATAACATATTATGAGACTATAATATGTATTTTTCAGGGAAAAATATTGACTATTTACATAGCAGCACGCCTCTACTGTGTCGATTTTGAAAAACGTGGCATCTCTCTATTTCATTAGGCAAGGAGGACATGTGTGGCTGGGTACTAGAATTACTTACCGTCCACGGGTAAGTGACCGAAACATCCCAGTACAAATAAAAAGCACGAAAGGCACTCTTTTTTATTACGATTGGTTACGTAGCATCAATTCTCCGCTACGGTATTATAATATGGGGCAATTCTGTTGAAATAATTAAAGCATTCCGAGCTCAAAAAAAATGTATTCGACAAATAACTAAAGCCCAACCACTAGAAAGCTGTGTCCCACTCTTTAAAAATTTAAAAATATTACCACTCGCATCATTATATATCTTTGAACTCTGTATCTTTGTACATAAAAACATAGCCTTATTTCAAGTACACAATGATGTTGTAATAAGAAAAAGTCGTGATATCCACAGATTATGTGTACCCCAACAAAGAATTAAACTATTTTCCAATAAAACTTACTGTATGGCAATTCGTGTATATAATCAATTACCTAATGTTTTCAAAAATCTTAACTTCATGACATTTAAAAATAAATTATTTAACTTTCTATTGCGTAAGTGTTACTACTTAACAAATGAGTTTTTAAATGAAAATTTTAATTCAAAATTTAAATTAGACGACGACTTGCCTTTAAGTTCCTAATGATTGAATGAAATTTAATATCTATGACATTGTATTGACTAATTCTTTATATTGCATTTAATCATTCTTGACAGTATATTTAATAATCCTTGACATTGTATTAGATAATAGTTAACAGTTTCCTTATCCTTGACATTGTATTAGATAATAGTTAACAGTTTCCTTATCCTTGACATTGTATTAGATAATAGTTAACAGTTTCCTTATCCTTGACATTGTATTAGATAATAGTTAACAGTTTCCTTATCCTTGACATTGTATTGTGTAGTTTTGATTTATTGTTCTAAAGCATTTGATTTTAATTCCATGAGATATTTGTACGCCGGAAACAGCAGAATATTATGGACGTCTTATTATGTGTAACACCTTGTAACTACAATATTCTAACAAATAATTTGATTTGATTTGATTTATTATTTATTATTTACTATATTAAATATTGCAGTAGGAACTAAAAAACGAGGAGTATATTAAGACATGTAAAGATGTACATTCTAGCTAGAAACTAAAAATAAATATGTAAGAAGTACTCGCAATAATAAACCAACAAATCTGGTGTTAAATATCATCTTTACCATTAACGTCTCAAAAGCGTACAATATTTTATAAAAATAACTGAGCAAGCTGAGACATTGCACGCATGAATCATAGAGGCGTGTATACAGGGTGTCGGCAACAGTAAACAACTCGCCACCGCCATGATGGATGGCAAGTTGGCCACGCAGCAGCCACGCTCGTCACTCGTCATACGCCACCGATACACCGCACAAATGTCAGAATGTGTACACACAATATTTTTAAGCAAACATACAAACTCATTGTGTTTGTTCACATTTACTGTTGTTTACATATACATAGGTACATTCTGAACAGACTTAATTGAAACGTGCATTCGATATTCATTCCAAATATTAATTTTTAAACATGAAACGTTGACACGGCACGTGTCAAGTTTTAATTACATAATTTTTAATTCATTATTTTTATTAAATCACCATGTATGATTGTACCTACTATTTTCATTGTTTATCATGGACTTGTGTAGTTAAGATTTTCAGCGCTAGATAGGCACCTAATAATTTTTGTGAACATTACCTCAGTAGGTAAAATTAGAATAAAAATAGCATTTCGAGTTTATATCATTACCACTGTAGGTAAGGCTATTCACATGGCACCCAAATAAAAGAGCAATCTAAATTCTGAATTTTTGCAATGCGACTTAGCTGCTGAATAAAAAAACTGGGCTTTTTTATTGCTTTTTGTGAATATTGCTATAAGTGTAGTCACATGTATAATGGTTGTGTCAGCAATCGAAAAAGTCGAGTGGACTTCAATGCTAAGGGGCGACTTTATAGCAACGAGAATATTCGCAGATGTCACATTTTATTAAGAGAATTAAATCAGAACTTCCGCGTTACCAATTCAGAGCATGTACAGTTTTATTATATTACGCAGTCAAGCATTTTTCGTCGGAATAGATAAAAGAGTCAATATTATTTCCTTAAATTCAAAATAAAGTCTATTTTCCGGGGAAGAAAGACTGCTAACCTTTTTTAACCCCCGACGCAAAACGAGGGGTGTTATAAGTTTGACCGCTATGTGTGTGTGTCTGTCTGTCTTTCTGTGGCACCGTAGGTCTTAAACGGGTGAACCGATTTGAATGCGGCTTTTTTTATTTGAAAGTAGGTCTTCTAGCGATGGTTCTTAGATATGTTTTATCAAAATCGGTTCAACCTTTTCAAGGTAATCAGCTCTTTTGTTAGCTGCGGTAAGGATCTTAGACGCATAATGGGTATTTACTTTACTTACAGACATATGTGTGACCTAAAATTTGAAACACCCATGTACGCTATATAAAGATGCAAGATTATGGAATTCTTGGTCCGATGTTTTAGTCAGGATACAGCACACCAGTACACTCTTGAAAAAATAATAGCAGATATATCGTGTTTGGTTTCGTTTTGATCAGTATTTAATTCTACATACAATACAATGGTGGCAACATGATGAGCTGATGCTGCAGCCAGGATATCCAGCACACTAGTATACTCTTGAAAAAATAATAGCAGATATGTCGTGTTTGGACTTGTTTTGATCAGTATTTAATTCTACATACAATGCAATGGTTGCACCATGATGAGCTAATGTTGCAGCCAGGATATCTAGCACACTAGTACACTCTTGAAAAAATAATAGCAGATATGTCGTGTTTGGATTTGTTTTAACCAGTATTTAATTCTACATACAATGCAATGGTGGCAACATGATGAGCTGATGTTGCAGCCAGGATATCTAGCACTATGGTACACTCTTGAAAAAATAATAGCAGATATATCGTGTTTGGATTTGTTTTGATCAGTATTTAATTCTACATACAATGCAATGGTGGCAACATGATAAGCTGATGTTGCAGCCAAGATATCTAGCACACTAATACACTCTTGAAAAAATTATAGCAGAAATGTCGTGTTTTGATTTGTTTTGATCAGTATTTAATTCTACATACAATGCAATGGTAGCAACACGATGAGCTGTGGCTGCAATCAGGATATACAGCACACTTGTACACTCTTCATAAAATAATAACAGATATGTCATCTTTGGAAAACCGATTGATCGCGCTATGGATTCGTTTTTGAAATAACACACAGTATTATACGAGATTACGTAAACGCCAAAACAAGCTATTTGATGTAATGTCTAAATATACCCTGAAAAACGCTCACAACTGTTAACAAATATACATAACAAAACTAAACTAAGTTTAAAAATTTAAAAATTAAAATTAAATTAAAAATTTTAAAAACCCTCAACGCAAGAAAGAAAAATGAACATTTAAAAAGTCAAAAAAATAATGCCTATCATTGAGCCATCAAATTTGATTGAGTAACACCTAAAATTTAATTAGGTATAGAAGTTGATGGATGGCACAATAAGGTTTGCTCGTTGAAATGGCGCTATAATGTCGCGGCGGGGTACCGCTAAGCTTAAAGCAATAAAAATAGCTAAAATAGGAGATTGCATACTCATTATTACTCATAGCGCTCCTAGACTTAACAATTTAACACACAACTAGATTTTCTACAGTAAAAATATCGTATCGAAGCAAGTTGGTTGGAAATGCTAGTAAATTAATAGATAGTCAATCAAATGAAGGGTCTGACTTATATAAGCGGCGGTACCCCGCCGCGACATTATAGCGCCATTTCAACGATCAAACCTTATTGTGCCATCCATCAATTTCTATACCTAATTAAAATATATGGTGTTACTCAATCGAATTTGATGGCTCAACGATAGGCATTATTGTTGACTTTTTAAATGTTCACTTTTCTTTTATGCGTAAGGGGGTTTTTTAAATTTAAAATTTTTGTTTAAATATTTCATGTATTTTTGTGATTCTATGGGATAAAAGAGAGTTTCAGTTCAAATATTCTTTGAAATAATGGTAAATTATGTTTTTTTTGCGTTTTTGTATACATTTTTTATACGTACATTAAAGTGCTTAACACAATATTTTGACATTTATTTTTTGTTCCATGAATTTTGATTCAGAAGCCAAGGATCTACAGCACGTAAACTTTAGTTATCATGTCTCTGCACCTGAAGAATGTGCAAGAATTATATATTTTGTGGAACTAGGCATCATTATGATTCGTACTGAAATAATGGTGGGTGTAACATTAAGAACGGTCCGGCAGGTGAAGTGAAGGTACGAAGAAACTGGAGACCATCTGAGGAGACCTTGTAATGGCAGACCCAGGTGCACTAGTACCCGAGAAGACCGCTATATTGTCTCTACTGTGTTGAGAAATCGCCACCTCAATGCAGTGGAAGTCCAGCAACAGCTTCTTCAGACCCGAAGAGACTACATTAGTGATGTTACAGTGAGAAGAAGATGTGCTGAACCAAAACGGCATCCTTACTGGGGAAAGATATACTCAAGAGATCCGTAAATATGGGTGATGCATCGATACTGATGCATAATAACGCCCGGCCACACACTGCTCGGGTCGTACAAAAGTACATTCAGGAGGTTGGTGTCAACTTGATCCATCAATAAGTCCTGATCTCAACCCGATCGAGCACGCCTGGGATGAGCTCGGGAGTCTGGTCAGAAGTCGCAGACCACCTCCTATCACCTTCAGGGCCCTAAAACAGGCCCTTATGGAAGAATGGGAGAATATTCCCCAACATCGCCTCTGAAACCTCGTCTTCAATATGCCAAACCGGCTCGACGCTGTAATCAGAGCCCGAGGAGGCAACACCAATTATTAAAATGTAATTAAGGCGTAAAACATAGTTATAAATGTTGATTGAGTGTTTTTCCAGGAAGTTAAAAATGGTTACTTTTTTGTATTTTATCTTTTTTTAAGTTACAATCGTTACTAATGTACCTCTAATGAAATTTGCTATAAAACGTTGTTTATTTCAAAACTCTGACTTCTATAGTGTGGTACTAAGTTTTGAAAGTCAGTGTATATTTAATGACTAACTATACTAATATGCAAAAAAAGACATAATGATAATAAATAAAACGGCATGAACAAGAAACTTTCAGGTAGAAAAACAAAGTTTAACCCTGCTTCTTTGTTACTGAGCGTGCGATAATTGTAATGAAGTCTAAGCTGGCCTACATTTTGTCTTGCGGAGGCCGGCTATTAACGGGTTAAGTGAGCTTAATGGAGTAAAGTTTAGAATAACGTTTTTCTTATTATACTCATTTAAACATAACATTTATTTGCCAACCCAAAAGTAATCTCAGCAACGTCGGGATTTTTGCCAATCACCCTTTAATATTCATTTTTTCTTACGATTTTTGCTATTTGCTTGACAGCTCTCGAAGTGGGCTGCTGCTTACCTCCCTGCACACTTATATTGCATAGCCATGATTGCCTCTTCAGCTTGTGGCTGTATTTATTCAATTGGACTTGCTTGGGAAGAAGTTGATGGGCCAGAGACACATGGACAGAAACTCTGTCTGCAGCCACCCAACAAGTATGGCAAATATGCGACTGGCTACGTCTATCTGCATCAAACAATACATAATCATTTAAGTATTTAAAAAATCAATTTGACTTACAGTAAAAGTACTTCTAAAACACATGTAAAATGATTCAACTTACAGCTCCAGGCATAATCCACTCTTGAATAACATTATAAATTCTCAATTCACGAAGTGACACGGTGTGAAGCAGATGCAAGTGAACATTCACATCGGAGACAAACACTACGGTGGCCAAGATGATTCAGTTCACTCCGAGTTAAGTAAGGCTCACTTGCGCGTTCATGAATTATCCTAAATAACTCGGAGTTAACAGCTACTCAGGGTTAATCAAATAATTCATCTTGGGCTAACAAGAGTTAAAGGTAAACCTAGAAATAAACTTTTAAATATTAAACCCACCGATGTGGGAGAGTTAAGTCGCTAAACTCGGCTTAGTGTTAGTAATGTTAAAATAAACTGACGTTATGAGGTACCGCTGATAACTTATTTTGTATTTAATATTGTTCGACGTTGTAGTAAGTGAAAATTCAGTACTATATCAGCGGGCAATATATTTATGAACTCGTATAAAAATTAATACCTCGTATATAAAAATGAATCCCTATTTCCCTTGGTCACGCCATCACGCGTGAACGGCTGGACCGATTTCACCATTTTTTCTTTTGTTGTGTTCGTTATTGTCAGAAGGAGGATCTTATGAAATAAAAAAATAAGGAAGTTGATCGGAACGTTATGAAATTTAAGAAAACTTAACGCCAATATGAATTTTACATAACTGTCAGTTGTTTGAAATAACTGTCAGCGATTGACAGAATGCGCGCTGCAAATATCGTTTAACACAGATGGATCGGTTGATAAATGAGTCGATAGTTTTACTTTTAGTCAATAGTCAAAACTAAAACTAAACGACATATGACATTCATAGTTAAGACAGGACAACGTCTGCCGGGTCAGCTTGTATTTTATAAAACTTAAAACATATTTTTCGTTATCTGACGTTTTCGTCAATCAATAAACAAATCTGGAATGGAAACCACATAGGTACAATACAATTAAAATGAAAAATGTCATGTTATAAAATTTTAAAACAAGAAAGTATTACTTAACGTAATGTAGTCTAAAAGAGATCGGTATACAATTTCCGTTCATTGTTCGTTCATTCATTTTTGATTGACATTGACAGGGCATAGACATTGCAATTCTATTTTTATGTTTCATCGAATGAACTGCAATGTTCCCAACTCAAAAAACACTAATGTCTGGTTAACTAACCGGTGTGATATTTTAGTGGCGCAACGCGAGTTAAAATGTTAATTACTTTACGCCAAGTTTACAAACTCTACATTTATTCATTTAACCCGACTAAACGCGCAAGATAAACGCAAAGCTGTTTTCAGCTGAGGCGAAAAGACTGTTTGATCGTACTGTCAGACGAGAATTAAACACATCTTCTTGCTTACTTTCCTTCCCTGAAAGTGATTGATGACTATGAGGTACAAAAACAACGAGTGTTAAATATACAGCATGTCCCAGAAATCGACCGACATACTGTATGTGGTGATAGCTTTGGTCAAACCCTCCCAAAGTAACAAAACATATGATCCGTAAAATCATAAAGTTTTTAAAATTAATATATGTTATTAACAAAAATATATTTGAGGAAAATATCAAATAATTGTGAATTAATGTTGAATTTGTAAGTTTATTATGGAGAATCAAAGGTAATTAATTTAATTACGGATAGAGTAATTATTTAATAATATTTTGATGGAAAAAGTTATTTATTATATATTTATTTAAAAAAAAAAAATTACACATGAGAGTCTAAAGAATGACGTATGGCTTTTTTTTTTTTGAAAATCTAGTGTAATTCGTAAACTATAAGATTTGGCGGAACATAATTATGTTTTGTTATTTTGGGATTTTTGGGACAACCTGTATATGCTCAACCAATTATACGATGATGGAATAAATGTGAAGGTTTCCACTTGCTTCTATTAGTGGATTGCAATATTCTGGAAAGTTAATAAAGTTGGCAAAAATATGTGCAAAAAAGAGTTTTTGTAGTATGATGATTTTTGATTTTGTATTTTCTAATGATAAGTCAGCCCCAAATCTAATACAGCTGTCCTAAGCTGTCCGTTCAATGTCACCCTAAACAGATGGTTGTTTCCATAGGGAGCGGCTTCGCGCTGTTGCACAACTCGCACCCTGCGTTCTAACCAAAAGGGACTGTTGCACACATACACGATCGTCCACCTGAATAATGACATACATACACGACTTGTTTGATCGCCCGAGTTTATCATATTCAAAAACGCGCGCGACGATCTCGTACTCGCGCGGCCGACGCTTTCGGTTAGGACGCGGCCCCACAATTTGTTAGTTTTATTGCCCTGGCATTGGATTAACCTACGAGATTCTCTAAAAGCTCAAGTTAGATTAGTTAGCGCAACTCCGCAGACGTGATGATAGTAAACATAATAAAACAAAATAAAAGAAAAGTATTAAGTATTGTTTTTTTTGAAACTTAACTAAACTACACTTCCAGCAGTCGTTGACCCAAAAACACCAAATCTTTTTTTATCATGTTTTGCGATACCCATCACGTCTGCAGAGTTTCGCTAGCTAATTTATTTTACCCTGTGTAAACTCGTACTCGTCTTAATACTTACGTCTAGGTCGTCGAAATCTACGCAGGTGGTGTAGTTAGTCCACGGCTTCTTCGTGTGCGGGAGCATGAACCACGTGCCATTCTCCGTGCATCTGTAATAAACAAGCACTTGATAAGTAACATATTTTTTTTTGGGAAAACAATTTGATATGAACATACAACGCCAACGACTGACAGTTGCTAGTTTTATTGGTCTCCTGGTACGTAATTGTATTATAAACTCGTCCATCGAGGCTAGACGGGACATTGCTTACTGGCTTACATTACATTACTTTATTATTAAATGGGATTATGACATCTTTCTCAAGGAACCGGGAGCACAGATCGCGACGAAACTAATAAAATTGCTTTACAAAACGTAATAACTGAAGAAAGAAAAATGTCGAGATTTGTTGTGGGCGATGGCACAATTCCGCAATGTCGCTAACTAATTTAAATTGACCCTAGGCCGTCACAAACTTAAGATTTGTACGTCGTGGATACGAATCTAGGCAGGCGCTTTACTTTGTGTAGGTAATTTATTTCTACAGTACTGTTATCAAAACGCTGAAAGAAAAAAGCATTACGTGGAAACCGGTATTTCTTAGAACCAAAAGTTCGAAGACATGACATCTACCAACCTGCACTCCCTCTCATAGAGAGAAGACCTTTGTGAAGGCCAGCAGTGGAAACCATATTGGCTGATTTTGTTATACGTGTAAATTTCCGGCGCACAATCAACCACAGTACTAGGCGAAATGCAAATCAAAGTCAAGCTCAAGCTTTTTCTATTCATGGCAACTACTTAGTGGCCTAGGTTGCAGCCGAGCTTAGCCATCATGAATTTATTAGGCAAATCGAAAGGCAAGACGTCGATAAGTACTGGTAGATGTAACTACACACATTAAAAGTATGACAGGTAACTGTTTGCGAACGAATTGTGTTAGAAAGTATCTACTAATATTTATCGTAATAAATTATTGTGATGAAGAAAGAGAACCTTCAAGATGCCTCTCAAAAGTAAGCATCGGCAACTTTCTAGAAGTGATAATTTAAAAAGTTTGTGAAAAACGCGAATCTGAGGTGATACGTTTGAGACAGCTTGCATTCATAAGGGAATCGGCATCACGGAGTGTTATAAGAAAGTGCACCAGTTAATATTAAAATCTATACGTACCTATACACACATCAAAAGTATCTAGGGATTAAGCACGTTTTGGCTAGTTACTAAAAATCTGGTCTTTTAATTATATTTTTTGTAACTCCTATGGATACTTTTAAGGAAATTTCGTCATTTGAATAAGGAATAGTTTTTGAATTTCGGTCAAAAGATTAAAATCTTCTGTCAAGTCGTATTCCTATATACCTATAATCCTGCAACGGGTTTGAGACCAAATCAGTAAAAATTCTGCCATACTTGTGAGTGGAATCAATACAAAATAACGTTGTTATGGAGAGAAGACGTCATTTATTAAACAGCGTGGGCGCGTCAGTGCTGTTGCCCCTTAAGATGACACCGTATTTAAGCCATGCGCAGGCGTACGCGTAGTTCGTTACTAGTGCAGTTTTAAGGTCTGTAGTTTTTTTGATCTCGCAGAGGGCGTATGAAAATTTGGATATTTTTGCTCTTATTTGCTGAATGTGCGACTTCAAATTTATGTGTGTATCAATGTTTAGGCCTAGTAAGGTAAATTTATCAACTGCATCCAATTTATTATTTTTAAAGAAAGCTTAAGTTTATATACGAGTATATTGGTATTTTTTGGCTAGGATGGAATGAAATTATTTTAGTTTTAAGTTGATTTCTAGGTTGTGTTCAGTCATCCAGTTTATTGTAGAATCTAGTATGGAATTTAATTTATCATTTAAATTGGTGTTATTTTCGCATGAGGTAAGTATATGAGGTATATGTATATAAGGTATATATGTATATGAGGTAAGTATATATAACGGATATACCATCTGCAAACAGGACACATGGCTCATTGGTTTTACTGGGAAGGTCGTTTACGTAAACAAGAAATAAGAAACACCCTATTACGCTTCCTTGCGGGATTGAGGCGGTGATTTGTTTGCTGTCGGATCTGATTCATTCTATTTAATTTTTGCTATTATTATAATATTCGATTTCAACTATTTGTTCTCTAAGTTTCAAATAAGATACAAACCAGTGATACCATTTGCCGCGGAGTCCTATACTATATGGTTTATTAAATAATATTTCAAATTGCACTTTATCATATTATGCTTTAGTCATATCAAGCGGAAGTCCTGTCGCGTACTTTTTATCATTTATGAAATCAATGGCTTTTTGAATATATTTGTAAACGGCCAAGATGGTGGAACGGTTTTTTCGGAAACCGTTTTGGCAGTCATTACATATATGATATTTTTCACAAAACGCATATATACTCGATTACACATGGCTTTTTCGAATATTTTGGAAGCTGTTGGTAAGAGGGAATAGGGCGGTAATTATTCGGATCAGTTTTATAATTCTTTTTGTGAATCGGTTTTATAAGAGCATTCTTTAAGAGATTGGGAAAAGCTCCTTATTCAAACAACTGGTTTAATAATTTATAAAAGGGTAAGGTTAATTCATCTGCACATTGTCTTAATTTTTATTAATGTGTTCAAATAATAAGGATCAATTGGACTGAGGAAGATTGTATTCTCTGTAGGGCAAACAACAGGAGATTCTTTCGATTTGCCGGTTGCGTTGTTCGTTGTCGATAGAAGCAAAAAAAAAACCATTAAATATGTCGGCAACCTCTTTGGGTTCAGAAGTTTACACTTCTCACTTGCTAATTTTTTGTTTGTACGTTCCTTTACCTCTCCACATTGTCTTAACTTTATTATTAGATTTAGTCATTTTATTTTTGTAGTGTAGTTTTTTTGCTGACGTTACTGTTTTCTTTAGACTTTTTTCATACTTTTTGTGATTTTTTGTTTTGGTTGTGGTTGTGTTTTTAATAATCTTTTATCTTTACAAGAGCTTTTTATGCCTACTACGGTGAGCCAATTTTTTTTTAATATTTTGCTTTTTACTTTAATTTTTTTAATGGGATACACCGATTTAACATGTTATTGAGTATGTCATTAAAAGCTTTATAATTACTGTCATACTGTCACTGTTCATGATCAATAAATAATTTTATTAACAGTCTACATGTAAGGCAATGCGGTAATGTGTAAGGGCAATTAACAAAAGGTAAAAGGCAGATGTGAGTGGAAACGCCGGGAGGGGACGCCGTAGGAAGACATATAGTGACCTTATTGGTGATGTTCTTCAGAAAGGTCAGGTGCGTAGTAGTCACAACCGGCGTGCGTGTATGACCTGATGAATGAACGTAAACGAGGCAAAAGGAGTATGTAAGGATCGTAGCAGGTGGCGTTCTGTAGTTTCTGCCTACCCCCATGGGAAGAAGGCGTGAGTTTATGTATGTCTACATGTAAGTAAAGCTGCATCTGACGATACTCTTAAAAATACTCTGTTTGGTTCATGACCTTTATAGATAATTGAGCGTTACTTTAAAGATTACGCTTTCAGTACCCTGTAGCATAATCAGCCTATAATGTTCCCACTGCGGCCCAAATATATTATATATATTATATTATTTTATATACTTTGAAAGGTATATACTCACATAATACAGACTACCCTATTAAACTTCATTACCCTGTAATATGTATTATTTTACCGTATTTACAAAATTGCCTTCGTAGGTAGTTCTACTGTTGGCAATGAGACTTTATAAATTCTACTTTTGGAAAGGAGTTAATCAATCTGCCTAGCCTTTTGCCAACGATGTGGAGGGTTCAGGTCGGGTTCTAGTTCGGATGTAGCTGAATACCAGTATTTCACATGGAGCGACTGCCTATGTGACCGCCACGACCCAGTTATTGGGTATTTTTGGAGAGGAGTAATGGAGGAAAAGCCTTGCGTGACGTTTTTAAGGTTCCGTAGTCAAGAAGGAACCCTTATAGTTTCGCCATGTCCATCCGACCTTAGCTCAGAGACTCTTTGTACTAGAAAACTTTAATTTGGCATGGATAAGCATATTAATCACGCCGACAATGTGGTGAAAAAAAGGTTTTTTAGGGTAGCTCCTGAACACGTAAAGTGGGATGATTGTTCTTTTTTCAGTTATTGAGCTTTAAAAGGAATAAAGGAGGCTCGCTCATAGTTGTACTATGCCCAAATCGTAATTATAAAGATAAGAGAATTAAACCACAGTACATATAAAAAATCAAGACATAGCGCTCTCAACAGTGACGTGAGGCCGGTTTCGTAAACATGTGTGCACTTAGTGAGGTGTAGTTTGGTTGTAAATAGGGTTTGCAAACGTGTGCGTGTGAGCGTGTATGCACAGAGCAAGATGTAGTTTTGCATGCTTCACTGTATTGTTAGTCGAGTTACGTCTTGATTTTTTACTTGGTCTGAGAATTTAATATTTTCTACTATTAGTCGATTATTGTAGCTGCGTTAGTGTGCCTTTGATGGTGAAGCGGACCATCTGTGGGTAGATCCTTTTTATTGTTAAAATTGCGATCGTTCCCCGCCTACTTTAAGTCAAAGACGAAATATTTTTATTTATTTGTAAAACATATATTAAAACAAGTGTTGTAGACAAAATATGTATAAAGATCACTAAGTTTTACCGTTGACGGCATACAAAAATCAATAAAGTATGTACCGTATCTAAAATTACACTGTGGGTGTCTAAAGGTAAATTCTGCGCCCCCGTGTGATTTATTTACTTACATATATTATATTATTTTATATACTTTGAAAGGTAATAACTCACATAATACAGAGCACCCTATTAAACTCAATTTTTAACTGAATGTAATTTCAAAATGGCCAATGCCTGTTCATAATGACATTTAATCAGTTGGCGTCACAGTAGTTGCAGCTTAGATAGGGTTTTATGTTATGGTTGAAAGGCAGACGCCATTTGTTGTTTTCATATAATAAATCAGGCTGGGCAGGTTATTCAGCAATTGCTATTACGGATAATAACAGGGAATTAGGGCAGTGCTCTTTGACTAAGCTTTTAGATTATGTGTATATTTTTAATCGGGCATATATTTAATCGAACCTCAAATAATTTTGCTTTCCTAAAAATATTATTGAACACTCTAATATGATGAATGCGCTTTTTTTGTGAATCACAAAAAAACCTATTTTGGGGTCCTAAAATAGCTAAGTAACTGCGACCAACTTGGTTGTAGCGCTCGCCGGCCGCTATCGTGGAACCGCTCGCTTCACACGCTCGTTCCGCTCACAGTTCCCAAACCTAACCCATTTGCTCGGGGTACCCTAGCTAAGTCACTGCGACCAAAAAAAGATACCTTTCAGAAACATTGAGCTATTGAAATGTTTATAAATAAACTGTTACATGGCCATTAATTAGTAACATTTTAGTAGTTACATTTGCTACTAGTCGTAGGCTGTTACTGACAGGTATAGGAATAGTGGTAGTAACTTCTTCGGAGGAGTTACTTCAGAAACTGCACTACCAGTAGGTAGTATTCTTTACTTAGCACTACCAGTGGTAGAACTCTTTAGTTAGCACTACTAGTAGGTAGTATTCTTTAGTTAGTACTACCAGTAGGTAGTATTCTTTCATTAGCACTACCAGTAGGTAGTATTCTTTAGTTAGCACTTACTGTAGGTAGTATTCTTTACTTAGCACTACCAGTAGGTAGTATTCTTTAGTTAGCACTTACTGTAGGTAGTATTCTTTACTTAGCACTACCAGTAGGTAGTATTCTTTCATTAGCACTACCAGTAGGTAGTATTCTTTAGTTAGCACTTACTGTAGGTAGTATTCTTTACTTAGCACTACCAGTAGGTAGTATTCTTTCATTAGCACTACCAGTAGGTAGTATTCTTTAGTTAGCACTTACTGTAGGTAGTATTCTTTACTTAGCACTACCAGTAGGTAGTATTCCTTAGTTAGCACTTACAGTAGGTTGCAGTAACTATGTAGTGTCAAAAATATATGGTTCAGTCCGCAAACGGTCTGTTTAAAGAACAACAACAATTAAGTTTACACAACACCAACAAATATCTGGCTTCGATAGAACCTTAAAATGTTGAACAGTTGGATTTATTGAACCGCAGGCACATTCCTTATCTTTTTGGGTTTGTTTCGGAGTGGAATTTGACATAAATTGTTGCGTAGGTCTATGTTCCCAACTGAGAGTTGCCAGGATAATTTACTTTTATTCATATTACAGAAGTTACAATGGGTTTCAGTATATTTTAGAGTTTCGACTTCATACAATCACTTGTAAAATCCAAAAAAGATGTATACATTGCTGTTGTCCAGATCGATAGATTTGACGTGAGTACTTTTTGGAATATATATATATATGAACATACACATCTACTGAAAATAGGGAAGACGTGCTACGCAGTCCTCAAATAAATCGAGAGAATGATGAAGTGGTATCAGGGGAAAGTATTTTTTTACTTAAACGGTATAATAGTTGATCCTCTGAAGCTTGTCTGAGGCATTATCTAACTCCCGAAATGAGTAATCAATTTCTGACTTTTATATTGACATTTCAAACCATTTTGAGCTTTTGGGCGTTAGTTTAGGGTAATGCTTTACTATGGTACCAATTCTGGAATACAAAAAAAAGGTTTAGAAATTGTCTTGCAATAGTACCTTAATAAAAATATGGTGCAAATCGCTTTCGAAGTTTGATTACAAAGTTTCAGGCGAACGGGAAATAAACGTTGCCGTTGGTCGTTAGATTGCTAAACTTTATGTTTCTCTCGACGATTAACAAAGTTTTATAATCCAATGAATCAATAAATAAAAGTATTACGTCTGTGAAGGGCATTTGGAGGAAACATTCGTGTGGTATAAAGTGTCAGTAATCCTATGAATCACCAGCCTAACCCCTTTTAGAGCCCATACCTAAGCCTTTTAATGGTTGGTCCAGCATAATGTTACATTTTAAACGGATTTGAAAATGAAATATTTAATGTATGGAAAATCCGCCTTATTAAATATGATGTCAAAATATATTTTTTAACCGCGTTCAAAAAAAGCAGTAGGTTCTCAATTCATCTCAACAATATCAATAATGGTATGATATAATTATGATATGATATGATTTTTCATCAATATTGTGGATCAATTTTGAAAAATATTTTCATTTGATAGAGGAGCCTTGCGCGGTGGTCATATAAAATACATTATATTAACTTTGCTTGGGTAGTTTTTGAGTTAGCTTCAATAATACGTATTTAATCTACTTGGTGTAGGTTGGTGATGTTTTAAAAGTTCCTGTCATTGTTCTTTACATAGGAAGTGTGATATACGAATTAGAATGGGACCTACCAATTCGTATAACACAAGTACAAAGTGAAAATAAAAAACTTTTTATAAAACAAAACAAACGCCTTCAAATAAATTTTCTCTTAGTAGTGTTTTTTTTGGAAGTCGGTTGTTTTATTGTCTTGGGTGTGTTGCCTTAATAATACATATAACTTATACGGAAAAATGGAAAAGGTCTTCGATAAAAGCATTGTTTTGCATGACATACGTACCGGAGTACTATCGAACGTTTCTAAAGAAAACTAATATTTATGATTGATTACTGTTGATCGGATATGATCAAGGACTTTATGATCTTTGTGCGAAATAATGTTAATATTGCTTCTTGAGGTGGCGTACTTATGGTGTTAATTAATTGGTACTTCGACAGTTTGCTAATACGCTGTTCCACTGTTTGTTTGTATCGAGGGGCACTAAACTTATGGGTATTGTTATTTGAATATCAATGATATCAACATATTGTTGGTAACGGAAGACCAGCAGGGTAACTG
Source organism: Griposia aprilina (assembly GCA_916610205.1). NCBI lineage: Eukaryota > Metazoa > Arthropoda > Insecta > Lepidoptera > Noctuidae > Griposia > Griposia aprilina. The sequence goes on from OU744283.1 coordinate 10,917,736, forward strand.
CGTAACACACTGATAATGGCAATGCCTTTCATTTCAATAGTCCAACAACATTTATTTATTTACGTTGTTAAGAAGAGGAAGTTTTGAATCATATGAAGCAATGATTTACGAATTTCCTTCAAAATATTTCTGATTGTCTTTAGAAGTGTGTTACACAATTCGGGTGCAGGCTACAAAGATTTGAAAGTAAACCGAATCGCTCACGAATAAATTAAATCATGCGTAGTAAAAACGCATTTTTTTACCTTGGCAATGAATTGCAATCATTATATTTTCGTCCCAAGGGATTTTGTTTCCTTCTTCTTACCTAACCATTCGGATGAAATAAATTAGTCTTTAAAACAGCTTGTATTTAATATCCGTCGGTTATTTCTAAAGAGCACAAGACGACTCGGCGCTCTCAGTTGCGATTCCGAGCTCTATGTTTTTTCTGTCATTCTTCCTAAGGCTTTATTTGCTGCTCAATTTAACGGTATATTCGCCTTAAATGTATATAAAAAATAAACAATTCTTCTTCTCTGTGATGGTATCTTTATTGCTTTGAATTTTGTTTGAGTTTACAAGTCGAAAACCTGATCAAAAGGCGAGAAGTTTTTAGTTCAACTTTTATGAGGAACTGAATGTTTACATGTAGCGCGCCGCGTGTGACTCTTTGGAAGAAATGTTTTTTTTTCATTGAATATCATCTATGACCTTGAAAGTGTCTTTATTTCGTAGCAGTAAGGACGGTTTTTCTATAATCAAGTGTTACTACAGAGACGTGCGGGTGACCGCACTCGTAGTGGCAGTAATGGCGGCAGCCGGAGTGAAGCCAGGCGCGCTAAACAAATACATTGAGCCACTCGCTAGCCGAGTGCCTAATAAATCTGTTTTTTAAACAAACATTAGCTATAGACCATTATTTTTGCTTCTTTTGGTGTTTTAAATCGAAAGTGTATTAAATAATGCGGACGTTACTCACGTCTTGCTAGTACCTACTATCAACGTGATAAGCATAGACTAATATGTACCTATATAATGAGTGATAAGCATTGTAATAGGGGGCAAGCTTATTGCCATCAACCGGGCACAACTTCAGATTCCGGGCTGCTACTGAAAAATTCCAGATGGAAAAATCCAATAACACTTTGACCAATCCGGGATTCGAACCCAGGACATCATGCTCTGTTTTATGCACTCGTTTACGTGTGCTGTCTAGGACTGTTGAATTGAAAAGAAAGCTTTTTGTTTGCGATTAGGTTACGCTGAAGAGATAAGATAGGAGCAAACCAAAGAAGAATGGTATAAAGAAGAAGTACTTTAGAAAAGGCAAAGTCAGGACCAGTGGCGTAGCTAGTCCTAAAGGGGTCCTGTATCGAAATTTTGTTGGGGTCCCTTTTCACCCGAATTCAGTGAAGCTCCAAAAAACAAAATCGACATCCCTAGGTATAGTTTTTTTTTACAAAATAACACACTGAATTGGAAAGTAAAGCGATTATTGTGAGTTTCTTGCCCGTTCTTCTCCATAGATAAGAATTAATTAATAATTAATTAAAATCTTAATTCTCTTCTTCTTCTTCTACGCTTTGGAATGGGCATCTAAATAGCTTCATCTTTCTGGCTAACCGACACCTTGACAAATCAAAAGTGCCTGTAATTGGTTTATTTGAAATAAATGCTTTGAGTTTATTTACATACATAAACTCACGCCTGCTTCCCATGGGGGTAGGCAGAAACTACGGAACGCCACCTGCTACGATCCTTACATACTCCTTTTGCCTCGTTTACGTTCATACATCTGGTCATACACGCATATTTACTTGAGTTTGAGTGATCTTACTAAGAGAATGCAAGAGAGAGCGAAGCCAGCTACACATTTGGAGCATCCGGACTCGGATCCGGTTTCCGGACCGGGATAGATTAAGTTTTCATTGTGATTTTACTAAGCCAATGCGAGACCCAGCAATGTGAGATAGAAAATAAGAGCACTTAGACTGGGATACTAGGTTAAGCTTATGTGTTATATTAGGTACTAAGAGAATGCTAGACCGAGCTCAAAAATTGGAGCACCCTGACTTGGATAAGTAGGTTACATTTCTTGTTTGATTTTACTAAATTAATGTACGCATGTAATGTGTGTACAATGGGGTCCCCATATATCATTTCTGGCAGGACGGCAAAGTTCAGCAGCATATGCTGTCAGAAAAATCCGTCAATTAACTGATGTAGCTACCACGGGGTTAGTCTATTTTAGTTACTTTCGTAGTATCATGTCTTACGGTATTTTAATTTGGGGACATATTCTGCAGAAAAGAGCCCTCAGAGCATATAAAATCGCAGGCGCGATTCTCTAAGGATATTAACATCATGACGGTACCTTGTCAATATATCTACGAAAACATAATTTACGTAAGAAATAAAAAATGTTTTTTAGTACAAGTGGTGAAACACATAATTATAGTACTAGAGACCTATTAGCTCAACGAGGTTTCAGACTGGCTAAAGTAGACTCATCTTTCATGGGGTACTGTTTAAAACACGAAATTCAAATCTTGAATAAAACGCATAATATGCGTATATTATAAGTTGGGGGATTACATCGCTGATAAGAATGCCTGGCTCAAAGCTGGTCCTGTTTCACAACCACAACTAATAGATTAAAACTTGAAAATACTGTTAAACCTGAAGATTGTAAGACTATCTATGCATTGCATAAACGCAATCTCCTTTGTATTATATAATTGCACAGGACAGTTGTGGGTACTATGTACTGTAAAGGTTGTCTGCAAAAGTCAACCGTGTGTTACGCAGGCTGGTAGCAAATAACTCTTAGTTATATTCGAACTTCGAACAGTCAAGCAAGTTTGGAATAAGCTTTCAAGTGGTTTAAAAATAGTTTACTATTTTTGTTTTGTGGGTGTACTATAGGTACACCTCTGCCTAACCCTTCGGGGAATACAGGCCTGATGTTATGTTATGTTATGTAAAAATAGTTTTTGTTGCAGGAAGAATAACGGAGAAGTTGGGCTAGGCCCAAATAAACACCCTTCAGGGATAACTCCGGTCAGTGTAAGACGTTCATATCTTGATATAAATAATAATCAAATATACAAATATAATCAAGTATACAACGTATATTTCCCTTCTCCTACGTTTCCCCGTAGATAGTTATAAATACGAGTATTATTATAGTACTATAGAGCTACCATTTACCGGGTAATAAGTCTTTCATTGAATTGAATGTGTCCTGGCGGCTGATAGATGTCATGCTCACTCAAATGCTAATGGCTGACGGTGGCGCTTGTGTTGGATCATTTAGCGCCCTTTAAAATGGTTGAGCTGAATCCATGCATCCTGTTCGTAAACGGGCGCAGTCAGTTGGGATTGGTTATCTCTTAGCTGCCACACGGCTTATTTTATTTTAGGATAGTTTTTTTTTGCTTCTATTTGCTGTACTACTGAAGTCGGTTGTTTTTTTGTTGGAAAAACGTTTTTGTTGCCTCAATATTCAGCAGTACATTGTTTTTCGTAATTACCTACTTTTAGAGTGAAAGTAAATCTGGTGATTACTAATTAGTTCTCCAAGAAGAGATAATATAATATCTAAAAAATATGGTAGGTATTGGAGTAGGTAAGTATTTGGATACTTCTTTCTATGCAAAGGCAAATTGTGATTCTACTTATACATATTAGATTATCCTAACAAGGCTACAACCTTCCCGCATGAACATAATGGTTTGATATTATTATTTGTTGAATAAACTAACCTACATGTTAGATCTCAAAGAACAGGAAAGATTCGTGATTGAATAATGGAAGACACAGTACTGAAGTAGGCCATGCTCGCCCCGCCGCTGGCCCTATTGCTCTCATCTCGCCATTTTGTATTCATCACTATTTATATGCGTTCAGTAAAAGCTGAAGTTGCTGGTATAGAAATGAGAAATGATAGCTACTATTTTGAATATATAAGAAATGTCTGAGTCACTGAGCAACACTAAGTTGTTGCCATTTACCAGCAGTAGATTTAGCAACTACTAAAGTATTGCTGAGTTTCTAATGGAGATAACATAATAATTCTAATGTAGGGGCGAAGTTTGGTTCTATTAACTATTGTAAGTATTTGACATTTGAATAAACGGAAGACGATAATATTTTGTTCTTCTATCTAATTTAATTGTTGTTTGATCTGCATATGATGTACCTACATTACATCTAAATTTAATTATTAATAGTTATAATTACTGATCAAATGTTATTAATATTATAATACATATTTGTACGCCGTTATGGTAAAACATGACTGTGATGCTTTGTGTGTCTAAACTCATGTTTCTGACAAATAAATGATCTCTCTCTCTTTCTCAAAACACATTTTTGGTCAGAAAGAGTAATTAAACTGATTTAATTCAGAAGAATACAAATTTCAAAAACATTACGGCTGCGTTTGGTTTTACGCTTAATGGAACGAAGTTCTATAAAGGATCTTGCGGTATGAGTAAAATTTTAGAAATCGTCACTTAAGTAATGAAAAAGCATTATGAAGCCTCCATGTGACTTTTTATTATATTTAATAGAAAGAGACAGAGGGAGAAATAGATAGTTCTCCTGTTTTTCGAGGGTGCTGAAGCCGAAAGTGAAGTCAAAATGAAAATCAAAGACAAAGAGCGCGGCACTTGCGAAAATTAAAAAGAAAACATCGTTTGTGTCGTTTTCATGGTTTTCGAGGGCGCTGAAGCCGACAGTGAGGTGAGGTGGTGACTGCGAAATTATAAAAAAGATTCGTCATGGGTATCGTTTTCGTAGTTTTCGAGGGTGCTAATGCCGATAGTGAGGTCAAAATGAAAATCCAAGATGGCGGCTGCGAAAATTCAAATTTTTCATCATGGGTGTCGTTTTCATGGCTATCGAGGGTGCTTATGCCGATAGTGAGGTCAAAATGAAAATCCAAGACGGCTATTGTGAAAATTAAAAAAAAACAAATCGTCATGAGTGTCGTTTTTTATGATTTTTGAAGAAGCTGAAGCCAATAGTAATGTCAAAATGAAAATCCTGGGACCTGGCTGCGAAAATTTTAATTTTTTTCCTCATACAATCTAAATCTCCATGTCGAATTACATTCGGAATTAAAGAAAAATCGAACGGGATTTCGTTCTTGACGGGGTCCCCCGACACCACAAGTTTAAAAAAAATGTTATTTGAATTTCCATCGAAAATATAGTAGTATCGCATACTTTTTTTTTTCAATTACTATTTAGGAATCCAATATAGTAGGATATTATTATTATATAGTTGGGTTGGCAACCCTAGCACTGGGCCCGTGTGGTAGATTACGGCCCATTGTCTCTCTCAAAGAGGAGGCCTGAGTACCTGCATTGGAAACATTATAGGCTGATTATGCAAACGTGAAAATTGACAAATATTGACTGGTTAGACTGATTCATTGATTATTTTGCATTCAACGAATACAGACGTGCTCATCAATGCTTATTATCAATAGAATAAATTAACGTTGGAACAGTGACCCAGTTTTAGTGTATAAGCGTGTTATAAAAAAAAAAATGTCAATATAGTGATAAGTTAAAATAATGGACTGACTGCATAGCATATTTTTATAAACTGATATATGGTAGGTAGCCCCTTTAATCAAAACGCTATGATACGCCGACCCGACACCGACACCACCCCAACAACGAAGACAGGACCAAGGTGAGAAAGTTGAAGTTCTGCCTCTCCAAAGATTCAGGATGAACGGAAACTGGATGGAGTCTATTGAGCAGTGCCTGAATGAGATGTGTGCTATCGCTTCTGAGAGAATGCTAAACGCTAATCAGAAGCTAAAAAGGTATACAAATCCATACCTCCCTTAAAACGATGACCGAAGCTCGAGACCTATCAGATTGTCCAACGGAGATCAACCGGACGATTCAGTAGTCCTGTTCGAAGCAGGAATCAAATTCTACATACTTTGAAGATATGGTGAAGAAGGGGTCCAACACCTTTATTTGTCCTAATAGCCAAATGGCCAAGGAGCTAACTCTGTGGCCAATTATCTCAGTGAAAACTTAAAGACCAGTGACGAAACTAAGAACATGGTCAAAAAATCTTAAGCCTTGGAGAAATAAAGCTGAAAGTACGAGGCGTACGCCAAATTGAAAAAGGATGACTCATAATAAGCACTGAGATTAAATTTGACCAAGATAGGCTCAAGCAAACAGTCCAACTCGCTTCGTCAGGGCTTACCATCGACGAACCCAAAAAGTCTTTTCTCTATTCCGATCCTGACAACTAGTATTTCTTATTTTGACCACATAGTGAATCATTTGATGACATGTAGCATACCGTTGAAAAGAGTATTAACTAGAACTTTTTAAAATGAAGCTAAGTTCAAAATAGCGTTTAGTTCTTTTTTTTAATGAATTTAGAAGGTGCCATTTTTTATACATTTATACAGTTTTATGATTTTGAGAGCGCATAAGTATTTTTTTACAGACCAATTGCATCAAATAATGATCTATCTATCTAAATATATAAAAGGCAAAAGTGATTGACTGATGTATCAACGCACAGGCCAAACCTTAAAGGCTAGAAACTTAAAATTTTGCACACGTATTCCTCTTATGACGTAGGCATCCACTAAGGAAGGATTTTTCAAAATTCAACCCCCAAGGGGGTAAAATAGGGGATAAAAGTTTGTATGAAACTTTTTATTCCTTCGACGTATTTGCATGAAATTTAGTATGAGTTGAGTTACATATTTCAGCGTTTTCCAAAATTAAACCCCTAAGAAGATAAAATAGGGGATGAAAGTTCTAAATAAATACAGGCCAAACCCTAGGGCTAGAAACTTAAAATTTGCACACGTGTTCCTCTTATGACGTAGGTATTCACTAAGGAAGGATTTTTCAAAACTCATAGGGGATGTAGGTACTTATGTTTATATGGAACTTTATATTCCGTTAAAAGGCTTACCACTGCCCATTGTGTCACCCTATGTAAAATTTCTACATTTATATCTGTAAATTTTATGGTGTACATAATAAAGAGTATTCTATTCTATTCTATTCTAGTCTTACTTAAAATATTTTATACATGAATAAAACTCATATTTTAGTATTAAAAAAAAATTAAACCTCAAGCGGTTTAAGTATTTTAAAGTGGGTATTGTGCAAATACGTTTATGGACAATGCACTCGCTCTGTTTTGCTGGGCGAAGAGGCAGGAACTTCAAGTCGTCAGTTAGTACCTGTTTTTGTGACAAAATTTCGTGGCTCAAGATAGTTCCGTGGGGAAAAATATGCAAAAAAAAATAACTGCTTACTTACCATACACTTAGGTATAAAATTGATTAAAGATGTCACCAAAGTGGTAAGTGATACAATAAACTATGTATAATTAGTTATAGCAATAATTATGTTCAATCGTCTAAGTATTGATTATAGTATTGGCTGGTTCCAAAGTGACGGTGATCTTCGGCGCTGTAGAACAGCGCGCGTTTGAAATTCAACGCCGCGGTCCAGCAGCGTCACTCTGGAACCAGCCCTACAAAGTATTTTTTATTTGTTAAATAATAAGGCGCTTTATTATTTTTCAGATAAATGCATTTTTTTCAATAAATCATGGACTAATATGGAAAGATGCCCCGAGTTTGAAGGTTTACTAGGGCCATAATGGAATTATTGTGAGCTTTGTGGATTATAGACTAGGCGTTTTAAACGCATACAGCGCGCCAAAAAACTTTCTTTATCTGCAAAACGACGCAAACTTGCTGAACCTCAGAATGCTGAACGTCCAAAGTCACCAGACATTTTTGGAAAATTTGACAGACACCTATAGTGACATATATGTCTCATCGAAGAAACGATGAGCGTCTCTTAGAGCGATGAAATAAAGTATATAAAGAAATATTATCATAATGTATTTTTTTGTTTTTTTTACAATACTAGAGGCCCGCAGTATGTATGCAATGCAGTATGTATGTATGTTAGAACTTCTTTAACTTCTTTCTTTAGAGATTTTTTAATAAAGTACCTATAAAGAAAGGTTAAAGAAGTTCTAACATACATACATACATACTGCAACGTAAAACTTGAGGAGGACACGCCGGGGAGTCGAACCCGTGAGGTAGCTAAAATAGGGAAAAATAAAATAAGATTTTGTCGTTGGAATTTAAATAGACAAAAATACTAAGAAAGAAAAATCACAACTCGAATTTGAGAGAAAAAAACTTAAAAGATGTTACCGTACAGTATTTTAAATGTATTCTGACGAATTTAAATTCGATTGCAATCGTACGAAATTCGTGTAGCTCTATAAAGTATTTTACAAAAATAAGCAGAAGATTAAGGGTTTTCTTTACATAAATCGTTGAGATAACTATTGAAATAGATTACAAGATCTAATGAATATGAAATTAGGAAATTACTTAAAAGATAGGATTCGTTGATTAAGATCTAAAGAATGTCTCTCGTCGATCTCGTCTATAATAGTCGTCTAGATCGTCTATAATGACGCTGAAGCGTTATAGCGCCATACAAAAAATAAACGTAAAGCCTGATCTCCAAGAACCTGGACCTGTGTCGTCGACCCTGCTCAATAACGGTCCCGTGGCTCTCTGCACGCTTGGAATTCAGCAGCCGGCAGACGATGGAAGAAGTAGGCGAATAATAATTGGCTGGGTAAGCCAAAGACCAAAAAAAGGTGGCCTTTCAATCTAAGGAAAAGAAAATCTTCTTAGATTAAAGAACAAGCTACAAGTTAAAAGAATATCGAACCAATGAAGGGATTACTCACCAAAAGAAAAAGAAACGATAAATTCCAGGGAACGTACAGTCGATAAATATATACGCTGAAAATTCACATAACGTGGTTAAACTGGTGAAACGTGGTTAAAATCACACATTCGAAGAATGTATTCATATTCAAAAGCAGAAATAAGATAATTTTCATTGAATAATCCCAACGACAGGAATAAAAAAAACCATAATTTTTTTTCTTGACAAAATTGTTTAGAACAATTGTCAACTTATGAAAATTAAAAAAAAAAGAAAAATATAAAGCAAACCGATTGACGTGTAAAAAGAATTTATCAATTTGTGACCAAAAAGAATAAAAATACATTGCAGTATACAATAAAAGTTATTTCTTGATATTATAACCATAAACAAAAAAATATAATTTATCATGAACATTTATCATTGTATTACAGAAAAACGCATAAAGATTGGCCTGCAATAACTTTGCTTAGAATGGATCATTTTGCAATTATTTTCCAATCGCATCATTAGCCATCCCTGCTCAAAAGATGAAACTAAATTACGTAATCTATTTATTAGTGTTATTTTCTTTCAAACTTATATTTACAGCGATATATTAAGCGAGCCACTTTCCAAGCTGCATAAAAAGCTATTCTATACGGCCTTTACGAGATAAAATCATGCGATTCAAGTTCATAGAAAATCAATGACACCGACATAGCCCCAGGATTGGCAAGTTAAGGTAACAATGGTCGGGCAACATAGCTCGGAGAACAGATAAACGCCTACCGATGGCGAAGTGAGGGCTGTAAATGTACTTATAAAGTGGGTCGTTGAAGGCAAGCGGTCGAGTCGTATGTTATGGGAAGCAACGAGGTTTCCCCATGTCCGGCAGTGGGTTTAAAATAGGCTATTTCTTCATGATGATAAGAATTTTATTTTTATTTTTTTATTATGTCACTAAAATTATATTATCTATGGTGCCAGTGCCGGCAATGTTCTTATGGGCATGTATGCCAATAACGGATGGTCACGAATGATTTATTTACGTTGGAGTACTTTCAGAGTCCTAGCTGTAACCTAGTTAGAAATAGAAATAAAAAATCAAAGATTATTGAAAGGATGATAAGTAGGCATAACAGATAGTACGTACGTCTTGTAAGCGAATCGCCTTGGGTCAAACCCGACGATAAACTGCGGGCACGGCTGGAAGGCTGTACTTGACGCTGGAGTCTCGTCCCAGCAGGAGAACCCGTCGAATGTTCTCCTACACCACACGTCACCTTCTGTTCAAACAAACATTATTTATGTAAAAGTAAAAACACGAAACAATATGTCTGTTATCTGAGTTTTTCGTTATGTCAACATTAAATATCAAGATCTTTTCCGCACGAAGGAAGTCTTTAAACTGTTCCGTATCGCCTTGAGGAAAACATAATCATAATGATGACTTGTATCATTTTCAGCTAATTACAATTTAACTTCTTCAGTTACTTTGCACTTTGATTATGCCTGCAATCTACCAACATCGCAAGCATTGTGACACAAGGCACGGACACGACACTTACGTAAATCGCGTCACATAAGGACAATATTTTATTATTATTATGAACGTGTACCTAAACAAAATATTTAGATAGCAAACTCCGTTCTTATACATCGTTAGAATCTCAAAAAGAATCTCTAAAGAATATTAGACAATCACAAAATAAATAAATTAATGGCGGACAAAAACATGATCTTTGCAAATATTTTGGCGCGTGTTTGTGCATAACTTTGCGCAGACTCGGCCGGGAAAAGATAAGTCGCGCAAATTAAACGGATATTTTTTAAACGATTGGTCATTTTGATGATCAAAACAGCTTGAAATCTTATATCCATATGTTTAGAATAAGACCAGCGGATCTATTATGTAAAAACTCACCTTGAAAATTTTGGTGTGAGTTTGAAGTAAGCTGTCAATAGTGTCAATCCCTAGCGCCAGGTGAAATGACAGCTCACTTCAAGCTCACTTCGCCTACTTTTTACGGTGAGTTTTTTTACAGAATAGACCGGAATGTCTTCGGGAAAAGTGATACAGATGGAAAAGGTAATCGTTTTAGTCACTTACCATTATAATTCTCATTAAGGATGGTGCTGTGAGTGATGTTCTCGTGGTAGCACTTTCTTTGTAAGTTTGCAAACCACTGGTATTTGGGATCACTCCGGTAATCTACAGCGCGAGTGGCATTCTGCATGATTTGTAAATGATTAATGACCGGCGCCCATGTTAAAATTTTATAACAAATGCTCGCCTGGCAGATGTATTTCAATGTAGACACACATTCTTATGTTCTCATTAGCGGCGGCATCTGAAACCAAAGATAAAGTGAAATCGTTCTCTGGTGAAATAGAAAAGTCTTAGAATTACTGAACGCGCTTGAGTTAGTTTGTTACAAAGAAATGTCTGTCTGTATGTATGTCCGTAACGTTGTAATTATGTCTTAGAAAAATATAAGTACATATTAATTGTTTTATTTGTTTCTTTTTAAATCTTTAATTATCATTTCACACCACGGATCCCCACACTCGTCTGCGGACATACTTATCAGGTCTTTATCTCCAAACGACACGAGTGCCGAGATAAATTATCTAATGCTAATGGCATTGTTTTAGACATACATATTAGTTTGGCACATAACAATGTTAATTAAATTTGAATACAACACGGCATTGCGAAAATACACTGACGAGCAATATAAAAAAGCCACTAATTTATCATGAAATATTACCGAAAGTATGCAGGATAGCTTCTTGAAGTGAAAACCAACATTTAAATGTATTAAAAAAATAAAAAAATAAAAAAAACAAGGTTTATGTGTTAAAGAAGAAAAAAAACAAAATAGGGCAAAAAACAATGAACTCTTAAAGTGAGTTTAGGAAATTGAAGCTAAATTTTTTAATCATTCAATATTTCGTATTGCCTCCGCGTGCTCTCAATACGGCTCCTACACGATTTGGCATGCTGATTACCAGCTTCCGCAGCATATGCTGAAGGATATTCTCCCATTCTTCAATAAGTGCATTTTTCAGGACATTAAGTGTGACTGGAAGGGATTTCGGCTTCTAACACGTCTGCTAAGCTCGTCCCAGGCATGTTCGATAGGGTTTAGGTCAGGGCTTCTCGCTGGCCACTCCATTTGATGGATTCCCACGTCTTGAAGGTACTCGTTAACTACACGAGATGTGGAGCCGGGCATTATCATGCATAAACAATGAATTGTAACCCTTATTGACCAAATTGAGAATTCATTGAGAATCTCGTTTACGTATCTCACAGCGGTCAGATTGCCATTTTCTATCGGCACTAGCGCCTTGCGACTATCTGTGAAATACCGGCCCACACGTGTACAGAACCTCCCCTGTATGGGCCTTTACTTCGAAGCATGCTTGTGTAATACGTTCTCCTGGTTATCTGCATCCTCCACGTCTCCCATCATGATTATACAACACGGATCTCGATTCATCAGAGAACATTACTCTGCCCTATTCGTTCTCACCCCATTCGATGTGCTCAAGGGCATATCTTAATCTTGCAACTATGCCGTTGTAAGATTATGATGATGCCGTTCGAGTTTTGGGCCATTTGCTGGCCGGTAAGGCTTTAAATTGCAATCTGCTTGACGTTTTCTGACTGTCCACTCACTGATTGGGTCCCTTCGGGTCTGCAAAAGTAGTTGCTAGACCGCAACTTCCTTCTAATGTCGATTTGTTAATTTCGTTGACACAACGAATCGATCTTCTCAGGCCGTTGTGCACCTTGGCTTGCCATTGCTTGGTTTCCTTATATTAAGTCCAGTCTCCATAAACCTCCGAAGCACTTGTTAGACAGTAGAATGTCTCACACCCATTGTTCTGGCCGTTAGTCTCTGGAATCTCCCCAATTGCACCATAGCGGTGATCCTGGTACATTCCTCGGGTGTGAGAAGCATGACGATACCTTTATTTACAAGTCAAAGTCTGCCGTAAGAGCTTTTGGTAAAAAAAATTGATACGCAAACTAAAGACAATAATTCAAACATCGGGAAAATAAAAAAATAAAATATGTAGGTACTTAATCCCAAATGTTGTATCGCGGCATTTTTTTTATTTTTTTTGCCTTAACTTTGAACAAGCCAGTATGTAATAAGGTTTTAATATGCAATATAATGCTGTTTTCAAGATTTTTTTACTTCATGAAACTAACTTGTGTGGTTTTGGAGATATTTAGATTTCTTTAGGCACTTTTCAGGTGGCTTTTTTATATTTGTTGCTCGTCAGTGTATTAACCATATCGGCGAAATAAAAAAGCTGTCGTCGGTGTAAGGAAGGGCATGAAAAGTGGAGCGCTTAGCAACTATGGTTACTCAAAAGGCGGATTTCTAACTATTATAAACGAATTTTAAGAGCTGCTGCTTTACTTTGCAACACCTGAAACATCCTACTAAATTCATACTACTGTTTATAAAATGTAAGGCCTCACACTCACTATGACTAGGTAGACGTGTAGTAACCCCCACATTTCGCCAGTTATGTTTAAGTACCATATCATACGGCTGAGCCCATTGCCATCAACCTTGCACAAATCCAGACTCCGGGATGCTACTGAGAAATTGCTCATGGAAAAACCCCATTAACACTTTGCCCGACCAGGGAATTGAACCCTATCTCGTGCACAGCCGTAGCGCATGCGACCACTGGACAATCGAGGGTTGAAAATAAATAATAAAATTTTGAAAAATCCTCTCCCGCTCCTTGGTCACATTGGAATGTACCACTTTAAAGTTTACTTTAAATTAGTGGGATACTTCAAGCGAGTGATTCATCCCAGAAGCAGGAGTTATGGCGAACTAGGGTTAATAATAAATACAACGCGTTATACACGTAATGATAGTTTTACTGCCCAGGTGTTGGTTTTATGGTAGGTAGGTATATTTAAAAATAATCGTTAAAGTACGGACAGTTATAATTTAAAAGCATAAAGGCGTGAAACTGAGGTAAAAACGATATAAATTGATGTGTATTCGGACAATTTGTTATTTGAAATCTGGTTTGTTTTTGTTCTAGCGTGATGACTTATTAAACATGCAGCCATTCTATTCAGAAAAATCTCATCGAGACGACATAAGTCAAGTCATTCCACCCGATGCTAATGATTGACATTATTGACAGCTAACTTCAACTTAGTTTTCATGGTGGGAGTTTTACAAAATAGATCGGCACAAGGTTTAGTGCTATTCAATAAAGTCACAAAATTAGCTTACTTGTTATACTAAATAATATTTTGTAAATCCCTGAAATCATGTTTTGAGATGAGCGCTTCATGCAGTTTTACGCAAGCATTAGGTACCTATCTACTTAATAAGAATCTTAAATGCATTCATACACTGACAGACGTCATCATCATGATTGGCAGCCTTGTTCCACCCACTGCACAGCTGAGTATAGGCCTCCCCACATTTGTGCCATTTACTATCAGACAACGTACAGTATGGACTGTTTTTTTTTTTTTGTATTTTTTTTTTTTTTTTTTTGGGTGGGAAATCATCAAATGACCTCTCCCGCTCTGGGCGGAGCGGAAGGGCGTGTCAGACTCTTACTGACTAAAACCCACCCGTGTTCCTTCAGTTGCCTGTGCGCCAGGGCCACGGTAACTCTTTCTAACAATCCGCGACCCCGGCAGGACAGTATGGACTGCTGGGTCTGAAACACAGGGTCGCAACCTTATTTTGCCCACCTCTAGAGCCCCCTAATTTTTTCTACTTACCATCTGTCGCGAATCTGAAGCAGCTATTGTCACGATTATACACACATCAAAACTATCTAGGGTTCAAGCGCGTTTTTGCTAGTTACTAAGAATCTGTTTTTCAAATTATATTTTTTGTAACTCCTCTAAATACTTTTTTAGAAAATTTCGTCATTTGAAAAGGGAATAGTTTTTGAATTTCGGTTAAAAGATGAAAATCTTCCTTCAAGTCGTACTCCTATAAAAACCTGCAACATTTGAGACCAAATCAGTAAAATTTCTGTTATACTTCTGAGTGGAATCAATACAAAATAACGTTATTTTAGAGAGAAGACGTCATTTGAGCCGAGAAGAAATGATCGGAACCGTGGGAAAGTTGGAAGCTGGTTGTTGGCAACGTGCTGTGGCAATCGCTTTGGGCACTATGCAGAGTGTTATAAGTCGACTTTGGGCACGTTACCGCATCACTACCAGCGTGGCAGAGTGACATAGAGAACGGGCTCGCCTCACCACACGCAGACAAGATCTTTACATAAGAATTACTGCTCGACGAAATCGTATAATGACCGCGATGATGTTGGTTACGAGGCTTCATAGCTCTTCAGGGATGTTAATAAGCGATCAAACCATAAGAAATCGCTTACATGCAATCAATCTCCATTCCAGAAGGTCTACTTGTACCATCTATTGAGCCCCGCATTCGAACAGCCCGTTTACAATGTGCTCATGTACACAGAAATTGTGCAGAAGAACAGTGGCATTTTGTAAGTTTTTCTGACGAATCTCGGTTTAGTGTGAGGTCAGATACTAGACGTACACTGTATCGGAGGACCGCTGGACGCCAAGAACGTTTAAAATCATGCCAGGAAGTCCATGCATACAGTGATGGAACCGTCATGATACGTCATGATAGGGTATTTGGATCGGCAGAAGAACTGAACTGATTTGAATCAGAGGCAATCTCAATGCACAGATTTACGCGGAAACGATTATATCAAATGTTGTCATTCCTTTGCGGACCCAATTTGGTGCATAATTTCTGCTTATGCATGATAATGCACGTCCACACACTGCCAGAGTCGTTGCAAACATACCTGCCGCGGCTAATATCAACGTACTACCATGGCCTGCTCAATAGCCAAACTTGAATCCTATTGAGCACGCATGGGATATGCTTCAAAGAAGAGCTCTGTCATATATGGATGCCATACACACACCAGAAAATCTTTTTCGCCTGTTACAACGGACGTGGGCGGCCATTCCGCAATGTGATTTGGATGTACTCATATTGAGTACACTGAATCGCTGCGATTGTATTATACACGTTAAAGGCGGAAATACAGACTACTAATTGTTTATTTTACGCAATAAAAACATTTAAAATCTTTTATTTTTATCTTTTTATCACATTTTAATGTCAGGAAAAACTTAGGTGAAAAATCCAGCATATAAGCCAAAATCGCGAAAAGTCTTTATCGAGTACACATACGAAAACATTTTGTAGATAGACATTTTTATTTAATTTCAATAGGGGTTATTTTTTAAGTTACTATCCCTAGGCGCTTTTGATGTTTGTATTTAAACGTGTAATATTATGTAGTGGTATGATAGGGTCTCAACGCCCCCTAACTTTCTCTCTGACAGGGGATCAAAGTTCGTATGGAAGTTCGTAATTTTTGCCTATAGGAAATCCCTTCGGTCACCTGGCTTCCAAAAAACAAAAAAAAACACTTTTCAATTGTTTTGTTTGGATTGACATTATTGCGTTTTAAGCATGAAGATTAGCGCAATGTTTTTTTGTTGACCATTTAGGGTTAGTATTGAAGATTGCGCAATGAATGACCAAAAAAATTGAGCGAGTATCAATTTTCTTACACAATATTTTCTATGCACCATGCTTAATATGATGCATGATCAATACAGCGCAATATTTTAGCATACTGTTGGTAGGTCTTGCTCACACGAAAACTTTGAAAGTTAGTGTTCTAAAATGTACTGAAACTTTTTCAGTTCCTGCCCTTAACAATAACTGCATATGCTGCAAGTGACAGTGAGTGTATCCTTCCTAAAAAACTTACTAAATCACACAATTTCTTGAATTGATAATTATGCTACATAGTGTTATTTCTCTGCAGCAGCGGTGAAAACATGTCGGATATCGTTGTACGGGGGAAGACAAACTGAGGTGATTTTGAGACACCGCGCTCCAGCGACTTGGGTATCAATATTCTTTTCAAACAGTCCACGTTCATTGTGTACAGGAATGTTTGAACATTTGAAAATACTGAATCTTATCTTGTATGGCGCTCATACAAAAGCATAAATAGCGTAACAGCAAAATTCAAAAGCGTTTCACTCGTAAAATAAAAATTGAAACTTTTAGAAAAGACCTATTTCATAAGAGTATGGTTTCGATACTATGATAATATGTTCTACCTTAAAATATCTATTAATAAAATAAAATTTGAGTCTTACTTAAGTGTATGTTCAATGTATTTTTGCTCGTAACTGTATCTTATTATGTATGTTAGTAGGTACTATGAAAGTTAAAGTCACACGGTACTCGGGATGCCACGTGCTACAGAAATGAAACATTATATTGTGAAACACATAGATTGATATCCGAGGAAAAACAATCACCCATTACAAGAACACGAAAAAAAAACTCTTTTGATCGCAGTGATTTTTGCTTCGCACAGGGAGCACTAAGTAATTAACACCTACCCTACCTACCTACCCTACCTCCCCACCTACCCTACCTACCTACCAACCAACCCTATCCTACCTACCCTATCCTACCTACCTACCTACCCTACCTACCTACCTCTTCTGTATGATGCGCTCATTTAAAAAAAATAACTGTTCCACAAACCTTGTCCTGACAATAACGAACACAAAAAATAAAAAGAATTATACAATTTAGTGCAGTCGTTCGGAAGTTATGCGCGTACGAGTACGTATATTTTGGCGATTCATTTTTATTTAAATAGATATAGATTATTAGAATACACGTGGTCGTAATAGTTATCTGAGCATAATTTCTATGGAAGGTACTTATTTCAAAGGTTCTCTCGTATCTCGAATTTTTAACATTAAGTCGCAGATATACGACTTTTAATGATTTCAAATTGAACATCACGTCTAAACGAATAGTCATTATTGTTTAAAAAAAATATATGATAAACTAGATAATTTTCTTCGTAATTTGATATGTGAATATTTGAAATTATATTTTTATAACATAGTGTAATTAATTTGTAAAGTAATGTCTAACGCGAACACAAAAACGATAATCACGCAAAAACTGTCGCACTATATTTTCATGAAATCTGCACCATCTAAAAGACAATTAAATTACCCAAATTTTTGTATATGGCTTTTATTTGTATTGTGTTTGATAAATCAAGGTGGGTTGTTTTTGCGAATAAACTTGATGCGCGTTGAAGCGGGGGCTCTTGCTGGCGACGGGCGGCAGTGCATCGCTGACCAATGTCCGGGTAGACACTAAGGCTCTGTGCAATTTTATTCACTTAAAAGTTTCGCATGCTCCTCCCACTCGCTCAAGGTCACTGGCACTTATTGTCGCCTTAAGGTCATGTCGTGGTCATGTTATAAATATTAGCCAGTGTGGAAGGTGGCCATATTGGTAATGGGGATGACTGTCCGAGTGCGCCAGACGTGCATTTAGGTAAGTGGTCCAGTGGTCCAGTGGTCTCCACTCGTGAAGGCTATTTCATAAAATGATTTTATATTTTACTTACTTATGGGTAAAAAAAGAAAAGTGTTATAAGGTTTTTCTATCGGGAATTTTTCAGTAGAAGCCCGAAGTCTGAATTTGTGCCCGATGGATGGCGATAAGCTCGCCCCCTATTACATGGGACTTAAACATAACTGGCGAAATGTGGGTGTACCATTGGTATACCCCTGACCAACCCTTCGGAGAAACAAGGCGTGATGTTATGTTATGTTCTATTAGTAAAAGTTCTTGAACTTTTACAAATCGAATCAAGATTCGATAGAATGGACTTTAATATTATTTAAGAGTTAATCCCAGTACTTAATTATTTAGTCAGTGTTGGGATACCAAAAGGGATAGCGCTGTTCTTAGCATTGCAAAGTTATATTTATTTATAATAAGTAGATTAGGTAGGTAGATAGGTAGGTAGATTTCTACATTTATGTCTGTAATTTTTATGGTGTACATAATAAAGAGCATTCTATTCTATTAGACCGTTTGTCTTATAAAAGTTACAGTTCATTTTTAACAGCTTATTGCATTAGGTATATAAATAGCATTAAGCTATTAAAATATTTAACTCGATATCAGTCTAAGTCCCAACTAATGACATAAGATTAAAAATCTATTGTTCGTAATTATCACGGGAGTCGCGAGGCTTGAGAGGTAAGGGCTCCCGCAGACGGGCGCGACGCAACTTTAGCAGAACCAATTTTATGAAAACTTCACGGAAATTGTTCTACTAGAATCGCGTCGCACCGTCGTGTCGCGCCTTTCTGCAGGTTCCTTAATACTAATGGAGCCGATGACCGTTGGTGCCCTCGAGTTCTTGAGAGGAGATTGCGAATCGGTAAACGTAGAGCGTGCGTGATAAAAATGATCTGCAACCGGAAGTTAGCAGATCATAGTTTTCATTTGACTTCGTTTCAGGCAAAAACGACAGAACTATTTCTTAAAAGTAGGTATATGGAACTCTAGAACTCAGCAAATAGAGCTCACATTTTTATAATCTGCTGGGAATTAATCTCCAGTATCTGTGTCTCAGGATAGGTGGAGCGACGATCTTCGCAGGATGGCTTTTATAGCAATATACGTTTTGTACATGAGAGTAGCCGAGGATAGGCCTATTGCCAGCAGAGGCGGCTTACGGTGATGTAGGTGTATTATACGTTTCAAACCGAATATTAATTGCCATTATACAAGCAATTAAATCAGCTGGAAAATTGCACCTACGTAAATTGTGTAGCGTAATACTGCTCGGAAATGCTACTTATGGCAATGAATAAGTAGCTTATTACGAGTGGAATACTGGAATTCTGTGGGATGCTAACTTCAAATATAACATTGGTACTCATCTCTATCAAGGTAGGTGGCGCAATTTCATCTTAATTCTAAAATAAACGTATTTTCATTTATAAGAAGTATAGCCTCCTTTAAAGACTTATTTAAAGACGTATTTCAAAGGATGAACGTTGCTGGTAATGAATCAATTAACAAAATTGAATGTCCTTAATCATCGCGATCGCCGTCGGCGCCAGAGGGGCTGGTACCAGTAATCTCAGTCATCCCACTGGGGTGACACAAATTCTCGTTACCTGTCTATGAAGTAACGAAGCGAAATAGGAGAGCATGTGAACCTTAAATCTTTGGCAAGGCCGCTACGTCAAAATATATTTTTGTTCATATTGATTCTTTCGTACTAAAGTTCCTCCATCAATATATATGCCGATAAATATGACGAATTGCGGGATGTTTCGCATTAAATTATGTGTATGAGTGGAAGAAAACCTGGCGTAATATAAATTTATATGCCAACAGCTGCTATATAGCAAACTGTGAAAGAGATGAAAATAGATTAGTTTACTGATACGATAAAGTAGAGTGAGATAACTATACGAGTAAAGTACAAATTATTTGTGTGTTAACCACTCAACGCGGCGTTTTAGGAGGGGTGTTGAATTTGTGTCACTGCCGACATAAAGAGGATACGGGTTATGAGTACAACTCTTACAACGTCATGATCTTCAGGCTTAACGCGGTATGAAGGATTTTAATTGATGTAACACGAAAATCATGTGAATTTGCAAGTATTCATTTTCAACGCTGACAGAGACACTCTGTAATCAGATAAATGATTTGAAAATCAAGAATGTCGTCACTTTTGTTAATCTGTAGGTATCTGATTTTACGAGTATTCACGACTAGCTGATGCAACAGCCGTAGTCTTGTTCCAATAAAGGCTCCCGCAATCGGCCGCGACGCGACAGCACGACACAAAGACGCCGCTCGTCACGCGGCACGCGTCGCCTTTGTGTACGCTGTCGCGTCGCGGCAGTGTGCACGAGTCTTTGAGTTCATACAAAAATTCCATAGAAAAAAGGACATTCAGTTTTTTCCGAATTTTAATATTTTGCGGAAAACATTTAAATTTTTTCTTCCCATAAAAATCTAATTCCGACTATTACGAACATTAAACATAAATGTCAAATCGGTCCCGCCGTTCTCAAGTGATGCGCTTACCAACGAACAGCCAATTCCACAGCGAATTTTTATTTTTTAGGGAAGATATATAGATTAGTATACCTACAAATATAAAGTGATCGCAAAAATGTACTTACATGAAAAAGTGTGTAGGTATTGGATAAACTTAACAAGGGTGCGACACGTTATTGCGCTAAGAAGACAGATCGTGTTCGAGATGCATAAATAACGACAAATACAGAATGTTTTATATTATTCACACCTTTATCTACATATTAAATGTGTCGAGTTGTGAATCCGCGTGTCACTACTACATAATTGGCAAAATAAAAACAAACGAGTTCGCTTTTGCTTGGTGTGCGGTCGCAAGTGATGTTTAGAGAATAATTATGAGATACCAAGCTTCAAGAGAAAACAGATGCCCATATAATTTGTTTTTCATTATTACGGTAGGTACAAATTACGTTACCCGCTATAATAATTGTTGGTTTTCTGCGCTGTAAATGCTGCGGCTGGAGACAAGGCGGCAAGAAACAAATGAGTGCGTTAGACGACTTCAATGTTTGCAGTGACTTTCTTGACTAACGGTGTAAATATGGCTAGCGATAAACCTATTATATTACTATCAATGTAGCGTAAAAAAGATCTATAACATTAATGTATGTTCGTTTTAAAACAGATCCAAACATTTTCCACGACTGCTAAGCATGTAGCTCCTGGGCACCTGAATTCGATTTCCAGGTTTGGCAAAGTATTATTGGGTTTTTCAATCCGGTATTTCTTCATAATAGCCCGGAGTCTGGGATTGTGTGCAGTTGATAACAATACGCTCGCCCCTTTTGACATGGGACTTAAACAGAACTGTCAAAAATGTGGGTGTACTCAACAACTACCCCTCCGAAGAATGTAGGTGTGATGTTATGTATGTATGTGTGTTATTAATTTGTTTTTGTCAGCCCTGCGACCGTTATTGCTTCGCTTATGGCAAGTGGCAACCCTCAGCCAATTGCGCAGTAAAAGTACCCGCCTACATGTAGACAGTGGTTTCCTTCATCCCAGTTCAAGTAATAATGTTGACTCAGCACTAAAGTCCGTGATGTATGACAATGGAAAACATGGAGGATATTGTGTGCAATCGTGTCTATGCTAGGACTACAGACTTGAAAATGAAGGTTAATTATTATCGTTTCCATTAAGATAATATGTACCCTTGAAACTATTTCATTCTTGGCCGTGGTTGATTCTTGGCATTATCACTAGGTTTTTGTTGATCGGAAACGCCAGGAATTTCTTGATTTTTCATAAAGCAATCGGCACTTTTTCAGTGAATAGTAAAGTTGATACCAGAAAAAACACACATCCAAGCTGTGTTAGTAACTAGTTTGTACGTAGTATAGTAGGTACGTATTCAATTACGTAAATTCAGGTAGCCTGATGGATCACGGGCTCCATTATAGCTAAAAACAGGCTTATATTGATTCAATTGAATTTGGCTGGTGTGACAAAAAATGTATATTACTTTCGTCTCTTTTTTGCGGCGCGACCGCGGGACGCCTTCCATTCTTGTTATTTCCTCTACTCTATGTTTTTTTTAATAATTATATGACGTCATCACGACTTTATTCCCCGAAGGGTTAGGTAGAGGTGTACCTATAGTACACCCACTTCATATTTTTTATTGACTAATTTATTTAATGACTACTTTGACATTTAATTTTATCAAAAAAATGTGCTTGCTGAATTGTAATGATATCTAATCTTTAATGAATCATGATGATTTAATAAGTACCTACATAATTTCTATAATGTATTTTTGATGAATATTATCACGGTTTATGCACCATCTCTTCCTACCAATTTGTACGCCACGTTATGCGGCTGAACATGTTAGAACTTTTCTGTATCTTTTATTATCTTGCATGCAATATATCATGTACGAGTACACCATGTTTAAACAAATAAAATTTTACTTACTTAGGTACGTATACTTGTGCCAGTTGTGTTTTTGTTTGTTGTAGTTGTTGTTGTTGTTGTTGTTTATATACAAAGTGGCGCGGACCTTAACACATTAAATTATACCACGTATACTACATGGTATACTTAGAGAGTATACACATTAAGAATTAAATCCATTCGCAGAAAAAACAGCTGTTACTCACATTTTGTTACACGTAACTTGACAATGAGCGGCTATGGTTTCGGTACTATGATATTATGCTCTAAACACCATAAAATATCTATCAATACTTTAGGAGAAAATCGTTTTTTAATCCTACCTAAGTGTAAGATATTTATGCACCAGACTGTACTATACTCTGGTTTTTAATTTGTTAGACTAAAATGTCATTTGGTTTTACTGCAAATATTCCGTCTACTATGTATTTTACTATTCACATTTTGGCGAGTTAAGCATATTTACAACTGAATTGTTAAATAGCTTATCTTAACTCGCCAAAATGTGAATAGGTAAATAATAAATAAAATAGTTTAGTAGGTACACGGAATATTTGCAGTAAAACCAAAAGTCATTTAAAGTCTAAAAGTCAGAGTTTAGGGTATATGTAGTGTACTCCCATACCCTTTGTCATGGGAATATCATGGATAAAAAAACTCATCTTGTCGCCTTATAGCCTTGGAGGTTAAGTGTTAAGGTAATAACCGGCTCAAGTGTATCGTAAATGGAGATTATGTAACAAGACCAAGACCAATATATTAAACGTACAGTCTCCTACTTTCATGGTACTATAAAGAAAATGTTGAAAGTTGTTTTTTTTTTCATTATTAAGGCCCGCCTGCACCACAAGTTACTGAATGCGTTTAGCGCATAATTTATTTAAAACATCGTTTTGTTTCTGTCAATCATTTCAAGATATTGGAGACAGTATGAATTTTTTTATATTATGTTAAGCGCCAAACGTCTGAGTAATGTGTGGTGCAAGCGGACTTATGTGACTATGTTTAATTTTATGCTATGTGGGTGGCAAACTGGCAGGCAACACCCATAATCGTAAGCGGTCAAGGATATTAATTGCAATACGAGAAGCATCACGTGTTGCCTTCGCAAAAACACACGGCCTGTCACTGCACACACACTAATACCATTTAAACAGGATCCTAATTTAGCGGGGTAGTTGCGTAACACACTAACAGTATTAATGGCTTTCATTTTGACAGTTCAACAACATTCATTACGTTATTTACGTTGTTGAGCAGATTTTTTTTTCAAACATATGAAGCAATGGATTAGCAATATCCTTCAAAATTATTGATAGTGTGTTAAGTAACTAGGGTGCGACTTGGCAGCAGAAATAGGTATTGTAGTGTAACTTGTCCAGAGCAGCTGCTTCACAATTCTGGTATCTATTGCAAAAGTGTATGACTCACGTAATAAATTCCTCTTACACAGCACAAATATGTTACATCGACCTAACACCAAAACTATCAGACGAGAGGTGAGCCCAATCATTAACGAGGCACAAATCCAAATGTTGGGCTGCTACCGAGAATTTTCTAATTAAAAAAGCCAATACAACTTTGCCTTATCGAACTCAGTACCCAACGTTCAGTTGCACTCGTGAGTTGTAATCACTAGATCTACGACGCAGTCACGAGACGAAACCACACACATACGATATTACTTACGAGTTCAATTCCCAGTTCAGGCAAAGTGCTATTGGGCTTTCTCTGGCTCTGAATTTTTGCTCGGTTGACAGAAATAGGCTCGCCCCCTATTACAAGGGACTTAAACATGAGTAGCGAAATGTGGGTGTAGTGTAGGTACGCCTCTGCTTAACCTTCGGGCAACCTAGTGATATTTTATGTTATGTTATTCGATCTTTAAGTTTTTTTCCTAGTAAAGCACCGAAAACAATGAGATTGTTTTCCAAACTTGTTTGTTTGCCTTCGACAAATAATTTAATTATTCGTTTTTGTGTGGCTTTAGACCCATGCCACCTGAATATACCTAAAGGTTTTATTATAATCAGCTAAACGGCAAATAAGTAGGTAAAATGCTAATTGATCGTTAAATTTTAGGTTTTGAGGTAGAGAGAGGCTGGGCTTATAATAAGATTTTTTGTCGTAATCAGCGTTTAGTTTTATAGTGTTCTTAGAATTTTTGTCCATTCCCCACCGTCTAATTGATCCTTGTACTACTTAATGGGTCGTAAGGGTCGTAAGATATAAAATATGAATTACAGAAATTGGAACTTTCTATTAAGGCTGACTATATTTTCTTTAGTTATGTACGCCATCATTTGGACATAAACTTGTCCTCTATCTATACGGGACACTTCACAGTGAAAATACTCTTTTGAACTGACGCGTGACGTTTGGATACAACTATCAACTTACTACATATACGAAAATGGAAGTCCGCCTTTTGTACTATTCTCTAAACTTCACTTTGAAGATCAAAAGGTAAATTGGCGATGATTTTCTAAATAGTTAGTCATTTTAAAATTAAGTGGTTATGGACTTAGTATTTTCCGTGCGATCTGAATGAACCACTGTGATGTGTTGATCTAAGTACCTATATGTATATAAAAATAAACTAATTTTATATCTGTAATTCGTATGGTATTCGTAAAAAAAAAAAATTATATCATTACTTTGTTAGAGAAAAAGTGTTATAATAATATGAATCTATTTCTAAATTTCGGTACTGTGGTTTCGGTGTGTAAATATAAACTTGTTTTGAAATTTATAATTCGAATTTTACGATATGAGAGTAGATAAAACAGTTTATAGTTTACAGGATTCCTAAAAATAACAAAGGCACTCAAACACCTTAATGATAAACATACACGTCATACAAACCGAATTGAGAGTCATTCTTTTTGATGTTGAGCGGTAACAATTACATTCCAAGTTTCATTTCATTCACTAAACACATTATTTTCTAAATTCCCTGTCTATCAAATTCATGGTAAAAGCTTCATTCATTCATTCATTCAATACTATCATGGTTTTTTCCGATTAATAAATTGGGTGGGATAGGTCAGATGGCAAATCGGTCCTTTAACCAATATTTAGCCACATCTGGACCTTAATAATTGCGTAACTCACTATCAATCACAATCTGAATCATTTTGAAGCCTATTAAGCTAATCTATTGTCTCATATATTCGAAAAACTTGTCTGCTCAACAACGTAATTAACGCAATTAATGTTGTTGAACTGTCAAAATGAAACCCATTCCTACTGTTAGTGTGTAACGCAATTACCCCGCTGCGCGCTGGTTAGAAAGACAGAAATTTTGAATTTGATTGATTCTCTTCATAATGATGTCAATGATAAAGAGCTATAAAAACATATAGTGCAACTCGTGATGGGTTGAGCAACATACCTATTTTGGATAGCTCATAATATACCAACCTGTTGAAAAATTGACACGGTTTTTTTGTTTTTTTTGTTTTACCCAATAGTAGGTACCGAAGGTACATTATGTTTTATGCTATAAGTATGACGGTGATCTAACATAGTCATCAACAAAGTCGTCACCGAGCGACTTTGAATATGAATTGTGAAAGTTTAAGTACAATTTGTTTTGTTTGTTTCATTTTGTTTTCCTTTGAAAGTTAAAAGAGCGCCGGAACGGAGGGTGTGAATTGCTCAAGTGTGTGATGATGATGACTTGTTCGCATTCCCTACAACCCGCACATCAACCCTTTTCCCATAATTAATTGTTTTACATTCGTGGTAGTAGTTGTTGACATACGGCAACCAAACGTGAGGCTCTCGGATTAGATTCTAGAATCGGACAACTGTAATTCGATTTTTCTATTAGTCAGTTACGATGGAATTACACGGTTCATTTACCTATGCTTTTTAATTTGAATTAAGTACTTAACCAAATCGAAAATCGTTTGTTTGTGTGCCTTTCAATTCAATCAATGAAGTTGGTCGAACCTGCAATATTGCCATAACACACAAGTAATATGCTGAATAACTTCCGGTTAGCGGCAATGGTTTTTCTTTTTTTATCAGTTTCGGAGTCAGTTTTCGATGGAATGCTGATATTGTACAGCTGTCGATTATAAATCTTAAGTGTCGGTGCCGTAAGTCTTGTATCAATATTGCGAATGTTCTCATTTATCTTCTGGAAAAATGTTTATAGTGAGGTTACGCGTTCATAACAGAGCTTTGCCACAAATTTACAAATCAGATCCTTGTTTTAGTGAAATCTATTGTGAGAGTAACGAACGGTTTTTTTTTTTACAAAAAATGTTTTATCAATAAATTTTGACCAGTTCGCACACCTAGCTAAAGAGTGGCATAACTCAAAATAATCCAAACTAAGATATTAATTGAGCCAATTAGTATCTTGCTAAAATAATATAGAACATTATATCGATCAAAACGGCAATACGTTTTTTGCTGAAAAAAGACGTATTTTGAATTGTGCTACTGTTTATCTGGGTGTGTGACATATTTCTTGAAATGTGCTACTTGTAATATCATTGTAGGTAACTAAAACTTTAATTGCCATTTCTTTTATTCCAATAACATCTACATAATTTCGTATTTACGAAGCATTTCGTGCTGTGTCTTGTGAATAGGGTTCCCATTTCGAAATATGAAAAATCCTGACAAAAAGCCGGACATTTGCAAAGAACTCCAGACATTTTACTTTTTAATCTTTCTATTTCAGTATTAATTATTATTTTTATAATTCCTAATAAAAATCCCTTAAGTCAAAAACTCCGGATAAATGACAAGGCCGGACAAAGTCCGGACGAGGGGCCATAAAGTCCGGACGGATGGTAACCCTACTTGTGAAGGACATTCGAAACAAGTGGCCATCATTACTGCATTAAGTGTTTAGTAGATAATAAAACATAGGACAGTCGATTGAAACAAATAAAAAATTATGAACGGCAAAGCGTTTGTCTCATGAAAGAATGCATAAACTAGCTTACTAGGGGTGATAAAAATCGTATAACTTTAATGCTTGAGCTTACTGTGCGACGATAAAGACGGTTTTTTTTTAAAGCTCAGTGTTTCCTTAGTTTTTGTTGTTGTTATCATGTTATGTCATGGTAACATGCCTTATTATTTCTGTTTCGTGAAAACCTCGTGAATGCAATAAACGTTATTTTGCAGAGGATGATAAAAGCTGTCTGAGAAATGGTCCGCATTGACGTGTCCCGAGGTTCCCATTATCATAAATAGAAGGCATAAGGAAACATCTTATACCTGTGCACGTTTGTTCTAAATATGCAATACTGGGTTTTCTAAGCGACGCTGTCAAAACACGCGCATCTGTCAAGGACGCTTTCTGTGACGTAAGATTTGTTTGACAAATGAATACCTACTTATACAATGTTTGTTTGTTTGTCGTCTATGTACTCCGAAACAGCTACCCAAAAAATACATAAAAAGATAAAACAAAGTTTTTTTCTTTACGAGGTTATCACTGCACGGCCACGGTTTGTGTTTTATTTATTTAGGTTTGACATTATTACTGCGATCTGACAGTTGGCGTTCTGTAGTTTTTGCCTACCCCCATAGGGAGAAGGAGTGAGTTTAAGTATTTATGAATGTATTATTGCAATAGGCTTGCCGTTGACCATTATGTCACATAATGCATTCAACAATGGCACTTAAATTTAGATCGTTACATTCTTAAATTATAAATTGTATGTCTATAACTCGGTGTGGTGATAACGAGCAATTTCCATGTTCGATTGCAAGTCATGCTTAGACCGTTTCAGTTTATGAAATTCCAAGCAATCATTTCTTTAATATAGTAAGTCAGCAAATTTCTACACCCTGTATAGTAAGTCAGCAAATTCCTCAACAAAGTTAATTTAAAAAAAAGGGCTGGTAGGTAGAATTCACTTTCCTTAATATTTTTTTTTGTGTTATTTATGTAATTGCGTAAGGCGCCCAATTCACTATCATATATTTATCATTTACTTATATATATGATTTCATATCTATCAAATTCTATGATCATATTTAAATGATAGAATAATTTGAATACGATATGATGTAGTTATTATACGGTCATAGGTTAATCCTATAAAATTGACTCATACACCTCTGATCATAGTATAGTTGGGGCTTTACACACTAACAGTAGCAATGGCTTTCATTTTGACAGTTCAACAACATTCATTGCGTTATTTACATTGGGTTGTTTTTTTTTCGAATATATGAAGCACTGGATTAGCAATATCCTTCAAAATGATTCAGATTGTGATAAATAGTGTGTTAAGCAGTTAAGTAGGGTCTGGTTTCCGTTAGGTATATAAAAACAGTATTCTCGTTAATCTGTGGTTTGCTATAGTAGTAGGGTTCTATAATGGATCTATTTTTCTTCCGAGATATTATACAATGACCGCCAAAATAAAGGTTAAGGAAATAAGGTAATTGCCAGGCTTTCTGAATAATTCGCCGCTTGTATCAATATACTCGGAAAAGGAAATTAAGATAATTAGTTAGATAAAAACAATACTGCTTCATTTTTATCCTGTTCTATCAAGGTTCAAGTTTGAACAATAAGGTTAATATATGAATAGAAGAACAATAGATGAACCAACTGCTTGCTGTGCTGTCCTTTATTTTTGTTTGGTTTATCCTACTAGACCTTGGGTTCTCAACCTTATTTTGCTACCCGCCCACTTTGAGAATATTATTTTTTCTAGATCCCCCAACTTTTTTTACTTACCATCTGTCGCGAATCTGATTATATTTAAACTGTATTACACACATCAAAAGTGACAATGGACCAAAGTATTTAAAAAAAAATGCCCTGTTGAAAATATATAACAATGTCTATTTAGATTGATGAAATAAAATATTTTCGTATGTGTAGTATCCACGAAGTACTCTCTGCTTTTGCATTAATAAAGACTGTTCGCGATTTTGCTTATGTCTGACATTAAAATGTCATAAAAAGATTTTATTTTTATTACGTAAAATAAACAATTAGTAGTCTGTATTTACGCCATAAACACGTATTACATAATCGCAGCGTTTCGACATACTCAATATGAGTTCATCCAAATCACGTTGCGGAATGGCCGCCCACGTCCGTTGTAACAGGCGAAAAAGATTTTCTGGTGTGTGTACGGCATCCATATTTGGCAGAGCCCTTCTTTTAAGCATATCCCACCATCATCATCATGAGCCTATATTCGGCCACTGCTGGATATAGGCCTCTCCTAGTGAACGCCACTGAGCCCGATCTTTGGCTCGCCTCATCCAGAAGCGTATCCCATGCGTGCTCAATGCTATTCAAGTCTGGCGATTGAGGAGACCACGGTAGGACGTTGATATTAGCTGCGGCAAGTGTGTTTGCAACGCCTCTGGCAATGTGTGGACGTCCATTATCATTTGTAAGCAGAAATGAAGCACCGAATTGGGTCCACAAAGGAATGACAACATCTGATACAATCGCTTAAACCTAAATCTGTGCACTGAGATTGCCTCTGATCCAAATCAATGCAGTTTTTCTGCCGATCCAAATACCTGCCTTATCATGATTGTTCCACCACTGTATGCATGGACTTCCTGTCATGATTTTAAACGTTCTTGGCGTCCAGGGGTCCTAAAATACCGTGTACGTCTAGTATTTGGCCTCTCACCAAAACGAGATTCGTCAGAAGAACACACAAAACGGCACTCTTCATCTGCCTAATTTCTGTGTTCAGGAGCCCATTGTAAACGGGCTCTACAATTGCGGGGTTCAATAGGTGGTACACGTAGCGGCCTTCGGAAACGGAGATTGACTTCATGCAAACGATTTCTTATAATAAATGATTTTATTTTTGTAAGTAGCAGTATGGTTTGAAAGATAATTAAAAAAACATTTATTTTTAGTAACTAGCAAAAACGTGCTTGATCCCTACACACTTTTGATGTGTGTTTTATATAGTCGTATTTATCCCATTTCATTCTTACGCCCCCTAATTCTCTCTGGGGTTTCTTCTGTCTCCCTGAAAGTCTCAAACGCCCACGAGGGCGCATTATCGCCCACGTTCAGAACCTATGTGTAACTGCTAGACATATAGAATAGAATATAATACCCTATATTATGTACACAATATGAATTAAACATATAAATGTTGAAATTTTACATAGGATGACAATCGGCGGTCTTATCGCTAAAAGCGACCATCACTTTCATGATACCATAAAAAGGTCAGTGGTGATGCTTATTATAGGGCCTAAGTCAAGCAGTGCACATCTTTCATGTGCGGTGATGATAGTGCCAAGATGTACCTTGCAACCACCAGCATCCTCACGTACCTAGTAGCACAAGTAAAGATTACTTTGGCAATATTGGCTCCTGGGGCCTTAACTATTTTGAAATATTCCGAAAAAAAGGATGGTGGTAACATGCAGAACATGCAGGTATAGCTCCGGTTCTCTCATCTTAAAGCAATAATTCTAATTACTTGGTGTTATTATAGGCACTTTTGAACTATCAAGGGGTCTGTCAGTCAAAAAGATGAAGCTAGTTGCCCATTCCAAAGCGTAGTAGGTTCCTATGGAGAAGAACGGGCATGACACTCCCGTCACTTTTTTAATTGAAAGTATTGTTACAAAATATTAGTTAAATCATTCATGTGAGAACGATGTAGAAAGACGTGACTTGTCGTCTCTTACACTGGAATCATGATGGTATTCAAACGTCATATGGTCCCGACGGTGAAGGAAAAAGATCGAGAGGAAATTTAAGTCGAAAATCCGACCGAGTTGTATCGAGTCTGAAATCGCTAAGTCTTGAGCAAGTGAAGTGATCAATGCTCGTACCTTCTCTGCATGAGCATTGGTTTTTGTCCTGAAGTGGAAGAATAATAGGCTAGTATTATACTAATATGGTACTAGGTAATTCCTTGTGAAGGTCTAGTTGCACCTATATGATTCTGGAGCTTGGTGACTAATGTACCATTCTTAACTTAAGCCGTTGGCAGCTAAAATTTTACTGATTAGACCAATTTAATTATATTAAGTAAGTAAGTAAGTAATAATTTATTTACCAAAAGACTTAGCCTAGGTTACATCAGTGTTGTTTCAATAAGAGATGGGTATGGCTATTACAGATAAGTAATACCTCTGCCCTTCAAAATAGGAACATCCTGTATCGTGTAGGACAGTGTACTTTAGTGGGACACGTTATTGCAAAATTGCGTAATAATTTTGATGTTTACATACACATTTATTGAAGTGCGGAACAAAAATAATGCGAAGTTTAACTCTCTTCATTAGTCTATATAGAGCAAAGTAAAGTTACTAATGAATAACTTCAAAGTTGTTGGCATTCAAATTAATTTACATAGTACCTAAGTAACATGTTGAGATAGATTAACCTTTCTTATATTAGACGTGTTCCTTTATTTTTACATCATGATTTATTATGT
The DNA here is from genome assembly GCA_916610205.1 of Griposia aprilina. NCBI lineage: Eukaryota > Metazoa > Arthropoda > Insecta > Lepidoptera > Noctuidae > Griposia > Griposia aprilina. The sequence continues at coordinate 10,949,824 of OU744283.1, forward strand.
TAAAGTTTTTACCTGGATATTTCAATCAGTTTTATTTAAAGCTTGTCTATTATATTGTTGGGATATAGTAATACTTATATTATGTGGTTTTTTCATATTTTTTAATGCTAACTACACCAGTCAACAATCCATAATTGTCTTACTTTTATCCCTTTAATTAGTATTTAATTAAATAAGTCATGGATACAAACATTATCACTTTACAACACTTCCTTATTTTGTAATAATTACCTGCAGTTATCGAAGAAATCCAAAAAAAGTTCAGCAATCCTTACTTCGTCCAATAACAATCACAGAATTTTTGAAATAACTTAATATTGGCTAGAACAGCTGACAGTTTATAAACACGAAGTTTCACAGCGCGATCGTGGGCGGCTTTTGGGCGGGCGGCCGCTGCTCTCTTGGGCGGCTACAAGGGAACTGAAAGCCCGAGATCATCGGAAGCTCCCACTGATACTGAAAGTACGAAAATTACGATGCGCACTTCAATAGAGACCGATTTTTTTTTTCAGGAAGTTTATTCGATAGCTTTAGATCAGAACATTTATAATCCGTCAAGGTTGTGTTAATTCATTTGTTTTGCTCTTTTGAAACAATTCAAGATGTCTAAGATCTGTCATAGACCTTCCTACACGCGACGCGTGACGGTGCAGAAGTCAGTTAGTTCACTAGTCTGACTTGATTTACAACATTAGTTCCTTGAAAAGTACGAATGCTTAGGTCCATTTTTCGACCGCGGAAAAAACTCAGCTTTTCTGATGATGACTGCATTTTGCTATCTCATATTTACGATGTATATTTTTCTAGAAAACATCAATTTCAAATTCGCATATATTAAATTAGTTTATGAATAGTTTTCATCCGTTTAATGTTAAGCTGAGGAATGACGACTCGGGTCAGGAGAAGAATGTTTAGATTTACTAAATTATATTTACATTTATATTGATAACTTCTCGAAAGATGCTTTCGTTCTGTTACAAAACTAGACTATCGATTGAAATTGTAATGGCTTTTTATTATAATAGTTATGTGGACATAGACACTGCGTGGTTCCTAGAAAAGTAAAGGTCGCCGACTCTCCCATGATGACGTAAAGAGCGAATTAGAAATTGTTTTAAGAGAATGGGCCGTGGCCCTGTTTTACTACCTAAAAGTCACCTGCAGCAGATCAAGTTCCTAGCAACGGGTATTGGGGTGTATGTTTTGCAGTGAGCGTTTCAAATTCTTATAAATTACACAATGTATTTTGATGGGTTTTTCACAATAATTTAGAGAATTTATTCCGCTTTTTTTTAAACTAAGATATGGCACTACGACAACGTGGCAGGCCAAGGCGAAGATGGCGGGACGAGCTTGACTCCTACCGAAAGGACTGGCCGGCACTAGCCAAAGACAGAATTGTTTGGAAAAGGGAGGCCTTTGCCCAGCAGTGCGACAGTACGGGCTAGTTAGAAAAGATTATTTTATTTATTTATTGATATTGCATATCAATGACTTACTAAAAATACACAAACAAAAATCACATACAGTTTTAGGTATTGTAAATTCGTCACTTAAGATTAGAAGCATAAAAATCATCTAGATGATTGGACGTGTCGCCACATATATTCTTTTCGCTCTTATTCATAATAAAGCTATTCGCTTCATAAACTTATTTTAGCAATTAAACTGTTTTGTCACTTTCTGTCAAACTTCATTTTATTTTGACAGAAAGGGACAAAACAGCTCGATAGCTAAAATAGGTTTATGAAGTGAATGGCTTTATACGAGTATTATGATTATGACGGTAAATCTTTAGTTATCTAGTCGTAAGAACAAGAATCCCTCTCAAAGAGAGGAGGCCTGTGTCCCAGCAGTGGGAACACTATAGGCTGATTATGCTAAGAACAAGAATACTCAGTAATACAGGATAAGTTAGACTTCATAAGTTCTTATTTGCCAAAGTGGCAATCGAATTCACAACTTCACTTTCAGCAATCACATTCAGGATTATTCAGGACTGGAAAAAACAAATCATAAGCGATGTTAGATTCAAGTTTAATTTGACTTTGACTCTGAAGCATGAAGTTGTAAGTCAGATCAATGTCAAAGAAACGTGCCTCCAAGCGAAGCTTCTATGTTAGGAGTCCATTCAAAGTTTGGACACTCTCCAACTGAAATTATGCGTATGAATACAATATACGCTAAAATATATAACAAAGTTTTTTTTCTATCAAAAATATTCATTTAGAAGTTCAAAGATATCATATTGTTTTAAGCTATGGAGGCATTACTTATCATCAGTTACCAGCCGTTGTGGTTCATAATGACACCGCCTCGTCCACTCTATTGTCCAAATAAATGGATTGCTATACTGATATTAAGGTACGGCTCGAAGCTCAAGTTACAGTTTTTTAATACATGTTTACTTTCTCTTTGAGTAAATGTTGAGAATTTTGTTTTAGGTTATTCCATGGGTAATGTACGTTTCAGTTGATACAGACGGTGTTTTATAAAAGTCATCATATACAACATACTACGCATACTACTCACGCCTTTTTCCCATGAGGGTAGGCAGAAACTATGGAAGGCCTCTTGCTACGATGTTTACATACTTCTTTTGCATCGTTTACGTTCAGACATCAGCGGATCTATTGTGAAAAACTCACCGTGAAATCTTAGGTGATATAAGCTTGAAGTGAGTTAATAGTGTCAATCCCTAGCATCAGGCAGAATAACAGCTCACTTCAAAGTTACTCCACCTAATTTTTCACGGTGAGATTTCATCAGAACATACATACTCGCCGGTTACGGTTACGCTCCAGACCTTTCTGAAGAACATCACCAATAAGGTTAGTAGGTATATAGTTTTTCCCTAGACCCGCCCGCCCTAGTGTACCCTCACGGCGGCGTTTCGACTCAGATTTACTACACTCGCGGATAAAGAATATGGATCAGTTAGAAAAACTAAAATTACTCTTAAAATAATAGAGCTAGCGGCATGAATGAAAATGTATGTTGTAGATAATTTACCAGTTAAAAACAACACTAAATATTGGAAATATTATTAGTTTAATGTGCAAAATTACATAAAACACAAAGTATCAATAATTTTTAAGTTGATAAATAATGGTTGGTACCTCACATAAAACACTATTAACGAACTGTTAAACAAAATGGATACTTTGTATTGCCGCCAGAGGCTCTTTTCACAGCTGCCAGGCGATTGAGCATGCTGTATATTAAGTTTATTATGCGATGTTGTGTCCATTCTTCCATATAACGAATGTTTCAGATTTCGAAGTGTTTCGATTTCTTACACACCGCCCAATCTCGTCCGAAGCGTGTTCAATTAGATTCAGGTCCGAGTTTCTCGCGGGCCAGTCCATGCGATTAATGCCAACGTCCTGATAATACTTATTTACAATTTCAGCTGTATGTGGCCTGGCGTTGTCATGCATGAATATTGAATTTTCACACATATTAATTAAATATGGGCCATCATGCTCATTAAGAATTGCATCCACATATCTTGCACTAGTTAACGTACCATTTTCTATCAGTACTAACTCCGTGTGACTCTCTGAAGAGATTCCAACCCAAACCGTAACAGATCCACCGCCGAACGGCACTTTTTCTTCAAAACAAGCTGGAACAAAACGTTCCCCTGACCGTCGATAGACTCTTAGCCGCCCATCATGTGCGTACATCATAAATCTGGATTCGTCAGAAAACATTACTCTTGCTGGCCATTCTTCGTCTCCCCATTGTGCGTGTCCGCGGGCGTAACGTAATCTTGCTATCCGATGTTCCTTTTCAAGTTTTGGATCATTTGCGGGTCTATGTGGAGTCAAATTAGCTTCAAGAGCCGCTGCCTTATAGTCCGCTCGCTTACGTCGTCTCTATGGGTCTTTTGAAGTTTATTTGTTACTTCAACTGCCGTGAGGTGCCGATTTCGGAGCATGGTCATAACAATAAATCGATCTTCTCGAGCAATAGTATATCTCGGTCTCTCGGTTTACGAGCAGTGCTTCGTGATTCACGCAAATAGATGCCTTGGATAGGTCGCAAGAGATGCCTATTGCATTTTGTGCCTATTCCCATGCGTTAAAGATGTGTTTTAATAAGTTCACACCGCCGTCGGTTGTACAAAATCCTTGGGTTAAACCATACTGTTGATCGTGTTGCATGAAATTACGATTAAAATCATTAAGTATTTATTTAACATTTCTTTTTCAAACACCTTGCTGAAAACCGCCAAAACATATATAGGTCTATAATTATCTCTTATATAATTATAGTGTCTTTGCTCTCCCCAGATTTTTCACACAAATTAAATATTAAAGCTTAATAGGGTGCAATTGTCTTAACAATGGATTGATAAACTTTAGTAGTCGTGCCCCACAGATCTTCGTTAATTTTGATCTTAATTTGCTTAAATGCCTTTACAACGACCACGGTGTTTATGTTTAAAATGAAATTCTACAGAAGAGGCTGAAAGATTCACTGTTAATAAATCAATAGCAAGTGAGGCCTCAATTTAAATTTTCTGTAGTTTTAAATGGAATATTGGTAAAGAAAATTGCAAGTGCCTGAGCAACATCGATGTTAACGCTAATGAGACCGCGGGAAGCGTCCAGTGTGTAATTAGTATTATGTCTTTGATTCCTGTTCGTTTCATTATTTATAATTATCCAAACTGTTTTATTTTATTATCTGCTGCTATTATTTAACCTTGTTGCTTATGAATGTAACTTTCGTTGCTTTCTTTGATTTGAGCAGGTAGCAACATACTTATTAAAAGTTTCCGTGTACGGCTTATACACGGCTTAAGGCCATACAGTTCAAATAATCTTTCCCTACTTTTCCTGATGCATTTAGTTGCACAGTCACTGAATGAAAAATTAGGGCAATTAGTTTTAGATTACTTCTTAAAATTATTATTGAACTGTGTTTGCACTAATGAAAAGAATTCTTCATACAAAATATTACTATTGTTCATATTTAGGCCCCAAGCAAATAACTCGCTAATTAAAGTGCTATGAAACTTATTTAAATTATCCGATGTTATTGGTGTATTGTGTATCCGCATTTTTTGTATTGGTATGTTGGACTCAAAAGTAATGGTTTGACCACTGATCAGAAGGGAGATAATGGTACAATGGCTTTATTTAAATAATCACAGCAAAAAAATAAAAACATGTAGCAGTAGTCGCAGTTATTCCCGTTGGTTCCAAAAACGCATTTCAGAGATTGAATGGTTTGAAGTAATCTACCGTAAGTATAACAACCTTATCGGTAATTATATTTTCGAGCCATTTGGGGTTGAAACCCTCGGGCCGTGGGGTCCGAGTGCCCATGTTGTGTTTAAGGAAATCTCCAAACGCCTGTTTGACACTTCCCGTGACCGAAGGACTGGATTTTACCTTGGCCAGAGGCTAAGCATTGCCATACAACGTGGCAATGCCGCCAGTCTCTTAGGTACATTACCAGTCGACAGCGATGCGGAGGAATTTTTCGACGCCATCTTTTAATTTATTAATAGTTTTAATTAGTTTAGGTTATTATATTTTAATTGTAATTTAAATAAAACCAGTAAATCTACTGCTATTTAATTTATTTTCCAAAATATTCATATTAAAGTCACCACAAATAATTACTGATTTAATAACAGTTGCAAGTTTTGCCAAAACATTTTCCATTACTGACTCAAACATAGAGTAGTTTTGATAATTTGTAGGTCCGTCTAAGCAAACTATAAAATTCTTATCTAGCTCAACATAGGACAGTTCAATGCTATGGTCTATGTTCAACTATGTCGTTACGAACCTTAGATTTTATACAATATTTAATTAAGATTAAGGGAAGCTCCACGCTCCAAGGATTTTGGGTTAAAACAACTGCCCACACTATATAGTTCTCATAATTAATTAGCATTTCATAATCTTTCAACCAGTGTTCAGCTACACAAATAATAACAAACATTGTATTTTCTAAAAACAATTCAATTTCTAATTGTATGGAAGAAAAACGTTGAATATTTTGGTGAAACAATTTCAAGGAACTCAGCTTAGCCCTTTTTTTACAATTAACTAATTGAGTGCTAGATGATACCTTGAAGATGGTGAGATTAAAAACATTGTTACTGGAACCTTCTGTTGTCTTACGGACTATATTTTAAATTATTATGGTTAACCACCTTAATATTAGTATTATTACATTTTTTGTGGTGCTAATTATAGCAGACTTCGATATACTACATAAGTCTGAGTTTATATTCAAAGCTATAGCCATGCTATTTGACGTCTAAAAGGAATAGGCAGATACGCAGTATCCCTAGTTGATATTAATTTCTCAGCAAAAGTGTAGTTGGTGCCAAAAAATATAAGTTTGGCACTATAGTGATTAACTAATAAATGCATAAGGCTATTTACTATATGTATATTATGATTTTGCTCACTTGACAAGTTTCTCCGTAATGGTAACTTAAATTCCATTCCTTCAGCAAATCAATTTTGTTTAAACTATAGGTAGGTATGTGGCTAATAACGCGAAGTTCTACTATTCTACGGAAATATTCTAATTTAATTACTTAGTTGTAATTGTTTCGAGTACTTCAGAGGACAAATTGAGGCTCGTCGGTTTACCAATCACTCGAATAATAACACCGATAACACTGCATTTAGTTAATTTAAACCTGTGTGGACGAACGGCGCTCCTTGATGTAAGTAAATGAGATGTGGAATGAATGTAAACATTAGGTATATTACGTAACTTGGGAGATGCCTATGTCCAGCGGTGGACGGTAATAGGCTTCTGGGTTAATATTTACGAAGCTTATAATATAATAATCATAGTGCTATTTATTTAACAACGTTATTTGTTTTATCCTTGCCAGCGATGTTACCGTCAAAGCAAAATCAACATCGTGAAAAAGCTGTTCTACATAGTGATTTCAGTAATTAAAATGGATACCTAATAATTGTTAGATAAACAAGGTTGATGATATAGCTAATACTCGTATTATCCCACACAATGTTTAAATACTGATCATCAAAACTACAAACATGTTTTTTAAAATAATGAAATACGCGCTTAAAATTACACATTTTCATTTGATTATTGTAACTTAAAAGATGACTCTTCCTAAGATTCCTATTAAAATAAACTAGTTTTTACCCGCTGCTTCGCCCGCGTGGAAGACAGAAATTATCCCACGGGAACGTACTACCGGGATAAAAAGTATCCTATGACCCCGGCCATGGTCTATCCGTGTGCCTTTTATCTAAATCCGTTTATCCGTTAAGGCATGAAAAGGTAACAGACAGACATAGTTACTTTCGCATTTATAATATTAGTATGGATAGTATGGTATGGACGGTAGTATGGATATGGATAGTATGGTATGGACGGAAGTATGGATATGGATATTATGGTATAGACGGAAGTATGTATATGGATAGTATGGTATGGACGGTAGTATGGGTATGGATTACAGTATGGTATGGAGGGAAGTATGGTTAAGGATAGTATGGAAATATGGATGAGTATGGAAGTATGTTAATTTGTGTTGTAACCTAAGGACCTATACCTATCTTACACTTATTGAAATGTAAAAAGTTGAACAAACGAAATGAATTTAACTGGAATCGTTCGCGGCGATGTGTCACGAAACAGTTTAAATTATGTAGTATTTTCATATTAACTTACAGTCATATTATTATAATATAACATAGTTAGGTAATACATTTCTAACTTAAAAATAATAATAATTAATTGAAATATTATATACATCAATTTGAAATGCTCTCGCGTCGCCATTGACCACGAAAGTGTAGGTTTGTGTATGTGTCAGCCAAGTTATTTAGTAACTTTAAATTGTAATAACTTTTGCCCGAGCGGCCCGATTTTAATGAAACAAAGACTAAATGCTACCTCAGAATACGGACTATGCCAATATTTCCAATTCCTTAAATCTTTTTAAAAGAGATACCCAAAATCTTACGATGTAGAAGAAAACTCAGAACATACTGTCAGTGTCAGGTTTTTATGCTGCCAAAGTGATGTCAGACATTTTTGATCTCGACGAGGTATCACATTGTTCTGAATTTCACTGAGTAGAGAAATATTTATAACGCAACACATGGCCGATATTATCGCATTCTAAGTGGTGACATATCTTCTTGAAGCCGATGCAGCATGCCTTATTTTGGCGTCGCTGGTTTCGTCGGATAGGTTTTGACTAGTTTAATCTTGTGACAACACTTTTAGCCTTGTCGAATGTTTTGTATTAAAAGAAAAGTATATGAGTTACTACGAGTTAATAAAAATACGTTTCTGAATGGTTACATTCTATAGATAGGTAAGCTATAGGCAGATCAAAGAAAAAATTATGGATTGTGTAAAAGATGATATGACTGGGAAGGAAGTGAACACGTACGGCTAACAGAGATGTATGGAAGTAAAACATGTGCTGGGTCGACCCCAAATAATTGGCGGATTACCTATGTAAATTATTTATTTATTGATATGGCATTTAATGGCTTATTTAGTAAAACACACACAAACAAAAAAATACTTAGTTTTAGGTATTGCCCATTCGTCACTTACATAAGTCCGCAGCACTAGCAGATGATTAAAGGACGTATAGCATAAATATGTTACTATGAACAGTTCGGCAATAATATCTGATTTCATGATTCATACATTAATATCGGTCGTGAAGATGACGGCAAATATATGTGATCATTTGTGGAAGGCATATACAAGTGGAGCAAGTGTAACAAGTGTAACAAGTGGAGTGGAGTTTGAGCAGTGGTAGCCCAGTGGAATCGGCCCCGACTTACAAGTTGTAGGTCGTAGGTTCGAACCCAGGCAGGCGCTTTACTTTGTGTAAATAATTTAATCACCACTGCTCTCAAAACGGTGAAGGAAAACATCGTGAGGAAACCGGCATGTCCTAGAACCAAAAATTCGAAGACATGTGACATCTACCAACCCGCACTGGGCCCGCGTGGTAGATTACAGCCCATTCCCTCTCAAAGAGAGGAGGCCTGAGTCCCAGCAGTGGGAACATTATAGGCTGATTATGTATGTATACAAGTGGCAGCACAATAGACAAGCTACGCCAAAATATAGGATGCTGCATCGGCTTCAAAAGATAATAATAATAAGAAGTCTTGTTCCCCACCTCTAGCTTGCCTTTACTGGCCGGCTGGAGTGAACAATGACGAGGAACAGAGCTCCCACCTCTTTCTTGCCTTTATTGGCCGGCTTGAGTGGAGATTCGCAAGAGTAAACGGGCTCGGAGGAAGGAAGTATTCCAGTAAGATGCTGGTAGGGATCTTGACCGCACTTCCGGGATTGTCCTGATAGCCGTGGGATACCTCTCCACTCCTCATAAGCACCTCAGGACATGTTGCTCCCTTGTCGCTACGACACTATGTGCTAGCGACCGTTTTCGGGGGCCCATTATTGAGTGTGCAAGTCACCCCCTGCCATTTCATCCGTGTATTTTATATATAAGACCAATGTCTTATATATGGCCCCTGCCTAACCAATGTTAGGCAGGGGCCATAGTCTTCCCATAATCCTAGATAACCAGTCCACTTAAGCTACCCCAATCAATAGTCCAATAACTTTGTTTCCATATTGTGCAATAGTCCTACACCAACCGGGGGTTGTCCTTGGGCGCACTTGCACAGGGATAATCGTCGGTTGGTGCCTCATTCCATTTAAAATTTTCTAAGGGGCCTCTGCGAGTTGGCTTCGGCCCCTCGTAGGCCTTCCAAAGGTCCGGGACCCCAAGGTCCCGACATATGTTAATATAAAAATAAATAATAATAATATGATAATAAAAATTCTTTATTGACATAATAAGTTACAGAAACTTATTTGAAGCCTCTGACTCCTGAACTAGGTGTACCTGTATGTCAGGAGTCAGAATGAAAGATGTGTCATCTCTTAGAATGCAATAATATCGGACATGTCTTGCGTCATTAATATCGCCATGCTCAGCCGAGCTGTCCATAGTCATATATTTCTGCTCGTGACTGTAACTATAAGATACCGTTAGTTGAATAGGTACTTAACATAGTTAAGGCCTTATATGCCTCCGGCATGTCCAAAGTTTCGATGAGGACAACTTTTTGATTAACTGTATGAGTTATTACCTACTTATTTTCACACATCTCCTTTTTATTACTTAGCACTTATTTGAACTTTGTTCATGTCTAATTCGCCCCTAATAAACGAGACTACTCTACTCGATACGTAAACATATTTTCGTACGTGTAAGCATGAATAATTATTTGCCTAAAATACTTTCTGTTTCCCATATTTATGGTAGTTGTCGATATTGAAAGAATTATGGACATTGTATTTAAAGGTATTCCGAGTAAACATATTTTTTTGCATGATTGCTTTATTCCAAGATCCTAATTAGTATGAGCTAAATAAAGCAAATACATATTTGGATATTTTTGCGTAGGTACGTTGGTAACACATAAAAATATGTTTGTTATTTCTACCTACAATAATGGCGTCGTAGTTATTTCGTTTAGAAAATAATTACGAAAAGGACGGAATTGTAGTTGCCAGTTTTCAGTAATGAATCATGCATTGTAACAACAGTATAATTTATGAGTAAAAATTAATTATATATCTCAGCCATCGAGAGTTCATACGAAGTTGCCACGTTACAGACATTAGAAATCAGGGTTTTTAAAAGTTTATCTTGACATATCATAACGTTTTTTTTTCTTACTGTAGGTATTTTGTTTTATTTGACTACTAGCAGACCCGACAGACGTTGTCCTGTCTAAATACAAAAATCCAGTAGAAAAAAGGACGTTCAGTTTTTACCGAATTTGAAAATATTCCGGGAAACTTATAAAATTTTATCGGTCTATAAAAACCTAATTTGGTCTATTAAGAACATATTTACTACGTTATGAGAATAGAATAATGCTATAATAAAAAAAAACAAAGTGAGTTGGTTTGGCACTCACGAAAATTGATGTGTAAACATGTGAGCTCGCTTCAGTTTGGTTCACGCGCTCACATAGACACGAGTCTTACGCTGACGTCATCTGACGCTCGAAGTCTTACGCTTAGGCGTTTGACGCTCGAAGTCCCAGCTAGCCCCTACCGTAGACCGAGCGCTAAGATGTTTACACATCAAAAAACATTAATACTTATGTAAACGAAAACAAAAAGATTGCCTCTGACGTAACAAAATGAATGAAACTACGGATTATAAATTAACGCCTGAAATTTAAATGTCAAATGCATACTCGACAGCAATTTGAGAGTTGTACAAAATAAAGACTTAATTTTTTTTCTGATACTCAATAAGGGGAAAATTACGGGAAAATATTGGACGAAGCTAATGCAATAAAAAGTCCTCCTCTTACAGAAAAAGATGGCGAAAAATATATTTACGCCTATTCTGAGACAAAAGCTACTTGTATATTTCCAATAACAAATTATTTAGGTCACTGCTTATCGTATTTTCCACAATTGCTACGAATAGAGAAATACTATAGATTTGGATATGGTGTTAGAGGATAGGACAGGCAAAGATATAAGGATTTTATTTTTTGTATCTTTTTGCCATTCGAATGCTCGTATGATACGGTCACACGGTGCAAGAAGCCAGATTACAGAACTGACTCGTTCAGCTCACACGCTATCTCGCACCGTGTAGACTAGCCCTAACTCTTTATTCGTGTCTACAAAAACCTTCAACATTTGAATAAAATCTTTTCGAGTCAGTAGTTCATTAACGGCTTAAATTGTTTAATCTGTGTGCAACGTCAAAACATTGTCTAGTAGTCCAAACTTTACAAAATCCGATACGATTGTGATTATAAATTCAAATTTTCTCAATATTGTATTCAATTTGAGCAGCAAAAATGTCGGCTTCTCTCGACAGCACTTTAGACCCTATGGAAGAAATTCGATTCCGCAAAAAACACGGTAACACTTGGGTAGAAATACAAAAAGATACTCATTTCACTTTCGACGAACTTGAACGTAAGTAACAATGGGAAACTGCTGAAATACTTTATCAGAAGATTCCAGTGGAAGGTTTCAAATAGTATCTAGCTATAGCTTGATCTACTGACCGTAGCTGGAGACGAGTGAACAATCCATGTGATTGAGAGCACTGCACCTCGCGTTACATACACTTTTCACAACATTCACACTTCTCACCACCCGCACTGGGCTCGCGCGGTGGATTACTGCCCAGTCAGTCTTAGAGTGGAGGCCTATGTCCCACCAGTGGGAAATTTATAGGCTGATAATGCTATGCAGCCATCTTAAATCTGTGAAAAGGTTTCTATGAGCTATTCTGGGGACTTACTTATGCCACTTCTTATTTATTTATTGGCAAACAAAAAATAGTGAAAGGTCGGCGTTAGGGGGACTGCCTAAGTAACTTTTAACCTTCTATAAGGGCTGATTTCCATGCCAATGTGAAGAGTTGATTTTTAATTTTACAATATTCAACGTTATCTTGTAGTTTGTAAGCAATTGATACCACACCATGCCAGTTTTCAATTACTTTCAGAAATTATGGTGATATTTTTCAAAATTCAAAAGAGGGATGATAGATGTCCTGGCACTGATCTTATAACAAGGTAAGACAATTGTGTATCATATCTTATAACAAGGTAAGACAATTGTGTATCATATTTTTGACAGAAGGATCTTTTTATCCAATTAATCTCGGCCTGTCGAGATCCACTATTTGACATGGGGCCACTTGCAAGTTGCGCCATAACACCCGTCATATCGAATAAAATTCTTAGCTGTCTCTAACAAGGTTTAAGTTAAATCTTAATTAATCTAAGTGATGGTCCTGTGGTTAAGGCCTCGCCTCTCATGCACAAACCCACAGCGGGTTCAAATCAAGGCAAGTACCTACCAACGTGATTTTTTCAAAGCAAATGTACATTAAAAGTTATCTTGAACATCGTCGACATTGGGGAAGGAAACCATCGTGAGGAAACGTAGACTTATAGTAAATATAAGTTTGAAATCCCCAACCCGTTTTGAGCAAGCGGGGTGAGCAATGCTCATGCCTTCTCTGTATGAGAAGTGGGACAGTTACAAGCTGGTATTATATAAACATCTGTAAAACAAAAACAAGTGAAGGTCGCGGGAATCCACGGAGTGTGAGAAGCATAAGAGCGATCGATGTGGCGCCAGGGGTAGGTCTAAGTCATATTTCAGGTCAAATGATGAACAAAAAGAGGTTTGAGGTTATGCTTGTGAAACAAAAAAAAAAAAAAAACAAGCAACGGTTCATTACTATTTTACTCCTTGTTTGTTTAGATAGGTACTTTCTGCTGATATTGTGAGTTTAACTTATTAATAAACAATTTAAACGATGCCTACACGGCGATGTATTATAAGATATATTATACGAGTATGTAGCAGTAAGATTGTTGAAGCCGTGATATAGAATTCCTAGGAATATAGCTATATACCGTAATATAGTTTTATATGAAAGCGGTTCATAATTGAGGAGGTCAGGAACAAAAAGTCACATTTAGGCATCCGGCTCGATTGTTTGTTTTTTTTATTCGGACTCAAAACCTTGAATTTTATCAATTTCTTAACAGATTTGGTTCAATTACCGGCTTATTTCTCGAGAAAATGGCATTTAAAAGGAGTATTTTGTACAAAAGGTAACTTTAACATTCGAATCGTACATACCCATATTACATTTTTCTCGGTTCCTGAGAAAAAAGAAAAGGTGTAAATGTCACTTTTTTTTTATAACTATCTTACTAGACTAATTTAGTGAAATGATTGTTAAGAGCGGGTAGTAACCAAAATTGCATATCTTCAATTTGATTTTTCATGAAATTAATAAGACTTATGTATAAAATAAAAATAATATGAGTAACTACATGATATTTTCAAACTTTTTGTGGCACAGAAACACAAAATGTTAAAATTTTCTCGATAAAACATCATCACGAAGTTACCTCTAATTTTCTCGTATTTTCAATTTGTACTTAACATGCTAATGACTATTAGGATAAAAATTAGATGAATATTTGTATTAATACAAGGCGAAAAAAATTGTGGAGGCGTTTTTTGAAATTCCTTTTATTTTTAGTTTTATTACGACTACAAGCTTTATGCACTTCGACGTTTTTAGTTCGTGGAAGAAGTCATCTTCCATCGCACTTTGCGGGAACTTCAAGCATATTTTTGTTTCACAAATCAGTCGCCAAAGAGTAGTTTAAGTAGTATAGGTTAAGAGAGCCGTCTCTTGAATCTTTTATGCATGACAGTTTTAAGCACCGTCTATATTTCTGAACAGAAACTAAATTCCAATCTATAGGTACCTACATATAAATAGCTATAGAAGTTTTGAATGGATACTACCTATGTAGTATGACGAAAATAGCTTACCAGTGGTAAGCAATTTTCGTCATACTACATAAGTAGCTACCACTGACGTAGGTGAAGGTAAAATAATGTGTTGGAAATTGGAATAAAACAAGCTAGTCCTGAAGTTATTTTAGCGTCTTTTCTCGTGAATTAGGTACCCGGCGTACTTAGATTATTTTTATCTCAGCCGGCGTAATACAATTTCTTCACACGACAGCAAAAAATTAAGTACTGATTTTCAGGTAGTAGTCTACGTATCAGGACAGAGGAGTAATTTCCACTCCACGTATAGAAAACACTTGGAAAACCACTAATTACACACAAAATAAATGAGGAAGCAAAAACAAGCGCAGACGCACCGACGCACGTTCCGGCAGCCATATTTATTGTCTGTGTATACTCTGTGGTGTACAGATATAAATACCCTACATGTACAAACTACAACTAGCACAGTTAATAATTATATTATTTAGTAATTTAAAATGTACTATATTTTTTAAGTAAATTTGTTTGTTTATTTAAAACATTTTATTTTTGTTTTATTGTGATAATAGTGACATCTATCGGCACTTTTTGATACTTCTGAAGACATGTTTCCCAGTTCAGTATTACAGATGGCCCTAAGTTCTTAACAAGGTGCTTAATGTTCTATGTGTCCACCCCCTGTCAGTCGCCGTCGCTCTGTTGAGACGAAAGGACTGCGCTTGAATTTTCGGCTGCTCTGGGATATAATTTATTTGCGTAAATAATATTTTCGTAATTTATCACATCGTAGGAAAGAGACTGTGAAATAGAAAACATGAAAAAAACAATAAAACCACTTCCGAAACGATTATTAAAATTGTTAAGAATTGATAAACTAAATAAATACCGCGACTCCACCATAAAACAAAAATATTATAATAATTCAATGTTGATATTTGAAAACTCAAGATGACATAAATTTATTTGACAGATTTTTGACTAGTATAGTACAACTAGCGCCATTGTTCTGCATTTCGGTCGATTTTCTTGCGGAGAAAATTTACAACATAGAGTTCGTGCTGGAGATTTTAGATCTTATTGCAAATAAACTCAAGATCCAAATTCGTTTACTCCCACTTTCGTTAACAAGCTCCTCCTAAGGGGAACCTTAGACGAACCATTTCGACCAACCCCCGAATCAAGATGAAACTCGAAATTTAACATATAAGTAGGTCTAATAATATTGGTGGAGTTAGGCGGCTTGCTTTTTAAAGCTAAAGTTTCAACAGTTACAAAAGAGGAACCTAATGAACTTTCGACTTTCTTTGCCGCGCATTTATATATATGCCAAATATTTTGTCGGTAAATCCGACTAATTCAATTCAATTACTTATTTCGGAAAAATCATCCATATTGTGTTAGTATTAAAAACTTAGAAAAATATGTTAGTAGCATAAAAATCATAAACAAAATATTATTCCAATAAAAACCAAAAATTTAATTAAAAATCAATGTCAAAATCAAATTCCAAAACAAAGTTTAAATTACAATAATAACAAATCAAAATTATAATCAAAATCAAAATAAAAATTAAAGTCAATGTTACATTAGAACTAAATACAAAAATAAAATTTATTACAAACAAAACAAAATTAAATCAATATCAAATCAAAATTAAATTCAAATCAAAATCAAATTAAAATTAAATCAAACGTATGTCAAAATTATGTATTTAATTATTTATGAGAGGTAGATAGTTATTGTATTATTGCCAGGAAGTTGTTATACACGACTGGGTGAACTTTTTTTTTTTTTTTTGTAAACAGATAATAACTCGCTCATGAAAGTTATTTATATTAAAAGAGAAATACGTGATCGTTTTGTTCGCTGGCTTTTATACCGAAGCACATATTAAACTTGACGGATTGAACGGTCATTAACTCATTACTGTGGCATTCAATCATTCATGGCAGACACGAAACTTATTATTTTGACCGAAAAAATAAAATTATTTACTATTACACCTGCCTCTGAGTCATTTGCTTGTTTGTCATTACATTAATCATATAACAATGGTTAATGTACTGACAATCAAACCTGTTCGCAAATACGCTCAGGATAGTGTTGGAGGTGGTCCGGAGCCTGCGCCCCAGAGATGTGCACCGCTTTCGCATCGTCGTGTAGAAACAGTCGACACGGGCGTCGGCGAACATCCACGACGCGCTACAGTGCCGGGGCAGCCCCAACAACACCCTGAACGCATTATTGTACTGAACACGGAGAGCGTTGTACTGCTTCTGGGTATATGAACCCCACAGGCTGGCTGTGTACAGGGACGTACAAAACGCTCTGAAAAGAGTTATTTTAACGGCCCCCGAGCAACGAGCAAACCTGCGGGCGATCATATTGGCCCTCACAGACAACGCCCTCCGCTCCCTATCGAGGTCCGCATCGTCCCTCAGGTCAGAGGTCACGATATGCCCGAGATATTTAAATTGTTGAACTCTGTTTAACTGGACACCGTTCAATCTAATAGGTGGAACAAAATCCGGGCAGCTCCGACCCCTGGCCCAAAAGACCATGCCTTCACTCTTCTTTGCGTTATAGAGCAAACCGTGATCCAGCGCGTAACGCTCGCAGATGCCCAGCAACCTGGACAGACCACACACCGAGGCGCTCAGCAGCACCATGTCGTCCGCGTAACTAATATTGTTGACACAAACACCGTCAATATGACAGCCGACACGGGTGCTGCTGAGCTCCTCTATCAGTGCGTTCACGTACAGGTTGAAGAGCTTCAGCGAGGTCAGCCCTCCCTGCCTCACCCCGCACTCCAACCTGTACGGTTCCGATAGAGCACTCGACCATCGAACAACGTTGACCTGGTTAAGATACCAGTACTTGAAAGTTTCTATCAGTTCGAGAGGCATTGAGATGTTATTTAATTTTTGCCATAAGATGTCATAGCTAACCAGGTCGAACGCCCTCGAGAGGTCGAGAAAACAGGCATAAATAGGTGTGCTCCTATCGGAGTAGTACCTGACAGTTTGCTTCAAACACAAGATAGCTGACTCCGTAGAAAGTCCCGGTTTAAAACCAAATTGATTGTCATGAGTGTTTACATACCGGTCAATCTGTGTATTAAGCAAACTGTCAAGAACCTTAGCAAGCACTGTGGCTAGTGAGATTGGTCTGTAGTTGTTCTCGTCACTTAGATCACCGGTTTTACTCTTCACAATTGGTACCACCACGGTTTTCATCATTTCTGCTGGCAAGTACGCATGTCCTATACAAAATGTATATAACATGGCAAGAACTCTGGGCAGGTGCATGCCTTAAATGCTCAATGCTCAGGGTGTCATGGCCAGGAGACTTACCACGCGATATTGACCTTATAATTCCCCGAACATCCTTCGCTGTAAATCTAGTGTGTACCTCCTGTCTATGTGACCCCTCCACACTGAATGACCGTGATGGTCCCAACGGCGATTTCACCATAAAGTGATCCTTAAATATGTCCGCAATACATTTCGGTTCACTCACACCGTTGACGCTCACGGGTAAGCCCGGCTTATTATTTAGCCTACTAGTTGTTTTCCAGAAGTTACGAAAGTCATGCTTCGAATGGTGAGAAGCGAGGATATCCATCTTTATCTGCTCCCTATTATTTTGGCACCACTTAAGGCGTGATTTAAAGATTTTACGACTCTCCCGCATCTCCTCCCAAACATGTCCTACACTCGGTTTACCCCACTGTACCCATTCCATAAATTTACACCGAGCCACCCCGTGAGCGTCACGCACATGCTTGTTCCATCCGATCACCGGTTGTTTTCTTCTCGGTGTAAAAATAGTATGACTCTCAGAGGCGGCTTTACACAATGCATTAACAATCTCATGATACATACTGTCAATCACACGCATGTGGTCCCGGTTGTCACAACGTTTATCACTACAGTTACTGAATTCAGGCGGAAAATCAATTTTTTTTAAACTCTCATTACATAATTTACTATATAAATCTATTTGTTCGAGGTTTCTCTCCCCCCATTTTATTTTATTACATCCAAAATTTACTTGCATTAACTTTGGTTTTACATTATCTAAATTACATTTAATAATGAGTGGCAAGTGGTCAGACCAAACCGGATCATACTTGATCTGTGTATCGACTATTGTTTGAAAGGCCGACTCAGTTACAACACAGTGGTCTAACCATCTTAGCGCCCCATTAGCGTCACTTATAAAACTATATGTGTCAGACAATAAACCTAAATTAATTATATCGGCACATTTCCAATCCAAATCGTTACAAAAATTTGAAAGTTCATAATAGAATTGCTCACCTGGGTGGGCGTTGAAGTCACCGAGCATGTAAACACACTCAATACCTTCATTGCCCACTACTGCGCTCAGCGTCCCCAAACAATGCGTAAACTCGACCAGATTCACCGTGTTATCAGTCGGCATGTACACACTGAACACTAAGAATGACCTTTGCCCTATCACAACTTTAATACCGCACACTCGAGTGTTATCACATTGCACTACAGTAACATTATTAAAGATCTTCTTATTCCATAACAATGCAACTCCACCCCACGGTCGTCCTGAGATCATCCCCTTTGACGTGGCCATGGGCGATACACCCGTATATGCGAATTCATCATCTATACGGCTCAGGAAATCAATGTCGTTCGGCAGTAGCCAATGTTCTTGCAAGGCAATTATGTGGGATGTTCGACATAACTGCCGTACATCATCTACTGAGCGCTTCACATTCTTGCAATTGAAACTTATAAAGTTGTATAATTCCTTATTTGCCATATTTATTTTGTTTTTAGAACGTCTGACACAGCGTAATTACCGTTCGCATTCCTCTGTCGAGAATTTATAAATCGTCTAAATATGACTCCTTCTGGCCATAAATTACTATCTAAGAACCTAGATAGCTTCAGCTCCGATACAAAAAACTTAAAAGCTTTATGATCCTTCTCTTGTTTAATAGTAATTTCTTCCAAGGTTATCCTCTCCTTCGTCTTTCTGTATACATAGTTAACTATGTCGTTATCTGTCGTATCCATGTGAATCTTTGTTATAAATATCGGAACTCTTTTGTCAGCGGCTTTGAAGCCCCCTTCCATATCTCTCGAAATTCCTGATTTCCCATGATAACGGTAATTAAATTTCTTGCGTCTCGATACGGTCTTCCAGCCTTCATTATCATTCTTGTTCAGTAAGTTCATTAATGTACTGTTTGTTCCGAAATTGGCCTATTTTTCACAAATGTTTTCGGTGAGGACTTTGTTCTACTCGCGCCCCGCGCAGGATACACAGAATACATTTTATATAGGTTTTCACGGTTTTCATGACACATGCCATTTGACTTTGCACAATACAGTGCAAAATCCACCATAACAAAATATTTTTTTACTTAGTAACACGATTGCTAATTGACTTTGCACGATCCTGCAAAGCAATATCCACAATATACCATTATATTTTTGACTTGGTTAACACTGTTTTCCACGAATATGTCATGAGGTCCAACTTGTAGAAGGCCCTTAGTAAAATTTGGTTACATTGGAATTTGAACTTTGTCACGTCAGCATTGAGTTTCTAGTTCCAAAACATGACTATGATCTATGATTTTGAATTCAAGCTAGCGTATAGTTTAGGCAAAATAAACAGATGTTTTTCCTACTGAAGACTTTCATTGAAAATAAAGGGACTGGACAATGATCATATTTCGTTTAAATATTGTAATTGAAAAACCATTGGAGGATTAGAGTTGCTGATCATAGCAGTCCAACAAATTTCCTTAGATGATTGCTATTTTTGTTTAATTCATTTCATTTTCTCAAAGTAAAAAAACCGGAAGGTAAGTGATGCGATTATAATTATTCGATTTCATATCGTCAAAAAAGCAAGTTTATCGAGTTTGTTTTTATCATCATGTAGGTAGTATCATGAGTATGTAGTATAGGACTTTGATGGAAGTGCTTTGCTTTTTAGCGTTCCGTGCCTCAAAGGGAAAAATCGAAACACTTATAGAATCACTTTGTTATCCATATGTCTGACCCCTTTTCTGAGGAATGCGCGAGCGGTATCAAGTTGAAATTGAACTGTATTACTTTGGAGCTGTAAAAAATCGAGCTTCTAAGACGTTTACTTAGAATCCTGGCATAAATTGTCATTCATTTCGCATATTTTGACACTCGCAAACAAATTAAAACCCATAAGATACATCCGGTTGACCTAGAATCATGAAATAAGGTACAGGAAAATATCTGGAAATCCTTCATTTGTAGTTATATTACAATTATGTAATATAACTACAAATGAAGGATTTCCAAATATAAAAAAAAAATATAAAAAATATGGTCCCCTACATTGGTAGGGGACCATATTTTGTCAACTAAAACGTTAAATTTGTCTTTCAATTCGGAATCGAAAATTTAAAGACCGTATCTTGAATTAACATTTACTCTTTATTTCATTCAAGTCGGTCTACTCTCCAATTTAACAACCCACCAGCTTCGGTAACAGATTCAGGGACATACAGTAATATTGAATAATATACCTACTTGTAGGTATATACACAGCAATCATACATCATGGTACATTGAATAGAGCGTTTTCATCTGATTATTTTGCGTATACATACTACACACAAGAGTCAAATTCAAATGCCTAGATATATGCCGGGCGAAAAGTTTCTGCTGGCGGGAAGGGATTGTGTTTTGTTTTCGTCGTGTTTGATGAGAGGGGTAGGCAAAGAGGTGCGGGTGAAACTTGTTTTTTTTCTGTTTTGCTGCGCCCCCTTAAAGCGGGGTGCAGAGTGCGGGGCGCTCCCCGCGGCGTTGACCTTGCGCGCCCGCACGTCGCGGGTGTCAGTTGAGGATCGGCGTTCAACACGATAACGTTTTTATGTGTAATTCTCAGATTGTCGCTACATTTTATTGAATATCTGTCATATATTGAATTCATAAGTACCAGTGCTTCATGCAGCAGCTATGGATAATGATGAAGATAATAGTTCAAGACGGCGTTTTGAAGATGAAATTCGTCAACTGTACGCGAAAAAGAATATGCAAAGTTATAATTTACATTGAAGAGAGCCCTTAGAAGTTAGCCCTGGCGCCGCTTAAATATGCGGCGCCAGGGCTAAACAGGAAGAGAAATTCTAACCACCACTATTATGCACACCACTACGACGTAATGCAGCTATCGAACCAAAAGTTTTTAGTATTAAAACGAAATTACTTTGAAATCCAAATATGTTATACCGTTTCGCCAAACTTCTTATAACGTGTCAAACCAAGAAAACGTTTCTAAAGAAATGTATTGCAGTGCACCCTATAATATTAAACTCATTTAACAACCGAGCGCAAATGGACTTAATTGACCTGCAATCTTGTCCAGATGGAGTATACAAATGGATTCTTCATTATCAAGACCACACAACAAATATTTTCATTCTTTCGCCGTTAGACCTCCGAGCGTGCGGCAGGTAGCATTACAATATATTAAAGATATTTTTAGATATTGGGTGCCCTGAGACACTAAGGAGTGATAACAGCCGCGAATTTACTGCGTCTGTTATAAAAGAGTTGGTTGAGATGTGGCCAAGTTGTAAAATAATTAACGGAAGACTTAGACATCCAGCTAGTCAAAGGTCTGTAGAGAGGGCGAATCAAGACCTGGAAAAAATGTTACAGGCCTCGCTACATGACAATAAATCTAGTAATTGGTCAATTGGAATACACTTTGTACAGTACCAAAAAAAATGCACTATAAAGAATACCTTCCAAAGCACTTTTTGGAGTAGATCCTCAAATTGGTTTGATGTCAAGTTTGCCTACTGATTTGCTTAGGAATCTAGAAACTGAAGAGTGGAGAGGTGGTGGACCTCGACACCGGACTGTGGGCAGTCCAGGGAAGCTATGTTATCTTTAGATGGCAGGCTAACCAGACCTTTATTATGCCTGGACAGGAACCGCCTGCACCTGGTGACGGGGACCATTACGGGACTCTGCTCGCTACACCAACACTTCCACACAATAGGCATAACGATCAGTCCTCTATTTAGGGCGTGCATGGAGGCTGAGGAAACCGTTGCTCATGTGCTCTTTGAATGCACCGGCATCACTCAGATTAGGACACAACCCTTGGGGCACCCAGATTCTACACAGATGTTCTCAGCAGACCAAGAGACATAATCAACTTCGGGAGGGAGGTGTGCTGGTTGAAATAACCACCAGCGGCTGCCATGACCCACGCACAATGGTCCACCTAAGTGCGGAAACCAAAACCCTAAAGAAGAAGAAGAACTGAAGAATCGAGAAAATGTTATACCAGCAATCACCATCATGTTCAACGTCAGTGCCTGCGGAAAAAAGCGACTTGCTTGTAGAGGCCGTGAGCTTGTAGCAATCACCCTGTCCATCGAAGACGCCTGCAGAAAACAGCGACTTACCTGTAGAGACCGTGAGCTCGCAGCAATCACCCCTGTCCATCGGCGGCGCCTGCAGAAAACAGCGACTTGCCTGTAGTGACAACAAAGGCAGTGCTGACAACAAAGTCGAGATTCGCCTACATAGTTACCTGTAGAGTATGTGAGATTTGAAGAAAACTTAATTTTATGTGTAGGTTATGGTACTGCAGGAGCACACTCCTGTTACTCGTGTAGACTAAATGTTCATGTTATAATTATTTGTGGAATATCGTCACGTGTTGAAGGTTACGGATCGCAACTGTTGTGCAATTTATGCAACAACGAAAAAAACATTCAGGAACAAAGAGATAAATCTATAGGCAACTTAAAAAGAGCTGCTTTAAATATAAAAAAGAGTCCTCAATAAATTTCGTGACATTGACGTTGGATCTTCATTTCTGATTGAGATACCAAAAGTAGACCGCAGATCTTTGGATCAAAAAAATGTATGAGGAAAAGTTTAAGAAAAGCAAATCAAAGGTCATAAAGTTGATACTTTGGCTGGTATCTTAATAGATTTGCTATACAGAAATGAGATACAGTTGAATATTACTATAAATGATTATTTAACAAACGAAGAGTTGTCGCTGAGAGTTACGACTATATGCCAAAAGTTGTCAGCATTTAGAGGCCAAGGTTTTTTTACATGTTTCTGTAAAAAAATCCTAGACACAATATTCTACTAGAAGATGCGCCTGTAAGAAGAGTTCAGAGCTCTGTCATTCCAGATGTCATGATTCTGGATCTCATGGTATCTAACAAAAGCTAAAGATTAATGGAAGATATGTATTTAGTATTTGATAAGATAGTTCTTTATTATGTACAAGATTTTTATAAAGTACGCACTTTTTACAATGGCAATTTGTTGATTCTATGCCAAAATATAAGAGCAGATTGTTTTAATTAATGTTAATTACACAAGGTCAATGCCGCGGGGAGCGCCCCGCTCTCTGCACCACGCTTTTACAATATTACTAGATCGTGCTCGTATCATAGTTATATTCATAGTAAGACAGATAAGAACCGCTTTCTTAAGACTTACGTTATCTAGTTATATAACTATAACCATCTTACTGTGACATACACTTTATGACAACACTCAAAATATCGTTAAGTATAAACACAGACTATCGATCTAAAACTTGTGCAAAACTATATTTCACTTAAACATGTACCTACTTCCTTCCGTTAAAAAGAAGCGGCGAAGCCTGAGTTTCCTGGGGGATGTCTATCATAATTATGACGTTCGTTAAATGCTGACTCTCATTTTAATTAATGAATTGGATTTGAATTCGTCGCTGAATTGATATTTAACCCTTTTGTGAAATTTCTGCATTCAGGGTTTATTAACAAAAAAAATATGGCTCTCTACTTTTCTTGGGATCCTGGGGTCTTGGACCTTTGGAAGGCGTACGAAGGATCAAAGCCAACTTGCAGAGGCCCGTTAGACGTTTTTAATTAAATGAGAGAGGTAGCAACCGACGATTATCTCTGTTTGGACTATGCAAGTGCACCCAAGGACAACCCCCGGTTGGTGTAGTACTATTGCAGGATATGGAAGCGAAGATATTGGACTATGGATTTGGGTGGCTTAAGAGGACTGGTTATCTAGGACTATGGAAGAACTATGGTCCATGCCTGACCAGTGTTTTATATAAAATACACAGATGAAATGGCAGGGGGTGACATGCACACTCAATAATGGGCGCCTGAAAACAGTCGCTAGCACATAGTGTCGTAGTGACAGGGGGGCAACCTGCCCTGGGGTGCTTATGAGGAGTGGAGAGGTATTCCACGGCTATCAGGGCAATCCCAGAAGTACGATCAATATCCCTAACAGCATCTTACTGAAATACTTCCTTCCTCCGAGCACGTTTGCTCTTGCGAATCTCCACTCAAGCCAGCCATTATAGGCAAGAAACAGATAAGTGCTGTGTTCCTCTTCATTGTTCACTCCAGCCGGCCTATAAAGGCAAGCCAGAGGTGTGGAACAAAACTTCTCCCGAGAGATAACCCGTCCGTGGAGTCCATAGATATCCGAGTGGAGTCGCTACTGCCCAACTGCTCGCAACATACTGCCTTCCGGGTTACTATATCTCTCTTAGTCTGGCTTCTCACCCTAGATCGGTTTCGATAAATAAACTCTACCGGTACAGACTTAGAGTTCAGGAGCGTGCAAGCCCCACCACCACGTCAACGTGGAGATATGGCGCGCGGCGGGGGGAGGGTTATTAACATCATTATTATTTTATTCAATGAAAATTACTTTTGAATAGTCCAACTACCTGAAGCATTTCACATGGGAATACAATTTGAAGGAAATTAAAACTCTTAAAAACATGATTCTAAATAGTATGGCGGATAAAACAAGGGATATTCTCATAAGTTGCTCATTTTCACGACATCTCATTTTCTTTTCGTTCTTCATCTCATTTCATTTTCTACACTCTCGTAGAAAATGAAATGAGATGAAGAATGAAAAGAAAATGAGATGTCGTGAAAATGAGCAACTGTACAAAAGTGCAATACAACGATCAAAATGAAAAGAACAGCTGCTTGTTTTTCCATATTTCTAAATTGCTGACATAGTAAAAGTAGGTAATTAATTTTCATAAGTAGGTAACTACTTAAAGTACTCATGTAATCTACATTTAGTTTTCATGGAGCTTTTAAAAATATGATACTTTATATTTATTTAAATATGCAGCAAAAATACATGAAAATAACTGCGTCGGGATTGGTCTTTAGTTCTATGATTTTGCACAAAAATGTTATGAACTTATATTCAATTAATTTTACATGAAACTACATACATTTGATGTCATATTTGATCATTAAATCGGGAAAAACCAGAATAAACCATAAATTCCTGTATAGTTTTTGTTCCCATCTTTTCTCTAGATGGCGCTTTTTATTCATGTCCAAATTCTGAATCGCGCTATGGTTTCGTTCACAATGTTGGCTAAGTCTCCTCGAACGTGAGCCTTTGTCAGAGCCTATTTTTATACGTTTATAGATTTCTATTTTTATAACAAAACACAGTGCACGGCACTAAAATAATTGTTCACCAAAGAAAATTTTTGAATAAGGTCGTTCGAAGCGGCCTGTAATATTCTAGAATATAGCCTTTGAATGCACGGGCTATGAACTTTCAGACAAACTGATTCCTGACTGAAAAGTAATATGTAAAATAACAGATGAAAATTAAGATAATTTGTAAACCTATAAACTCCAAACTAAGGTGCCTACTGCCTATGTTTTTTTTTGTTATTCTTTGGAAAACAGATTTTCTTGAATTTGTATCATTATTACAATAATAGGTCAAATTAAAAAAAAACCCGGTACAAAAAAGAGCTGATGACCTTGAAACGGCTAAACCGATTTTGATAAAACATGTCTAAAAACCACAGCTTGGAAACCAGCTCTCAAGAAAAAAAACTCATGAAAATGGGTTCTCCCTTTTAAGAGCTACGGTGCCACAGACAGACACACACACATAGAGGTCAAATTTATAGCAACCTTTTCAAGACCCGACGCCGAAAGACCCCTCTGGTCTTTTGGCGTCGGGTCTTGAAAAGGAGGTTCAACTTTACAAAATAAAATCCTTGAATTAAGTTCATTCGCTCCAAATATTCTACATGGTTTTCCATCAACATTATTCTATTTCTAGCGTTTACCTATTAACAATTTAAATTAAAAAAATTATCAATTGTGTATTGATAAATTAGTTAGTTATTAGTTAAGATAATATTTAAACAGATAAACGCTAAGTACCTAGCTTAATAAAATACAACCCAGGATTTATTAACAAAGCATTTAGAGGATTTCACTTTCCGTTCAAGGCACTAGACTGAAAAATATAAAGCTGCACATAAGTACACACAAACTCACGCCTTCTTTCCATGGGGTTAGGTAGAAACTACAAAAAGCCACCTGCTACGATCCTTATGTACTCCGTCCGTATACATATAATGGTACTATTACGAGTATTATAATGTCAGGTGCCTTACAATTATGCTTAAAATGGAGAGTTCGGTAATAACCTATGTGAGGT
Organism: Griposia aprilina; assembly: GCA_916610205.1. Taxonomy (NCBI): domain Eukaryota; kingdom Metazoa; phylum Arthropoda; class Insecta; order Lepidoptera; family Noctuidae; genus Griposia; species Griposia aprilina. The sequence goes on from OU744283.1 coordinate 10,976,730, forward strand.
GTAGGTATTTGAAATAACTCAAAACCTCATAAGCGGTCGTTGTACTCATTATAAAAACTTTAATTAAAACACCAAACCTGAAAATAAATCAGCAACATATACGTACTACTGTACGTATATGTTGCTGTTTTTTTTCAGATACATATAGGTACATTTTAATAAAAACAAAAAGAAGAGTAGTAAAAACAGTCTAACAGACGTTTAGAAAAATCGCAAAAAAATAAACTTGGTAATCATAAAACCAACTTAATACAGAGATTTAATCCTTTAGGTTGACACTTTAGAATGGTGTCATAAAAATAGAGGATGTTCTTTTTTTGTAAGTAAACGACCTATTGAAACCATGCATCTAGTTTCCCACGTTCCTTAAGTGACCAAGTAGGTTGAACTAAAATGTTTTAGATTTGAGTTACTCAATTGACTTTACAAAATGGTTTAAATGAAACTTTTCTTACTTTTGAAAAAGTATTGTTTCCTTAGTGCAAAAATTGGTAAGACATACCATACTTATTGTATTTCCCCTCTAAGGCCCCCTTCGACTTTCCAGCCTATATACATACCAATATTCACTTAAGGCCATGTTTGAAAAAGGTAGGGCAACGGTAGGGACACTAAAACTTTTGGCTCTCGTTGAGACCAAAAGTACCGAAGTAACGTGACATACCTTATTATGTGCATATAGCTCACGTAAAGCTCTGGTTTTCTAAGGTAGCGGTGTACGGCCACACAATGAAATATACAGGCTGTCCAAATACAAATCGTGTTTAGACACCTTAATGTCAAATACTGGTGAAAATTTTAATGATTATAATATGACGGAATCGCTTTCCTAGGAAACCGAAGCATTAGTTGTCACCATTATCTATCGTTTTGTGTAGCACCAAGAGGCACGTGCAACAACACGTTGGGAAAGTCTTTTCTCCGTCCGGGACATGTCAAAGGCGAGTCGGTGGCGTCAGGTGTGGACTTTCTGTTTTTTTTTAACAAGCTGTAATTAAGACTAATTTGTTACTACGTTATGGGTCTGGTCTGCAATTGCGACTGCTAAGCATATAATAGGGTTTTGGGTTAGAGATCGAATCAAATTAAAACAGTATGCTTAGATATGCTTCGTCGTGCAAAGATTGGGTTTTCCACGTTGTAGGATTTATCAATAGCAGCCGGAAGTCCGGATTATGGACAACCTGCCCTTGGCTTATCAAGTTTATTGATTTATTGACAAAAATGACAACATTAATAATTAATATCATCAGCATAGCCGAATGACGTCTACTCTTCAGCTGGACGTAGGCCTCCTCCGAGTATTGCCACAACTTCTTCCCGCTTCCTTCACCGCCACCTCGTGAGGGACCTATCCAAGCTACTTCTTTCAATAATGACGATCACCGTATCGTTTTAGATAATGTCCGACTTATACACCGGTTGCCTTCCCCAGACAGCATCTAAGAGGAAACTGACACCATAAAACTGTTTCGAAAATAATCTCGCATAAAAATAAACCAAAAACGTTTAAATCGTAACCCTTGTCTTTTATTTCGCTGTTAACTATGTATACCAGTAATATACCCACCAGAATAAAAGTGGGTACTATATTAGTATTTAACGATTATGTAGGTCGAAAGTTTGATGGCCATTGCACCCTTGGGCGAGGATCGAAAACCTGACCTAAATGCTGAAATCAAGTAGGTCGTTACCAGTTCGTAGAGGTCGTCGAATTTCGAGGTGATGAGAGACCTGGAGGAGCATTTGTTTAGGTAGTAAATAATGAACGACCATTTACTATAGCCCGAAACAACCATCCACACGTCGGTGAAAACGGTCATTCCAACGAAACGGCTTACAGGTTTAAACAAAGAAACTCACTGCTGCAAACGTTAAGGAAACTTTATCTGGAATGTTTCGATTTCCACATCAAAGGTATTTTATAAGAACCAATAGAAAAAAAAGATTAAAGAAAAACCTGCCATTATACAGTGAGGTTTTTACAAGTTTATAAAGCATTGAAGAGCATCTGGATTCAATTGATGTAGGTATTTGTTTTTTTAAACCATTTATTAAACTTAACTTTTTTGTTATGTTGTTCAAACTGGTCATCAACTCATATATATCCACTATGACTTGTACAATATACAAAGCTTTTTCACATATCCTAAAGCAACCTTTTTACTGGCAGGGGGGGCCGAGACACTTGACTCTAACAAAAATCAGCAGTTTACTTTACGTGTACAAACGGTGAACAAAAAAAAAATAAACATGATTTTATTTTACGGGTTTGTCGGCGTGATTAATATGTATGCCAACTTATAGCTTTTTAGTACTAAGAGTCTCTAAGCTAAGCTGCGAACGGACGGACAGACGGCGAAACTACGAGTATAAGTGTTTCTTGTTGGCTACGGAACCATAAAAAGGGGTCAATTTGAGTTTAATCATGATTTAAATCAACATGAAATCAACCAACCCTGCCTTGTAGGTAATTAAATAAATAAATAAAGACGGTATTTTTTTTTAACAATTTTAATAATGTTTTACTAAATAATTAAACTTACTTAAATCCCAAAAGAGTATTAATTTGAAATGGATCATGAAAGGCGGAATGTGACACTAATAGTGTCTATTTTACTAAAATCTGTAAATGCAATTAGCAATAACTCCAATAGTTGTGGATGATCTCCTAATATATTTTTTCTGTAGCTGCCCTGCGCACCCCTACTCTGATAATGTAGATATGAAACTAGATAGGAAGGTATTTTATATTTATTAGTCTTAAACTAAATGTAAAATCATTTTAATAATTGTAAATTGCTTGGCCCTTACAGGGTTCTTGTTAGTTGCTGGGACCTTTTATGTAACATCTACTTATCACATAATTGAAATAAAATATTTGAGTTTATGTTGAAACTTTTACTAAATGGCTTTGTGTTTGTAGGTATCCTCCTTTTCAAAAATTTACCAAGTGAGTTTACACTTTTTTTATGCTTTATGACTAACAAGCAATTTTAATCTTACTTTAACAAGTACCCAGGTACTTAACAAAATAGAAAATGGTCTACAAATAATCTACTGTCTTAAGGCCTGCAACGTTCTCACATTCACAAAATAAAGAAACTAATTACGTGATAGTTATTTTAAAACTTAGAATAGTGTGATTGTACTTTACACAAGTTCGTTCCACTTTCTTAAAGTCTGATATAATAATATAAACACTTTTTCATGTGTTTCATGTGTGTTATTATCAGTGTTATTTCTACACTTTTTACACTATACACTCAAACAGCCTTATTACAAAAAGCGGTTTAACTAAAAACCCAGGTTTAAATCTCTATAAACTACGGTTTAAACAAAATTGATATTACAAATCGTGGTTTTTCGAAAAACCGTAGACCATTCCATGGTCTAACGCTAAACCTCGGCGGCCCCTAGTTTAAACTATCAAACCATGGTCTAAATCGTATCTGTCAAAGTTTTTCTTATAGGTTATAGCATCTTTTTCATTGTGTTTTGTTGTTTTTAACCCGAAAATGGATATTAACACGGTCGATTTAATTGATATTGAGGAAATTGAAGCCGCTGAGTTGTTGGGAACACCACGCCGACACAACATAAATCGTGTTCGAATAAATCCCTTCGTAGAATTATCCGATGAAGATTTCAGGCAAAAGTCTAGGTTAAATAAACGTTATGCGATGAAAATAGTTGACTTATTAAGAGAAGATTTGACTAGAGATGCTCGAGGATGCTTACTAATGTTAATTTATGTTTACTTACTTTTTACTCGGTACTCCAATTCTCAGTTCGTTTTTTCTTTTGTTGGTCCATAACGATATAATGTTAAAATTACTATAGAAGGAATTTTAATTTTGTTAGGCTTTTTTATTTCTTAATTGTGTTAAATATATTTCAAGTGTCTATAATTCATTTTGTACGCCAATGGTGGCAAAACATGTTGAAACTCTCAGATTTTCACTTTTACATCCACATTTTCATGTAAATGTATAATGTTACACATGTTTATAAACAAATAAATATATCAAATATATCAAAGGCACAAAGAGACATTTGTTCTAATATAGACTGATAATTAAAAAATTCCAATGCTAAGTTAACTTTGTTCAACTTGCGATAGTTTTGTTTAATGTTATGGTTTCATATAACGCGCCAGAATGTTACGCTTCGTTACACGTACCTACTTAGATGTATTATTACTAATTAATACGACACTAAGTAATGTGCTTAAACCTATACAAAACTACAATCGACGGAATAACTAATGTTCCTTGCAAGTTAACACTCTCAATATTTTTAATACTCCTAAACATCATAATAATCATTAGGGTATTAACAAAAAGTTTTCTTTTCTGAGCATACGGAACGTTGCAATAGAATGATATCACGGTGAACGAATAATATTTGTATTAATCTGTGGTTGTTAGGTAGACAATGGTTCAAATGACGGTACTAAGAAGACCACGGTTTTTTTAAGTTTTGTAATACGGACAAATTTAGACCATGGTTCAGCAGATAAGCCTGGACTTGATAGGACAGGTTTAAACCAAGGTTTATTTAGTTTTTTGTAATAAGACTGAAAGGGTTTACTTCGATTTAGTCTTCGCATTATATTTGTGTTGTCTAACAGCTGAATTGCGACGCGGTAACGTTCAGTTGTCGGTGGAGTCTGTGTTCATGAGCGTCAGCAAATGTTTGGATTATGTTGGTGACGGGTTCCATTTTTAAGTCACGATGGAGGTCCTCATTTTTTATATACCAGGGCACAACAACACCAAACACAACCAGGGTTTACAACTTTGATGATACCTTATTTTATAACTGGGTTAAGGGTTTCCATCTGGAACAAAACATGAACACGGTAAATAGATGTATTTGTTAGAGAGTTTAAAATCCTGTTGGGTGTCAATCAAATCTGGGGTCAAATGATCACAAGGTCACGCCGACCTCAATATTTTTCATAAAAAAACATTGTCTAGAAACGGAATTGATATCCAATAAGTTTTGCAATTCAATGAATATGACAGAATTCTTAAGACCGAATTTTGTAAGCAAGGTTAACGAACCAATTATTATTCATTAAAACACTACAGAAAAATGAATACCGATGTAAGAAATAAAAAGGTCATAAAGTTATCACATCATAATAATTTCGATACTTTACCAATTTATTCTTCAGATTGATAATAATATTTTGTAGTCAAAATGGTTCACACTTATTTGTATCATTATACGCATTAAGGTTATCTTTGAGGTTAGCTTGTATATTTGGAATTATTATTCTACAGTTTTAGACATAAAATAGGAATATACCATAACTGTAGAGTTTCAGGAACACGACCATGGCGAAGTTTAACAAAACCTAGTGTATTTAATACGTTATTCTGTAACTTTAAATAAAAACATTTCAAGCACATCCATTGTTATATGTGATGACAGAAACTCATGAAACACTAAAAACTGAAAGGTACTACCGTATGCCCCTAGACAGAGACTGAGCTAGTGTTTACTGCGCATCCTCCATTGCATCCAATAACAGTAACGTGGAAGCAGGAAAGTGTATGAGTGGGACAGAAAAATGCAACCACCTTATCTCTTCGATATTTATGTTCGCCTGGTACTTCGAATGCAGCTGTTGCACAATTCAGTGGTTATTTTGGGAGTGGTTGTGCACGTGCAGCGTCTGGACGGAAGTCTGAGATTTGAGATTGAGATTGTTCGAGATCTTGATAATAAATACTATTTATGTTCATTAAAATTTATAAATGTAATTATAATGTCTTTTAATTTGTACCTACTTAATGTAGCCCGCGCAATTCAAACTTACTTAGGGCGGTAATTAGGATAAAATATTAATTAAAAATCATTTAAATATTCAATATCGCGCTCGAAATTAAATAATTATGCTGCTAACAGTCATATTTTCACACAATAGTCTTATTTGCAGCAAATATATTTTTATTTTTACTAGGGAAAAACAAAATATTCTTCCGCGTCGCTGTCGACTTGTAACATTCTCATTGGACATGCATTACTGCCATGATGTGGCAATGCTTATCATTAACCCCTTGACCAGGCTTTAAGGCCAGCAACGGTATATTTTAGGTCACGGGAAGTGTTGACCAACCGCTTTCCGGTGTTATTAAAATAATTTTAAATTGTTTTTCTTCCAAAATGTGTCAGCCATTATATTTCTAAATAGATCTTTAAGTAGGTCGGTTTACAGATAAGATAATAAATGGTGTGTCAGTAAGAGTGCACTTTTTCATTTTAAAATAAGAACACGTAATTTTTGAGAGAGTTGTGATATTTTTATTGGATTGTAAAGAAGACATGTTCCGATTAAGTATGGATTAAATTATTCGGCAAATGGCCCCACGGCTCTGATGATAAGCCATTACTGTTTTCATGAAATTTTCCATGCCTTTTTCACAGAGATGTGGCTGTATCTCACCGTTGACGAGTTGGATCTCGGATTTGAGCCCAGGAATTGTTTCTGGTTTATCCGCATAAACCCGAGATTTCACAAAACCCCTAGGAAAATAATCGCACGGCGTTAAATCACATGATCTTGGTGGCATCAGACATCAGAATTTCTTGAGATAATTTGTTTTGGAAATCGTTGCTGCAATAAAACGATTGCTTCATGCGCGGTGTGGCAGGTGGCGCCGTCTTGCTGAAACCAGATGTTGTCCAGATCCACGCCATCCAGTTGAGGCCACAAGAACTCCGTTATCATGTTCCTGTAACGAATGCCGTTCACAGTCACTGCTATTTCGGCATCATCTTCGAAAAAATAAGGCCCAATCACGCCGCCTGACCAAAATCCGCACCAGATAGTTGCTCGTTGTGGGTGCATTTATTTCACATGGATTATATGAGGATTTTCTAAGCCCCGAATTCGACAATTTTGTGTATTCACGAAGCCATTCAGATGGAAATGCGCTTCATCGGAGGAAATGACTTTTTTCAAAAAATTGCCATTGACTTCAATTTGCTCCCTTACCCATTGAAAGTATTGCCGGCGCTTTCCATGGTCTGCTGGTTTGAGCTCCTGAGTAAGTTGAATTTTGTACGCATGAAGGTGGAGGTCTTTTGTAATAATTCGCTGCGTGGTGCTTCGTGAAATTTGAAGTTGTTGAGAACGATGCCTAATTGATGTTTTCGGGTTTACGGCGACACTCTCGTTTACAGCAGCGATGTTTTCAAAAGACCGACCGGTACGTTGACGCACAGGAGTCTTACTGTCCATAATCGACCCAGTTGATTCAAATTTTTTGACCACTCGTCGCTTAGTTGACACAGTAGATGCACTTTCGCGACTGAAAATTCGGCGAAGTTTGCGAGCGGTCTCAGAAATTACAGTGTAAATAATAATAAAATTATAAATAAAAAATAATTATTTATAATTTAAAAAATAATTTAATTATTATTTCTATTAATTTCTAATAATTTATTCTATTTGTATTAATTATGAATTTTTACACTAAATTTAAAAAGTGCACTCTTATTGAGACAAACTTTTTTTTTTTTCTCTATTTTCTCAATTGGTATCATAGCAAAATAGCAGCAAGTACTTCTTGTTATGTTTTAAGTAATTCGAGCAAAAAACGTACAGGAAATCTTTTATACATACTCTTTTTTGTTTGTTCAATATTCGTTGTGCAAACAATTGATAGCTGATGCGTTAGCGAAGTGCCTTTGAGGATTTGTATGTAAGTACCGTGCCGGGTTCGATTCCCATTGAATCTTTGTAATGAAAAACGTACGGTAGGTACTTATAAATACAAGAAACCTGTTGATTTTAACCAAACAATATATTATTATTTAATGCGGATGCGCTAAGGTAGCCCGCGAAATTCAAATGTTATTTTATGAAATCATGACTTTAGAGGCTAATTTTAACTTAGAAAGTTGTACTGACGATTCTGATGATTATAATTCTGGAAATTTATATTTGTTACTGTGGCGAATCATATTTAACAAAAAATTAATGAATTTTTTTATTTCGCGGGCTACCGTGGTGGCGCTTTCGCCTTGAGATCCTTTATCATTGTTTATAGTTTGTTTATCCTCCACAGAAACCACTTCAGGGACGTACTGCACAACGGGCTGGGTATGACGGATGCCTATATGATGGAGCGTGTGATGGTGGCCCTAGACCGCGGGACCTCGCCTCACGTGACGATGGCTACCTTCGCAAAAGCCATGTCTCTTTACCTTCGAGGCGATCTGGAGGAACGTATCTCTTATGCATTTACTGTAAGTAATAATAAAATTATAGAATACCCACTAGCTTATTATTGTCCCACTGCAGGGCAAACGTTAATTCTGAATTTAATTGAGTAGGCAGATATTAAGAACGCAAGACATATCCGATATTATTGCATTCTAAGGCTGCGTTTCCACCAGAGAAGAGCGAGGATGCGTAGCGAAGGATGAGTGTGAAACTATCCAATAACATCGCTTAATTTTTATAGCTTGAGCTAAGGCAGCGCTGATACTGGTTAGTTGCAGGGATGTTATGGATATGTTATTTCGGATCTGGATACGGACATGGATATAGGAATAAAATTATATCGGTTTCGGATACGGTTACGGATCTGTAATTATTTCGGATTATCCGTTACTTTCTGATAGTTTCGGTTACGGATATTAGATTGAAGTAAAATATAAACACAAATAGAATGTAATAATTTGGTTTTATTTATAGTTTTTAACTAGTCTAGGTTATCATTTGGTATTATAATCAGTCATATAGGTAAGTCATTATTTAGAGATGTTATAATAATTAGTTAGACTCCGCTCTTATACGAAACTATCCGAAACTTGTGAAACGGATACGGTTACGGTTACAGTTACGGAGCTCCATAACATCCCTGGTTAGTAGTACGCATATTCCTCGCTACGCATTCTCTCTCATCTCAGGTGGAAACGCACTCTAAGAGGTGACACATTTTTTTGAAACCAATGCCTCTCCTATATTTTGGCTTCGGTTGTCTTGTCAGATAGTTTTGGTGTTTCTTCGATAACACATATTTGTGCTGAAACTTGCTATCACTGCCGCTTCCGCAAATGATCGCTTAAATTTGCCATCATCTTGACGATAGATATTAACGAATTTGCTTGTGCCCGTACAATAAAGTATATTCTATCAATCTATCTCGGACGAGAAACACTGACTTATGGTAACGAAGACATCATGTGGTAACCCGGAGCAATGACAGTTCATAATCGACAAGACGTTATGAACATGCGTGGTGATCAATATCGTTCCTTATTGTCTTTGGTGACTTCGCTTAGCAGTGTGATTTATATTAAATACTTTATTTAACACTTTATCCGTGTATTTTTATGTTAATATAACAAAATCTGCAAACAATATGTCCAACACCCTAATTACGTAACACATTTCCAATCACAATCCGAATGATTTTGAAGGATATTGCTAATCCATTGCTTCATATTTTCCAACAATTTACCTGCTCAACAACGTAAATAACACAATGAATGTTGTTGAACTGTCAAAATGAAAGCCATTCCTACTTAACAGTAGGAATGGCTTTCATGTCGACCGATCCACGGAGTGTGTTACGCAATTACCCCAGGGATCGCTTGGAACAGTAGATAAATGTCAAACCGCGTATTCTTGATAAATTAACATTTGGACTTCCGGGCAGATCGCATTGATGATATCGTGAAATCAGTTGACCATCCAGCCTAATTAATTTGGAGTAGCTCTGAATTTGCCACTGTGCCTTTTCAGAGTATGAAATATCTTGATTCTGTATAATCAGGCTGAATTGTTGCACAATGAAGACGACTTCCCCTGTCAGTCTTCAATTTTAGGGACAGTCGCGAACAATATTAAATGTTTTACGAACGTTTAAATGTAGCAGTATCCTTTTAAGACTCTTTTAGGGCGCTACTTTACTTTTACGGCAGACAAACTGTTCATATAACTACTAATATATTTTTATGTAAAGAGGTTATGTTCATGTAAGCTGCTTCTCTATTTATCTTGTCCACATTTTTGTGTATATTGTGCTACTTTATACGAGAATTGTAACGAAAATTAGTGATAGGAATTGGTCGCACAAATCCTTTGAGAAAAATGTACTTCTATAATATTTTCGTGCCCAATGTACTGAACGATAAAAACAAATGGGAAGACATTTTGATTTTGTTATGACTGTCACGTTCATAATCTTTCAACTGGTTTTTTCGGAAATCACAGTGTCTTTGCTTTCCATTTTTTTCATATACTTAGTGTCCTTGTGTTTATTTTTCATTGATGTTGTTTTTTATGGCAACACAGCAGTAATAAGACCCCAATCTTGATTGTCTATGCACGTCATATCAGTAAAAGTTTGGAGGGGCAACTAAAAAAGTTCTTTTTTAAATTATTACTCTTCTGTGGTCGCCCAGTACAACCACGCACGCAAGCGTTACGCTGTCCCTAATTCATGGAATAATTCCATTGCAATAAAACAATCATCTCTCGTGTGATCAAAAATCCTATGATTTCGGGTGCTCGCTTCAGCTCGATTAAAAGGTGACGGTCACTGGCTAGCGCTGTCGTAGTCTAAGGTAGGTATGCCTGAAAGAGGCTCAATGCAACGTACATAACGTTGCATTGAGCCTCCTCCAGGTACCGCTCGTCGCGCGACAGGCGGTGCTTTAGTGTCGCGTGCGATTCGCGTCGCGTGTCGCGCCTTTATTCTTATTGTTTTCGGCCTAGAATTTGAACATCTTTTAATTATGAACATCGGTGTAAAATGGTCAGACCAACCCTCTGGTTTTCCCAAGGTAGCAGAAAATCATCAACTATTTCGCCTTCAATATTTTCTTTTTAAAATTAAAATATTTATAATATTATTTTTATTTTCAGAAACTAGGTGCACGGTTCCAATTGGTCGTTTCCAATGGAGAAGAGCCGGCAAAAAGTTACTCTTTTAATAATAATTGGCTTTTACAATGTTTTCAAATTACAGTGTTAATAGGGTCGTGAAGGCTTGTCAACAAGTACCAGGTACTTAAACAAAATAGAAAATGGTCAACAAATCTAGTCTAGAAGGCCTAGAACGGTTTCACATTCACAAAATATAAAATATACTTAAACAAATACTTTAATAACCTATTTAAACCAAATGACACGATTGCCATTACAACCGTAACAAAGCTGAATTAATATCCTGCCCACAAAAGCTAGGTACCTATGTAAATGAAGATCGTCCTCTTCATTATGTTAATTCATAATTTCCCGCGCACACGCATTGACGTTTGACAGTTGAGATGTCTGTGGCGACTATGCAGACTATGACATATGATGGAAGGTTATGTGAACTTATAAGACGAATTAAAACGAATATTATTGTGTATAGTGCAAGAACTTGTGAAGTGAAATAATAGCTTTAAATGTTGTTTCTCTTTTCAGGTAATATTACTATGTAATTTTGTTGAAAAATGTTCAAACATGGTCTAATAAAACTCCACTCTTTTCAGAGCAACGCAATTAAGCTTTTTATTTCGAAGAAATCAAAAATTGGACTAATTTACAAAGAACACATTATAAAACAACATTTAAAGCTATTATTTCACTTCACAAGTTCTTGCACTATACACAATAATATTAGTTTTAATTTGTCTTTTATGTTCACATAACCTGCCATCATATGTCATATTCTGCATAGTCGCCACAGACATCTCAACTGTCAAACGTCAATGCGTGTGCGCGGTATGAATTAACATAATGAAGAGGACGATCTTCATTTACACCTATATAATGTCATATAATGAGAAGATTATGTCAGCAATTAAGGGCTTGTAATAGTTCAGCTGAAATTCATATTTCGCCCCCACTTCCCCGAGCCTTGTATCTTTCTATCCCGCTCGCACTGTCAAATTGATTCGGTTAGGGTGAACTGAACTATGGTTGGAAGGATGCCAGGAAATAAAATATTTAAACTTAACATTAATTTACTATATTAGTATAAAAAAATGCTTTTAAAATATATGTACAGTGTATATAAAATTATAGACTATTAAATGGGCAGGTAAATAATAAGTATAACAAAAAAAACATGGGAGGCGTTCATCTTTTGCATAGCAACAACGAAAAAATTAAATAATAGAGATTAATATTTGTGGCGAATAGCAACGTCTATACCGCCACAAACGAACTGAGTTTCTGATAATCCTGTGCGAGTCCCGATAAATACTTTTTATTTCTTTCTTTCTTTTAACTACGCAAGAAATCTGACTGACGTCCAAATCCTACATCACGCAAACAAAGTTTACATCTGAAATATACTGTATTAGTTTTCAATGACCGACCAAAGAACATTACTCTGCCGCCATACATTGTCATCCTAAGACAGCACAGCCAAATAAAATGACTTCTTTTTTTGCTGATTTATTGGTCAAAATATAGGCCAGCAAAAATTGGTCACGTGAGAAGTCGACCAACCATTTGGGAAGTTTTCGAAAAACTAAGTGGGTAATCGGACCCCATGGCCCTAGTGTTTCAGCCCCAAACGGCTGCAATATATAAGTCCCAATAAGTTGGAGTAATTGCGCCGATTGTGGTTTTCCGCACCTGCAGCAGCCGCCCCATCACAGCCCGCCATGCTAGGAAGATTGGATGGCACACATATTGCATCACATACCAAAGACCGACATAACTTTCAAAGCATTCTGGTCAATTCGAATCAAATTTGTTCCACTTAAGAATATGTCATATGACAATTCTTGGAACAAACCAAAGTTTGACGATTCATGATTATTATTCAATAAATATATCATTCCTACAGTCGCAAATCGCATCATGAGCAACATACGACGTAAAACAGAGCTGCAACGGAGTTGCAAAAAATCAAAGAAAATCTGAATTTGGCGGGCTACAACTAGGGATCCCTCTTAATTGCCTAATTTCCATATTACGTATATGTCTGGGATCACATAGCTCTGGCAAAATGTATGATCAGTAAAAAAAAAATCGGTTTAATGAATTGTGCCGAATAATGATAGTCTTTCTGTATAATTTCAGTTTTGATAGGATTTTTGCATCCTGACCATACGCCAAAAATACATATTTTCCTACCGGTTATAGGTATGTAGCTCTCCCTGCACCAGAATGTACACACAGCTACATATCAAGCTATGTATGCTGAATTATAAGCTGGTCTCGTATTGTATAGAATTTCCATACAATGAGAGGTCAGCTTATCTAACTGGAAATGAACAGAATTATAATCATAAAATTCATCAATACATCTCTCTAAGTTCATATTACACCGTATTGAATGACTATTTTAATGAAATCATGACATTTGACGCCAATTCTAACTTAAGAAGTTGTACTGCTGATTCTAATGATTATAATTCTGGAAAGCCATATTTGTTACGGACGCGAATCATATTTTAATAAATATACTACCTGACAGTGACCTGCAAATTGCACTAAACGTAAGAAAAAATGAATTTCGCTACCTTGGCGCATCCCCCTTAAGGCGATTGTACTCCAAAGTGGTGATAATATGTGGCTTTTAGCAATTTTCACCATAATCTTTACTACTTTCTTCGGTTTTTTTTTGTTTTCTGGTTTTGCTTAAATATTTAGACATACCCTTACATTTTTTTTTTACTTTTCTACTCTAATTGATTCACTAGTGATCTGGAGCTTTATTATTATCACATTCCCCAAGATTTTCCTATGCAAACTGGAAAGAGGGTGCTTTGTGTTAAATGAAACAACACGTTGCATGTCGACTCTTAGCCCTAACGTAAGAAAAAGTTAATATGTTTCCCTTCAACAAATCTGGCAATAACGTTGTTATAGGACTCGACTTTATTGCTATTACTATTGTGCATCAGACTTCGAGCTTTAGCTGCTACAGCGTTCACTATAAACTTCATTCTATGCAATATAACGCACGTCTTCAAAATCAAAGTAACTTCTTCATTGTTTTTTTGCTAGTACAAAAATAAGGATAGCAGTTGTCGTGATTTCCGAATGCGTGATTATAAGAATTCGTGATATCTGTTTAAGGGCTATTTACTTTTGTTTCAACCGTATCACACCACCACCTTCTAGTTCTAATCTCCAGGCTGTTTTGTAACAGTCACTAAAGGATTTATTTATAAACGTTGCTTAAAGTTAAATGATAAATGATTTTATTTCTGTAAGTAGGTTTATACAAACACTTTTACACGTCAATCATATTTTTTAAACTAGATGAGGTCGGCGTTCAATCTGATGTTAAGAGGCGTTTAAACATCAAAAATGTATGGTTAAACAGTCCCTGAAAGCAATGTTTAATAAGTACGGATCCCTAATGGATATCGCCGACCTTGCAATTCCTTCAGTTTACGGCGAGCGTATAGAAACTGCATTGATGACGTCCGTCCAGCCACGAGCCGCCGACGCGACGCGCGACGCAGCGAAATTCGACATTAGCTATTAGTTATATTAATACATATTTTTGTCATTCCATATTCTAGGATCGAATAGGTTTCACCAATTTTAATTGTAATAAATTTCCTTTAAAATAAATTCGTTTTAAAATAACTTCGGGTTTTTTTCGATCCATCGTCTGCAGTTTACGTAATTCGTTTATAAATAAAGGGATAATATTTGTTTACTATAATTTTGTTATAAATCTTTTCCTCAAACCTTTCTACAAACCGTTCTCTAAAAAAATAATTTATTAAAGTTTCTAATCAAACCAAAAAGGATTTTTCTGAATAATATATGTTGGAGACACCGTAACTTTTGGAAACTCGAAAATAGGTACATTTATCTACCAAAATTTTTGACAACTTTTGACATTGAGATGACATTATGATATTGAACCATTTCAAACAATGAGGTTATATAATACTAGAGGAGCAACGTCGTACTCATAAATAAATGATTAGTAGCCCCGTGAATGCGGCAACTCATTATTGTAGTGTGTGTAAGACATCGTCATTTGACATTTGTCTGTTGACATTGACAACTAGTGTGTGTGAAGAATTGTGCTACCAGCTGCTCAACTGTTACCCGAGTTAATGGGAAAAATATTTTATGCTGTGGCCTATTAGTTAAGTTATAAATGTAGCTCAGAAAATGCTTAAAAATGAACAATCAATTAAAAGCGATTGTATAAATATATGTGTGTATAGGTAGGGTTCAGTTCAGGGCGTAGGGTTCTTCTTTGAAAATGGAAGGTAGTATATCATAGGCCTAATTTTTAATAGTTTCTTTAATTATATAAAATATTTACAAATTTTATTATTAAAAATAATCATATACAATATAAGGTGTTACCAAAATAGTGCTATTTCTATTCTACCCGTTAATAGTGTGGTTACACATTATTGAGTCCCTAAATAACTTTTTTGGAGCGGTGGTGGCCGTGTGGAAAACACCGTAAGGAAACCTGCACATTAAGATTTCTGGATGTGTAATCATGATCCTAAATGAGTCTGGTTCCCCCTGTGGTCATGAAGGTCAGATGGCAAGCGCTTCACTGTGATTATCAGACTCGCCAATTCTAGAATCATGTTCAGCGAACCCTGGGTTCCAAAGAGAAAAGCTTTGGGAAGCAACCGGGATCTTCGCGCAGATGATGACGAGTCGTGTTGACACACGACAAAATCATGTTTAATTTTGAATGAAACAATAATCACATTATTCATATATAGTTAAACCTATTATAATGAAACAAACATAATACGATAATAATAATGACTGCATTACACATATACCTAATCATTATAAAAGTAACTCTATCTCTAACGTTTTCACAACTCAACCCCTGAACTGAATTTGGTAACATTTTGTACGGAAACACATGCTTGACCAAATTATTTAATTCAGAAATCTACCCCGGCGTGGACACAACTCACCCAAATTTCATCTCAATCAAATGAATACGTAGAGAACAATCGCAAGCTTGAGAAAATTATTAAGTACCCTATAATATTACCCGGACCATAAGCTATACCTAATTATTTTACCTTATTTTATATTATTTTACCTAATTATTAAAATCCGTCCAGCAATTTTTGTGTGATGCGATATAAGTTAAGTATATAATAACTAGCTTAGATATAAAAATAGGTTATATAATAAAATACCAAAACAATTCACATTATAAAAATCTCAACCACGGGGAACTTGATTATTGTATACGCGGCAACACTGAATGGCGGTTTAGGGTTCATGTTATTTTATGTTGAAATTTCGATATTTTACGATACATACTGATGGTATGTGATCCCGGTGTCCTTCTTATTTCTTGAAGTATTATTTTTACACAGTTTCACTACGCAAACTGGTATTTTACTTCGGATTATGCCCAAATTTTAATAAAACATTCGGCACGAACACGTCACACACAGCTTGCAGTGTGACTGGCTCGGGTACGCTGACTTCGGCGTAGTTTTTGTTGCCGCATTTGACAACTACGCCGGCGGTATCTAGTCGAGCGCAGCTAGACCAATCATTTACCTAAGGTCGTACAAAAAAAAATTGAAAAACGTAACCACATAAGAGTTTAAAGTCGTAGCTTTGAAACGGATACTATATAGGTATGTCAATCTGTCAAAAGAATCTATGTTTGTCTCATTTTTTCTATCGTCAAACTAATTACATTGGAATGAGACAGGACATTATTATCGGAAAAACGGCCAAAGTTGCCAATGATCAACATAATTTCCCCAGTATGAATTAACGTATTTATTGAATCATTTACTATATAGATAGGTTGTATTATGGAACTTTTAATAGATTAAAGGTTTAAATAAACTGACAAGGATTAGGTACGTATAGGAAGAAAAACAAATGCGTACTTAAACGTAAATATTATATTTCAAAACTATTAAGATCGTGTCAAATTACTTTTGTGTAAAATGGAGTGATATTATTTCTATGTACAGTCATTTATACAATATATATGTGGGTGAGGCTCGCAGAAAATGTACCATCACACACGGGAACTTGTAACGTACGATAACACACTGGAAGTAGGTAATATACTGGAAATATTGTTAAGATTAGTTCACACGAGACAAGACTATTTATTATAATGAAATTTCAATTTTTTTTTTTTTATGAAATACTATTTATTTAATAAATACAAAACCTTCACTAACATTATTTATTATTTCTTAATTACTAATTATTCAAATAATGAGGTCATAATTTGTAGTTGAAAATGCTTAGAATAGCTTTTTTAATTTTTTGTTTTCAGTCTTCAGGTTATAAATTTCTTTTCTATATTGATTCCTCTTCCGTTTTAAAATCTGTGCATTTTCGGCTGAAGGCACTGCTTCAGATTTCAGTTCTTCTTTGCTTTTCTTTTTTCTCTCTCCACTGCTTTCTAATATTTTCCTGCACAAACGAAGAATATTCTACTATTTTCTCTCCATTTCATTTTGTTCTCTCAGCATTTTTTATTTTCTGTCTTAAGAAGTTCGCAGGATTTTTTTCTTTCAGCCTTTCCCGATAGAGCTTTCTGTCTTTTGGCAGGAGATAATGGCATCTGCAAAAAAAAAAAAATTGCTGGATATACATGCCATGCAAAGCGTAGTGTGGGTTGGCCTTCCGCGGACCAACGACCATATAAAAGTTGCGGTTACGCGTTTCATGCAGCTGGCTCAGGACCGCCTGTTTTGGGAAAAAACTTGGGGACTTTGTCCATCAGTGTACATCTCAGGCTGTTGTTGAAAATATTACAATGTGAGCTTTACGCTTTTCCCGTGTGTTACATCACACAACTTCGTAACACACGCAACACACGTGAACAAACATGCGTGAATAACATAATGTAAAATCCGTGTAACGTATTTAAATACAATGAAAAGTAGTGAAAAACTACATTATTCAATAATTTACATATCCCTCTTAATTGTCCTTACTCATAACAAATAAATGTTATTACTTACCATGCAAAATTGCCTCCGAAAAGTCGCTAAAATCCAATTACGAAAAATAATACACACACGAGTACTGCTATTTCCATAAAAACCAAGATGTCTGACATGACACTGGCATTTAATATTGAAAGTATTATTATCGTCTTCACAAAAAAATCATCACACGTGTTGCTACTGCCTATTAGAAAAATACTACTATGTAATAAATTGTTTGTAACACACGTGAAATATTATTGGAACATTTGTTTTTTAAATCATAGTTTTATCATTTTTTGCATAATTTATTATTTCTACTATTGGGATAGTAGTTGTATTCCCATACATTTTACATATTACTAAGATGTCACGATAAACAGAACACACACGATGAAATAAAAAAATAATGAATTCTATTAGGGGTGGACACATTTAATTTTTCTATGAAACAAGAAGTAAGCAATTTTTTGTACCGTCATGTTTTTGGTTAAATTCAAATAAATTAAAATTTAAATGGTCTGATATTAACAAGTGAATAATATACAACACATGAAACAAATAGATTTATTTATTCAGAACTTTCGAAATACTTTTTTCTTTACTTAAAATTTGGCTCACGAAAAATATGGATAAAGTACATTTTTTGTGAGCCTTACCCATGTACAGTACAATATATCTGTTTAAACCAAACAGACTATAATAATAATAATTTAGACTTCCAGGAACATACATTCGTCGTTCACTAAACTCCCAACAGTCTGGCAAAATCAAAACCGTTTTTACTGGTAACACTGATGATAAAAACAATGTTTGATAAATTTATTTCGTGTCGTATTGGTTTTTTTGATAATCTGAATAAAATTGAGCAAACTTATTTATAAAATTAAACACCAATTGCTTTATTGATCTTTTCAGACCGTGTCATGCTAATGTTAATCGCATATTTCACCATTTTGTAATTTTTTTAGCGCTAAGCAATCGCTCACTTGACGTCAAGCTGACGACTGAAGTGAGATATGCCTGCGGACATATACGACGTAGTAACGCATCGGCGCCGTACACTTCTGATCTAGTCCTATAAAACATAATTGATATCAAAGATTTTTATAAAAGGTTTTTATAAATGAAAAATAAAACATTTGGTAAAAATAAAAATACGGTTTCCTTATTTTTACACCAAAGTTTTTACTGTATATTAATTTCAAAATGAATACTACAGTACTGTTGAAACTACAGCCATTCATGCTAAGACAATTTTTGCAATCTGAGGTAGTACAAGCCCTTAATAGACATTTACATAGTTATGCCGTTACTGCCCCGTTGGTCTCTTGGTTACAAGTGCGTCTTCTGAGCGTGGGGTCTTGGGTTCGATTCCCAGGTCGGGCAAAGTGTTATTGGGTTTTTCTATTAGGAATTTTTGAGTAACAGCCCGGAGTATGGAAGTTGGCGGTGTGATACCCCCGTGCCTCGGAATGCACGCTAAGCCGTTGGTCCTGTGCCTGATCTCTCTCCGGTGCACCTGTGTCTGCGTACACACTTGTGCACTGTAAATATCTCCCGCACCGAAGACTAGTCTCCGTTGAGATTGGCAGCCATGGCCGAAATACGGTCTGGAGGACTATTATTTATTATGCCGTTAATGAGTTACCAGGGAAGCCAAATGTGCAGAAGGAATTGTTGCCAAACTTTGTTGCCTTCAACGTTATCTTTGATTTTATTATAATTATGCTTTTTTGATAAGGACACGTTTGCGGGTTTTGAACTTTCCACCGTTAAGTTCTGTAATCGACTTTGTCAACATGTTATAAAAGCGAATACTGTTTATAAGAAATGACTTGCTTGTTATAGTTAAATCTAAATTCGCTCGATGTCCAGCTGGTGAGATGCCCGTATTGCTCACAGGCACGCTTTTTTAAAGGCGAACGGGGGCTGAGTATACACTATGGAAAGATCCACAGATCACATAGTGTACCATTGTGCCCCCCAGCTGCATTCCCAACATCAACACCTCCAGACCAAACCTTGTGGCAAACACTAACAAAATTAAAAAAATCAACCCCGGTTTTAAAGAGAGTTCCCCGGGGCGCGAGACGGTTGGTTGCGTTAAATTTGGCGCGATGTCTCCGTCTTGCGACCCAGGAGAACTCACAAAGTGCCTGGGAGCAATTACTTACCTTCCCTTATAGGATTCTACATGTGCAAAAAAATTTGACACCCAAAAAAACACTAACTAACCAAATTAAAGACAATTGTAATAATTCGACCCTAATTTTAGATCCAAAATTACCTACATTTTACAACCAATCACAAAAAGGCTTATGTTCACATGTGGAATCCAAATTAAGTGAAGGTGACATCAGGGGCGCGGCCAGGATACTGTTCAGCAGCGATGTGGTGGCGCCTTACTCTCCAGAAACGCTAACAGCTCTAGAGAGTAAACACCCAGCGCCTGCGGATGGTCTCACCTTTCCCGAAAAATATTAATTCAACCTTCCTAAACGTTTCGGCCCCCCAGTTGATTGCAGCCGTGAGCTCTTTTCGAAGTGGTTCCGCCGGCGGCCTCGACGGCCTGACTCCACAACATTTAAAAGATCTACTGAGTTCAGGCGCTGGGGAAGCTGGTGAGTCGCTTTTGAAGGAGCTTGCGGCTCTGATTAACCTCATGCTCTCCGGCGGTGTGAACGAGGCCGTCGTCGACGTCTTGTATGGGGCCAACCTATGTGCCCTGCGCAAGAGGGACGGCGGCATTCGTCCCATCGCCGTTGGTTGCATCTACAGGCGTACGGTAGCCAAAATTTGCTGTAAGCTGTATAGCGAATTGCTTACAGCTAAGTTTCAGCCCCTACAGCTTGGTTTTGGCCCGAAAGGTGGCTGTGAGGCTGCCGTACATGCCCTTTCCACCTTTTTAAACTCCAACAATGGTGAGGTCATCCTCAAGGTTGACATGAAGAATGCCTTTAACTCTGTAAACAGGGACACTTTGTTGGCTGAAGTCAAAAAGGAACTACCCGAAATTTGTGGTTTTTGTGGCAATGTTACAGGTACCCTTCCAAATTATTATACAAGGACAATGTTTTGGAATCTGCAGTAGGATGCCAACAAGGTGACCCTCTCGGGCCAGTCATTTTCAGCTTGGCTATTCATCCAATTATCCAAAAACTGAACTCAAAATTTAACGTGTGGTATTTAGATTATGGAACGCTAGGAGGTGATGTAGACACCGTTTTGAAAGACCTACAACTGCTCAAACAGCAATTTAAATCTATTGGCTTGGACCTTAACCCGTCAAAATGTGAAATTTACCTTTCTGACATTACCGACAGAGAATTGACCATAGAGAAATTTAATGCAATAGCCCCACAAATCATAATTCTAGAAAAAAGTTCACTGCACCTCCTAGGGTCCCCAATTTTAGAAGACAGCTTTTATCCTTTCATCGACGAAAAAATCAAAAACTTCAACGAAATTTCGGACAGACTTTCCAAAATTAATTTACATTCGGCATTCACCCTGATTAGATACTGTTGTTTAGGTCCAAATTGTATGTATTTTCTACGTTCCTCCCCTTTATGGAAGCAGCCACATCTGTTGGACAAAATTTACCAAATTATTCGCAGCACAGTAACATCCATTTTAAACGTGGCCTTGGATGACCGAGCGTGGCTTCAAGCCACACTACCCATCCGTTTTGGTGGCCTCGGCGTCCGCAAAATTACCAGTATTAGCTTACCGGCTTCCTGTCCTCTGTTCACAGCACCGAAAAGTTAACCAGGAAAATTTTAGGCCCCTCCCTGGTTGACTCTGAAGTGCCGTGCTTGACTGATGCGGTGAACGCCTGGACAGCGGTTTGCCCAGATACAGATCGGCCCGTGAACCCATCTTCCCAGAGATAATGGGATGAGCCGCTCTGCAGGTTGGTACCGTATAAACTTATCAATACGTCCTCCAATACTGCTGAACGAGAATGGGAGTCGGGCCTCTGGCTTCAAGCACTACCGTCGGCCAACATAGGTACTATGTTGGGTGACACTACTTTCCGGCTCGCTACTTGTCTGCGTCTGGGCGCTCCTTGCGGGGCTCCGCATCGCTGCCAGTGCGGTGAAGCTGTCGACTGTCTCGGACACCATGGCCTATCTTGCAGTAAGAGCGCAGGCCGAATAGCACGGCACGCCTGCATTAATGACATAATCCGTCGTGCTCTTGCCACCGCCGGGGTGCCAGCTGTTTTAGAACCCTACGGTTTGGGACGTGACGATGGGAAGAGACCAGATGGCATGACCATAATGCCCTGGAAGTTAGGCAGGCCTTTGGTGTGGGATGCAACGTGTGTCGACACCCATGCGCCATCCCATCTTCCTAGCACGGCGGGCTGTGCTGGGGCGGCTGCTGCAGGTGCAGAAAACCTCAAACGGCGAAAATATTCGAATCTTATTGGGAGTTATATGTTCGAGCCGTTTGGGGTTGAAACACTAGGGTCGTGGGGTCCGAGTGCCCACTTGGTTTTTGGAGACATCGCCAAGCGATTGGTCGACTCTTCACGTGACCAGAGGGCTGGCCTATTTTTTGACCAAAGAATTAGTCGCCATACAACGTGGCAATGCTGCCAGCCTTTTGGGCACTTTTACTGTCGACAGCGATGCGGACGATTTTTTTGATGCCCTATTATTATCTTTTCATTCTTTCTTTTTTATTTTATTTATTTGTATTTAGAGTTACATACTTACTTTAACTTTAATATTTAGTTTAATTGTATGATCCAAAGTTGATTGAAATAAAAACAGTTTCTAAGTTGGTTAAAAAATAAATTTGGGTATCACTTTTTTATGTTTAGGTACTACGTAAAATTATATTTTAGAAATCGCTTCTTATTTTGAAAAATTCTAAGTTTTTGCGAACATACAGAAGATTTATGACAAGGCAGGGTCAGTATATCAATTTCTTTGAATTTGTTAGTAAGGGACTCGCGAGGACCCATTTTGATAAATACCTATACGAGGAGATCACAAATGCACTTGCGTATAGTATGTTATGTCTAAAGATTGTTGATTAATGAAACTAAAATCCTATACAACTACGAGACTATATTTACGATTTGTCTTTAGGTCAAAATTTTATAGAAGTTATCCAATTGTTATTTTTTTTATAAAAATAAAAATTGGCCTTTAATATATATAATTAAGCCTTAACCATTATCGCATTAACAAGGCAGATGCGAGAGGAAACGCCAGGAGGGGGCGCCCTAGAAGGACATAAACAGTGACCTAATTGGTAGTGTTCATCAGAAAGATCAGGTGCGCAGTACGTGTACGTGTATAATCGTATAAACGGTTCGAATCGGCCACCGTTTCATGTTCTCAGCACCAATATAAATTCATTCTGTATAAGCGTTGGCTTCAAAGGAATCTTTAGTTAAGCTCAGAGACTTTATATGGATCCTTTGGACATCCACACTTTCATAATACTTATTTGTTGTCCTAACAGCTTTTTTCACACATTACATGCTGTACCCACATGTAAAGAAAGAAACAAAGCAATACAGAAAGAAAGAAAATACGTTTATTTGCGATAAACATGTCGCAAGGCGTATTGTAGGTACAACTAACAGGCTAGATAAATGTATTAAAGCTTCAATTTTAACCGTTTTCACCAGCATCTACCATCATCACCGATTCGCCGGTGCCTACTGCTCAGACAACTCTTGCGGGATGCCTAGCAACAAAATTGACTTCGAACTTGACTTATAAAACCACAGACAAGAGTTTAACGCATAGATTTCGTAGCTCACGTATATTGTGATACAAATGGTGAAACAGGAGTGGTTGGTTAGATACTTGCTTATGTTAGACATTACTTGACTAGGCGTTGCTAAACTTGACATTAAGGGGCTCTCTCACCGGAAGCATTTGCCTGTAATGTAACATTCCAGGAATCCATTGTAACGGTAAGGGTTTTGCAAGTAGATTGCGCAGGCCCCCAATTACTGGGTAGCGTAGAGAGTTAATTGAAACCAGCGGGAGGGTAATACATATAATTAAACCTATATTTCATTATTTTTACCTGTTATGGTATAGTAATTTTATTCTAAGTGCGTCATCTTCACGTATAATTATGTAATTAATGTTAACATAATATTGTAAAACCTTTTAAAAGAGTAACGGTGGAGTTTCTTTTCCATTCTACTCCATACGAAACTGTCTTTTGGAAGGGGCAACTAGTTTTTTTTTTTTTAAATCTAATTTTGACGTTCAAAGGTGCCTTATGTGCCGATTTGAAATAAATGATTTGACTTTGACTTTAAATAGGTAGAAGTCACACGGCTAAGTCGCGGGCAAAGGTTAAATTTACTGGCGAATGTTCCCGGTGATCCCAGCAGCGCCTTTAGTCAAAACAAACATAAGTCAGATACTTCTTCAGGTCCGCAAATGTCACACAATGCCTGGATAATGTCAATCGCCTTGTATAAGCTGACTTCAAGCCAGCAAAAGTCTCTATCTTATTGTTATTACAGTGCTATGACCTACTAAGCGAGGGCCATCTCAGGCGGGAGACCATGTACCAGCTGATGAAGAAGAGCTTGGTCAAGTCTTCCAGGGATGACGATGTGGAAGAAGCAGTCAAGGTAAGGTTATATTAAGCGTTATCGCTATATTCCAGCGAAGGCAATATTGTTCCGCTGTCTTAAGGAATAGTTCAAAGCTCTATGATGCGAAACAGTCAAAAACTTTATTTCTACAAAGCTTCCAACACAAATGGTGCAGACTGTGAGATTATCATAGACAGAATATAACCATAGGCAAGTCACCAAATCTATACTAATATTATAAAACATACAGTCGAATTGAGAACCTCCTCCTTTTTTTGAGGTCGGTTAAAAAAGGTAAAAGGTAAAATTTGTTTGTTTGTTTGTAAGCTTGTATGTAGAGGGTAATCTCTGGAACAACCGGATGGTTTTGAAAAAATATGTTTGCATTTGATAGCCCAATTCTTGAAGAAGGCTGGCTATTTAACATCACGCTATGCCCCGTATGAGACAACATGAAAAAACAAAAGCCAAACGATCGCACCGCGCCTCGCGCCACTTGCCTTGTGCCTTGTGCCGAATACTCGTATTAGCTTTGTTTAGGGTTGGATGGAGTTGCATGCATGAGTTGACGCACGCGGGTGTTCTCTTATGAGATGACTCTTGCAGATGTATCGTCACGACTAGTGTTCACCATTGGTTTATCATGAAGAGAACAAGTCCTTTGCTTTACTGTTGTGCACGGCAACACGAGACCTTTACGTGCGCCCGGCCTTTTCTTCCCAATTCGCCTGATGACGCCTTATTTACCACGTGTCATTAATTTAAACGTAAACAGCTCATTTTGAAAATAGAATCCAAGTTTGCGAACAGCATCTGCACTTATAAAAAAAAATGAAAAAAGAAACCGTGAATGTCGTGGAACACTCGATTGGAACGAAGTTCCTTTCGTAGTATATTTACAACATCCATAGAACCAATTTGATTACCATAAAGGGTTATATTGAGTCAACCTTAAAAGGTAGACATAATTATGCTGTCGCGGACTTTATTTTTAAACTTTTAAAGGGAAAAGCTACCATCATACATATTTTTTGCGTAACTTACCGTTTACGCAGCGCACGCAACGAAAGCTCTCAAAAGGAATATTTTTTCTGGTTTATGATGTTATATAACCTAAAGCCAGCCTCAATGAATGGACTATCCAACACAATTTTTTTTCATTCCAACCGTTAGTTCCTGAGGTTAGCGCGTTCAACCAAACAAACAAATAAAGAAAACAAGGGTCGTGGCAGAAACTCGTGACGGAAAATTCTTACACTTTTTTGGCCTAGCCCCCATCCGCCACGTCCGTACCTTGCGATAAGGAACTTCGTTCCAAATAAAGAAAAGTCTAAGTACCTAATTGGATATCATACTCGTTGCTCGACTATAAAACCTTCGTTGAAGTTCTTTGAAAATACTGAAATAGATTGTAACGTGGGAGGGCAGAAATTAACACCTAGGATTTGTACAACCCAGTAGATATACACTTGAACCAGAAAAAGTATGCTCTTTGGTAATCTTCCTTTATCCGAATTAGCACGAACGTCGCGCCACAGTGTTACCTTCCACACAGAAAACAGCAAAGATTCTAAGTTTAATACTGCCACATTTTTGTCACTGAGAAAAAAATATTGCTGGGATGACAACAAAACTTTAACAGGGGGAGCCGAAGTTAGAGAATAGTATGTAACGTAGTAACATTCCGGACCAACAATATTTTTACCAACAGCATGCCTTGATACTACAACATACAAAAATTTAATATTGTCATTGAAACGAATGACAGTAAAATACATAATATACTCATCTTTGTAATTACCATAATCTGACTGATGACTGACTGTCACATAAACAAATATACTTTATCGTTTATGTCGTGCAAGTGACATTCATTCAGCTTTTGACGAGGGCCGACTATACCGTTGCAACTTACGGGACGATAAATATGTAAAGGTAAGTGTACTTTTAGTTTTAATGGGTTTCGTTGGTCTCAGAATCTTGCGTGTCACAGATCCAAATGTCTCTCCCCTGTTCTGCAATCAATTAACAAGTAGACTCAGTATATTGTTTACTGTCAGAAAGCACCAATCAGTGACCATAAAAAAGAAAAGCGGAATATATTTTTATCACGGTGCGGTTTAAAAGAAGATGTAGTGATCAAAATTGAACAGAGTAGGTAAGCTTATTTCATTTTGAGAGTAATGAAAGGGGACTAACAAAAGAAGAAAGATGATGATGATGATGATGTGAGTGGAAACGGCGGGAGGGGACGCGCAAGAAGGACGCTACAGTGACCTTATTTGTGACATTCTCCAGAAAGGCTGGTGCGTAGTACTCGCAACCGGCATGCTGTATGACCGGATGTATACGCAAAACGAAACGGATGTGTAAACGAGCCAAAAGGAGTGTGTAAGGATCATAGGAGGTGGCGTTCTGTAGTTTCTGCCTAGCCCCATGGGAAGGTGTGAGTTTATTTGTAGTTTTATCATCAGACAGGGAAGCCTTTTTCTTGCAGAGGAACAGAGTTATATACACATCAAGTGTCTAGGGATCAAGGTAAAAAAAGAATATATTATTGCCCTTTTGAAATTAAATAAAAATGTCTATTCAGATTGATTTAATAAAATGTTTTCGTATGTGTAGATCGACGATCGATATATGCTTTTGTATTATTAAAGACTTATAGCAAATTTTTGCTTATGCTGGATTTTTCACCTAAGTTAATCCTGACATTAAAATGTAATAAAAAGATCAAAATAAAAGAAGTTTTTAAAGGTTTTTATTGCGTAAAATAAACAATTAGTAGTCTGTATTTCCGTCCTTAACGATCGATGAGTTCATCCAAATCAGGTTGCGGAATGGCCACCCACGTCCGTTGTAACAGGCGAAAAAGATTTTCTGGTGTGCGTACGGCATCCATGTTTGGCAGAGCTCTTCTTTGAAACATATTCTATGCGTGGTCAATGGCATTCAAGTCTGGCGGTTGAGCAGGCCATGTTAGGACGTTCGTATTAGCTGCGGCAAGTGTAATTGCAACGACTTTGGCAGTGTGTGGACATGTATTATCATGCATAAGCAGAAATGAAGCAGCAAATTGGGTCCGCAAAAGAATGACAATATCTGATACAATCGTTTCCGCGTAAATCTGTGCATTGAGATTGCCTCTGATCCAAATCAGTTCGGATCTTCCGCCGATCCAAATACCCGCCCAGATCATGATTGTTCCACCACTGTATGCATGGGAGTTCCTGGCATGATTTTATACGTTCTTGGCGTCTAGGGGTCCTCCAATACCATGTATGTATTTGGCCTCATACCAAAGCGAGATTCGTCAGAAAAACACACAAAACGCTACTCTTGTTCTGCCCAATTTCTGTGTTCACGAGCCTATTGTAATTGGGCTCTACGATTGCGAGGGTCAATAGGTGGTACACGTAGCGGCCTTCGGGAACGGATATTGACTTCATGCAAGCGATTTCTTATGGTTTGATCGCTTATTAACATCCCCGAAGAGCTAAGAAGCCTCGTAACCAACATCATCGCGTTAATTATACGATTTCGTCGAGAAGTAATTTGTATGTAAAGATCTTGTCTGCGAGTGCTGATGCAAGCTCGTCCTCTATGTTGCTCTGCCACGCTGCCAGTGATACGATAACATGCCCAAAGTCGACTTATAACACTCTGCGTAGTGCCCAAAGCGATTGCCACAGCACGTTGCCAACAACCAGCTTCCAACATTCCCACGGACCTGCAGGCTTAGCCAAGATAACAATCTACAATCGACAACGCTAATAAAAACCTAATCAAATGTATAGGAATAACATCATGTCAACGTTAAGTCACGTGGTCAGAACAAACTAATAGAAAATTCGTAGCCAAGTTTACAACTTATGAGATCGTTCAATATGTTAGAATGAAATGTGATCGTTTCTACAACGTTGATCGCTACATCCCATACATATGTTAGCCAAGTTACAGTTTTGACAAGCGGTAACGAAACGATATCGAAGTTTTTGAACGATAGATAGCTAAGTGATCGCCGAGACCCAAGAGTTAACGATAATTAAATGGCGTCTATATGATACAGCTGTGTTGAAACCGAGAAGTGTTTTGTTTATTTACCATTTAGCATTTAAAATGCATACTTTAAATATGTCGTCGTACGGTATTCTGTTGAGGGGAAATGCCGCCGATATTCAGACTATTGTTGTTTTACAAAAAAGGGCAATTCGTTCAATAAATAAATTAAGTCCCAGACACTCCCTTAGAGATAAATTTTAGGACATTAATATAATGACTGTGCCTTCTCAGTATATTTAGGGATTAAAAAAAAAATACAGTGCATAGTATATTGATTAAGTAAAGGGTCAAACACAATTGTTCTGTTTGTTTCGTAAGTGGCAATATTAGTTCATGACGCATATCACGTCATTGTTTGTGTTTCAAACTTTCAAGTGCCCGAGTATGATAGACTTCTAAATAACAAAGGTTAGTTTGACGTTTGTAGGAACGCTCACTATAGACTAAAGTATAGGTTTTTTCTAATGACATTGTAGAACGTGCGATCGAGTCAGTCGCGTCAACTTGGCTACCAACTTATCGTTTTCTAAAATTCCATAAGCCAAAGCGTTAACAATTGTAGAAAGAGATTCGATACGAAACGTTTGTAACTTGGCTAGGTCTACTGATAATCTGTTTTCGGCTCAAATGATGTCTTCTCTCCATAATAAAGTTCTTTTGTATTAATTCCACTCAGAAGTATGGCAGAAATTTTATTGCTTTGGCCTCAAACCCGTTGCAGGATTATATAGGAATACGACTTGACAGAAGATTATCATCTTTTGACCGATATTCAAAGACTATTTCCTTTTCAAATGACGAAATTTACCAAAAAGTATCCATAGGAGTTAAAAAAAATATAATTAAAAAACCTGATTTTTAGTAACCAGCAGAAAACGTGTTTTTTTTACTTTAGAAGAAAACCACTACACTGATTTATGACAAAACCCAGCAACTTGGACGGTTTTTAGTTCTGCGGCCTAAGGGTGGCGCAAAGGCTAATATTTGGTCATCCAGAACTCTCAGGATATATATAGGGTAATTAACTTTGTCCTCAATAATGTAATACACGGTCTTTATAACTTTCTTTTGTTTATTGAACGTAGTAACATTTCTTTGAGTTCAAATGCATTTTATTGTTTTGCACCATTGAATCAGACTATTAAGATCTAAGAAGAAAGAAATAAGCCCCAACACGATGTAACTGCTGTAAACGGTTGAGGAGCTATCTCAACTGTCTTCCGTCTTCATCATCAGATCAACTCCAGGTCTCCATTTACTTGAACTGTCATATGAACTACATAGAGTGTCCCAAGTTTCAACACAATCGGTTCACAAATGAAAATTCAGTAGGTGGTAAATCAGTCAACCCCTATTTTTTTTACACTTAGGGGTGGATTTTGTTTTCAATGTTTAATGGGACCAAGTTCAAAGTATACCCTTTACATTAAAAAAAATATTAAAATCGGACTGCTGTGTACAAAGCTATGCGTGGTGATACATAAAAAATATATATATACGCATCGACTTGGGAACCTCCTTCTTTGTTTTCGTAGGTTAAAAATCAGCAAAATGGGTTGAGCCGTTCTCAAGTGATGATCTGTCATTCATGCGGCAATTGATATTTATTTATATATGTCGGAAATATGTTAAACCAATCGTTTGACTTTGACTAATCGGGACACCAGCGCCACCAGGTGGCTCTCGACAGAGTCTATAACATGAGTCTCACTTGCGCTGCGTTCCGATGTGGTTGCGTTTGCATATTCTTTATATCGGTTAGCGCGGTGCAAGCTGTCGCTCGTAATTTACCCGCCATGAGTAGTGAACTAGTGGCGAATGAGCTGCTGGCGTTCCTGCAGCAGAAGCTGGATGTGATGGACGAGGTGTCAGCTGTCCAGATCTGCGCATCGAACTTCAGCGAGGATGACATAGCTGCTGCAAAGCTGTTGTTGTTCAGTGTGCTGAACAAGAGCGACCATATGGTGTCCCGCCGGCGTGACGGGACTAAAAGGAGCCTGCAGGATATAATCATGCTGTTCAAGGAGACCGACCCTGACGACGTGCCGACGTTTGGTGCGAAGGAGCTACACAAGCTTCCTCCCGTCACCTTTGACCACGTCGATGTAACGGGTCTTCTGAAGGACTTTGTATTTCTAAAGGCCCGCCTCGCGGATGTGCTGACGAAATTAGATGCATCCCAAAACACTGTCACTATTTGCGCAAAGAAGTAAGCGAGTTGCGCAACAGTCTGGCGGTAATTAGGTCACCTGTCGATGCGTCAAATGTAAACACATGTCGCGGAGTCGGCCTCGATATATCGTCGTCGAATTCCACGTCAGCAGTTTCGTCTCCAGCGCATCCGTCGATTGCTGAGCTTGCAGAGCGCCGCGCCGGCGCGGCCCGCAGCCCCGTGCTCGTCACCGCGGCTCCTCCTCGCAATATCGCCCGCGCCCGTTGCCCCATCCCGCTGCCAGTGTCTGCAGCCCCGACGAAACCCCTATAAAGGGATTTCGCTACCATCACCGCGAGTGCCTGTGGCGCTCCTAGCATCAAGCCCATGCTAGAACAGGCACCGAATAGGGCTCCTGCGGACCCTGAAGTGAGCCTGCGTGCCGCAAAGCCAAACACTCCGGTGGACATATCCCGCCTGCACTACACCACTAAGGAGCAGCACATTGTGGAGTACGTGCACCAAAAGACGAGGTACACACCCAGGGTGCAGTTACTGGAATCGCACCGGAACGTCAACTTCAAGGCGTTCGTCGTGCGTGTACCGAACTGTTATCTGCCCCTCGTCATGAAAGAACACTTTTGGCCGCTGGACGTGGTGTTCCGTCGCTTCCGCGGACCGGTTCCACTGGACAGCACAAAGTTAAGCTAGTACAAAGGGAAGCGCTACTAACATAGTCTTAAGCCTTTTACTAACACAACTTTTGTTTATTTATAAATAATATGTATGTTTAGGTTAAGGTATTTTTCTATGGGCCTGTGTCGTCTGAAATAAATGGTATTATTATTATTTCCTTTATTCCATTATATACATATACATTACATTTTTAAATATTAGAATATAAAACATTTAAAAAATAAAAAATAGTAGCCCACCGGTATCGGGAACAGGGTCCTAGCTACCGGCGGTCAGGGCTCCAGAGAGAGGAACCTCCTAACAATGCAAGCCGTGTCTAGACGTACCGCTTTCTTAATCAAGCCCTTGATCCAGCTGCCCAACGACAGCCTCCTCAGGTGTTGGTCGAGGCTCTTGGCTATAATTAAGCCATTGGCTGTCACGAATATCGGCACAATGATCGCTGAGTCCACATCCCACATGTCGACAACCTCGCGAGCCAAGTCAAGATACTTGATTTGTTTATCTTTCTCGGTTTTCACGTGGTTCCCGTCATGCGGGATCGTTATGTCAACAATCATTGCGCGCCGCTCTAATCGATCCACCACCACTATATCAGGCTTATTGGCAACAATAGTCCTGTCAGTGATGATGGATCGATCCCAGTACAATGTGATATGATCATTTTCGAGAACTGGGTCGGGCACATACCTGTAGTACAGCACTTCCGATTCTACAAGGCTGTATTTCAGAGCAAGTTGCTGATGTACAATCCTGGCTACAAGGTTGTGTCTATGCAAGTACTCTTCGTTAGCTAGACGAGGACATTCGGAGATAATATGTCTGATTGATTCACCCGGACGGTGGCATGCCCGAAAGATGACAACCGTGCCGTCTTTCACAATAAATCTCCTGTAATTGTTTGTCATCATAACTTTTAGAGCACCCAAAAAACATTTCTCAGACGTACCACCCGTCTCACTCTGTGGTACACCTTTAAACAGAGTCACGCATTTCAAGTATCTGGGCCACTGGGTCACCGAAGACCTCAAAGACAACATGGATTTGGAGAGAGAACGTAGGGCGTTGTGTATTCGAGGTAATATGTTGGCACGCAGATTCGCTCGTTGCACTGAACAAGTGAAGGTCACACTATTTAGGGCATTCTGTCAGACCTTCTATACGTGCAGTTTGTGGGCTAAATACACGCAGGGGACGTACAACGCCCTGTGTGTACAGTATAATAACGCGTTCAGGGTGTTGATTGGGCTGCCGCGCTACTGTAGCGCGAGTGGCATGTTTGCAGAGGCGCACGTGGACGGCTTCCATGCCATCATGCGTAAGCACTGTGCATCGATGCTGGCACGGGTGCGCGACAGCCCCTGCGCCATTCTGGCCGCGTGTGCCGGCCGCTGGGACTCTGTACTGATGGCGCACTGGATAGGCCTTCACGCAAGAGCAAGCGTCTAACTACATTGTACCTGTACTAACACTAGGTTAAGAACATTATTACTAACTACTTTGGATTTGAATTTTTACTAAGACTAACATTAGCATAAGAACATTGTTACTAGCAAACTTATGGACCAAGTCTGAATTAAATAAATATTATTATTATTATTATAACTTAGTCCATAATTGCACAGACAAAACCTTCGGTTTCTCCAAAGAGGTCACCGAAACGCATCCAGGCTACGGGCGCTAGTTGGTCTACATCAGGTTCATGTAGGGCTCGAAAAAAGCGTCCGTGAAGCTCCTTACTCTGTCATACCTCCATGCGATCATTAGTGTCAAGCACTACTGGTTTGCGCCAGTTCTCTTTAGCCAAGGAGACCGGGGTGAGGCCTTATTATATTATTATCATCTTTATTTCATTATTTACATATAAATTACATTTTTAAATATTAGAATATAAAAAATATAAAAACATTTAAAAATATAAAAAATAGTAGCCCACCGGTATCGGGAACAGGGTCCAAGCTACCGGCGGTCAGGGCTCCAGAGAGAGGAACCTCCTAACAATGCGAGCCGTGTCCAGAAGTACCGCTTTCTGAATCAAGCCCTTGATCCAACTGCCCAACGAGAGCCTCCTCAGGTGTTGGTCGAGGCTCTTGGCTATTAAGCCATTGGCTGTCACGACTATCGGCACAATGATCGCTGAGTCCACATCCCACATGTCGACAACCTCGCGAGCCAAGTCTAGATACTTGATTTGTTTATCTTTCTCTGCTTTCACGAGGTTCCCGTCATGCGGGACCGTTATGTCAACAATCATTGCGCGCCGCTCTAATCGATCCACCATCACTATATCAGGCTTATTATTATCATTATTATTATTATAACGCTTGACCAGAGTTAAAGCAGAGTTTGTTGCTCGCGGCTAAGCAGTGAACACATAGTGTGTGATTCGCTAGTGTGATTAATTTGTTCGTAAAATTATAATTTGATTTGAACTGCAAACGGTTTTTCTATTGCGCAATAACCAACATTTCCCAAACTACGCCCACAGTAGTTAAAATACGGCTGATGATAACAAGAGAGACGTACCTTCATCGTCATATAGATATTATTTATTATAGAAAAAAGAAGATCTTAAACATGGTTTACTAATTAGATGCCTCCATGTAGTTTCTGCCGATGTTCTTCTGCTCTCGCGTCAGACTCAGCAATTCATAATAAACAGAAGAAAAAAGAAAAATCTTTATTCCCTCTGGCGAGTAAACACCATAACACCTATCTAACACCCATGGCCGATGAATTACAAACCTTTTACAGAAATCCGTAACTATCTAAATCAGTCAAATCGTTTCGGGGATAAATGGGAACATCCGTTTTTTGCACACACACAATCTCTCACCCTAAACGCATACACTTTCTCCGTACCATCGTGGGTAAAAACCATCATACACTTAACGCCCTCTGTGTCAATCTCAAGGAATTAAAAACCTTTCCTAGTCTCGTGCCCCTAGCGAGAAAAACCGGAAGCTTCGTGGAAACTGAAAGCTGACACTAGAAAGGATTGCACTTCGACGTTTCAGCTTTCTTCTACCCAGGATAGATGGCACCACCGTCCGGTAGGATCGTGTTTTCTAAAACGGGTAGTTTAATGAAATGAAATGTTTATTTCTATAAGTAGATCTTTCAATACACTTTTACAAGTACACTTTTCGTCAATATTTTAAAACTCTATGGCGCCGGCATTTCCTAGCTGGCAGGTCCCTGAAAAGAAATGCTGAAACAAACTCAGAGTGGTCATGGTCTCTTTTATACAAACATTATAATTTATTAAGGTGTGAGTCTAAAAATGCAGGGCCATGTCTGGAAGGGTCTTTTGAAGAAAAAGCCATTACAGCTTTGAGTTAATCTGGCCCGACAGACGGTACGCGTGCATCAGTCACCGTGTATCTCAACCTTATTTTAGGGAGCTCAACGACCCGTCACACGATGCCACCAGAG
The DNA here is from genome assembly GCA_916610205.1 of Griposia aprilina. NCBI lineage: Eukaryota > Metazoa > Arthropoda > Insecta > Lepidoptera > Noctuidae > Griposia > Griposia aprilina. The sequence goes on from OU744283.1 coordinate 11,011,559, forward strand.
CTGCAGGACAGTGTTGTGGCTAGTTACAAAATCTCCGTATAAGTTCCAATTTGCTACACATTCTGTTGCTTTTTTTTATTCTATCTTGTAGATAGTGCATATGCGGATACTGTGAAACTAGCTCTTGGGTTCTTATATTCTTAAAGCCTACTATATTTTTTGGTTTGGGCTGCGCTGTGGGACTTATTTGATATTATCGATAGAACGTATTTGAAATATGAATGAACTTCTAACATTTAATAATACACAAATACAACTAGCCTTAGCCTATTTTATTTAATGTACTTATGCGACTAGGTTTTCCCCCAGCATGTGTAGAATTCACTTGACACAATTATTTTCTCGAGACAAACAGAAATTAAGTATCTAGGCTTTCTAAGAAGCAATTCAGTTTGCGGCCGTTCACACGGTGCTGGCCTGTACGATATTTATTTATATATTCATTATTGTACACCACAAAATACATAACAAAAACGAAATCAAACTACAAAATCTACAATGGGCCGCCTTATCGCTTTTTGTGATCTCTTCCAGGCAACCTTGGTGTTTTACGGTAAAAAGTTGGAATCACATCGTCAACATCTCACTGATCATACAATTAAATACAAATGCAGTGTGAAACTGCCACGTGATCCCAAAATTATATGTCAATCTATGATTCAATACAGTATCACTACTTAGGGTGGCGCACCAAAAACTAATTTGCTTCCTCTTGAAAGAGCTCAGAGAGCTATTTTAAAGGTAGCAAACTTCCATCCCTTCTTCTTTCCCACAGATCTGCTATATAAATCCTGCAATGTACTGATGGTTCGCCAGCTTTTCATGATGCACTTAGTACTATAACAGCACACCATGCTTACCTACAATGCTGACAATACTAACAAGAGACGGAATGATATAGTATGCATATCTAATGCAACCTCAAAACATGTCTGTGTAGAATGATTGTTTACATTTCTAGGCCCATTTCTGTACAAAAGTAGATTAGATAAAAAACTAAGTATATATAAATTAAATTACTATAGCTGTAAAAACGTTATACTTAAGTATTTACGAACCATCAATATTATGCACAGACAGAAGATATACAAATACAATAATACAGTTAAGCAAAATTGTGCAATATACCGCAAAGTATTATTAAATCATTTTAATTAAAACTATCCTTTTAATTTAATGGCTTTATAATTAAATGTAAAACTAAAAATGGTGCATGCGGTGTTAGCCTGTAAGTAATTGTTGCACTTACATACGTAGATAATATTAAGTAATTTATTGTTAATGTTACCAATTGTTGGCTAACCTAAATCTAAATAAATAAATAAGCTTTGGTTTCTTAAGAAACCGGTGAACGGTCACACAATATCGGCTATCGAAATACAGAGCGTTTTTGACATCTTAATGTCTAATACCGGTGAAAATTACAGATTTTTATGAGAGAGAGAACTGCTCTTGTAAGAAACCGCACAGCACCGTGTGAACGGCTGCTAATGTAAGGATTCTGGAATCATTATTATCTGGTAAAGTGTGTAAAGTAGTTTGTTTGGGTAGGTTGTTTTATGAATAAATTGAATGTGAACGGTATTGCTGCAAAACTTTTGTGTGGTCAGGAATGTTTATCCTTATCTACATATTATTTACCAACTAATTAATATACTGCCTCCTGTTTCCGTTCTAAGGTTCCTGATTCCTAAAACAGTGTGATATTTTTTCTACTTATTAATTTATTACGGTATTCACAATGTTATTACGGTATTTATAATGATCATTCTGAACTTTTTGTAATCAGTCCTATCCGAGAGAAAGCTTTTGTTACTGAAAACTGTAAACATAAATAATAATTAATATTTGTCTCATGAAGCTTACAAAACCGTTTCACCTATTTTTCCATAAGTCGACTGATATTTAATATTTCAATGTAGGTATAGGTATACGGTTATCTACAAAATCATGATTTTACAGGAGAGCGTTTTGAACGCAAAACCGTGATATTTAATAGAAGAACAAAGGTATCTTCGTCTATTTTACAACATTCAGTTAATAGGGACAAAATCAATCAATTTGTTCTAAACAAAATCAAACTGGTTGCTAATTTAATTGTATAATTTATAATTTTTATGAAATTGATATTTATATTACTAGCTTTTGACCGCAGCTTCGCCCGCGTGGTTGTCGGAAATTATCCCAGGGGAATGTAATACCGGGATAAAAAGTATCCTACATGTTAATCCAGGTTCACAACTATCTGTGTTCCAAATTACATCCAAGTCCGTTCAGTAGTTTTTGGGTGAAAGAGTAACAAACATCTACTTATCCATCCATCCATTCATCCTCACAAACTTTCACATTTATAATATTAGAAGGATGTAACTACTTTAACTCACACACTAAATTATTAATTGTTAAAATTTTGGAAGAATCATCTTTTTTTCAATATTTGTAAATATGTAAGCACCATGTATCATTGCGTTATATTTAATTCTTTTTATCTTTTATATTGGTTCACTAATGTTTCACCAAAACCACCATTGGCAATTTTTTAATTCACAACCAATGTTTCGTATACTATTTATTCGTACACAAACAACTTCTTCCGCAAATGTTTTATTTTGTAAACACTCGCTTTACATACATTTATTTCACAAATGCTTCTCTTTACAAATGCTTCGGATGATATTTAATTATGTAAACATTTTTAATTTAATATTTAGATTCCTTTAGAAAAATCACGTTTATATTAAATATCATTTTATAATACATTTTCTAAACCAGTGACACAATATTTGAAATGATTAAGGAATATGGAGCAAAAGAATTACATCTAGATATTAGGCCAAGAGTTTGCATATTAGATTTTGAAAAAGCGGCTATCTTAAAGCTTGCGATCAAATTTTGAAAACGTAATCCTACATGGTTGCAATTTGCATTTGGGTCAAATAATTTACAGGCAAGTACCTACTGAAGTTCTTTAAACCGACTAAAGTATTTTTTTCTATATAATCTAGTCGTTTCTGGCACTCGCCGGCCGCTGCTGTGGCACCGCTCGCTTTGCTCGCTCGGCTCCTGCGTAGGGGGTCACAGTTTTAACCTAACCTAACCATTTTTTTTAAATACACTCGAGAGCAATGAATCCGGGTCACTTAAAGAATCCTAAAAATCTCGGAAACTAAAAATGCTAGGTTAATGCAATAAATTGTATTTAATAGACAATGTAATACTCCTTAAATGAAGGTATTAAAACTTCTTAGTTATTGTAAAGTTATATCATAAAAAAATCAAATTTGAAAAAGGGCCACTTTCGAAGATGGAACTACGAAATTACAGCATTTGGTTTTGCTTTTGTTTGTAATCTGTCATTTATGTGGGTACATAAACCATGTTGACAGTGCTCTATATTCATTATTCAAGCTGAAATTATGTCGCTTACGCCTGAAGAATGCACCAGAATACTTACAATGCTGGAAACCGGCCGGAGTCAGCGCGATACAGCCAGGACTGTCGGTGTATCGCTGTCAACAGTACAAAGAGTTCTCCGACGTTACGAAGAAACTGGTTCTAACCTACGCAGACCAGGAACGGGCAGAACCAGGTGTACCACAGCACGAGAAGACCGATACTTGGTGAACACCATGCTTCGAAATCGCTTTCTCACAGGAACTGAACTCACAAATCAGTTTCGACGCCTCGGAGGAAGTAACCCAAGTGCATGGACAGTAAGACGTCGGCTTGCTGAATCTAACTTAAAACCCCTTAGACCTGCAAACGGCCCTAAACTGGAGCGTGGGCATCGTATTTCAAGACTAAGATATGCCCAGAGCCACGTAAATTGGAGTATTGAAGATTGGTCAAAAGTTATGTTCTCCGACGAATCAAAATTTATGCTCTACAAGCACGATGGAAGACACAGAGTGTATCGAACACCAGGGGAAAGATTCAAGCAAGCATGCATCGAAGAAAAAGTAGCCTACGGTGGTGGGTCTGTACTTGTGTGGGCCGGAATTTCTTCTGAAAGTCGCACAGAGCTGGTGATCATAGAAAACGGCTCTTTAACTAGCGTAAGATATGTGGAAGAAATCCTCAATGATCACGTTGGTCCATTTATGGTCAATTTAGGTGAGGATGCTATATTTATGCATGACAATGCCCGACCTCATACAGGTAGGATTGTGAATGACTACCTTCAAGAGATAAACATTACTCGTATGGAGTGGCCAGCGCGCAGCCCGGATATCAACCCGATCAAGCATGCTTGGGACGAGCTAGGCAGATGCGTAAAACAACGAAACCCTCCCTCAATCACGCTTCGTGAGCTCAAAATTGCTCTCACAGAGGAATGGGAGAATATTCCCCAAAATCGTATAAGGAACTTGGTGTACAGCATGCCAAACCGCGTAAACGCAGTAATGGAAGCACGAGGAGGCAATACGAAGTATTAAAATTCAAGAAAATCGTAATAAAGTTCAAAAATTTCATGTTTCCTATTTTTGTTTTAAGGAGAGATCAGCAGTTTTTTTCTTTGTGTAATTTTGTGTTAATAAAATGTATGGTGACTCATATGTTTTTTACTTTCATTTAAGGAGTATTACATTGTCTATTAAATACAATTTATTGCATTAACCTATCATTTTTAGTTTCCGAGATTTTTAACATTCTTTAAGTGACCCGGATTCATTGCTCTCGAGTGTAATTAACCTATTCTAACTACACTCGCGAGCAACCAAATCGACTCAAGCCTAGACGGCGCACATATACATTGATTTTCCTAAAACGATAAATGGTAATTACAAAAGTGATAATTGTCATTCGAAAGCTGCAGAATTAGGCTTTCAATTAACATCAATACCTTAAAAAAAAAAAACTAAGCGCTGATTTATTGACACATTTTAATTGGCCGTCAGCGTAAATTACCTCTTTAGGAATCCACGACTTGCGCTACCTGCTCCCGCTATAAAACCCCCCCACTTCGGGTTTATCTTATCGATCATTAGACTCTCGGCATCGGTCGCGAACGGTTGTGTGCTTGCGCTCTCCCGTTTTCGATTTTTGTCGAAGTTTAATTCTTCTCGTTGCGAACCTCGTAGCGCCCTCGTAGCCGCCCCGGCTGCATCCGATCGTCGAACAATTAATTAAATTTATTTAATTAATTGGTCGTATCAAGTGATCAATTAAAAACTGCCTTTTTCAAGGCAAAGTGATATTTCTTTAACTGCGCGATAGTGTGAGTAGCTTCACTAGGCCCCTTCTGGGCAAAACCACAGTTTCGTGGTACTCGGTGGATACCTAGCGGTGTTAACGATCCAAGTGGGGTGTTGTCCCAACACACCCGCCGAACCCTTTCAGGGCGAGGCAGTCAGTTGGACGGGTCCCAGAGCTAACCGGCCTTGGGGGATCTCCTAGTCGGCTCTGGTGACAGTTTTCCTTTCCCAGCTACTCACCTAGTGTCTCTAGGGTGTGTCTACACCCTTCGCGCTAGACTGTCAGGGCCCCGTTCGCACAATAAGACTGGCGACGGGTTTACAAGCTTAAGGCTCACCATAGGTACTCACCTCCCTGTCTATACCCGACAGGGAGGGTAACTCATCCCCGGGAACACCCACCCGGGGAGTTAGGCATAGGGAATTTTTAGGCCGGAATCCTATATTCCACCATCCCCCCCAAGTAGTAGCCCCGCACCCCCAACATGGGGGATGCCATAATACTTGCTTTTTTCAAGGAGGTCCTCTTCAAGGACCCCGAGTTCATCGCCAAATATGGCGCTAAGTTCGCTGCTTTGCAGCCCCCCACCCCCTGTCCTCCCGACAACTCTGCCGCCATCGCTAACTTTAGCGATGCACTAGAGGCCCCCCCCCGGTGCAAACCGCCCCCCTCCCCCCCGTACCGATGGAAACCGACCAACGGACAACGACCAGACGCCCCGTCTCCCCGTACTCCTCCGGCTCGGAAACCCTGACGAACTCCTCCTCCGAGGATGACGGTTTCCAGACCGTCACCTCTTCCTCCAAAAGGAAGAAGAACTTCGCCTCTTCACAGGCAAATAAACTAAGGGACCAATCGGTCACTCCCCCGCCCACCCTTGCGACTCCGACCCCCGTCGTCGCCATCACGACCGGCCCCCCCCCCCCCGCGTTAAGCCCCCCCCCGGCTCCCAATGCTTTCCTAGAAAGCAACCCCAAAAAGACCCCCACCCCCCCCCCCTGTCTTCATCCAAGACAAATCAAAATGGACCGAAGTGTCCAAATGGTGCGTCGATCTCAGGATCGGCTTCACCAGTGCCCGTTCAACCGAGCAGGGCATCAAGGTCCAAGTCCCTAAATCTAACGATTATAGGGAACTTACTAAGCTCCTCAGAGCACGAGGTGTGTCCTTTCACACCTACTCCCTCCCCGAGGATCGCCAGACCCGCGTAGTTATCAATAGGATCCCAAAGGAGATCGCTACCTCCGACCTTAAGGAAGACCTTGTCTCACAAGGCATCCCAGTAGCCGAGGTGCACCGCATGCACCGTGCCCGAGGCGGCGAGCCATACAACATGGTCCTTGTTGTATGCCCCCCCGTCGAAGGACACCACCCGATCTTCAAGATCAAGTCCCTCTGCCATCTCACTGGATTCGATATCCAGAAGCCCCGCAAGACTGGAATCGTTGGCCAGTGTCACCGCTGCCAACTATACGGTCACTCCCAAAAGAATTGCCATGCCACACCCAGGTGCGTCAAGTGCCTGGGTGGGCATGGCACTTCCAAGTGCTCCCGTCCTAAGGACCATACCCTCTGCACGGAACCACCCAGCTGTGTGCTGTGTGGCCTCTCCGGGCATCCAGCCAACTACCGTGGCTGCCCCAAAGCCCCTAAGGCAACAAATCCCAAACTGGCGAAGCGTACGGACGCTCGCCAGGGAAGGGAAGCCCCCTCCACCCAACTTCCCGAGCGCCTGAGTCCCCAGAGACCCAACGCTTGGAATTTATCCCAGCACCAACAGGCCTTCCCGCCCCTGGTACGCAACCAACCCCCCCCTCCACCCCTCATCGCTCATCAGATGGACCCCCGCATTCGCGCACACGCGCTCGCGGCCGCGCCCGCACCCGCGCCCGCGCCCGCGCGCGCACCCGCGCCCCTCGCTACTAACCCCCCGGCTCCTAAAGCCACCACCCCCGCCCCAGTCGCGCCCGTTCCTTCCTCAACCACACCCGTGGCTGTAGGCCCCAACCCCATGGATCCGTTCAACGTGATCTCAGGCACATTCACTGCCTTCCTCACCCCTCGCGCCCGTCAAATGGCCAATGAAATCGTTGCCGCCAGAAATGCCGGTAACCTTTATGCCATTCAGTGCATATATAACGCGTACCCGGATATTACGCACGCGCTACAGTCATTCGTGAACTCCCCCAATCCCACTAATGGATAACGGAATCCTCTCGCGTCTAAAACCCCGATCCCTAAAGTTAGGCTATTTCAATGCCAATGGCATCCAAGGTCAGCGCGACGAAATCAGTACCTTCCTCCGCGACCACCAGATCGATGTCCTCCTCTTACAGGAGACATTTCTAAAACCCCACATGCGAACGCCGTCGATAGCGAACTATCGGGTTGTTCGAAACGACAGGACTCGGTGTCACAAGGGTGGCACCCTCATTTACTACAGAAAATCCCTCTACTGCATCCCCTTGGACCCGCCCCCCCTCTCACGACTAGAAGTCTCTATCTGCCGGCTAGGCATGACAGGCCACCAACCGATCACCTTGGTATCGGTCTACCTCCCCCCTACGAACCAATCAGAGAACTTCCAACTCTTGACTGACGACCTGACCTTACTCCTCGGCCTGAGTGACTCCGTTATCATAGCGGGGGATCTCAACGCCAAACATCACGCCTGGAATAGTACCAGAATCTCTACCCGAGGGAGACACTTGTTCGACCTCTGTACCCCTCTAAATTTCGATGTCATCGCCCCGATGACTCCCACTCACTTCCCCCACTCGGTTGACCATACCCCTGACGTGCTCGATGTATCACTTTTAAAGAATATCAACCTACGGTTGGATTCCATAGAGGTGATACACGAACTATCATCTGACCACCGACCAGTTGTGCTTAAGCTAGCCCCTCGCGTAGGCCTCCCCGACCCCGACCAACCCCCCTCCACAAAAGTGGTAACGGACTGGAGGAAAGTAAGCGAACGCCTGAAATCCAACACGTCCCCCCACCTAGACTCCATCCCCGACCTCTTCGACTCTATCGCTGAAACGACGGCTGCGATCGACTCATTCACTGGACACGTACAATCAGTCCTGAACGATTGTTCAAGGGAAGTTCCAGCGACGGGCGACCGTCGCTGGAAGTTGCCGGACGATGTACGTGAACTGATGACTGAGAAGAACGCGGCTGTCCGTGCGTACAGCAACTTTCCCTGCGACGCGAACCGAGCCCATATGCGCTACTTACAGCGAGCTGTAAGGACACGTGTAGCGGAGCATCGGGAAACGGGCTGGGATAAGTTGCTGAGCGAACTAGAGCCTACCCACCTAGCATTCTGGGAGCTTCAGAGGAAACTCAAATCCCGAGAAGTAGTCCCTATGCCCCCATTGATCCGCCCAGACAATACCATCGCTTTCGATGATGTCGATATGGCCGAGTGCCTAGCCGACAGTCTTGAGGCCCAATGTTCACCCAGCTCTCAACCTGTAGACCAAGCTCACCTCTCTGAGGTCGACGCCGAAGTCGAAAGGAGAGCCTCCCTCCCCCCCGTAGAAGACCCCGAGTGCCCTCTGCCTCCCGTCACCCCCGACGAAGTGCAAGAGCTCATAAAGGGCCTTAAGCCCCGTAAAGCCCCCGGTTCTGATGGAATGACCAATAAGGTGTTCCAACTGTTCCCTGCCCACCTGATCATGCTAATGACCACCATCTTCAATGGTGCCATGAGCAATAACATCTTCCCCCAAGCGTGGAAACAGGCCAATGTCATCGGTATTCCCAAGCCGGGCAAGCCCAAATCCGCTCCCTCCAGCTACCGCCCCATCAGTCTCTCAATGTCATCGGCAAAATCTATGAGAGGCTTATTTATAAGCGTCTCAGAGACTATGCCGAGACGAAAGGTCTCATTCCCAACGAGCAGTTCGGTTTCCGAACCCAACACTCGTGCGTCCAACAGGTCCACCGTATCGTCGAACACATAAGCGTTGGCTTCCAACGTGGTTCGTTGACGGGTGCTGTTTTCTTCGACATAGCGAAAGCGTTCGACAAAGTCTGGCACAATGGCTTATTATATAAGCTATACCAACTTAAAGTGCCAGATCGTCTCGTGCTCATCCTGCGAGACTTTTTGTCGAACCGCACCTTCCGATTCCGCATCGAAGGAGCGCTATCCTCCCCCCGGCCCATTCGCGCCGGAGTCCCTCAGGGCTCCGTGCTCGCCCCTCTCATTTTCACGCTTTTCACCAGCGATATCCCCAAGAGTAAAAGGGCTCAGTTGGCTCTGTTCGCAGACGATACGGCCATTTACTACACCGGCGTAAGCCCCGACGCGATATCTCGCACGCTCCAAACCACAGTCAACCAACTCGGTGACTGGTTTAGGAAGTGGAGAATCGAAGTCAATCCCGATAAGAGTCAAGCGGTTTTATTTTCGAAACCGAGACTCAACCCCACCCCTCCCCGTCCGATCACCATGTTCGGCAAGCCTATCCCTTGGGAGAAGCGAGCCAAATACTTGGGTGTCACTCTGGACCATAGACTCTCTTTCGGTTTTCGCTCTCGGTAGACTCCACTCCCTATTGAATGCACGCAGCAAATTGTCACTCAAGTGCAAATTGCGCATTTACACAGCGTGCATTCGACCTATCATGACCTACGCGAGCGTGGTTTTCGCACACTGGAAACCCCACCACATCCATAGGATGCAGACCCTCCAAAACCGGTTCCTCCGTAGGGCAACAGGCTCCCCTTGGTTCGTTCGGAACGAGATCCTCCATCTCGACCTTAAAATCCCCACTATCCGTCAGTTCATGAAGCGCATTTCCAAGCGCTTCTTCGACTCCGCGGCCTCACATCGCAACCCTCTGGTTGTCGAGGCTGCCAGATATGCCCCCTCCCGCATTAGTCGTACCCGCCGTCCAAGGCATGCCCTGTCCGACCCCGATGACCCCATAACCCTCCTCCAGGAGAGCAGTAGGGCCACCAGTACAGTACACAAACACAGACCGCCATCGTTCCGACCTCGCCGCCGAGGTCCTACGCGACGCCCCCGACGTAATTGTCCCCCCCCCCCGACCCTTGCTCGACGACGCGCCAGCCCGCGCCGTAGCTGAGCCTGTAGATTTAAATTCCCCAGTTAATAATAATATAATTTAGATCCAGCCTATCCCATCTTGCTGCCCTCCCCTCAGTGACGCCCTAAGCCGAGGTTCGTACCCCACAGGGGGTGCCCTTAGCGTGCGGTCACCTAAATTTTAAGTATTGTTCGCCCCTGGCTGGAGGCTTTAAGTTAGTAGCTTAAGGCACCCACAGGTTTGCCCGGTTAAGTAGCCAGGACCTTAGTGGTCACAACTACGAGCTGCCAAATAGGAAAAAAAAAAAATGAAAAAAAAAAAAAGTTTATCTTATCAGTTGCTTGTTACAAGTTGACCGGTACACATCTCCGTAAATTGCAATCCTTGTTTTCGCTAACCCATGGATACCACACCAGAACAAGCCGCTCAAGTTGTTGCCTTGTTGCAACAAGGGTTAAGTCAGCGAGCAGTCGCTGCCCAGCTCCACTTGAGCCAGTCTTCTGTATCCCGAGTATACAGACGGTTCCAAGAGACTGGTGCCTTCAATCGGAGACCAAGAACGAGCCGCCACCGGTGCACTTCAGAGAGAGACGACCGCTTCATTTTCTCAACCTCGCTGCGTAATCGACACCTTACGGGCGTTGATGTGCAGCAAGAACTGAGACGTGTACGACAAGTGGCTGTCAGCGAGTGGACAGTGAAAAGACGCTTGAAGGAAGCCAACTTGATGCCAAAAAGACCTGCGACGGGCCCTAAATTGACTGCAGGCCACCGACAAGCGCGCCTTCAATTTGCTCGAGAGCATCTCAATTGGAGCGTTGCGCAATGGCGATCGGTCCTGTTTACTGATGAGTGCAGAATGTGTCTGCATGGCAGTGAAAGGAGAGGCCGAGTCTACAGGCGTCCGGGGGAAGGATTTGCCCAATGTTGTTTCGCTGAAACAGTGGCATATGGCGGCGGTTCCTGCATGATGTGGGCTGGTATCTCTTTAGAGGGAAAAACCGAACTTGTTTTCATGCCTGGGGGCGGCGGAGGAAGCGGGCTAACAGCTGATCGGTACATCACCGACATTCTACTGGATCATGTTGTGCCCTACGCAGGGTTTGTCGGTGAAGACTTCGTGTTAATGCACGACAATGCCCGCTGCCACACGGCACGAGTCACTCGACAGTTTCTGCAAGAGGTCGAATTACGCACGATGGACTGGCCTGCGCTCAGTCCTGACATGAATCCCATCGAGCACTTATGGGACGAGCTTAAAGGAAGAGTTCGGGCCAGAAATCCAGTCCCTTCAAGCGTAGACGAGCTAAAGACAGCATTATTAGAGGAGTGGGACGGCATTCCTCAAGAACATGTCAAAAAATTGATAAGGTCCATGAAAAACAGACTGCGGGATGTAATTAGGGCTAGAGGGGGCAATACGAAATACTGATTTAAATAAATTAATTTTATTTTTAATTATTTTTGTTTAATTTGTCAAATACGAGACACATACCCTTTTTCCTAAATTCCCGTTTTTCCTACTCTTGCGTTCAGACATCATTTATTTAAAAAATGATGGATGGATTTCAATAATAATGATATCAAATTAAAGCTGACATCTTAAACTTTCGAATGACATATAATTTTAATCATTTCCATTCATAATTTTAGTTGTATCAATGTATGTGTGCGCCGACAAGGCTTGAGTCGATTTGGTTGCTCGCGAGTGTAGTTCGGGTCCAGGTAGCCTACTAAAAGTAATCTTAATCTAAATTTAGTTATTGAAATATTTAGCAAGCCACTTGCAATTAAGATATCAATAGTAATACCGCCGACTGCCTCGTTGGTCTAGTGGTCGCACGCGCTACTGCTGAGCATGAGGTCCTGGGTTCGATTCCCGGATCGGGCAAAGTGTTATTGGGTTTTTCCATCTGGAATTTCTCGGTAGCAGTCCGGAGTCTGGATTTATGCCCGGTTGATGGCAATAGGCTCGCCCCCTATTACATGGGACTTAAAAACATAACTGGCGAAATGTGGGTGTACTATAGGTACACCTCTGCCTAGCCCTTCGGAGAATACAGGCGTGATGTTATGTGTATGTGTAATAATTTACCATATTTAACTATTATTTGTAACGCCGACGTGACTTATTACTGTTGTTGCACTAAAATAACGCAAGTTTAAAAAATCCGACGAATCTTTGTTTACAACAGGTGAACGCGCCGATTGACCGACGTAAACACGGACTTAAGGTATATGTCCGACGGACATATACCATAAGTATACATACATACCCGGACATTGTCCGTGTCTACTTCGTCTCTTTGTGAAAAATAGGTGTAGTTGTCTTCATATGTACACGTGACTTAATATTAGTAAAAAATAAGAATTAAACAGAAAACAAAAAGCTATGATAAAACAGAGAATTCTGAATCGAATTATGTAAAAAAGTGATTTTTTCGTAAAAGTACAGTTGACTCTTTGTACTTTAATTAACCCAATTATTTAGCTATGCCATATAAAAGAATTCAAACTAGTTCTCTGAATCTCTATGTATTTTTCAGGAAAATTGATTTTATCCGCGCAGTTTTTATAGGGCGCCGTCAGTATGGACTGGTCATCTCTTAGCTGCCACGGCTTATTTTAATTTGAATTGTTTGTATTTATCGTTATTAATACGGACGCTTTTAACGTGCACGTCATTTACTTCGTTCTCACATGTATGATTTCAACATGAATTATGTAACCACATTTTTTTTGTAACGTTATGTCGATTTAAAAGAGTGTCCATGGAGTTTCTTTCCCGTTCTTCTCCATAGGTACTTCTCCAGTAATGCTCGCAAAGGAGGAGGCAAAACGCGTGACGGAGACCAATCTTTGCGCCCCACGCCCCTAGTCGCCGCAGGAGACGCCCTGGGCGTCGGGAATCAGTAGCTGATTCCCGGTCACAGTAGGCGCGGGCTTGCGGACGGCGAGAAATGGGCAGCTCGCTGTCCGGTCAGGACCAGGCCCGGATCGAAGGCACGTTGTGTTCCACGCGCGTCTCACAGAGATGTCAGCACACATTGTCGGGGTCAGTTAGGGCCGATGCCTGCCGGGGTCGCGGGTTTGTCCGAAAGGGTTACCGTGGCCCTGGCACACAGGCAACTGAAGGAACACGGGTGGTTTTTAGTCAGTATAAGTCTGACATACCCTCTCCTGCTCTGCCCAGAGCGGGAGAAGTTATTTGATGAATACCAACCAAAAAAAAAAGGGTGCTATACACACTTGGTCGATTCAGCGTGAGTCGGTGTGCCGAATCTCGCTGAATCGACCGGCCGGTTGCCAATATTGAATATTATGTTGATAAGTGTAGATATATGTTCGGGAACGAGCAAAATATGTGTTGAAATTTCTTCGAGTCGGTTTTGTTGTTCAACAGATACCGAATCGAAGGTGCCGAACATGTGTGTAGCACCCTATAAATGACCCGTTCTTGGTTTGTCTACGTCAATATACAATTAAGTAAATATCTAAACATTCTTATAAGATGTAAATCAATAGTCTCAATTACTTTTAATATAGGAGCTCTTATAGTTATTCTGCATCGTAACAATCTCCGAGCCAGCCGCGATTCAAATCCGATTTAGTCTCGTAACGTTGAACATTTTCTGAGCAATTTTAATACTTTCTTTTTCTGTGACGCAGATAATCCGTAGCTAGGCTACAAACCGCATTAATGTCTTATAAAAATGAATGTTGAAAAAGTTGCCTTTGTAAAAAAGACTCACAAAGGCAGATTTTTCTGCATCCATATTTCCCGTGGCTGATGCTAGCGCGATAAAATTTGCGGTCACAATTTGCCCGCTAAGATGGCAGGTGCTATGCGCTTTGAAATATGTACGAGGGTACATAACATTTTGTTCATGAGTCACAATCAGCCTATAATATTACCACTGGTGAGACACAGCCCTCCTTTCTATTAGAGGGAGTGGGCCATAGTGGAGTCCACCACGCTGGCCCAGTGCGGGTTGGTGGATGTAACATGTCTTCGAATTTTTGGTACTAGGACATGCCGGTTTCGACACGATGTTTTCACCATTTTTAGAGCAGTGGTGATGAAATTAAATACACAAAGTAAAGTGCCTTCCTGGGTTCGTACTCGCGACCTACAAGTCGTAAGTCGGGGCCGATACCACTGGACTGGCTGGATACTACTGCTCTCATGAGTGTCAATACTTAAATTTACGCCGGGGATAATTTACTTACGTTAGCAACCACACGGGCTTGTTCAACCATGGAATTAGCTATGTCCATTTCATGCCCATACGAGAGAAAACGTTTCATGTGTTGCCGGCTCCATTTGCGATTTATTCCCGCAACTAGACGGGAGCCATAGAGGAGCCATGGGCAGAGCAGTGGTTAAAGTCGGATATTTCGTTTATCCACCCGAAAACATCCATCCCAGGGTGGATACTCGGAAACGCGTGTTCATCTATCCACCCCGGAAGGGGTGGATAATCGGAATTCGTATATAATTTTTCTTCCGATTTTAGAATCCCTTAGGCTGTGTACTGTACAGTCATTTACAGAAACATGATAAAAACTGGCCCAAGATACTTTGTAGACATTGGCATACCATACGTTTATCGCTAATCCATCTGTTGTAGCATTGAAATTTAGAAAACGATTGCAAATTACAGTCACCAAGAGAGATAAGTAACCAGGGTCGTCGGATATAGTTGAAGTTTAGTAAGAAACCGATGGATGTTTTCGAATGAAATTTTATTTGATTAACTAACTGTTTGTTTTCTATTAATTCAATTCAAATTTATTCAAAAACATCCATCGGTTTCTTACTAAACTTCAACTATATCCGACGACCCTGGTTCCTCATCCCTTTTGGTGACCCTGCATTAAAAGAGACGAACTTATCCAGGTCAACTCAATAATAAAATTGGGGTTGGAAAATTAGTGGGTTATTCATATTTTTTAAAACAAGGAAGTTTAATTTGATTTAAATGCAATACGTAAATTATTTCTGTTTAAGTTTTTGGTTATTAATTAAAGTCTAAAATACAGGTACACACCTATTCATTAAATGCCTAGTCAAATAACCCACCCCTAACTGTTCCCGGTGCAAAGGTGCCCAAAACGCTCCCCCAAACTCCAAGGCAATGGGCACAAAATGGTAACGGTCCACCAACGGTGCGTACTTCGTCCTCTTCCTCTCAGCGGCGTCCTCCGCTGCTGCTGACGATGAGCGGACGGTGCGACCAAGATGGCTGGCAGCAACAGTGCTGACGCAAGTTGCGTCCCAAATTAGGCACTTGCTGTTCCTCCAAGGCACCAGGGTCAGCCCATCCGGCCTCTTGCCGTCAGTCCTGCACAGACCCGAAGGCTCCAACAGGCAGGGGACATCAGCCGACACAAAAGCCCTCCGAACAATATCATTGAGCGCATGGTGACGCGGGAACCTCCCCGAGCAACGACGACAACTCAAAGCGTGGTGGCCATCGGCCTCCACCATGGAACCGCAGGTGCATCTGTGGGGTTCACACACCTTGCAGCCCAGGCGGAGGGCCACCGCCACACGCAAAGAGTCGTCATCCAGCAACGTGCCCAGGTGAGGTGAAGGAAGCGTGTGCAGCTATGCCCCCGATTCCGGCTGCGATACAGCCTTGAGTCTGGCTAAATCAGCCCCCGAGGAACCCACCAACATCTGTTCCTGGATCAGCCTGGACGTGACGTCGTCCCAAGCCCGCTGAATATGTGCTGAGTCAGGGCTAGCTGCCCCCGAGCCGAGGACAGACCAAGCTGACCGGCATCCAACATAAATGGAATGTTTGCCCCGCCACCATTGGAATCTAGAATTACAGTGACGAGGTCAGCCACCCCATGTGCCGACGCAAGGAAAGCCGGCAGACCCACATCATGCACGCACCGCACCCCAAGACCCCCGTACCGGATAGGAAGAGCCGCCTGCCTCCACTGCACATCATTGAAAGACACATTCAGGATCGACTCAACCGTTGATTTTAGAGCACAGTCAAAGGAACATACCTCCTCAGGACAGAGCCAGGTAGGAGCGGTCCGCAAGAGATACGTAACCTTGGGTAAGGCAAAACATATGCGCAATAACAAAATCGCAACGTGCGCGGAGAGATCCTTGAGACGTTCCCGCGCATTGAGGAGAAGCTGTTTACGGGAGGAAATGGCTTCTGGCACTCCGACAAGAAAAATGGGAGATCCCAAAAGGGAAAAAGAAAGAGGAGAAAGTTCCTTGAGGCCAGGTAAATGAAAACCAAAGCGCGAAAAGTGTGAACGAGCTGCAACGCCACAGGGAAAAAATTCGCACTTGGAGGGATTCACCTCCAGACCCAGCTCCTTAAGTTGAGGAACAAGTACCTCCAGGTCCTGACAAACCTCTTCCGGTGATCCACCAATAATGCCATCATCAAGGTACCACAGGTTCAAAGACGATTTCAATCCAGAGATGACTTTGTGTTGATGTTTGTTTGTTTGTGTTAAAGTCTATGAGTATATTTACTTTTGTACTGGTGATGATGAGTTTCCACCGATCTCCGAAAAAGTCGGAAGAACAATCAGAAGTGAATTCTGATTATCCACCCCGTCTGGGGTGGATAAATGAACCCGTGCTTCCGAGAATCCACCCTGGGTGGCTGTTTTAGGGTAGATAAACGGAGTAACCGGTTAAAGACGAAAACGTGTGGTGGAGCGCAACATTTCGTGACTACTGACTGGGTGCATTTATGTGTAATAGACAGGCTAAGGTTCAAACGACTTCAGTAAGTACCGCGTCTGAACTGATCCCCTATATGTATGACTGCATAGAAGTAGAACTAAATTTATATATATAGAAATCAACCGCCGTGCGTTAGTCTCGCAAAATCTCGAAAATGGCTCAACCGATTTAGGTTGGGGAGCGCGCCGGATGAAAAAAATAACATTAGCTAGTCATAATTATAAGAATTATTATTGACATTCGGACAGGACAATTTTGTAGGGGCAGCTAGTTTAAAATAAATATGGGGCATGATTGTAAGCTTTCTAAGTCTCAAGAGGATTCAAAATGTTGGAATCGCAACAGGCTGCTATTTCTGTAACATACTTGCAACTTTTACTGCAGGCGTGACCACATCTTTGTCTTATTTAACGTTAAAATTATTCTCCAAAGTATACCTACTATATTCTTTTGACATAGATTGGACATTACAGGTCATCATTATCATCATTTCAGCCAAAAGCTGTCCACTACTGGTGATAAGCATCGCCACTTTGTTCCATTCTGTGATTCTCGCATCCAGCGGATTCCTGCGGTCTTCACCAGGTCTTCGGTCCACCTTTTTGGAGACATTCGAACGCTATGTCTTCCGGTACGCGGTCGCCACTTCAAAATCTTTCGGCCCCATCGTCCATCAATTCTGCGAGCAATGTGCCCTGCCTACTGCCACTTAAGTTTGGCAATACTTCGGGCTCTCAGGGTTACTTTGGTTTTCCTACGGATCTCTTCATTTATGATTCTATCACGTAGGGAAACTCCAAGCACAGCCCTCTCCGTTTACTTCACTTTCAGCCTTCTGATGAAGCCTATTACAGGTAGAGACAGACAACTCATTGCCCGTGTGTAATTGGCCCTAATCCCGTAGTCCGTATTATGTTAAAGTAAAACAATAAAAATAATAAATGAAATTCAATTCTTAGTTTGAAAATGATATGTAAATAATGATAAGTTAAGTATTATTCCAGTATGTAACAAGGCGTATATGTTTCCAATTAAAAATTAGCCGGTGTAATCCAGTTTTTTAAGTAGCATCTAATAAGCTATTGATGGTTTTAAAATACAATTCTGTATAAATTAACTAAAAAATACGTGCAAAGTCAGTGCCAGAGATTCTGTGAACCTGGTGGCCGTTCTTATTTGAAACAAGCTCTTCGCTGATTTTAAGGGGTATGCGCCAAGGTAGCCCGCGAAATTCAAATTTTATTACATTTTTGGAAATTTGCAGATTAGTATCAGGTTGTATGGTGATCTAAATATGATTCGCGACCGTATCAAATATGGTTTTACAGAATTATAATCATTAGAATCAGCAATACAACTCCTTAAGTTAGAATTGCCCTCAAATGTCATGATTTCATAAAATAGTCATTCAATAGGGTAATAAGAACTTATAGAGATGTATTGCTGATTCTAATGATTATAATTTTGTAAAGCCATATTTGTTACGGTCGCGAATCATATTTTATTCAAAATAAAACCTGACAGTGACCTGCAAATTGCAAAAAACAAAATTTGAATTTCGCGGGCTACCCTGAAGTTTCCGCCTTAATGTCAGCGAACCATTTTGAGTCGATAAATAAACGCGGTTTTCAGGCAGCTATTCTGGTTAATACAGTTTTCAATATTTTTTTCTCCCACGGGAAAGTTTTACGAAGAGACGGACTTCAGAGAGAAATGAAGAATTTTTATCTAGATAAAAAAGTCATAATGAGGCTTTGGTATAAGATTGAAATACAGAATTATTTGATAATTTTAGAATCATTACTCACTCATCACTGTTTTTTTACTATAACTTTTTAAACATATTCACGTCTCTTTTACAGTAAACAGACAGAGAAATTAAGTGTCTAGCAAATTGACTACCAACACATATTGCCCGTAGGTTTATTTCAATCACAACTGTTATTCTTTGACAATTGTATGAAATGGAACACGGGAAATTCACATAGAATGTAAATTTTCTTAGCAATTAATTTCTCTGACTGTACCTATACATAATAGAATCTAAAATAGTTCGCTATATAGGTAGAATGTTGTATTTATTTTTGGTGGAATATCATAATACCTACTTACCTTAAGTAACTGAACTACCTACCAAAGTATTGCCTACGAGCTACGTGGCTCGTCTCAACATTTCAATTATGGATCAGACCATAAAATGTTCAGAATTCGTACGTGGGTGTATTTTTAACACACCTTTTCATTACCTTAGTAAATATCTTTAACAAAATGAATTGTCTGAGACATCTTTATATTTCTGTAACACCTGATTCCAATACGAAAGTGTACTTTAACAATGTCCTTACATTCCGAGAAAAATACTTTGTATTTCTTTAAATCAGATGTGAATTCAGATAACGATATCGTTAGTACTTTGTTACGTTACGACTATTAATTTACCTACTTATCTTAAATAACTGAACTACCTACCAAAGTATTGCCTACGAGCTACGTGGCTCGTCTCAACATTTCAATTATGGATCAGACCATAAAATGTTCAGAATTCGTACGTGGGTGTATTTTTAACACACCTATTCATTACCTTAGTAAATATCTTTAACAAAATGAATTGTCTGAGACATCTTTATATTTCTGTAACACCTGATTCCAATACGAAAGTATACTTTAACAATGTCCTTACATTCCGAGAAAAATACTTTGTATTTCTTTAAATCAGATGTGAATTCAGATAACGATATCGTTAGTACTTATTTCGACGGTGTCGTTACGTTACGACTATACATTTGACAAAAATGCCTTCTTTATTATTGTAAAAAACTATAAGTATCAGCGCAAACTGTGCGTCTTGTCGCTGCTACTTAGACGCAGAGATGTCGTTTGCGACTGCGACTCGTTGTTATGATAGAAGTCGTGCAGGAAGCGGTCGTTTTCTTTGAGTATTTGAGAGAGACGGTCGTGTTGTTCATCATTTGAGTCAATATGGAGCTTCTAGTTGCACTTGCCTTAGTGATTATCATGCGAAAACTGACGCTGTCCTGTCGCTTGCAACTTTCGTCGAGTGTCCGCGTGTACCATGCGTCTAGTCGCTACAACTAGCAGCGAGAGCGTGGGCCTCACCTAGAATAGAATAGAATAGAATTATCTTTATTATGTACACCATGTGTGTATATGTGTGTGTACACCTAGCCTGTCGGCCGCAGCCTGTCTAATAGCCGAGCTGTCGCAGTTATATCGTATAGTGTGCGCCATGTCTAAAATAAAATATAAATTATTTTAAGATAGAACTAGAACCGGTGAGGGGTTTTTTTTTCTGTATTTTATCTCTCATTCTTCGATATTGGAGTAGGATAAAAAGTAATAAGCTTCGTATACAAGTAACCTTATAATAGTCTTAATCACGGATATCGGGTCTTAATTAAGAGTAAAGAATCCTTATATTTCTAACAGTACGAGCTTTTAAGGGCGTACTTTTATCAATAATAATCCGTTAGGAAAGCTCTTTGTGGATTACTGAACTTGAGATCCTGGGTAGGAGTTCCAGGTGAGGTTATAAGGTTTTTCAATTTGGAGTTTCTTAATAGCATCTAGTCCGGATTTGTGCTCGAACATAACAGTCGTAATGTGGTTGTAGAAATCCAGAATTTTTGTTTGTTTTATGTTATAATATCGATACCCATCACGTCTGCGGAGTTTCGCTAATTTAATTTAACCTTATGTACCCGGTTTCTGGAGCGCAAATCAACAACATGTCAAAATCAAAGTCATGTCAAGTGATCTGATTAGCTGTTAATAATTCAAGTCAACTAATCACAGTACTTGACATTCCTTTGCCAATATTAGCTCGTTTTAGATGTGTTTATATTCGTTCTAGACACTCGGTGTTAAAGCATGTATATTGCACCTCTGCCAACTCTTTTCAGCATGTAGGTATACAGGGTGGATTTTTGAGATGGGGCAGTATGGGTATACCTTAACCGTCACTAAACGAAAACGTTCTTACTAGACTGTACTTAACTTTTTGAGTAATTGCTAAAAACACTTACAGATTTTGGAAAAAAAACCTTGTATTTTTTTTATTATAGTGCTTTTATTTTTTACAACGTACTTAAGTAAATTAGGTACATGATACAAACGAAAATAATAAAATAACTGTTAAAAAGTTTTCTTAACGACCAATATTAGACTATATACATCAGACTATCTTTATTAGATTGTCAAGTTTACTCCTGCCCGAAGGCGATAAGTAATTAAGTAAAAGCGGTGCTAAGTCGCTAAGCTTTTTATAGAAATACGTGTAACTAATTGCATGAACCCCGCTCTAGTTACTCCTACCGGTTAGTTTTATATAATTTATTGTAGTTTGTGTATTAACACAATATAATTACAATAAATAAACTTAATAAATAATTTGCCATTGTTTTTTAAATTATTGCTTTCAAGCTGTGGCCCAAGACTTCGTCTGCGACCCAGGTTTAAAAGTAGTCTATGTTCTTACCCAGGTCATGGTCTATCTGTGTGCCAAATTTCATTCAAATCCGTTCAGTAATTTTTGCGTGAAAGAGTAACAAACATCCTTCCATTTATAAATCGTCACAAACTTTCACATTTATAATATTAGTAGGATTTATTTGGCAGTAGCAATTTCGGAATTTTAATTTAGCATCACGCGTTTAGTAAGCTTGTAGCAGGTCATCCACATTTCACCAGACAATGGTGCCGATTCTCTTGTCACAAAATTCTCTAAACTAGACTAAAAATCACAAAAAAATAGTTTATTCCTGTCAAACGACGATTTCCCATTCTGAAATAGAATAAAGTGACACAACTTAACTATATTTTAGTTTGACAGCAATAAGATGGCTCTGAGTTAGTAATTTAGTGAAAACGGCAATTAAGCTATTCTGAATTTGACGTTTATCGCCTAAAATTTTGATTGTCTAACTAAATCTGACTATTTTTAATCGCGATTAAAAAGGTATGGAGTAAAATTTGTTGTCATGAACTAAAATTCACCACAACACCTCGACTTCAGGTGCAAAAACAGTACTGTATCTTTTTTATTTTGCTTATATCTCGAAACTAGTGTGTCCTATCGCAAAAATAAAAAATTCGACCCCCGTTCATGGAACCATTTGAACCCTTAAAACTCTACATGTAGGTAATCATTTTTCATATTTTCCATACAAAAAGTGAAAAAATCCATTTAAAACACGTCGAGGCTGCAAATCAAGCGCGCTCCGGCTCTAAAAAAAATTCACGGGGTAGGGAAAACAAGTACCACGACGAGTCGCGATTGTCAAATAAATTTTTTGTTGTGTCAAAATTATTTTTAGAGAGATATTATTTTGCAAAATAGCTTTAAGATTTTCATAGCCAATTTTAGTCATAGTTTAGTTAGTTTAGTTCGGTTTACAAGAGAATCGGCATCAATATGTTCAAGTCGTATGATATAGGGTGTGAACCTTTTACTCCAGACTGCTTCTGAAATTCCTAACTGGAAAAACCACTTACTGGTAACACTTTGCCCGACCTGAAAACGGAATCCACTACCCCAAATAAATAATGATGTACATTGAAGTAGATAGTTACTGTTACTTACTTATTAAGTCACATGGAGCAATTTGCACAAAAGTAGGGACAATATTATCATAATGAGTTAACAGCCATGGGTAAGGTACATTCCAAAGAAACTGGGTTCACGGTTTAACACCGTGAACCCAGTTTCTTTTAAGACTAGTCGCTGTGACGTGAGCCTCAAGTCGCGTTATACGACCAAAAGGCTATACTGGGCTCATTGTTGAATCTTTCACCGCCCTTGTCCAATGAAACCATATTATGTTTGACTTGTTTTTTACTGTCCTTTACAATATTTATTTAATAAAACTTTAAGCACAAGTAAAAAAATACTGTACAAAGGCGGACTTAATGCCTGAGACATTTTCCAAAAAAATATCAAATCAAATTTGAAATAAATGCCTGATTATTTATCAGGCATTTATTTCAATTAGGTTTGTCGTTAATGAGAAAGCTATTATCCGTTCCAAAACTAGGTCTTCATGGAGAAGAAGGATAAGAATCTCCATGGCAGCTGGTTTTAGTCTTTTGTCAACACATTTTTTACATTAACTTATTATTATTGTTAACACAAGGCCCATTTCTCAAAGTTAGCAACTTTGTCAATGCAAAGAAAGAACATGAATATACCTTAATTCGATTTAACACAAGCAATATTAGCTATACGTAAAACACATACAGAACAACATAGATCAGCAATACTAATCAATATTATAATATCAATTAACTTACATGAACATTGTAGTCAGTCGATCTTTCACTATAAGTGATGTGATGATCACAATTCAATCCATTTTACAATATAGGAAGAACTTCGCTATGCAACGTGATTTCCTTAGGAACATTGGCTTTTAGCAAATTAATATTATGGACATTGGACACCACTCAGGATCTCCACTCAGGAGTCCTGTCTCGTCAAGCCATTCGAAAAAAAAATGATATTCAATTTGATTTGTTTTTTTTTTGAGGAATATCATTATAAAAAAAAAACTAAGTGGTATGCGGACTTCGTGGCCTTTGTTCCATGGCTGGCTCGATAGTTGCACCTTGGCAATTGTAATGAAAAATTGTCCTTATGACGTAATCTTGTTGCAGCGGCAATACTCATAATACACTTATCATCTATCCAGTCCAGTCCAGTTAATTAAATTTATTTCTTATATAGTCTAATGCGAATATTCACTTTATTTTGTAATCTAATTGTTTTTTTTATATGTTTCTTAGATCTGAGAATTACATTCTTGTCTTTATGGTGTATGCTGAGTATACCTATAATAGGCATACATATCAGTAGGAACTATTATTTTAGTATTGATCACTTTTAATTCTAAGTATTTAATTTGCACGGTGCGCTTTAAAAGAAGACGTAGTGACTAAAATTGAAAAGAGTATGCTGAAATGGTTTAGTCATGTTGGCATGCACCGTAGTTGCTCAAAAGGGAATAAAGTTGAATATTTTTTATTGTTGCCCATTGGGCACCAAGCTATTATATTGGCTGGTGCTCAAATGGGAATACCTCTGGTGCTCAATGCATAGGTGCCCTCAAAATAGGTGCTCAAACGGGAATACTTCCTTTTGCCTCGTTTACGTTCATACACCTGGTCATACACGCACGCCATTTGCGAGTACTACGCACCTGACCTTTCTGAAGAACATCGCCAATAAGGTCAGTATGTCCTCCTAGGGCCACCCGTCCCGGCGTTTCCACTCACATCTGTCTTGTAAATACCTTTTGTTGTAAATAGGTATGTACTAGGGCTGTGATATTCTGGCTACTGATTTATGATTTGAGGTTGTCGGTTCCCTGGAAAACCGATGGCCGCCACATTTTGTCCACAATTTACCTGCAAATGACATCACTTAAACGTATTTATGAAAGTACTATTCAGAACTAAGTACTTTATTATTGTTTTGTATTGATTAAAACAACAATACAGTACTTAGTTCTGAATTCAAATTATTATAAACGATAAATATAATAATATTGATGGACATTTGGAAATAAGCATTCATTTGTATTCGGAAATCCGATGATTCCTAAGGGACATTAAGAAAATAGTTATACTGTTTGTGTTTTTTCCTGTAGAGCATTTCTCGACACCGTAAAGTCAAACCCCGCTGCTATCATTTTCATGACAGTCTCCACTGCGACCGCTCTTCTTGGAAACCTTACGATACTTTTAAGAAGCGTCGTGGACGATAGGCCTTAGTGGTGTCTACCAGCTGCCGTCAGCGTTTGTCGCTCCGGTTTTCAATGGAGGAATTGCAACAAAGATATTTCTAACAGAAAATCAGGTATTAAGTACTTATTGGCACCCAGATATTAAACTCAGAATTTAATGCTATATCGCGATTGTAGGGAGGCTTATAGGAATGAATAAATAATAAATAATAAATAAAATTTATTCAAGTATAAAATAAAATAATGATTTACATTAATTACAATCGAGGAAAATGTTTAATTCTAAGTGTAATGTAGACCTGCCTGATCTAGGTTTATAAAACCTGTGTTTCAGGCCATCAATTCACATCAAATATTTGAAAAGAAGACAACTATACATTTATTAGAAGCTTAATTAAAAGAAGACATAATATTTTCAATGACTTAAAGAGTTAATAAAGAACTAAAAGAAACTAATTAATTATATTATTATAAAACTAGATTATGTAAATATATTATGTTTAAATAAATTGACGAATAATATTAAAGTAGATAAAGTGAAGACTATTATTAATAAGGTAAAAGAAGAGACTTATATTAGGTAGATAGAAAATTTATTTTAAAATCTCTAGTAGTTTTTCCGTGTCTGCATAATTGAGTTTTGCCAAGTATTCCTGTACTAGTAAATTACACCTATTATAAGTTAAACTATAAATCTTTAACACTCTGTTGAACTGGTTATACAAGTAGGGTCCTAAAAATAAATAAAATCGACTAGCAAAAGCACGTTTAGTCTGAGAGTTAGCACAAACCAAATCTAGGAATGAAGGAAACCGATTGTGCTTTTTTTTATTAGATCATCATAATCAGCCTCTGATGTTCCCACTGCTGGGACACAGGCCTCCTCTCTGTGAGAGGGATTGGGCTAAAATCCATTTAATGATAATGATAAATGATTTTATTTATGTAAGTAGGTTTTTACAAACACTTTTACACGTCAATCATGTTTTTAAAACTTGATTCGGTTGGCGTTTCCTATCTGACTACTCTGAGAAGAAAGGCCGAAACATACTCACGACGTCACAGTCTCTTTTAATGTTCAGACATAATCTTGGTCAGATCATGTGAAGACCATGTAGATTTGTGTCTGAAATGGTCTTTTGAGGAAAAACCACCCAGAATGAGTAGACCTGTCCAGTCAGTGCACGCATTTGTCACTAATCGTGGAGCTCAACTCAGAACTTAAGGAGCTCAACCACTTGACGAACAATACCAAAGAAAGGACATTTGGGTAGAGGCCGCATAAAGCACTCAAACTGCGAGATTATCATTAAAACTACCTGAGAAAGTAAAAAATGAAATAAAAAATAAAACTGACCCACATAGTCCTCACATTCACAATAATTAAATAATAATACTATACTTCACAAAGTAAATTGTCATGACATTGTATATATAATAATTGACAAATGTCTAAGTTTATGAAAAAAAAAATGATACGTACATAGTTTAATGATTACTTACATAGTGTGTTGTTTCCCACAAGTATTTCTATTAACCTCTCTATGCCGCTTAGTAAATAATCGATGCTCTTACATGGCGTTGCATGAAAACTACAAACTTGTCTTAAAATAAGTTTTTAAGTACTTCATAAAGCAACAGTATGACGGCCATTGGCCTACGACGTAAGCAACTGTAACATTATACCTCAGTGTCTTGGGAATAATGAGTGACTAATCTGAAGACAATGGTCTGAGTGCAATAAGTAACCCTTTGTGGCGCTTGGGACTCTATTCACGGTATTTACCTAAGTACGTACAAAAGCCGGACGAGTAAACATCTTCTAACGTATGCGTACCTGGTACAATGAGTTCAGCGACCGAAAGGCTTGCGGTACGTATCGTCTTTAATCTTTAAGACATGGTGCACTCTATGCGACTTGCGACTGAGACAGACGGCAAAGACAGGCTGCGACCAAAAAAATTCATATATTTTGTTCAAAGCTTCGCACACTTGGCGTGGTGTTGCAGAGTCGCAAAGACGGGCTAAAGAAGTCGCACGCTCTCGCTACTTGTCGCAGTGACTAGAAGCACGGTGCAGGCGTACATCCGACGATAGTCGGATGCGCTTCGCTTTTGCATAATAAGTACCAAGGCAAGTGCAACTAGAGGCTCCATCATCGGTCACAAGGTAAAGAACACGACCGTCTCTATCGAATACCAAAAGAAACTGATCGCTTCCTGCACTACGTCGTATGTCAAAACGACTAGTCGCAGACGCAAACGACAGCTCTGCATCTAGTTGCAGCGACAAGACTCACAGCTTGCGGTGGCACTTAACTTTACAGTCAATGGCTGCCACTTTATTTGGATTCGTGTTAATAACTGGTTCATAGGGAATTTGTAAGCGAATTACAAGTGAATGAGAGACGTCATTGACTAGAGCCGTATGAAAGGGTTTGCCTAATACAAACTAGAGACAAGTGGGTTAATAAATTAATAATAATAATAATAACTCCACCACCGTATCTCTACGTTGACGCCATGGTGGGGCTTGCGCGCTCCTGAACTTTAGGTTTGTACCGGTAGAGTTTAGTTTGCCGAAACAGGTCTAGGGTGAGAAGCCAGACCAAGAGAGATACAGAAACCCGCAGGGCACCATGTGGCAACCTGCTGGGCAGTAGCGACCCCACGGACCCTATCTCTCGGGAGAAGTCTTGTTCATCACCTCTGGCTTGCCTTTATTGGCCAGCTGGTGTGATTGGCCGGATTGAATGGAGTTTCACGCACATTTAACAGTAAAAAGGTATAATCATTTGTAAAACACAGTTTATGGGGCAAAAACAGGTAAATATAATAAACAATGAAAAACTTTTATGAGCGGTGGCGTACGTACTCGCTATCCATTCACTGTCGGGTTAGCGCGGGGTGGCGGGCGTGGGTGTATATTCTCCGTCGCCGCGCTTAAAGGCACGTTCGCACACATTCGATAAAAGCCGCCTTACACCTGTAAGTATAACATTCTTAAATGGGCTTAGTGCTAGACAAATCTGGTTTAAGGAATTGTTAAAACATCTATGTTTCTGGCGGAAGGATATAGATCCTTCCGCTAGAAACTTAGATCTTTTTCGCTGTGTATAGACACAGCGATTATCGCAGTTGTTGTACCAGTTTTGACGAATAAACGATTACTCATACAGTCTTGTAGAGCAGGTTCTTCGACTGTGACCATTAATGACTCCTTAGCAAAGACTACCACACCATCATTTTGGTTGTGGTTTATTGTGGGATGCAATAAGTTGTACCCGGGTACTTATTACTGGACGGTTCTTGATGCGGTTAGATAGCCAGCACTCAGTAAGTACTAATATATCACAATCAAAGTTAAGTCTATGAAGGAAAATGTTAAAGCTATCTATGTTCTTATAAATACTACGAATGTTTTGGATCAGTACACTTGCTGTCCTCCCCTCAGTGACGCCCTAAGCCGAGGTTCTTACCCCACAGGGGGTGACCTTAGCGTGCGTTCTCCTAGTAATTTAAGAAATTCGCCCCTGGCTGGAAGCTTTGAGTTCGCTTAAGGCACCCACAGGACAGTCCGGTTAAGTAGCCAAGACCTCTCAGGGTCACAACAACGAGTAGCCAATCAAAAAAAAAAGGATCAATACAGTTAGCCAATTTTGATAGTCGGAAAGATATTGTCTGCAGTACTCAACATCACATGTCTTTGACACAGATAAAAATGTGTAATCGATTTCGATAATTAAGTTAGTATCCAACCTTTAAAAACAAATAACAATAATAAATAACGTCTAAAATATAATCAAGTATGTGGTGCTCTTAGGGGCCTTCATAATCAATCGAATTAATGTAGCTATATGCGGCAGCTTTTTTAGCCGTGCAATCTGCGACTCCCGTCTTGTGGTTGGCTTGCTATTAACGCAAACATGTAGCAAATTTAGGCGGATGGCTTTCTTTGTGCACTCTTGGGTTGTGTGACCCTCTTCACTGCAATGTACACATGTAGGGGCAGCAAAGAAGAATGTCAGGACTCCGTGTAATCTGACTAAAACTCTCTTTAAGACTTCGCGTACATTCGTACAAATACTCTCAAAAGATAGATCTCGGCCAAATTAAGATAAACAGTAACCATAGCATTCTTTTTTATTGGGTTTCGCCAGAAAAACCTTTTTCAAAGAGCAAGAATGACTCCGTGACTGACCCGATGATAGACAACCAAAGATTAGCTGTAAACAGTACCTACGGTATTAAAACATGGCGGAAATGAATAGTTCCAATTATTACTACTGAAGTGAAAAGTGGCACTAGTAATCGACTTTGTATACTTATAGTAAGCCCTGTATACATTGTTCGTCGTGTCCCATCGTGCTCCGTATACTTCTTTGCAAAGCAGCCCATATAATGACGTGTTTCTTGATGATTGACAAAATGTCTTGTGTTATTATAATGATCTTATACTTACACAGTGTAATGCAAGGCAACACAAAAGCAAACGAATCGATTTTGGAAGAAAGCAAAATACGACTTGACATGAATTATGCAGCATAATAATAATAATAATAAGCAGGCAACACCAACGTCAACAAGTCTCAATTTTTTTATTCATAGTAATTTTCTCACAGTTTTATTAGTTTTAGACACAGTTTATATATTTTATGTGAATACGGACAATTGCAAAATCCAAATAAATACCAAAATATTTAAAAAAAAGTAAATGAACGAGGATTTCAAACATTTCCATCAAAAACTGCCGATACGGAGGTGACATCTGTCATGCCACCTCCGATAAAACAAACAACAAAAAAAATACCAATGAATATTAAAGTATGTTGACGAGATCTGCTACGAGACGAGCACGCCCATCACCTCCGGACTCTTCGCTCAGCTCCGCCTCGCCGCCGCCGGTATCCAGCCCCACCGTGAGCGCTGTGACGACACCGGCAGCGGTAGTTGCGTCGAGCTCGAGCGACGAGTATTTCTCTCCGCCGACGTCGCCAACACCTGTACGTCGGCAGGGGAGAGGCCGGCCACCGAAGAGCTTGGGACTTAGGGGCCATCCGGCCCCGAGCCGGGTCCCCGCTGCCGGTGGTTGTGTGCAGCGCATGAAATGGACTTAGTCTATGAACGAGAACGTCATGCGCGCATATTACAGGTCTACAGAGGGGGGAACTAACCTCACTGCGTACCGTGATAGGATGCTGTCTCTGTTTCAGGAACTGGAACCAACCGTCAACGTCTCGACCCAACGACTGTCGGATCAGGTGCGGGTCATCCAACGCAGCCATAGGTTGGACGATGCTGCACTTGATAGGCTGCGCTCAGAACTGAGCAACCATATCGTCTCGAGACCGGCACAAACCGCGGTACAAGCATCGACCATTGATGAAATACAGCCGCGGTCTAATCATGGTGTAGAACTGGAAGATGATAGGGTTGCTTCAGTAAGTAGCCAGTGCAACGCCCGATTGAGGAGCGCACTGGAGGATGCATTCCGTGAGTACAGATCCACTCCGACCGAAATTAGACCCCGATTACCACGCCTGCCTATGCACAAAAAAAATAGGGCGCTGGTGTGTGCCCTGGACTCGCATCTTAAGAATGGGTTTGAGAGCAGCGAGAATCTCGTTGATACACATTCGATCCTGTATTGCGCGGCTGTTGCGGCATGTCGTTTAGCGAACGTCAAGTTCCCAAACTGTGACGGGGCTACTCGACAAAAACCTGCCGTACCAGCCTGGCAGTGCAGGATCGACCGTCGTATCGATGAGGCCAGGGTACTCATCGGCAAACTATACTGCTTCAGGGAGAACAATACACGACCACGAGTGATGCGCTTTGTGAGGCGGGCATTCTCGGGGACTGAAATCAGCCCTCAGGAATACATGTCCCGTGTCACAGAGCGCATCGACTTCCTGAAGCAGAAAGTTTGTGCATGGGCGAGCCGTATTCGGCGGTATAAGCGGCGGGTTGATCGGTACACACAGAATCGCATATTCCAGAGCGATGAGAGATGGGTATATAGAGCTTGGGAGCGACCTGAACAAAATGTGACAGATGAGTGCCGCTCGGATGATGCCGCCATGATTACATTCTGGCGCAACATCTGGTCAGTGCCCGTCTGTCACGTTGAGGCTGACTGGATACGGGATGTCGAGCAGGTGTGTGAAACTGTACCAGAAATGGAAGCGATACTGATTACGCCATTAGACGTCACCAAAGCAGTGCGTCCGTTACTGAATTGGAAATCACCGGGACCGGACGGATTGCACAACTTTTGGTTGAAATGGCTAATTAGTTCACACACCTGCCTGGCATCTCAGTTCCAAGCATCCTTAGAGTCCGGGTCGCTTCCGCAGTTTCTAACAACAGGCGTTACTCATCTGCTCCATAAGTCAGGTAGTTCCATGGATCCCAAGAATTATAGACCGATTACGTGTTTGTCAACGATCTATAAACTTCTTACATCCATTTTGAGAGCGAAAATTAACACGCACATTGATAATAACTCGATTATGTCAGCCTCTCAAAATGGATGTAGGAACGGATCCCGTGGTACTAAGGAGCTACTCCTCATCGATATGGCCATTAGCCATCAGGTTCGTCGATCCTGCAAGGATTTGTCGACATGCTGGATTGATTATAAGAAGGCCTACGACTCAGTGCCACATACGTGGCTCATGAGGGTGCTGGAGTTGTACAAGATAGATACAACTCTACGCACCTTCCTTGGGTCATGTATGGGGCAATGGAGGACGGTTCTTCGCTATCCAGGGTGTCAACAGATCCAGGGGAATGATGAGCCTGTATGGATTAAACGGGGAATATTTCAGGGCGACAGTTTGAGTCCACTTTGGTTCTGCTTAGCCCTGAATCCTCTAAGTACACTACTGGAGGATTCAGGTCTAGGTTATCGGTTGAGGAGAGGTGGTCAGGTCATATCTAACCTCCTCTACATGGATGACTTGAAACTCTTTGCCCCCAACAAATTGCAACTGATGAAACTACTGAAGGTAACTGAAACTTTCAGTAGCGCCATCAGGATGGAATTTGGTGTGGACAAATGTGCAGTCATGCATGTAAAACAAGGTGAGATTATGGAATCCGAAGGAATTCAACTTTCGGATTCCATACATCTTAGATCCCTCTCCTCATCCGAAAGCTATAAGTATTTGGGTATGTCGGAAACGTTAGGCATCAATGTTGCTGACATGAAGCAATCGCTGAAGGAGCGATTCTTTGGTCGCCTGAGGAAGGTATTAATTAGTCTTCTTTCAGGCGGAAACAAGGTTCGCGCCTTCAACGGTTGGGTCATGCCAGTATTGATGTACTCTTTCGGCATACTCAAATGAACTCAGACCGAACTCGACGCCTTGGATAGGAGGGTCCGTACACTGCTGACCGCAAACCGGATGCATCACCCACGATTATCGGTGATGAGACTGTACATACCACGGAAGTGCGGGGGTCGAGGCTTTTTAAATGCAAAGACCCTCCACAACCGCGAAGTGTGCAGTCTCAGGGAATATTTTTTAAAAGCCGAAGTGGGTATGCACCGTGATGTGGTAGCAGTGGACAAGGGCCTCACCCCGCTCTCCATGGCTAAAGAGAACTGGCGCAAACCTGTGGTACTTACTACCGATGACCGCAAGGACGTATGGCAAAGCAAGGAGCTACACGGACGCAGTGTAGATTTCTTAGCGTCCGTATCCTGGCTACGTTTTGGTGACCTTTTCGGGGAAACCGAAGGTTTCGTCTGTGCAATTATGGACGAAGTTATCTTGACGAATAACTACCGGTGACATATTATGAAAGACGGGATGGTTGACGTGTATCGGGCATGCCATCGTCCGGGTGAGTCCATCAGACATATTGTCTCTGGTTTTTCTCGTCTGGCTAACGGCGAGTACTTGCACAAGCATAATCAAGTAGCCAGGGTTATTCACCAACAACTTGCTTTGAAATATAAACTAGTGGATTCTGAGGTACCGTATCACAAGTATGTGCCCGACCCAGTTCTCGATAATGACCATATTACGTTGTACTGGGATCGGTCTATCATTACTGACAGGACTATTGTCGCCAATAAGCCTGATATAGTGGTGATAGATCGATTAGCGCGCCGCACAATGATTATCGATATTACCATTCCGCATGACGAGAACCTCGTGAAAGCTGAGAAAGAGAAACAAATTAAATATCTCGACTTAGCACACGAGGTTGTTGACATGTGGAATGTGAGCTCGGCTGTCATTGTGCCGATTGTCGTATCGGCAAATGGCCTGATGGCCGAAAGCCTCGATCAACATCTCTCGAGGCTTTCGTTAGGCGGTTGGGTAAAGGGCCTGATCCAGAAGGCAGTTCTCCTCGATAGGTACGGCTCGCATCGTGAGGAGGTTCCTGTCTCTGGAGCCCTAACCACCGGTAGCTTGGACCCTGCTCCCGATACCGGCGGACCACTATTTTTTATATTTTTAAATGTTTTTTCTATGTTTTTATAACAATATTTAAAAATGTATATAAATAAATAAACGAATAATAATAATAATAATATTTTTTTATATTTTTAAATGTTTTTATATTCTAATATTATAAATTTAATTTATATGTAAATAATGAAATAAAGGAAATAATAATAATAAAGGTTTATTGCAGAAACTTGTACAACTTTTGCAGTAAATCTTACATAGGGATCTCCTTTTAAGTAAAAGATATACCTGTGCTAGGAGATCCCGCTCTCCAATGATAGAAATTATGGAATGATAAAAGTGGTGTACAAAAAATTACAAGTAAAAACTAAAACTAAACAAGACAGGACTTGAACTATAACTAAATAAAAGAAAAATGGTGGTGCATGGTCGGACGAATAAAGCTTTCCGCGACACTTGTCCCTAGAGATGTAGGTAAAAAACGAGCGACGTCGAGCAACCTCGGAAAACATGTTTAGCAACATCGAAAACGTTGAAAAAGGTCGTGAGGCAAGATGTCTGGCGACGTTGGTTGAAATCGCCCGACGTTGACCAACTTCGCTCGACATCCCTCTCTAGCGACGTGTCACGGGACATTTGTCCCATAGTGAATACGAGGCTTTATCACTGACACCAATTGTCAGTGAGCTGAATGAGTGCAAAGACAGCAGTCGCACATTATTTACAAATATTTGCAATATTACAAATACCTATAATGTTATTATAAGTTAGCTAAAGCGAATGTAGAATTTAAAACCCCTAAAGTGTAAAGCTTTCAGGCTGGAGAGGCCGTGCATCCCATCATGTGGTCCTAATATCATGGTTGTCTTATTCCTACCTATTATTGATTAAGCTTTCGTTGTAATATAATATAAAACAATCTTCAAGATGTTGTTTACCATAAAATCATTTTTTTTTTCAGGCCGGCAATTAAATTTTTGGGTATACGTAATGAAATATGTCCTTAGTATTCCATTTTACAAGCACTTTCTGGCATCCGATTGGGAACCTTGTACTCATTAATTTAAATGTTGGATATTTTTCAGTGTGAGAATGACGTTTCATGAGAATGACGTTTTTTATTTTAACAAAATTAAAATGTCTTAAGATAATGTTTGTTTTACCTCAAAACCTTGTCATGGTCGTGTGAGAATTAAACAACATTTTTCTTCCTCGTAGCGGCTCAAATAGCTCATGTCTTGGTACAAATGTAAGAATTATTCCCATCTGTCACCATGGGTGTCGATATCTCAACATGATAAAAAAAAAATAAGTTGATGACTTTTTTTTTGGGGTCATCAACCGCAGGTAGTTTATTCACTTGAAATATCAGTTAAAAAAAAAACAGTTTTCTTTGTATACACTTCACTGACGTGATGGGTACCGATATCAAAACACGATAAAATAAAATGAAACTGATTTTCTCAATTCATAGGTATTTCAAGTACGAGTAACAAGACAACAAGCGGTCGTTGACGTAAAAATAAATCGTGACTTTATTCATTTTGTCGTGTTTTGATATCTACTACCCAACACGTGTGCCGAATTTCGCTAGCTAATTTAATTTGACCCTGTATATTTCAAGTTTCAAAATCAAGTCATTTATATTTATAAAACTGAGAATCATTACTTTTTGAATGTCAAAATTACATAAGACAGTCCCCCAAAACCCCCGCCCCGCACCACTTCCTAGTGATTTAGCTAGGAAGAAGAAGTGGCGCAACAATGTCCCCAGCACCACAACAGAAGAACTTGATTCTATACTCATGCAAACTCATTCTATAAAATAGTAGTAGTAATTAACATTACAAATCACGAATCATTAAATTAAATTATTTGCCATATTGTCAGCAAGCACGTGCCAATATACCAAAAATTAAACATGATTCATAAATACGAGTATACTCGAACACCAGTAAAATGTCAACAACAGCTAGACTTTCCTCTAATAATAAGTGTAGCTACACGTGTAGGCTATTTTAGTGCAACTGCAGCGGACGATGAATAATAACGAACTGTTAATTGAATATGCAAAGTTGAACGTCGTACGGATTTTATACCTCCTGGCTATTTGATTTAAATTACTTTTTGAGGTCATCTCAAAATGAACGCAGAGAAATCAAGCTGCACGTGTAAAACTATTTATATTACTGACGTTCTTAAAACAAATTGGCATTAAGATTTATTTTATGAACGGTGACTGCTCGCTAATAATAAAATAATTATGCTATGTACCGTATTCGTTAAATATTAGAAACGTGGAAGAATTTGAATTTCTCGAGCATCCACCTTAAGGTGTGAATATAACACGAGAGCATTTAATAATAAAATGCTTTCGAGTGAGAGCTATTTAATAATATCCTCGATTTTTATTACCTATCCTTTTACTCCTACCTACATTCAAAGAATTTCTATATTCTTTATTTGCTTGCAGTTATTACAAAACCAAGCTTTGCCAACAAAACGAATAGAGAATACGTTGGAAGGTTTTGCATAATGAGAATGGAGGTGGATAA
Organism: Griposia aprilina; assembly: GCA_916610205.1. Classification (NCBI taxonomy): domain Eukaryota; kingdom Metazoa; phylum Arthropoda; class Insecta; order Lepidoptera; family Noctuidae; genus Griposia; species Griposia aprilina. The sequence goes on from OU744283.1 coordinate 11,047,285, forward strand.
ATGGATAGTGTAAATAACTATGCAGTACGAGCGGTGGCGTTAGTTCGAACATGTTATTTCATACCAGCTGAAAATCATAACAAAAACAGTTTTTCCGTAGCGCATAAGGGATTTGAGCGTCAGCTTCTCAAGTAGTGGGGGAGTCCAAAGTTAGAACATGTCAAACCTGTTATTTAAAAAAAAATAAGTAGGTTCATACCGTGTCAAAATATCACGGGACACTTTTTGGATGTGGGGGGAATATATTAGGTCGAGGGAAAAGCTTTTTTGTATTTTTTAAACAAATTCAAGACAAAGAACTCGTGTGGCACCCAAATGTCAGCTCAGGTATTGTTCATGCGAATCTATCAGAAGAATGAGATGTATGCTGAGTGGATTGTTTACCAAAATTGTTGGTTATGCTGTATGTCTTCCAAATATTTAAATATTATATTACCCACCCATTAACATTATTTATCCCAAGAGTTTTTCTACAACTGGGAATAAATCTAATTGTAATTCTGCAGTTTTCCTCGCTGCCTCGTCATAAAATAATTTATTTATAATTTAAATGAACCCGACCTCTTAAACGCGAATTAAAAAATGTGAATTAGAAAGTACTTTCCCTTTGGCTTGAAATGGCTACGGTCAATGTCGACGGGGGAATGGTAGCCATTAAAAATACCGCGGTCACTGTAATATTCACGTATAAATCGATAATGGTATGCAGTTGAAGGCATACATTAAATTCATTGTCTACATTGAACAGAAATGACGGCCTCGTTTTAGATAAAATCACCGGCATGCCTTCTAAATACCCGACTGCGGAGTCCAAAAGGAGGGTAATGTTTTGTTGAGTTTAAAATTTCTTATAAAACTTGTCCTTGATGACAGCGATGCATCTGTAATAGACAGAAACTGAAAATGTCTGAAACAGAATAGAGAATACATTATATTTAGCTTTCTAGTGGCGGTGGCCATTCATTTTACGGATAATAAATATGAACTTCCATAACTATAAATCTATCAATATAAATAAAAAATAATTGCCGAATATATGAAAAATCATCTCGTCAGAAGGGCTCGACAGATTTGGATGTTATAACCGACTTCAAAAAAAGGAGGCGGTTCTTAATTCGGCTGTATTTTTTTTTAATGTGTTATCTCGGAACTTTTTCTAGGTGAACCGATTTTGATATGTTTTTCTTATTTGAAATTTGGTGCTTCTCTTGTGGTCCCATATAAATTTGATCAAGGTCTGACTAGTAGTTTTTGAGTTATCCTTAATACTGCATATTTTTTCCACTTAGTTTATATTGATGATGTGTTTGTGTTAATAATTTCCTGTCAGTGTTATTTACATACCAAGTAGTGGTATACGAATTAGTGTGGGGTAGGTAGCGCAACTAAAAAGTGAAAAATAAAAAAAAAATACAAAAAAAAAACAAATGACTTCCAAAAAAACCCACTAAAACACGTGAAAAATAACTTTAATTTCGGAAGTCGGTGGCCAAAGTATGAAAATATAAAACTAAAGACACCGACTTCCGAAATTAAAGTTATTTTTCACGTCTTTTAGTGTATTTTGTTGGAAGTCGGTTGTTTTTTTTTGTAAAAAAGTTTTTATTTGTAATAAAGTTCTTTTTTTGTTGTATTCGTTATTGTCAAGACAAGGTTTATATGAAAGAATTTTTTACGAAAATTCACCGGGAAAGTCGGTTTAGATAGTATTTTTTTGTATGAAATTCACCCGGGCGAAGCCAGGCACGAACAGCTAGAAGTAGAGATAATAGATTAGAAAAATATTTATTTGCTTAAAAACATAGTCTAGAAAGACAAAATACAAAAAAAATATAATACGACCATACATACGAGTATTTTTGCTTAACAGTCATAAGGCGTACAAATTTTCACAAGCATATTTAACATTTATTTCAAAGAAGTCTATGACACTATAAAAACTATGAGTACACAATTATTCATGCAATTTATTTTTGAATAATCTTATATTTAATGTCTTGAGATTATTTATTTATTTAAACTTCTCGCACACAATAGCATACAAAGGCGGACTTAATGATGAGATTACTCGGTATCTAATTATATATACGTACACACATAGATATACAACTTTTATTATATTTAGCTAGTCTCGGAAGGACATCCAGTACGAGCCTGTGGGCGTTACGATGATATAAATCATCTGCAGTACTAAATAATTCCTTATGCTTTCTCACAAACATATATGTTTCGTATATATAGCGGCAACAGACCAAGCTTTTTAAATATCGGCCTACATGATTCGTCAGGTCGAAGCCCGTATATCACTCTGATGCATTTTTTCTGTGCGATAAATGCTCTATTTTGTTCTGTGCTATTACCCCACATTATCAACCATAGCGGAGCACCGATTCAACGTATGCATGGTAGGAGGTTATTGCCGAATTAACGTTTGTTATATTTCTGACTTTTTTAAGTGCATATGTGCTTTCCAGTTTATGTCTTGATCTAAAGTTACGCCTATAAATTTAGTTTGCGTTACTTCAGCAATTTTATGTATATTCATTTTAACATTATATTTAGCATTATTTGATTTATTAAATTGTTTAGACACAGATTTTTTTGGATTTATTGATAAATTATTTTCATTTAGATATTCAATTAGACGTTCAATAGTGTTATTAATATTAGTCTCATGATCGTCAATTGTGTTATTTTTCTTACCAATTGTACAATAATAGAGATATCATCAGCAAATAATATACATTTATGGTTGTTTATATTAATTATTGAATTTATGTACAAAAGGAATAAAATTGGGCCTAACACACTTCCTTGTGGGACTCCATATCCGTTCTACTTGAGTTTGGATGAGTTATTTATTTATATCATGTCGTTATTTCTCTCCGCTTTTGTAACGGTAACCCGCTGTCGTTTGTTATTTGGGTACGTCGATATCCACTGAAGCACTATGCCATTAATTCCAATTGTCTCCAGTTTTTGTAGTAATAGGTCATGAGACACTAGGTCAAAGGCTTTAGATAAATCGAAAACCAAACTTGTAGTAAGACGGTTTTGATTAATATTCGTCAATATATTTTTTATAAGAGTGAAGATAACTAGTGTTGTGGGTTTGTTTTATTGGAACCCGAATTGTTCTTTCTTCACTATTTTAAATTTATTACAAAATTCAATCAATTCTTTGTACATGCACTTTTCAAATATTTTCGACAAAATAGTTATTAATGTTATTGGGTGATAATTATCAACAACAATTTTTCTCCTTTTTTTAAAAGTGGTTTTACAATAGTTACTTTTAATGCTTAAATGTGTTATAATTGCGCTTAGCTCAATAGATAAAACAAAGTATAGGCTTACGGTTGCCAATTATAAGGATCAGCAATGAATATAATAATATCTGTCATAATTATGCCAGAATTAGACATTCAACGACAATCTATGGTGATTTAGAAAAAAAAACTACCTAAACTAACGTAATTTTTTTCTAATAATCGACGCCATGTGGTTTTTAATTGTTTTTATTTTTGTTGTTTGTTATCCATCTTAAATACGCTAGTCTGGTCTAGTTTTAGTTTAATATACTAATAAAATTTCAAGGCAGTAATATACATTGTGTGTGTGTCATGGGCATAAGTCTTTTAGTTATTAAGATTGTTTCTAGCAGAAGTGTAATGTATGTGAAGTGGCTGTTGTTACGAATTATTAATTTTATAGTCAAGATGTGAAATCTTGTCTATAAAATTCACAAACTATAAGTAGGGGCTCGTGGCTAGATAATAACAGCCGCACGGACCGATCAAAGATTAAGCTACGCTTGCCGCGGTCAATTTGTGGATGAGTGACATATTGAGACCCCTCCGTGCCTCAAAAGCGTGCTAAGCCGTTCGTCCCAGCTGTAATTCGTGAATCTTTGACAGTCTTTGCGTGTAGTCAGAAGCTCAGAAGTCTGACAACCAGTCTTACCAAGGGGTGTCGTGTTACCGTGTGAGTTATTTTTATGGTGTACATAATAAAGAGTATTTTATCCAATTCTACCCTTTAACTGGGTTGTTGAGGTCAGATAAGCAGTCGCTCTATGTAAAATAGGTACTGGTATTCAGCTAGATCCGGTTAGACTGGAAGCCGACTCCAACATTATTGGAAAAACCTAGGCAGATTGATTTATGTACTGAGTTTGACACACTATTGTCAGAATGTGTTTTTGAAGCAGCACTGCTGCAATACACGAAGGAATAATAATTTTGAAAAAATACAGTGCTTCGAACGTGCGACCTTGTAACTGCCGAGGCACCTGTATCCGGGGGTGTAGCTATAACCTCTTTTTTTTAACCATCCTCTTGAAAACCTAATTTGCTTCTGGCATAATTTTACTGGGCCACTGCCCCAATCTAACCTAACCTAATTACACCCACTTAAATCGTTACACAGGTTTTAAGTAGTAAGAGTTTGCAATATTTTTATTTTTTAGAATTCTCGTATTACTTCATGGTGTTCTAATTTTGGTTTTGTTTTCTGAGTAGATAGAAAATAACGTTGAAGAGCCTTTGAAATACCTAAAAGACTGTTTGCATTTATTAGATAATCGCCGTATTGCTTGGTTTGGGAATCACGGCCAAAACTTCAACAAAACCGAATAGCAACACAAATAAGTAGAACATAAACTGCATACTATTCCAGATATTACCAACAAGTTACCCGACAATATTAAAGCCGTGTTCACAGGCCTCATAGTCCCGCTAACTTTACCTTTTGATACGAGTCAGCTTTAGCACTAATTATTTTCTACAGCTACAGCATTTAATCTAACTTGAGATGAGTTTATATTTGAGAGGCCATCAAATTGCCTCAAGCAGTTCAACGGACAGTGTCCGATGCGCGCAAAATCTTCGAGCAGTTTTCTGCATGAACTAAATCTTGAATGAAATAGAGTTGAAAATAGCGTGCAAAAGATTATTTTCTGTAGTTTGTGTTACGTTGTACTACTTTCAACTTTATTTCATTTTTTATTTAGTTCATTATCAATTAAATCTGGTCATGCATTTACATTTTTATCCTCAGTATGTGCTGACCCTATAATGTAGCAATAATTACTAGTAGCAACAATTATTATTACTTTGATGAGTATGTTATTAGGCTTTCGACTAATTGAGTGGTTCTGTGGCACAAAGGCTATGATTTACTTTTAGATTAGTTCAGATGTTACGTGGTTAGATTACGCGTTTACCACTACATTGTAACAATCTGCATAATCATCATCATCATCATCATTATTCGCCTGCTATATCTTTTTCTTCCTGTTGTTGGGGCTAGTTGTTGGGGGTCGAGTTGTCGGGGTCGACTTGTCGTGGCCGAGTTATCGGGGTTGAGTAGTCGGGGTCGATTTGTTGGGGTTGAGTTGTCTGGATCGAATTGTCCGAGTCGAGTCAAGCTAAATCAAAATGAATAAGTAACAAAATTAGTATTTCATTAGAAATACAAATTTTGTTACTTATTAATTTTGTTTCACACACAGTTTTTATTTTATTATTAAATAAAATAAAAACTGTGTGTGTAACACAAAACGGCGAGAACAGGAACTCATTCTGATCTCGCTGTTTTATGTTTCCAGTCTCTAAAAAATGATAATTTAACTATTTCAGATAAGTTAAAAGTTCCTGAGACTCTAGACAATTTCTTTACCGACATCCCAGTAGAAGTTACGAAATATCTCTCCACATCGTCTATATTAGCTTAATCTCTGCTCAAAGAAAACTTCACTAAGGACATTCCAAGTTTTGAATTCAAGCCTATTTCTATTGCCACAGTTAAAAAAGCATTTAAAAGTCGTAACATAAAAAACACTGAAGACTTAATTTGACTGTTTTAGACCACAATACATTGATCTGTTAATTACACAGCTACGGAATTCGTGTTCAAGCCACTGATCTTGTTCTTTCCTATCTATCAAACAGGCAGCAAAAAGTAAACATTAACGGGGTGACATCCTCGTGGTCTCTAGTTAAAATGGGCGTGCCTCAAGGTTTAATTCTTGGCCCTTTGCTATTTAAAGTTTATACTAATGACTTTCCTTACATGATGGCTAACTTATCGGATATAATTTTATTCGCTTACACTTCTCTAATTTTTAAAACAGATAGAAAAAGTACGAATGTCTTACATGTCAACGATAGTCTGGCTGTTCTTTCGAAATCGTTCGCAGCTAGTAATATTTTACTTAATGTGATCAAAACTAAATGTCTTAAGTTCTCATTACCAAATGTACCTCAACTGGGTTTAAATTTAAAACTCGATGGCAAAGAAATAAGATGATATTACGGAAACTAAATTTCTAGGAATTTCTTTATATTCGAAATTGCAATGGGGCGCCCACATTAGACCTCTTTCAGGTAAATTAGGTTCAGCTGAATATGCAGTAAGAAAAATAAGGCAGTTGACAGATAAAGTCACAGCTAGGTTAGTATACTTTGCTTATTTCCATAGTATTATGTCTTATGGCGTTCTGTTGTGGGGATCGGCAGCTGACGTAGATTCAATTTTCATTTTATAAAAGAGCGCAATTCGCGCGATCTCAATTTCCGAAAAAAAATAGGACCCATTCGATCGATGCGATCGAATGGGTCCTCGCCTCGCGGGTCCTCGCGGCGACCCTCTTTGAAATAAATTCAAAGAAATTAATATACTAACTCTGCCTTCTCTTTATATCTTAGAAAGTATTATGTATGTTCGCAAAAACTTTTTGGACATTTCAAAATAAGAAGCGATTTCCATAACATAAATAAACGTAGTAAAAATGAAATTGTGATACACACATTTAGAATAACTACAACTAGCAAGTAATTTCTTATAAACAGTTTTTATAACAAGTTACCAAAGTTGGTTACAGGAACTTAGCGATGGAAACTTCTCAACCCACATCAAACGTGTCCTTATCAAAAAAGCATATTATAAGAATAAAGACTACGTTGAAGACAAGGAAGTTTGGCAATAATTCCTTCTACACATGTGGCTTTCCTGGTACCTCATTATCGGCATAACTATGTAAATGTCTAATGGCTATGTTTATTTTATTTTTTACATACTTCTTTGACATTATCTTCTTATTATTATAATGTATGTAAGAACTCCTAAATAAGATAAGGCCGTTTACATATTTATTTAACTAGTGGCTCTGTGAGCTGTACACCTCGCGAGTCCTTACACCTTAAAACAATATCCTTAAAAGAAAAAGCGCGCGCAAAGTACGCGGAATGACTGAAATATGTTTTTTTACGTTTTCAAACCTATAATTTTGAAAAAAATTCGAAATATTGAATCGACTAAAAAATCTATAGGTATTTATCGAACCTGATCACAAAATTTCACGAGAATCGGTTGAGGAATGATACCTGTAGATGAGAAAAACAATCCGGACATACGAAAGCATTTTTGCCCAAGCTGAAACGGAGATGCTTCGTTCGCGTTTCGCTCTCGCTCGGTCAATTACGCATTCTAAAGTTAACTTTTACGTAGTCTGGAACGGTTACGCTCTAAGGCAGCTGTCAAAAGCGAATAACCTAGTGGACAGGGTATAACTTTAGATTAACTTGAGAAACTAAGAGTCACAGGAAATGGTTTTGTAACCAAATAAACATCTTTTTAATGGAGGAAATACATCTTGAAGCAATACTGATACAGGTTTTGCTTACAAATATTACTAAATGATTATTATGAATAGCATAATGACCGAGTTATGTTGTTGCGCCGAAATAATTATATACAGGATCAAATATATGATTCTACATTTCCTAGATATATGATAGTTAAGCGACTCGATACACTAACCGAAAAACACCAAATACCTATCTAGACACGCGGTAGCGTGCCAAGCCAAGTTCAAAGATGCCTTTAACTCTGCCGGCCAACTCTATTGCATTACTTATGACGGGGTATTCAGGTTAAATTCAGTCTGGTGAGTCATATTAGGGTACACGCTAAAGAATAACAATTTCAAAGGGTCGCCGTAATCGAAATGGATAAGGAAGGTAGTGTAATATCCCCCTTAGCAACAGAAAAATTCATAAGATAAAACTTTAATTTATAAAAATATGAAACACTAGCTGCGCCCCGCGGTTTTGCCCGCATAACTGTCGTTCCCGTAAAAATATCGGGATTAAAAGTATCCTATGTCCTAATCCAGATCATGGTCTACCCATGTGCCAAAATGTAATCTAAATCCGTTCATCTGTTTTAGCGTTAAAGCGTAACAAACAAAAATGCAAAATATTTAAGCTTTTCACTTTATAATATTAGTGTTGATTTATACATGTCTCAAATGAAATACTCTGTATAAAAATATTTCTATTATTAAATTATGATGAAGCTTCACGTTAATCTATGAATATATTTTATGAAGGTGCCAATCAAATAATACGAGTACGAGTACGAGTACTTGGGTAGTTTCGAGATTAGTTGTTTTCTCGACAAACCCTAACATGTCACTTAAGTTTTAATCTCGAATTTTGGCAATTCAACACGACATAATCTCCTATTGCTCGGTCATTTCGTCGTCCTTGATTTCGACAATGAGAAGAGTTGACGAATTACAACATGAAAAAAAATTGGCAGTTTAATTTTATTTTACAATATATTAATAATGAAAATACTTCGTTTTAAACTACTATTTATTTTGGAACCATGTTCTTTTCGGAGGACGCGAGCTATTGCGGAGGGGAGCACTATTACGTAGATGAGCATCACTTTCAGTTATAACTAGTCACTTTGCCAATTACGTTGATTAACGAAATCTAGGGAGTTATGACTGTTTGGCATTAACAAACCCTCGCAACATAATTACTGAAATCGCCAGTTCGTTTTCCAAGGGTAGGTGGTGATTAACAACGTTTAGTGTTTTATGGTTATAATAGCGAACTCAACTGCAGCTGTATATTTATCTCAACGCCAGTCCTTTTGGTAAGTGTGCTGATTAAAAATTAACAACATTTGGAATATCATAAGTTTTATGGTGATTTTTACAATATCAACCTTTGCTTTATCAAATTGTGATCGTCGGCCCTTTTGTCATTTGGGTGATTATCTAGTGAGTATATTATGTGCCACTAATTTTCATTTCCATCATTTTGTATTTTAATTTCGATAAGCCAAAGAAAAACATTTAATTTTAATCAAAAAAGTCGTTTACACTAAGAACTAAAGATAAATTAAAAGAGGTGGACGGAAAATCAATAAAGTACATACTAATCCCATACGTAAAATCGAATGAATGAAACAGAACCTCAAGCCAATGTTCCTATATTAAAAATGGTTTGTTTTCATCGGTATCTCGTCGCGAGCTAGAGAAGTGCCAAAGTGCCTTATTCGAGTTACTCGAGCTTAACGGTCATATTCGGCATTAGGATGACGTCAAAATCGTAGACAAATCAAGAAAAAGAGCGCGAGCTTCCTCGCGCTTGTCATGTTCGGGCTAACATGACATGCGCGGATTTGTGCTAAGGTGTATGGTGGAGTAAGTAATGTTGACAGTAAAATGTTTTGAATTTCGAATTGCGTTGTATTTGTTTCATTTATGTCTCCGACTATAGTTTGGAAAAGGTGATGATGGCTGTACAGCATACATTGTTGGCACTGTAGTAGGCCCATAAAAAATACTATTAGGTAATTATTATAGTGAAAATGTAATAAGTAAGTTAATATTGCAGAAGCGGCCGTGTTAAGCACGTAATCAGCAAAGTCAATTGTTTCTCTGGTTATTAGTTAACTACCCTCACTGTTATTTATTATAGTATGCAGTAACACTCATACAATAAAGACTCTTGCCCGCTAACGCTTTATTCTAGAAACGGTGCTCTCCTTCAAAGTAATCTGAACAAAGTGTTTTTATTTGTAGCTAACTGCGTCCTGCAGTTTCAACCGCATAAGTCTCGATCTCGTGGGAATATCGGGATAAATCCGTTCAGCCGTTTTAGCGTAAAAGTGTAACAAACAAACATACGAAAAATCCATCTACGTTATTTAAAACTTCTAAATAGGCACTTTTTGAAGCTAAGTTTTAGGGCTTTTGGCCTGTATGTACAGACATCTATGTAGTAACTAGGGATGAAGGTATTTAAAATAAATAAATAATGAAATTAAATGAAAATGTCTATTTAGGTGGATTAAAAAAATGTTTTCGTAGGTGTACATCAACGAAGTACTCTCTGCTTTTGCATTAATAAAGACTTTTCGCAATTTCTGCTTATGCTGGATTTTTTACCCTAGAATAATCCTGACACTAAAATGTGATAAAAATAAAAGCTTTCAAAGGTTTTTATTGCGTAAAATAAACCATTGGTATTCTGTATTTCCGCCGTTTAGGCGTATAATACAATTGCAGTGATTCGATACTCAAGTTCATCCAAATAACGTTGCGGAATGGCCGCTCACGTTTATTGTAACAGGCGAAAAAGATTTTCTGGAGTATATATGGCATCCATATTTGGCAGAGCTCTTCTTTGAAGCATATCCCATGCATCCTCAATGGGATTCAAGCCTGCAGATTGAGCAGGCCATTATAGGACGTTGATATTAGATGCAGCAAGTGTGTTTGCAACGACTCTGGCAGTGTTGGTCGTGCACTATCATGCATAAGCCGAAATGAAGCACCAAATTGGGTCCGCTAAGGAATGACAACATCTGATACAATCATTTCAGCGTAAATCTGTGCATTGAAATTCCCTGTGATTCCAATCAGTTCGGTTCTTCTGCCGATCCCAATACCCGCCCATATCATGATTGGTCCACCACTGTATGCATGGACTTCTTGGCATGATTTTAAACTTTCTTGGCGTCCAGGGGTCCTTCAATACCATGTACGTCTAGTAGATCTGGCCTCAAATACTAAAGCGAGATCAGTCAGAAAAACACACACTCTTCTGCCCAATTTCTGAATTCAAGAGCCCATTGTAAACGGGCTCTGCGATTGGTAGTACACGTTGCAGCCTTCGGGAACGGAGATTAAGTTCATGCAAGCGATTTCTTATGGCCTGATCGCTTATTGACGTCTCTGAACTGCTATGAAGCCTCGTAACGAAGTAATTTCTATGTAACGATCTTGTCTGCGAGTGCTGATGCGAGCTCGTCCTCCATGTTGCTCTGCCACGCTGCCAGTGATACGGTAACGTGCTCAAAGGCGACTTATAACACCCTGCCCAGAGCATTTGCCACAGCGCGTTGCCAAGAACCAGCTTCCAACATTCCCACGGACCTGATAATCTGGTCTCGGTTCAAATGACGTCTTCTCTCCATAATAACGTTCTTTTGTATTGATTCCACCCAGAAGTATGGAGGAAATTTTACTGATTTGGCCTAAACTCGTTGCAGGATTATATAGGAATACGATTTGTCAGAAGATTTTCATCTTTTAACCGAAATGAAGAAACTATTCCTTTTTCAAATGACGAAATTTACTAAAAAAGTATCCATAGGACTTAAAAAAATATACATTTAAAACACTTGATTTTTAGTAACTAATAAAAACATGTTTGATCCCTAGACATTTTTGATTTATATATTTAAGTATTGTCTTAAAAGAAGATTATGTTTTGTTTTATTTATTTATGAAGATGTATTATTTTCATATTGTTTCTATTTTTTTTTTACTTTAGGTAGTTAGTTTTTAATTTGTGGAAGTTTGTAAATGGCACCTGTAGGTAGGCTAGGTGAATGTCGCATTTTAGGTATGAAGCTACAAGTAAAGTACGCGGCGGGCTCGACTTGTCGGGCCAATTCAGTAGGCTGTCGCGCGCCGGCCGGGTCGCACGTTAGTTCAATACTCAATCACGCGTCGCGTCGCGTCGTCCCTTTGTCGTTTAAGATATTAACTAAAATGAACACAAAAGCATATTGCATAGCATTCGACTGCTTAAATAATAACAACATCCCTTGCAGAGAGGCTTCTATGAGCTCTGAAAACTTTCAGAAGCGAAGACTTACAGTTGCGACTCTGTACGTAAAAAATATATATTTTTAAATTAGTTCCAGTCTATTTGGAGTTAGAATTTATTTATATTTAGTTAGAGTTTTCGTTCCACTTTGTGTATTTGAAATGTCTGTAGTCTAAACTCTCTGAGTGCACGAGACCAGTTAGCAGTCTGTGGGCAACAAATCGCGACGAGATCGCAACTTTTAAACTTTTTATTTACCCATTAGTTGAAACTGAATTGAATGTTTTTATATACAGTATAAAATTGTTTAATGGATGGTATTTTTAACTTGCGAAGCTGGTAATCCCAGGATTCTAAAAAGTCAAGATTAAAATGTTTAATACGGAATCTTATATGATTATCAATAAGTCAGACTATAAATAAAACATTACTTAGGTAGTAATGAACATACGGGTATGTATGTTTGTGTAATAAGCATAATACGTTATCATACTAGTAAGGGTCAGTGCAGATAGTACAGCAAGATGTCAGATCAGTTTTCATTGATTAATTTTATTGATAATGAACATACAACTGGAATCAATAGAGTTCAAAATAGCGTGCAAGATATACTTCTTTGCGGCATGCGCACGCTTATGTTCCTCGTAGTCACGCGGGCTATCGCGAACGTGTTAGAGCATGCTCGAGCGTGTGCGTGTAAACGCGTGCTAACAGTCGCCACCGTAGCACTTGACTAAATACCCCACAGAGACAAAATTTGTAAAGAAAACTTGTGTTTAATCGAGTATTCTGGTGACGATAACAACCGTGACTGCTCGACAGCGAGCGCGCATCCTCAAACATCCGCTGTGCTTCCACTGAGTTTTCGCGGCGGATATTGCGCTGTTGCCGCTCTGTCTACACTGACCCTAATTCTAATGCCACATGTCGTGCCAATCAATGGACTTGTCACATTCGTGGATGAACGTAATGATTCTCTGTATTTGATAGCCGTAGAGGATTAAAAGCAATGAGGATTCTGTCCAATTTAGATTAAGTTATAATAAGACTAGCCCAGTGAATTCAGTGTCCGAACTCTAGTCTTTGTTTCCTCGATCGGAGGACTTAAGTAGAGCTGGTCAAGCAAGTTTCAATAGTTATCTTGTCCTTCTCAGGGTCTGCTATCCGCGTTTTATTTAAACTTCGGACAGAGAAAATTTATTGCGTTTTATAGGTAGTTGAATGTGTTTATTTACTGCAGATAACTGTGTGACCGCATTCAGGTAGAATACAGTCAGGCGGATCGACCAACACTAAAGCTGATATCAAAACCTTAATACGAGTGACTGTTAAATTTTTGTTTCACTCAACGTTCTCTCAACTCAATAGAATAGCTTTATTTAGCATAAGACATCGTACTGTGGGAGAGGTACATCAATGAAACACTTGTACTGATCCTTAACATTTATCTTACACAAAAACTATACAGTGTGTTAGGGACATCCATGCGCAAACTGTAACCATGAACTCAGCACATGATTCTTGATCCCCTATTTTTTTTTTAAGAACCGATGAAAATTTTTAACGCAGTTAGGTCCAGAATCAAGTACTGAATCCATGGTGACAGGTTGTACGTCGATCCTTGCCACCCTGTATATCTATCTTAAGAGGCTTACAAGAGCTAAAGCGCGGTCACTGTCGGATTGCATAGAAAAGAAAGAGTCCCGCGATGACACAACGCTGGTAATTTATTGCAAAATATGAAGCAATTATGGATTTACAAAAAAACTATTCATTGGACTAAAAAATTAAAACACTATTACGTTAGTATGTTACTTGTAGAATAATCTGACAAAAAATCTGAATGTTTGCATGTATATTAGTATGGCTTTTAATCGATAAAATAATTTTTAGAGGTATGTTCGTGATTTTTTTCTATCATATCAAGTTAATTGTATTAAGTTTTCAACACACTATCTAACTAGCACATATCCAGAAAAATATCATATATTTTTCTGATTTTGGTTACTGCAGTGGATCATGTATTTCTAGGCATTATAAATTTGCGTTTAGGTCATGTAGTCCCCTTAAACAATTAACGCCTTTATTTATAAACGTTGCTTTTAAAGTTAAGTAATCATTAGCGACTGTTTAACCATACATTTTTGACGTTTAAACGTCTTTTAATCATCGTTGATTTATTTATAAATAAACCCCTATATCTATACACATAAATAAACATAACATATACATTATACACTTAGATCTACAAATCATATTTACAATTATATAATTTTATTATTGTATAAATTCATCAAAGGCGTAGAGATTAACTACGCTAACATGGCCCGCCCCTCCAAAATTCAAAACGTTTGAAAGTGTTTGTGAAAGTATTTACAAAGCGCCACCAAGACTCACAATGCATGCGTGCGTATGAGACGGCCGTAAAACAAAACAAATCCACTAATTTGTTGCTCGACTAGTGTCGTCATTAATCGCTCATTATTATTAGTATGGTGCAGCACTGACGTACTCTATGAAAATGACACGTGCGTTGTCTTGCGCGGTCGGCAGGTTATGATTAGTTGACCAACGAATCTGGTAATAAGTAAGATATTACGAGTACTGATTGCACAAAAACTATGAATACAATCAACATGCAAAATAGTATAAGTAATTATACTATTTTGCATGTTGAATGTTTTCAATAAAATGCAACCTTTATTTATAATGTAAGTATTTGTAACACATTTATTTTTAGTTACTAAAACATCAAAATCATTTACAAAAATACATACCTGATCATAATCATTATAAAAATGTTTATAGGTATGATAAGATCCAGGTGATAACATTATTAATAATACTCTCATTAATCACTTGGCCCATAACATTTATATAAAATTAAAAGTCTTAATTAATGATCACTATTGGCACTAGAACTAAAATTTTGTTCATCGCTGTCATAGAAGCTTGATATGTCACTTTCAGAATCTGATTCTCCTACATGAATAATAAATTCTTGCTCGTCGTCGTAGTTTTCCCAGTATTTGGATTCCGTCTCCTCCACATTTCTGCAAGTGTTGGTCTACATCGTGCAATCGATCATGTCTAGACGTTCATTTAGTAATTTCATGATAGATGTGTAGTTTTGGTCTACATTTTTGTTTGCGACATAGTTTTTTAACACTCCCCAAATTTTCTCAATCGGGTTTAAGTCGGGATGATATGGAGGAAGTCTTAAAATATCGCAATTAAAATTTTTTGCTTCGCCATCAACGGCGTAATTTCTAGAATTATCTTTATTTTTTAAAATGATATCATAGAGTTTGATTTTCTTCATGTCTTCCTCGAAGTGGATGTGTTTATTCACGATGTGAGGTGGTATGAGGTGGGAACTTTTTCTGTAAATGTGTTATGGTAGGACGCGTTATCCATAACAATTACGGACTTTTCTGGTATGTTAGGTAGTAGTTGTGATATGAACCACTTCTTGTAATTGACACGGTTCGTGTTGTCGTGGTAGTCGCCTGTCTTCGAACTGGCCTTGTAAATTAAATAACCATTGGGGACAAAACCATTTCTCCCACCAGCGTGCACAATTATGATGCGTAACCCTTTAGATTTTTTTTTCTTTGCTACAGTTCCTTGTTTAGTTCCCCATGACTTATTTTGTACATGTGTGGTATGAATGTAGCTTTCATCAGTATAAACAATATTCCTCCCTTCTTCTCTATATTTCTTCAATTGTTTTAAATACTTATAGCGGAGGAACTGTACGTCATGTTTTTCAACAAGCGCTTGTCGATTGTCTTCAGTAGTTTTCCATTCATATCCTAAATCAAGAAGTATACGCCGTAATGTCTCCAAACATCCGTCAAAATTTATCTTTTCAGTAAGCACCCTTTTCAGAGCTTTTAATGTTGGATATTGTTTATACTCTTTATGAAAGTTAGTGACAGTACGCCTTATTACTCCCTTGTCAAATTCATCGATGTCACGCTTTAAACGTTTGCGAGGATTTTTGTTTTTACGCGGTGAACTCGTTTGTGTGCCAGTTGCATCACATTTTGCTTTTTCTTTGAGAATTCTTGTTATAGTCCTTTCACTAACCCCCACAGCTCTTGAAGTTCTCCATCTAGCATCTGTTAAGCGCTCTACTCCATTTTCGGCCTCATACTTCATTTGTTTGTATACTGTAGCTATCACTTCTCTTGCCTAAAATCTATAGAAAAGATTTTACACTAATAGCCATAAAAGTCAATCAAAACGTAAACTTACTTCACAAACAAACAAAATTACCTGACTCCGCGTATTTTTTTTTCTTGAATTTTCCATGACTAATTATTTTGCAATCAGTACTTTCGTGTCACTGAGTGACGTAGTAACAATAACTTGACTGTCTCAGACCGCTGCCGGCCTGCTACTGAAGACGAATACTTACAACTACATACAAACTCTTTCGTAAGGATGTGGCTACACACATTGAAACAGTAATTTGGAGGGGCGCGCCATGTTATCGTAGTTTATCTCTACACAAAGATACCGTACTTTGGAAGCACGCCGTGTTTACGTCACGCGGTGACGTAGTTTTGCGCATGAGTGGGTTCCTGCTACTCAGCGTGCGTTCATCTACTTTGGCTGACCTTTAGTCAAATCTCACTGTCGTCGCGACGCGAAGCCCACGCAAGTCTTTGCTATTTCAATTGCTATTTTATGCAATTATTTCAGTAATTAATTAAAATTATTTTTTATTCTTGATTCAATTTGTGTTGAGAAGCTTCACTTTAAGTAAAAGATACCGAATAAAAGACAAAAAAACCGACCAAATGCGTGTCAGACCACGCAACACGCAGGATTCCGTAGTTGGGATGAATTTATGCCAAAAGCAAACATGTAGTTGAAAAACTTGTTTTCCCGATACAACGATATACGTCACGGTCAATTCTCCAACTGCAAATGTAAGTTTGTAATCCCCAAAAAAATAAAGTGGTAAAGAGAGTTGTAGGTCGTTGGTTTGAATCCAGACAGGCGCTTTACTTTGTGTAAATTATTTCATCACCACTGCTCTCAAAACGGTGAAGGAAAACATCGTGAGGAAACTGGCAACCAAAAATTCGACCACATGTGACATCCGCCAACCTGCACTGGGCCCGCGTGGTGGATTACATACAGCCCACTCCCTCTCACTGAGAGGAGGCCTTTTTATTCCAGCAGTGGGAACATTATAGGTTGATTATGCATAAACTCATGTGATAAAACTACAAATTAACGAATTTTGGACTTTTACCTATACTTGTGCTGTGAGAGCTTGCTTCTTAGCAAATTTCACGATTGTAGGTTAACGGGAAGTACGCTATATTGTGTACGGTTTTGATTTATTTGCGAGTATCAAAATATGTCGCATAAATGGCCGTATATTTTTATTGAGTTGACTTAGACACTTGATTTTTATAGAGCTGCAAGGGATCGTAGACCTTCGTACCAGATATTAATTTCAACTTGATACCTCCACGCGTTCATGAGAAAAAGGGTCTTGACAGACTGACGGATGGACGGATAGACGGACTACGAAGTGATCCTATTCCGATTTTACCTTTTGAGGTACGGAACCTTAAAAAATTACAAACGTGAAAGTTTCTGATACTTGCTTAAAAAGAACTATGAAAGAAGGACTGCAATGCTGAGCCAGATTCTAACGAGCGATGACCAGACAAAAATTGCCCTTAAGGTGACGAACATATTATTTTTGGATGTGAACACAGTTAATTTGGATTAACTGTGTTCACTGCATTAAAATTCGTATCTCAAACGTATAATATAATTGGAAGAGTTTAATTAAAAGTACTTACCTAAATTCGTTCCTTTTCCATAAACATTCAAAATGTAATATAATTATTATATATGATCCATTCGTTAACGCTAAACCTACGTAAAATAAATTTGCTAGTGGATTTTGTATTATTATGAGTTACATTATATTAATGCAATATTGAAATCATCCGCTATTAATTAGTTCAACATAATGCGGCACCCATTTGGATTAAACAAACATTTATAAAATATACATACGATTACTACTATAAATTCATAATGCAAATTAAATTAAAATGATTTAATTACTACCGATATAACTAATATAGCGGCATCGCTATTACATCAGCGAAGAAAACAAACAAACAGTAAACAAACTGTAGAAATCTAATCTGTCCCAACAGAATGCGGGCGAATCACCAAAAACCCACCGCAATCGAGTCGGTACATGGTTTAAAATGATCAACTAACCTTCAACAAAATTAAAAGGCTTTTCACTAGGAAAATTCCCTAGAAGCGACGTTCAAGATCGACTGAGTAAAGCTACCGTTTCCTACGACAGTCGTGGCCGCTACATAAAGGCCGCAGTGACGGTTGTCATAAAAATGATGGCAGCAGGGTTTGAGTTTACGGTGTCAAAAAACGCTCTCTAGGGAAACAAACTAACTTTCTTTCAGTGACATCATGCGACGGTAAATAGCGGACGCTATGTGGTGGCCGCCGCAGTCTTATGAAACCATAGTGTAATGTAGTGATATGCATTACCGACATAAATGTTTTCCTCAGTAACATAATTCCGCTCACTTGCGACACCTCAAACAAATGGCTAGTGAGTAACATCTGTTATTCTGTTAAGTTTTACGAGAATCTATATATATAAAAATTAATCCCTATTTCCCTTAGTCACGCCATCACACGTGAACGGCTGGACCGATTTCACTATTTTTTTTTTTGCTTTGTTCGTTATTGTCAGGAGAAGGATCTTATGAAATAAAAAAAATAAGGAAGTTGATCGGAACGTTACAAAATTTAAGAAAACTTAACGCCAATATTAATTTTACATAACTGTCAGTTGTTTGAAATAACTGTCAGCGGTTGACAGAAGGCGCGCTGCAAATATCGTTTAACACAGATGGATCGGTTGATAAATGAGTCGATAGTTTTAGTTTTAGTCAATAGTCAAAACTAAAACTAAACGACATATGATTAAGACAGGACAACGTTTGTCGGGTCAGCTTGTAAATAATAATTTTAGGTCCGGTCCCGTACAGCGCGCGAGGACCGCTACGTCGCTACGAGCGCGTAGTTAAGAGCTACGGCGTAGCACAGGATTTCCCCACGGGAAGCCTTATATATGCACATATCCCCAAGTGAATGTTTCGTGTTGTTACTATATGGAGGTTTAAGTTCATAAGAGTTAGTGCTGTACTAACTCGAATGGAAAATTCAGGACCTGTGTTACTGTGTGTAGTATTTTAGCAAAACACCGGTTGGACTAACTAATATATTTGTCATAAGACAATTTGTGCCAGCTAGCCGCTTACACATATTATTCACCCAGGTTTAAAATAGTTAACGGTAACGGTACGGTACGTAATAGTGGTTTGGTTTTGGTAGTGGTGGTGGTGTATTTTAGTTTATTTCTTATTTTTGTTTATTTTTAGTTTTCGTATGCTGCACTGATTTTGACGTCATCGCGTCAACGCCGGCTATCGCTGAAAACCAGCGCTGGGGCTCTGTCTCACATAGGGTCGTAGCATTATGCTGAGCGATTGCCGTTTTGCGTGGATGTGACGCATATTTTCCCCCAACTCGTTTTATTTTTTTGTATTTGTGTGTTTTATCTTTGCGTCATGTTTACCGCAAATATACGTACTTTCTTTCTTTTCTTATCTTTCTTTCTTTAAACATTGGTACAGACATTACATATCTTTTGCAAGCTCAATCCTAAATCTAGAATTAAAAGTCACATAGTTATTAGCGATTAAAATCTTACATGTTTTGTGAGTCAGAAAAATATTGAAATTACCACCAGCTGAGCAATTATGTTAAAATCTTACCGAGTGTCGATCCCTAGCATTAGGTAGAATGACAGTTACCTTCCGCTAAGTTTTCACCGTGACATTTTTACAGAATCGACTGGCAGTACACCGAGTGAAAAAACATTTTCATGTAAAAAGGTTGTAAATGAATACTCCACTTTAGAGCAGATTTTTCTTCCGTTGTTATGATAAAATAATACGAGCCGAATCATTTCACGCATCTTTAAAGATATTTTTTTCTGAGAATCATATTTTCTTGATTGGTCAGCCGGGATTACAAAAATTCTATAATTATAATAATCTTAAGAACATTAAATAAATAATTACGCATATTTTTTTCTTAGAATTAGATTCTCCTAATAAGGGCTGATTTTACCAAAGTCAGATATCTCTTATCCGTGGAATAAAATTGACGTGTGACAGTTCTAGTATGGAAAATGGATAAACGAAAACAAGTTTTATATGTAACTTAACTCTTAGTACCCCCACGACCCCTGTAACGTCGCATGCACCCAAGAGCACAAAGTTTTGCGTACTTTACATTGAGCGCTACTGTCAAAAACGATTAGTCAAACCAAAAATAAAAGTCACCAGTAATTATTTTTGTGCAATGTTACTTATGTCGAACTACATAAGTACGTATGTACAGAATGCGTAGTTGACGGCTTGTTACACCTTGTAATTTTGTTACAGGAGTTGGTAGATATAATGTTGAAGCGAATGGACCCCGATCTGGACGGGGTGATCAACTTCCAAGATTTCCACGCAACAGTTCTGAAGACCCCATCGTTGCTGGAGAGCCTCGGCTACTGTCTGCCGGAGAGACCAGCAGTCTACGCCTTCATAGCGACTTGGTGCCCAAAGTGGGGCAAAATGTGAAAAATATATTATAAACAATATTCAAGGTTTTGAATGATCTTTACACACAGAATCCGCTTTGTAATATTGATTGTATTAAAAATCAAATTATTTAGTTTTTAGAAACATAATTATGTATTTTACAACTAACAATCTTGTAATAAACGATGATATAAAATCATATCTTGGTTTCTGTTTGACGGAATACACATTATACAGCAACGACGGAAAAAGTAATATCACTATGAAAAATAGAAAACCAGGAGAGGCAAAGAAGAGGCAAGGAGATATATATAGGTACATAAAAGCAAGCCGAGGCTTAATCAATGACATCGCTAAACAGAAATATATTTCTCGAGGGAGAATATCACAATTTTAGTTAATAGCACCTTATATCTTATCTTTCGGGTTCAAGGCTGCGAATCAATATCATCATCAATCAATACTAATAAGTAAAGTAGCAGAGTTTGTTTATTTGTTCGTTTGAACGCGCTAATCTCCGGAACTAAAGGTCGGACTTGAAAAAATATTTTTAAATTTGATAGCCTAATTCTTGAGGAAGGCTATATGCTATTTAACATCACGCTAGCACTATACGGACCCGAGCAAAAAATAATCTGATAGAACGCTAAGCGAAAACGAAGTAGAAGCGCGGGGTGGGTCGGCTGAACATGAAATTTCACGCAGATGAAGTCGCGGGCAGAATCTAGTCTTAATATAACAGTACACTCGATACAGTAATAGCCCCGTGGCAATATCTGTCTTGATTACTCAATACTGAACAAAGCCTTCCTAATGAGCGGAACAGTTATTGTACAATTACTTCGACTAGCTCGTTGGCTTACTTGTCGCAGGGCTACTGATCGTCAACCTCGTATTTGCCAGCTCAAGTGGAATGCCACTTACACGTCATAAAACGACAAGGGTTGTTTGTTTAAGTGACAACTAGCTTCAGCCCGCGGTTTCTCCCGCGTGGATTTCGGAAATTATCGATCCTCAGGATGCCATCAATTTCTTTGCCAAATTTTATCGAAATCCGTTTAGTGGTTAAGGCGTGAAAAAGTAACATACATATGGAGTTACTTTAGATTTTATAATTTTAGTATGGATTTGATAGTTTCAACCATAGTGATGTTTTAATTTAATAGGAATTGTTGTCAAAACTGGTAAAGAAATTACGAGATCGTCTGTACTTTGGTTTGTTGTTGTTGATTCTCGGGACAGAACTAGTGTTATTGGCTATTGGATTTTACTATAAATTCTTAAGACTGAATTGGCGATAGGGCTCGCTCCATTTTACATGGAAGTTACCTGTATGAAATATGGGGTATATCATCTTCCTACTCCATGGGAGAACACAGGTGGAACTAAGACAGGCTCGTGGGCACAGCTAAACTGTGATTTTTAATTTGCTAGACCGAAATGAAAGCTGCGATCGACCTTTTACGTGAGTCAGCTTCTCATACAGTTCGCTCAAGTTCCTGTTGAACACTACAGATATTCGTACATTCTTCACTTGACATAATTATTCTACACATTGGCAGTTTTTCCATCTTTGAACTCAAAACGTATTCAAATTTTCTCACATTTTTTGCAATTTGCACGTCGGTATCGGGTTGTATGTTAATCACGATTCGTGGCGATATCAACTATTTATTTATAGAATTATAATCATAAAAATCATCAATACAACTTTTTAAGTTCATATTACCCTATTGAATGACTATTCCACGAAATCATGACATTTGAGGTCAATTCTAACTTTAAGAGTTGTATTGCTGATACTAATGATTACAGTTCTGTAAAGCCATATTATTTACGGTCGCCAATCATATTATAATCAATATACAACTTGAAACTGACCTGAAAATTGCAAAAAAGGTGAGAAAATTCGAATATCGCGGGCAGTCTTAGCGCATCCCTATTAAAGTTATTCGATTGTAGCTTTCATTTTGGTCTAGCAAATTAAAAACCAGAGTTTAAGTACTTAGTAACCAAGCATGAAACAGCCGGCAGGTGTCACAGTTAGTATCAGTGCCACTATATATTAATGTACTATTATTGTGTGTATTAATTATAATTAATGCATGTCGAACGCAGGGCTTTACTAGGTCGCAATTACTCTCAATGCTATGTATTTCAGCTATTATGGAATTGCCGAGTCAGTAAACTGTGAATACTGTGTCAATATCTCCGAGAATGTTGCTGATCGAAATGATATCCTGAATTTAATATTATAGAATTGCTTTTTAGTTTTCCGTACCCAGAAGGTGCCAACGGGACCGTATTACGTAGTAAGTCTCCTCTGTCCGTCTGTCACACGGGTGTATCATTTGAACCGTAACAGGTAGAGACTTGGGTGACCCCATTTTTTTACTATATTGTCTTTTTATTGTTTGTTGTTTTAGCAGCCATAGTAGTACCCAGCCCTATTTACACAAGAAACGTGTTTTTTACTAAAGTAGTTAGTAAATATATTATTATATAGGGTTAATTACTGTTCGGTGGTACGGAACCCTTCTTGTGCGAGTCCGACTCGCACTTGGCCTCTTTTTATTATAATTTAATTGGTAGTAAAGTATTTGACGATAATTCTACTGATAAGGAAGCAATGATTCAAATTTCTCTGCTTACTTATTCAACTGCATGCATAATATACTTAGAAATAACACTTTTACTATCAAAATGAATGATCACCATGCAGAAAACCGACAGTCAACATGCAATAACAGTTAAGATGATGCAACTAAACGCCGTGTACGGTCTGTCTCACTTGAAATGACTATACTACGTTTATTTACGACATAGGTATGCTTGTTGCAATGTCGAATGACGTCACTCGCCAACCGTTGATACGAAAGGTCCGCGCACCCTCTGACGATAAAACTTATTAACATTTAAAATACAGACAATACCTGCTACTTAAATAAGTCAGAATTTTAAGTTAATTTATGTCTTAAGAATATACGAATATTTATTAAGTTATGTCAGAAATCATTATTTTGATATCGTTTCAAGCAGAAGTTATTTGAATAAAACGATTTGGTGCTCTTTCGAATAGTTCCTGAATGCGATTGGCTTGCAGCCACCTTTCCAATCAGTCGGCGCTCCGCTATTGCGAAGGAAGGACGACGCAGCGTTGACAGCAAGTTTTTAATAAAACTCGATAGATTTATTAAAAATTTGCATTTCGATAAATGTAAATCGAGGGACATGGAACACATTATGAAAAATAAAGTCAAAGTCAAATCATTTATTTCAAATAGGTAATAAGACAATTTTGAAGGTCAAAATTTACAAAAAAATTGAATTGATTCTAGTTGCCCCTTCCAAAAGGTAGTTTCGTATGGAGAAGAATGGGCAAGAAACTCCACCGTTACGCTTTTAAAAATGCTTTACAATATTATACATTAATTATACAATTATATGTAAAAACGATGCACCTAGAATAAAATTACTATACCACAATAGGTAAAAAGAATTAAATATAACGCAATGACACGTAAATTAATTATGAGATAGATATATGGTGCTCGCATATTTACTAATATTGAAAAGTAAATGATTTTTCCAAAATTTCACAAGTATAAATTTAGTGTGTGAGTTAAAGTAGTTACATAATGTAAAAAACAATGTCATAAAAATTATAAATTATACAATTTAATTATATAATATAAGTTTTTTATGTATCGATTTGCAATCTGGCTGACTGGCCTGCCAGGTGAAACGTGAATATAAGTACTTGCATACATCAGTAAACCTTGGAAATGCTTTGAAATGTATTTCACTTGCCTGAAAAGGTGTAATTGAATGGAATATTAAAGGCCGCCCATTGTATGTTTTGTAGCATTAATGTATTTTTTTGGTATTTTCTGGTGATCAATAAAGTATACAGGTTGGCAGGGACACGCAACTTGTTACCATGGATTAGGCACATGATCCTGAAAACCCCAGCGTTGAAATTATTAGTCAGTTATTTAAAAAACTTTAGTCGGTGGCCAAAAACGAAAATACAAAACCAAAGACACCGACTTCCGAAATTAAAGTTATTTTTCACGTCTTTTAGTGTTTTTTTGGAAGTCGGTTGTTTTTTTGTAAAAACGTTTATATTTTTCACTTTTTAGTTGCGGTACTTACCCCACACAAATTCCTATACCACTACTTGGTATGTATGTAAATAACAGTGACAGGAAATTATCAAAACATCATCAATATAAACTAAGTGGGAAAAATATGCAATATTAAGGATAACTCATAAAGTACTGGTCAGAACTTGATCAAATTTAAATGGGACCACATGTGAAGCACCAGCTATCTAAATCTATCTAAATATGTTTACCCAGAAAAAAAGTTATGACGTTCTTTTAAAGGGTTTGATGAATCAGCTATAGTCGTAACATAGTTGTTTGCAAATTAAGTTTAGTATGTCAAGTTCGTGACTTCTTTAACCATTTTTCTCTATTTCTTACTATTCGACCTATTGACCTAACTGAAAAACTCACCTCACTGCAATAAGAATAGTCTGGCTAGGATTTATCGGAGTTCCAAGGCATCATTTAGCGTGTCCTTTATAGAAAATACTTAATATTATCATTCAAATAACGATTGAGGGTTGGTCTATATTTGGCTGGCTCTTATACCAGTACACTGGGTTCCGCGTAGATTGTATCATCAGTACGTGACGTTTCTTGACTCTGGGTGTCGTAATATACGCTCTTGTTTGTTGGACTTACAATATAGAACTTAACATCACGCCTGTTTCCCCGGAGAGTTAGGGCAGAAGTGCACCTATAAAACAGTCACATTTCGCCAGTTATGTTTAAGCCCTATGTAATAAGGGGCGAGCCTATCGCCATCAACCAGGCACCTTTTGAGAAATTCTTGATTGGTAAATTCAATAATACTGCCCGATCTGGGAATGGAATCTGGGATATCATGCTCAGTATTAAAAATCAAAATCAAAAGTCATTTATTCAAATTAGGCTGCGAAACAGCACTTTTGGAACGTCAAAACTACATGAGACATCCCCCCAAAACGCCCGCCCTGCACCACTTTCTAGTACCTTTAGCTGAGAAGAAGAAGTTGCGCAACAAAATCACCAGCAGCACAGCTGTCTGTTCAGTTAGAAAAAAAAACTTGATTCTATACAATAGCATAAATTATGTATGCAAAGTAATTAACATTACGAGACACAGAACATTAAATTAAATTATTTGCCATAATATGTCAACTAGCCACGCCAATATACCAACCAATACAATACAAATAAAAAGTTAACAAAACATAATACCTACATAAAAGCCTGCAGGCATAGACGGCGAGACAGCTTACATATGCGATGCTGGATTATATTCACATAGCTGTATCACAGTAACGCTTGTGGCCAGTAAACAAAGGACTATAGAACTGACTGACTGATATTTGTCAGAAACGAGAAAGGGCGGATTCAGGGGCCACACGGCACGTGCCCCCCCCCCCCCCCCCAAAGATTTTAAGGGAAATTTAATCGAATCATTTGGATGGACTGGCCGGAATGCATATCCATCATGACGTTGCTTCAATGATGAACGCTAGTACCTACTATATCTTCAGCAGCTGTGGCGGAACTACATATTAAGGTTCAAAATGGTGCAGTCAGTTTGTACTCGGGTACTGAGGTCTGCTAAGCCAACAATGCACCGGCCTGGAGTCGGCGAGAGGATTTCAGGATAACATATAATGCTAAAAAGATGAGGGGTCTGATGGGCCTCGCGCTTCAAAAGATTATACAGCTTTCTTCAACTCATGTAAAATATATAGCTAATACTGTGAATGGTCAAAAGAAAAACTAACTAAACCAATTCGAGGTCGGGTGCTAAAATTATAGAGCTTGCTTCGCTCGCTCTTGCAGCCCAGGATCTCTTAACTCTTAAACTTTACTACTTATGTCGACAAAGTTACTCTTATTGCTGTATCTATGGTCAAAAGAAAATCAATCCTATCCAAGGCGGGGTACAAAAATTGCATTTTTGTTTATAGTTATTCTTAAATGTTATTGAAAAGAATTAATCCCAAAAACAACATTACTACATGTGTGAGACACTACTTGACTGTCTGGCCCATGTGCCCCGCCCAGAAATAAATTCTGGATCCGCCCTTGGAAACGAGTATTAATCACCACTTTTGCAGTGTGGGTTGACAGAGGCTTATGCCTAGCAGAGGTCAGCTATTGGCTGATGATGATGAAGGGCAGCAGGGGGTATCTGTCTGTTTGTCCGCTTAGGTCTTCTAAACTACACAATGGATTTTGATACGGTTTTCACCATTATTTAGTGAATTTTGTTCGGGGGTTTATGTTTATAATTATAAATTAGATAAAGCACCAAAATATTGACATTTTGGCATGTCACCACATCAAGTAGATTTCTCCCGTCTGAAGCAGAGGGCGGTCGCTAGTAATCCTTATAAAATAATAGAACGACGAGCTTGATTACTTATTATCGATTCGTAGCTTTGTGAACGCCATTGTTATCATATAAAAAACAAGTTATCGTTAATCAAAAGCAAGCTCAACGGAAGCTGTGGTGGGATTTCAAATAGAATCAGTTATTTTTTAAATAATATTAACTTTTCTGTACTAGGCCAGACTTTATTCATGACTTTTAAATACACAGAGTGGCTTCGCTAAGACATCAGCTATCATTATACTCTATAGGACAAAACTTGATACTTAAAATTCAATAAATATATTTACCAACAATATTTATTGAATAAAATGAAGTCGTGCATGAATGTGTTTAGATCTCGCATGAAACAATGCATTAGTACTGTGTCCATTGATTATCATTAAACATAACAATATTCAGGTTTTTGATACCAATACATTCATGAAGAATTGAGCGAATGAATAATGACTCCTTACAAGCAACTAAGAGTTACAGTGTTTTGCTTTCGGCTCTTTCAGAAAACATCATTACTACCAAGTTTGAATACATACACTGTGTAGGATTTTCTATCAATGGGGTTTCCTGCCCAATCTGCATCCATGAAGGCAGTGTCATCTAAACTGCTATATGCCAAGGCACCCTTTAAGTATCTTAAAACAAATTTTGCTGCTTTTCATTGAGTTTTATCAAAGCAGTTGTTAAATTGGCTCAGCATGCTGGCTAAATTTGCTAAATATCCGGACGCGTATTTACTGTAACATACATAAGGCAGCCTATTAAACTTCTATATTCATATTTCCTACCCCTTCACTTTTCATGAGCTTTAATCCTGATTCTATTGGTGGCTTTGCTGGTTTACGATTTTCCATAATTAACTTTTTCAAAATGTTTTCTATATAACAATTTTGATCTAATTATCATTCCATTATTTCGTTGAATTCGCATTGCAAGAATATGGTGAACTGGTCAAAAATCTTTCATTTCGAAGTCGGACATTAGTTTTTGTTTAAATATCATCTTTTTCTTCTTTGGAACATGGTGAAAATAGTAGGCAATATGCCATATTATTATATGACATATACTTTATTTAATATAAAATTTTAATTGCACTCATTACCCTTTATTTTGATTACCTTCTAGCAGCTCCATGAATACATTTTCTTGAAGATGACAATTCAGGAACGCTGTATTCACGTCCATGTGGAATATTTCAGAATCAGAATCAGAATCAAAATGCTTTATTTGTAAACATAGGTCAAATTACAACAGTGGGCGAGATGTTACAGATTGGTAGATCCTCTATGTTTTGCCCTAAGGCGTACAAATATATTTAAAAAGTACATAAAATTATTACTAAAAAAAAAACTTATTAATTCTTAAAATCTCTATCCCCATCCCCATCTCCATCTCTCTCTCTCTTCCATATTATACTCTGCAGAGATCAATCTTGTAGTTGAGTATCTTACCACAAGTGCAAAAGTATTTTTGAGTCACCACTGCCCTCAAAACGGTGAACGAAAATATCGTGAGGAAACCGGCATGTCCTAGAACCAAAAATTCGAAGAAATGTGACATCTACCAACCCGCACTGGGCCCGCCTGGTAGATTATAGCTCACAGAAAGGAGACCTGTGTCCCAGCTGTGGGGATTATGCTTATATGCTTATGCTATATAATTTAAGTATATAAAATAATATTAACTTACATTTTATATTGTAAAAGTAGCTGTGCCCAGGTACCTTACAGATATCCTTAACACTGTATTTTTTTTACGACGGAGCATTAAATATTTGAATTTTAATTTGAACGTAAAAGTTTTGTGTCGTAACAAACATGGCGACATAACGAGATTTCACAATTAAAATATCAGACCGCGATCACTAGCGGCAAGCGAGATAAAATAACTCTCTCCTTTTCTGACAGTCATCATCATTTTTCTAGCCTTCAGATTACCTACCTACATCAAGTAAAAATATAAAAAAATAGACTCGATTTCTTTTAGAATACTTTATTTTACTAAAACTAGTCAATGACTAACAATATTGTACCTACTTTTAACTTCAAACATTCCGACTCTCGTTCCGAGGAACGTTTATATGTATGCACCCAGAATTTCTCATTCTAAGTGAATAAATTCTATAGAGAAAAAAAAAACTTACTCCATATTTCAGTCAAGGCAGAAGCAGCTATATCTAAATATTTCTACAAAAAAATTAATACATTTGGCTATATTTCGATAGGTACCAATGTTATAATATTAGGTAGACGGTTTTACGCTACCTGGCGACAGACTACCCGGAACAAGTTTCATTTAGCTACTGACTCAAATTAACTTCACATTCGATCAACCCGCACTGTTTTTATTTTCAGCTGTCAAACTGCAATTTCTATAAAGGGTATCAGGAGATTGAAAAAACCTGCCCTTTACCTGTTCATTAAAATTTTATGCACAAGAAAAATAATTAGTATACTTAAAAAGCGAAATAAATGCCTTAGCCATTATTAATAGTAATTATATTTAATATTAATAATTATATTTGTATATGTTGACTGCCTCGTTGGTCTAGTGGTCGCAAGCGCTACTGCTGAGGATGAGGTCTCGGGTTCGATTCCCGGGTCGGGCAAAGTGTTATTGGGTTTTTCCATCTGGAATTTCTTAGTAGCAGCCCGGAGTTTGGATTTGTGCCCGGTTGATGGCAATACGCTCGCCCCCTATTACATGGGACTTAAACATAACAGGCGAAATGTGGGTGTACTATAGGTACACCTCTGCCTAACCCTTCTGGGAATACAGGCGTGATGTTATGTTATGTGTTTATGTGTATATTTGTAATAATTACAAAAGTGGTAGGTCTCACTCATTAGATTCTCTAATAATCTCTTTAAGATAACATAGTCTCTGATTTTAACGATATACCGTATTCATTGTTTATATAATACGGCACAATGTTAAAGCTCAGAACATGACAAAAGTAACAGATAGGTAAAGCTACCAGCGCACTATTAAGTTATAAAAAAGATGAACAATATTTTACAGCCTTGAATTACATTATTTGTAATAAATAAATCACTTTTCAATTTTAATAACTGAAGCGTCAATTTTTATGAACGTTATCTTCATGACACGTCAAGTGATTACGGGCGCACGAGTGGAGCCGAAAGTGAATCGTCGGAATTCGAGGAAGAGAAATATCCAACGGTCGGATATTTCTCTTCGATTTGGGGCATACGTTCGCGATGCATTCATCGCAACTAGCAATTATTTCAAGGGTAAGGTTACGAAGAAATACGTTCGAGAATACATATATTATTTTCACGGAATGTATTTAGTGAAGCGTAGCTTACTTAAAAGAAAAATATCAAGTAGAAGTTCTGTGTAATTCCAAACGCGTGTCGACACGAACGGTCCGTTGCACTCAGACTTTTTTGACATCAATAGTACAACACGGCTAAAAAGGACTAGAAACGAATATTAGAAACCAATTTATAAGACCACTACAATAGTTATCACGTTATGAAATTATGTTACTGCCGATATTATTAATATTTGCTAAGTGCATCGAGCGGAATGTCGGGAAAAAAGCTTAATAAAAGTAAAAAAAAACTAAGATCACTTTTCCCTTACTATGGAAACGTTATAAGTCCACGTTAATATAAATAAATATTAAAAGTCACGCTGGCCATATTTTTTTAGTGCACTTAATTAAGGTAACCCCTTTGCCGAAAGTATCGTGACATGTGTGTGTGGCTTATCAATGCCAAAAGAACTTATAACAATAATAATTTACCTTGGCCTTATTGTTTGACAAAATTGTTTTAAGATTGTTGTGCGTGGTATATTTGTAGGAAATTGGTATTGATTCCATGTAAAGTGTGTTGGCATTATGGCTTTTAGAAGATGATATCATACACAAATTAGTACCGATAGTAAAAGTATTAAGTTTATTATGATAACAAAGTTTGCAAATGCTAAAAGAAAATACAGAATACGTATGTGAAAAAAACTGTAACGTCACAGACTGAATGCAGACTTTTCAGATATTTTCAGCACTCACGATTTTGATAAAATAATACTATTACCTTGATACAAGCACGCGCCGTGAGCGATGCCGTGTTGTTTTTAATTCAATTAGGGGTGCTAGACAGATTTTTGGTCCAGCATGATTCGGCAAAGCCGGGTGGCGAAATCGAACAAATTAATATGTACTCGTAGATATGAATATGATAGGTAGATGTTCGAAAAATTAAAATTTCCTTTTTTAATCAATTTGTTATTTAAAAATAAAGTGAAATAAATATATAAGTGATATTTATCTTGTGACCGAATTTTAGACAAGGACAAGAGTCATTTTACATGCGCAAGAGAAAGACAGACTCTTTACCTGCTTACTACGTTGACTAGATTGTTGAAACTGGTTAAATCTTTGGGGTGCGTGATCGGCCGCTGCGGTAAACTGGTATCTCTTATTTTGACCACATAATGAATAATCTCGATTAAATGTAGCATACCGTTGAAAAGGGTATAAACGAGAGAACTTTTTAAAATAAAGCACAAACAAACTTTAGGACAAAACAGCTTTTAGTTTTTTTAATGAATTTAGAAACTGCCATTTTTATACATTTATACAGTTTTAAGACTTTGAGAGCGCATAAGTATTTTTTTACAGACCAATGACATCAAATAATAATTCATTAAGAATAAGAAGACATTGCAGAATATAATAAAAGTTATTCCTTGCTATTACAACCATAAACAAAAACTAGTGACACTTAGGACATGGGGTCTTTGGGTGAAACCTCACAAATGACCCTCCTAATCCTTTAAAAAATTGTGTCGCTCCATGTACAAAACACCCTACATAAATACTAAAAGCTTGAGGCACTGATAATGTACGCTACCCGTTATATTATATTGTATAGTAAACCTGTTTATCGAATAGCGTACAGTGCCTCAAGCTTTTAAAATGTATAAATATTTAATATTTTGAAAAGATCTATATTTATGTACGTCCCTAAAACTTACTTATCTACGTACGCCTATATTATGTATGATGATGAGTTACCAAGAGAGTGGTTGTTCTGAATCTATAATATACCTACTTTAGACGTACATGCATACCTACTTAACAAATGTCACTTAAGTTTCTTTTTTTCCTTTTAGTTCACTTTCTTTTATAAATAAAAGATTTACAAAAAAATCTAAATATTTTGTTTAATACTTTTTAGTCTTAAAGGTTTATTATTATTAACATCTGAGTTCCTGTGGTCCACATTCTGGTTTCATCATCAGACTCTGGACATCATCTACTTACTAATAGAGTACGTACTTGTCGAGACAAATCAAACGAGCCTAAACTCGATGAGGTTGCTTTGTATTATTACGGAGTTCCTGTGGTGACCTTCCGGCTCCATCATCAGACCCTGGATACCATCTACGATCAGAGTGCTTGTCAAGAAAAATCAAACGAGCCCAAACTCGGTGAGGTTGCGTCGTTTCGTTATAGAGTTCCTATGGATACCTTCCGGCTCCATCATCAAATCAGCTCGATGGTACCAAGATATTGCATTGTCACCAACTTTACATCAGTAGCTATGCCAAATTTCAGTTCAATCGAATATCGGGAAGTTGGTCAAATTTAACTTGCAAACTTTTAAAAGGACAACTTACATACTAACACTGCAAGTTCATTAAAAGCTTGTAAAAAAAGCCGCTCGGCTTAGCTCGAACTTTGCCGAGCCAATTACCTAAACATGATGATTAAGTGTGGGTAGATGCCGAACGAAGTTTGCCGATCGACCCGTGCCGAATGAAAGCCGAATATCCGTACTTAGTAATTGCTTCGGGTTGGCTGTGTTTATTTATTTATTACTAGCTGCCCGATGCGACTTCATTCGCGTGGTGTCCTACCCCTAAAAAAACCAAAGTTTCATCAAAATCAGTCCAGCCCTTTCGGAGTCTATAGAGGACAAACAAACAAACATTGATTTTTGTTTATTTATATATATATATTTAAAATAGGTACGTTAATACATTGTAGTACATTGTTTTAGTTTGTGTTGTACAATTCTATGTCAACTTGATATAAAGATTGCACGGTCTGACTGCATTTGATAATGTATTTGGTGTTCGAAGGCTGGTCAATAGTTTAGTGACTTCTGTATGGTATGTTTCAATGTACTCGTGATCGCGACGTTGCACTCATTACTTATATGAATATGTAAATGTCGTATACACCTGTATTTGGTTTATACATCAGAACATATATTAATTATATAGCTATAACTTTTATTCATTAATGTAAAATGTATATAAACTCAAACTCAAAGCATTTATTTCGAATAAACCAATTACACGCACGTTTGAATTGTCAAGGGTTCGCGGTCGGCCAGTCAGAAAGATGAAGCTACTTGCCCATTCCAAAGTGTAGTAGGTACCTATGGAGAAGAACGGGCAAGAAACTCCTCCGACACTCTTTTAAATCAAAATATGATTACAAAATATTGGTTACATTGTTCATGTTGAAATGATGCATGTGAGAACGATGCAGAACGTTAAAAGCGTCCGTAATAAAAAGACAAAAAAAAATCAAATATTAAATTAAATTAAAATAAGCCGTGGCAGCTAAGAAATGATCAGTCCCTACTGACGGCGGCGCCCGTTCACGAACATAACGCATGGATTAGCACTATTCAGCTCAACCATTTTGAAGGGAACTTAATGATCCAACACACACGCCATCACCAGCGAGACATTTGAGTGAGCACGACAAACTCTCATATACGGTTGGCGTAATTATTATAATTAAACATATAAAATAAATGTTGCATTTGTACGTATACAGCGTGTATCAGAAAGTTGTGGTCATATTTAAGGGCCACACCCTAATCTCGAAAAAATAACCAGCCCTCCCATATACCTAAAGTAGGTAGGTATTGAAGTTTTGTTTAGGAAGGTGGATAATTTTTTAGCGATTATGATGTTAGTTCCATGGACAAAGTTTATCAGTTTTATGGTCTGTACCACACCCTTAAATTTGACGAGGCCTTTAGCGACATGCTGTATATTGGGTATATAAGCGACACCTGTCGAGGTCGGCTTGTGACTACAGCCGATGTATTCAGTAAAAATCTCACGGTGAAAGCTTACGTGAAGTGAGCTTAAGGCGGAACCTTCAGGGTAGCCCCCGAAATTCAAATTTTGGTACGTTTTTTGCAATTTTCAGGTAAATGTCAGTGGTCGTATTTTGATTAAAATATGATTCGCGACCGTAACAAATATGGCTTTACAGAATTAGAATCAGCAATACATCTCTATAAGTTCATATTACCCTATTGAATGACTATTTCATGAAATCATAACATTTGAGGGCAATTCCAACTTAAGGCGTTGTATTGCTGATTCTAATGATTATAATTCTGTAAAGCCATATTTTTGATACGGTCGCGAATCATATTAAGATCACCATACAACCTGATACTGACCTGCAAATTGCAAAAAACGTAAGAAAATTTGAATTTCGCGGGCTACCTTGGCGCATCCCCCTTAAAGTGAGCTGTCAGTGCCTAGCATCAGTTGGAATAACAGCTTACCTCAGCTAAGTTTTCACGGTGACATTTTTATAGAATAAACCGGCAGTAGTAGCCGCTCCAGTGAGTATCGCAGCAAATATAAAAAGATGGGACAATTACTTGTTAGGCAGTTTGATGATCAACTTAAATGATCCGTATATTCAAATCACGACTGCCATTCTTTGATAGTTGTATGAAATCTCAATCAATTTTCCTGATCGTATATCCTAAAACTTAACTCAAGAATTATTCGATTCAATCTTGAACTTTACGATATTTTATAGTGTGTGGAAGTTTGTACTTTCTATGGAACAAAAAACTATTTATGTTCCCCTAAAAAGTACCTATAATAATTATATATTTTTGCAATTTTGCTCTAGTTATTATATAAGTTTTCTCCACTTTTATTAAAGAAAAACACGGATATATACAAAGAATTGCCATTAGGATATTATTTTATTTATACGTGCAACACTTGCCAAAAATATATGTGAGCCATATATAATAATTTATTTATAATAATTTTATTTCAATCAACTTTGGATCATACAATTAAACTAAATATTAATAGTATGTACATCTAAATAAAATAAAAAAGAAAGAATGACAAGAATCATAGGGCATCAAAAAATTCGTCTGCATCTCTGTCGACAGTAAAAGTGCCCAAAAGGCTGGCAGCATTGCCACGTTGTATGGCGATGCTGATTCTTTGGCCAAAAAATAGCCCAGCCCTCTGGTCACGTGAAGAGTCGAATAATTAATTTGTAATCTGGTGTAAATTGTATATGGCTGTAGTCCTGAAATAAAAATGGTTTATTTGATTTTTGATTTGTTATGTAGGTATATCCGTATTATGTTAGTATTGGCTTTGAGCTTGTGATTGCGAATCTTTCCATCAACTTCGGAACCAATCCAATATCGATAATGCTATTAATTTTGTACATATTCTGTCTAGAATTGATATCATAGATAGCCGTATTCCATTCAAACGCTGCTATGTATGGTTGTACTAGCTTCTGCCACGACTTCGATCGCGTTGAAGTCGTAAGACACCACAAAAGGTATACTAAAATAAAGGTTTTTTTTTATAAAAAATCCCTATATACTACGTTTGTAGTTTTGGTCTTAGCATATGTTATTTTATTAAATCCACGAACTTTTTCCTTTTAGTATCAAGATCAATACTTTATAGTTGAAGATCCCTTCCTATTGAATTCTGAAGCAGGCGGTAAGTATACCTACCTAAATGGTAGGCGTCATTGCCTCGACGCTTTCTTTCTCTAAACTAATATTATAAAGAGATTTTTTTGTTTTTTTTTGTCTTTTTATGTTTGTTTGTTACGCTTTCACACTAAACCGGCTATACAGATTTGGATGAAATTTGGCAAATGGGTAGACCATGACCTGGATTAGGACATAGAATAGTTTTTATTCCGATATTCTCACGGGATCGAGAATGATGCGGGTGAAGCAGCGGGGCGCAGCTAGTAATTTCTATTTACGTTGACGGTATTGCTCGGGATGAAATTCTTCTGGTCTTATTTTTCTAATATACCCACTTTTATTTTTCAATATGTGAGCGATATGTAGTTCGAGAATTTTTATTAATCTTTGGTATGATTTTACTATAACATTTTTTTGAGTGAATGTATTTATGTTCGTATATCGTATTATATTGTATTCAGTTCTCGGATAATGGTAGTATTTTGGGCAAATAAGGACCTTACTATTAAAAAAAACACTTGTTTTAGCCCACATCTTATTTATTTCCGATTTATGGCAGGAGTTTTCGCTAAAGATCTTTTGAGCTAGGTATTGATTTTAAATCAATGTCACTCAACATCAGCTAGTCCCTCCCATTCATTTATAGAGAGATAACAAACCTTCAAACTTCGAACACTCCAATTATAACTCAACTATACAAATAAACCTCTATAGACTAACATCTAACCTACACTACGTATAATCGTGCCTACGTGAAATACACTCCAGTGCCACGGAAATAGAATTGACATAATTATGAATTCATATTAGATCAGCAAACGGAGTGAGGCACGTATCCGTGCAATTTAAATGTGTATGATGTTATTTACGTGGAGTAAGAAGATACTGAGTAACCACTAAAGATAAAACTGGTTGGAAATGTGAATACCATGCTAGGTAAAACGTACATGTCTTTATAACTGTCTGGCGGTTTTGATTATTTTGTATGTGGCCGACGCTAATGTTCTGCAGATCTGGTACCGTCGTGTGATGGACCGTTGAGCTCCTTAAAATAGAGTAGAGCTACACGATGACTAATGCATTTATGCCGTATATCAGGGCCAGTACCCGTATATTGTTAGACTCCCATGAATCCAGACCATATATTGTTAGACTCCCATGAAATCTTAGTAATAAAATGTTTTGACTTTAAAAGAGACCATGACCGCTGTGTTTGATTCGGCATTTCTTCTCAGGTATCAGTCAGTTAGGAAATACCCATAATTTTTTTAAATATGGACCAAAAATGTGTGAAAGTGTCTTAAAAGATCTTACAGAAGTAAACATCATTCATTTCATTTCATACCTACAACCGATTTTAGTACAAGTAGTGTAATGTGAATCAAGCGACGACACAAACTCTATTTTATTTATTTAAATATATATGACGGAGAAGGTACGTCTCTCTCGTTATCGTCAGCCATATTTTAACCACTGTGGGCGTACTATGGGTAATGTTGGTTATTGCGCAATAGAAAAACCGTTTGCACATCAAATAAAATTATAATGTACGATCCAATTAATCACACTAGCGAATCACACACTGTAGGTACATGACACAACTGTACGGAACGCGCGACAGTTTCTAAACGTGATCACTGCTTAACCGCCAACAACAAACTCTGCTTTTACTCTGTTAAGCGTTAGCGTTATAGATTCTGTCCAGCGCTACCTGGCGGCACTGGCGTGGCGTCCCGATTAGTCAAAGTGAAACGATTGATTCAACGTATTTCCGACATCCATATTACTTGTAACCTGTGATTGCTTTGCACGGGTGCAATCTACTCATGTAGCGACATGGCTGACATGTCATAACATCGAAATTTCTGTACTGTATTTAAGCACACACACCTTTCGGAATATATTCTCTAAACGATTGCGAAAATCACATCAAAATCCATTCCATAGTTTAGAAGAACTAAGTGGTTATAACTTTATCATACAATTTTTAAACTAAGTAGATTAAGTTTTTTTTGACACGTCCCACATTCCATGCAGCATATAAGTGGACCGAAATCAATTTACTTTACAGGTGAACGGGTGCTGCTTGTGGTGACAGGTTGTCTTGCTGACCATGGTTTTGTTATTGTTATTAGTAATTAACTGAATATTTATTTTACTTCGGAGTTTCTAGTTTATCATTTGTGATTTCAAGTTACAGGGTGACTTTGTAATTTTACGTATTCCTTTAACGACCTTAAAGTGTGATCCATTTACAACAATTAAGCACCCCATCAAGACTAGGCGAAAATTCATGGTATACGAGAAAACCCAATTTTTATGTATTTTTGCAAATTACCCAGAATTCGTCACTAATTATAACTTTTCTCTAAACTCTCAAATTTTATTTCCTTCATTGCTATTCCATTTGGTACAGGCTAATACTTTAACAAACCTTTCAAAGTAACCAAATTCCCTAATACATCAAATAGTTAAAAGTTGTAGGAAAAAGTTAATTCATAATCATCTACATACAGGAACTTTGACACGAGCAATCTCAAACTTTGCTATGACATTACGCGTACAAATTACGGGGAAGACATCTTCATTTGATCAGTTATGTAACGAGGTACAAATGTATAATAAATATTTAGAGGTGCCGATGAACAGTCAATAATGCTTGGCATAGGTCGAATTTGTAAATTGTTGAAATATTTAAAAATTATGGGACAATCGAATTAATTAACTGGTTTACGCCACCCCACTACTGTCTAACCTCCCAGCAATCCATCAAAGGTTAGGCACCGAGGTCGCCATGACCAGATCACAAGTCGTGGAGCGGTTAATAAGTTTTAACATGACTCGCGGTCTACTCGCTGGTCACGGTTCACTTGTCGCCTAGTTCGCAGAGGTTTAAACATAAAGCGCATGTTCATATTGTAATACACATACATAAACTCACGCCTTCTTCCCACGGGGGTAGGCAGAAACTACAGAACGCCACCTGCTACGATCCTTAGATACTCCTTTTGCCTCGTTTACGTTCACACATCTAGTCATACACGCACGCCGGTTGTGAGTAGGTACTACGCACCTGACCTTTCTGAAGAACATCACCAATAAGGTCACTATATGTCTTCCTAGGGCGTCCCCTCCCGGCGTCTCATATTATAATTTATTGAGATAAATATCAATTACTTTTAAACTCTACTCTACTTACTTCTTTGTTGTACTGCAGTCATGAGTGGCGTTCTCACCGAGTAAACGATTCGGTTGAAGAAGAGTGGTTTGTTGACATATAATCTGTTGTGTGTGGCTCGCCCCGAAACCATGTTTATCAAAGAAGTTTTCTCAGTAATACATTTTACAGGTACAACATAGGTAGCTAGATGACGTAATTTTTGAAAAATTACATTGGAATTCTGATTATGCCCTGAAAACTGTCTTGTTTCTTGTAATTCTCTCAATGAACTCAATATCTTGTGATTAATTCATCATATTTTTTTCGAAATAGATTAGTCTATTACCTCTATCTTTGGATTTTAGAACGTGGCATTTTCTACCAATTATTATTATGAGTACGCTGATATTGTGTTTTATTACGGATTATGTAATGGCAATGCTGCTGAAAATCGAAGTGAGTACGGTCGTCGATTCTCAACTCGACGATTGCCGCACGTTACTGTTTTTGGGGTGACCTATCGGCGTGAACTATGACCAGCGAGAAGACCGAGAGTCACTTTAAAAACTTTAAAGTCACTCCGCGACTTGTGACCTGATCATGTCGACCTGGCTGCCTAACGCGTGATGGAATTCTGGGAGATTAGAAAGTAGTGTGATGGTATAAACCAGTTAATTAATTCGTTAATCACATATTTTTTTAGTATTCCAACAATTTGCAAATTTGAACTTTGCCTGCATTATCGACTGTTTCATCAACACCTCTATATATTTATAATTATATTACATTTCATATATTTTATGAAATAAAGATGTATTCCCCGTAATTTGTACGCATAATGCCATAGTAAAATTTTGAGATAAGTTGTTTCAAAGTTATGTATGTAGATGATTTATGAAAATGGTTAATAAACTTCTTCCTATAACTCTTAACTATTTGATGTATTAGAGACTTTGGTTATATTGAAATGTTTGTTAAAGTATTAGGTACCCAATGTAATAGCAATAAAGGCCATTCAATTTGGGAGTTTAAAAAAAAAATATTTTGTGATAAATTCTAGGCATTCTAGACTAAATCTCATAAATTTTCGCCTAGGCATTATGCAGTTTTTAATTAATTATTGCAAATGGGTCACACTTTCAGGTCCTGGAAGGAATACGTCAAATTACAAGTCAACCTGAACATAATGCAGCATTGCATACGGAAGCGGGCACGCTCTTTATGCCTGAAGGCTTTTATTTAGGTATACATTCTGTTTACGTTATTATTATTTATTTTTGCTTGAGAATACTTTCATAGCTTTTGTTGGAATATTGGCTTGTGCTAGCTGACATATGGCAAACAATTTTATTTAATGTTTTGTGTTTCGTAATGTTAATTACTTACTATTGTGAAGAATCAAGTTCTTCTAACTGAATAGACAGCTGTGTTGCTGGGGAGTTTGTTGCGGTATTTCTTCTTCCCAACTAAAGCACTAGAAAGTGGTGAGGGGCGGGCGTTTTGGGGGACTGTCTTGTGTATTTTTGACGTTAAAAAAGTGTTGATTCACAGCTTAGTTTGAATAAATGACTTATGAGTTTGATTTTAAAGTTGATATTCGTGGGTGGATTGTGCTTTTCGGTTCGCTGTCACTACAGGTGAAATTCAACAATCACATGTCGCACAGTCTAAAGTGAGTTACGAACCAGATATTGTATGTAGTTTCATTGACGCATGACGTGAATGCGGATCGTTTATCTTCTGTATTTCTGCGCAGATTAAAGGTCAACGCATATGTGTAAGCACTGCACGGAATCAGCATCGCCTCAACTCGAAAAGTTCAGAATTATTTCTATGAAACTCCATACTACACCCACACTTATAAGGCATCGTAAAGGCACCGCCTCGAGTCGGAATCAGCTAGTAAGTAGCAGTCACCAAGCTTAGGGCGGGCCTACCACCCTTTAACGGCAAGCTGTGTTGGCCTGCCGCCAGCGGGGCGACGGCTCCGAGCTGCTGACCCGATCCGGTTACCTGCTTACGTTGGGTTGACGTCTAGTAGACGACGAGCCGATAAGGCGAGGCGATGCCGTGTGCGTTGCCCTTTAATGAAGTCGATAGGAAATCCGGCGTACGTGTGTGTGCGTCGGATGGAAGTCCCAATTTACGTAGGTGGCACCGCAGATATGTGCGTTGAACTGCTATCGAAGATGATGTGCGGCGTCTATTCTAAAACGGATGTTTGTAAACTACTTATACCGCAAGGATATGCGACGTGTTTGCCTTATATCCTTCTCACTGCCCACGCAGACCGGAAGTGCTGTCGGTGCGGATGCGGTCTGCTCTGTTGCTAATTTAGAAGCTCTGGATGTCAGGTCCGATGGCAAAGACTATATGAGTAAGTATAAGAGTTTCTACAAGTACCAGCACACGTACTTTATCTTAGATTATAAGATTTCATCCCTGGCTGGAGGTCTAAATTTATTAAGGCAGCACAGAGGGCCTAGACAAAGTAACATTCGATTAGCGATGATGCTAGTAGAAATGCCAAAAATGTATTGGGTTGACATAAGCTATCGAAATGTCACATGATCATAGGTCAACGAATAAAAATTAGCTAGACAATGTTAACAACATTCGATTCTATGAAATGAATCGACAGCGTCGAACCATTACTTCCCTATAGATGCGTAGCCAAGTGGCACTTTTTGACAAGCGTTATCGCTAGTTTTCGATTCGTATGGTGGAAACATTTGCGAAAGCGATAGCAATAGTAGAAATAGAATCGCTCTGAAGCGAATGCCAATTGTCTAGGCCCTCAGGAAAGCCCAGTTAAAGGCTGACCTGTGAGAAGCTAAAAAAACGGAACTTACTTTTTTTATTTATTTAAACTTACAGATCCATGTTTGCTTTGTACACATTAAACCAGAAACGGTTTTTAGTTTATTAGAAGGTACTTTGATGAAGATCAAGAGTGAACAGGGGTGTGTGAGTGTATTGCTTCCGAGTCTATCTAGTCCTAGTATCAGGCAGTCGAAGCGTGTACACCACTAAAATAGATTTCAGTACTAACATGCCCATCAGCGCCATTTTATTACTTCGTGTACGGGAGTGTGTGGAAAGCAAAGACGGATAGTTGAAGTGGTTCCGCTCGATTTCCGCTACCCTTGTTTCCGGATTGCATAGGCAAACCTCAATTGCACATTTTGTCAACATTGTCTTGTGCTTTGTTATTTGTGTTGCTACCGCGTTCTGTTGCTATCGCGTTTTGTCATTCAAAGAATTTAAAATTATTTTCTGCGAATCACAATTATCATTTGTGCATCTTAGTGGTAAGTTAGAGCTACATTGGCCCTGTTTGTCAGAGTTTGGTTCTAATCCCAATCGTGTGAGTTGTTTTAACTATCTTTTATTTTAATGGAAACATTGAAAAAATCTTTCATTATGGGACCAGACAATTTTCCCGAAAGTGGTTAAAATTAACTACATTGGACATTTGAAGTCAAGACATTTTTATTTCGTATTAACAAGGCTTTAAAAAGGGTGCTAATTAAGGCAGCTTCTTTAAAATGTCATTTTCGTCTGCAAATATATTTAGTTGTCTAATGAATTAATAGGTCAGCGACGAACTTTTAGCGTCTAATAAATGGTTTTCAAGCGACCATATATTGTAAAACGAGCTACTGTTAATATGACGCAGCATGGTGATAATTCTTAAGCAACGTTATGGACCAAGTAATAAATAGGGGCATTATTCATAATGCCCGCGAATTATGAATAATGACAAGCGTAGTCGACGGAGCCCCGCTTAGCGGGGCTCCTACTTCTGTGTGGTTTAAAAACAAATAACCACGAAGGGGATGGCGGGGTCTAAAAGACCCCGCCATTCCCTTCTAACCTAACTTGTCCGAGTCGGGGTGCCCTAAGTACTGAGCTCGCTTAGTAGCTCACTTACAACATTAGTCACGGAGTCATCAATTCAGAAGTAAATATATTTATCGGTAGCTCTGACTCATACTAATTTACGTTCGTAAAATGACGCTGGTTTTTTGATATTCTGATGGAATCGTAAAGATGATGAATTAATATAATTGAAGCTGTTCTATTAACTCGTTGCCTACATATAAAAAAAGACGATAGGTTGCAGGTGCTAAAGAAAACTTTTGTTGCCGCACATATAATTTCCCCTATAAAAATGCCAAAAACGACGTGTAAATGTTATTTTCAAAAATTGCTGCGCTAACGAACCAAAATGTCACATCAGAACAAGTGACGTCTGCTGTCAGAAGATACCAAAACGACATATCACCTGATAAACTAAATATAAATTTACTGATTTAGTTTGGTAAAGATCATTTCAAATGGAAGAAGTGAAAATAGATGAAACAGTGTGTTAATAAAATTTTTGTATGAAATGTATTTAGGTTATATTTATTTTTATTGACTATATTTATTTTGAGAAATCTTAAATACACTTTAAAACATTAAAATATATCTAATATGTACAAGTATAAAAAAAAGGAAATCTCATTGGGCATCAAAAAGTTGGTCCGCAAAGTTGTCAATAGGAAAAGTGCCCCATCCATACTCTATACTT
Source organism: Griposia aprilina (assembly GCA_916610205.1). NCBI lineage: Eukaryota > Metazoa > Arthropoda > Insecta > Lepidoptera > Noctuidae > Griposia > Griposia aprilina. The sequence goes on from OU744283.1 coordinate 11,090,850, forward strand.
AATCCATACTATAATATTATAAATTCGAAAGTAACTCTGTCTATATGTTACCTTTTCACGCCTTTTTTTTTTTTTTGGGTGGGAAATCATCAAATGACCTCTCCCGCTCTGGGCGGAGCGGAACGGCGTGTCAGACTCTTACTGACTAAAACCCACCCGTGTTCCTTCAGTTGCCTGTGCGCCAGGGCCACGGTAACTCTTTCGAACAATCTGCGACCCCGGCAGGCATCGGCCCTATCGGACCCCGTTAATTATGCTGACATGTCTTTGAGGCGCGCGTGGAACACAACGCGCCGTCGACCCGGGCCTGGTCCTTACCGGACGGCGAGCTGCCCATTGCTCGCTGTCCGCAGGCCCGCGCCTACGGTGGCCGGGAGTCGGCTATCGATTCGCGACACCCAGGGTGTCTCCTCCTGCGGTGACTAGGGGCGTGAGGGGGCAATGATTGTCTCTCCCTCACGCGCTCCGCCTCTTCCTTCGCGAGCATTACTGCTTCGCAGAAGGAGGTGACTGCTTCCCATTCCCTCTCGCTCCGTACCATGGCCTGAACCAGGGCCGGACGCGAGAGATCGCCGCCGCCAATCGCAGCCACAAGGACACGGTGGTGCTCGGCCCAAGCGGGGCAGACCTCCACCGTATGCTCCACCGTGTCCTCTGGTCGATCCACACAATGACAACACCCGGGCGTTTCCTCTCGCCTTATCCAAAACACCTTTTCACGCCTAAACCATTGAACGAATTTGGATATAATTTTGCAAGGAGGTAGTGTTAATATGTGGCATCCTGGGGAAGATCAACTAAAAGGGGGTGATAAAGTGGACAAAAGTTTGTATGAGAAACTTAGAGTATCTTAAGTTAGGGATAAGAAAATTTTATGCTTTTGATAAGAAATTAAAAAAAAAATTGTTTCAGCGTTTTTGTAAAAACATCTCCCAAGAGGGTAAATAGGGAACTTTTTAAAGATTTAAGGAATTGTAAATATAGTCAGTGCGTATCTTGAGGTAATATTTATTTTAGTATCTATTTCATTAAATCGGTCCGGTCCTACCGGACCTTTATTAACCTAAAATTATATATCCATTTAAAGTTATAAAATAACTTAGAAAATACGTAGGTATTATGTGGTCAATAGAGGGCGCTAGCGTATTTATAACTAATGGTGATAAAATAAAATTAATTGAAATTTAGAATCATAAAAACTGTTTATTAAAGAAAGTTAATCTATTTTCATTTATTATCTGTCTGTCTGACGGTTACCTTTTCACGCTTCAGCCGTTAGCTGAATGGATTTGGATGATAGGTGTACGTACGGATAGACCATGACCTGGGTTAGGAGAAAAGATAGTTTTTTATCCCGGTAGGACGTTCCCGAGGTATAATTTCCGAGATCCACGCGGGCGAAACCATGAGCAGAACAAACTAATATTATAAATGTATGTTTGTTTGTTACGCTTTCACGTCAAAACGGCTAAACAGATTTGCATAAAATTTGGGACATAGATAGAACATGACCTGGGTAAGGTCATAGGCTACTTATCATCCTGGAACGCTGATGAATTCGCGGGCAACAGCTATTATTAAATATTCTTCAGTCCTAAACTTTTACAGTTTTATTTAAAAAAAAACGGGTAAAGGAGAGGCTTCCGCGCGATGATTATGTTGCCCACCAAAAACATTTAATGTAGAGTAGGTTGCCAAGACTTAACACTTTTACTGTTAAAAGTTATCAGATCTAATATAGAGCCAGGCCCCCATACTCTACAAGGCTTAGCTCTACAAACCTTACGTCTTGATCAAAATGTGTTGTCTCTTAGCAACCTCCTTTACATGAGATGTTTTTGGTGGGATGTAATTTCTTTTTGTAGGGTGCTCTATTTCTTTATATTTTCGCGGTGGTGTACTATTACATATATACATATAGGACTTCGGAAAGTACCCTAGAGGTTTTTTTTCATATACAGACCTACACCCCCACTACGAGGATTGGAGGGTGAAAGTTACAGTTTTTGTGATAATCCTAGCCTGCGTACCAAATTTCGGATTTCTATGACTTCGGGAAGTGTCCTAGAGGTTTTATTTTATACTAGCTTCTGCTCGCGGCTTCGCCCGCGTGGACGTCGGCAATTATCCCACGGGAACGTGATATCGGAACAAAAAGTAGCCTATGTCCTTCCCCAGAATGCCATATATCTCCTTGCCAAATTTTATCGAAATCCGTTAAGTGGTTTAGGCGAGAAAAGGTAACATACAGACAGAGTTACTTTCGAATTTATAATATTAGTATGGATACAGACCTTTACCCCCCATTACGAGGGTTGGTGGGTGAAAGTTACAGATATCTTATTTTTTGCTGTTGTTTGTGTGTAAATCCTAGCCTGCATACTAGTACTTCGGGATTCTTGATGCGGACTTATGCTTTCTAGTACTTCGGGAAATGCCCCAGAAGTTTTGATGAGTAAGTGAGTGAGTCAGTCAATGATGAAATCGACATATTTTAGGTTTTAATAAAATCCAAAGTATAAAAGATAGACAAATGAAACTAAAGGTGACTGCCTCGTTGGTCTAGTGGTCGCAAGCGCTACTGCTGAGCATGAGGTCCTGGGTTCGATTCCCGGGTTGGGCAAAGTGTTATCGGGTTTTTCCATCTGGAATTTCTCAGTAGCAGCCCGGGGTCTGGATTTGTGCCCAGTTGATGGCAATAGGCTCGCCCCCTATTACATGGGACTTAAACATAACTGGCGAAATGTGGATGTGCTATAGGTACACCTCTGCCTAACCCTTCGGGGAATACAGGCGTGATGTTATGTATGAAACTAAATGTGCTTTATAAGTCTACAAATTAAATTTTATCCTGAGAATTTGAGCTCTCTAGCATTATCCAGGCCGAAGCTATGAGGGTATGAAAATTCGACAAAACCTTTCGAGAAAAGGTAGGTAGTGCCCCGGCCTTTTGTTTTTGGCTCCTCTTTGCGTACAAGAACCCAAGAACAGACTTGGCATTTTATTGGAAAAATATGTTCTCACATTCATTCCAACTACAAAAATAAATTTGTCGGCACAATATTGAAAGATTTGCCATGTTATTTTAAGACCATAAACTTTTTATAGTTTTTCCTGTATTAGGTAAGTAAAGAACGAATTTCTGCATTTTTTTTCAAAAATTTAGATTCATTATATTTGGAGATAAGGGGTAGGGGAGAATGGTCAATTTTCATATATTTTCTTAAATAACTTTGGAAACTGTTTATTTAAAATTATACAAAAAAATATATGAGACTCTCGCAAGAAATCCTTTCATTTGACATGTCAGATGGTACAGTTTGCAATTTTTTTGTTTTTAATTGTCTAGGCTGCCCCCAAGAGTAACCTCTATATTCAAAATTTATTTGTTTACGTTACACGTCCGTGTTCGGGTCACAGAAATTCATAATGTGTACGCAATTTCAACTTAATCGGTCTAGTAGATTCGGAGCAAATTGGCTGTGACTGACTGACGGACAGACAGACACACCAGTGATCGTATAAGGGTTCCGTTTCTTCATAAGGACGTACGGAACCCTAAAAAGAATAAACGTAGAAAAACACAAAGTTAGCTCGCTCGGCAATGTTTGTTTAGACACGAATAACACCACTGCACTGTGATTCGTGTTTCGTTTGAAGCGAAAAAGAGACTAATAAAAATGCTAGAATCATTTGATTTTATTTATTGATTAAATAATCTAAATCATTGTTATTTCGCAAAAAAAGATAGGTGAATGATCGTTTTATTTTACGAAGATTCTTTGTAACTACATTTTAGTTTTTTTTCTGGTTACTTTCCCTCGCGTTTCGGTAAAATACGTCTATATTTTATATAAATAATAAATAAAAAGGTTTATTGAAGAAACTTGTACAACTTTTACAGTAAATCTTACATAGGGACCTCCTTTTAAGTAAAAGATATACCTGTGCTAGAAGATCCCGCTCTCCAATGACAAAATTATGAAATGGTAGGAGTGGTGTACAGAAAGAAAATAGAATCTCAAACTAAACAAGACAAGACTTGAACTATAATTAAATAAAAGAAATTTACGTAACGTTTAACTCCGACGGGTATGTGTATTTTTTACACTATATTTTCCTATTATCCGCCGGTCCGAATGGCCGAGGCTCGTCCGTGACGCGGGTGCCGCACTGTGTTGCATGACCTGTTTCATAAAAATTGTTCATGAAGTTTTGATCCGTGCCTCATCCGCGCCTTGTCTGCGCTTCGTCCGCACCTCGTCCACACGTCGTACTTGCCTCGACGGCGCCTCGTAAAGGCAAGGCTTGCGCCCGCTACTGTCTAGCATAAATCCTCCATAATAATGTCTCAGAGACGTGGCAAATTCAGACAGTGAAATTGTTCAGATATATTTTGCTATATATTTACAAGCATGACTTGCGGTGAATTAACTTCCTACTCAGGGACCACCCTAGCTGGCCTTCCCTCCTCTTACCTATATAAAATGCGGTCTCAGCCATTCCTGTACGTAATTAAAAGTTTTACCGAGAATTTTCTCATTGGGTGCCTAGCAATCTAACGCGGACCAACAACTTATGCGTTCTATAAGCCTAGCTGTTATTGTTATTTAATCCCACCACAAAGGCAACTATCTTACCCCTAAACCGCTATCGAGGAAGTGACTAGGTATCAATGACGTAATAGAGATGCATACATACTTATTTATGAATAGTTGGTCGCTGACAGTTCACACTCGGGGTAAGTACTCGTTTGTCCCAGCGACAAGAGCTATCAAATAAGTTACTTGCTCAGCGACGCTTGTTTTGAGGGCAGAACACTCGCTGAGAGACTCACACTTGGTTCTTATGCTTACTTACGCGAGTGGCCGTGGCGCAAACGCTGCTCGTTGCTCGCCAACTCGTTTTAAGTTGCTAGGTGTACTCGCTTCTAGTTAATCGCCGGCGGTGGGACAGATGTCTGAAACAGGGCTAAAATAATAGCTAGTAGTATTATAAATGCGAAAGTAAGTTTGTTTGTTTGCTACCTTTTCACGCCTAAACCACTGAACCGATCATCATGAAATTACATATATGTTGTCAGGGGTACATAAAAGGACATAGGGTACCTTTCATCCAGAAAAACAAACTGTTCCAGAGGAAAAGGACAGTAACAATCGACGGTCACAATTGCTTTAGGACTCTAGATGGCGCTACGTGTCTTTCGAATCATGATTTAATTATATTATTAGAAACTTTAGTAGTGTATTAAAAGTTAATTCACACACTACTAAATTAATACATTTGTTTATATAAGTAATACTTTTGTGATCCTAGACAAGAGTGAAGTCCAACACCGCTTGACCGAACACCATAAAAGTTGGCACATACGAGTAGGTACACAAAAACAAACAGAATTAAACAAATACTTAAAATTGCATGATAATCAGTTCGGATTTCGACCGGGACTGTCCACTGAAACCGCGATATTGTGTCTGAAGAGTGCTGTCAGATATTACACTGAGAGGAAAACATCTGTGTACGCCTGCTTCCTCGACCTGTACAAGGCCTTCGACCTGGTCTGTTATGATATCCTGTGGGATAAAATGAAAGCAGCTCAAATACCGAACGAACTTATTACCATCTTTAAGTACTGGTACGGGAACCAGGTGAACCATGTCAAGTGGGCAGGGACATTGTCGGACCCGTATTGGTTGGAATGTGGAGTGAGGCAGGGGGGTTTGAGCTCTCCTTCCATTTTTAATTTGTACATTAATGGGGTGATCGAGGCACTCAGCGAGCAACGTATTGGTTGTCATATAGATGGCGTCTATTTCAATAACATCAGCTACGCGGACGATATGGTGCTGCTGAGTGCCTCGGTCTGCGGACTCAGAAAGCTGATGAGTATCTGTGAGGGTTATGCAACTGATCATGAACTATTGTATAATGTGAAAAGGTCTTTCAGGGAGGGCAGAGAAAAGTTATTGAGATGCCAGCTATAAAGTTGAATGGCATACCCTTACAAAGAGTAGATATTTTAAAGTACTTAGGCCACTTAATTACTCCCGACTTGAAAGATGATGCAGATATTGAACGGAAGCGAAGGGCGCTGTCGGTCAGAGCGAATATGGCGATCCGTAGGTTCGCGCGATGCTCAGCAAAAGTTAAAATCACTCTCTTTAGAGCCTACTGCACTACCTTATACATATGCAGCCTATGGACTAACTATACGCAAAGGTCGTACAGCGCCCTTCGAGTCCAGTTTAACAATGCGTTCAGGATGTTGTTGGGTCTCTCCCGTTACTGCAGCGCTTCGACAATGTTTGCGGAGGCGCGCGTAGATTGTTTTTATACAACAATGCGCAAAATAGGCAGCTCGCTGGATCGGCGAGTGCGGGGGATTATGTATATATTTTTTTCGACCTCCACGCGGGCGAAGCCGCGAGTAAGAGCTAGTAATAATATAAAACAAAGCTATGTGCCATTTTGCATCGAGTTTCTACGGGGCCAACTAAATTCATAAGTTAGTTGTCTATTCCTACTAGTAAACTCGTTGAGCCTGCTTAGCTGGAATACTTTCCTTGTAATATGAGTTATTAAGTCACCATTTTGATTGCTTTTCTGAATTTCAATAAAAGCGCTTTGGCCTGTTGTGAGTGTCAACTCGACAATTTCACGATTTTGGGTTGTTCCTATAGTAAGGTCAGAGAAGTTAATTAGTAGAAAAAATTGTCAATTGCTTAAAAAATTATCTTCCTGACTGTAAAATGACGAAGTACAATGAGATCTTTTCAGGTTTCAGTTATTTAATTACACTTTAAAATATCGTGTATTGAGTTCCTTGTTCATTCACATAAACGCTAACTTTTCCTAATGGTAGGACTTTTCAATTTCCGTGAAGCTTGCCACATTTGACACGTAGAGAGGAAATGTCAGTGTTATTTCGCAAATATTGTTAATCAGTACATTGTGGCATAAATTCAGTGATTTGTTTTGGTATCTGTCTATTTTAACCGACTTCAAAAAAAAGAGGAGGTTCTTAATTTTTTTATTTTATTATTTGTGTTACCTGAGAACATTTTTCTACGTGAACCTATTTTGATGATTCGTTTTTATATGAAAACTGGTGCTTCTCACGTGGTCCCATATAAATTTGATCAACATCAGAACAAAAATACAAAACCAAAAACACCGACTTCCAAAATAAAAATAATTTTACACTTTGCATGTTTTTTTTTTGAAAATATTTTTTTTTAAGCTTTTTCTATACTTAAATTTTATTTTGTACTTTCTAACATTAGAATTTGTTTAAATATCTGTTCTATATATCACCTTCACTTGAGAGGTACTTGTAAAGACAAATCCATCGAAGCCAAACACGCCTTTACACAAATCATGGTGTGAAGCCAACCGACTTGCACTATCCAAGCCATGCCATACTTTAGAACGGGCTATCATAATTGAATGCATATACAAAATTTTGTGCCTGTTTTTCTAACCGCTGAGTAGATCTCTCGTATGATCAATGCCAATCCTGGATCAGCAGACAGGTCATGGTATATGAATGCGTCGATCAAATTTAGTGTCTGTGCGGTTAACCGTTTAGGAGTTCCCTCCTCTGGAGCCATGCCTAGGTGCAGCACCTAGGTCATGGTGGACTTTAGAACGGGCTATTGTAATTAAATGCGTATATAAAATTTACTGCCTGTGCTGTTGACCACTGAGGAGTTTCCTCGTTTGTCGCCAATCCTGGGTGCACCAGTCAGGTCATGGTGGACTTTAGAACGGCCTATCATAATTGAATGCGTATATTTAATTTCTTGTCTGTGCTATTGGCCTTTGAGGAGCTCCCTCGACTGGAGCCAATCCTGGGTGCAGCAACCAGGTTATGTAGGTACTTAGTAGGCACTAGCTGTGATACTGCAACCAAAAACGTTTATTATATTCTAAAAAAAAAACATGTTTTATGAAATAGGTCTTTACTCCCATAATTTCACAACAAGAGAATCGCTTTTGAATTTTTGAAAATTGTGTGGTATTTATGCCCGTCGCTGTACTCACACAGCTGATTGAAGTTCAAAATTGTCACAATCTTGAACAATATCGCACACATAAGCAGGAACTTACTAGTATCCGCTACCAGTCCTAAAGAGTATAGATACCGCTAGGCAATTGGTTCAAGGCATGTCTCTGTTCGATATCTACTCATGCGATTTGCTTCTCAGAAAGGGAATGAAAATGAATGCTTTACCTTCGAGATCTTCCCTACAAGTACATGATATAAGTGACATCGACACGCAAAGTGTTACCATAAAATTTCAGTATATGATTCTAGAACCGTCGGCGTTGAAACTTCTCATTGGTTAATATAAAAAAATAACAGCTGTTCCATACATTTTGACTGTTTGTGTGGTACTTTTGTATGAAATAGATGTTATTTTTTAAAATAGTAACACAAGCCTAAAACAATTATCGGTGTCCATTTTTCATAATGTTAGTGTTCCATAAACAATGGAAGAACCAAAAATAATATTGTATACCTACCTAATAATTTTGACTTATAATGTAAATATGCTTAAGTATATTATACCGATCTCATTTATTTATTTATTCTTCTCTGCGATTTATTATGGACATAAAATACCATGTTTAGGGTCTAAAGCCATTTCCTATTATAGACCTTTCTGTTTTTTTTCTTATTTAAAAAACAATCAGCATGCATAATTTCATTCAAAATCACCATAATTATTTAGGTACAGCAGTTTCTGCGCTAGAACAAATAATTAACATTCAAGCTACATTTTAATAAAGCATGACAACGACGTTTGTGAGCTCAAATGTTCTTATAAACATCTTCCAACATGCTACTACTCTTTATTACGATTTAGCTAAAACAAATTACACTTAGATTTTTGTGGTTATTCAATAGTTGTATATCATGCTTTAGTAAGATCAGTACTCTTTTATAATACTTACCCAAAGAAGCTATATAGAACAAACGATCTTTATAAGATGCCTGATTAAGTATAAAAAATATCAAGAGTAATATTTCTTACAAAGTGCGCTTGTAAACTTTTATGCTTATAAATATTTTACATGGAGTTCTTATCTATAAGAACTTTTTATAAGGTTAACCCTTCGTATATCCACGCCAGACACAATGGCTTTTTAATTGTGTCTGTAATTACGGCATTCAATCGGTTAAACGTTATTTTAGTTCAAATCATCTTTATACATGCCTTTATAAGAGGCCCCTCCTTAATCAGGACACTTATAAACCTTTTGTATTGCTTTTATTCTTATAATTATGTGATTTTATAGAAGACTATTTTGCTAACTGGGTAGAGAGTGTCCCACGTTCATTTAAGTATCAGCACTCGTCCTCATCAATCAATCTGCCAACCTTTTCTCAACTGCGTTGAGGTCGGCTTCCAGACTAAACGGATGCAGATCAATACCAGTATTTTACATGGAGCGACTGCCTATCTGACCGGCACAACCCAGTTACTGGGTAACACTTAGTAAGACTGATTGTCAGACTTTTTGGGCGTCTAGCCTTAACGACTGTCAAAGATCTACAAATGACAGCCGGGATCAACAGCTTATCGTGGTTTCCCAGGGACGAACGGGTCTCGATATTTAATGCACGGTCACCCATCCACGAAACGACCGCGGCAAGCGTAGCTTAACCTGTGATAGACCCGTGCGGGTGTTATCATTTAGCCACTCGTGGTCATCAAATATCGAGATAAAACTATGGCCGGGATTGCTACTCATAAAAGTGAAAAAAACAACACAATCAGGTTTTATATAATAAAAAGCAGGCAAAACCCATATTACATTAAATTAAATTTCACAATACTGCAGCAGAATAGATCTTGTTAGAATAAACTGTCAATGCTATTTAAATTAAAGAATGAGTCGGTACAAATTATAAAGGTCACAGAATCAAAATTAAAACAAAATATTAAATGCAAAAATAAACTAATAATAAAAAGTTAAAAGATAAAAATTATACGTTACGGGTCACAGAATAAAAATTAACTTTAAAAAAAAATGTATCAAAACAATACAATACAAACAAGTCATTATAACTAAAGGTCAGTGTCAATTAGATTAAGTGCCCTGGCTATACATGTCTGTTACTGTATTGTCGTACGTAGGGGCAGTCAAATCGCTCAGCGATCATTACCAGGACAGTATTGGAGCTGGCCCGCACCCTGCGCACTAAGGACGCGCACTGCTTGCGCATGGTGGTGTGAAATCAGGCGGTGCGTGCTTCCGCAAATATGACCGAGGCGCTGCAGAAGCGGGGCAGCCTCAACACCGCCCTGAATGCGTTGTTATACTGGCCGCGGAGGGCGCTGTAGGACGCTTGTGTGCAGCGAGCCCACAAGCTGCACGTGTACAATATGCCTTGAACAGGGTGATCTTAACTTGATCGGAGCGAGCATATTCGCTCTTTTCAACAAGGCCCTCCGCTTCCGTTTGATGTCAGCATGATTCTTGGAAGTCAGCCGTGACTATATGCCCGAAATATTTAAACTGGTCCACTCTGTCTAGGGGAACACCATTAAGAAAGAGCAACAAACGATAAAAGATAATTGCAAAAAACATTTAGTTTCAGAGTAACTCAGCTTTAATACACATTTCAGATGGAGGCTACAGCATATTTTTCTTTGTTATATATTTGGCGATCCGTTACGCCAGTCGCCGTCTAGAATCATGTGCGAAATTCATGGTTACAGTTTGTACGTCGATGTGGATGCCACCCTGTATGTTGCAATAATGTGTAAAGTATCTATCTCATAATTAATTTATCAGTCATTGCGTTATATTTCATTATTTTTACCTATTATGGTATAGTAATTTTATTCTAGGTGCATCGTTTTCACATATTATTGTATAATTAATGTATACATAATATTGTAAAAGATTTTTAAAACAGTTACGGTGGAGTTTCTTGCCCATTCTTTTGCATACGAAACTACCTTTTGGAAGGGGCAACTAGAATCAATTCTATTTTTTTGTAAATTTTGTCGTTCAAAAGTGCCTTTTATGTGCCTATTTGAAATAAATGATTTGACTTTGACTTTAAAAAATTATGACGTTTTCAGCGCTCAAATAAGCACTGTAGCTGATTTTCCGTTTGTCTGTTGCCTGCGTGAATAATTTGCCCAATTAAATTACAGCGTCAAAGCGTCAGTAGTTATTACATAAGTAATTATTTGTTTATTAGAATAATATGTGGTGATTTGTGTTTTGTTTGTCATTTTGTAACATACGCCTAATTACTCGTGCAATACATAACAGATAACCCTATCAGCTGGGCTGCCCCACGCTGGATGATTGATTAGATTTGCGCAATTAATAATATTGTAGTAAGTATTGCTTTCAAGTTTAGACACTCGCTGTCATGGTTATTGCCACACTGACTACTTATGATGTATTGCGAAGGTAGCGATGTTACACCATATTTGTTCATAATAATACCAGCCTATTTAACGGGTGCAAAAATACCCTTAACAAAACCGAGAGGCACTGGTTCTTTCCGTTACATTATTGTGATATTTTTTTGGTACCGGACCATACTTGGAAACTTTTTGGTCACGGGGACATTGAAGTTCAAAGATCCAACTTTTAAAAAACTATTTTTATATGTTATAACTTAACTTTAAATACCCCCACGATCCATGTACCGTAGCATGTACACATAAACACAATGTTTTGCGTGCCTTACTTTGTCTACTACCGTAAACAGCCAATGTTCACACCAAAATAAAAGCAAACCCTGCAATTATTTTTGCACAAAGTTACTTTGTCTGATGTACGGAATACGTAGATGACGGCTTCGTGAAGGGTCTTGTTATCTGTATATTCCCACCCAAGGGCAAAGGTTTCTTCTCATACAGAGAAGGCACGAGCATTGGTCACTATGCTTGCTCAAGCCGGGTTGGCGATTTCAGACTTATATATTAACTAAAAGTCCGGGTTTCATCACAATGTTTTTCCTTCATCGATGTCAGTCCAAGATAAACTCAGAGTCTACACAGCACAATGCAGCTAGGTTGTATAAAAAGCTGGAATTTTGGCTTGTCGGTAGAGGAACTGTTTACGTGAGTATCCACACGGCTGCCAAACAGAACGCATGAAATGCGCCCGGCCCCAACATCTTAGCTAGCTATGCAAAAGCATCGTCGCGTGTCGCTTCTCTATTCTACTATTAACTGAAAAACCACCACCAGAGAGCGGAAAGACGTGCGTGGCTAGGCTCCGATGCATTCAGAAACGCCCCATCATAATAACATATGAAACATTGGTGAGAAAAAAAAAACTGTTTTAAATTCACATTGGTAATCCTGAAATTAATAATTGCGCTATTTATAAATCATCACAGGAAATGCAACACGTCAAAATTTCCCATTTTAGACAATTATCTTCTTTTTACACTTCATAAAAAGAAGAATCGCAGCAAGGAATTGCAACGAGAAATGTTTTGTTGACACAGTGTTCGAATTTATTTTCTTCCATGTAAAAGCAAGGTCGCACCTTTTCAGAAATACAGACGGCAGTTGCAAATTCCATTACTCGGAAGTCTGTTCAGAAGTCCCGACCACCTGGATTACAAAAAAGATAGGTACAGAAGGTCTATGCAAACGCATGAACACAAAACAACCTCAGCTGAACTAGGCTGTAGCTTGCGACCAGATTTAGTTTGAGTCTTAAACAAAATCCGCTCTTGGCTACGAATGCGCTTGCTCTCGAACTTAATCCCTCTAGGAGTTCTAGAGGGATTAAGTACAATACGATTCGATTCGATATTTAGTGGATCGGATCAAAACCATTCGAAATGATACTAGAATTGTAGCGCTTAATTGCGATTCGGATCGATACAAATGCAATTATAGTGCTTCAGTAGTTTGAGTTAGTTTGAGACCGCCGCGCGTGTCAATCTATGCCTGTCCATGCACCTGTTTTTTACGTGTTGTATGGAATGAGCGTTCTGCAGGAAGCCTGCTTATTGTCCCTGGATGATTCGACGAGAAAAATGAAATTGAGAGATTTTATGCAGTCGCGTTAGCAAAACATGTGAAATACATTGTGAATGTTTGTTCATTTGCGCGACACGTAAATGTGAAAGTTTAATCACGTGCGTAACACGTGAATGTGAATGGATATTTAGAGCCTTTGAAACTTGATATTCTTTCACACTTTTACCACATAATGTTTGTCTCTGTAGTAGTTAGGTACACAGTCCTAGTTTTCATTCAGTTTTATTTTGAAACCATACAACTTACATACAGTAATAGCAAGTTTTCATTCCTTATCCATTTGAAACTTTGCAAATACGATTTGTATCTGGCTTGGATCATAATTTCCTATAATGAAATGCATGCAACTCGCAAACTAGTTATCGGGAGTGGTTGCAACGTCAACTCTAACTTCCTTACTAGACTTGTGGCGATCCTACAAATCGGTGATACACAATATACCTATCTGTATAAAATCAAGTCGTTTGTTTTCTGTTTCTAATAAATAAATTGTTAATAGTTTGTTACATTTAAATTGCAATATAACATCATGCCTGTAATCCCCGATGGGATAAGCAGAGGTATACATATAGTACACCCACATTTTTTGCTAGTCATATCAGAACTATATCTAAAACAATTTAGTATTCAAAATTTTTATCTATCTTCTATACATATATGTATATAAATATATAAAACACTAAGTTTGTTTCTATCTATGTCCGATAAAGAAATTTAAACCATCCAAACGATGTGCCCCAAACCAATTTCATTAGAAAGGCAATAATGCGAAGATGGTTTCGACCACATTTTTTTTTTGCGTGGTGGCCCACTCTGGTTATCCGCTAGTAGATATTAAATGTGTTATGAAATCTGCTATTAAAATCAGATACATATTACCATCAGCACACGTAGCATAACCACTTCTATCTATTTAAGAACTGCGGAGAATAGACGTCTGCCATTCGCTATTCATCAGAATAACATCGATATACACGCTCGCTGGATGCGAGTCGTACTTATTTCGATTTGATCGATAAAGTCTGTAATACATAGTACTAAAAATTAATTCAAAAACTAGTGTGTGACTGGGAGACTGGACAGTTCAGCAAATCTTTTTTCGTCCACCGTTGGTGTGCAAAGGGATCTCCGTGGTAGAGCGCAAACATAAAATTGGACGAGTCATGATATTTGACCCTACATTCGCACGTTTGTCACGTACGGCATAAAATGGAGGTACGGCGATCCGTCAAAGCTTTTAACGCAAACTGTATCAATTTATCTTGTGTAGGTATCCAATTTATAGATGATATTTTTTATTCTTTTGGATTTATTTGGGTTGTCAGATACACCCAATGTTTAAAAAAAAAATGTATTGTTTCAGGTATCATTTGAAAGATCATACCAAAAGGATTTAAAAAAAAGTGCTATCAAAAGGTTTATAAGGGTACTAAGCAATTTCATAGAATTCAGGTGAAATGCAACTCAATTGGGTACCTTGAAATGAAGTCACAAGTAAAACCTTTATCGACTTGAATATTTTCGCCGAATAATTGGAGCTTATTTATATCATTTTCGCAATGCTGATAATTGTTTCTCAGTGAAAACTGTGAATCGCCTGCTCTGTGCCAGCCCCTAGTTAGTCTATCTATATAATCAACTAGTAGGGAAACAAAAACTGTTTACTGTTACCGGCGATGGGAGAAAGTAGATAAATAATAAATCTTGGTTAGCTTGAGTTTTCTTCTTCGCTTTTCTTTTTCCGTTTCTTTTATACTAGCTCCTGCTTCGCCCGTGTGGACGTCGGAATTTATCCAACGGAAAGGTGCTACTGGGACATAAAGTAGCCTATGGCCTTCCCCAGGATGCCATCTTTCACCTTGCCAAATTTTATCGAAATCTGTTCAGTGGTTTAGGCGTGAAAAGGTAACATACAGACAGAGTTACTTTTGAATTTATAATAATGAGTATCGATTGAATTCTGACTGTATATCTGTCCAAGAAGACGTGAAGCGGCGCTATTGTAACCAATATGGTTTCTACAGTCTTGGTCCAAGATATTCTGGAGAAACAATTTAAATCAATTGAGTGGTGGTTTATGGATCGTCGCTCGTTAGTTTGTGAAAAGTTTAATTACTGGTTCATTGTTTTTCCAAATCACGTTGCGGAAGGGCCGTCCGTTTTAACAGACAATAAAGATTTTCTGGTTGGTGTACGGCATGTATATTTAGCAGAGCTCTTTTTTGAAGCATATCCCATGCGTGCTCAATGGGATTCAAGGCTGGCGATTGAGCAGGCCATGGTCAGACGTTGGTATTAACAGCGGCAAGTTTGTTTGCAACAACTCTGGCAGTGTGTGGACGTGCATTATCATGCATAAAGCAGATATGAAGAACCAAATTGGATCCACAAAATAATGACAACATCTGATACAATAGTTTAGTGTAAATCTGTGCATTGAGATTGCCTCTGATCCAAATCGCTTCGGTTCTTCCGCCGATCCAAAGTTCCGCCCATATCATGATTGTTCTACCACTGCATTCATGGACTTCCTGGCATGAATTTAAACGTTCTGGGGTTCCTTCAATACCGTTTATGTCTACGTATAGTATCCGGCCTCATCCAAAAGCGAGATTCGTCAGAAAAATACACAAAGCGCTACTCTTCTTCTGTGTTCACGAACCCATTGTAAACAGTCTTTGCAATTGCGGGGCTAAATTTAGACGGTACACATAGCGGCCTTCGGGAACGGAGATGGAATTCATGCAAGCGACTTCTTATAGTTTGATTACTCATTAATATCCCTCAACAACTATGAAGCCTCGTAACCAACAACATGGCGGTCATTACATGAAATCGTCGAGCAGTAATTTGTATATAACGATCTTGTCTGCATGTCGTGATGCGAGCTCTTCCTTGATGTCGCTCTGCCACGATGCCAGTGATGCGGTAAATTGCCCAAAGTCGATTTATAACACTCTGCGTAGTGCCCAGAGCGATTGCCACAGCACGTTGCCGAGAAGCAGCTTCCAACATTCCTACGGCTCTGATCTTCTCGGCTCAAATGACGGCTTTTCTCCATAATCACGTTCTTTTGTATTGATTCCATTCAGAAGTATGGCAGAAATTTTACTGATTTCGCCTCAAATCCGGTGCAGGATTTTATAGGAATACGATTTGACAGAGGATTTTCATCTTTTGACCGAAATTCAAAAACTATTCCCTTTTCAAATGACAAAAGGACTATTGGCAACCAACTATAGACTCCGTCCCCAATTTCTTTTTTGGATCCAACAGACTTCATTTTTCGTTCATATTTTTCACAACGGCCTACAAAAATGGCTTTTTCCTAAATCCTTAAACCTATGGGGTTTTCTCAAATCATCATTCAGTTTCATTTAGCTATCGAAAATACAAATTGCATTTTTTTCTATTTTCGTCACAATAAAATAGATAAAACATAATGATTGCCGACTTATAGAATAAGGAACATAAACAACAAAACATTACGCCTATATTCCAACAAGGAGCAGGCAAAAGTATCTGGAACATTCACATTTCGCAATTAATGTTTTATTTCGCGATGTAATCTATTCTATAAATACTCTTCTTTGTAATTTTACTTCACACTAGTATTCCTCATAGGGCGGGGTAGGCAGAGATACACCTCTATAATAAGTTACTACATAAGTACTGCTTTGTATTTTTCGTCGAAATGAACGAGATCAAACACTATGATAGCCAACTAATATAAAATTACACTGAAAGCATGACATATCATTACGCATGTAAACCTGTTAGGGGTAAGCAGAGATATATAAGACACCCAGACTTATCGCATGTTTGGTATTTAATGATTCCTTACATAGACGTGGAATACATAAGATCCCACCGGCGGAGGGTTTGGCAGGAGTCGGTACTCCTCTCTTAAAGATATTCGATAAGTCTCAACTTAGACGTATTTTTATAATTAGTGATAGTAACCTTTAATCATAATATTACGCTTGTATGTAAGGGGTAGACAGAGGTAGGGCTCTATTTTATAGGACAACAACCTTATTTTAGTACTCAAGGAGAACATCCACATTTCACCAGTAACATCATACCTACAACACACATAACATAATATCTCGCCTGTTTTTTTCCCGAAGAGTTAGGCAGGACAGTATGAATACCTCTGTTTTTTTTTAGATCTTATTTAAATATAAAGATTTGTTCCATCGCAAATAAGTATAGGTGTTAGTGTTATCATCATTTCCAATAAATTCTTCTTGGTAATAGAAGGTTCCTTTGAAGAATACTCTCCCTTGCCAAGTGGTCAAATCCTAGATGCATTGGAACGAAGCTTTGCGTTAGATATTCTCTGGCAATTTTTGTTTTTCTTTCTAACCCTCGACGAGACGTGTCAAATAAAATTGATAGACTTTCATTTGTTTCCCCAGTTACAAATTTAGTTAAGTAATTAAGTAGTTCTGTTGATGGGCGACGAACAGCGTACGGCGTTCTATTATATTATTAAATTGCTGGAAAGTGAAACCATCCCAAAAAACAGCTCCGTAGCATTATGGGCTGTTGCGGTATCAAAATTGAATCTCGCTTTTCTCTATAGGGCTTCTATCAGCATATTTGCCGTATCCGAAACTATCCGTGCGTTAAAATTATGTGTCACGTTTACATTATCTAGTACCTAAGTTGTCGCAGTATTGGTTAGCTGAGGATAGGTGTTATTCGCATAAACGTTCGTTGGATGGCTTCCATAAATGGTACCAACACCTTAAGTAGAATCATACCGATTCTTGTGAGATGATCGTTTCTGCAGTCCCTAAATAAGCAACTCTTGGAAGAATTAGGTGCTCATACGTAGTCTGGCATAAATATCTCATTTGTTCCATCTGCAATATTTTGAGACGCTGGCTCGCCAATATCTTCCTGTTCTGCAACTTGTAGGTCATCAAGATGTTGTTGCTGGTGTTCAGGTTCCACAGCCATATCATCAGGGTATTGGTCATGTGGTTCTGGTACATCGCGTCGTAGATCAACGGCATTATTAGCTATTTGCCAGCTCCTGTGGCACACAGCCATGACGTTTTTGAACACAACCTGTAACGGAAATGAACATATAGGTACAGCATGCATATACCTACCTGTTGGTGTTGTATCGCGATCATTGCCAGATATTTTCCATGAATTATAATATAAAGCATGGACACCAGTATAAAGAACATGGCCAACATTGAAAGAAGATCTTTAGATAACTTTCCTAAATGTCGCGATCTGTACCAGGATTCCCTGAAAGCAGCAAACATGACAAGTGAACAATTCCCGATGGTTTCTATGTATGCAGCAAAAAAACAGAATTCTAAAGCAATTGAGACTGCAATTTCGTGAAACTGAATTATTGGAACTGATAACTGGAGGTATAGCTGATTCGCATGCAAATCGATTGCCAGTAGCGCTGAAACAGAGAGCGGGTTATTTTATTTTTATTTTTTAATTTCACACAGTACATGCTGACTGTACAGGACTATTTGCAACTGCCAACGATTGCTATAGATATTTATTGTTATTGGTGCTTACACAAAGTTTAAAATATTGATACCTATCAAAAACCTAACAGGCCATGAACTTATAAGAGCACTTCTATGAGAACTTTTGATGTCGGGACGTTGTATATATGCTAGTCGCGTAGTAAACTCTGCTTGCGCGATGCAGGATTTGCGTGACGTCAGTATGACGTGTAGCTCGCATGTGGCGATGTTGATACCGCTACAATTCGTAAGCTCGAAGAGACATCGATGTGCAACCTGTTACCATGGATTCGTTATATGGACCCCCGTGCGTTGAAATTTTAAGTCGATTATTTAAAAAATATTTGCTGTTTCATACAAACGTGAAATACGTACGCGGTGAAAATGTAAGGACCAACAATTTTTTTTAAATAAATGACGAAGTATTTCAACGCAGGGGTTTTAAAATCAACGTATTCAACGTAGACATATGGCGGTGATTATTATTAACAACTAGGTGAATATTGTGTTTTTAGTCGTCAATGTTTTTTGGATCTTTGGCGTAGACCTTATCTTTGACGTAGCCCCAAAGAAAGAAATCCAGTAGCGTCAGATCGCAAGATCTCGGTGGCGAATTAATTGACATCGCCTCTTCAAATCCTATACGTTCTTTTGGTACGCCCATTATAATAGTTTGCACAGTAAATATTCATGTCTAAAATAGTTAGCAAAATAGAAAAAAAAACAACATTCACTGTGTACATTAATTGGAACAGCTCATTCCCAAGCCTTGTTGTCCTCAATATAGTCTTTCACAGTATAGTAAGGCATTCTGGCATAGTTTTCGCTTTATAAAAGATTTGAATTTATTAAGGCATAGATCTTAAATGTGGCTAGGAAGTTTATTATAAAAACCGTATACATTGACAACTAAACGAGCCACCTATTTTCATGAGCCTGGTTGTAGTAACAACAAATTTGTGTCTGTTCCTAGTATTTATACTCGTATTATGGAGATCACTGTATTTTTTAAATAGATTAATATTTTTATTACAAAAGATTTTCATAAATATACTGAGAAGGCACAGACATTACATTAATTTCTTAAAAATTGTCTCTGAGGGAGTGTCTGGAAAATTATTTTTTAAATTGAACGAATTGCCCTTTTTTGTAACAAACAAGGTACTCGTATGTGTCATCCCTTTTACTCGAAGAAAAACAAACCCCGCTAGTCAATTATTTTGGCCGCGTGCACATTTTGGCGGTAGCTCCGGCTATTCATCCGTAGAACTATACATTTATTAAGAAAACAAAGGTTTGCGGAGAAAAAGATTCATAAAATAATGATCACAATTACTCAATGCTAACTTTCCTCGCTGACACATGAAGCCTAATAAGCTGATTAAAACTGTCTATATGACCGCGACGTCAATATTTTTTTGTCAAACCTTTTATCCTGCCCCGAATGTTTAATTATTTTTGGGTTGACTCGAGTTTGGCTACCCTCTCATCTGAACCCGTGATGACAGGTTAAGTAGACAGTGATTCGAGCTTGCTGTAGCTGTCGGAAACTATTGGGCAACATAGAATTAAGCAAGGTGTTCTACTTAGTGGTTGAGAGCTTCGCATACTAAATGAAGATAAGAGTGTGTCGTTGAGACCTAATTCTACCGGTAGCTACGGGTAAGCACCTGCGCCGACCGCAAGACAAAACTTAATATCTATTAAATTTTATGCGGAGGCAATTTCAGATTTCAACTGGAATGTTGGCGTACCATTTTATGTTTATACCGATTTAGAGGATTAAATGTCAACCATTTATCCTACTAATATATTTTAGCTGTACAGAAAGGATTTTTCTTTCTGCCTAAGTAGCTGCGTAATCTTTTTAATGATTATCTATACCTATTTTAGTATAGGTACCCATGAGTACAGTGAAGATACCTTATTTATTTACTTTTTTCCTTATCTTCACAACAACAAATACTTTATTTTAATTATAAATTTCAGGATTTTAATGATTCCTTTGCCTATTTTTTTTAAACAAAAACCAAATATATTTCATTTCAGTTTTTTTTTTTTTGGAAATTATTTGGGGTTGCGTATATATAGGGAAAAGGCACAAGAAAGGTAGCCACGTCGTGGGCGAGGTGTGGCGCGGGGGTAGCGACGACAGCGGCGGCGCTCAGCCCGCTCACTGTCGCACAGAACGGCTTTGTGGCAACACGCCCCAAGCCGACCTCCGAATTCGCGAACAGGCGCGCTCGTCGCGCCAGTAGTTATACTCAACAGTTGAAGAACAAGCTTCAAACTGTTGTCAACTATCACCAAAGTTGTCAAAAAATACTCCGGCGTCGGAACTGACTCCCAGGAGCCGCAAAGTTCTGGTGAGTACTTTACGATTTTTGGACCTCCGCGCGCCATTTTATTTTAGGACCGCCGTCACCTTACGCTGCAAGGTTCCTCGCGTCCTAAACGGGCCATTCGCACCTCGCGGACCCGCGAGCTCTTCGGGCTACAGGTTAGTATCGAGTTAAGTTCAGTTGCTCTAGTTTCAGTAGGAAGCAGTGGGACTACTTGGAAACGGTTGGTTTATTTAAGCTTGAACGAAGAAAGGAATTTAAGAAAGGGCTGTTTAAACGCCTTAATTCTTCAAAATATTTTACTTAAAATTATTTTAAACGTGTTTTAGTATTTTCGGACGTGCCAACGTGAAATTTTCTTTAAATCATAATTTTAAACAAGCCTATATTAATCATTATTATTATTCGACGACCCGCAATGACCGCGAAGGACGTAAAATTAATTTTACTGATTTACGGGCTAACTAATTTACTTAAAATATCAGCTTTCGGCAACTATCATTGATATATTTCTCACCTTTGTAGGACATGTACGGCTCCAATATTTTATTACGTTAGCAGGCGCAGCTGCTAAATTTCGGCTTACGAAAAGCAACAGCCACAAATTATTTAAGCCGTGTATCACGCGACTTTTTTTTTCATGTTAAATTATATATTATCTTTTGTTGGAGTTATTACCACTTTCCTTTAAAAATGGATTTTATATAGTTAGTGAACGGTTATCTTCACTTTATTTTTATAAAGGCACCCACATGCTTCTTGTGCTAAATACATTCCTATAAATGGTTGTGTGAAAGAAATCTCGGTGCACGATAAAGCCGCCCAGTAGAAATTATTTACTTTACAGCATCTTTATAGAGACAGATACAATAAAATTAAATACCTACATCTCAACATAATATCACAATTAAAGCGATAGAAATATTTTCAGTACATTCTGTTTCATTTGAGGTAGAGTCTTACACTAAAATCGATTAGAGTAAACGGTACAACCACTACTTTGGCGGGTCGTAAAATTGAGGTGCCTGTACGGTACGGTAACCGAAAGTTGCTTTTTAAGGTACCTAGAGAAGAATACTGTTCCAGTTTTTTTTTGTATTTTTATTCTCTGGACCTGGTCTGGTTTTGGAGTCTAAGTATCAATTATATACTTGCACATGGTTGTAACTAATCTGGATTTATAGTCGGCTCAGCGGTGCACATAGACGCTTTACGGGAGCAGGCAGGTCAAAGGATCGATTTCTGAGGGCGTTCGGGGCTCCATGCCTACCTTCGTTACCGCTCCTTTGAATGAGCTTTTTATTTTATTTTTTGAACTCTGGATCATATTTTCATTCAGCTATTTCATATCAAGTTTTCGAATAGACAAGTAAAATTTAATTTTTGGATAAACATTTCAGAAACGCTCTTGGAATAAGTAATATGTAGGTACCTATCTACTTTTTAATAGCGCATAATTAGTAAATGCGCTTTATAATTTTTTTCAAGAGATTTGAAAATCCAAATAATAGCAAAACCATAATTGAAAATTTAAATTGAATCGTTTTGAGATAGAGTTACAATGTCTTTAGAATTTCGTCTTTAATCAAAAATTAACAGATACACGGTATTAAAAATACGTTTCAAAAACAACTGAGAACATACTCATAACTGATTCTTTAGAATTATATTCTTAAACATCATCATTATCATCTTTCTGCTTTTATCCCAATTTATTCATATGGGATATTCTTATTCATATGGGATATTCTTCTTATTATAAATCTAATTAAAATTAAATCAATTATAACAAAAAACACTGTTACTCGCCTGCTGATCATTAGAAACAATGCTAGATTTTGAGGTTGTGTTGTCAAAGACGCAACAGGGGGTCGGAATTTTGCACGATCAATGACCGGAATAGGGTCGCTCCCGATCTCATGGGACATAATACCGACAGGGACGGAAATACTCGTAATGTAGGCGGCATTCAACAAGTTCAAAGAATTGGAAGGAAATTTTTAGTAGGTAGGATTGAATTAGCAAAGTTGTGATTTCATGAATCCCTACTATTTTAGAATAAGCATAATCGAAAAATAGTTAATATTATTATAGTTTTCACTATTAATTTATAACTGCTTATAAAAGTGGCTTTGATTAAAATCCAAAAGAAGAATGTTTTTTTTTTTTCTAAATCTCGATTTTACTTATTTAATATTTAACAGGATTGAAACATGTGTATTATATCGAATCGATTGCTGACGCGAATTGCACGTAAGTCCTCATTAAGCGATACGTTCTTGTATTAAAAAAAAAGAAAATATCGACAGCCAATTGTAAATTTTAAAATAAAGCACGGAGAAACGTGTTTTAAGGCGTAAAAGCTGTAGAAATAAATACATAAAGTTTTCAGTAAATTATTGCACGTTATTTTCGATCGGAGCCGCTTCAAAAATATAAATAAGCAAGCCTTTTTCAATCATTATAATTGGATGCAGAAGGTAAAGTCTACCGAAAAAGCTGATAAATATTTACAAATGTTGAAAAGTTTGGTTAATTAATAGTTTATGAAAATCAAGTTGAAATTTTCGCAATATTTTTTTTGTACAAAATTATAGAACTTATTTGAAAGGTTTGTTTTGTTAACGAGTTCTTTGGTACTAGATAGTATCTAAGTATTTACAGATACTAAGCACGCTTAGGTACCTATTAATGTTTACAGTTTTATCCTCGTACGAAATAATCGTTGGGCTAAGGCCCGTGGCTAAATACGCCAACTGAATACGTCAGCCTCACGTGTCGATCTTCAAGATTAAGCAACGCCTGCCGAGGTCGGTCCGTGGATAGGTGACCACCCGCTACATACTGAGAAACCTCCAAGCCTCGAAAAGCACGCGAAGCTGTTGGTACCGGCTATTTTTGGTAGATCTTTCAGTACAGTCGTTACGTGAAGTCCAAAAGTCTGAAAACTTGTCTTGCCAAGGAGTATCGTGCTAACCAGTAATTGAGTTTTAGGGGTCAGATAGGCCGTCACTCCATTTAAAATACTGGCATTCAGCTGCAACCCGTTAGACTGGAAGTCGACTGTAATATAGACAAGAGAAGGCGGCAGATGATGAGCTTTGCCTCGTATTTAGTTCGGCTTATCGGACAAATTTTGAATTCCAAGAAAGCAGGAGTTTATTTAGCTGTAATGTTACGACTTAAACGTGATTCAATAGCTGTCTTAGGTACGTTGTAGATAATACCTATTACATAAAATATTATTTACCTACTTGGTTTTGAAAACCTGTTGACTTTAAGTTCGTTTTAATGTAGTTTTGATGACCAAGTACTTTCAGATTAAGATAAACATGCGGAGAACCGACGATGGACAATAGTTCCAAACAAACACAGAAAGCTGCTTTGTTACAAACTCAAACTCAAAGCATTTATTTCAATTAAACCAATTACAGGCACTACTGAATTGTCAAGGGGTCGGTCAATCAGAAAGATGAAGCTAGTTGCCCACTCCAAAGCGTAGTAGGTACCTATGGAGAAGAACGGACAAGAAACTCCATGGACACTCTTTTCAATCAACATATAGTTACAAAAAAAATTGGTTACATCTCTCACGTTGAAATTAAAAATGTGAGAACGATGTAGAAATACGTGCACGTTAAAAGCATCCGTAATACAAAAGATAAAAACAAAAGAAAACAATTCAAAAAATTTAATTAAAAAAAAGCCGTGGCAGCCATGGAGATGACCAGTACCTACTGACGGCACCCGTTCAAGAACATGACGAATGGATCAGCACCATTCAGCTCAACCATTTTGAAGGGAACTTAATGATCCAACACACACGCTACCACCAGCGTGACATTTGAGTGAGTATGACATACTCTCAGCCGCCAGGGCACATTCAAGTCAATGAAAGACGAGCCTAGTAAATGGTGGCTTTATAGTAGGTACATAGTGCTCACACATGTGCTATGCAAATATACATTGTTACAGGTAATAATATCCCGAACATTATTACTATTTATTACAACGAAAGTCTACGATTAACTCCAAAATTCAACCTTGTTGACAAAAATAAGATAGGTAGATATTTGGTATTTTCCGCCTCGCGTTGCAGCCAGAATTTCAAATTCGAAACCAAAAAACAAAGTCACATTTCGTGCCCGTCTGTGTGACCTCGTTATTCTTCTCAACTACGCAACGGATTTAGATGCGGTTTTCACAGTAATTGAGAAAATTTATTCCGGAAGTTTTAATTTTAACTAACATACATATAATAAAGATATCTCTATGTTTTGTGAAGTCGTAAAACCGTGGAAGGCAGGGGCGGGTCGCTAGGAAAATGTAAAAAGTGAAAGTAAGTAAAACACCCGTAAGAATCACGAAGGAACTTGTTTTTGCTGACATTCTACTTTAATTAATTTTTTGGGTACGATATGACTGCTGTCCTGCTTATATTTCTTTTTCATACCATAAGAGTCGCGAACCACATTCTGGCGCGTCATAACTTTAGTCAATAATAGTCCAAAATTAAGTTCTTACATTATCAGCAAGAAATAATGTTACCTGAAATATGCAATAACTAGGCAGTCTTAAGAAATAAAAACAGTCAGGTAGTTTATCAATTAGGTACCTACTTGTCTGTGTCATAATAGAAAAGTAGGTATCTGTGTTCTACTTTATACTGTGTACTTATAACATCATTATACTGAAGGTCATAAAATAGAAAATTGAAAAGAAAATGTAGACTTGAAACAAAAGACAACTGCGTCACTGTCAAAGGTTGCCTTTATTTTATTATCAGTAAACATAAGCGGAAAGTTATCAAAGGGAACATTAAGTATACCAGGAACACGGAATCCGTATTAAAATGTTTAATCCATCGCCCTAATTGCGTGACACAATATTTATCAGAATCTGAATCATTTTGAACGATATTGCTAATCCATTACTTCATATGTTCGAAATATGTGCCTGCTCAACAACGTAAATAACGCAATGAATATTGTTGAACTGTCAAAATGAAAACCATTCCTACTGTTAGTGTGTTACGCAATTACCCCGCTGCACTGTCCTGTATGCATGTTGAACCGATTGTTCGAATAGCAAACTGCAATTAAAGATTCTTACTTCCAAAACCAAAATCCCACCACTCATTTCTAAACAATCACATAAAAAATCGTTAAGTATCGTATTTAAATTTATTAGAACTCTATTGACCTTTATATATTTGGCACGTGCTAAAAAAACATTACTCATAAATTAAAAAAAGTATCCAATTTCGACACCAACAATTATGTCCAGCTTCGTACATACTATTTTCTTTCCAGTGCTTTATAGTTTTCGCTCCGTGTCGATTCAATAACTAATTTCCCCAGAGAATATTTTATTACGAATCGATTAAATAACGCATCGCAATTTCATATTTCCTTCAGAAAGCATTAAATATTATCGTAGCTGACAATTCTCGTATACGAGTAGAGCTTGATGCGTCGCCCTTGCACGAGGAAGTATGCTATTTTAAGTTTGCCACTATTTAGTGCGATTTATATTCAATACATCCCACCTTAAACTATACAAGGTGGCAGGGACATCGAGGCATAACCTGGTATCATGGGATCAGTTCATGATTCAGAACCCCCCTACGTTAAAATATATCGTAGGTTATTAGAGAAAAAAAATAACTCTGCCACACACTTTGACCGTGTAGGTATTGCACTTTTCTATGAATCAGCAATTTTTTTTTTTTGATAACAGGCAATGTGTTTCTGCGCTAGGGGGTCAAAAATCATGTGCTGAATTCATGTTTTCAGTTTGCGCGTCGATGTATACCACCCTGTATCAAGTCAGTCTGTCGCTGTCGGCTGGCAGCGACGAACGTCCGATGCAGGGGTATGCACTTTTTTTTGTTCCAGCCAAACACGACACACAATAACTGCCTTGTTTATTTATATCCCCCATTAGTTGAGTTGTGGATGCCAAATTCCTGCTTGTATTAGTAAAAAAAAAAAAATTGACCCTCACCTGACGTGTGCAACCTGCTGAGAACGTTTGACTGAAATTTTCACTTTCTCTTGTGCGTACGAAAGTTAATCGTGAGTGTTATCACAGTTCCCTTAGGTTGCTACATATTGTATACCTATAAGTAAATGAATAATCAGCCTATAATGTTCTCACTGCTGGGACACAGGCCTCCTCTCTTTGAGAGAGAATGGGCTGTAATCCACCACGCGGGCCCAGTGCGGGTTGGTAGATGTCTCATGTCTTCGAATTTTGGTTCTAGGACATGCCGGTTTCCTCACGATGTTTTCCTTCACCGTTTTTGAGAGCAGTGGTGATGAAATTATTTACACAAAGTAAAGTGCCTGCCTGGGTTCGAACCCACGACCTACAACTCGTAAGTCGAGGCCGATGCCACTGGGCCACCACTGCTCACTGTTATTCCCACGTAAGAGTAAAAATCTATTGCTCATCTGTCTTGCTACGGATTCTAATTCAGATCGATGCGATGCAGCTCTGCTTCCACCCGTCGCTGAGCTTTTGGACCACTATAATTATGCTCGTCCTGGCTAAAAGCGTGGTGGTTAGAGTGGTAGCATGTGCAGTATCATGCGCGATTAGTTGGCCACAGTGAATCGAGATTGTGGTTGTAGCTCTTTCACAGTACGTACGGAGGGTACGGGAGGTGTTTTATTTATGAATGTAATTTTAAACCGGCGCATATTAATAACAATTATTCAATCATAATTAAAAATATATAGTATTTTTGTTTAATTAATTTCAAATAAATATCTCTAGTCGGTTATTATCATAAAATTTTCGATAGATTATAATTTCTGTATAGGGTTGTAACTTTTACATCTACCACGGGTGCGGTAACTGATTCTGATCTGATTTATTTAGTAGAGAAAAAGTACCTAACTATTCGAGAAAGCAGGAACCACTCAGAATAATATTACAATAAAACCATAGACGGTCGGTCGGTAGGAGTCGCTACTCGTAACGCTAGGCGAGTCACTTCATTATGTACTCAAACGGCGGTTTCAAATGTTTGATATTTCGCACCCGCCTGAGCACCCACGTAAGCTCATCAGCTTGGACGAGGTCAGAGTATCATTCCGTTGTTTTATTTTGGGAAAAGGAGTTCAGTGAACCTCAAAAAGATATAGAGACCGACTAGAATTAATTTACCTGTTTACGAACTTTGTTCCATGATAAAGTATCAATGTGTAACCACATAATATATATTTATAACACATTGGGTACTTAATTCTAACTACACATGAAGACAATGTTATGGGACATAAATTGTAGACAATCAAATTAATTCATGTCGATGTATACATCTTTTTGAGGCTCACTGTAACTCGATACGCGAGTTTGATCCACTCACACTTCATCTTACTAACATATACTTTCTTACCTTGTAATGGATGAAAGCGCAGCCAGTTGACAATATCCCGTTAAAAAAAGTTTTTAAACTTCTACTTCTTTTCTCAGAGAAAGGGGTTAAATTAGATCGTTACATCGAAACCTCTGTGATCATATTTTTACAATACAGCGGATTGAACCATCCATGTCATAATTACGGCACGGTGATGTCGTTCTCGTTAACTGGTCCAAAGTATTGAGGGTAATACACGTGAAACGTTGGCTACTATTTAAATACATAATTCAGTCGGTCACTTGGCTATGAGGAACAGTCGTTATTGGTAGTAGTCGATGTCGGTGGATTGATTACTACAATTTGTGGAACACGTTACTGGTAAAAAGAAACTGGAAATTATTTATAAAAAATATTTTTCTCTACTTTAGGAACGTGACTTTTCACAATGAAACCAATCGATAGAGAGAGAAGATGTCAATAATAAGTAATTTAACTCGTTAACTTATTCTTGAACATTGAAACAATGAAACCAATGAACCTAACTTAAGAAATTGTTCATTTCAATGCAAATCTTAAAGTTACCTCCGAATTGTTTTACCTCCCACAGGAGGTATTTTCAAGTTACTCGAACGAATAGAAATGGCCGTCTGTTATTCGAAAATTAGTATACATTTACGACAGTGCTGCAGTGGAATGGTGGGTGTATGTCGAACATAACCAGTCCAAATGTTCCTACTCAATAAGTTTTAAACACCTACGTGTCCAGGGAACAAAATCCAATATCCTATCGAATCTATCTTTTACGTTCATGATTCGCATTTTCAAGAGCCACATGCATATTTCTAGCTGAATCGAATATTTTGGTCAGAACAAAAGGCTGGTTAAAATTTTTGTAACCCCCTTGTGGTTAAGCCTCGCCTCTCATACACGAAACTGTGGGTTCAAATCCAGGTGATTACCAATGTGAGTTTTTCAATTTAAATATACTTTCTACGAACTGGCTACTAGAATCAATTCTATTTTTTTGTAAATTTTGGCGTTCAAAAGTGCTTTTTATGTGCCTATTTGAAATAAATAATTTGACTTTGACTTTGACTTTCACTTTCTAAGTTTATCTTGGACATCACTGACACCGGTGAAGGAAACCTTCGTACGGAAACTGGACTTAAAATAATATACGTCTAAAATCACTTATCCGGGTGAAGCAAACGTGGTGATCAATGCTCATGCCCTCTCTGCATGAAAACGGAGCGGAGCGGAAGGGCTTGTCAGACTGACTAAAACCCACGCGTGTCCCTTCAGTTGCCTATGCGTCAGGGCCACGGTAACTCTTTCGAACAATCCGCGACCCCGGCAGGCATCGGCCCTGTCTAAAAAGGGGCTAAGGTCGGTACAGGATAATCGGCTTCGTCAATAAAAGAATTGAGAATTATAAGGGTGTCAATATCTATGAAGGTAAAAATGAGTTTATTATGTTAACTGCTACTGGAATTTTTTCAATAAAATTCGTTGATTATAACTGATGAAACTTTAGCTTTGAATTGGTACTTGCGAATTTATTTTAGTAAACTGATTGTTTCAAAAATGGATGCGGCATCGAATATATGTAATTTATTTAATTCAGATCCTTAATTGCTCAACACAATGATAATTATAAATGATAAATGATTTATTTCTGTAAGTAGGTTTGTACAAACACTTTTACACGTCAATCATATTTTTAAACTAGATGAGGTCGGCGTTTCCTATCTGACTACTCTGAGAAGAAAGGCCGAAACAAACTCAGAGGTCACAGTCTCTTTTAAAGTCCAGACATAATCTTGGTCAGATCATATGAAGACCATGTAGATTGGTATCTGTAATGGTCTTTTGAGGAAAGAACCACACAGATTGAGTGGACCTGTCCAGTCAGTGCACGCATTTGTCAGTAATCGTGCAGCTTAACTCAGGAAGTTGAGCTGCACGAGTTCTCAAAACAGAAATAAATTATACTAGATAGCTGCTGCCCGCGGCTCAACCTGCGTGGATGTCGTAAATTATCCCAGGGGAATGTGTTATCGGAACTAATGTAGCCTTATAACATCCAGTGAAAATCCTGGCAAAATCAGTCCAGCAATTCGGAAAACACAACAGTAAAAAAATTATGTATTTTTGTTATATGCACCGTAAGTATATACTTTCATAAGCATTTAGTAAAAACCTGTTATTTTGACATTGCAAACAGACACTTCAATTTTATTTATTTGTATAGATGTATAGATTCCTGCAGCCATTCGCAAGTGGGTAGTAAACATTCTCAGTACCAAATAAAGCATCAATGGTTATTCTCACGCCAGAAAAACGTTCATACTTTTTACAATATGGAGTAATCAGAAGCGCTTGAGCAGGGTGGGTTAAGCGACCACTTGTAGAGCCTCTTGCGCGGGGCCTCGTTGAGCTTTTAATATGACACGACACTTTAAGCTTGTGTACCTTACCTAATAAAGATCTTGGATCGTGATTAAAATAAAAATACATAGGCGATGTAAAAAATGGACGGTATATTTTTGTTTCTTTTTGAGTTTATAATATGTTTATTCTTTGTTAATTAATGTAACATTACATTATCTAATAAACGTAAGAAAAATTATATCTATTATTATATAACGAATTATTAATACTAGGTATAAAATAAATGACTCAACTAAAAGATTGATTTGAATTTCACTTGTCATAGATTTGTAAAGTGTCAAAAGAAATTTACGTGGAACAAGAATTTTCATTAGTATTTTTTCCAGTTTTCAGTCGATGCGGTCCCAATCGATATTTTAAATTACAAGGAGGAGTATTCTAGATTATTATCCTTTCGGGTATCTTAAAGCAACTGCTTTAAACTCTGGCCTATGAAATATAAGAGTTAGGGTCAGGCAGGTGGTCCCGACGGGTCTCCCATTGGTGCGCATAACATCACAGGGGCAATTACTGTATTTATGAAGTACTTTGTAAATAGTTGTACTGTAAATTAGAGTTATTTTTGACAGATTGAGACCTAAATGCAGTCTCAATCTGTCAAAAATAACACTAATTTACAGTACAACTATTTTCTTAAAGTCCCGCGGGAATCATCGCATTTCCGAATACAAAGAATGCTAATTTCAATATCCATCAACTATTAGATTTATCGTGTATAATAATTTGAATTCAGAACTTAGTACTTTATTGTTGTTTTTTTGAAGTAACAACAATTAAAGTACCTACTTAGTTCTGAATTCAAATTATTATATACGATAAATCTAATAGTTGATGGACATTGAAATTAGCATTATTTCTAATTGGAAATGCGAAATAAGAAAATAGTTGTACTGTACCTACATTTGTTGTTGCTGAGATGAGATTTCGGCTAGATTTTAAACATTTAAAATTAAGGGAATTGGCATTCTGAAGTTGTAATGTGTGTCAAAATGCATACAGTTTTTGGCTTCGTTTTTTCGCATAAATAGTCCAAGAGCAAACGAAGCGAGCTTGGGAACTTGAGGCACCCCCCAACACGGATAGGTCAGGTTCGGAGGTTAGGTTCCGTAAAACCCCGCAGATAGAAAATATCCGAATATAAATTATGAGTTTTAATTTCAGCGACCCAATATGGGTCCCGACGATATACTTACTTTAATATATGAGGGTAAAATGTGTGATTGAAAGTTTAATAATGGCATAGATGGGTTCGTACAGGGTCTGCGAAGGCCGATACCGAGAGGTCGATATTAATCCATCAACTTTAAGATAAATATAAAATACGTTGGGCCCATATTTTATCTCGCATC
The DNA here is from genome assembly GCA_916610205.1 of Griposia aprilina. NCBI lineage: Eukaryota > Metazoa > Arthropoda > Insecta > Lepidoptera > Noctuidae > Griposia > Griposia aprilina. Next base: position 11,122,902 of record OU744283.1, read on the forward strand.
GACACAAATTATGTAAGAATAGTTTTTCTATAAGATAAATATAAAATACATTGGGCCCATATCTTCTTCTCTCGCATCGGCACAAATTGTGTAAGAATAGTTGACGCCGTCGTAAAAATGTCAGCCAGACAGAAAAGTGGCACAGGGAATTCATAGACGCATATGCTGACTGCGCAAGGTACATTTTTAAGCGGTAACGTCACTTATTCATTATGTCAGTGATCTGAAAAATGATCGATCTGCTAGCAGATATAGCAAATGCCTTATTAACATGTTTTTTCAATTTCACATAATATAACAACACGCCTGTTATCCCTGAAGGTTTAGGCAGAGGTGGACTCTACCCATAGTACACCCACATTTCACCAGTTATGTTGAAAGTCCCATCGCACGGTGAGAATTGAATTGACTCAATCCAAAATTCACAACTTTTGGGAATCAAGGAAAATGTGTTTGAAAATGAGGAACTCCATCATTCTTGTATCTTTAAAAAATATAAGTAAAAGGTAGTTTTTTTTATTTTAATTAGTTAATAAGGAATTATACTAAGATAAATTTTCAATTGAATTTATAATAAAATTAATATTTTAAATAAATGATAAAGTAAAAATATTTGTCACGTTAACACTAATTACTAAATGATAATGTATGACTAAATTTGTTTTAGGTCCCTTTATTAGTAGAAAACTACCCGCATCAGCTAGAATTAAACAGACCCAACACTGAATTGGCCACATTACGACAACTTGCAACGCGGCCACACGTACGAACTACTGTCGTAATTCTAAATACGTCTATGCTGTGCGGGCGGGGATGCGAAATCGCCTTGGAATGAAATAGATGCAAATATCATGACTTCCAGCTCTAACCAAATATCGCCATTTCTGTTTTCGTCAGGTGAATGTTCGTTTTAAAGTCAATCTGTATACTTAAGACAATCGTTATTTTTTTTTAATTAGGTGACTTTAATTGTCACCATGCGCCATGTAATAGGGGGCGTTCCTATTGCCATCAAAGGGCAATAATCCATACTCCGGGCTGCTCCTGAATAATTCCTGATGGAAAACCCAATAACACTTTGCCCAACCTGGGGTCGAACCCAGGACCTCATGCTTAGCCTTAATATATTAAAGTAGAATTTAGTAAATGAGGCTTTTGCTTTAAGTACCAGCAGATCGATTATTTCAGACCATTAAGATAATGAATAAGTTCTTACCACAGCCTTGCGGTGTTTACGGAGTTTCTTTTGTGTTCAAAGATTTAATTTAATCTCCAATTTTAATTATTATTCTAATAATTATTACGAAAATGAGGCAAGGTTGAAGAAGGGTTTCTTTGTACTTAACTTAATTACTAACTTTTATTTGTAAAACCACTTCTTATTCTTCAGACGATTTATTTAATTTATTTAACAGTGGAGTGCACTTCAATTTGAATTCAATTATAATTATTGCTAGAAATACTAATATGTCAAATGTTATTAGCATAAGTGCGGTGAATAATAAAGTACACTGTAGGTACGCTACAAAGTAATCATACTGTTATGTTTTATTTTACAACAGTTACTTCGTAATGGCTTTGAACTTCGGAATTAGTAATTGAGTAAATGAGTTTTTTTTGCAAAAAATAATTGCTATACTCAAACTGCCTGTCCCAGGCACCTAGAATAAACATTTTTTTCTCAGATATTATCTCCCCCATTATTAGTTTTAAATTACACACCACACTTAGTAAAATGAAGTACAACAACGTACCAGGTAAGAATGGTGTTAGTAAATAATTTTGAAAATAGGCGATCCTACTCTTCTCCCTTTAATTACAAATCTATTCAATTCCATTTTAAAAACATGTATATTCTCTGATAGGTTTTACCACTCTTTATAATACTTTTACATAAAAAGGGGGATAAGCCGGACCTTATAACAACTATCCACAGATAAGACTTGTATCACATCCCTATAAGGCCTTCATTAAAATCATAACTTCTGAACATTATTTGAGCTCCTTAAGTTCTGAGTTGAGCTGCATGATTACTAACAAATGCGTGCAGTGACTAGACAGGTCCACTCAGTCTGTGTGGTTCTTTCCTCAAAAGACCATTTCAGACACTAATCTACATGGTCTTCACATGATGAACAAGCTTATGTCTGGACTTTACAAGAGACTGTGCCCCCTGAGTTTGTTTCGGCCTATCTTCTGAGAGTAGTCAGATAGGGAACACCGACCTCATCTAGTTTAAAAAATATGATTGACGTGTAAAAGTGTTTGTACAAACCTACTTACAGAAATAAAACGAACTTTTTAACAAAATGAATACTTTAAAGGTATTGCCTCCACGGACTCTTCTCACAGCTGCCAGGCGATTAGGCATGCTGTTTATTGAGTTTCTTATGCGATGTTGCGGGATATTAGACCATTCTTCCACTAACGCATATTTCAGGTGTCGAACCGTAGCTGGGGTGGGGTTTTAATTTCTTACACATCTCCCAAGCTCGTCCCTTAAGTATGATCAATTGAATTCAGGTCCGGACTTCTCACGGGCCAGTCTATGCGATTAGTCAACGACCTGGAAATACTCATTTACGGCGTTGTTATGCATGAATATTAAATTTTCACCCATATTAATGAAATATGGCCCGACATGCTCATTAAGAGCTTCTTCCATATAAATCTTGCATTAGTTACCGTACCATTTTCTCTCAGCACTAACTCCATGCGATACTCTTATGTGATTCCAGCCCAAACCATAACAGATCCACCGCCGAACGGCACTTTTTCCTCAAAACAAGCTGGAATAAAACGTTCCCCTGGCGATCGGTAGACTCTTCGGCGCCCATAATGTGCATACAGCATGAATCTAGATTCGTCAGAAAACATTACTCATACCCATTCTTCGTCTCCCCATTGTGCGTGTTCGCGGGCGTAACGTAATCTTGCTACCCGATGTTCCCTTTCAAGTTTTGGACTATTTGCGGGTCTATGTGGGGTCAAATTAGCTTCAAGGAACAGCCGCCTACCGGCCCGGTCGCTTATATCGTCTCTACGGGTCTCCTGAAGTCAATTTGTAACTTCAACTGCCGTGAGATGCCGATTTCGGAGCATGGTCGTAACAATAAATCGATCCTTTCGAGTCGCAGTACATCTCGGTCTGCCGGTTCCTGGTCTTCTTATGTTCTGGTCAGTTTCTCGGAAACGTTGAACGATAAAACAATGACAATGAGTGTCAAAATGACATGCCTATTGTTATTGCTGTACTTCACTGACTTCTGCCTTCTTCTAGATATAGTGACGATACGTGTACATTCTTCTGGTGTCACGATAGTAATTCAGTAATGATGATGAAAGTCGATAATGACCGCCTTATATCATTTTGATTTGACAGATTGAAAACAAAAGTGAGAAAACAAGCAAAAGTAAAACTGCCGCCAATTGAATTTATTTCCAAATTCGAGGTTTATAAAACATTAACATTTTGAAATTACGTTGTGGATCATTTAAGGTTTTATTTCATGCGATATCAAAATTCTCTGTAATATAAAGATAGTTTCATGCATGTACCATTATTAATTTGCAAGTTAAAGAGATTTTCGTCATAGACCCGTATTATTTGACTGGGATACTTGATACTTGATACATGCAATAACCCAAATAATTTAAAAATATCAAGAGTGCAATAAACCAATATATCTTGCCTTCATCGACTACTCGAAAGCTTTCGATAGTCTGACACACGGTGCTATATTCGACGCTCTGAACAACCAAGAAATTGATCTCACCTACATCAACCTACTTCGTAAGATATATCTACACAGCACTGTTTCAATTAGATTACAAGCAGCCGGACTATCATTCTATATTGAAAAAACAAGGAGCCCCGCATTCATCCAAACTTTTTAACAGCGCTCTTGAAGAAGTGTTTAAAAATATAACAGCAAGTTGGAGACAAGGAAGTCTTAAGACGAACCGAAAATGCCTGGAAGAGTTACTTCCCTTGGCACTCAAGCGAAAAATTATGGACATTTGCATCCTTCCCATTTTGACCTATGAATCCCAGACTTGGTCTTTGACAAACATTTAAAAGTCCTAACTCAAGGTTTGCTAACGTGTAATGGAGCGCAGTATTCTCGGTGACAAATTGACAGACCATATTCGCAACACCACGCTGCGCTCCAAAACGCAGATTACTGACGTTGCTCAAAATGCCGCTAAGCTGAAATAGGACTGAGCTGGCCACGTCTGCCTTATCCCCAATGAGCTGTGATCAAAAATAACCACTAAGTGGAGTCCTGACACAACCAGAAGACGTCGCGGCAGACCCCGTAGAAGACGTCAGGAAATGCTGTAGAAAACAAACAACTAGTGGTCCACTTTAGACCTGGATCGAAAGAGCTGGAAGTCATGGGGAGAGGTCTTTGCCCAGCAGTGGGATGATGGAGGCTAACAGTAACAGTAAAAGCATAATATCAGCGCATAGTATTTGGCAATTTTAGTTTTTAATCCCAATATTCCCACAATATTTTTCAGTATCTTATACCAAAGCTATTTTAAACTACGACCAATATATGGCTTAAAAAAAATAACATCGGCACTTCAACTAAACGAAAAGCAACGCTCCAGCGACCAGGTCAATGAGCGGGCAACAGGTACAAACGTTGAGTGTACCGTTACAAAGAGCGCGCCACACCACGCTGTGCTTAAGTACTTCATGTTGTTGTTATTGATCCCTGAACAATGCTAGTGCTGTGTATTGTTAAGCTATCGTTATATTTTCATAATCAAGAATAGCATTACTTTAAATCCGCCTCTGTACTTTTGTGAAGGATAAAATAAATACATAAAGAGCGAGAAACGGTTTCTAATCTCTCAAAACATCCATGAATGATTGAAGTCACGAATCCAAGAACTACATTAGGAAACTCCTGTTTTTGTAATACCAACACAATTACAAAGGTTTTTTTTATATATTTTCAATGATAGCATTGTGAAACCACCATAAATTAGATCGCATAATACCCACGATCACAATATAAATACAAATATTTTACTAAATCAATGTACAACAGGAGGGTTGTATCCTTGAATCTCATAATAATTATATAAAAAAATGAACAAAATGTTAATTAATTTAAAATTCTAATTGTGGACCAAGGGTTAAACAAATCAAGCCCGTTTTGTTTTGTTCAAACAAACACTAAGCAATGAAAACGGTCTAAAAAGGATCCCCACAGTAAACAGTACGCCACGCCACGCCGCACCGTGTCTATGTTAGACGTAGATGATTGCTTTGACTCTATGTCTCTTGTCTTTGGCATACCACCGACAAAAATCGGGTCAGTTTGGTTGGTTATGCTTGCACACTACATTTATTGGTGGACCTGTTTTTTGGGGCCTATATTTTGTTAAAATAATGTGTGTTTTACTTCGCCGTCTTTTGTTGAATCTAATATCATCTAATAATTTACCGTCGTAAGTTTGCTATAAGTACTCATCAGATCAAACAAGCAAATGTACAGTCTATCATCATTTTACCAAACTCTTTTTATGTAAACAGGAATAGAGCATTCTTACGTTGGCCCCATAGTGAAATGTCAAGTATATGAAGAAAATAATGCTCTTGTTCTTGTTCTATGTTCGTTTCGTTTAAACCCACCTTTCTTCATTCCTGAACTGAAATAACATTTTTAAAGCTTTTTGTAATGAGATACAGAAATTAAAAGTTTCAAATACACTTATATCCATGTTGGGTGGAGCATAATTTAATTTAATAAAAAATCTATTCACTTGTAAACTAGAACCTGCACGGCTGCTAAATTACATAAATAACTTAAACACATATTTCAACTATGCACTACTACAAACACGAAATGATACGGAATGATGCAACCTAGCGAAGCTTGAAATAGCTACTAATCAACCCTTGCTTCCACTGTAGGTACTAAAATGCATGGTGTGTGCAAGTCTGCACTCGACGTGATCTGCATTTTACGCCCCGTTCACTGCCACGGGCGACTTGCGACACCTGACCAAAAGCGTACGTCGTGCAAGAACGCAATCCTCGGGCTCTTTTAAATGAATATGAAAGACTCGCGCGATCAATCAAGTCGCGTTTTTAGCGTTGATTGCCTACATCTCGTGCTCACGCGATGATCGCTTTTGATTTGGACGTGGAGTCAAGAAAAACACGCGCACGTCATTTGTTTCCGTCCGTTGTTCCGCAAGTCGCGTCGCGGTGGGTTGAGGCATGCTCTAAACAATTTATTTTATATAATTATGTTTTCTCTGTAGATACGGTCACAAGACACGTATCGCTTGAGCGTGTAACTCGTGGTCAAGGGTTTAGGTAGTTGCCTGTTGGGCACGCCACAATTGCAGCTGTAAGTCCCCTCTTTGAGGAGTGGATTGAGAGGCACCACGGCGTCCTCACCTTCCGCCTGACGCAGGTCTTCACCGGACATGGCTGTTTCAGGAGGTTCCTGTTTCGGATAAGGCAGGAGGAAACGCCCGGGTGTTGTTATTGTGTGGATCGACCGAAAGACACGGTGGAGCATACGGTGAAGATCTGCCCGCCTTGGGCGGAGCTCCGCCGTGACCTCGCGGGGGCGATCGGCGGTAGCGATCTCTCGCGTCCGGCCCTGGGCCAGGCAATGGTACGAAGCGAGAGGGCATGGGAAGCAATTACCTCCTTCTGCGAAGCAGTAATGCCCGCCAAGGAAGAGGCGGAGCGCGTGAGGGCGAGGCAATCGTCACGCCCTTAGTCGCCGCAGGAGGAGACGCCCTGGGTGTCGGGAATCGATAGCCGATTCCCGGCCACCGTAGGCGCGAGCTCGCGGACGGCGAACAATGGGTAGCTCACCGTCCGGTAAGGACCAGGCCCGGGCCGAGATATCAGCACTTTTGCAGGGGTCCGATAAGAAAAAAAAAGTAGTTGCCTGTACCACAAACACATTCCACTTAAATGGAGCAGCCTATAGTGAGTCTGCTTCTAATTTAATGGGTCAACTTAGCCAGCGAGTCAGACGTCCAGTGGGGATGACGGGTAAGTCACTTAATTATTGCCACCATTGACAACGACATTCTGAGTCTGTAGTAACTTTAATTGTGGAATTCCTGACCATTGCTCTAGATGAGCTGTTTTATTGTTTGACTGTACTGCGGGGTCTGGTTTCAGTAAAACCCGCCTAAGGAAAACCTAAAGCCATGATTCATTTATTTATTATACAGGATGTTTGGAAGCTGGGTGCAAAGCCTTAAGGGGATGAAAGTTGACACCATTTAGAGCATTTTGAACCATACATTTCTTAGACGAAGTCATTTTTATTTTTGACTGCTATTTCTAACTTTTTTTAGGTAAAGGTATAGCAGTTAAAAATAAACAAACAGACTTCGTCTCAGACATGTATGGCTCAAAATTTTCTATATGGTGTCAACTATCACTCGTTATGGCTTTGCACCCAGCTTCCAAACAACCTGTATATTATTTAGTTCAGAAAATTTGCCATTAATACTAAATTAAGTTATAGTACCTACTATCAATTTAAACACGAAAAGCTATGTTGAACATAAAACAAATTAAAAGTTAATTTTAGAAATAATACTAACGAACTGCAAACAAAAACGTATCTAAATCAGCAACAGCGCTGTAAAGTCAGGCCGGACATTTATTTTTATTTACTTGTTCGCTACCGTATAAATTATTTCATTTCACATTCTCACTTACCAACTTAAACTGTTATTTTTTAAAGCAAACGATCAATGGTGTAACGCAATCATTTTTATTGCAAAAGCGAACAAGAGTCCTTTGCTGCCAGCGTTCCAAGTTATTTCAATAAAACAATTTGGTATCTCCGAGAAGCGGTCGGCTGCCCGTAGAAAATTGGCTGACTAGGAAAAGTACTCCACAAGGCCTTTTATAACCCGTAGTGAGCCAAACGGAGAAACGTTTGGCGAGTGAGCGCTCTTTATTTAAATGCATGCATTGTCGACGAATAAGAATAATATCTTGATTTTGACTGTTATAATAAGACGCTAATGTTTATCAAGTTAAAGCTACTGCAATTAGAGTTGGTATTTATTTATTATGTGTAATATTTCACATTGAATCACATGATACTTAGTATTACATAACTAGGAGATTAATCCTATTACTAAAGCATTATCCTCGTCTAATATTAATAGCCCTAGCGCCAGCCAAGAGTCCGAAACTGTACATCAGTAATTTTCATAGAATTCGTAAGACCCCATTGTATCCTGCGAGCTTGTGATTCCAAGGTGACACACGAAGCAATGATATCATGTTGAAAGGGCGTTAAACGCAAGATGACTTTACTTGAGAGAAATCAACTCGCGCCTGTCAGGCGTATAGCTAAACCGTACTAACTCACGAAAATTATAATATCGATTGTGAAACTTGAAATAGGTCATTGTATCTAAACCGAGTTCTCACAAATTTCACGACGCTTTATGTAGATCTAGTGACTCAGCAAAATTCAATTTTCGTGATGACATTGGTTCACTTGTTGAGCGACTTGTAGAGTGGGGGATGAGGGCGGAGGGGTTCGTCTACTTATGCGTATAACGTACGGCTTGGGAGGGTATTATTCCTTAGTTAGGATGGATGGATGAACATATATAGTAACGGCCACATCCGTCTTGAGCTAATACGAACGTTTGTAATTAGACTGAACTACTGTATATTAAGCTAGATGAGTGTGTTGGTGCTATGGATTGTAACAGTAAAAATGGAAATCAATCATTTATACTAGTAAAAACAAATAAAAATAAGTCTTTATTGGTTTTATTTTCCTATCTCTGTTGTCTCGTTTCTAAAACTAGTAGATCTAGCTAATACCTAGGACCATCATCGCGGTGCGGCGGTGCGGCCTTGTGTGTACGAACCACGAATTTCAAAAATCACCGTTTGTGCACTAGTACATACAGTAGCGAAATAAAAAAAACAATACACAACAAAAAAAAAAAAAAACACTGAAATTAAAAAATCTAATATAAAAAAAGTATTTAAAAAAAATTAAGGTATGGTTGTCGTTAATATGTACCTAACCAGTTTCCAATGGAATAACTATAATAACTTCGTTGGCTGAATCGAGTGATTATCGATAAATCGCCTTTATTTTTGTATTTCACTAGGGGAATTTTGGCTTTTATTAGCCTAATCACAAAAAAAACAACCAACCATTTGATTCTACGATTTTTTTCTGCTATCACATCCATTGTAGGAAAATTTTGCTTGTCAAAAACAGAAGTTCCAAACTTAAAAAAATTCAAGAACAAAATTTAGTTCCGCTCAAGTAAAGCTTAAAACAGGTTGAATATGTTTTAAACGAAAGAGAAATATAATACTGCAATACTCCTTAAGCTTAAAAGAATAAAAAAAATATTTTCTGCGTAGCTCGCTACGTAAAAAACCGTAGCTCGCGTAGAGCTACGTCGTAGCATGGACTAAGCTACGGCGTAGCCTGAACATTGCTCCGATCGCGTAGTCTACACGCCTATGAAATGTTAAACGGATGAAAAACTTGATATGATAACTTTAAGCCAAAAAGAATTGTCTTTGCTTCAAGCCCATCAATTTGTTTCCATTCACCCACATTTAAGGCGTATTATTTATTTAGTGAAAAACAATTAAAGTAGGTAAGTGCCTGTTCAATTAATCGCACAAAGCGCCTTTTACGAAAGTATTGTAACAAAAATACCAAAAAAAAAAGGTCTTGAAAACTCAATAAACCTTTTAAAAAGCAGGACATACAGTGCAGGTAATCAAGTTCTTACAAACAGACATACAATTAATGGACAGAAAGAAATGACAAAATACGTAGCAAAAATATAAAAGGAAGACACGTTAGATTGGATTCTATTTATAGGATGCTGGCTTAGCGATTGCTTTTTATGGTGCAGGTCGCGGGTTCCATTCCCGCACAGTTTTAGTTATTTAGACATTAGATACATCGCTGTCAAGGGAGAACGTGTTGGTGCACAGTGAGATTTCTTTAAGTATACAGAATAAATTCCAAACGCAGATAACGTGTTAGAACAAAGAGCTAGTTGTTGCCAATCAGGTGCGTCCACCAGGTAACTTTTATGTACAGTCAGGGAAAATAATTGTGAAGCAAATTGACTACCAACTAAAATTGTCCTTATATTGAACTGTCATTATTTGACAGTTGTGCGAAATGGCTATAACACGGTAAATTTACGTAGGCTATCAATTTGCTGAACAGTTAATTTCTCGGGCTGTGTATTGACATAGGCTCAAATTACTTTGACACGAACTTGGACCAAACCACCAACCCCCCCCCCCCCCCCCCCTGGCTTGGGCTTGGCTTTGGGCTTTTGGCTTTGTTTTACTTTGTTTTTGTCAGTAACTAGTACAGTGTAGTGTAAGCAAGTGTGTGTGTGTATGTGTTCTATGCAAGTCATAATGTCGTTTCCTAATGTTTCTTACATAAATAATAAAATAAATTAACTATACCCACGATATTATACCTAAACATTTGATTTCTAAGCTCTAGATGTGGCCTGAGTCCAACATGTGGTTATCTGCGTAAAGCTAATGGCATGATCATTGAAGACTCGCCGAAATTTACGAAACAAGTGTGTGTATTGATTTTGTGACATGGTCCCGTTCGCAGAGCCCGGAGATTCGGGTCCTGGGCCGACTCACCCCGCCCTGCTTCTGCCTCGGAGGGCTCTAATCGATGGCTAATACGATTCAAATTATGACAACGAGTAATTTTTTGTTGTTAATCAGTTATTTTTTGGTTATTCAAGATATATAAAATATTCATTTTTTTTATAAGTTTAAATCTATAATTATATACAAAAACAAAAGGACTCTTAGGCGTCGAAGGCCTCCTGACTCCTTCACATCGCTGTCGTCCTGAAAAATTAAATAATTAAAATTTATGTGCCTGTTAAAAACTTGAAAGAATACTTTTGTTGGGTGGGATGGGTAAATATTATACAACCATTAGCTTAAGGTTTTATTCAGTTTATATTTTTTTAACGTCTTTTCCTTTTAGCTGGAAACCAGTTACTTCTTGTCAAAATTGTAACTAGAAATCTTAACAAATTAAAAAAAAAACTTTTAAAGAATTGATTATTTTACTAACATAATGATAAGTCATTGAATAACATATTGTACCTATTTAATTTGAACTTAAAACATATCGTTCTGATACTCGTTTCAAGGAACGTGTATTTGTAAGCGACCAGTGTTTTTCATTCTAAGGGCTGATTTTTCAATAGTCAGATAATACATAAATCTCAAGAATAAAAATATGACCTACTGATTTGGGCAACACTGGCGACAGGTCGTGAAAAAACGACCTCGTAGATAAATTAATTAAGATTATCAAATAATTGTGTTTATTTCGTGTTAAATCTATTGTTTATCTTAGAATCTTAGTGAGTGTGTCACGCCGTGTTCGTGCCGTGTTTTGTCGTAATTATTCATAAAAATCGATATTGCGCAAAATCATCCACCGGCTGGCACCGTTTGGAAAGGATTACAGGTTTGAATCCATCGAACCAGGCGACGAGTATTTTGTTTTATATTATCCATTTTTTTTATTATATTTACACACTATACAACATCTGTAAACACTGCTCTGAGTTATGAGCAACATCCAGTACACACCGGCACCGTTTATGTCTCCTTTTGCTTTACGTATTGTGGAAGCAGAATCGACGACGAAAACACTTGCCCCAGACATAAAACATAGTCTACAAACTTTATTTTTATCCCTAAATTGCTATAAATTTGTATAATATTGTTTGAAAACCCATTGCATTGTCGAAATGATGAGACTTTGTTACTTCTAATCTCATGTCCTTATCATTCTTAGTGGAAATTAGCTAGCCCAATAATTATCTTAGTAATCAGTAAAAATTGTGATAAGCACCAGAATAAATTAAATAGCTTTATATTTTTTTATGCCTCCATATTTTCGTAATATTTTCTTATATTTAATTTTGCGTTTTCTTATTTCTTTTTAAATGTCTTACCCTCCTACCTTTTAGATTCCTAATATAAACTGAACTAAACGGTTTTTGTCACATTCCAGGTGACATTTGCGGAATTTTTTGAATATTATGACCCACGGAGCCACTGTTCGTGACATGAGTGACAAACTGAAAGTAGCACTGAAGGAGCTGGAGGCATCAAAAAATGAATGCCACCAGCTGCTGCAGGAAAGAGAGGACAATGAGGTTGAAGTCAAGAGGATTAATGACAAAAACACTCAACTCAAGAACCAGCTTGTAGAACTACACACCCAGCACATGAATATACTTGACCAGCCTTACCATCTCCGTCAACTAGTGTCAGACTTCCAACAATGCAGTGCCACTCATGACCAGACACTGAAATGCAGACCAGGCCTTGAAGCAGAATTATGCGAGGCACACAACTCTATTTCCACCATCAACTATCTGAAAGCCAGCTAATAGGCTACCAACACCAATAACCTTTTCAACGAGCTGATTGGTAGTATATTCGTACTAGAGTATGACAAGCCCACGGTTGCCATAAAACTGACTGGAGACGATACCTTAACTAGTTGTCCAATTGTAACTAGTCATAATAAAATTAAGAAATATATGAAAATTTGTAAAAATATTAAAAAGTACAAGAAATTTTTGAAGACACAAAGTGTTTATTAGTTTAACATTAATCTTAGGAAAGAACGTATCGGCTTACAAAACTAACTTAATGTATGTAATAATAAGTTTAAAAGTAGCAGGCAGATGTATGATGTTGACATACAAAACCTTCAAAGGAATTACTGAGCAGGGAAAATACACTTAAGGAAATATCTTGTAAGTATGAGTCTAGTCAACAAATGTTAAGCGAGCGCTTGCAGGAGGCCTGTGAGTTGATGGACCTGGGGAAGTGCAATGCAGACAAGTACGAGTCACTGACAAACAATCTCACCTGTAGTAATTGTATTCCCACTCCGCTACCTCTCATGTCACAGCATTTTGTTCCTGCCTGTCGCTTCCCCATTTTAGCTCATACTCTAGAAACTATAAATCCCACCCAAAGTAATGGTTTGCTATATTCTGATAGATTAGGAGAAGGTTTTGGATTATTTTTAAATAACCGCTCTAAACATACAATAGTAAACTGTTGTTACCATAACCAGCATTTTAATGAGCTTGTTTATAAAATAAAACATACAAAAATGAATGAGCAGACTACTGCAGTTCTTGTAATTGGAAACAGTCTGAGTTTAACGAAAAGGGGCATAGTTTAATTGTATTGAAACCCTACGTAAATTAATGTTAGGTACATTAATATTATGTGCGTTGCCATATTCGGATAATTTTAATGATGAAGAAATAGGTTATTTTTTTAATTTAAACGACTTAATGCGTACCTTGACATGTTGTCCTAGTGACTGTTTATTGTATTTTGATACTGAACAATTTTGTATTAATTCGGGAACATAATGTTTCTTCCCAAGAAAAGTCAACATGTATTAGCTACTTTGTTAGCTTACAATATACATGCAGTTGTTGATAATTTAACTGAGACTAGGTTAAGTGACGAAACAGTTCTTCGAAATATAGAAATCTGCTCCACTTGTCAGCTACATCAGGTAAGACTGCAAGCTGACCCCAACATATTTGGGAAATGGCTAAGCAGATGGTACACGTAAACCATACGGAATAAATTCTCTAAAATTATTGTTAAAATCGCATCAAAATCAGTTTTTCTGTGACACGAAAAGCGAGTTTAATTTAAAATATGTTTAGATACAGATATTATATATACCTCAATTGCAAACATTGTACCAGGCTGACTAATTAGTTCACGTGTAGGTAAATATAATTAATATTCCAAGGTTCATGTTAGCGGCAAACTTGAAATAGAAGAAGTGATAATGAACGCGTGGCTGCTCATATTTTGATTCAAGAATTTCCTACTTTATAACATAACATCATACCTTTTTTACCTATAGTACCCAAGCCCACATTGTCTGACCTAGGAATCGAACCCAGGACCGTGCTCAGCAGTATCATTTGTAACCACAAGACCTTTTGTTTATAGTACACTGTAAAAACAATAATACTCAGTTATAAACAGCTATTATTACTATTATTATAGCCCACTCCCACTCACAGAGACGAGGCCTGTGTTCCAGCAGTGGGAAACGTTACTTTAAAGTTCTTTCTTATATACAACTAGTGCATGTTACGATCCTTTATTCTACACTTTCATCTTTTAGGTCCCATTTTTCAATAGTCAATAACAACTTTTGTAGGAAGAATAATTATGATGGTTCGACAATCTTTTTATATTATGGAACGATTTTTCAACCGTCAGATTACTTTTGTCTGAATAATAAATATATCGGTTTGGCATATTTTTTATAGAAAAGCTGTCAAACTGATATAGTTATTCCTCAGATAAAAGTTATCAGACGATACAATGAACCGCAATATTTATTGCTAAGATAAATCTTATCTGATTATGAAAAAATCAGCCCTTAGTTATGTACTGAATTTATGCTAGCAAATAATGAATTTTGCTAAGCCATTCTGAGACAATATGTACCTACTAAAATTCAGAGAAACGGTCGAACGGAATTGATCGTTTTACGAAAATTATTTTATAAAGCCAACCCGCACTGGGCCCGCGTGGCGGATTACGGCGGGCTTCCTCTGACAGGCCGAAGGCCTATGTCCCAGCAGTGGGAAAGTTATACGCCGATTATTGTATAATCATTCATGTATTAAATAGAGATGAAACGAACGAGTAATGTATACATTACTCGTACTTAATACATTAATACTGTTCGTCGTTAATACGTCGTTAGCATAATCTATATATTTTTTAGGTCGACAGTATTACATATTACCTATATATGAAGCATAGTTATGCCAAAAACTAGATAAGTTCCTCTCAGAAACAAATAAACTAATATAATATTAAAGGTACCTACGAGTTTTAAATGCAGACTTAGTTGTATATGCATGCCTTTTTGCTGTAACGCATACATACAATTTTCTGGCCAATCGTTTACCCTATGGCTCGAGTTTCTGATGTGTAGCACTAATAAACATGTTATAGATAAAAGACTGAATGACAGGTAAATACGGGTATCAATAGTTAATTTTAAGCCTCTGAATTCGCGAAATTTCTCAATTATTTTACAGCAATATTTACCTCAACATTATAGAAACACATTTCGACTTATCAATTTTAACATACCTACTTTTATTCCTCAGAATGAAAGTTATCTAAAATACCGAGGGAGGGACATGGGATTGCCATGTGGGGTTTCTTCGGCACTGTTTTAGTTCCGATTGACAAGAATCTAAAAGTTAGCAGCAGGTGTACTTAACGTTAATGAAAATTATATCTACACAGAAACCTTTATCATCTATTTAACCCCTGAAAGGAATTACTTTTCAAAAATCCGTACTTATAGCTCACTTTCGTTATATAAGCAACTCTTGTGCAAAAATTTCATGCTTCTAATTCTGCAGTTTAGACTGTGCGTTGTCTGTCAGTGAATTTAAGACTGTCAAACAATCAATCAATCCATATAATCTAAAACGTAAAAATTGTTTCTACCTATGTCCGTTATAGAGTTTGAAACCACCCCCGCGATGTGCTTTAAACCAGTTTCATTAGAAAGGCAATAATGCAAAAAAGGTTTAGATTACTAAAATAAAGAAAAAAATACTTCATGAATTGACCGAATGTGCCTAATGCATTATTTTATCGTAGTAGCACACGCCGCCGCCGGGTATCCGCCAGTGACAAATAAGGTGTCAGACCTGTGTACGTATCCGTGACAAGTTTGACGTTGATAATATTCTATAGTTGCGACGAGTCGGGTACCTACATGTTGGACCCAAAATCGGTAAAGATAATGTATTAACTTTTATTTCAAAACCATCTGAGAGGGTTTGTAGCACAAAATAAACAGATATTTTCGACGAGCTCTCGCGTCGCCTTTGTGATGTTTGCATAAGACCTCATTTTCAATTAATTTATCGATGCTCTGAAAAATATATCTCGTAGATCGTAAAACCTCCTTTACGCTGTTCTAGCTATCTATTAACCATTTTCTTCACAATACTTATAAGCAAGCGAACAAACAATTACATGTTTAAACTTATTTTCACTAACAAAAGGCGACACTTAAATGAATGCTTAGGTAAATAAAAGCGCGCAGTTGGATTTTCAACACTCAGCTTATCGCCAAAAGTTGAAAATCCAATAGCGTGCATTTAATTACGCATGAATTTAGGTGTTGTCTAGTGTCAGTGAGAAAGGGCATCAGAATGCCTTTTCTAGCACTTAGAAATTAATGTACGATGTAACCGTCTCAAATAAAATTGTATAATGTAGATAATAGTGGAATAGTTCGAGCATCTTTGTATGCGATACGGTCCAATACAAAAGAACCGGGAATATAAAAAATAAATATAGGATTTTTGTCGGTCTGGTCACGTAGTTAGACGCATTTGGTCACGAGGTCGACATACAGGTTGATGTGACCTGCAGATAATATTAATATTGCTGTATTAAATACATTAAACATGGATGGTAGGTATTCGCCTGACTAGCTCGCCGTCCGGTAAGGACCAGGCCTGGGTCGACGGCGCGTTGTGTTCCACGGGCGCCTCAAAGAGTTGTCAGCATAATTGACGGGGTCCGATAGGGCCGATGCCTGCCGGGGTCGCGGATTGTTCGAAAGAGTCACCGTGGCCCTGGCGCGCAGGCAACTGAAGGAACACGGGTGGGTTTTAGTCAGTAAGAGTCTGACACGCCCTTCCGCTCCGCCCAGAGCGGGACGGTCATTTGATGATTTCCCACCCAAAAAAAAAAAAAAAAAGGTATTCGCCTGACTGTTTCGCTGGTCTAGTGGTTGCAAACGCTACTGCTGAGCTTGAGGTCCTGGGTTTGATTCCCGGGTTGGCAAAACTGTTGGATTTTCCGTCTGGAATGTCTCATTAGCAGCCCAGAGTCTAAATTTGTGCCCGGTTGAAGGCAATAGGATCGGGCCCTATTAAATGACACATAAGCATAACTGGCGAAATGTGAGTGTACTAAAGGTATACCGCTGCCGATTCCTGCGCGGAATACAGGCGTGATGTTATGTATGTTTTAATAAGGACAATACCGTTTTGTAGGTACCTTTTTTTTTTCAATCTTTTGCAATCAATTTTATATTTGAAAACTTTGTTTCTTATAATGAAAGTCACTATTAAAACAATAATTAAAATGAACAATAATCATTTTTTTATTGGTACTAGAAGATTTTTTTGAGATGGGGCAGTAAGCTACTTTAACCATTGAAGCTACATGAATACAGGTAAGACATTTTGATCTACATTCACATTTTTTGTTAAATTTTGATACTGTCTGCAATAAAATTGGCATTTTTCACAAAAACTTTTTTAATGCCAAACGATCCTGTTTTATACATAGTTAAACAAACTATTGGACTAACTGAGGTTTACATACTAGAAAAGTCAGAAATTGCAAAAAAACCCCATACATTAAAGGTGAAAAAGGTGTTTACAAGGCAAATGTGAGTGGAAACGCCGGGCGGGGACGCCCTAGGAAGACATATAGTGGCCTTATTGGTGATGTTCTTCAGAAAAGTTAGGTGCGTAGTACTCACAACCGGCGTGCGTGTATGACCAGATGTATGAACGTAAACGAGGCAAAAGGAGTATGTAAGGATCGTAGCAGGTGGCGTTCTGTAGTTTCTGCCTACCCCCATGGGAAGAAGGCGTGAGTTTATGTATGTGTATTACGTAGGCAATGTGACTCCAACTTACTTTTTTTAAAGACAATTTAAGTTGGCAGTCAATTAGCTTAACAAATATTTTTTCAGACTTTACATAAAAACCTTTAAATTTTAAGGAAGTACTCTTGCATTTCATCGCAGGTGAAAAATATATACGTATAAATAACTGTATTCTATGGATTCGCTAAAGAAAATTTCTATCTGAGGAAATGAAGGTTGGTTGGGGCTTAGACTAATCGCCAACGACACCGACGTGTAGGACCTAAGATGGGCTTTGAGATATATTTATTTCCCATAAGAATTATAATTCACTTTCATGAGAAATAAAATATGTTGAAGGACGCACAGCAAGTTATTTCACAACAAATAACAATATTAAAGAAACTCAAACTGAAAGACATAGCATTTATTTCAATTAAAACAATTACAGGTACTTTTCAAACGCAAACTCAAAGCATTTATTTCAAATAAACCAATTACAGACACTTTTGAATTGTCAAGGGGTCGGTCAGTCAGAAAGATGAAACTAGTTGCCCATTCCAAAGCGTAGTAGGTACCTATGCAGAAGAACGGGCAAGAAACTCCACGGACGCTCTTTTAAATAAAAATATTGTTACAAAAAGTTAAAAAATGTTGATTACCTACATCATTGTTGTTGACATTTTCTTAGAGTATATGTGTTAATAATTACTTAACTCAGCCAAATCGTAAATATACACATAAAAAATAGTTACGCTAAATATGTGAAACGTGCCGCCCGGTGTCTTTATCAGAACAAACTGGTGGCAATATTCACGATGTACCACTGATCTAAAGTAAATATAAGCAGGCATTGCCCATACCGACGGATTTCATGCCATCATCCGCAAAAAAACGGCCTCACTTCTGAGCAGAATAAGAGGCAGTCACAATAGCATCGTGAAAACTGTGGCGGCAGGCACTTCCTCTGCAATAATAAGGCAATTTATGAGAAGACTTATTCCCCTTGTTTCCATTTCTCGTTGCTAAGTTGATGGGTGGTCTTCTCGTGAATTCGTCTTTAGTTTAAGTTACTCACAATAGTGTTTTAAGTCCAAACCTGTTACTAACAATTTATGGATCTTTTTAGTTGTCCGAAATAAAATGATTTATTATTATTAAGAGCCTTCTCCAAAGTAATCTTGTTAGTCCTATTTAGGGGTCCATTATAATTTCGTCATGTCCATCTGTCCGTCTGTCCGAATTTCATAATGCCATTTTACTCGGAGACTGTTTGCAAAATATCGCTGAAAATGGGAAAGAGTGTATTCTGTGCACTGCTAAACAATGGTTTAGTACGAGTATAGAATAGAAAGGAATACTCTTTATTATGTACACCATAAAAATTACAGATATAAATATAGAAATTTTACATAGGGTGACACAATGGGCGGTCTTGTCGCTAAAAGCGATCTTTTGCAGACAACCTTTACTTAGTAAACTACTTAGTACTTAACTACTTTACTTAGTACTTAGTTAACTTAGTAAAAACACGAAAAAAAAATAGAGGTGAACAACACTCTCCGAACAAGAAATCGATGAAAAAGAAAATGCACACAAGCGTGTATCGTTGGATCCCATAATTAAAAGAATATGATGTTTGTAAGTGACTTTGCTGTTTACGTCAAGTTTTTTTAGTTAAGGGATATATTTTGGAGACTATGAAATACAAATAAATTTTTGCGGTGCCGTGCATCCGAAAATATCCATGCCAACTACAGGGCCCTTCACTGTTCGTGGTTCGACAACATTGTTTAAAAGATAAGACGTCTAATGTTGCTTGTGTTTAATGAGTATAATCATACCTCCCTTTGATTGTATGATCCGTATTTTCCTTTTATCGGAAAAAAGCAACATTTACTAATCTCATCAGTAATCTATTTGATATGATCAAAGAGTGTACATTAAAAAAAACCTTTTTTCATCACGATTTTTTATTGCAGGCCCCACTAATGTTTATTGCCAGTATTTTGTACGAATATTGGTTATTCGCTACTTCGTTTTGACTATTCTTGATTGAAAGTTTATTAAGTGAATATATGAACGATTCACCAAGCGAGGGTACGGTCGGTAAGGTTGTCACCTTTAGATTGCTTCGATTCGTACTAAACGTAAGTATATAATAAAAAATAAAAATAAACTGAGATTACGAATTCATGTACCTAACTAATTATCTGTAAACTATATCGTTTTATTTTTCTTATCGTAACCATTTTGTTATTGATTCTGTCTTTACCAGGCTTTGTATGTGTACACATAGACATAAAATAAGGAGGTCTTCTGTTACAGGTCTGTCCATAATAAAGCAAGGCCTCTAAAATTTATTTGTTTAAACCTGTTGATTACGAAATAAATAAACTTATATTAAACTTAAACTTATTAGACTGACAGACAACGCACAACCTAAGCCGCGTTCCTTTTATAAAGAAGGTGAGCACTCGGCTAGGTTTATTGTAAATTCATTAAAATTCATAGCGTAGTCTACAAGAACAACGCGGTCACACAAAAAGACACGAAAAGCGTATAGTATTCGCCATGATTCCTATTCTCGCACGAACATAAAGCTTTTAATTTAAATCAAGTTACTTGATTACCTGTAAAATACGTAATATGTATTATGAAATATATAGAAAATTGGATGATAAGAGGCTCGCATCCTAACGTTATTGCCGTGGCTCCGGTGAAGAGCGAAATACGTAGGTATACGAAATTGAGCGTAAATTCGATCTCATATCAATTTTTCGCAAATATAAAACTTCTAATCCATTTGTTTACTCGGCTTTCTTCCCGAGGGAAGAAAGCCAAGTCGCCGAGCCACGATAATAGTTAGAGATAAAATAAAATACATGCTAGGGTTAAAAGATTCGCTAGTAGGTAAGCAAGTTTTGTAGCAGGACTGATTGCCAAGGTTGTCTACTCAGGCGATTTTCAGATATTTGAAATGGATGTTATCTCAAAATACAGACTAGACGTTTGTATCCCTAAAAATACGGGGAAAACTTTTTGCATAAATTTTCGGCTCTGAATATGTAGTTTGAATAAGAAGAATCGTTCAAGTAAACATGAAAATCAGTTTCAACACAATCTGTCCGTGCCTGGAATCTCATTTTGGAACATTCAGTCATACCTTTTGTGTATGAAATATAATTTGCTGTCTAGCCTCTACTAATACTGGCACAACGGTGAAATTAAGGTCCTGACTATATTGTAATCTTCTTGATTATATTCGTAAAAGGGCTCTAACCCTCCTCTCCGTTTATGTTGCTTATAAAATACGATGTACACTATCGTAAAAGATACAACCTTATTATTAAACATTGTGTATACCCTGTTTCAAAACATTTTGTTGAAGGTGTAAACAGACCTATTCAGGTTAAAATCTAACGAAGTCACTCACTAAAAGGAATTAGTAACAGATTCATCTGAGTTTCGAAGGTTTCAACTTTATATCTCAATATTTTTTCTGGTTGAGGTAGTCATAAAGTTAATTGCTGAAATGAAAACATTTCATTAAAATTTATGTAATCAAATAAACAAATCACTGCATTTGGTGGTACTCCAAATTGCCGTCCACATAGCCTACGTTTTGTAACCCATTTAAACATTTTCATCAAATTGATTTGGAACAAAATTTATATGCAATGTGTAACTGAATTAACTCATTAAGCTTCGCTAATGAGACACAATTGACTTTTTATTTTTATGGCCCGTTAGCGGGCTCCCTGGGGCCTGACTAGAATGCACATTATGAAACTAGAAGATAGTTCAGAATCATTTATTGAATCAATTTCTATCATTTTCAATACACGTCATTATGTGTCCAGAAAATAAAGAAAACTACGTAATTACAGTCACACTGTATAGTCAAAACAAACCGAAATGGACGGAGTTCCGAGTGTGCGTGGTAGATTTGTAATGTGACCACAATTTTCTCCCACAATCAATATAACAGTGTATGTATTATGATAATAACATAATATTCTAATTTGGGTGTTTGGTAGTGTGCGTTAATTCCGGGACATGTAGTATACTTTCTGTAAACCATGAAATACCACTGTCTTGTTACAAGACAACGAATTTCCATCCAACTTGAAAAAAAGGACAAGGTTTTTACGCAAATTCCAGAATAAAAATTGAGATTCGTGAAAGCGTTTCGATGGCAATCCAATTTGTGTCAGCTCAGGACAACGGTTCAAGGTTATTTTGGCGCATTGCCATAATCGGAACTAACGCCGCCATGTCAAATTGTCAATATGTAATGACTGGGACAATTTCACAAATGTTTACCAATAATACCCCGCTATCCAATGTTATTCAGGCGCCAAAAAATCCTTGTAGCTCTCTAGCTACAGTCTAATCACAGATATTTAACTCTGATTTTTCATCACAATCAATATCACAGTGATCTTAAATCTCATGACAATGAGGTTCTATTCTATTCTATTTTTCTCTAGGGCAATGGTGCCGATTCTGCCAATGTCAGATGTGTTAAGAGAAAACGTGCCAAATAGGAAGAAAAAATAAAAGCTAAGAACCACAATCCTCATACCAGTTGATTAATAGATAATTGAATTTAATATGAAATTTGTTGACGAGAATTAGTACTGAACTGAAACAAATAGGTAAAAAAATATTGTTAGATATATTATACCTACCTACTGTTGGATTGTTGAAATGGTCAAGTCTGTCAAAATCAGAGTGATCTTTATTGTTGTTGTAATAAGATTGCTGTTGGGTTGCAGCTGTCAGAGGTACAATAAATAAGACAGGACTCTACGAGTATTGCATTGGCATTGGCGTTTATAAGTTCCTCTAAAGTGCTTAAGGACGTACCGTTAAAACTGTACTATTTTATTGATATAAGTTTAATTAAATATTCAGAAATAACCACTTAACATAATGTAAAATGTTGATTTCAAACCATTAACAACTTCCTATTTTTTTTTTTGGTGATAAATCTAATTCTTTAAAAGCTCTGTGAATTAAGTGCACAAATGACTTTATTGTATCTATGTTTAAAGAAAAGAAAGAAAGAAAAGATATTTATTGGGACTCGCACAGGATTATCACAAACTAAACTAAACACACTCATAAACACAAAATAAAAAATTAAACAAAAGTAATATGAAAATAAAAGCAGACAAAAAACAATGTATTGAACGTTCTACTCTCCACACTCCCTCAGCGTATCGTAACTACTTAATTATACTTCCATTAGCTGTAAAATTGTCGATCACAAACCTTCGTTCATGCATTATTTAGGACCAATTTATTGCAAAAATGTTTGTATAGTCTAGCTTAATTTATGGGCAAAAACTCAGTGAAAATGTACCTTAAACCTATGATTAGAAACAGGTTTTCTTTTCGTTTACTTTCTAAAAATATGACGTAAATCAAAGTGCTCGCATCTAAAATACCTATTATGATAAGTATCAAAATCTTCATTCATATAAAATTCTAAATGAAGCATCTAAACTTCCGATACTAAAACAAAGTTGTAGGTATATAACGTTGTTTTGACGCCCAAAATATAGATTGACATAATCTGAAGCCACTTTAACGGGCGAATCTGTGGGCGTAGCACAAACGCGCGGAGTTAACGTAACGTTCATTCGAACGATTTTGAAATTAAAATACTCGTTTCACACATAATATTTACTTAGTTTAACGATTTTATTGACATGTATTACAGGAAAGTACTATTATTGTGCATGTCGCTTATAAACCACAATGCTATAGGATAGTTAAATATTTTTAATTAAAATATTGTCGGAAATTACGTTTGCTTCGCTCGTTTGTGCTAG
The DNA here is from genome assembly GCA_916610205.1 of Griposia aprilina. Classification (NCBI taxonomy): domain Eukaryota; kingdom Metazoa; phylum Arthropoda; class Insecta; order Lepidoptera; family Noctuidae; genus Griposia; species Griposia aprilina. The sequence goes on from OU744283.1 coordinate 11,146,513, forward strand.
GCCCTCTATACCTTCTAAATGGGCTGGTATCGTATCGTATATCGAGTATAGACAGCCACACCATTAAGTAACAGGTTTCTAATTAAGACACGATAATTCGCTTACCGGCTGTTTGCCGTTTGTACCTGTAACAAGCTTAAAATTATTTGTATCCTAACTGTGCCTGCAAGGTTTTGTAAATATTAAATATTAAACATTCTTATGCGTTTGTTTGGTGTTGCCAAGGGTAAAATATTATCGTACATACATACATACACATACATAAACTCACGCCTTCTTCCTATGGGGGTGGGCAGAAACTACAGAACGCCACCTGCTACGATCCATACATACTCCTTTTGCCTCGTTTACGTTCATACATCCAGTCATAAACGCACGAGTGTGAGTACTACGCACCTGAGCTTTCTGAAGAATATCACCAATAAGTTCACTATATGGCCTCTTAGGGCGTCCCCTACCGGCGTTTCGACTTACATCTGTCTTGTAAATACCTTTTGTTAGTCGCCTTTCATCCATCCTCTCAACATGACCAAACCATCTAAGAATACTCTTTTAAATTTTTGTCACTACATCTTCTTTTAAACCGCACCTTTGCCTTATCACATCATTCATAGTCGCGCTACATATGCTTCGCAAGTAACGCATTTCTACAGCAGTTATTCTACTATTACTGTTATCGTGTTATCCAGTAACTGGGTTATGTAACCGTGTTGTGGAGGTCAGATAGGCAGTCGCTCCATGTTGAATACTGGTATTCAGCAGCAATCAGTTAGACCGGAGGCCGACCTCAACGAGTGGGGAAACGGCTAGACAGGTAATGACATTCATTTGGGTATAAATTAATGGGCAGGCGCAATCCTACGTCGTATTTTTTCCCTTCAGAAGATTTCCGTCATAAAATATTTTCTGAAACCTTGCCAAAAACACAGGCTGTAAATTGTCTTGTGGTTCTCGCGTTATCAACGCGCTAAACGAATGACTGAACAAGTGACTGAAAAACTTTGCGTTTAATAATAATTTAAGGAAAAGGATACTTTCTTATTTCCAAAAGCGTGTACAGAAATTGATTTACTCGTACTTACCCTCACGTATACTTAAGTTTCCAGATTGGTAGGTAAATTTATTTTACTATCTGTAAGTAGCTTAACTGGATCGTACAGAGTGTTACATATACGGAACATTTTCCTAAGTCAAAGTCAAGTTGGCGGCACGGTTGGCGCAGTGGTCAAGCGATTGACTGCTGAGTTGCGTGTCGCGGGTTCGATTCCCGTACGGAATATTTGTATGATCTACAAGTAGTTGTTTCGGGTCTGGCTGTTTGTGTATGTGAGTTTGAATGTTTGTAAACGTACCCACAATACAGAAGAAATTCCTAGTGTGGAGCAAAGTATAAAAAAAAACAAAAAATGCGTTTATTGGCATTACAGCAAAAAATAACCTTAGAACTATAAAAAAGGGCCTCAGCATGGCATAATGTCAGATGACATCACAAGGTGTACCACTTGACGCTTTCACCTGTTGATTTTCAGCTGCAACTCAAGAGCGCCATAAGCTAGAATAATAAAAACATAGGGAAGTGTGTGTCCGTTATAAAATAAATGAAGAGAATAAATTAGAGATGATAATATAAAAAAAAAGCTCAAGCAAAATCAAATAAAATGTTGTGACATACATATTGTGTGTGTGTGTGTTGTGTTGTGATGAATGAAAAACTAAAACAAATAACCAATAGCTGCGTATTACCTACATTAAAATAATAAATCTGTAAATAGAAAGTACCTACGTATAAGGCACAACCGTGTGAATTTATATTTAGAGTAAATACAATAATAATTGACGGATAAAAAAAAAAAATTACAGAAATAAAAATAAAAAATAACAATAAAGTCGTATTTAAAAAAAAAAAGGTTTTATTGGCTGATATTTCACCTCGAACATTTTCAAAATCTTATTGATGGTTTAGTAAAATTCACAAAAACGCACCAAAAGGAGTATGTAAGGATCGTCGGGCTTTGTATAAAATCTTATGTTTGTAATAGCAATTACAGATAGACTCAAACACGTGTTTGTGAAAACGAAGTTCCGTGTCCATGATAAGACCTAGATTACTTGCTCTGTAGACCCGTTCGATAGGTTCTCCCATATGAGTCACACAGCACATAGGTTATTTTTAAAACTCATAGGTTTTAATTTTATCTAACTGGTTTTCGGTTGCAAATAACATATAGTTGGTTTTTGTAGGGTTCAAGGCAAGCGTATTGGCATTGGACCATTGCACTATATTTTCAAGTTAATGCTTGTTCATAGTCTTCTGGCTTAAATGATATACGATATAAACTTGTGTATCATCGGCATAAATATGGTTTTTGCATTTATTTATGCTTTTAATTATATGGGCACAATACAAAAAACATTACTGGCCCAAGAATCGAGCCCTGTGGAACCCCCCTGCCTACTGAGCGCTGTTTAGAGACAGCTGTTGAGCCGTCCGCCCGATGTATTTGAACATATTGCGTACGATCGCCAATATAGCTATCAAACCATTTTATTGTGTGCTCGTCATATCCATAAAACGCCATCTTTGATAATTATAGAGGAACGTTAATACAGTCAAACCCGCGTGAAAAATCAAGCAACACGAAAAGGATACATCTCCCAATATCTTGAGCTAACAAGATATTGTCTGTCACATCCAACAAGGAAGGATGTGGCTGTACTACGGCCCTTTTAAACCCCGGTTGAACATTGGATTTTTTCAAATAGGCACATAAAAGGCAAAATAGAATTGATTCTAGTTCCCCTTCCAAAAGGTAGTTCCGTATGGAGAAGAATGTCAAAAAGGAACGAGAAAAGAGTCGTGGGTGTTTATAACCTTACCATCTTACCATTTTATAAATATAATGTTAATATAAACATTTAGAACTAGGTATTGTGTATTTATTTTATTTCTTATTTCGTATGCTGCACTGGTTGACGTCATCACGTCTACGCCGGTTGTCGCTGAAAACCAGCGCTAGGGCTCAGTCTTGCATAGGGTCTTTATGCTGAGCGATTGCCGTTTTGCGTGGATGTAACGCATATTTTTTCCCCAACTTGTTATTTTTTGTGTTTGCGTGTGCTCTGTGTTTACCGCAAATAAACGTATTTTCTTTCTTTCTTACGATGAGCATGGAATTTTTTTAAAAATCACACCTGGGAAAGCCCGCTAAAATAAACTGTCACTATCCACTTGTTGAGCGGTGAAAGCTTACCCAGTAAACCAAACTAAGAACCTTAACAAAAAGGTACAGCAAAACTACTAACCATCGACGCCAATCGATTACATAGATTAGCATAACAAAAGCCGAACGTGTGTGGTGCCTGTCACATGTTTACTTTGACTTCGGTCACACGAAGCGAGTTTACTTGCAGGAGTTTACTGGCAGCAAACAAACATGCTTTAAAAATTCACTGCCTGCCTGTCACACGCAGCGAGTAGGTACGACTCACGCGCATCGCGTGAATTCCAGCACTATTTTAGCGTGTTGTGTGAATGTAGAAGTAAATGGCTACTTGCAGTGATCACCGTGTCCCACGAATCACGCAAACGCCTTGCTCGCGACGTATGGTGCGCTCGCGACGAGTGTTTTTTTGTCGCAGCGAGTTCACACCTTGTGATAAATACTCGCGGCGATAGCATTCACAGCAAGTATTCGTCTCGTGTGACCAAGTCTTTTGCCAGTAATTGCGTGAATCGTTTTTAAAAAATATTTATCAGACTAAATTATCTAGAGTGAAGTTCTTATTACAATTTTATGAACGATAAAGTGAAATATTGTCTTTAGAGAAAATACTAAAACTTTATCTATATTTAATGTTTTTATTTTGCTTTAAAGTTCCATTGTCCCCTTTTTATTGTGTGGGATTTCATCAAATAACTTCTCCCGCTCATTATTGACTAAAACCCACCCGTGTTCCTTTAGTTGCCTGTGTGCCGCGATCCCGACAAACCCGCGACCCCGACAGGCATCGGTCCTAGCGGACCCCTTCAATTTGTGCTGACATCACTTTGATTCACGCGTGGAACACAACGCGCCGTCGAACCGGGCCTGGTCCTTACCGGACGGCGAGCTACCCGCAATCCCGTGCCTACGGTGGCCGGGAATCGGGTATTGATTCCCGACGCCCAGGGCGTCTCCTGCGGCGACTAGGGGCGTGAGGGCGCAGCAATTGCCTCTGCCTCAAGCACTGCTCTTCCTCCTTCGCGAGCATAACTACTTCGCAGGAGGTGACGGCTTCCCATGCCCACTCGCTCCGTACCATTGCCTGGACCAGGGCTGGACGCGTGAGATCGCCGCGGCCGATCGCCTCCACGAGGACACGACGGTGCTCCGCCCAAGCCGGGCATACCTCCACCCTATGCTCCATAGTGTCCTCCGGGCGATCCATACAATGGTAACACCCGGGCGTTTCCTCCCGCCCTATCCGGAACAGGAACCTCCCGAAACCACCATGTTCAGTGAGAACAGCATCAGGCGGAAGGTGAGAACGCCGTGGCGCCTCTCACTCCACTCCTCGAAGAGAGGACTTACTGCCGCAATTGTGGCGTGCCCAAATTTCTGTTGTCCCCTACGGTTAGGTTAGGTTCGATTCGACATGTAATCGAAAATAGTTTTTTTAATTTGAAGTTGAAGTTGATAATAGATTAGCTATGTATAATACTAAGTCGACATTCAGTATATAAATAAATATAAAACCATCTTTAAAACACAAAATTAAACTATTCATAATAATATTGTCAATACTTTTTGTGAATTTTAACAAAATCGTATCGCGTACGTACAACAAAATTCTGCGTCACGTCAAAGTTGGTATCGCGTACCGAAGTTGATCGTCGTGTTTAAATTATCTCGTACTAACACGACAGGAGCGTGTCTTGATTTCACTTACTTTCGTTATCCGGGATATTGGAGTGCGCTGCGCCGATTAGACCAGCGACTGCGCTCCTCGCTCACTGTCGTGATTTCGTCAACGACGATGGTCCAACTTCCTTATTGCGTGTGCGTATTTTTTTTATGTATTTCATCTTCGCAATTCTTGTTTGCATGCCGTAACGGAAAACGCGCGAAAGAGAAGTTTCATTTACAATGGCATTAACTTTCATTTTGACAATTCAACAACATTCGTTGCGTCATTTACCTATGTTGTCGTCCACACGGATTTTTTAACATACTCGTATGAAGCAATGGTTTACTATTTTCTTTCAAAATCCTTCTGATTATGATTGATAGTATGGGGTGCTTGGTTGACGGCGAACCCTGATTTGAAACTTATTTTTCGATAAAACGTTTTTATTTCCTTAAAACTGCGAAGACAACGACTAGCGAATAAGAGGCTTCTCTGCTATCAATAAAATTATATTTCAGTCGACTGTGAAAAGAAATACCGCAACACGCATATAGAGGTCAGAATTAAGTGATGTGGCCTTCATCGTCGGATAAAACTGCAAGGAACATTAGAAAAGGAGGATGAGAGGGAACGTGTCTACGTTGTTATCGGTTCGTTTATTATTCAACGAGCTTCAAATCAAATTAATAGCCAGTTAGGTGTGCATTTGCAATGTATAAATAACTACGATACTTTAAACAAGTTATCATGGAAACATGTGGAAGATCATATTATGGTAAATACTGTCGAGCCGTTCGGTTTCATATCCGATTTTTTGGGACTTGTGATACAGGAACTCCTAGTACAAGAGCTTACAGGGCTACACTGATGTTTGTGCCTTGGAGTGAAGATAGATAAATCATTATTATATGTATATTAGCACATTGCCCGCGATTTCCTCCGCATGGATTTCGTACTTTCCTCTAAAAACTTTAACACCCACTCCGTCCTCGAAAGGTAGTTCTCGATAATATTATGTTTACGATCTTTATAATTTATTTAGATAAATAAGTATGCGGGGCAATTTTTAAGTTTATAGATCATACGAATAAAAAAGTGCAAATAAACTGTGTCCTCCCTTTTCACCACGATAGGGTTTATTTTTAAGAGTTTGGTAGTTTTCCATTGTATTGTACTTAAAAATTATTTATACCCATTTTTGATTTAATAGCAACAAGCAGTAAAATCCACCCTTTAAACTTTATTACCCTTTTTCACCCCGTAAACTGAAGGAACATGGGTGGGTTTTAGTCAGTAAGAGTCTGACACGCCCTTCCGCTCCTCCCAGAGCGGGAGAGGTCATTTGATGATTATCCACCCCAAAAACAAAAACAGAAACGAATTGATTTTTGAAGCACCCTAAAACATATTTTTTAATTTTTTGTTATATGTTAATAAAACAAATACCGTAAAACGGGGTGAATAGGAACGCAGGGGTGAATCGTAACGAAACTTTAAAAGGAATTTTAACATTTAAATAATATAATTTGTTGCCAACAGGGACACGTAATCGGTTAATTATAATGCAGTATACACGTTAGAGTCCTTTTTGGCGACAGACTATAATATTTCAATGTTAAAATCCCTTTTAAACTTTCGTTATAATTCACCCCTGCGTTCCTATTCACCCCGTTTTACCGGTACTATGAGCTTCGATCAATAATAGCACACTATGAGTTATATTGTTTAATGAATGAGTTTAACATAAACAAAATGGTTGCGGATTTTATGGTTTACTTAAAAATAACGTTGTCTAAATACCGTCCGTTTAGACGCTGTTCGAACCGGGTTATCGCGTTTCGCACCACGCGCTGTTCGATGTCTTGAATTTCACGGCGGATATTTCTTTCAACTGCGCGACCGACCAAGGGTCATTAGCGTAAATTTTGTTTTTGAGGTAACCCCATAAAAAAAGTCCATGGGGGTGAAATCCGGGGATCTCGGTGGTCATGGGATATCTCCAAAGTGGCTGATTAGTTTTTGCGGGAAATGTTCATGGACGTTGTGGCGGTGTGCGGCGTGGCCCCATTTTGCTGAAACCACGTGTGCGACCAGAAAGAAAGATGTGCGTGCCAATCCGGTAAAAAATAATGTGCTATCATGCGTCCATAATGTCACTGTTCATATTTATTGAATGTACCCTGGAATTCAAAAACTGGAATTTAAAAAATATAGTTCCCGTTAATTCCGCTCATCGATAAGGCGCACCAAACGGTAACTCGAGGTCAATGTAAAGGATGTTAGTGTTTCAATCATGGATTACATCTTCGTGGAGCCCAATAGTGACAGTTTTGTTTGTTGACGTGGCTATTCTGATGGAAGTGGGCCTCGTCGCTCCAAAACATGCCCTTTTCACCCCCTTAAAGATTAAATTCGTCCCCCAAAACCACTTCTTAGTGCTCCCCTACATTATAAAAGGAACACGAGTGCAATTTTCAAAATAGACGGTCAAGCGGACTAATTTTTCCGCAGTAGTCATATTCGTATTTTTAGTATGTTTACTTATTATTAAAGTAAAGGGTTATTTTCGTCGCGGTTTGATAATGCTCTTCATTAAAACAGTTTGTTTTAGAAAGTTGAACATGGTAGTAAGATGTTGTGGTATGAAAAGAAATAGTTAATTCTGTAAATATGATATCAAAATCACTATTACATGTCTTAAAAAATTAAATACTTAAGCTAGATTTTTTTTACTTGACTCCCCTAAGTAGAAATAGCGAAACAAACTCAGGGGTCAGTCTATTTATGTTCTGACAATTGAAACAGAGATTAAGCACCAATAAGAAAAAAAAATGTTGGGACGACAGAACGACAGCAAAACTTTAACAGGGGGGAGCCGAGCATAGAGCATAGTCTGAAAGACAATGTTTTTATTGTCACGGAGTAAATTGCCGGTGCAACAATATTTTTATCAACAGCGTGCCTTGTTACTACAACCATTTAATATTACCTGTGGATCTAATGACAGTAATTGTTACTTTGTGGTAGTAACATTATTGTATTATTAATTCTACAAAATTATTTGGCTTAATTAACTATTCTGCCTTCAGAACCACTACAAAAGCTTTGCTACTATAATATCAAAGTTGTTACAATATTAAGCTACTCTCGTTTTGCTCCTGCAGAAAACTTATTAAGGACCAGTAACTAGTCTTATTTTGCGTCCCCAGAAAAGTAACTTTGGCATTGTAGTTAACTGTCACTTTGTTGCTGTAACAATGTTTCTCTTTGCTACCTTAACAAATACAGTTTGTCTCTCTCAATTTTTTGTTGCTTAGGCATGGCCTAGCGATAATTAAGGAGCATAAGACCCACGATTCTGGACAAATATTACTGAATGGAATATCGTTAAAAAAACTGCTGTTACATACAAATTGGCAGATATGTAGTCAGTTAGTCAGTCTTTTTAACCGACTTCAAAAAAGGAGGAGGTTTTAGAAATAGCTGTTCTTTTTTCATATTTCTTTGGTTCCGTGTTGAATAAAATTTTGTTCAGTTTCATGAGTCTACATGCTCCTTACTTATCGCTAGACCATAGCTAAGCAAAGAATTCTAAAACATCCCTCTTTTCAAAACATCAACTTTATTCAAAATGCCCACTTCGTAAAATGTCCACTTAGCAGAACGTCAACTTCGCATAATGACAACTTCTCAAAACGTCCATTGTTATTTTTTTAAAGCTTTTATTTAACTTGTAATGTTCGTATGTAAGTAATAGTCCTGTCAAAAATTGCAAGTTAAATTTGACCCATTTCCCGATGTTCGATTGAGCTGAAATTTGGCACACGTATGTAAAGTCGGTGACAATACAATATTTTGGTACCATCGAGCTGATCTGATGATGGAGCTGGAAGGTGGCCATAGAACGACGCAACCGCAACGCACTGAGTTTGGGCTCGTTTGATTTGTCTTGACAAGTATTCTATTAGCAGATAATATCTAGGGTCTATGAACCCAGAACGTGGCTACAGCAACTCACTTGGTAATAATAATAAACCTTATAGACAAAAAAAAAAAAAAAAAACGGTGTGCGTTGGTTTGGCACTCACGAAAATTGATGTGTAAATGTTCGGTATGCTAACCAAACCGTAAATATGCCAATGAACGTCAATGTATGCAATGTATGTCAATGAATGCCCAACGGGAATGAATCCAAATAAAAATGCAAGTTGTCCGACTCAAACCACGTCTAATTGAACACTAATTAAATTATGTGCAAGAAATCCTCATCTAGGCTCCGCCGTGTGTCAATGCGCTCCCAAATGTAGGTCGCGATCAAAGTGCAAATACGCTAGCCTAAATGACTAACTTATTGCATCAAAATACATATTTTAAAACCATGTACGTGCACCGTACATATTGCCACCACAAGAATGGTGACGGTAACTAACTTCTAGACATGTAAACAATTAGAAACCGTAGAAATGGATAATGTAATAAAATGTAATAAGTGTAAAAGTAATGTAAACAAATGCAGTAGGTACTAAATGTAAATAATTGTCAATGAATAATATTATGTAAAAATGTAAACTAAAATCTAAAATAGAATGTCACACTTAATTAGCACACGTCACTATGTCTCTCAGTGTCAAATTTCACTTCCCTAGAGGAGGGGTTAACCATTGTCACCATATTATTCACTTCACTATGCACTTTTGAGTTCCGTTTGTTGACCTTGCTGTACCCGTCCTCGATGTCATCTTCTTCTTCTCGTCTTCCTCTGCTTCTCGCATCTTGAGGATCCTCCCCCTGTCTGTTGGTTGCCACCTTTCGCCAATAATACACCGATGTTACAAACAGTGCAATGCTAATACTAATGACCACATAGATCGCGATGTAGTGATGAACGTCATGAGGAGATAGGGTTTCTAGCTTTGACTGTTCTTTGATCGAGCGCAGTTCAGTATCAATCTTCTTGAAAGACTCTTCGTGCGTTTCAATGTGCAATGACGAGTTACGAACAGAGGTGTTGATAATGTTGTTCATGGGCGATATCGTGGGCATTACCATAGCGTATGGTTCATTAATTAAAATATCGCTTGTGTGTTCCATGTATGCGTGAAGCATAAATGAATCACCTTGCAGGTTACAACCTTGTTTAAGTGTTATCAGACCCGACTGACGTAGCATCTCCGATGTAATTTGAGCTCCGCATACTAGTTGCACTTCGCACGTGTCACAATAATAATAGAACCATGTGTTTTGCTTATGTAATTTCACCCAGTTGTCAGCGCATACTTTTATTTCGGTATGACAATATGCACTATGTTCTTCGTTGTCTCGAATCAGCTGTATTTCGCAAATAGACTTGCGACGATCGCCAGTGCTGTATATAGGGTGATTCAATTTGCACATCAGGGTTTTATCATGGATCTTTTGGCATTCTTGAATATCGGTTTGTTCAAGCGGTATAAACGAGTATTGGTTAATGTTAAATGCAATTAATTTAGAGTTGGGAATAACGTACATGACACGACTAGCGTCAATACGTTGAGGTATGCTGATTAGTTTATTTAGCTCGTATAGTGCATCGTTCAAGATAGGTATTTTTATTTCCATCAATAGGTATTGCCGTGTGATACGTGCATGTATTCTGAACAACCTGTAGATGTCTCTTACGTCATTCTGTACTTCCGGTAGCGCAGAGTCGCGAGGTAGTTGTCGAGCTACTTTATCTAATTCACTTTGCATTTGGTTTGGTGATAATAAGTGTACGTCCATATGTCCCTGGTACATATTTGTCAATGTGTTGATAAGGGTTTGTTGGATGTCCTTAAGATTTTGAGCCATTCTTTCGGCAGCCATTGCCGATGTTATTATGTAGAAGGCGTTTGCAGTGTCAGCTTTATCTTTTAAGGAACTATTTTCTAGAGTATTTAGGTGATCGTTAATCAAAGTAAACTGCTTTATCATTGTCGCTTCGTTGCGCTGTACAATGTTGTGCTCGGTTTCCAAAATGCTAGTCTGGTTTTTTAGCAATTGTAGCAAGTGTTTCTCGTTGTGCTTAATTGTATTAATGTCGAGCTCGTATTTGTCTGCAAAACGCTGATCTAGTACGCCGAATAACGAGTTTGCAACATATCCCACTCCGTCAATTAATCCCCTTTTAAACCTGTGTTGAATTAATCGCTGGGATTTCAGTATCTCATTGTAGTAGTTTAGTTCACTTGTGGTTTGTTCAAGTTGGTTGATTAAGACATGAAATTGCATCAACCACTCATTGCAACGAAATTGTTTTATGTGTGACACGAATTGTTGCAGTGTATCGACGTTTCGCCAGTAGTTCGTCATATTATAGTAAAAGACTAATTTCCATTCATCTCTAACTTCTTGTAGGTCCGCTATCTTGTCAAAGTAAATTGTTTGGTTTTTTGTCAGTGGGGTAAGTTTCATATCTTGTTGGACAGCGGGTGTTATTAATGTCATAACTAGCATCAATGTGTAACAAACCAAACTCTTCCAGGTGAGGTTTTTAGATCTGTTGCGCCTGTTTTTCGTTGGTTTGTCATTGTCAGTGCAGTTTTCTTCAGCCTCAAGTATTGGTACTAATTTTGTAATCGGTCGTTTAGTTTCTCCTTTTGCAGTTTTTAATGTGACAACTCTAGTGTGGCCGTCCTTTCCAGGGTGTAACTTCTCTACACGTCCCAGTGCCCATTTTCCTGCCGGTAACTTCTCATCTTTGATGCACACAATGTCATTTAATCGTGGGTCGGTATTCTGTCGTTTCCATTTTAATCTAGCTTGTAGTTGTTGTAGGTATTCTTGCGACCATTTCTTCCAGAAATCCTTACTAAGCTTCTGCACAATTTGCCATCTTTTGCTTAAGTGGTAAGTGTTGTCAATGTCCGGTTCTGGAATTGTCATGAGCGATGTGCCAGTTAGAAAATGTCCAGGTGTCAAACAGTTGATTTCGTCCACGTTCTCTGTTACAGTGCATAGTGGTCGTGAGTTCAAGCATGCTTCGATCTGGCATAACAGAGTGGTGAATTCTTCGTAAGTTAGGCGTTGTTTTCCAATGACACGTTTTAAGTGGTACTTCATGCTTTTTACGGCAGCTTCCCACAGTCCACCTGCGCTCGGCCAAACTGGGGCATTAAAGTGCCACTTAACTCCCAGCTCAGATACCTTGTCTAAGAAGAAGTTGTCAATAGTTTGTACAATGCATTTATATTGTTGCAATAGGATCCGATTTGCTCCCACAAAATTCGTGCCGTTGTCACTGTACATATCCCGTGGCGTGCCTCGACGCGCACAAAAGCGTTTGAAAGCAGATAAAAAGGCTGTGCTGGTCAACTCTGTGACCAGTTCTAAATGGATAGCTTTTGTTGCCAGACAGACGAATACGGCAATGTAAGCTAGCAATGTTCTTACTCCTCGGCCCTTATTAGCCTTGATCTCGACGTGACCAGTGAAATCGACCCCTGTATGTGTGAACGGGCGAGATATTGTCACTCTAGGCTCTGGTAGATCTGCCATAATCTGAGTAGGAGTTTTTGCATGAAATCGGCGACATGTTGTGCATTTATGTAGAACCTTTTTAACGGCTCGATGTCCTCCCACAATCCACAATCTTTGTCTTAAATATGTCAGGGTTAGCTTGGGACCTCCATGTAATGTCCTTTTATGCGCTTGCAAGATAAATAATTCTGTCAGTTTGTGGTCATGTGGTAGCAACATTGGGTGTTTGGTATTATCATTTAAATGCGAGTTATGTAGCCTTCCCCCCACTCGCAAAATGTCATGCTTGTCAAGAAATGGGTTTAAACTCAGGAGGTTACTTTTGGTGCTCACTTCTTTGTTTTCCTTCAGTCTCATAATCTCATCCTTGAAGGCATGCAGTTGAATTTCTTTCAGTATGAGTCTTTCGGCGCTTTGTATTTCTGTTGGTGTCATATAAGCAGTTTTATTTGTTTTGATATTTGAGCAGTTGTTAATAAAACGTTTTATCCACGCTATGACCCTTGTAATGCGAGTCATATCGCTGTGTCTGTCTAATAACTCAATTACAATTGAAGAAGGTTCATATTTCACAACACACGCTTTCACTTGTTTTTGTTTTGATTCGCATGTTGTCGGTGTGATTGCAACTTTGTCAGCTGTTTTTTCATTGTAATTTTTCACCCATTCTGGCCCTTGCCACCACAAAGGATGTTGTAATAATTGGGAACAACTGATGCCACGTGATGCACAGTCTGCAGCGTTGTCCTCTGATTTAACGTAACTCCAGTGTTGCCCTGGTATAACTTCAAGTACTTGTTGTACTCTGTTACTCACGAACGATTTCCATTTTGTGACGTCACCATGCAGCCAGCCTAGTACAATCATAGAATCCGTCCAAGCGTATGTGTTTTTGTCAACATTGTCCCATCTGAAAGATTTTATGACCTTTTCCATCAAACGTGACAGTAGTACAGCTCCACACAGTTCAAGTCGTGGTAATGTCAATTTTTTATTGATTGGCGATAGCCTAGACTTTGCCGCTATAAGTCTACTCACGGGCTCGTTTTTGTCATCTAACGTCAGTAGGTAAATAGCGCACGCGTAGGCCTTTTCTGACGCGTCGCAGAACCCATGGACTTGGAAGGGTTTTGTAGTATCCCCCAGCCATCTCGGTATCTCAATTTTGGTTATGTAATGCAAGTCATTTGTAAGTTGCTTCCATTCTTCTTGTGCGCTGATAGGTAAAGTTTCGTCCCAATCACATCCTGATAGCCAAACACCTTGAAACAGCAGTTTTGTTTTTACTGTCAATGGTGTAAGCCATCCAAGTGGGTCGAAGATTTTTGATATTTCAGACAGTAGCTTTCTCTTTGTCAGTTGTTTATTATTGTCTGATTTTATTTTGTTTGTGAATGCAAATGTGTCAGTTGTAGGATTCCACTGTACACCAAGGGCTTTTGTAGTTCCGTCATTTGTAAAGTGCATGGTAGTCTGGTTAAGGTCTGATGATGATAAGCTTTCGATCAAGGTCGGGTCGTTGCTTGACCACTTCCGTAGCGTTAGACCAGCTCCTCCCAGCATGTTGATGAGTTGTTTTTGTATTTCTTGGGCTGTCTCGATGGAATTGCTACCACTTAATACGTCATCAACATACATTTTGTTTGTAATGACGTCTGCTGCTAACGGATATTTCCCCGCGTCATCATTCGCTAGCTGCGTGAGTGTTCGAAGTGCTAGAAATGGTGCCGCCTTAGTGCCATAAGTCACTGTGCATAACTGGTACTCCTTTAATGGACCTTGGTTTGGTTCTCTCCACATTATCTTCTGCAAATGTTGATCCTCTTCATGTATTAGGATCATACGATACATCTTCTCACAGTCTGCCGTAAACACGTACTTGTATTGCCGCCATCCCAATAGTAATGTCAATAGGTCTTGATGAAGCTTAGGACCACACTCCATCAAGTCGTTCAGGCTGTAACCGGTGTCAGTTTTCTGCGAGGCATTGAAAACCACTCTGAGTTTCGTTGTCACTGAATCCTGTTTAAGGACTGCATGATGAGGTAAGTAGCATGTTGGATTGTTGTCATTCTTACTCTCTTTCATGTGTCCCATCTCCAAGTATTCTTTCATGAACTTACTGTAGCTTTCAGATAATTTGTCATTCCTGGTCAATCTCCTTTCTAATTCCATGAATTGTGCTGTTGCACGCGATTTTGCTTTGCCCAACAACTGATTGAAATTAGGCTTCATCGGCAAACGAACTGCATATTTACCATTCCGTAAGCGCGTTGTTGTTGCTATGTAAAACTCCTCGCAATATCTCTCTTCTGTCGTCATTGAATTGCATGTATCCCCGTTGATGTCTTCCACCTCCCAATACTTTGCCAAATCATCAACTTGATTTATGACGACGTTGCAGTTGAATGTCTTGTTGACGTTGCCTGATAGGATCCACCCTAAATGTGTCTGTTGAGCTATAGGTTCGTTAACCTCGCCCTTAACCAAGCCATTCATTAAAATTTCTGAAAATACGTGTGCATCCAGAAGTATGTCAATGGGTCTAGACACGTTGTAGTCTGGATCAGCTAGTGTAATGTCTGTCACGTGAGCCCAAGGCTTCTTTGCAAATGTAACGTTAGGCAGATTGTTTACCACCCTTGTCATGACTAGTGCTTCCGTTGTAAGCTGGAAATCGTTGTGTAGAGACTTGCAGAATAAATGGACCTTTCCTTTACTCCTATTGGACAAAGTGCCGATACCACTTATGCTTGCGCTTAACTGCTGTCGCTGTATACCCAATCTTTGGGTTGCATTTTCGGTGATTAAGGTTATTTGACCACCTTGATCAACTAATGCCCGTAGCGTAATATATTCGCCGCTAGCTGTCGCTACCTGTATTAATGCAGTTGCCAATAATATCTCGTCATCATTATTCGAGGCGAAGTTATTTTGCACGGTTTTTGTTGACCTGGTTGTCGTTGATGACGACGGTTTAGGCACAGTGTGTGTTGCTAAGGGCAATTGCGCCGACTTGACAATATCGTTGTGCAGTAAAGTGTTGTGTGATTCGTTGCACTCTCTGCATCTTTTTTGTGACGCACAGTAACCCTTCGTATGCATGAACAGACAATTTTTGCAGATGTTATTGTTCTCAATAAATTTTAACTTTTCCGGACCTGCCATGTCACTGAATTTGGCACATTGGAATAATGCATGATTGGTATTGCACAATGAGCAATTAATCTTGTTAAATTGCCCAACATTGGATGCATGGAAGTTACGAAACTGGTTCGATGAACTTTTATTCGGTTGCGAATAGGTTGGCTTATGGTTCTTGTTAGATGGATGTGGTGCATTATTGTATTGTGGTTTTTGTGCTAGTTTGTCGCCGTCGGGCTTTTTCCTATGCAAAGGTTCTAATGCCATAAATTTGTTCTCAACGAAGTCCATAAAATGATTGAATGTAGGTATCTCCCGCGGGTCCGACCTGGACTGCATGTATTCCGAATAGGTTTCGGCGTCAAGTTTTTCGCATAAAACGTAAACCAGTACAGGATCCCAAGCGCTTGTATCTACACCCAAGTTATGTATTGCGTTTATGGTTTCATTGCTTGTGTCATATAACCGCTTGAGGTCGAATGCAGATTGTTTTTGTAAGTTAGGTTGACGCATAAATACTTGAAAATTCTTGGTGAATAGTAGAAACTTGTTATTATATCTATGATTCAATATTTCCCAACACGTGTCGTAATTTTCTGGTGCGATATGTAAATGCTGTACGAGCTTTTCCGCTTCACCGCGCAACCTTCCTTTTAGATGTTGCATTTTTTGGGTTTTTGCAATAGCGGGGTTATTATGGATCGCTTCCACGTACAGATCCATGAAAGTAGGCCATGATGTATAGTTTCCGCTAAAACTAGGTATGTCGATTTTAGGCAAAGTTTGTTGTTGATGCACAGAGGCGTTTAAGCTCATGTTTAATGTCCGTTTTACTTTTAAAAAGGTAATTTCATAACGACAAAAATCGTCATAGTACTCGTTAGGTATGCCTCCTAATATACTGTCAATCTGTAAGTGTAATTTGTCAATTGCAGCCCACCGAGACTCTAATGTCTTTAACATATCCTCAACCTCCCATTTCTCCTTAACGTCGTCAATGCTCCTACTCGCCACTACCCTATCAAATGCACGGAAATTAGCTTGTTGCAACTGCTGTAACTCGAGTAGCTTGCCCTCTGCTTTTGAAGACGTATCGAAAAGGGTGTTGTCAAACTCAACGCTCGACTTACTATGACTGGCGTTGATAGGTCCGCTCTGAAGCTTGACCTCGTATGCTGCAACCTCCTGACGAGCTCCTTGATACCAACTTCTGATTACCTCATAAATGTTATTCGTGAAATATTGATGATTCTTATCTTCTAATGTGCTCAGCTCCTGGTTCTTCTCCTCACATTCCGCCCATAACTGATCCAATCGCTCAAGCCTTAGTCGAATGTACTCGGGGTTCTTCCTGCTCGCTGAATCTTTCTTAAAATTAGAATGCATTCTCTTCAACTCCTCGAGAACTTCAGCTTGACGCGTGATTAAAGCTTCCATTGTCATAGTGGTAAGTAAAAAATGAACGATCTTACTTGAACTTCAGGAACTCTCCCTTTTTTCGTACTGCCAAGCGTCGCTCTGGAACCTGGATCGCTGCTACCTCCCCGGATGCTCCTTGTACAGCAACACACGCGGCACGGTATGACACGGCACGATACAGCTCACACGCGACGTATTACTGACCGATGTCTCGGACTGTACGGTACTTGCAAAGGTTTCGAAGGACCAAAAAAAATATGTTCGGTATGCTAACCAAACCGTAAATATGCCAATGAACGTCAATGTATGCAATGTATGTCAATGAATGCCCAACGGGAATGAATCCAAATAAAAATGCAAGTTGTCCGACTCAAACCACGTCTAATTGAACACTAATTAAATTATGTGCAAGAAATCCTCATCTAGGCTCCGCCGTGTGTCAATGCGCTCCCAAATGTAGGTCGCGATCAAAGTGCAAATACGCTAGCCTAAATGACTAACTTATTGCATCAAAATACATATTTTAAAACCATGTACGTGCACCGTACAGTAAACATGTGAGCTCGCATCAGTTTGGTTCACGCGCTCACATAGACACGGGTCTTACGCTGACGTCATCTGACGCGCGATGTCTTACGCTTACGCGTCTGACGCTCGAAGTCCCAGCTAGCCCCTACCGTAGACCGAGCGCTAAGATATTTAAACATCAAAAAATTAACCAGCATTTGTTTAAAAAAAATATACTAAAAATAAAACAATAAATTTAATGACATGACAATTTATGTAGGTACGTATATCTAAAGTAGGTATATTCTATGTTCAGAATAACCACTTTCTTGGTAACTCATCATCATCATCATTAAACGTACGTACGTAGGCGTACGTAGATAGGTAAGTTCTATAGACGTATACAAATATAAATATTTTCAAAATGTAAAATATGTATAAATTTTAAAAGCTTGAGGCACTAATTTAGTACGCTATCCGTTATACAGGTTTACAATATAATATAAAATAACGGATAGCGTATATGAATGCCTCAAGATTTTAAAATTATATCTCGATATCGTGTATCGGACGACCGTCGGTAGGTAGATAAGTTCGAAGCGGACAACTTCCCTACTCGACTCGGCAATGCATCACGCTCGCTAACACACTTAAAACTACATAAATAAGCAGATTGAGACACTTACGTAACATTCACAACTGATATTTAAGTTACACTTACAACACTCGACTGCGAAACAACTTTACGGCTGTTATGAAAATTCTTATCGTGCTCTAACATGTTCGTATCGAGAACAGAAAATAATTCCTTAGTACTATTTACAGAACATTTACGGCAATTAGATCGTATTAGGTACACCGTTAGCTCCACAACCATAACACTTCACTGAACCTTTATCGGTTTTATCTTTAATATTTTTGCAAAAGTCGCGAGTGTGGGGACTTTACGACAATAAACACAAAATAGTCGTTTACCTTTTCAGACGGATTGTTATTGCTTACCACAGCTGGCGAGGGCAAACCACTACTCGTAGCGCTCGACGACGCAATAGGTATATACGTCGACGCACTAGTCGTGGAGGCCGCAGCGGCACTCGTGGACGGCGCAGTCGACGCAGGCTGCGCGCCTCGGACAGCGACTCTATGTTTCGCGCTTTGTCAGCCAACATATCTAGTTTGTAAACGGTTTCACGGGTTAAACGTTTCCATATGCCTCTATGTAGTAACCCGTAAATCATGTCGACTTCCATATCGTTTTCCACGATGGCCGCGATGTATGGAATTTGGCGATAAACGCGCGAAGGCGAGCAATAAAGACCTCCGTGCGTTCTTCTTTTTGTGGGTGGTCGGGATACACCGTATATGGCGCGTAATCTATGCAGCGCGTCTGCCCATGACGTCACGGATGACTTAACATCCTGAAACCACACAGCTGCCTATCGTTCTAGGAGCATAGGTAGGCCCTGAAGTGCATGTTTGCCGCTGATCGATGTACAGTCACGGACTTTAATTGATGAGCCACTTGCATCTGTTCGTATTTTAGCCGTGTATAGCAAATCGGGTTTAGTCGGTTATACTCGTACGTAGTACAGAGTGACTACCCAAAATTAAACAATTGCAGGTCTAGTAACCGTTACCTAGCGACAGTTGTTTTAGCGTAGCGATAGTAACGTTAGCGTACGGAAAAATTATGATTGGTCATTTCGACATCGGAAAAACTCGGACCCACGATTTTATCCGAACGCGTAGCGTCCAAGATGACGTTCATGACAATTATGACAACTGTTGCACATAAACCAAAACAACACCTAGCTGCCGCCTTCTTGGAAGAATTTATTATGAATTTTATTTACTGTTTCTGTTTTAGCTATTATAAATGTCAATAAATTTGCTAAGCTAAAAAAATAATCAACGTTTGAAAAATAGTTATAATTCGTTCAAGGAATTAGTTACTGTCTTCGGATAGGTTTTCAGAAATAACGAGTATTTAATGAGCTCTAATTCAAAGAAGGTCAGTATCAAATATACTTGATAAACGTAGCTATGCAATATTTTATTGATTTATCTTGGACAACTTAGTAGTCAACCTTCAACCTCTATGGATCAGACTATTTCCGACTGTTCGTAATTTGTCATCTTGTCCACGAGCATGCAATTTGAGTTCGTGTTTAATCGTCTAATCTCGTGAATGTATAAAACTGCATAACTGAAAAGTTTGAAAGTGGCTCATCAATTAAAGTCCGTGACTGTACACTCCTTGTATATCACGATGGATTCGACGAAAGCTTCGAAAGCCTCCGAGTCGTAGCGTGATTCACTAAATCGCAGGGTACAGCGAAGCGCGAAGTTTCCGTGTTTCGTTGGTACAGGCGATGATGGAGACGGTGAAGCTGCGACGTTGTGGGCCGACGTAGCCAGCAGGCTCTGAACCAATTAACGGCTCGATTCCGCTTGAGCCTTGGCGAACGCGTCCAGAAACAACGTAAGCGTCCAATCCGATAGCGCCGTAGCCATCGCCGCCGCCGTCGGGGACGCAGCACCGTCGAGCCACTCATGGTGTGGTCATCGTTGCCTAGAGTTTTGCGCGAGGGATTGTTGTTACACAATAGTTAACTAAACACGAGGAAACACAATTTATATACTTGTTACGATGTGCACTAATGTTCGTACTGAGAAAATTGTGCCGTTTGCGAGCAAAATCCATGCGGGCCGGACTAGCGGGGTGTGGGCACTTAAATTCAATAACAATTTATACTTAAAAATCTACTACGTTCCACTGTCACCAAAGCCAAATATTTAAACCTTTTTTGTGAAGACAAAGGTTAAATTGTTCGTAGGTTAATAAACGTCGAACAATAAAAAAGTTGCTTATGCGTACAAATTCTTTTTGTCATGGTGGCAAAATATTTAGTTGCTTTGACATGAAATTTCCGACAAAGCTTTTATTGTGGCTTTGTTGACTATTATTTTTCCCTGTATAGTTCTGCGAGAAGTTAATTCACGTCGCGTCGCTAGTGCATCTGGTGGGTTTTAACTCACAACCTTTTGTTAGCAAGAGTATTGCGTAGGTAGATACTTTAAAGTCAAAGTCAAAGTCAAGACGTAGAATAGAGAGTAGAGTTTAAGACGTAGGCTATTGCAGCTTCTTTGAAAATGTAAGCAAAAAAGAGTTGGAACATAGTTTCGTTACAGGTTGAGAATATTGTTTTCAACAAGCCAAGATGTTTCAAAAACATGTCGTGCTTAAATTATTATTTTGTTTCCGCTTAATGTTTATAATTTTTATTTTAATATTTTGACATTTTTAATTTAATAATTTTATGTTTGACATTTTATTTTTCTACGATTCTGACATAATTATATTTTTTTGACACTTTTAATTACTTTTTTATGAGTTGTTCAATATTTAAATTTAATTAATCACAATTCTATTTTGGGTTTTTATCTGTTAGCATTTAGAATAGTTTATAATTTTTAATGTATGTATGTATGTGTGTAAACCTATGGACTAGCATTATGTCTGAATTAAATAAATTATTATTATTATAAAACATGCACGACACACATGTATTGGCGTTGTTTCAGACCTGCATAGTTATTCACAACCATACGACGGGTTGTCGAAACGAAAATGGCACGTTTTCAATTACTAATTTGCCTTTCCCTCGACAGCAAATAGCTGTCGGAAGAATGGGGGTCGTCTATTTGATTTAAACTGACAAAATTTTCGGGTTTTTGATTTGAGAACAGCCTTTAGAGAACTCTTGATAACATTGATTGATTTTCGATTCGACACGGAAGCGTACATATCGAATGGTTGTGAATAGCTATGATGGTTTGTTAACTATTTTGTTCTTTTTGACATTTTTGGATACAACTTCTCGTTATAATTTGTTTTAGGTGTAAACGGTAAACGAAAATTGTATACATAACATGAAGAATACATGTTTTATACCTTGGTGTGAACGTAGGGTTAAATACAGTCCATGTCAATGAAACCAAAGTGCCTCATCATATTCTTCAGAAACTTTTAATATCTAAACGCTACGCACCTTTTAATATTTAAAGTCATCGTGATATGAACACACGACGACTCATCGAGCTATAGATACATGTTCAGTAAATAAAGCCAGGAATATTAATTATTTATCAAATTTACTACCTACTTAAAATGTCAGTATATTCAACTGTCATTCTCCACCAGGTCCACCCGCCAGTTCAACACGCGCGCGGCCAACGCTGGGGTGGCGAAAGTGACGTCCACTATTGAGCCACCCTGCCGCCGCACGCATGTCTGGACGTTTCCTCCAAGAGGGAGAGTCCAGAGGAGGCTGCCCACATCTCCACTGCCCGCCCGCGAGCGTCGGTGGCCGGGCTACCCCAGTTCACCGACTTGGCATTCAGGTCTCCCAGTACGGAGACCTGACGCGGCGCCGCCCTGCCGACCACGGCGGCCAGGACTCCGAGATAGTTCTCGAAGTCCTGAAGAGGGCGGTTTGGGGAGAAATAGACGCCCACAAGGGCTAATTCTCCCCACGCGGCAGCCACGTATCCCGGTCCCTTCTCTAATAGTGAGAGGGGAGGGGAGTCTGTGGAAGACCGCGCCGCTAGTGCCACCAAGCCGTCCTCGTCGCCCAGCCAGCTGCCGGGGATTGAGTAGGGCTCAGCGACCACCGCTACGTTCACCAACCACTCGGCCATGACCTGCACCACCAGATCCTGGGCTGCCCTGCAGTGGTTGGCGTTCGCCTGGAGGATGTGGTAGTTGGAAACCATTATTCCAACATCCCACATCCCTCCTCCTCTACCGACGCTGGAGCTACAGCGGCGACGACGGCGGTGGTGGTAGCAGCAGGGCGAACCTGCGCCGGCACTATGCCCTTCCTCGCGGGCGGCTTGCAGCTCCTGCCCGTCATCCTGTGGTCCGCGGGGCGGCCACTGGCAGCACACGCCGCGCAGCGTAGCGTGGCAGCGCGGCAAGCGGCACTCTTGTGTCCCTCCTGCCCGCACCGGAAGCAAGACTCTCCCCAGTCGGACTTGGAGGGACACGTGGCTCGGGTGTGGCCGAACGCGAAGCACTTGAAGCAGCGCATAGGCTGGTCTTCAAGTGGCCGGACCACAGCTGAGCTGAGCCCCACAAGCAGCCGTCCTTTGGTCGCAGTAAGGACGGCCCCGGCCGCAGCGACTGGGCACTCGACGCGGATGGTGCCCATGCCGCGGCGCCCGAGCCTGATTGCTCCACCCTTTACTGCGCCAGCGTCGCAGCCTCCGGCCGTCGCAACGGCCGCCACCACGTCCTCTTTGGTGACCGAATCGTCCAGATCGGCCACCTCCAAGGCTGCGGTCTTTACAGGCCTGACGACCGTTGCCGCATCCGCGACTGCCTACCAAGCCTGAGTCAAGGCCCGCGACCGCAAAGTTAGAGTTCGTAGGGTTCGCGCGAAGAAAAGAGCCTTTAATTCTGCCGCCAAGCTCTGCAAACGGGTTCCGCGTGGGGCACGTTTTGACCATGTTGGACGTATTGGGGCCAAGCTAGCAGCGCACCCTCCGGGTAGTAAACAGTTCCGGTCCCTGTCTAAAGCGGTTGAAACGTATTTCTGTCGTCCCACTTTACCTCCAATGAAGAAACCTGATGGCTCGTTAGCTCACTCTGCAACTGAGAAAGCAAATCTTTTTGCATCTCTCTTTGCAAGCAATTGACGTCTGAACGCTGGCTCCAAGCAACCACCTACTGTACCTCAATGTGACTCCACGATGTCGGAGAACGCAGTTCACATTAAAGAGGTCCGAAGAGTATTGTGCAGTCTAGACGTGAACAAGGCCAGCGGGCCTGACGACATTCCAGCGAGAGTGTTGAGGCAGTGTGCGCCTGAACTGTCTCCTGTGTTGACACGCTTGTTCTGCCTCTCTCTTAAAAAGAAAACGGTGCCAAACTCCTGGAGGCTTGCGAATGTACAACCAGTGCCCAAAAAGGGCGACCGTGCAAACCGTGCTCATTACCGTCCAATCGCCATTACCTCCATTCTGTGCAAATTTATGGAAAGGGTACTGAACAGTAAGTTGCTGACCTACCTTGAAGACAATGATCTCCTCAGTGACCGTCAATATGGCTTTCGCCGGGGACGGTCAACTGGCGATCTTCTCTCATCCCGAATTAGATAATTATAATTAATATTGCAGTGGTAAATTTTAAAACTCTAGACAAATTAATACATTAATACATAAACTCACGCCTTCTTCCCATCCCCATGGGAAGAAGGCGTGAGTTTATGTATATATACAGAAACCACAGAACGCCACCTGCTACGATCCTTACATACTCCTTTTGCTTCGTTTACGTTCATACATCTGGTCATACACGCACGCCGGTTGTGAGTACTAGGCACATAACCTTTCTGAAGAACATCACCAATAAGGTCACTATATGTCTTCCTAGGGCGTCCCCTCGGGCGTTTCCACTCACATCTGCCTTGTAAATACCTTTTGTTAGTCGCGCTTTATTCATCCCTTCATTTTTTTATTACATATTTTATAAACTCCTATGGATACTTTTTTATAAATTTGGTCATTGCCCAACCGCCCCTGCTTCGCACGGAGCGCCACTTATAAGATCCAAAACGATCCTTTCTTTCAATCTAGAAACTATACACATTCACAAAATTTCAATGAAATCGGTTGGGTGGTTTCGGAGGTTAGCATGTACGAACAAAGTGACACGTGACTTTTATATATTAAGATGCGAATGTAACTCCATCTGTCTGTCTGTTTTCACGGCTAAACGACTAAGCCGATCGTTATGAAATTTGACAAATATTTAACCAGGGACCTGGAGAAGAACACGGCTATGGCTCTTCTCCATAGGAAACAACCAATTGGAACCGTGCACCTATCTTCTGACGTTCCATAAGTGCCCATATTGGTTTATGTGAAATAAAATATTTTGATTTTGATTGTGATTTTGCTACTTTCCATCCTAGATATTTGTATTTGAAATGATGAAATACTAAACACAAGAAGACGAAGTCGCGGTCAAAACTTAGTATTCTATAAAATATATCGTTGGGAAGCAGCTAAACAGCTAGGCTAGGAAGATGACGATTCTATAAAAACATCTCTTTGTTCACAGGGGAATCAGATTCCGAGCCGAGTCGATTTGAGGTAGCATCGCTCGGGAAAAGAATTTCAGTCGGCATGTCTGGAATGATCACCAAGCTGAAGACTGTACCTCCGCCAACGGCTCCGCAGCCGCTTGAGAACAACCCCATCCTGCAGTTCTTCGAGGTGGGCCCCGAGAGCAGCACGGCTGGACCTGGTCTAATCTGGCGAGTCCACGACGCCTATCGGAAAAGTGATGGCAAGGTTAGTGCACAAACATAAAACTTTACAGCTTATCAATAATGTTTCTCTAAAAATACTTGGGCATGAGCTATACGATTGTAGCTCATACCGTGAAAAAAGTATCGCCTCGCGTTGGAAGAGGGGCTGTTTTTCCGACACGTTGCACCAGACGTACTTAAAATAATATATTCACTCGTGGATACTCTTATTGACCCCCGACACAAACAAAAACATCTTAAAGGTAAAATAACAAATGTATTGGCCCTTTAAATTTTAGGTAATATTTTAATCCAAGCGTCGTCGTCGCGTTGGGGTATGCCTAAGGCCCAGTTCACATTAGGACGGACCGATAGTTTTATCACTGACCGGCTGCCGGCTCTTGCTGTTCACACTATTCGTCAGTCAACCAGTGACAAAGGACAACCGATAAATGTGCGTGCCGACACTTTTTCGGGTCCGATAATAAGTCGGTACGACATAATGTGAACCTGGCCTTACGCGTTGCGCCAGACGTACTTAAAACAATATCTTCACTCCTAAATGCTCTTTTGTAGCATCACTCCACAAACTAAATAATGTAAACTTTATAATCCACAAAGTGATTTACAGGAATCATATTTGCAACTCAACAATACTCAATTGGAATTTCCGCTATAAAAACGTCTAATTGGAATTATGCTGTAGGCTCATGTTCATATTTCCAATAACGTGTTAAGCGTCCTGAATTGAATCCATGAAAATGAAAACTGAATTTATTTGGATAAATGCAGGTAGGGTAAAACGAAATGATTTCAATATAATATTTTTATACGTGAGAAGTTTCAGCTCGTAAACCATTTTGTCAAAAAAACAAACAACCGACTTCTAAAAAAAACACTACAAAGTGAAAAATAACTTTAATTTCGGAAGTCGGTGTCTTTGGTTATTTTAGTTTTTTGCCACCGACTTCCGAAATTAAAGTTATTTTTCACTTTTTAGTGTTTTTTTATGTAAAAAGTTTTATATTTTTCACTTTTTAGTGGGTCAGTTATGAACTTATCTAAGTTACAATAGCCTTATTTGAACTGCTCATCACCTTTTACAAAATATTGCTTTTCCCGATGCAGGGATGTTAATTGTTGAGGAGTTCTCCTGGTAAAAACGAGAAGAACTGGAGCTGATGGTGAACCCATTAGCTATTTGGCATTAGCCATTTCACCATATGTATTGTGATGAGCTTAACTTGCTTAGCAACCTTATTAAGGTTATTAAATCGCAACCACAATGAGTAGTTCCGGTGGCCACCTCTGGTCTTCATCATCAGTTCCACTTCACCAAATGGTGGTTTCCGAGAGCAAATGCACGAGTTACTATAAAAAATACCCAAAACGCTATAGGTGTGTCTATAAAACTTGAGGATTTCCCTCGTTTTCCATGGGATCCCCCCATCGGATTCTGACTTGGTGACAATGAGACCACCGAGAGCATACCCTTTCAAACAAAAAAAGAATTTTCAAAGTCGGTTCACAATTGACGGAGAAATCGGTGAACATACAATTTTTTTTTTTTTTAATACATACCTTCAAACAGCCGAACATACTCGTATCTACCTTAAATTAGGCAGTCAAACATAGAAAATATTTTTTTAATAAAAGTAAACACGCCATTCAAATCAAAAATATCAAAAATAAATACACCAAGCATTATAATAATAATAAGGAAACACACAATGTCAATTTATATTAAATCTAAAGTGTAGTGTCCTTTCCAAAAATATTAATTGAATAATATCACTTATCAAGTAATAGGGCTGTCAGTTTCTTTTTAAACATTTGGATTGGAACATTTTTTTATAATATCTTGTTGGCGTTGACAATATACATGTTCCAATAAAATTTAAAAAAAAACTCGAACCAAGAACCAAGGTATGCTGCACACAGATAAATTGTAAGTAGTACTTATTTGTATCAAATATTGAACTCATTACTGTACGCCAAACAATACAGCGACGGCACAAACATATTGATTATTTATTGTCTAGACAAATTAATTAATTTAACAGATTTAATAACTCTAAGGGCTAACGCATGTTTGTGCGGGCCGCATCACAACGCAAAAAGCCTTTTACAGCACTTCCGTACATTGTGTGTGACCATCGCAAACTACAAGCAGGCCGTAGGTACCGCCGTTTTGAATTGGAACGTGAAGCACGGCGCGGGCTGCCCGACGCGGCCGTAATATATTATCGCGGCAATAAATAAGGTTCAAAACAGCGATGCGAATGACCACCAAAATAATAGTAATTTTGTAGTTTTAATTAAATTAAGTAAAAAATAAATGCACGGGTCAGTGGAATAATAATATTTAGGTATTTCTTTAGTTGATTGAATTCTTTTTATTATCGTTACATAAAATATGATAGCTTAACCTCAACGTTATGAGAATTTATTAAAGCTCCCAGAAAACAGGCGCGAAGCGACAGCTTGACGCGACTCTAGTAGAACATATTCTATGAAAATTTTGTGGAAATTGTTCTACCAGCTTCGCGTCGCGCGTTTGTGCGGGATACATTAAGCGACAAAAAAAAATGAGCTTCGTTTTACGATTAAAATCATGATACTATTTTATTTTTATGAAATATTTTTGAATAAGTAAGTCTTTTCTTTGAACATTTGACAATATCACTTAACTGTGCAAAGCTGAGCATTTCCGGGGTCCTACGTTTGGGCAGCGCCTTATGACTGTGATTCAGAATATTTTACGTAATCGACTTTTGTTTTAAAAACAAATCAAAAGACGGTGTGTCTGTGTGTATGACACATTGTGAATACCGAATTAAAATTGCATTGAATAAACAGATATTTAAACGGAAATGCTAAGTGTATGTGTATTATTTAGCATTGTACTGTAACAGCTTGAAGGATAGTTCTATTTGTATTTGGCATTTCATTCGTTATAGCGTCTTATGCGGCATTGCTGTTTATTTGACATTTCACTTTAGTTTTCATTCAGCGAGATATGATAACACTGACCATTAATGAACACGTATTATATTATTATTTTATATTATATATTTATATTGTTACTGAGGATCTCAAAGATGACTTAGATATGGAAAGAGAGCGCAGGGCAATGGCTGTGAGGGGAAACATGCTAGCTCGCAGGTTTGCTGGTTGTTCAGTTCCGGTTAAAATAACACTTTTTAAGGCGTTTTGTCAAATATTTTACACCAGCAGTCTGTGAGCTAATCATACCCAAAAAGCAGACAACACACTGCGCATTCAATATAACAATGCCTTCAGGGCGCTGTTGAGGCTTCCGCGCTACTGTAGTGCGTCAGGGATGTTCGCTGATGCGCACACTGACGATTATTTCGCGATCATGCGCAAAAAAGTGGCATCAATTATGCGCAGAGTGAGGGGGAGCAGCAACAGCATTCTGAAGGTATTTTCAGATAGGCTAGCAGGGCCTACAATGGATAGGTTTATCAAGCTACATGTCAGACATGTGGCTTGATAGATTTTCCTCTAATTGGATGCTGTTTCTGTTTTTGTTTTTTGTACGCTTGTGTGTTACTACTAACATAGTTTGTAAGTTTTTTTTTTGGTAATACTAACACGCTATGGGCCTTCGATCCCTGATAATATATATATTTTTTTAATTTATTATGCGATATCCAGTAGATGAGTGCCGAGAGATTTGTAACTATAATTGATTGGAATTTATGCACCAAATGAGCGCGAAATAAATCTTGATATACCACAGTGAGATGAATATGAACTCAAGTCAAAATATTTTGTTAATTAAATTGCTTTGTACTTTCGTGCGTTTAAAACCGTAATGTTCATATAATGCTAATATCAATAATGACCAGTGATCGGAGTAGGTAGATTGATTTTTAGTACTTGTATCATAAATGCACACAGAAAGAATAACATGGATAAGCCATTTTTCCGGAAAGTAATTCCGGTATTTCCGGATTTAGTATTTCCGGCGGGCGTACGCATTGTTCTGATAACCGGTTATTGTACCACTCATGATCCTTTGTTCTGATTGGTCGTTGGGTTTTGTCAAATCGTGACAAAAAAAAAATAGGAAGAATAATAAAGAATAAAATTGCTCATTTTATTACAATTCCTACCTTTTTTTTGAGGATGGCAAATCATCAAATGACTCCTTCCACTCTGGCAGAATACAATTCCTACATAAGTTCCGGTTTTTTTTTTAATAATCCACCAATTCCGGAGAAATGTCCATAGTAATATATACGTTTCGGATCAATGACCCCAGTTCAATCTACCTACTCCGATCACTGATAATGACTCACTGTTCTCGGTCACACGACGACGAACTTATTTACAACCTAGCGGCATTATCAAAGTTTGGTTGGACAAAACCTCTTTAATATGGCGATATACTGTGTTGTGTCGGAACTGTGTGCACCTTGTGTTTATACCTAACTACGCGGAGAGCATAACAGACTTAATTTAAAAGCAATTTTATGGTCATAGAGTAAATCAGGACAAGTACTTAACCTTTTTAAATTCCAAGCACTTAATTTGCAGCATGAATCAAAGACAAAAGATTATGATTTAAAGTTTTGCTTCAAAGTCGATGTCTTCGAGGTAAAATTTAAAATAAGTACTCACAGGTTATCTAAACGCTTATATACCAGTGCTTAAAATCTGTTCACTGACTCAACTAACGATAATGCAAAGTGAAAGTATTGTCAGAACCTTTTGCGCGCACGTCCAACTCATTAAAGAAGCTAGTCTAAGGTCATTGGTTTTATTCGTTTGAATATTCGCACCTCAATGGAATGTGTTGTTGCTTGGATCCTGGCTTTTCGACTGCACCGGGCTTACCGCATTCGGTCTTGGATTATATATTGCGAGCACCGACTACATGGTACAGTCAGGGAAAATAATATTTAATTAATTATATTAATAATATTAATATTTAGTAATATTGAATTTATAAATATTTTTTTATTTACTATACGGTAATTTATCGTATTATAGTCATTTCATACAACTGTCAAAGAATGACAGTTGTGATTTGAATTTAGGAACAATTTAAGTTGTTAGTCAATTTGCTTAACAATGAATTATCTTGACTTTACATAGGCCATGGCCCGCACATTCATGTGTAAGGTACATGCAACAATTGCTTGCTCGTGTCAGCGGTCGTGTCCATTGCATTTAATTACCACAACGTGCAGCCATCAAGACAGAACCATGTAAAGCGATATACCTAGGCAGTTTGGAAAAGCATTATGTAGGTATGGTCTGTTACCAAAGTGTGTGATGAAAGTGTAAACAAACCCTGTTTAGGTTTAAACCTTAAGCAATCCCTGAATAAAGGGAATTAGTAACACACTCATCTGTATTTAGAAGGAACCAAACATTATATTTCACCACTTTAAAAAAAATATGATTGTTTCTATAACACAGTTAAATTGTAATTGAAAATTTATCGAGGAAATTTAAGGTTATAGAATTAACATCAGTTATCAAAAAAAAAACGTGAAAACGTAAAGTGATTTAACATTAGAATTATGGTTATTCAAATAATCAAATTGGTTCAAGTATTCAAGTAATCCAATCAAAGCACTCCATTTGTAAGGGGCACTACAAATTGGCTCCCCCTCACCGAGAGAAGGCCTGTGCCCCAGCAGTGGGAACATTATACGCTGATTTTTATGCTACAAATTGGCATCCACGGATACATTTCTGACTTATTTGTTTACATTTTCATTCGATATTTTCTGATCCAAAAATGGAATGATACAACATTTACTGTTTTAAGAGAAGTATTTGGGATAGTATAGAGAAAACTTATTTGTTTGATAAACACACCCACCGCACGTAACAACAAAGGTATCGAATCAAGTACATAATATAAGCTAATATATTATGCCTTTCGTTGTGTGGGATGATTGCCTGACAGTTTAGCCGGGACCGGAAAAAACTGAGAGGAGGATTTAATATATTTCGTAAAAGGTGAGTCGAAGCTTCACCATTTCGACTTTATAATATTTGTATAATAAATATTTTTATGGGTTACTTTGGATATTTCTACATTCTGCTAAGTATTATTGGTAAAATTGGACACTGGTATTTTCACCAATATTAAAATGCAGTCTTCTAAACCCTTATAAGCCCACAATATGAAGCGACCAAACGAAGCCGGCGGCGTCTTACATTACCAAATGCGGAAAATTTACAATTTTCCGCTCTTTTCGAGGGAAACGGCAACCTACCTAAATTTACAACCAACTCTAGCTCACCGAAGGTGAAACATGGATTTATTCACTAAATAACAAGAAACATGTTAAATGGTTTCTATATAGAAGTAGTTTCAGCATGGGAAGAAGACGTGAGTTTATTTATAACGAACACAATGTAATTTGTATAGGAAGTTCCTCCACTTCCCTCTGACTGCCGATGATTTCATTACCGGTACCTATTAGGTTCCCACACAGATACTTAAATATTCTAGACTAGCTATTGCTCGCGGCCTGGCCCTTTTGGGTGGCGAAAAATATCCCACGGGAATGTATTACCGGGATTAAAAGTATCCTATACGTTAATCCAGGTTATAAACCATCTGCGTGCCTAATTTCATCAAAATTCCTTCAACCGTTATTGCACCAATCCGGAACAAACGGACAGTAATTCTAAAAACTATATTTTCCGTATCAGACTAGTTGCCACACTTCGAAGAAATTACTTTCAATCAATGCACAGTTTTAACTGCTTCACTATGTCATTATAAAATATTCTAGATAAATACGAGTATAAGACATTGCTTATTCGATCAATAGTGTCAGGAAATAACTTGTATTCCGGAAATGATTCCCGCAAACGGGTTCAGAGAACATACAACACGTGTATAGAGTTTAATGGAATTGGCATTTGAGTACCCTTTAGCTCGCGGCATTTCCCGGTTGCATTTTCTACTAGTGCCTAGAACGGAGTTACTAAGACTAACATCTATCTTTATGCTGAAAAATAAGATAAAAAACTTGGAAGTTAATAAAGTAATCTTGAGGAAATAAGGAGAAAACCATTTGTTGTTTCCACTATCAGGTTAAACTGAGAGCCTTTGAGTAGTAGAAAGTCTGGTTATGTATCCGCGAATTCTAGGACCCAGTGCTGCTAAGAATTCCAGGGTACCTATCAGACCGAGCTTGGTAAAGTTTTACACACATTAGGGTGGAGCGAAAAGGGTTTCTTTTTTTGAACGAAGTTCATTAAATGCGCTTGCGGTAGGAGTTGACTGATAGAAATCGTCACTTAAGGACAAAGCGTTATGCCCCCTCCATGCGACTTTCAAAAGAGAATGAAAAAGAGAAGAAGAAGAAAGAAAGACGTGTGAATTTGGTCAAAATTAAAATCCAAGATGGTGGCTGCGAAAATTTTCAAATTCGTCATGGCCGTCATGGGTGTCGTTTCCATAGTTTTCGAGGGTGCTAAGGCCGATAGTGAAGTCAAAATGAAAATCAAAGCTTGCTGCTGCGAACATTTTCGAATTTTTCATCATAGGTGTCGTTTTGCGAGAATCGCATACGCCCGGCGCGGCGGGTCCCTCTACCGCACACGTTTATATTTTAAACTTCTGTAATTTTAATTGATGACCCTATAAAACATAAACATCATTCATGCAAAAATTTAAGATCCCTCGACTTCGTCTGCAGCAGGCACGAGCATCGTTTTGTCGACGGAAGAATAGACAAAAATGACGTTCCGTGAAGACAGTACGAGGGCATTAAAGTAATAATAATAATAATAACGTTTATTTATCAAAAAGTAATATTACATTATGTGCATGTTCGGTGAGTCACAAACTAAGCATCGCTTGTATCTTGTGGCTCAGGTGTGCGAATTTAACAAAATTATAATAGTTACCTTACAGTTTGAGGATTTGAGATTGTTATAGACAAGTAGAAAGACTACTTGTAACTCGGCTCCTTCGAGTTATACAGAATTGATTAGGAAACTGGATGTTGATGGTCTCCTTCGGTGTTTTACTACTCACCACCGTGCTGAAGTAAATTTGTAGGGCATAATAATCTGCTAGGGAAAGAGTCAATTAAACAAATACCTTCTTAAACAATACCATGTTTATTACAATAACAATATTGAAGGTTCACAATATTTAATGTGGCTGACCACATACCTTGCCCCATGCACTTGGGCATCCACACCAGTACAACCAGTCTCGGGTCTAGTTGTATTGGTGTGTTCACCAGCAATGAGACTATAACAAATACTCAGAGTCGCTATAGCGAGTCCGTTAGGTGAACCACTTAATAGTTACTAGCTCAATCACACAAATACCGACCTATCAAGGTTGTGCTAACAATAGGAACATAAGATTATGCGAAACAAAGCGCGACACAACACTTCATGGCAACTGGTCTCATTACCTAGTCCATACAATAGGCCTAACTCTCTCATAGACTAAATTGCTACCTTACCGATATTCTCGGTGATGTCTCAGTACAATCCCTTCACTGGACGGGACTACGATCCTTGGCATTAAACACAGGATACCCCTGTGTTTGCACGCACGTTACGTGAACTACGGGTATTGGTAGTGACGCTTCATTACCTGGAGCGGCGAACTTCCCTCATCACCGATATTCGGCTAAGTAAGGCCTTCCTGACCGACGGATGACCACACCTCAATGGTTGCCTGCACCTGGATCCATTCCAATCATCAGACCACGGGGCTACACCAAAGCATCACGTCTCAATTATGCATCAGACTAATCCCTAAAAGAAAGGCCAGCATAAACAGCCAGACCTGTAACAATACACTCATGTCAGAAATCACATGTACGAGCCAAGCCATCCCGCATGAACAAAGAATACGGTTGAATACTCACCGGATTCAGCTTCGAATGGGACTTATTGGAAACCCATCGGGTTATTTGGGTACAGTTTGATCCTCCAGAACCGAGTCCGTATTCTAAATCCTAGTCATATCGTGTCACACACGTTGCGGGTCTTGACCTTTTTCCTGATCAATGTCACAACAGACCAAATAGAATTCTTGTCTATTGGTTATTTTGCATTTATTAGGCATTGTTTTAAATATAATGTGGGAAATTATGTCTATAAGTTTATTTATTTAAATTAACTAATAATCTTGTATATAATTTACATGACATAATTTCTCTAGGTTTATCTAGTGTTACAGAGGCTACTTTGGCATCCATGCCATGTGCCTGTCTGTCCGGACACAAGATGTCGCTATCTGAAGCGTTATTTATCGATTTTGCAACGTCACAAACTGCACTTTTTACGAAATTCAGTAGTTTATTCACGTTTTTCTTTTATTTTGCTTATTTCTCGAAAATGGTGTGTCCTATCGCAAAAATAATGATAATTTCGACCCGCTTTATGAAACGTTTAAACCCCTAAAACTCAACATGTAGGTAATAATTTTTCACATTTTCCATACAAAAAGTGAAAAATTCCATTTTTCCATTCCATTTTATACTTTGTGGCCGTCGAGTAAAAAGTTTTCTACCGTCTTTAGCATGGCGATTACAAAATCAAATTGTCTTCACTATCTTTAGACAACTGACTGTTATCAGTGTGATTTTGACGGCTTTTACCCAAAATCCCCCTTGTCATTTCGACCTATTCCCAAAATCCCCCCTGAGAGAATCGTCCTTAGGGGGGGAAATGGAACTCAATGTAAAAAGAAGTCCCAAAATCCCCCTTGTCATTTCGACCTATTCTCAAAATCCCCCCTGAGAGAATCGCCCTTAGGGGGGGAAATGGAACTCAATGTAAAAAGAAGTCTCAAAATCCCCCTTGTCATTTCGACCTATTCTCAAAATCCCCCCTGAGAGAATCGCCCTTAGGGGGGTAAATGGAAGTCAATGTAAAAAAAGTCCCAAAATACCCCTTTTCATTTCGATTTATTCCCATATTTCCCCCTGAGAAAATCTCCCTCAAGCGGGAAAACGTAACCCTAATACAAATAAAATAACCGAAATCCCCCTTTTCATTTAGACTAATTCCCATATTCCACCCTTTTTTTAATTTTAATTTCTACGCTCTTTATGTAAATAAACAAAAATTAGTGATTATATACAGATTCTATAAAATGTAATAAACAAAAAATCGACAATATAATATAATTTATATAATCAGTCTTTATTATTTTCACAGAATTTTGTAATCATAAAATGTGATGAAGAGTAAAAACAATCACAAATAAACAGCGATGAGGGCAACTGGTTGATTTTAGTAACAATAATATTAAAACAGTTTAAACAAAATTCCTACCTACCTAGAAAAACTAAATTATTTAGCATACTCCCCTGAAAGTTTCTCTTAATATTATCACTTACTTAAATATAAAACAATTAACAAGTTTTTCGGCAATATAAATAATGTTAAAATTAGTATGTACAAAGATAAAGAAAAAATATATTACTATTATTATGTAAGTGACCAACTAGGAACAGAATGAGCACGTTTTTTATGATCTATTTTACGTAAAGTTGCTGTTTCGTCTCCAGGAAAAGGTCCACGGGAAATAATACCAATAGTGCATTAGGTACCTACTGTTTGTAATTTAAAATAACGTGGTATTTTCAATTTGTGATTTTCTTAAAGTAGTTAAGTAATGTTGTTGCTTGCGACTTCGGTTATATCGCGTTGCATAGGGAATAGGTAAACAAACAAACGCACTTGCGCATATATACTATTATAGTGACAATTACTAGAATAGAATACTCTTTATTATCTACAATTGTACACCATAAAAATTACAGATAAAAATGTAGAAATTTTACATAAGGTGACACAATGGGCGGTCTTATCGCTAAAAGAGACGCTTTGGACCTTTTTACTAATAATAAATAACAAGAACATGTCTGCCTATTTAAAGTATTTAAACTCGAATAACATAAAACAATTCAGTATACAATTTATATTAGCTTTATTGACTAAGTCGACGAAGCCCCACCTCGCTGGGCTCCTATTAGTCTTTGAATGGTCAAAATTATTCCCAAGCTCGCATCGCTCGCTTCTTTAGTCTAGGTAATTATTTAGGCAACCAGCACTGGCGACCAAATCGGCGACCAGCGCTGGTAGCAGAGACACTCCCAACATTTTAAGTACCTCAATGGAGATTTCTGGACATTGATTTTTATTGATTTCAGTTAGGGGAATTATCAGGGGGGAATTCGAGACTTTCTTTTTTTATATTCCCGTTTTGCCGCCTAGGGGGGAGTATCAGAGGGGAATTTGAGACTTTTTTTTTAGAGTCCCATTTTCCCCCTCAGGAGGACTTTCAGAGGGGATTTTGGGAATAACATTTTTTTTCGAGTCCCGTTTTCCCCCCTAGGGGGGATTATCAGGGTGAATTAAGAACCACTTTGTCATTTGTCCTCTAGTATTGACAATACAACAAGGTTTATACCAGATATTCCACTCAGAGCACAGATTTCAACGGCACCTAAGCTGTTCCACTAACCGCACGGAAACAAAATTTTGATAAGTGCGGTTCGGTGGAACATTTTATAAATAAACTCAAACTCAAAGCATTTATTTCAAATATACCAATTACAGGCACTTTTGATTTGTCAAGGGGTTGGTCAGTCCGAAAGATGAAGCTAGTTGCCCATTCCAAAGCGTAGTACGTACCTATGGAGAAGAACGGGAAAGAAAATCCAAGCACACTCTTTTTAATCAAAATATGGTTACAAAATACTGGTTACATCATTCATGTTGAAATTATACATGTGAGAACGATGCAGATTGTTAAAAGTGTCCGTAATAAAAAGACAAATATTAAAATTTTAAAAATAAAAAATACTACGAACAGCATTGGCAAAGACCTCGATAAATGTCTGGACATTAAACAAGAGTCTTTTGAAGCTATTTTCATAAAATTAACAGATCATGTTGTTTCCCATTTTTTTTAGCACGGATCAAAAATAAACAAATGTCAAAAAAAAAAATACAATTGTGCATTAAAATTTAAAGAGGACAAATCTCGTCCAGTTCAGCTACTAAATACCCTGGCAAGCTAGATTAGACCCCATCGCTGACTTGCGCTAACAAGATCCTTCGCTTATGTATGTGGGAACCGCTAAAGCATTTAAAGACATGAAACAACTCGCCGTACACCTGCAGCCTGTAGGTCCGCTATACGCAGAAGGCTTTCAATGCCCTGCGGATCCTCTACAATAATGGGTTTAGGATGCTGATGGGGTTGCCACGTTACTGTAGTGCATCGGGGATGTTTGCGGTGGCCAACACCGACTGTTTTAGAGAAATAGTGCGCAAGAGAGTGGCCTCGCTGATGCGTCGTGTACGGGGCAGCACCAACGGCCTTCTAAACACCATAACAGAAAGGGTTGAGTGTCCTATTGTGGGGCACTAGAATAGGGTACACGGTTCTGGTGGTGCCCTTTTTAATGTAAAATAAATTGTATTTTTTTTATAAGTAGGTATAAGTTACTAACATAGTTTTAAGCTTTACTAACAACTTTATATGGAATTTTACTTTCTGAATTAAATTATTATTATTATTATTAAAACTTTATGTACGAAAGTATGTTGGATATCAAGAAATAAATTTAAAATTTAAAAACCCAAACGGCTGAACAGATTTTCTTCTTTCTTTTTCAAACAAAACAAAATCGGTTCAGCCGTTTGGGAGCTGCGATGCAGCAGACAGACACACAGATACACACGTTAAACTTATAAAAGCCTCTTTTTCCGGCGGCCGTTAAAAACAATCATAAATGACGTCCCATTCATGTTTTTCTCATAAATGAGAATGCCCAAATAGTCTGAAAGCCAGACAAAGTTACCAAACCACCATTTACATGAAACTCAGTAACACAGAGATCTGTGACATGTTTTTCCTTCAGGAGACAATTTGCTGCGGTGTGAGAGTTTACCTTGCCACAATCGGACAGTTAATAGGCATTTCCAGCTTATAACAGGGGCTTCGATGTCTATTTAAAGATCAGAAACAAGACATGGATTCATTAGAATCAGCGGGGTAATTACGTAACAAACTAACAGTAGGAATGGGTTTCTTTTTGACAATTCAACAACATTCATTGCATTATATACGTTGTTGAGCGGACAAATTTTTCGAACCTATGAAGCAATGGATTAGCAATAGGCTTCAAAATTATTCAGATTGTGCGTTACGTAATTAGGGTGCAAGATGGAAATTAATACTTACTTTTAAATTTTATCTCATTGTTTTCGACTACAAGGAGGTTCGGATATTACTGATTAGTTGCATGAGTGTCTTGCTCTAAGTTTGTTTTAATAATATTTAATTAAATAATCAACGTAGAACCTTCTATAGTTCAAGAAATGAACACCTATTTGCAGCACTCATTTACTTTGGTTTTCAAAATTTCAAGACTAGTGCGCTACCTCAAGATGTTGACTCAGGAACTGAAATTTTGCACTGGAGCTACTTAAGCTATGAATCAACTATTGGTAATACAAGAAAATAATGCTACACCCTAACATACATCTATATATATAAATATATCTATATATATAAAAATCTATATATATAAAAATTAATCCCTATTTCCCTTGGTCACGCTATCACGCGTGAACGGCTGGACCGATATCACTAAAATGTTTTTTGTTGTGTTAAAAACAGTTGTTGTGTCAGGAGAAGGTTCTTATGAAGGAAAAAATTAAGGAAATTGAGCGGAACATTAGAAATTTTAAGAAAACTTAACGCCAATATTAATTTTACATAACTGTCAGTTGTTTGAAATAACTGTCACCGATTGACAGAATGCGCGCTGCAAATATCGTTTAACACAGATGGATGAGTTGATAAATGAGTCGATAGTTTTAGTTTTAGTCAATAGTCAAAACTAAAACTAAACGACATATTACATTCATAGTTAAGACAGGACAACGTCTGTCGGGTCAGCTTGTCTTATATATATAAAAATGAATCCCTATTTCCCTTGGTCACGCCATCACGCGTGAACGGATGGAACAATTTCGCTAATTCTTTTTTTGTTATGTTAATTATTGTCAGGAGACAGTTCTTATGAAAGAAAAAATTAGATCCAATAAGATCAGTGTAATATGTCCTCGCTACAGATTTCTGTGTTTTGTTTCGAGTTTTATTTTAAAGATGGGTACGTGGTATGTAATCAATTAACTAAGCGAATTTCGTTTATTTACAAATAAATTCTGTTTATTTAGTTCCTTCCATTTGTTGGTTTTAACCGGATTATTTATTTCAAGTATTTTTACTGTATTGGGTCAGTGCACAGTGTTAACACAACGTTAACCTAATTACGAATTCCAGAGTAAGTTTACCGGAAAAATATAAGAACAGCCTAACCCCTTTGCTGAGCCCTACAGGGTCCATAATGATCTCAATTATATAGGTACCACCTAAGTACACATTATGGTAAAACAATAAATATATTGAGTATTGAGCTCTCCACTTGGTTTTATAACATTTATTTGCAATAAAAAAAAACTGACTGATTGACCTCTAAGAAAAACTTGAGACCTTTTTAATTGGGAAATATTTCATTGAACAGTCGCAGTAACTAAGCTGGAGAAACCCCGAACAAAAAATGTGTTAGGTTAAGACGCATCCCTGACCAAACAACCTTGAGCGTTCGGTCCTTCTCTGTTCCATCGCTGACTCTCGCTCTATCCCGCTCCTTGCGCACGCCCGTTTATCATAGAATTCTCAAAAATTGTGGAATAATTTTAATAAAAAAAAGACAAGTGAGCTTTTGAAATAAAATAAAACGACAATTATTTAGATTTTTTGACTATCTATCCATTAGTATTATCCTTAAATTATTAGAACGTCACCTTTAAGAAAAGATACATGCAATCAATAATTTTAGTCACTTTTTTATAAGGAGATTTTAAATGTATTTACAACACATAAAAACAAATAAGAACGAGCAATTTGATAGGATAACGAACATTAATAATGTGCTTTTAGATGTAGTTTATTACTCTTAATTAATGAGTTAATAGCCGCTTAATAACGCACTATCGCAGGTTTTGCTCGAGGTAGCGCCTTAAGTTAGAACTGTGACCAACCGTGCTACATCCAAATTGGTGGTAGTGTAGCGGTATCAACATCGCCACATGCGAGCTACACGTCATACTGACGTCACGCAAATCCTGCATCGCGCAATCAGAGTTTACCGCGCGACTAGCATATATACAACGTCCCGACATCAACCGTCGGGCAGTTGCCCACCAGACACAACACCCGTCTGGTCGGAGGATCCTCCCTTTTCCATAGAGTATGAGTGAACTTTACACCCTGTTCCTCATACCTCTATAGTAGTTGCTTGTGTAGTTTTAGGACACCAAAATGGGATCTCTGTAAGGATCACATTTATTATATTAGTTTCCCTAATATTTTTAAGATACCAAAATGGGAATTATTTGGGGTTCAATTAAACACAATGCCTTTACCTTTCAACCTAGCAATACCTTGTAGGGAGGGCTATAACTCCACCTACTTAAGTAACGTGCCAGACATCGAGCTAACTTCTATGAATGAACTAGGCATCTTGTAAATCAACCATATTTTATCGACCTTAACGACCTATGGCTGGCACCGGACACTTACAATAGCTTATAAAGTGTAGGTACCTATATCAGTACCTAGTATGTGGGATTTGTGAGGGTACTTCAAGGCCCACGACAGCAACAATATTAACAATAGTGTAATAATATTTTGATATAAAAGAGTGTCTGTGGAGTTTCTTGCCCGTTCTTCTTCATGGGAGCCAAGTACGCTTTGAAATCAGCAACGAGCTTCACCTTTCTGACTGACCCACCCATTGACAGTTGAAAATGCCTATAAGTCTATGGCGATAAATGGCTATACTATGCTCTATGGCGCAAAATATGATGTTATAGAACCTTTTGGACTCACAAAATATTAGTAAGTCTGCCTAACTAAATTAGAATCAGTGGCGTTCCTTCCCTGAAAGCCGAAAAGCCCGGCTTTCAATTAAACTTGAACCTATCAACAAAAAACATAAACAAACAACACGTCATGCAAACTTGTAAATTAACTAACTTAATCATGTCACAAGAAATGATAAGAGTAATGACATACCTGCTTTTTTTTAAATATAGGTATGTCGGCTTGCCCTAATTTTGACTCCTAGGCACACCACTGATTGGAATAGTCTATTATACTGGGCTGTATTGAAACAGCTGGACATACAGAGTCACAGCAAATACAGAGTTAGATTACCTCGCCTTCTTCTTTATACAAAGATAACTAAAGGTATTTTTAAAGGAATTATAATTTAACTAGCGACAAATCCTAGCTTCGCACTGTTTTTACGACTTCTTAACATAGCGATTTCTTTATAATAACATCTAAAATTGATAGCAATGTTTTGTAGACACAAACCTTCAGGAATAAATTTTGTTACTGATGGTGAAAACGGCATTAAAATCCGTTGCATAGTCTAGAAGAACAACGCGGTGACACAGACGGTCACGGAAAGCGACTTTATTTAAGATAAAGATTAAGTAAACATCATTTATATTAATAAATCCCTATAAAATGGTTGAGCTGGATGGTGCTGATGCAAGCGTCATGTTTGTGAACGGGCGCCGTCAGTTGAGACTGGTCATCTCTTAGCTGCCACTGCTTATTTATATTGTTAATCTTATATTACAAGAATAATCTACCCAGCATTTCGTAATATCTTGATTTAAAAAGAGTGCCCTTGGAGTTTCTTGCCCGTTCTTCTCCATTGAGATCTACGTTTTGTAATGGGCAGCTAGCTTCAACTTTCTAACTGACCGAATTTTTGATAATTCAATAGTGTCTGTAAATGGTTTAATTGAAATAAATGCTTTGAGTTTGAAAATCAAATAGCAGTTGTGTATGCCCCATTTTTTGAACCCCAAAAAGCCGTACCGGTTAGGTAAGTCCAAAGTTCCTGTACCCACTGCATGATGCATTCCTTCTACACTACCGCCGTCCGAAAATCGTCTACACACCAGATTGAGGGTTAAATAATTGAGTGTTAATAACACGTCACGACATATTTCGGGTTTGGCACCCTCTCGTGTAAGCACATTTGGTCGCATAGCTAATCCTAGAAGCAATTAGGTCTATACTATCTCTAAATAGTAGTCGCTTCTCGTGTCTATCTGTGTGACAGCCTAAAGGCTCCCGTAGACAGTTACGACGCGACAGCGCGACCCGACGCTTGTAAAACAATTGCACCTGTTTGCTGATTTTGAAGCGATTTTCACCACCATTAAGAGAATTTACTCTGGAAGCTGTGTATTTTACATTAATATTAAACTTCCTTATTATAATTTTTTTTAAAAACTCAATGTTTTCACATATCGAATCCGTGAGAAGCAGGGGTCTAAATTTTTTGCTAATAAATTAGAAATACTGTCCTAAGACCTAAGCTTAATGGAATCTTAAGAACTATTTCCCGGCTGAAAAGAGGATTTTTTTTATCAAAGTAAAAGTTGGTACTTCGCCTCATGAGTTGTTTTTATGCGGAAAGAGAAAGTTAAAAGTTGTGGGATGACGTGAAAGGAAGTAAAGCTTTCATCCGGCGCTCGTTAAAGGTAGCACTAACAAAATTGATTTTAAGTTATTTATTTCTTCAGAGACAAGCCAAGTGCCTGATGGGATATCCCATCGGTAAGTTCTCAGGAGCCTTAGGGGCTGAGTTTCCAAAACAGATGATACAACTAACTTGTACTTATAAACAAATTTCTAAGTAGCAACTTACAAGTTTCTAACCCTAATAATAATTACGAAATTCCATACAACTTTGTATGGAATAAGTAACAAAGACTCAAAAATTTTAATTTTGGTTATATTCGCCTTGAATTAAGTAAAAATGTACTTTCAAGCGCTTTTCACGTAGCGCTTTCAACGTTTCACGTTTTACGTGTAATCAATTTGTATACCTTTCAATTCATAAGCGTTAGTGAATTTTAATGTTTAAAAATTCCCGTCAAACAGTATTTTTGTTGCGAATTAAAAGTATTCGCAACTACGGGTATTTGAGTAAAGTGTACTTAATTTGTAGTAAAATGACTCTAGTGAAATGC
This sequence comes from Griposia aprilina, assembly GCA_916610205.1. Classification (NCBI taxonomy): domain Eukaryota; kingdom Metazoa; phylum Arthropoda; class Insecta; order Lepidoptera; family Noctuidae; genus Griposia; species Griposia aprilina. Next base: position 11,189,400 of record OU744283.1, read on the forward strand.
TGTTTGTCCATTCCCTATGTATATTAGATACACCTCAGAGAATGTAACCTAGATCTAGACAGGTTTATGTTTAGACCGGCCTTATACACTATGCAGGGACTACTATTTTAGTTTTATAATGTAAAAATGTATTTTTAGAATGAAAGCAAAAATGTTGGAGATGTATGCAATATTGTTACATGCTCGTATCATTTTGTCATGTAGGTGTACAAGTGAACATAAATAACACCTATGGGTTTATTATTTTCCCGGACATTGTATGCGTATTGAAATATGTGTATCCATTTGATTTGCATAAATTTTATTTACAGAAATAATACTCGTGGAATAATAGTAATATGTATTTCAGTAAATGTTGTAAATTCAGTGCAAAATATATATGATAAATGATAAATGTAAGTAGGTTTATACAAACACTTTTAAACGTCAATCATATTTTTAAAACTAGATGAGGTCGGCGTTTCCTATCTGACTACTCTGAGAAGAAAGGCCGAAACAAACTCAGAGGTCACAGTCTCTTTTAAAGTCCAGACATAATCTTGGTCAGATCATGTGAAGACCATGTAGATTTATGTCTGAAATGGTCTTTTGAAGAAAAACCACACAGAATGAGTGGACCTGTCCAGTCAGTGCACGCATTTGTCACTAATCGTGGAGCTCAACTCAGAACTTATGGAGCTCAACCACTCGACGAACAATACCAAAGAAAGGACATTTGGGTAGGCCACATAAAGCACTCAAACTGCCAGATTATCATTGAAACTACCTGAGAAAGTGAAAAAATAAAATAAAAAATAAAAGTTACCTACATAGTCCTCACATTCACAATAAATAAATAATAATCACGAAGTAAATTTTCATGACATTTTATAATAATTATAAGAAATATAATTTCTTATAATAATAATAATAATAATATATAATTTCTTTAAATCGAGTTTTTGGAACACAATTCCTTAAAGCGGCTTGCTGTAGGAGTTGACTGGTAAAAATCGTCACGTAAGGAAAAAGCATGCCCCTTCCATGCAATTCTCTCTCTTTCTCTGTCTCTTTCTATTATATACGAGGGTGTGTGTGCGTACGAGTGTTGCCTAAGGAGCTTCGTTCTTGACGGGGGCCCTCCGGCCGCACCCGTTTTTTTATTTTTTGTCGCTACTTACCTTACCTACATTGTTCTTAGCTTGGGCCAAAGTTTTCTTATATTTTCCACTCTGTATTGCTAATTCCTTTAAAAACAAAGTAAACAATAAAATATTTAGGTAGGTACTTACCTAAAAAAGATTTTCTTACTTTCGTACTTATTTTGCCTCATCGTTGGCGAAATATAGTAAGTCTACGAACGCGCGAAGCAGATCAAAGTACCTAAAATAAATTCAAACGATTTTTGCATTTTAAATACTCGTTTCGCACATCATATTTATTTAGTTCCCACTGCTGGGACACAGGCCTCCTCTCTTCGAGAGGGAGTGGGCTGTAATCTACCACGTGGGCCCAGTGCAGGTTGGTAGATGTCACATGTCACCGAATTTTTGGTTCTAGAACATGTCGGTTTCCTCACAATGTTTTCCTTCACCGTTTTAAAAGCAGTGGTGATGAAATTATTTACACAAAGTAAAACGCCTGCCTAGGTTCGAACCCACGACCTACAACTCGTAAGTCGCAGCCGTAACCAGTGGGCCACCACTGCTCCTACCTAGGAGGAGGATGATACCTAGATGGGTACGGATGATACTAATAGTGACGTCACGTGAATTTTAACCAAAAAATCGAGTCGAATCGAATACGATCGTGCGTTTGTGCTAGGCCAACTGTAGTAGGTAAAAACCTACCTTAAGTGACAAGCTTAAACGAGACACGTCGTAGTGATGCGGAAAGTTTGCCTCAAAGTAAAAAGAAATTTGCCACACCTGTGGCCAAACATTTTGGAGGCATCGTGTATGCTGAAATACTTACCTACCAGCTATTCCCATGTAAATTATGCTTAATATTAAAGTGGTTTAAGATAGTATGCGTTTTGTATACAGACTTCATATTATAACTTTCGTAGACATTACTTGTTACAGTAGTAATGGCAATCATGTCATTTAGTCTAAATAGGCTTTTATTTTTATATAGATTCTTATATATTTTGTGAATGTGAGAACGTTGTAGACCTAACTTGTCGACTAGATAAGAGGACCTTTTTATATTTTGTTGAGTACATGTTACTTGTTGACAGGCCTATACTGTCCTCCCATATCTATCAACACTGTAATTGGAAACATTGTAAAAGCCCCTTATTTTTAAAAGAGTAACCGTGGAGTTTCTTGCCGGCTCTTCTCCATAGGAAACAACCAATTGGAACCGTGCACCTAGCTTCTGACGTTTCATAAGTGCTCATGTTGGTTTATGTGAAATAAAATATTTTGATTTTTGATTTTGACAACGTGTTTTTCAAGCTTAATTATAGGTACTTTATTAAATAAAATAGAAAGTACAAAAAGTATACCTGCTATGGACAGTGTGTACAAACTTTAAAATATTACTTAAGTGTATGCTTTAAAAGTAGGTACTTAAATTACCTTTTATTTTTCTTTCTATATGCGTGTGTATGTGTTACATCACATCAAAATGAAAAATATCTTAACATTATTATCGTACCATCAAATTAATTTCATTATAAACAACTTATATATAAATAAGTTTCTCTTACAAGTAAAATTTGCTTCCATGCTTAGTTAACGAAGTGCTAAACAACCTGTTACTTCTTGGTGTAAAGATTATTATTAACTTAATAAAATTGACTTTGTACACAATATTTTGGCGTTGGTGTAGGGATATTAACTTAATGGCTAACATCCTACTAATATTATTTATTTATTTGGTGTCACCAACTAAGTAATATAAATCACAATAATAAAATAGGTTCTTTTACGTGTGTTCCTTCAATTACAGGAGTTCACAGCAGACACATATTATAACTAGGTGTAAACAAGATAAAAGGAAAAATAGAGAAAATAAATGATGACTTATGAAAGACAAAAGATAATATGTCAAGAATGAGTATTCCTATTACAATGGTGTAAATACTTAAGATAAAAATGAAAATAGAGAAAATAATTATAAATGTGAAAGTTTGTATGTTTGGATGTTTGGATGTGTGTTACTTAATCACGCAAAAATTGCTAAACGGATTTGGATGAAAGGCACACAGATAGTTTAAAACCTGGATTAACAAATAGGATACTTTAATACCAGTAAAATTCTGAAGTCCACGCAGATGAAGTCGCGGGCTGAAGCTGTACCTATGAATACCTATATCTTAAGCTTTTGCGGCTATTTTAGAATAGCCAATATTTGATGAGGCTTTCATGGTAGGTAGTTGGATCATGAAGGTTTGCTACAAACAGTGGAACCCTGAACAAAGCATTTTGAGGTTTATTTACTTGTGCGCTAAATCCATTGGACTTTTATCATGGTGAGCTTTATAATTTCTAAGGTAACGATATTATAGTCCACGTCCTATGCACGTTATAACGTTATCGTGGACGAAATTTAAAAGCATATTCATATTTTCCATATATATATATTTACTTCCCTGTGAGGAGGTTAGGATCAAAACCACTATGCATCCACTTTTTAATAAAGCGGAAATCTAAATAAATATTGAACACATATTTTTGTATTTTCTTTTAAGAATGCCATTTACGTACGTGTTAAATCGGTCCGTAAAACGGTTTTTTTTTTACCAGTGTATCATGAGGTTTTGAACCAAACGTTAATATTAGACATCATTTTACTAAGAAGAATAACCTATTTTGAACTAAACAGTTATTGCTAATGGTAGGTTTTATCATTTTTGCAGAAATGGTGAAAAAAAAAATGAAATTGTCAAACGTGGATATGTTGTGGTTTTGATTCTAACCTCCTCCTGTATCATCGTGATCCCATTTGCGTCCACGAAAATACCGCCACGTTAGAAATTATATAACCGCACATTTTTATAGCTTTCGGGAAAGCTGATGCCGAAAAAAATACATAATTAAAATCCGAAATCCAATCCTATCGACTGCAGAGAATCTTAGCCAGCAACTTACAGGTGATGATAACTATTCCATAATTCGACAAACCCCTAAAATACGGCAACTGGCAGAAATTTGAACTCCTGTCAAACATGCTTACATATTTTGTGTCGACATTTGAAGTAACAAAAATGTCTATGATAAAAAAGAACCATGCTCGCCCCGCTGGTCATGCTGGTGTAGGTACTAATAAAAGTCAGAAAAAAAGAATAAAAGAAAAAGAGTACACAATTCTAATAATCATATATCACTTAAGCAAATATGTTTATTCTTGTTCTGTTTTTGCAGAGTCACCGCAAAATTTAATAAGTTCGTAATGAGATTTCAGCACTTCCACATGACATGTCTTTGTTTAGCTACGGTGTCACCTTGCGGTTATAAAGCCTTTTGTAAACTTGAAATTGAAAATTGGGAATTATGATGTTTCTGCGAATTCGAAACTACCATGCACGAATATTATAAAAGAAAAAGAAAAGAAAAGTCATTTATTTAAACTGGGCTGAGAATCAGTACTGTTTGAAAGTTAAAATTACATAAATCAGTCCCCCAAAACGCCCGCCCCTCACCACTTCCTAATGCTTTAGCTGGGCAGAAGATTTGCGTAAGAAACTCCCCAGCAGCACAGCTGTCTGTTCAATTAGAAGAACTTGATTCTATTATGAACTATTTAGAACTTGATTATATACAAATTATTGAATGAAATTATTTGCTATATATGTCGACTAGCACACGCCCATATATCAATATAAACATTGAAAACTATACTCAAGCACCTTGTTCGCGCCGAATTTGCATTCTTGATAGCATGCGCTTGCTATTGGGTCAGTTCACATTAACTCTATAACATGAACGTGTGAAGTTTCATGACTCCGGCTCATATGATTCTTTGATCTGTCAGCTGATCTCCGGATCCGGTGTCGCTGTCGGCACTTATCCGCTTTTATACATATACGCCCTTCAATCACCTCACTTTGCTAATTGACCTTAGTTAGAAACGCACGTCGCTCGCGTTTCACGAAATCCGCTCTCGCTATCCGCTCGCCAGTCACCATTTCATTGTGCAATGGTTGAATTAAATCCGTTTAAATCGCGTATTTGCCGCATGATAAAACGCTGCTATAGCTACAAATAACAAATCCCGCTAAATAAGAAATCTAAATTGCTCCATCTACTGCTACATGTGCTTGGTCAACCTCGGCTCAAGAATCGAAGAAAACATGGCTGCTTTGGTAAGTGTAATGTCACTCATGATTATCTTTCCTATTGGGTGTACTAATATACGCGTTAATTCATATACTTGCTCCGCTTCTATATACCTTCCCGTATTTAAACTAACCCCATAAACGATTCACCATAATTATTGGTCCTTCGAGCCGGATAAAACCTGCATTATCCTAATCACTATAATTCCTATTCCTCTACCTAAGTTATACCTACAGAATTTTAATATAACTATGTCTATGTTCAAGTCAACCCTTCAACTGGCGGCTGTCAAACGTCAAATTTGGCAAGTTCGTCGACAGCCTTGACGCGGCCCCACCCCTTTTCTGACCACTTGAGTTTAAACCCCGATTTCTCGCTATTTTACTATGAAACTCATATAAAACTGTAACTGTTTCGTAATTTGTACAATATTTCCTAATAGTTGTATGACTTTCATGTAATTTGGTTTACAATCAAATGAGCATGTTTCAAACTAAATACAAGTTTTGTTATTTTCACCCATTTTTTTAATTCAAGACCTTAGAATCCTTAGATATTAAAATTCTGCATATTTTGACATTGTAAAATCGTTTGTCTATGAATTTTATTAACTTATCAATAAGATAAAACAATAACATAACCTAAAACCATTTGAAAATATGTCCAATTAACTAATTGAAACACGTCATAGAATTTGGCGGCCCCAACCCGATTCTTTCAACGCTCTGTAATTATCGTTAACATGTCAAAGTTATTTATGTTGAGAGTTATGTTGCTAGCTTATAGGTGTACCTAAACATAAGTAAAAAGTTAGTCGATCAACAAGATAAAAAAATATCACATGGTACGAAATACAAAAACAATTGACGGCGACGACGGTCGTGACGCACCATTTTTTTATTTGAGAAATAGTCTTTTTGCTTAGATTTTATTTGTTAATTATATTAAAACCTTAATTAAATTACCTGCTTATAACAAGCAGTTCTATTTTTATGGTTAATTTGAGCAATAAAATAAAAAAAAACATCAAATTGCAACATTTGCGATTTGTCGCCATTTTCTTAGCACATTATTAGCTAGCTTTGTTATTAGTTAGCTTTTGATCATTTTGACATAAGAACGAAAGAGATAGGGCGCTTCGTGTCATAGATAATCACAATAGAATCGGACCACATTTGGGCTGCCGTGGTACGGCAAGCACCAGTCAACTTAGATTTTTCATTTGCCGTACAACGGTAGATGCCAGTTGAAGGGGGCATTTTAACCGCCTTAAATAAAGGAGGAAGTTATCAATTCGACGGTATTTTTTTAATGTGTGTTACCTCAGACCTTTTTGCACGGTGAACCGATTTTGATGATTCTTTTTTTATTTGAAAGCTGGTGCTTCTCATGTTTTCTTAACCTAAAAAAACACGTGCCGCAAGTGGGCACAAGGGTTATCGCTCGCTTACGCGTAATTAGAAAATAACAATAATGGTTATTATTGTTTCGTTTATGTATCTTTACATATTAAATACATTTTTAAATATTTTTACAAGAATCATACAAAAACAATTGAATTTATTTAATAAAAGTGGCTTATCGGCATCAGAAACAGGGTCCAAGCTGCCGGTGGTCAGGGCTCTAGAGAGAGGAACCTCCTCACTATGCGTGCCGTGTCCAGGAGAACTGCTCTCTGAATCTCTGAACTCGCCCTTGAACCAGCTGCGCAATGAGAGCCTCCTGCGGCATTGATCGAGGCTATCCGCTATTAGGCCATTTACTGTAACTATTACACTAGTTTACAGTACATCTGTTGCCGAAGAAATTTTAGCTGTTGATGATTACATATGATATGCTATTTTCAAAAATATAATTAGAATATTTTTATAAGCTCTAGTTTCTGAGTTTCAGCTATGTTGGTATAAAACAGAAAAGACATGTATAATTTACTAAGAAAAACTATACTAAAAAGCAAACAGAGTTCTAAAAACCTTCGTTTTAAAACTTTTGTTCGTTTTTTAAGCTTTCGAAACGTTATTTTATCAAATCCAATACATACGCAATGGATAAGTGGATTCTAACCACGTGAATTTACATAGACCCGCAGTCGAAGCCAATTCATGTCGGCCACCGCCATTAGAATTAATAGGCTTCTCTGGCTAGCTGGAAGGCTGCCCACTTTTTAATCAGTTTTTTAAAATTAACATTCATGGAAATAAACATTTGACTGGTGGTCAACGCGAACGACATCTAGTAGGTAAGTTAAGTAGAAGTGCTCTCAATGTATTCGTAGGAATAATATGTAATGAGTCTAATTACGTATACTACCATATAGAATTCTTTATTGACTAAATACCAAGATTAGAGGTTACTTGGGTTACTTGGGTCTATGTACTTAAATACATAATATACTTGACATAAAAACTACTCTAAACTACCTAAACCTAAGTTATTTAATTGAAAGGGTTCACTCACCTTGGGCCGCATTAAAACATTTACATATTAGCGATTTATCAGACTTTATTATTATTACTCATCTCGCTTTAAGAAACTTAGACTCGCAATTAGCTCAACATTTCGAATTGTCTTTGAACGATCTACCATCTAGTGATGAATTAATACATTTCGTATGCCATCAACACGGAACAGAAAAAAAAGAAGGACTCCGCGCCACGATGTCGAAAGTGAAGCACTGTTCCGATCTATGTGTGTGTGTGTGTGTGTGTATGTAAATAAGTGTGTTACTTGTGATATGTTATACCTTGACACTTTTTCTGGAATGTAGAATTATTTTTACACATTTTACAACAATAAAAGGTATTATTTTATTTTATTACTGGACGTAAACAGTACCTACAATGACGCAGTGCCTCGTAATGGCACCTTATGATGTAAATGTGTGCGTGAAGCATGTTTGTACAAACGGTCTGGCCGATACTTATAGTGCTTCACTTTCGATACGCGTGGCGCGGAGTCCTTCTTTTTTATCTAGTCCGTGGGCATCACATAAAAATTATTGAACGGACAACTGCTGTTCGTTTAAACACGTCGCAAGCGCAACAGAAAAATCAGGGTCCTAAATCACAAAATCGGTCTCATAGTTTCCCAATTACGGAAAATAAAGTTAATACTAAACCTGCTTGTATTTTTTGTAATAAACCTTATCATACTCTTATACGAGAGTGTGGAATTCAAAAAGCTGCTGTTAAAGATTGCTTTAATTTTATTAATGATAACAAAATGTGCATCAATTGCTTTATCGGTAAACACACTACGTATAATTGTGGTTCTACAAATATCTGTAGAAATTGTAACAAAAACATCATTCGTTGTACATTTTGAACGAATTCCACAAACACTGCACTCTAGCGTACGAATTGATATTAATCCTTCTGCTGCGCCAGCGGCTTCAAACACAATGGCGGACTCGGGTCGTGCGCAGTATGTGTGCATGCACACACGCATAAACACACCACTGCACAATGGTCGTGACTTCTCAGTACACTTTAGCGGTTAGTCCCGCTATGCTCGACTCCAAAAATACCTACTAAAAAGTTTCGCTATGCACGAAATTCTTCGATTCTACGTAAACAATGGAAGGTACAGTTGGAAAGAAAAGTGCTTGAATTCAAGTTAAAAGAATTATAGCGCTATTAGTATAAGCGTAAGCGTCAGTTAGTTGGAATTTGTGTGCTGCCCAATTTCGGTTGAAGTAAGAATAATTATGCGGTTCTCGCCTTCACAATAATAACTAACCTATTTCTATATTTACGAAATTCTTCTGGTATGAGGACTTCAACCGGATTGTTAAATTGTGTTTTCTATACTTTCAGTGACTTATTTCTGTATCCGTATAATTTACTTTTTACTTATTTGTAGTCGGGAACAATTTCTGAGAGATGGTAGCCGATGTCTCCTCATCTTCGCATATGTTTTTCGAAAGTTTTCTGTACTGATATATAATTTGTACTAACTTCTTTCTTGCAGTCAGTAATGGCTATTTGAACCTCACTGTCTTCAAAATTTGGTACGCACTGATAGCTGTGTTTATTATCTTGAACGATTGCATGACTTTTACTGTTCAGAATCAGTTTCCCAGTGCATTTAATTTAATTTCTTTTATTTATACAATGCCAAATAATTGTACTTTTGTTTTCGTGGAGCTTGAGGTATTTGTGCCCGTCATGTATTAGAGTTCTTCCACCACGTCTACTGTCATTTATTTTAAAGTTTTGAACCGAACCACTTGAACAACTTCCACCTGACATTTTCATAGAAGAACTAACCGACAACTACTAGATACTTCTTGACATTGAAAAACGAAATGGTTAAAATCATGGTCTTAAAAACAAGGTCTGGCATTCCGGGAGTGACCACATGCTTATGTCACTATCCAGTTGCCACTTTATTGCAACAAAACACGAATTATGTAAACATTTTCCTTTCTGTTAAAAAATATTTATGTATAAACCATTAAAATATTCGTTTAATTTTTCCAATCAAACGAAACAATTCAATTTAAACAATACCAAAGTAATTGTTAGTTAAAACCTCTTTGTTTTGTCGGATTTGCACAGGTAATAAAGGCGATTGGGGAGTTATTATTACACACTACTGGTAACTCAGCGGTGATGACGTAGGCTTGTGTCACCCCCGTGACCGGAATGCTATACCTGGCGAAGTATACTCGTATTATTATACCATGGTTAAAATGATTTTCCAATTTAATAATTTTGTAATATATATTGTTTTTCAGGATAGTATTGATAGTAGATTGTTAATTTATGTGTACAATTTTGCATGCCCAAGTATGACGGCAGAGCATGAAGAACATTATCAAAGCATGTATATCATCATTAACCCGACCCATGTTGGCAAAATTAAATGATTTGATTTGAACTAACCTAATTAACCTTATCAGTAGGTTGCAGCTGCAAAATAATAACACAATCATATTGTCTCTACCTATTACATAATAGTGACAGAGAAAGACCAGCAGGTAATGATTCGCGGACGGGCGCATTGGTATGGTTACCCTGAAAAAAACCAGTTCGAGACATGCTTCTCATAACACAAATATATTAAAACAGGTTGTTTTAATATATTTAATGATGATTACACTGTAACAGTTTTCTTCATCACTGCCCGCGAATGTTATTTCGTGCATAGCGAAACTTTTTAGTAGGTATTTCACGAGTCGAGCATGGGGGAAATAACCGCACTTTAGGGCCGGCGCACATCTGGCGAGACGCAGCGCAGCGCAAACGTCACTACCAAACAAATATCGACAAAAGTCGAAAATAAATAAATTTCTATTCGTTCGATAGCGCGTCTAGGCTGAAAGCAGCGCGCGTCTCAGGTTATTCATTCTTAACTTTATTTTTAGTCAGGCAACGTTGATATTTGTTTGGCAGTGACAGCCGCGCCGCGCTGCGCCTCGCCAGGTGTGCGCCGGCACTTAGTGAATGAATGTAATAATTATGAGAATTCGATCGCGCTAATCCCATGTAATAATAAAGTTAAATAGGTCATTATTTTTTCTACTGCTCAGGTATACGTTCCTATAAATGAAAATTGCTTTGTAATAGTATGTTTAGTGGTTCATGATCAGTAATAAGGGATTCAATTATAAAAGTACTTACAAGTATATTCGTTTTCAGGAATATTTATGTTAATATCGCCTACAATTATTATATTCTTGTAAGATGATAAACCATCTTATTATTTTTTGTAAGGATACTAAAAAAATATTTATAGTTTTGAAAAAAAAGGACTGTATGGTGCTATAACAGCCACATCATAATTAGTTTTAATAAGTATGCAGTTTGCCTCTTGTATGACGGGTTCTTCAAGAGAGGCTTTTTTTTATGGATACTACAACCCCATCATTCTGGTTATAGAGCGAGGATGAGGATCCATCGAGGATAGGAAGATTCCGAATGCACAACATCCAACTCCATTAAATCACACACTAAATTATTACTTGTGAAATTTTGGAAAAATTAATTACTTTCAATATTTGTAAATATGTGAGCACCATGTATCTATCTCATAATTAATTTACCTGTCATTGCGTTATATTTATATCTTTTTACCTATTGTGTTATAGTTATTTTTATTCTAGGTGCATCGTCTTCACATATAATTAAATAATGAATGTATACATAATATTGTAAAACATTTTTAAAAGAGTAACGGTGGAGTTTCTTGCCCATTCTTCTCCATACGAAACTACCTTTTGGAAGGAGCAACTAGAATCAATTCTTTTTTATTTTGTAAATTTTGACGTTCAAAAGTGCCTTTTATGTGCCTATTTGAAATAAATGATTTGACTTTTTTTTGACCAACACTCCGAAAGAACAATAATTTCACTTTCAAATTGAAATCTCTGAAGGAGGATATTCAAACTATCAAAGTTGGTATTAAGACTACGAATATGTAATATATATAATGTTGTTTCAGAATAGATGCACAACACTCAGATTCACAGGATACTGTATCGGATATCGAATATTTATCAATCTCATTTATTAAATCCTTACCGAATTTAAAAAATATATTTCTCAAAGGAGACATCGTAAGGGCTCACGAGACCATCTAGTGATGGGATGGGAGATGTTTTACTTAGCAAGCACTCTAATAATACCAATACTTACACTATTAAATTTATATTTAAAGTATGATAATTTATAAATGCTATTGGTTAGCCCGCATAATTTCGCCTGTTAGTCCGTAAGAGATCATCTTTGATATTATGTATGCGTATAATGTGAAACTTGTGAATGTTTTGCTTAGACAATCGTAGTCGTGCTTGAAAAGTTGCTAAATTCATTTTATTTACTAAAACTATTTTAGCACGTGTGTGTGATATTTGAATGTATTGAGTGTGTGTATATATTTATTGTGTATAATTTGTTAATGTAGAAAGGTGTATGGTTTGTATATTATGTTTAGTGTGTTATTAAAAATATAGCAGTGAATATTAAGTTTACAGTGGAAAAGGATACCAAGAATTATTAATTCAATCAACATGTTATTTCAATAAAAAAAAAACATGCAGAAATCTATCGTAGCAGGAAGATAGAGTTTTCCCGCCTTAGAGCTTAGTCATTCTATGTTTAGTTATAGATTGCAGAAGTCCCTTTTACCTCAGAATTTTTTTGCCGTACGAGACCCAGCAGTAGTTATATTCAAGTGTTTTTGCCCTTTCTCGTCCAAGATAGAATAATCGCCTCTTCTGTTAAGTTTTCAGACATATAAATTGAATTTGGTGAGCCATCTGACAGTATGTCTTTTGCGGATAATTTGTTATCTCAGTTCTTTTTGTTATAGCTTTTGTAGGAATAGGAATTGAAATGTACAAAGTTGTTTCAACTTGTGTAATGGTGTTTTATGACAAATAATATTGCAACATTGTATCATGGAGCAGTGGTGGCCCGGTGGTAGCGGGGTCGTGAGTTCAATCCCACTCAATACTTTGTGTAATTTATTTGCGTAGTCTCAAATCAGTGAAGGAAAACTGCAAAACATCGTGATGAAATAAACATGTCCCACAACCAAAAATTCGAAGACATGTGACATTCACGAAGCCGCACTGGGCACGCGTGGTGGATTGCGACCCAGTCCCTTTCACAGAGAGGAGGCCTGCGTGCCAGCAGGTGTAATTTTATTGTGCATAAAGATCATGTTATTGTATCATTAAATTGCTGAGCTCTGTTGTTATACTCATTCCTATCAACAGGTAGGTAAATAAGTTCCCGCTTGGGTGAGTATTTAATAGTATAAAAAAGTCACTTGTACAGCACTAACATTTTACGATGCGACACTTTTTAACATTTTATATTCTCGGTGAGTACGGAACGTACTTTACGAGCGTCAAAACGCGTAAAATACGGCTGAAATAGGTGAACGGAAATAGGAGTCGGTGGACGTATTTCGCGAGGCAATCTAAACTTATATTACTTCAAAACAGGCCGTACCTAAACGTCCTTGGCTGTACAAGTGTATTTCTGGGGGCCACTGCTCGCAAAAAAGGTCAAAGGGGCGCCACAAAGTGCGTGCAAGATATTTTTTAAGCACTTAGTAGGTATAAGAGGGCTGTATGAATTACTTACGTATCTTACGAAAGGAGAGCCAATTAACGAAGTCATCCGTACATGCGCTGCCCGGATCTACCGCATAAGGTTTTTTTGACGTTAGGCTTTCGTCCGGCCATCCGTCTGTCTGTTCTTTAAGAAATTATATGTAAGTAACTTGCTGTTGCCCGCGACTTCGTCAGCGATCCAGGATGGAAAGTAGCCTATCGTAGTAGGTCATGGGCTCTCATCTCTGTGCTAAATTCCATCCAAATCCGTTCAGCCCTTTTAGCGTGAAAGCGTAACAAACAAACATACTTTCCTATTTATATAAACTTACTTTTGCTGCCGATAAGATCATTAACATGCGTAAACAATGGAACCCTTCACTATACGCACTTGGTTGGTTTTATCTTTCTATCGACCATTCCTAACTGATAAACCACAGCTGCTCCGAAAAATACATACCTACTAGTTTTAAGAATCTTTCGTTGAACCTCATAAAAACTCATCATAATGAAATGATCGAAAAACAAGCATTAAGTGAGAAATTGATATGATATAGTAAAAGAATAATGTCGGACGGCTACCTAACCCTCACACCGCAGCTGGGCCGAATATTTCATCGAAGTAATTAAAACTTACCGCTTATGGTCGGCAGCTACGCTTTGATCAGAAGTTTAGCTGTCACTAGTGATTTCAATTAATTAAGTTAGCTGACTCTGAGACATTTCCATTTACTAAAACACTTCGATGAGTCTTGGACTATGTTTGCTGTTTGTTTGTTAGTTTATTTTAGGATTTGAATATTGACTGTATCTCCCAAATTGCCCTTAATGCTACTGCGCTGTCACTGTCAAGTTGTTACCACCTCAACATGCTGTTGAATTGTACTTTAATCTTTATTTATACCTAATGTAACATTGATAGTACTCTAAAAGAAACAAATTTCATCAATTTTAAATATTGAGACATTATAACTAAGCTCTTGACACATTGCTTCCGATGTTAATAATTAAGACGTACAGTACCTGTGAGCGATATTATATTGAAAGCTATCTTATCATAACTGTGAGAATTTATATATTTATGTCGGAAATACGTCAAATCAATCGTTTGACTTTGACTAATCGGGGCGCCAGGGCCACCAGGTGGCGCTTGACAGAGTCTATAACATAACGCTTGACCAGAGTTAATGCACAGTTTTGTTGTTGGCGGTTAAGTAGTGAATACGTTTGGAAACTGTCGCGCGTTCCGTATAGTTGTGTCGTGTACCTACAGCGTGTGATTAATTTGTTCGTAAAGTATAATTTTATTTGAACTGCAAAGTAGTCATGTCAAGGATTTTCTTTGCCTATGCAAAACTAATTGTAACAAATAAACCACTGCCATAAGAATAACGAATATTCTTTATTCTTATGATATTCTACAGATTTCATTCTCCCTCACGAATTCACAATAGACACAAATGAGTTCGATTCCGATAACCAGGTATAAAATTGCACATACTGATACTTGTGTTGTCAATAAGCATACTGTATAAAGACAGAACATAACTAAATTCTAGTGTTTTAGAATTTTCAAGAGATAAAGAAAAAAAACAAGAACACCAGCCACAGATTTTATTTTTTGAAAAAGTCAATGACAAGTGTCACGCCTTCCCTTTGAAAATTCAGGACATGATATAATAGAAATGGTATCTACTTCATATATATTAGAGCTGTTAATAATCATTAATCAAGTTAATGTATACTGTAAAACAGCAGCACCCATATTTCACCACTTGTGTTTTCCGCAGAATTCGGGTTGCAATTTTCTCACAAGCCAATCAATAGTCCCCAGCTAGCTTACAACCACTTAACCAATGAGATAGTCTAGTTTATCTTGGAATTTTAGTATTTTAGATGTTGTGTTGGAGCCAAGTACACAACCTGAAGACACAACAACCACAACAACGAAACCTTAGGTTCAAAATTATAGATTTAAAAATAAAAAGGTGTGTTTGCTTGAATAAAGTAACCTTTTTTCAATTTTGCTAGAATACTATTTTTGCCACAATCATAATTGATAATTATCTACTAGCTGTCCCGACAGACGTTGTCCTGTATAAAAATCAAAAACCCCGAAAAAAAAAAAAATTTCACTCAGTAAGCACGCAATTACAATACTTTTATTATATCAGATAAATCAAAATGTTGATCAGTTATCAAAGAAAACTTCATTATTTAGATATAAATAAAAAAAGGCGAGAGGTATTATCAGCCTCCCAGCAGAGAGGCTGATAATTTGGTATTATACTTATGTTGTTTTAACGGAGCTACCCAAAAAAAAAAAACAAAGACAAATAAGATACCTAATGAAGAGAAAATAATTATTGCAATAATTTTGTATTTCATGCCAGTAGGACTAGTAAGGATGGCGCTGCACTACCTACAAATAGCAGAAACTGAAATGGCCTGCAGAAAAGAATTACATATATGAGGCACAGAAAGCAAACGATAAAAATAAATTAAACTTTATTATTAAAAGAACAAGTTCTAAAAGCCAACTTAGAGTATTATAAAAATAAATTAAACTAATATTTGTACATAAGCTTTTTATTATTGAACTACTACTCGTAGCTAAAATATCTCATTATACGAGTAGTACGAGTATTTAGTTTGTAAAAGAGTAATAGCATTTGCATTTACCCTTGCAACTTCTTGGGTTACTTCGCTTATAGGATATTCATTTCTATTGTTACCGTCTAATTGAATGTCTCCATGGTCAACTGCAATGTTGTGAAGTACTGCTAGAGCCACTATGGTTGTTTTCACATTTTCTGCCTTGAAGCTTATGTCATGTAAAAGCCATTGAAAGCGTTTTTTCCACACTGCAAAGCAGCGTTCCACAGTATTTCTTGTTGCTATATGTGCTTCGTTATATTTTTCTCGCTTCTATTTTGAAGTTTAAAATAGGAGTGAAGAGATATGGCTCTAATTTAGATCCGGAGTGACCTAAAACTCTTCCTCTTAATAATCCCATCTCAAAACACTCTTTGAGTGATGACTCGTTAAAAATTCGGGCGTCGTGCCTGCTTTCTCTCCATCTGGCAACAATATCTCGGATGCGAAGATGTGCATCTCAAGTTACCTGTAAATATGTTTACAGGTAACTTGAGATGCACATCTTCGCATCCGAATAATTAAATAATATGAAGGAAAGGTATTATAATAGTATGATGTACAAAATAGCGGGACATTCAGGGAGTAAAACCCCTTTCTATTTATATAATATTGGGCTGCATCACCTCCACATTTGCGGATTTTAATGTGAGTGCAATCAATGCAACCAATAATAGTTGGAAAATTTCGTATTTCATAAAATTCCCTCATATTGAACTGTTCTTCGGCAAATGTATTGGGCATTTTATTAAAAGATGCCGAGTGTCGAGCGAGTGCACGTGTTACTCGGCACAAATCTGACTGATGTTCACTAGAGACAATCCATGGTAGTCTCCAGCATCTTCTTGAACCTTTAATGAAAATAGATGACTTAAAAAAGTGTTTTAAGACGTATAATGAAAACTTATATGTATCAAGGAATACGTTATGTATTAAAAAATACTTGCTTCTCGATGACCCCAACATCTTATGGCAGTTAAAACCTGGATTTCTTGTGAAGTATTAGAACCTCTACGATCTAACATAAGATCCTCACGAACAAGGTTAATTATGAAGGTCGCTGTAGATTTAATAAAGCGATAAGGCTTCCGAAAGTCATCGTCGTCTAAAGAAAATGAATCACTTCTATTTTTGTAAACCTTTCTTCGAAGCGGTCGGTTTTCAAGACGTACAATTCTTTCAATAGTATGCAAGCTTTGTAAAGCTTGCATTGTTTATAATAATAAACTACATAAATTGGTTAATCAGAAGTGCAAAATAAATAAAATACAACGGCAGCTCCTCGAAGTACGATTGTTTACAAAACTAAGTAACTGACATTTGTTGGCACACGTTACATTTGTACGTCAAATATCATTTTCTTTTTAAACAGCTGCGGCCATTTTTGCTTATAGAACTACTGTTAAAGTAGGGCTCTGGCTTTTTTTATAACTTTATAGTAGGGTTATATAACGTTTAAGTGCTAAACTGCGTTTATGAATAACACTTTTTGACACCAGACTTTAGAAAGTTATTGAGATGTTCGTTTTTTTTTTTATGAATAAGACCGTTAATATTTACTAAATCTACCTAAGGTTAATGCATTTCTCGGAAAGATAAAACAGATATAAAGGTATGTACCTCGATCTGTTAGAACTTGACTTGATAAAGAAGGGACAAAATAAAAATAAAACAAGAATTTTCCTTATTATTTTATTTATGAAGTAAGCGGCTGGAAACCGCCTTCTACTAAGAAGGCAGGAATTATTTATAGACGTCTTCTACCCAGGTGTGGGAAAAATGAAAACGAACAACCTATTTAAACAGTTAATTCATAATTTCAGCCGAAAGGCGTTTAAAAACGAAAACAGACAAAAACAGAAACAGAAAACAGTAAATTTTCTTAATTAAAAAAGAGCCCTAGGTAAGTACAAGACTGGTTACTATCCATAGATACAATAATATATAGGGGAAATGAAACGCTCTCGAACAGATTTATACCTTTATTAGGCCCTTTGTATACACGCGTTTTTCTTTGCCGTGAAAAATGACGGTTTATTCGCCGTGTGTATGCACGGTCGTCAGTCTTGTATGGATCACAATGGAAGCTTGTTGCCAGACACGTTTTTTCTACTGCGCGGTTTATACGCCGTACCGTAAATAAACCTTGCCATGTATAATGGCCTCACTCTTATTAGCTTTTAGGGACTTAGCATATCTACGCCGCAAAAATAATCATGGGAGACCGCTTTACGAATTCCGCTAAGAAACATTACTGCAATATATCGCGATTCGAGTAGCAGAACATCGTGAGAGTCAGTTGAATTGTAGCAATCGGAGCAAAATATCGTCGCTTCCGACTTAGTAAATACCCCAATCCGCAAAGTAATCTTATAACAAAATATTATAAGTCTGTTAACCCTTATAAGATTCTTTATAAGTGCATCGGTGAAGACTATTTTACTTATAATAGTATTTCACTAGACTAAATATACTTAGGAGTATTGGCTTCTATAACTTAGTCTTATAACTACTACAAGATTAACTTATAGGACAGATAAAGGATGCATTTACTTTTAACATAATTAGCAGAGATCCTTATAATTATTTGGCAGTATCGTCTTTTTGAAGTCTCTTATAAGATTGTTTATTGTTACTTTCGGTAGCTTATATTAATCTAATACATTTTTAACTTTTCCACTATCGTTATCACTGATAGAACTTCCGTCACTTAGTCTAGGCCTAGACAAATGTCATCATTATCATATTTATAACGTTTTACTATCCAGTCAGAAAGTCTATACAAAAATTTCAACTTGATAGTGCAAGAGAAAGTTGCCCAATATTGCCTCGCGGAAGTCCAATGAACAAGTGAAAGTTAAACTTACAGATTTTAATTGATGAAAAGGTTGTAAAACAGTTGAACATCGCTTCCAAATTCGCCGTGATTTCCCTCCTTCCAACACCAAATAAGTTCGCTCTCGAAATGTTTGTGGCCACTCGAGTGAGGTTTGAGGGGAACCTTAAAGAATAGTATCTTTCCTACATTTTCCAGGTGTAAAGGTTCTGCCTTTACACCTGGAAAATGTAGAAACCGTTCGCGAATTGAAGTGAGCGGTTTTCCATCAGTGTGTGGCCCAGCCAGTCTTTGTTTAGGGTAATTGATTGGCTAAATCGATGAAACCCCGGCTTTGAAACGAGGTTTTCAGATTTTAACACAATTGGTTACACACAATACTTTTTTAAATAGAATCACGCTCTGTGTAGACGAGTTGAATCATAACTTTTTGATTTAGGTATTCATACTTTTTAGGCAAGTAAAGGTCATCAAAATTTATTTCATGCCCGTTTACAATAAACTTTGACAACGTCTAAGTTTATGCCCAGAGAGCAGTGGTGGCCCAGTGGTATCGGCCCCGACTTACGAGACTTACGGGTCGTGAGTTCGAACCCAGGCAGGCACTTTACTTAGTGTGTTTCATTTTATCACCACTGCTCTCAAAAGCGGTGAAGGAAAACATCGTGAGGTAACCGGCATGTCTTAGAACCAAAAATTCGAAGACTTGTGACATCCACCAACCCGCACTGGGCCCGCGTGGTGGATTTTGGCCCACTCCCTCTCGTAGAGAGGAGGCCTGTGTCTCAGCAGTGGGAACATTAAAGTCTGTTTATGTAAGTTCATTCCCAACTATACAATTTTCAAACTTTACTAAGTACCTAAAATACCATAAATTTATAACCATGTTTTTATTAAAAAAATCTTAATATTCGCCTGAACTCCTAAGCATAGCTTAAGTGGCTATAAACACAAAGAATTTGCGAGAAAGAAGATAAAATGTAATCTGCTTTCGTGCCATAGATGTAATTAAGGTTAAAAAGTAATACAAAAAAATTGATTCCCCGATCTACACAATTCAGGAATGTAGTTTAATTCTTATTTTCTCGGAATAACTTATTAATCACTAGAGGTACAAGTTTAAAGGCCACCTTGTATTTGCTACTGTTTATTTATTTATTTATTTATTGATAAGGCATTTTAACGAATTATTTAATAAGACATACTAATACAAAAATGACATACAGTTTTAGGAATTGTGAATTCGTCACTTACAAAAGTGCACAGCACTAGCAGAGAAATTAATAATAAGCGTACAAGATAATCGTTAGTTGAATTACAACTGTTAACCTCTATATGACAGGACAGTTTCACATCTGTGACGTCGGTGCAACTTATTGTGTAACTTACTAAGCTAACTAACTTGCCCTCTCATATCGAAAATGGCTACAAACAAACTTAGTTAAAGGATGTATCTATGTCAAAGTCAAACTTAACTCATTTATTTCAAGTAGGCCTTGTAAGGTAATTTAAAACAGCGAAGTTTACAAGAAAATAGAATTGATTTTAGGTGACCCTTCCAACAGGTAGAGAAAAATAGAATTACAAAATGAATTTAAAATAATAGTGTCGATCGACTAAGTTAGTTCTAAAGTTATAAGCGCAGTAACGGGCCAGACAGAGAGGTGGGCGTTTGATAACTGTGTCAGATGTGAGTGAGTGAGCCCTGGCGGCTGACAGTATTTTATGCTCACTCAAATGTCTCGCTAGTGGTGGCGTGTGTGTTGGATCATTAAATTCCTTTCAAAATGGTTGAGCTGAATGGTGGTGATCCATACGTCATGTTCGTGAACGGGCGCCGTCAGTAGGGACTAGATTGTTTTTTTTTGTTTCTATCTTTTTTATTAAGGTCGCTTTTAACGTGCACGCCGTTCTATATCGTTCTCAAATGTATAATTTCAACATGAATGATGTTACCAATTTTTTGTAACAATATTTTGATTTAATAGTGTCCTTGGAGTTTCTTGGCCGTTCTTCTCCATAGATTCCTACCTACTACGCTTTGGAATGGGCAACTAGTTTCATCTTTCTGACCAATCGACTCCTTGACAATTCAAAAGTGCCTGTAATTGGTTTATTTGAAATAAATGCTTTGAGTTTGAGTTTTTTGAGTTGTACTTATTTCTTAATGTTGCTTCAAATGAAAACTAGCTCAAATGTTTAACAAAACAATTAGTCCCGATAATGACAAAACATCACGCCTGTATTCCCCGAAAGGTTAGGCAGAGGTGTACCTATAGTACACCCACATTTCGCAAGGTATGTTTAAGTCCCATGTAATAGAGGGCGAGCCACAAACCCAGACTCCGACCTGCTGCTGATAAATTTAAGATTAAAAAACCCAGTAAGACTTTGCCTGAACTGGGAATCGAACGCAGGACCTCATGCTCAGTGGCAGTGCTTACGACCGCTAGACCAACGAGGCTGTTGGTTGAATTAGTCCCGATAATGAAGGTGCTAAAAAATGTTCCTTATTGCCTCCGCGAGTGAGTAATAGGTATGTACCTACTTATAAACACATCTGGATTATGCACAGCCACCCCCGCTACTGACTTGCAGGCTCATATGTTTACCACGTATCGATGCCGCTACGAGATAAGACGACCTTCATCGTGATTACAAAGTTATTGGTAGAAAGACGTATGGAAAATATAGTACCTACCTATGAAGTCATTTTGTCGTAGCCAATTAATATTTTTTTCTAAGTACTTATCTGATTTTAGGTTCCTGCAGACAGGCACGACGACGCGACTCTTTTAGAATAATGTAGATGAAGTTTTCATAGAAATTGTTTTACTAGAGTCGCGTCGCGCCTGATTGCGCGAGCCTTTTTACACACTAGTTCTTTTAATCTAAAAGCATGTTTCATGAATACACTCACATAAACATATATTATACCTGAATTTAGTATAGACATAAGGCATAGTAGGATTGATCTACTAGTTTGTAGGCCAAATAAATATCTTGCGCAAGTCTGATTTCCTAAAAAAAATACAACCTTTTAATTAACATAAAGTATGGTATTTATGTTAAAAGTGAATATTAATTGTTACCCTATTACATATTTTTATGAAAACATGCTCTAAAATAGAACACACCGTTTTGGATTTTAGAAAGAACTAGACGAAACAATATGTTGGTTTAACAAATGTGTGTGTTGACCTAAATGAAAAAACGTCCACTTGTTGTTAGCGCTAACATGACACTGTTATTCGTTGAAACTGACATTTCGGTTAGTATCTGAAAATTTGAATATGAACTGAACTGCACATGCTAACCAAAATTTGGCATAAACTATCGCTTGTGTGATAGAGATCGACATTTTAAAATACTGTGTAATTTAAAATATCGTGCTATAATGTTGTCACGGAGGGGCTGGTAACCAAATAATAACAGCCACAAGGGTCGATTGAAGGTTAAGCTACGTTTGCCGCGGTCGATTCGTGGATGGGTGATCATCCATTACATATCGAGACCCCTCCGTACTTCGGAAACCACCTGATGAAGCCTCTGGTGCTGGCTGTCATTCTTAGATCTTTGACAGTCATTAAGGGTAAGTAAAAAATACTGGTAGTCAGCAGCATCCAGTTATTACGGGAAGCGGACCCCAGCATCATTGGGGAAAAGCAGAGTGAACGATGTCACGCAGCAAATGAGTGACAAGTTATTTCTAACTAAATCAGATTTAAGTTATCGTCATTCATGAATGGTTGATACAGACATACTAAGGTAAATTGAAATGTGCCAAATAAACATAGTCCCCTCTAGGTTCGCTGCTCCATAGCAGCCCACGGCTAAGCGACGCATGTGTAACTACTTACTCGTAGCTTCGGTCGTATGAAAAAGGCAGGTTCGTCTACTGCGACGACTGCGACCCACGGCCTCGCTACGCACGATTGCGCGGCTGGTAAACAAATGAACCACGCACTATCGTGGCCAACTTTTCCTTATACATCCTACGAGGCAGTGAGTGAACGGTTGATAGATTACTGGAAACCAGACAATTTTTTTTGGTAGTTACTAAAGAAGAATTGTTTTCACCAAAACCAAATTAACACGGAACTCTGTTATAGGCAGGTTCGCAAGCGCATCTCTCTCTTAAACAGTTTTTTACAGTTTAATCCAGTCTCCGATCACATGTGACATGTATGTCGGCCCTTGACATCGAGAAGGCAACAAGTAAAGTTGTATCCAACGTACTGGAGTGTGACAGCTCGTTCGAGTTTGCGGTGTTATATCCTGCCATCACATCGGTTAGACGGTAACTTATAAATCGATACTCAAGTACCAAACTTACTATTGATGTTAACTTTGAGGATGATAAAATGACATGTGCCTATTTAGGTACAACGTTTATTCCTGGAATCATCAGTCATCAAGATGGTACAGTAAAGAAGTAGGGAAGGAATTCAGAAAAACCAGTAGGTAGTCTGACATTTCGCCAGGTTTAAAATCAAATTTTGAACGTAAATAGAATTTAATATTCGTTAGAACCGTGTAATTTAAAATACCAGGTTATTATTGTCCCACTGGGCAAATGTCTCTTCTCATAATGAAAAGGCATGAGCGTTAATCACCGTGCTTGTTTAAGTCGGGTTGGCGATTTCAGACTTATATTAACTACTTACGTATAAGTCCAGGTTTCCTCGCGATGTTTTCTTTCACCGATGACAATAATGTCCAAGATAAACTTAGAAAGTAGATACAATATCGTTCGTTTTTAATCCGTGCGAGCAGAAGTTTTAATAAACTGTCTGGTGAACATGATTTGGATATATTCAAAACCAGTGGTTCTCGGCTTAAGTATTTGTTGGTGAAAAGCTTCTTTACAGAAAAGTAATTGTTTGCATCTAAATTATTCTTAGTTTGTATTAGTCAATCGTGTAATATTTATTTCCTAATTTATGTTATAGGTATTTTGTACCAACCTTTTCTTTTTTTTTGGTTTTCTAATTCTAGTGTTTATCAGTGGAAACTTGTAAATGGCCTTCACTTGCATATTGTTTAGGAATACTGTTTAAGTTAGCTGTAAGTTTCCCGAATAGAATAGAATAAAATAAAATATATGAATTAAAAAATCGTTATAACTGTTTATCTCAAGGGTTTTAAATCCAAACAATGTTACAAACCATCTGGGGTGGTACAGGGGTCACAATTGGGGCCTCCATTTTTCTTAGTTTTTATAAATGATGTGGGCTGCAAAATTGATTTGGAATATAAACTTTTTGCTGATGATTTAAAAATATATAGAACTATATTCAACGAAGCCCGCAGCCCGGAGTCTGGATTTGTGCCCGGTTGATGGCAATAGGCTCGCCCCCTATTACATAGGACTTAAACATAACTGGTGAAATGTGGGTACACCTCTGCCTAACCCTTCGGGGAATACAGGCGTGATGTTATGTATTATATTCTACGATTCCAATATTATTCAGCTTTAGCTGATGAGATTTAAATGACGTACACAATTGGTGCATACAAAATAAAATGTCATTAAATCAAAACAAATTTTACTTCATTAAATTTAGCAGAAAAAGGAAAACGTGTCAATAATTATTACTCGATGAATAACAGCCCGCTCCAAGAAGTCAATACTATGTAGTTTAAGTTTTAGAAGTCATTACGGCCAAATGATTAGTCGAGCTATTCGGGAAATTGTCAGGTTTCATCGTCAAGGAAATTAAAAATTTTAAAGAACCAATTCTGAGTATTTCCATTTACAGCAGCGTTATTCGAAGTATTCTGGAGTATTGTAGTACCGTATGGAACCCGTTTTATCAGTTGCACTCTGATCGGATAGAGCGCGTTCAAAAAAGGTTTTTATATAACTTATGTTACTCGAATAACAGATGTCGTAGTCTGAACTCGTATTACTCTAGGCTGAGTCATTATAAAATGATATCATTAAGTGCACGTAGGAAATCTCTAGATTTCATGTTTCTGTTTACACTAATAAATGTAATAATAAAATTCTCCTGAGCTTTTAGAAAAAGTAAAAGTCTTTGCTGGTTCTGTAGCCTCAGTTAGGACTAAATTTAGAGTCTTTGAATAATTTTTATTATATATATTGTTATTTATTTAATTTTCCTTTCCCAAAACTTTTCAAAATCTATGGAAAATTTTACATTTTGTAAGGTTTGTTAAACTTTTTTTTAATAGCAAGTGTTTTACGTAAATATGCATGCTAGATTCACATCTAGTAGATCTCAAACAGAAATATTGTGTCGTAACATCAGTTTCGCGAATAATATTAAAAAAAAAAACTTGCTTGAAACAAGTTAAAAATGTATTCACGGACTGTGAGCACTCTGCCGGCACTCTAATGGTTTTCAAGAAGACGCAAAATAAAAGGAAATTGTTGCAGATGTTCTATTTCTGTTCGACGTACGACGAACAAAGACCTTTATGATTATTTAATAAAAAGGTATCGGAAAATATATTGGATAAAGAAAAGTATTTCAGAGTAAGTAAATATTTTTACACCTCCTGCTCGATAATGTCAAATTATATGTCATGCAAAATTAACCTAAAGCACATCATTAAAGCCGTATGCTCTATCTGGGCGGTTAAATTTTACTGAAATTTCATAGTAACCCGCTGGTCAAAAAAGGGATTTAAATTTGGATACACAACAAAAAAAAAATCGGATCGCAACTTTTACCAGAAAAACATCTTTGCGAATGAGCATTGATCACCACGTTTACTCACGTATTATTATTTTTGAAATATTTTGAGAACAACTTTATTAGAATGTAACAAAAAAGTCTTTTGTATGTACCTGCCTACCGATTATAAAGTTTCCTAATTTACTGGAATATTTGCAAAATGAATGTTCAAGAACCATACAAGCACAGCGCTGAAGTAAAATGGTGGACGCTTTTAAACGAAACGTTTGTTCATCTTCCTTCAATTCATGTTAGCGTATCGATGGCAAAAAGTTCAAACATCTTTGGACCTAAATTCAGCGGCGCGATCTCCGCTCCTGAAATTGCATTTGTGGACATACTATGTATCTACTATCAAATCCGCGGGAGATTGCAAGTATTGTTATTGTATATAGATAGAAATTAAGTGTGAGGATCATATACTTTGTTAGTTCCCAAAGCAGTAACAATACCTAGTTATTTAAATAGCTTAAGTGACGTTGGATGTTTTTGGTCCAACTTATATGAAATATAATCAGCAACCAAATCAAAATATTTGTTATTTTTTGTTATTACTAAATTAATAAATAATATTTATGTTATCAGCTGTAAAAGCGCGATAATAAACTGCTGGTTTGTTTTCTATAGAATTTATTCTAATGTCTTAAGCAATCAAACTTTTACAGTCTATATGCTGACAGTAGCAGTACTACAAAAAAAAAACAATTATTTCTATTGAAGACACAACCTGAATGTTTAACTTAAACATTAGGTGAAGGGTTAGCTTGAAGACTTCAGGTAGTCTTTGAGCACGTCCAGCGCGGGCATCTCCTCAACGAAGTCCTTGATGACTGCGCACGAGCAGCCGACAATCTTCCTGGCCTTGCCGTCCTTGTCGATTTTGCAGAAACTCGCCCATTCACCGATCTTCTTGTTGTTGTCCACCTTGACAAGTGGGATCTGGTGCTCATTACAGAGAGCCTGGACGAGCTTCTTGTACGCAGCCTCGTCACAGTTCTCAGCCAGTACGCAATGTACGAATGTACCAATCTAAATCTAGTTTTATTTATTTATATGAATACGACGGGACGATTAGCTACGTAGTGACTGGATTAGTTCGCAATTTCGCATATTCTCCATTTCCTTTCGGAAAAAAAATTAGCAAAATTATTATTCATAAAATAGAAAAATGTATACTGGTAGCAGCTTTCAATTCAGCATGAGTATTTTTGTTGTTAGATGAACCATTTACTTATTAGTATAGGAATAGCCAAATAAAATACGCCATGATATTTTATGATTTAGCTCCTTCAACGTGAACACTATATTAGCATGTGTTTATTTTATGATAGCCCGAACCTTTTATATAAAATAAAGACATTTCTATTAACTAACATAAGCATAACATTACGCCTGTAATCCCGAAGGGTTAGACAGTGGTGTACCTTAGTACACCCACATTTCGCCAGATATGTTTAAGTCCCATGTTATAGGGGCGAGCTATTGCCATCAACCGACCACAAATCCTAATTCCGGGCTGCTACTTAGAAATTCCTGATGGAATTCTGTAATAACACTTTGTCCGACCTGAGAATCGAACCCAGAACCTCATGTTCAGCAGAAGCTCCTGCGACCACTAGACCAATGAAGCTGTTATGGATGTGTGTGTGGAAGCGCAGAAGTTTCTGGTATTTTTTAAAGTTGTTTACAATGTGGCCTAACCATAACCATAGGTTAGAACTGTGACCAAACGAGCGCGAGCCGAGCGAGCAAAGCGAGCGGTGCCGCTGCAGCGGTCAGCAAGCGCTACTTCCAAGTTGGCATAAAGCATAATCAGCCTATAATGTACTGCTGTGATGCTGTAATGTGTACTGCTGGGACACAGGCCTCCTGTCTTCGAAAGGGAGTGCGGATTGGTAGATGTCAAATGTCTTTGAATGTTTGAATTTTGGACATGCCAGTTTCCTCATGATGTTTTCCTTCGCCGTTTTTGAGAGCAGTGTTTAAGGCACATAACAAATATATCGATTTGTATTTTTAATATCTAAATCTTAATGGGAATTGTTAAACACATTAATTTTTAATGTAGGATGACATTATTAATTGGTACGAAATTCATTCCTACAAGCGGTGTGCGGTGAATAAGAATTAATAAAATAATTTGTTGCTCATTTATTATTTCGAATCGCGTAAATATAATGAGACATGCAGAAGTTATTTATTTTTTTATCGTACACAAATAACATTTTATCAAATATTCGCCTACCCAAATTATAACAAAAAATTATCCCGCTGGAAAAGCATTTATTGAAATGCTGTTTTAACTGGGGAATACTTAATTGATCCTCTAAAATCACATTTACCTTTAAAATCATGTTCGCCATTTTTATTTACTGCAGATCTGATTCCAAATTTCTGGTCTTTAATGAAAAAAACTGGACTAGTTTGAGTCGGACTCGCGTGGAGAGGGTTCCGCACGATTAATAAGTTACCCACCAAAAATATTTCATGTAGAGTAGGTTGCCAAGACTTACATAACGCTTTCACTGTTAAAAAGTTATCACATCTAATGTAGAGTCAAGCCGCCTAACTCCACAAGGCTTAACTCTATAAACCTTGCATCTCGATCAAAATATACGGCCTCTTAGCAACCTACTTTACATGAAATATTTTTGGTGGGATTTCATTTCTTTTTGTAGGGTGCTCTATTTATTTTTATTTTAGTGGTGATATTGTACATAAGAGTAGTTGAAATATAGGGTATTCAGATCTTATCATTCAGATCTGAATACCCTATATTTCACAGTTCAACCATTCGAGTATCCCTATGACTATTCGACATTCAGAATCCTCTATTCAAAACGAATGTTAATTGTATTCAGAATCATCTATTCAAAGTGACTGTATATTTATTCATGTGAATAGTATCTTCAACTACTCTTCAAAACGCCTGATCTGATCTAGAAACGTTCAATTATCACTTTTCACCTATTTAAATAGGAAAGAAGATCTGTAAACGTGTCTGCCCAGTCCATATCTATTCAACCTCTGTTACTTTTCAACTGATTGGAATTGAAATTTATTTCAAACTGATTTAAATAAAAGGAATTTCATCTTCTGGTAGAATTTGATAGCATATAATGTCTTCTGAATCAGGTATCACTAAATCACGTATTATGTTCCTCATTGATGATGTGCCAGTGTCCTTACACTTTGTGGAACCCGCTTTCAATTTTTCAGCACCAATCTGCATATCGTTAACTCGTGAGAATGTTAGCTCTCTGCTACCACTTTTAAAGACAAGTTCTTGAATGTGTCCTGAATTTATTGTATTATGCATGTTTTGATAGAATAAATCATCTTGCGTTGTATCTCTAACCTGAGGTTTTGATAAATCTGCGCTTGATTTTTTATGAGCGGGCTGCATTTCTCGGAAAAATATAGCCTCGCCGTTAGCGTTCTGGATAATAATTTTACAATTGCCTTCAGAAGTATATTTCACTGAATCTTGCATGGTAGCTATTAATTATACTTTATACAATTTATTTTTAAATTGTTTAATTCAGTTTAGGACTCAACCTTTTACTACAATGGTAGGAATCGAATGTCGGTTTATAATGACTGTAAGTAATTTATAGTTGCTTAGACTCCATTGCTAATAGCATTTAGTAGCTTATTCAGCGGACAGTCAATATAATAATCCTCTTCCACTTTAAAATAATTTTATATTTTTGTTTCTTTAAAAAATAGACGTTTTGTTTTGTCAAGATAATCTGTTCCTTTTACAGCATTTAAATAAAAGCAATCAGGAAAAAATATAGCATGTTGCATCCAAGGATCATCATAATACTCCCAATCTTCGATGCCACCTCCACACGAAAAGCACATAACTTTATCGTTTAAACCACTTCCACAGTAAAAAAAACCTGCATCAGCCATTTCCATCACCAATCTTCGTTTTGAATCTACTGTAGCCCAATAATGTCGAAATGAACATAATCGAATTTTATGTTTATTATATATTTCATATCGTGGGCTGAAATAATTTTGAATCATTTATAAGAAGGTCTCGATACAGGTAAGTATAAAAGATTAATGAAGACTTGTATCTGGTGATCTCAATTTATAAAGATGTGGTGTTCCGAGTTGAAATTGAGCAGGAATGACATATAGAAGTTTTTACTACTAATGAAATACTTAATTTTATATTGTATTGATATCATAGGTGTTCGAAAAATAAGACTGCAGAGTAGTTTAATTGTAAATATTTATTTCTACTTCTTAAATAAAAACACTATTTTAGCAAGATACACTTTGAAGCACTTATATTGTAAATATTTATGTAATAAGCAGTTCTTAATTTATTAGATGAGAACATTATTTTCTTCACACCACTTATTTAAACAAAATACATTTTTTAAGGCGCATATATTGGTATGATGTATACAACTTTTAATGTCAGATGAAGTTGAATAGTTTTTATACAATGTTATCAGATCTGAATACCCTATATTTCACAGTTCAACCATTCGAGTATCCCTATGACTATTCGACATTCAGAATCCTCTATTCAAAACGAATGTTAATTGTATTCAGAATCATCTATTCAAAGTGACTGTTGCATTCAGATCGAAATGAGACATCTATTCAAGATCGTTTATACTAATCTTACTATCGTTTATAATACTCCATTCGGAATTAAACTTCTACTGAGTATTCCTATGACTATTCAAGTGACCCCTTAATCATTTCAGTTTATTCCTCTGTAACCTCATAATATATTTAATTATTCAAAATGTTCACCATGTCTCTGTTTTTCAATCAAAGCCACTTATTTCTTCGTCAAGTCATAAAATGGTCTACTAACAATATTTTAGACTTGTTTATTCAATAACATTTTTTAAAATTAAAATGCTGTATAGTAGAAGTGTAAGCATACTCATCAACAGCATTTGTTCGTGTGTGTAAATGAACAGAGCAGTTCAATATGAACTACTCATTATAACAAGCTGTTCAGTATGAACTTTTGATGGCGGTAACTGTTATAACAAATATTGCTAGTGTTTAAGAAATAAAACTGATAAGTAGGTCAAGTTAAAATATTTATTTAAGCATTATGTTAGTTTTCCCACAGTTAGATGGACCGCATATTATACATCTAATAGTGTCTGGTAAGAGTGCGCTATGTTTCACTTTACATGTTTGATTTTCTAATTTTATATTATTAACTTCTAAAGTCTGTGGTTGCTTGATGAACTTCATTGTCAAAATGTAAAATAAATGTAAATGATATGCGTATATATAGGGATCAACAATAAATAAAACAAAGTTTGATGTAATTACATATACCTAATTATAGGTACCTTTATTAACAAATTAAATCATACTTAATGCTATAAAATAATAGCTTAAAGTTAAAAAACTAGTAATAAAAATAATACACATTAACAGATTATACATCACTGGAATAATCTACAAACATAGAATCACAATGCCCCCAGGGTAATGTATGAATTTGATCCTGTAATACTTGAACTTTGTCATCGTTTCTTTCTAAAACTTGTTTATCTACTTGCTGAGTGTATAAAACATGTTTAATTGATTTTATCATATTCATTTTACATCTATGCGTTTTATTTGTCAGAAGTACATTGTTATAATCATTCAATTTTAGGTTACAAGTTACATACTTAGAAACACCTTTAGCTTTTTTAATTTCAGTCTTCACACTGTCTATAAAATATAATTTAGCTCTTAAACCGGTAAATTCTGTGATTAAATCGTCACCAACCTCATGTTTCCATAATCCAGGAATTTTAGCATTAAGTTGCGGTATGTGATATGGATTATTCATTCCAAAATTACTGGTATCAAACTTGGTAAGATCATCATGCATATCATGATAAAAATCATCTGTATAAATTAAATATAATAGGCTATCAGTATCTGTATAGCACAACTCAGCATTATTTTCGTATTTATTTTTAATAAAGTCATAATGAAATTGGTATAAATGTTGCTTCGAATATTCCAAAACGGTAAATCCAATATAAATAGGTCTATCTAAAACAACCTTTTCCCGGTACAATTCCACAGCTACGAAATTTTCTGAAAAAATTGATACACTTTTTAAATTTGGTTTACATATCAATTTTTCAGCGCCAAGATGCTTATTTGTTTTATTTCTGGTATCTGTCCACTTTGTTACTAATTTTACATCGGCTTGCTTACGTTTATTTTCGATAGTTTTTCCGAATATGGCATTATTCAATAATTTGAAAAAGTCCTTCTCGAAAGCAGTTTTGGAATTTTGACGAAGCCTAGTATTCAGATCAATGTATTTTTTGAGAAAGCATTCTTGCCTGAAGCTAATTATACGATGAATCTTTATTAAAATCAGACCTTTTTTCAAACATTCTTTCAAGTGAACATAATGAATTACATACTTTTGCTTATCATAGAGATTTGCAACCAATTTTAATGTTTTTCCTTAAGGAGGTACTATTTTATCCACTGCAAAAGGTAAGTCTTTATGCTTGTAATGTAAATAATTTGGATAATTTAAGTCTACTTCCAAAATATAACCATAATCACTATCATCTGACACATCATTTACATCAAACTTGCTAATTTCTTTCAGACTCAAGAACTTAAATTCTTTTATAGGAAGTTTCTTCATCATAGCATAGCCATATAGATTATTACAATCAAGATATATTAAATAACTACTTGGTTCGAGCTCATTAAAATACGGTAAATATTTATTGTTTGCTACAGCATGACGTAGAGTACATTGTGCTAGCCCACCACGAATTCCTTTTTCTAATAACTCGTACATTTGTAAATCACTTATCAACTCAAGTTCAGTGTCGGTATATAGAAGCATTGCATCCCAACTTAAGCTCGGTGATGTTACATAATAAGCCGGATCCAACTTATAGTAATGTAAACTTGTTTTTCTAAATTGTTCAAATATATCACATAGTAAAAGCACATCACATTTTATGTATAAATCTGTATATTCACCAAGAGATTTTATTTCGAATGTATTCCAAACTGTTTGAGCGTGTAAATATTCTTCATTAGTTATATGTTTTTCGCATAGACTGTTATAAAAATGATACTTTAAGGGAAGTTTCGTCTCATCAAATTTAGACCAAGAATCAATATAGTCATATGGATAAACACCTTTTTTTCGCATTAAATCAAATTGTCTTTTATCAGTAAACTCTCTTGATAAGTTTAAAAAATCGTTTTCTGATAAACTTTTACTTAGTGCATCTAGACTAGAACTAAGAAATTGAAAGGAATCAATAAACTTTATTTGTATAGGTTGATTGTTTTTTTCTGTATTTATTAGTTTTATTATTGAAAGGTATTTTTCTTTAGTTTTCGGTATTATATTAATAGAACCTTCATACTTTGCTAATTCTTCAATGAATAAATGTGAGTCATATCCAGACAAATTATGAAAGACAACAGGAATTAATGAACAAACTCTATACATCAAATTACAATGCGAGTGCGCTGCCCCACGATACTCGGATGTAATATGATCATGATCTCGGACTTTATCATTCAGTAATAATTGTTTGCATATGTGACATGTAGTCGAATTTCGATAATCCATCTCTTGTTCTGCTGATAATGGAGTCATTGGCTTTTTACTACTTAAAATGTTATGTATATATTTAACGTCTTTTATTAAATATTTAACAAATATTTCTACGCAATCTATACCTCGATATGTAACATACTTGTTTAATTGATCATTATGTGCGCAACATATATAATAAGCGAAACATGAAGGTTGGTGTGTTTTTAGTTTCTGAGTATTCAAAGAGTTACTTTCACTATAGTCTATTAACATACATTCAAAATCAGCATAAATTATGAAATTAATTTTTTGCTGTCTCTCATAATGTTTGAACTTTAGTACAGAATTGTGTTCAGGTAATATAGTTAAAATCTTAGAGCAGTTATGAGTCTTGTGTCTATTTTCGTTACTAAATAGTTGTAGACATGCATCACATAAATAAAGTTTTCCTTTAGAACGAGTCACTTGACGTCGCACTAGACGTATTAAATCTTTAATTAGACAGTAGTGTCCGATAGATTTTTTTTCTATATAAAGTAAATTAAAATGATTTTTTCTTCTATTTAGTGTTATATAAAGAGGTCCAGTCACAATATTATTTTGTATACCGTATATATTTAAACTGATGTTGGAATTATTTTTTTCTAACGTTTTAATATCATTTATCGTAGGAGGAAATGACATTCCCTCAATATTTAAAACAGAGGTATAATGGGGGTATGAACTTGTTCTGCAAACATTATTTTTAGCTGGGTATAATCCAGCAACTATACTCCATAGTAAACAACAATTATCATTATTTTTTATATTTATACAACTTTTCGTGTGCTTAATAGCTGACGGCAGTTCTATATAAGACCCACCTCTCATAGGGGAATACTTGTTTATATTAATTTCGAGATGACTCATAGAAATAAATGTCCAACCAGATTGACAGTGCTGGAACTCGGTTAATTTATTATTTAGTTTGTTTATTACTTTGGTTAATAATTCATTCAAATCAGTGTTCTTATTTAAAATTTCATATTTGGTATTAAACGACTTTAATTGTTGTTCGTCTGATTTTGATAACATAAAATAGGCAAACAATTCAAAACTCAATTTTATGCAATTGTGTTCATTAAGTGACATATTTATCAATTCTGTTATATTTATTAGATGATCACCCAGGAACGCCTCTACACCGAGGTACTCGTCTTCCCGAGTGACATTCAATCTGTATGTCATTAATCTGTTTTTGAATGCTGTTGCAATAATATGAATATCTGTGAACTTGGTATTCAATAAACAATTTGCTTTGTGTATATTCGTTCTCATATGATAGGAATACTGATTTTCTGGTATTTCAATTTTACATTTATAACAGGTTATTGACTTTCTAGATCTCGGTTTGCTGTTGAGGTGTGTAACTGTAAAAAAGAAAACCGATGACGAGATTACTTATACAATATTTATTAATACTGCAACATCATACTTATAAAATATAGTATTAATAAGACATATTATGTATGTAGGTAAATACAATTAAAAATTAAAAGAAGATACAATTTAAACTAAGTATATAAGCAAATATCGACTGACACCTAGTTAATCATAGGCACCCATGTGGGTGATAGCACAGTTTTTAAAATCATTTTGAGTTGCTTTAACAAACTCCTTTATGTGGGCCCAAGATTCTTTATTTTCGTCTAATTTCATCTTAATGGTAGTTATGGCCGAGCGCCATCTATTTATAGGCATTATTTTTTTTATTTCTTCCGTATTGTAAATTTTCACTTCAACATAATATTTTCCTTCTTTAGTCTCACTTATCTGTCGAGAATATCCCTTGGCCATCCTTCTAGTAAAATATGAGTATAGTGGTGGTATATTACCAGTTTTGTGGGATCTCTGTGTTGGGATGACGCTTTCTTCAATATCACTGTCTTCACCGAATAATTCACCAGCTGTAACTCGAGCTGACGGTGATACTGGTGAAATGATCGGCTTCGATTTTTTCGCGCTTGTCGACTCTTCGCTCAACTTGCTGGACCTTTCCCGCTTCGTTTTTCTTTCTTCAGTCTTCCTCTTCGACTTCGCCTCTTGTTCAGAGTCATCGCTGGAGAGGAAAAGGTCGTTGTTAAGTAGTTTCGACCTGTGAACAAAAAACAAATAATTAAATATTAGTGCATTGCAATCAATCCATTTCCTTCATAATTCCTACATTTGAAAAGTAACTGATCGTGACGAAGATAAATAATTAACAGATACAAATATCGTTTGATTTTGTGAAGGAATCGAATCCAGGACACAAAATGCTTACAAAATCGATCAGTCAGCCACTGTGCTGACCATGTTAATAAAATAAAAAAAAATAAAAAAAATACAAATCTAGCATTTGATCTGTGCAGGAATCGAACCTGCGGTACAAAAAAAGCATCACTCAGCCTCTGAGCTAAGTGTGCTAACTATTGACGGTTAACATTTTAATACTTGAATAAATCAATTAATACATGATTCTGACTATTCAATAGTTAGATATGATTATGAATAGGTACTTACATTCTTGATTGATGCTTGCTTAGGAGACAGGTAGCTTGATTAGGAGCTCGGAGCGTTGATTCCTTGCAGAGAGGATTCGTTCCAGAGAGGAATTGTGCCGGAGACTAATTTGCGATGCGTTTTTATAGGCCTAAAATCACGTCATTCAATCCAAATTTGTAAAAACTGCATACTTGCAAAAATTGTCAATTACCTACACGAGCGTACAAATCGTAGCGGTTTTAAGTTTACAGCGTTTTATATAAGACGAATGATAAGCGATTTTGAATCTTATGTAGGTACTTACTTAAATCAACAAGAGTGAATTTTATACTTACTTAGAAAAAAAAAACAAAGTTTGGAGATGTGACGAGTCAGAATCCAGCGTTTAAAACGCAGCGATTATAACACTCGTCTGGAGATTGAAATCCATCTTTGTGCACGTGTCAATAATTCCTAGCCATATGGAGGCAAGAGGAGCCGTCAGTTTCGGATTACTTTACATACATAAAAACAAAATTAAAATGAACCTTAATGACAAAAAAAAAATGGATTACTACCTATATAAATCAATCAAAGATACCAAAAAAAATCATTCGAATTGACTTATCTGCTCTGCGATGTCGGTAAGTAAAATATCAAAAAGTATTTTAAATTACTTATTAATAAAAATATTAAAATGTGTATTATAAATGAATTTTTAATATTTTCACAGGGGTCTATTCTAGGATAGTTCATTTGTCTTCGTTAACTTGTAATTTAAGTATTATTTAATTAATATCTACTTCTTTGTTTCAGATGTCCAGCGATATTTTCCCCACTAATTCTTCATACTCACCAATTCCTGCTGAACAAGCCCTACGTCAAAAAGTGGTCAACTATTTGGAAAGAGAAAGACCATTTCAACCATTTCAATTTGAGGAAACACCACCTTGCAGCAATAGTAACAACAGTAACAATAATAAAAGACGAAGAAGTGATGTTGTTTACTCATACATACAGAAACCATCAACCGGTCATCGTAGTAAAATAATACGAATACAAGTTTTTGACGCGGAAGAATTCACAAATTCACCATGTGATTGTAATGCCAATATATGTGTCCAACATGTTGTGGGGAATGTATTTAATGATGATATTTATAAATGTGTTAAGGATATTTTAAGCAAATTGCATAAAAAAATGTGAATAAACAATCAATTCAATCTCCGTATGGTTGTCTCATATTCATGAATAAAGAAAGATTATTATAATTATATTTCAGCTGTTTTATTTCTATCACTCCTGTTAGTAAAATATCAAAATAAAAGTCACCACCACACCAAACAGACAAACAAACAAACAAATAGACAAATACTTAGTTACACATTAATTAAAATTACTTAACACTTCTTTATGATAGGGTACACTTACATTTTATACACATACCCATACTTGTTATTGTATGAACAATAACAAGTCACGACATGAGTCTGTACTCATAATGTAAACCTATTCATTTGTCGTAGTCGTAGGTATACATTAGGAATGTGGTATATTGGTTTAATCGAAATACTACATGCTGATTTCTGATGTAAATTAATAATTATAACTTTATAGCTATGAGGCACACGATGGGTAGAAAAGAATACGATCTGCTTCCTTACGGGAATGGGAATGTGTTTGTTATGTAAACAATCAGTCGTGCTTAGCAACTGATTATGAATAAGATTTTTAAACGACGTTGGTATTTGTATTATACTCAGAGACCACATTAACCCATAATAAATTCACATCACTGCATCATACATTACTAAATGAAAATTTTGTCTCCCTGCAAGGGAAGGAAATACCTACATGTAACTTATAAATACCTAATAGGTAACTCTCAGTAATAAATATA
The DNA here is from genome assembly GCA_916610205.1 of Griposia aprilina. Classification (NCBI taxonomy): domain Eukaryota; kingdom Metazoa; phylum Arthropoda; class Insecta; order Lepidoptera; family Noctuidae; genus Griposia; species Griposia aprilina. Next base: position 11,226,902 of record OU744283.1, read on the forward strand.
CACCATCATAGAATAAAATCCCAATAGTAGAAGTTTAATTCCGAATGGAGTATTATAAACGATAGTAAGATTAGTATAAACGATCTTGAATAGATGTCTCATTTCGATCTGAATGCAACAGTCACTTTGAATAGATGATTCTGAATACAATTAACATTCGTTTTGAATAGAGGATTCTGAATGTCGAATAGTCATAGGGATACTCGAATGGTTGAACTGTGAAATATAGGGTATTCAGATCTGAATGATAAGATCTGAATACCCTATATTTCAACTACTACTCATAAGACACATACATATTAAAATCATAACACTTTCTTATAGCATAGTCAGGTAAAAAAGGTATTTCTTTTACGCCAGCAGTTACTTTCTTCATAGCCAACGAAAAAGAGTTTCTTCTTAAAAATGGAAGTAGGTATACCTATTATCCGTAAGAAATACAGACTTCATACAAAATAACGGCTTTGATGAATAAGTGAGTAAGTCAGTCAGTGATTAAATCGACGTATGTTAGGTATTAATAAAATCCAAAATATAAAAGCTAGACAAATGAAATTAAGTGTGTTTTATAAATCTGCTAACTACATTTTATCCGGAGAATTTGAGCTCTCTAGCAGTATCCAAGCGGAAGCTATGAGGATATGAAAATACGACAAAAAGTTTCGAGAAAAGATAGGTAGAGGCCCGGTGTTTTGTTCTTGGCGAACAAGAACCCAAGAACAGACTTGGCATTGTAGTGTAAAAACATGTTCTCCCATACATTCAATCTGCATACGTTTGTCTGCAAAATATTGAAAGATTTTCCATGTTATTTTAAGACCATAGACTTTTTATAGGGTTTCCTGTAATATGTAACTAAAGAACTAATTTCAATATTTATTTATTTTAGTCTGTGTGGTTTTGGTGTTAAGGGGGGGGGGTCTATTTACGCATATTCAAAACAGTTTATTTTTAAAATTATACAAAAAATATATTTGAGACCCTCACAATAAATCCTTTCACTTGATATATTACACGGCATAAAATCGGTCCAGTAAATTCGGAGCAAATTGGCTGTGACAGACGGACAGACAAACACACGGGTGATCCTACAAGGGTTCCGTTTCTTCATTAGGACATACGGACCCCTAAAAATCAGTTGGCTAGGGTAGCCCGTCCAAAAGTACAGGATTCATTGAATAGGCTTGCCCGCTATTACATGAGACTTGAACATATCTGGCGAAATGTGGGAGTACTACAGGTACTCTTCTTTCTCTGCCTAACCCTCGGGGATTACAGGCGTGATAGAAACTTATTGAGGATCACAAAAAGGCGCACAGTAAGTTTATTAGCATATCGATTAGTGTTTTTAGGAAATTAAAGTACCTATGCGGTATTTGGGGATCGCTTAATTAAATACATTCCGTTTTAATTAAACTTGAACGTACTAGGTAAACATTGGTATCTAGGTACTCATGCATATAAATGCACTTCAGAGTAGAGATTTCGTAGTTTATAATAGGAACATTGTGTGTTTAGTGACAGCTGTGCAGCCAACTATGTACAATGCACCTCAACACACAGGTGATTCACTTTAGCCGACTGGCTTGTATACTGCAAAATGAAACAGAATTACTCGCGTGGAGTTTTCAGCAGGCAAACATCATAATTAATTAGTAGGTATTAACTCACTTCACATACGTACTTATGAGTATAAGAAGCTTAAATACAAAGTCAACATTGTATCAATTATAATTACGACTATGTTAGAGTGGAATAGGAAATGAGGAACCCGCAACATAAACACGTTCTGGAAAATCGGATTAGGTATATTCAGGAAATACTATTGTGTGTGGGTTACAGGAAGATATGAGTGGATAAAGGTAACATTTTAATAAAATAGTGTCCGTGGAATTTCTTGCCCGTTCTTCTCCATAGAGTTCTAAGTTCCTGCGACGACGTATGACTCCTTGACAATTCAAAAGTGCCTGTGAATGGTTTGAATTGAGTTTGAATATTTTGTGATGTTCATGTGAAAGAAAGAAAGGAAGAAAGAAAAGAAAGAAAATAAATTTATTTAGCACAAACTACAAAGCACACAACACAACATATACCTACAAGTAAAAAAGAAAAATAAAAAGTGTAAAGTGCGTAGTGAGAAATTTGCAGGAAAGTGTGCTTCGCGGTTGCACTAAATAGGTCCAGTTCAGCAAAAATGTCAGACAACTAGTGCCTGACGCTGGTTTTCAACTGAACCTGAAGTGTGAGGTGACGGATGTAAATCAGTTTTGTACTGCAATGTGTGTATGTATGTATACTTATGTAAATAAAATAAATGATTGTAAGAGAATAATAATATCGAAGATTTAAATAATTAGTATACTCGTAGTATTAAATAAAACTGCATAACAAAACATAAACAAACTGACAAATAAATGAGACAGACGCATGATATATTACATAAAGATCTATTTATTTTAACAACAAAACCTGTTTTGAACGTTGTCAGACTTCCACGCGTATTTTTTCATTACAAAGTTATATGAAATAAACCTAAAAATGAAAATAACCGTATGAAGGTGTTGTGTTATGTTCTGATTCATAATTACAGATGTATGAAAGTGTTATATGGGCCCATAATTCATAAAAAATAAATAAAGCAATTAAATGTTATTGTTGAATAAAAGGGGCCCAGTGCACATAACATTTTCTTTCTAGTAAGTTTAAGCGTATCGAGAAAAAAAGTTTCAAATCATTTCGGCAGAAAAATAATAATATCAAGGATCAAAGGAGATTGGCAGAAACCCATGTATTTTCAGTACCACATACAGGCTTACCGTTTCATAGAATTAATATATGGATTTGAATGCTACAATAGAGTATAACAAAATATGTAATGGTAAGATATACATTAGACTTGGGGATATTAAATTGATTTATACATAACCTCAAAATGGACCATCAAAAATACACTTAAAGGTACCTACTTATGTAACTCAAGGCAGACCCTTAAAAATCATACATTTCACTCAGATATAGTGGATAGAAAAATATTTTGACGTTTTTTTTTAAAGTGACAGCTGTGTTGCCAACTATTGATTAACAAATCGAATCGATTAAAATCATCATCGAATCGATACGAAATTAATTTAGTAAAAGCAATGCTATTTATATTATATTTTATGTTGTTTAAAGTGAGCATCTATTCTCGAATCAAATCGATCTACTTTCTTTTTATTTAATTAACACGAAAGATACTTTCCAAAACATACATAATACTTATGGAATTGCTTTGGCTGTCTATTCGTCTATTTACTATCTCTTTTCGTATTTTTTTATGTGATTTTGATTACCTTTCAACCACCCGTGAAATACTTATCATTCAAGAGTCACTACGTCAAATCTGATTTACATAGTTTTATTTTTTTTGTCTAGTATATTTAAGTTTGCACATATTTCTATTGTATTGCACTTATTTTATTGAATAAACGATTTTTTTCTTCTTCACTAAAGTGATTAACGCATAAAACTTATCATAATCTATTTGGATTTATTGTATGGCAACACTGACGTAATACGTTTAGTTTATGCGTTTAGTTTTGCATTAGTGCGTTTTGTTTTCGTAACGGGGCTGCACACTAAAATCATGTTTTTTTAATTACTCCCAACAACTATTAAAACATTTTAGCTTGGAAAATAACTACGGATATAAGACCTATAATTTGCATATAACTAGATGTTGAAACGTTTGGATTTGATGAGGTACCCAACTCGCCAATCTCCTTTCGTGATCAGAGGACTGGCCTATTTCTTGGCCAGAGAATCAGCATCGCCATACAATGTGGCAGTGTTGCCAGCCTATTGGGCACTTTTTCTTTTGACAGCGATGCGAACGAATTTTTTGAAGGACATCAAAACATGTAGAATAATTTATGATTATTTCGTCTCGTTTTTAATAAACATGTAAATATTATTATTTTAAGTCTATCTTCTGTGAAAATAAAAGATCAAAATTTATTCGTTAAACTTAAATACCGCTACTACTATTCTTCAATACTTTCTATGTGGAGCGGGGTAGTTGCGTAATACACTAACAATAGCAATAGCTTTCATTTTGACAGTTCAACAACATTCATTGCGTTATTTACGTTGTTGAGTAGTTTTTTTTTTTCGACTATATGAAGCAATGGATTAGCAATAGGCTTCAAAATGATTCAGATTGTGATAGATAGTGCATTATGCAATTAGGGTGCTGGTTTCGTTATGAATGAATGTATAATAATGAATGAAATGATTAATGAATAAAATAATAAAAAATAAAAAAAAAATACGTTAATTCATTTTTTATTTGTTCATTTATGGGTTACATTAGCCGCTGGGTGGTAGGCATTTTTTTCTTTTACTTTTTTTTTTCTCTGATCCTACGGCTAGAGTGTCGCGCTCTCTATCGCACACCGCTTCACGTCTCGTTGTAACGGGTGATTCATTTAACCCGTTCTTTATTATCATACAAGAGAACCATTCTTGACATTTAGTTTTAAAGATTATTTCTTTCATATTTATATTGGCCGCAACTGTGATTAACATGGTCCATTCTGAAGTTACAATCCGATATCGCGCCATGATAACGGACTATTTGCTGCCTGAAATTGAAACCCGTGATTTTCAAGACATTTTGGCACGGACAAGATGACGCTACGTGCCATACAGCCTGTGAAACCAGGGCTTTATTAAGAGAACAATTCGGTGCACCGTTAATTTCTCGCTTCGGACCGGTGAATTGGACGCCTAGATCATGTAATATCGTGCCTCTAGACTTTTTCATTTGGGGCTATTTAAAGTTCAAAATCTACATGCATGAGCCGGGTACGATTGACGAATTGGAAGCCAAAATCACTCGCATTATTGGCCAAATACCACTCGAAATGCTGGGACGCATCATGAAAAATTGGAACTTCAGAATGGACCGTGTTTGTTAACCGCAGTTACGGCCAAAATTTGAAATAAAAAAAAAAACAAGAATGGTTCTTTTGTATGATAATAAAGATAACCCAATGAAATTGACATGTTTATTATTTACTTTTGAAAAAAGTACCTCTAATTGAATCACCCATTACAACAGAGAGCGCGTGAAGTGTAGTTTGAGTTATTGCGACCGTGTAGCCGTAGTATAACATAAACATACAACATTATTACCAAATAAAACAGAACTTGTACCTCAAAGCCACACTAACAAACACAGGCAAAGCAAGCACGTACCTACAAATATTCACAAAATAAGAATGAACACATTGGAGTTCATTTCGGTAAACTTATAAATTAGAGACATGCCTATTACCTTCATCAACTTCACAGTACTTTAAAAATATTTCAAAAAGTTATTTTCTTCGTTATATTAATAATTCCACATTTCATTAAGTATCTACATAAGTTTTGACCGGAACTAAGCCACGTCGACGGCGCGGCGCGCCGCATTACATTACCATTCGAAACGATGATACCCAACAATAATTAAAGAACCAACAATGCCCGAAAAAAATATATATCTATTAGGTATTACGTTCCCGAGTTTCAGTTATTATTTTTGATGGAATACATTTGCATGTTTGATCATTGTATCCTTCGCTCAGGTTGGACGTATATAAGTAATGAAATTATTTAAAGTGGAGATCCCCTGCGTCATACTAATAAAATCAAGTCCCCTCCCTCGCTAAATACAACTCGGAATGCCTGTGTTTAGACGAATACGAGTACTATTTTTACCCGACTGCGCCAGAAGGAGGGTTATGTTTTTCGAGAGTAAGTATGTATGTATAATTGTTTGGCACGCTCTGCAGCCTGAACGGCTTGATAGATTTTAGCTTGAGAGGTGTCGTTAGCTTCGTAATTACTGTGAGAGTGACACTGGGTATATAAAAATAATAAAATAAAAAACAGTAATGTAAAAAACTAAAAAACCCGACTGTGTTTCTGTGTAATTTGGAAATGTGAAAACCCTAAAACAAGAAAGTCGTCATACCCGATTGCACTTAACTTAAAAATAAGTTTAATTTCGCAAGTCGGTGGGCAAAAACGAAAATACTAAACCAAAGACACCGACTTCCGAAATTAAACTAATTAATAAATAACTAACTAATACCAAACTAAACCACTAACTAACTTAACTAATTAATTAATTTCTATGAGTGAGTTTGTTTCGTAAAATTTTTGTTACTTCCAACTTTTGTATTCTGTCGTTGACACATTTAAGCTACTAAACTAATTAAAAAATCACCTAGTGAGCGATAGCGATAACAAATCATTCGAACATCACATTCATCAATTTCACTTCAACGATGCCACCGACAATATAGAACCAGCACATAACAATGGAAGAGAGACAGCAAGAAACATTTACCTATAATAAAGTAAATTCCCTCTTGCGATGAGAACACAGAACCTGCAAACGTGTCATATAAATTATACACAAAATTAAGCGTGATGACCACTGATAGGAATAGGTAGTGCCTATTTGCCTAAACTTCGAAGAACAGAGACGAGACTTCCTTAGGACTAATTTTTTTCCGGGACATCTGTCCCGAAATTCGGGACAACACTTTTAAATACATTAAAAATATATGTTATTTGGAATAAGTAATTCGTCTATATTTACCTAAAGTTTGCGACTAGACATAACATTTATAATTTATAACTCCATAATAATAACTTATCCTCTATGGGCTCTAAAGGAAAAATAAAACACATAGAATATTGTTGTAACAAATATATGTATATTTATATTATTTTTTAAATATGACGTAATTGGAAAGCATGAAACAAAATGTACAGACGGAAAAAACTTAAGTCACAAATTTCTGTTTATCTATCTATGTCATATTTATTTTACTGTCGTTGAGTGATGCAATTTTAACTCAAATCAAAGTACAAATTAACCTTTGAAGTATAACATTTAGGACAATCAGTTTTAATAGTGAACTACTAACTGTACGGTTTTGATACAGATCTTGACGCATTAAAAATTGCTAAGAATTTGAAAATCTTTATTTGTGTTACAAATACCATAAAAAATAAAGAACGATTTTAATTTAATCATCTTGATTCGATTCGTCAAGTTCAGTATCAGAACCGAAATTTAACAATTGTTTTAATTTGGTCGTAATATTTTGCATAATATGACACTGCCTCCAACCAAGTACCCCATCTTGTAATAACGGGTTCTGGAGGAAGCGGCATGTGGGGAAAGGTGTTTTTTAACAAGCGCACTCTAATAGGTGACTTTAAAAAAAAAAAAAACTTTTGAAATTAATTCATCTACATCTGAGTATTCGTATCGTATTTTTTCTGCCACGAGATTCAGTGCATGTGCTAAGCAAGTGACGTGTATCATGTTGGGCAAATAATTTTTCAGAGCACGTCCCGCCTTTAGCATATATGCTACACTATCAGTGCATAATACAGCAACGTCTCCTACTTTGGATTCATACGAATCGCGCCACATATTTTCAAGGCAGTCTGTTACAAATTGGGCAATTGTGTTCCAATTAACAATTTCTAGTACTTTGCAACAAACTAAAAATGGTTTTTGTGTGATCGCATTTAAAGGTTTTACAAGAAAATGTACCATGCATCTGCCTAAAAAATCAGTTGTCTCGTCTAAAGATACCCACAGCTTTTAATTTGCAGTTTGTTCATAAATCGAGTCAATATTTGTTTTAAAAATCTTATCTAAATAAACTTTTCTCATCAATGATTGCTCAGGAACCTTTTGTCGATTTGTACAATTGCAGCAAATATATTTATGGAAGATTTTTTTGAAAGCGGGGTAGTTTACTTGAATCCAAGGTATATTACATAATATGAGAAATTGTACTAGGTCCAAATAAAATTCTTCATTTGGTTTCTTTCTTGTCCCTTTGTGTTTCGGACCTTTAACGTGCCTCTTGACACTACTAAGTTAAAAAAAAAAAAATTAAAGAAAAATAATATATTTTGATAGAATTCGTCCGCCTTAGCATTTCTTTATGACACCAAAGATGTAGCATCACTATGCTTGGTAGTATTTAAGTTCACTTTTATATTTGGACCAAAAATTAAATGCGGATGATGTCCTGTCTTGTACGTAACGGTCATCAAATATTAAAATAACCATATTTTTTTTCTTTAAATACGTTTCATACACAATAATATTATCTTAAAAACTCCACTCAAAAATGCCAAGTTCATACAACTGCCGATCAAGCTAGACTGTCAAATTGCTAGTATAAGATAAAATAATATATACATTTATGTTCTACTTTATATCTACCTTACTGTTTGTTTCCCTACAAGAAATAAAATAAATAACTTTAGTCAAAACATTAAAAAGTAATAAATGTTGACTTACCGTATTATTTGATGTAGACAGACAGGAACAATGATATTGCAGCAAATCTTAATCCATAAATTCAAGCCAAGGTACTCGTATTAGGAAGATCCAATGAACCAAAAAACGTGCGAGGATCAAAAACAATATTCACAGAAATAATACAGGAAGATGCGCACTTAACAGACCGAAGTACAGGAGTGAAGTGAGGATAACCTGAGCGCGCCGGCACGCGGGGCGGTAGGGGAAGGTATGTAGACCCTCCCCGCGCCGCACAGGTATGCGACCATGGCGGTTTCTTTTTGTAATTTCTAAGAATAGATAACGAAATTCGCTGCCGTAAAAGTCGTATTGTACTTTCGGTGCAATAAGGATTAAATGATGTTTTTAAAGTTTAAGTTTGTTACTAAACAATGTGATAAGGCCATTATTTTAATATCATGCACATTTTTTAATATACTTTAGAAATATATTTCATTAAGATAAAATACAAATACCGTTTGTTTTTTAAATGATAAATTCGTCCTACTATAGAGAATGCTAAAATTATAAAAATTACCGTTTTATTATTTTAAAGACAAAATGTCTTTTTTTTTTCAATTATACATTTGAAATTTAGAAATCTCATTAAACGTAGCCGAGAGTGAGCTAGAAAGAAGATATTTACTTCGAAACGTGTACGGCTCCTTATACAAACATTGTGATTCATAGTATTAAGATCAACAAGCCATTTATAAAATGATCTCCAAAAAAAATATTTCAGAAAATTTTATGGTTGTAACGACTGTGAATGTTATTTAATATGTTATGTATAGTCGCAAACTTTAGGTAAATATAGACGAATTACTTATTCCTAATAAGATATTTTTTTAATGTATTTAAAAGTGTTGTCCCGAATTTCGAGACAGATGTCCTGGAAAAAATGTAGTCCTAAGGAAGTCTCCGTTTCTTGTCTCTGTTCTTCGAAGTTTAGGCAAATAGGCACTACCTATTCCTATCAGTGGTCATCACGCTTAATTTTGTGTATAATTTATATGACACGTTTGCAGGTTCTGTGTTCTCATCGCAAGAGGGAATTTACTTTATTATAGGTAAATGTTTCTTGCTGTCTCTCTTCCATTGTTATGTGCTGGTTCTATATTGTCGGTGGCATCGTTGAAGTGAAATTGATGAATGTGATGTTCGAATGATTTGTTATCGCTATCGCTCACTAGGTGATTTTTTAATTAGTTTAGTAGCTTAAATGTGTCAACGACAGAATACAAAAGTTGGAAGTAACCCCTATTCCTATCACTGGTGATGATGTAGACAGTTGCATAAAACTAAATAGATCCTTTTGATATATTTAGGGGTCTGGGTAGCCAAAAGGAAAAAAAAACCTGTCAAATGTAAGTCGTACTCGCGCACGAAGGGTTCCGTACCATTATCTATAAAAACGCCAAAAAATAACATGTCTGTTGTATGGGACCCCCCCTTAAATGTATGTTTTATTTTAATTTAATTATTTATTTTTAAAGTGAATATATAACTAAATATTCTGTGAATTTTTCAAACGTCTACCTGTTGCCGTTATCAATATCGAGCAGAAACGAGCAAATAAAAACACATTTGTTGTATGGGATCCCCCTTAAATATTGATTTTATTCTGTTTTTTAGTATTTGTTATTATAGCAACAACAGAAATACATCATACATCATCTGTGCAAATTTCAACTGTCTAACTATCACGGTTCATGAGATACAGCCTGGTGACAGACGGAGAGACGGACGGACAGCGGAGTCTTAGTAATAGGGTCCCGTTTTACCCTTTGGGTACGGAACCCTAAAAAATAACCCTTATAATTTCTTCCTGTTCTTCCGTTTATCACAGCCATTTTACTAGGAGAGTTTTTGCACTATACGTAAGATAATTTTATGAAAAGAAGGAAAATGTAAACCGCTATACAATGGTGTAGTGAAATTAGGAACCAAAAAAGTAGGGGTGGTACTCCATTATGTAGAGAGGGGGTTGGGTCCTACATGTAACTAATTAAAGGGTGATAAAGAAATAGGTATTGATAATGAATATAAAATATGCGCTTCTACAGTCGTCTAAAATGAGTCCCTTTTAAAATTCCAACTATACCTACGGGGGAATTAAAAAAAAAAAAGTCATGGTGAGCATTTAAAAACACTTACAACGGAAACTTGTAATTAAAGATGCAACTGCAGAAATAACTTTGTTTTTTAGTTTCTTTGAGAAATACTATGATATTCATTCCAACTACGGAATCTGTAATGTACGAGTTCGATACGCATTTGGCCGGTTTTTTTCAATTTAACACTCAACTAAATATTTAAAGAACCAACTCGGGAATATCGAAGAAATTGATATTTCTAAAGAAAATCGGGTTCTTGCGATTCTCAATATACCTAGTTGCAGAATACAACAAAAATATATTTAAATACAAATACTTAAATCTTTCTGTCAATTAGAGCTGTAGTCGTTCTTATTTCCGCTACGAGTATTTTCATGATGCTGCTTGCAATTGGGAAATAGTTTCATTTTATTTTTTAAAGGAGCTTTTACATGTTCGTAGTGAACAGTGTTGGTCTTGTATAGATGTTGATTTTCTGGGTACTGATTCGGGTACCTACATTAGCGAATAGGGTCCTGTAGCTGGTTAGATCACTGTATTGTAACTCATGCGGAAGAACGAGCTGTTTTCAACGTTTATATTAAATATAACGCTATTTGGTCTGACCATTTTCCTCTGATTCTTGAGTGTAACTTAAATTTTATTGACATTAAAGTTGCCTCATAAAACAACGTAGTGTGGGGTGTATGAGACGAGAAACAGGTCGCAAACTATACCAACGTGTGTCATAAAAGATTGAATTTAATTGATTTTCTTGTCAAGTATACAGGGTCAAATTAAATTAGTTAGTGAAACTCCTCAGATGTGATAGGTATCCATATCAAAACATGATAAAACAAAAAAAATGTTTTTTTATTGACTTTTTTTTGGGGTCAACTACCGCTGGTAGTATTTACTCGAAGTATGAGTTGAGAAAAGTTTCTTTTTTTGTTTATTGTTTTAAAATTACGATACCCATCACGTTTATAAAGTTTACACATCAAAAACTGATTTTTAATCTGAGATTGCAAGTTACTACGGTCGATGAGCCCAAAAAATTATATCTTGAAATCTGTTTTTTTTGCTGTTGTATCATTTTGATATATGGATACCCATCACGTCTGTGGAGTTTTTCCAGCTAATTTAATTTGGCCCTGTATGAGTTGTGCCGAATATGCTGTAATGGTTTGTGCCATGACATTATGACTGCCTTTCACTATGCGTCTTTGGTAGGTCGAGGAAGCACAAAGACGCGTGGGAGTGGACCATGAGTATGGGTTCGAACGAGCATGTCAGACGCCTCTCTCAGAAGCTCGTTACTCAGCATCCTGAAGTTTACGGGGATAATAGCGTGTGGTAAGCCAAGATTTGGTATCAAGAACACGGGTACAAGTTAAGAGTGAAGGCTTGCCAAGTTCGTGAGGATCAGATTCGTTTATCGATTTTCATAGTTTCTGGAAAAGCACAAGCAAAGCATATGTTAGGCCGGATCTTCCTGTGAATATCGCTGAAGTAACTAACCATTTTTCTGTACAATCCTTTTCTGTGCAAGAGGGCTCCAATGCTGAGATGCCGAACGAGGCAGTCTCAGTAAGGTTTATTGCATGAGACTTGGATAAAATTATTAAGAATACGACGAGAGGCAAATCCCCAGGGCCCGAAGGCCTCAGCATTGAACATCTGTAACATGCTGGCCCGCATATCTCTAAAGTCTTGGCGATATTCTTCTCACCGTGCGTGAGCAACTCTTACCTGCCGTGAGATCGTATGAAGTTTGTGGTGGTGCCTGTCGTGAAAATAAAACCGGTGATCTTGTTGATAAAACGAACTACAGGCCTATTTACCTGGTCACCATCATAGCAAAAGAGTTTGACGGTTTGCTTAACATACAGTTGAATAAATATGTAAACCGAACGGAGGACAATTATAGTATCCGACATTATAAGAGAAGATATCCCTTCGTTGACGGGGACTCCGGTAGTTTTTGTAGTTAGTTAGTTATTATCTTACACTAAACCACTGTTAATATAAGTTCAAGGCTTTATATGTCAAAACCGTTTACTGTTTATGTTTTACTTTTGTTAGGTACCTGCACATTGGCACGTGATGGAGTTTTAGTTACGATTGAATATAAGTAGCTTCTGAGACTTCTGCAGATAGACCGACGACCTCAAAAAGGTGTCTGGGACAGACTGGGTGCGGAAGGTGGAGGACAGGGTGTTGTGACGTAGCATGGGAGAGGCCTATGTCCAGCAGTGGTCTGCGATAGGCTGACTTGTTGAAGTAGCGTCTGCCCGCGACTTCCGTGATTCCGTTTCTTGAATGTTAACTTTACCATGAAACATAATCCTAGGATACTTTTGTAATCGGATGTTTTTCCAGAGATTACCTCTTATAACCAAACATACTTCTTTATAAAATATTTGTTTAGATTAGGCCATGTTTGCCCCGCAAACATGATTAGATCTCCACACTAGCTTCGCCGCGGTTGAACTTGACGGTGATGTTCTCCCTGAGGTGTCCAGCGACGATCTTTGCCCATCTTTCTTGGTACATTAGTGGGACTTGGCCAGCCCACTCCCACTTCAGTCTGGCTGTTTTTTCCCCATCATCCCCTATTTGAGTTATGGCAGGGTGGTGTTTCAGACGCGATTTGTTCGCTTGGCACCTATTAAACTACGCTCCATTGCTACTTAAATTTATTTATATACTATTCAATATTTGAAAAAAGTCGTACTAAGAACAAATGTACAAGTTGTTCACTAACAAGTTTCATCGCGTGGCATCGCGTGAATTCCACCACTTTTTAATGACACGATGTTGTAAACGGAAGCTGAGTAACAATAGCCGACAGTTTTTGGAAAATCATCCACCGCTTGCTCGTCCATGGCGTTAGATCTCACTTTACGTGCGTACAAGTGTAGCTTTAACAAACGATCGCCGGTGGTTTAATCTCTCAACGATTGAGCGTCCAGTGCTGAAAGAGTACAGCCAGTGAAAAAATTGGCTGAAAAAAGGAAAAGAGAGAGAGAGATGAATAAATACTTCTTTGTGGCGAACAATTTAAGAGAAGAGAAAACTTTAAGTCTTGTGATAATTCAAAGCAATAACATGGTATAGACAACTAAAATTCCAAAATATTCAACAACTTTAATCGCTGACTGTACGCGTGAAAACGTGGCCATTTGTCTCAAAGTTTCCACTCGGTGTGAGTTTAAAAACAAAATGTTGACGTTTAGTTAGTAGGTAAGGAAATTTTCAAAGACAAATACCTACTTAATTGAGAGAAATGTGGTTGTCCCGAGCTCGGACAGCAATCATACTTTATCTTCACTAAAAACGTCGTTCATTTGCACCAAGTTGGTTACCACTAGGTAAGGAACTAAATCATGAGCCCCGGCTTAAGCTGATATACCTTTGGTGCCGTGATTAAGACAAACATTTTGTAGCTTTCGTAAAATTGTGCCGACTTACATAAGGCTAGTTTTTGATGCTAGGATAGCAAGATTATGTTAGTAAAAAAATACTTAAAATGGAATGTCCTTATGGAGATAAATGCCTCAGACTGAATAAGATACCCTTCAAAGAGTACAGTCGCGGTCTGAAAATGCATATTCATATTCATAGTCTTTATTGTGGATCATAGGTAATATAATAATACATACAATGTCACAAGGTCGATCATAAATGTGATTTGATTAGGTAGGTATAGAGATTTTATTAATTACATGTCGTCTAGGATAGATACCTTTAGAAAACGATCGAGGTCGAACTTATTACTAAATATGCAAAAATAGGAAGAAATAATCAAATAGGAATTCAAAACATCTTTATTCTTTCAACAATGAATTGTTTTTTATAACTAGTACAGCCTCCCTCAGCAGCTATGTCGGCATGTAGTCTATCTCGCATAGATGCGAGAAGGCACGCGCATAAATCAGTCCCTCTGATATCATCTGATATCATCTGATATCATCTGATATCATCTGATATCATCCGGTACCCGTGCACAATGTGATCTAAAAGCTTCAGGCAATCCCAACGTTGAACCATTAGGTACGCCCCACAGATTTTCAATCAGGTTCATAACTATCTGCTGACCGAGCAGGCCTTTCAATGAGACAATTAATGTCACGCTGCACGTTGACCACGTCATAGTAGACCAAGCCGTGTGTATCGGTGCATTATCCTGAACGTAATTGAATTGTGGAAATTCTGCTGCAGGATACACTAAGCGCACAGTAGTCAGCATCGCCTCTTAGAAAAGCGACACAATTATTCGCAGTAGCCCTACTTCCTAACGACGTCGGCTATCATCACTCATCCACCCCTATAAGTTGACTGTTATGCGACCAGATTCATTTTGAGGCACGATAATATGAGCTTCATCATACCGAGTGAGATTATAATCCCATAAAGATAATCTTCCGATTTGACTCGAATTAAAAGATTTTTTATATAACAATCGACGGATCAAGATATTGTCGCGGAAAAAAATAAGTCAGTCAGTTTTGTGGCGAGATTTCAGTTGCATTTTAATAGCGTGATGTGTGTAGTGTAGCAGCCCACTCGGTGCAAAGCTCGTCGAATCGTCCGAGGACTCACATCATTCAAAGCAGCAAAATGACAACTAAGTGTAACGCCGTGCTCTTCGTAATGTCGAACCATATCAGTTATTTGCGCGGTGTTTCGGCCGACGTCCTGAATTGCTTCTGTGATCAATTATTTGCCCTTCTTTGCCATGACGCCGAATCCAAAATCTCACGGTGAAACGAGATATTGAGTTATCGTGAAAAAGCACTAATATTCAAGCGATCTTCATGGAGAAATAATATTTCAGCCCTTTGTTGCAGGGTTAAACTTACCATTTTTTTTCAAATTATAAATAACATTAAATTCGATAAATCAATTCATAATATTATTAGATTTTATTTAAAATCTAATAATATTATGAATTGATTTGTCGAATTTAATGACGATTTAATGATGATGTTTGAGTAATTTTACTTAAAATTATTGAATCAAATTTCAATCATGCATTCAAATAGAAAAATTGATGAATTTTGATTAAAATAAAATAATTATGTTAAAAATAACATTAATGTGTGGATCCCCTTCGGGTAAAAACCTCCTCCAAAGTATTCCACTTTTCTCCATCTGACGCGGTGACTATCCAGTCTCAGCCAGCGTTCGCAATAATCTCATCCTGCCATCGGGCACACGGCCGGCATCTCTTTCAGGTACCTCGTGGACCTTCCCATTTAGTTATCTTGATTGTCCAAAGATCATCAGATTACCTTGCAATGTGGCCTGCCCAGGCATCATTTCAGGCATTGCGAAAAAATGAGAGCATATCTGTTTTTTTTTTTTTTTCATGAAATACCTTTCGTAACTAGCGACACGTCGTTTTCATAAAAATACATAGAAACCAGTAGTGTCGCAGCGATACGTCGTCTGCTGCTGCTGCATGCAGTCGGCTACGAACTCGTACCTTTACTCTATCACATAGTTGGGTACTTAAGCAGATATTGTATTTTAGATTTTACTGCACCCAGTGAGACAAAGAATCTAATTTAAAAAAAGATAAACATTTTTAGACTGCAACTGTACAGACATGAACGTTGTAACTTGTAAGTAAATAAATAGCTAGCATACTGACTTAGAAGGATTTCGAGCATTGTGTACCGGGATAGATTAGGTTTTCATTGTGATGTTACTAATAGAATGCAAGAGCGAGCCAAACGAGCTCGAAAATTTGAGCACCATGACTTGGATAGGTTAGATTTTCTGTGTTATTTTACTAAATCAATGCAAGAGCTTGAGAATTGTTGCCAGTGCCTGGGGGCCCCGTATCATTGATACAGTTGATACCGCGGCAGCTAAGTACGCCCCTGCTCAACCCCTTCTATTAATAACTGCCAATACAGGCAGAAAGAAGTAGGTACGCAATATTAGGATATAAAATTCAGTACCCAACAGTAAATACGAGTCATGGAGATTAGAAAATTTCAACCGACTGCCAAAACAAACACAACAAAGTGAAAAATAACTTTAATTTCGGAAGTTGGTGTCTGTGGTTTTGTGATTCTCGTTTTATTATACAGTACAGCATTATTACTGCAGCGGATGACAACAAAGGCATTGATGGTCGAAAGTGAAAATGTGGGCCAAGGCGAAGCCGAGGCACACATACGTGAGTCCATCAATGCGTGGTTGCGGCCAAGGCTTGTACTCGTATAATACTTTTCACAAATAATGCGCGGAAATTCAAACTAATTAAATTAATTATAAATTTCAGAACCAATGACGATCAACGATAAGTTTTCTCGTGCCAACATGTTCATTTGTTTCTTTTTCACATTAAACAGCTCTATTTGCTAAGCCAGTTCGAGATTTAAATAAAATCATTGATAATTTACCTTCTTGGTGGCCACGGGTCGAAGTAAAAACTTCGTTCCATTTTTTGATTACACGACTGATATTTTATTCGGCAGTTAATCAGGACAGATATGGATTTTTATACTAACATTGCCGGCCACTGCTCGCATGTACGAGTGTTTGACCAGAACAGCATTTTCGATTAATCTCGAAGAAGGTTGTCAAAATAAAGTTCGAATTTCCAAGCCAGTTTGAGAAAATTATATTTCCTACATCCTTGTAATTTTTCTGCAAATATTGAAAGCAGTCTTTTAAATTTTCAGTTCAACAACACAACAATATTAATAAAAACATGTAACTGTCTTCGTTTTTTAATTAATTAGTTCGAATTACGACTCATATTATTCGAAATACGTTAAAGCAATTCTCTGATTTATCTATAACCAGTTGCAGAGAGAAAACGAATATTCGGATCTTCATATTTGCAGCGTTAATTAATTTTATTATTTACTCAGATATCTCTGTGTAGTCTACAGCTGCGTTCAGGTTCAATGTCAAGCTTGTTATATAGCCCGTATAAATTGTTGGTTTTAGTTTTCAGCGTAACATTTATCTACGTTGTTTTTTAAATAATAACTGCTCATTTTATTTATTTTATTTTCATTTTATAACGATTCATTGCAATTTAGTTTTGTATTGAAGAGTGTTGTTGCCACCTTTGATTTTCGAACTTCATTCAGACAAAGTTTACTTTAACCCAAAATTCAACCATTTGCTGACGCAGCCATAAAGTCCTTACGTGTGCAGGTGACGAGTGTATGACTAAACGCCGACAGACACTACGCAGACAGACTGATCACCGACAAGACTTTACTTCGACAGGACTTTTCGCCGATAGGACACTTCGCCGACAGGGCTCATCAGCGACGCAACTTATCTCCGATAATAATAAGGCGTAGTCGACGGAGCCCTGGTTTGCGGAGCTCCTACTTCTGGGTGGTTTAAAAAAAAATAACCACGAAGGGGAAGGCGGGGTCTGTCAGACCCTGCCATGCCCTTCTAACCTAACCTGTCCGAGTTGGGTTGCCCCAAGTCCCGCAGCCCATCCCACCCTTGCATTTTGAAGCTCATCTAATACAATTATCGCTGAAATATTTAATGCGTCGCTGATGAGCCCTGTCGGCGAAGAGTCCCATCGAAGTAAAGTCTTGTCAGTGATCAGTCTCTCGGCGTAGTATCTGTTGGCGTTTAGTCGTACAGTGCCAGGTGAGAGGGCATGCGGTGCATTATGGGAGGTAAGCCATTGTCTTTGGAGAGCCACGTGTACGCACCGGAGAATTTAAAAGACTATAGATATTTTTCGTGTTATTTTTTCCATTGACACGCTAAGAAGAACTTCAACCCGAATCTGAGCTGTAATTTTTTGAATACGAAAACATTACCGTGTTTAGAATAAAATTCAAAATACAATAATATTGGCTGGTTGGACTAAAGTTCTGTAATAAGACGGAATATATTTTATTTTGTCACTGCTAGTCCGCTGCGTGAGAGACGTCTCTTGTACCTTGTATAACACAAATGGCCCGATTGACAATCCAAAAAGTCTACCGTGAAATACTTGTTCATACCACAACGCTTTCTAGGAAACGAAACATGAATGAATAATAGAATTATCATTGACATTCAACATGGCAATGATGGCAG
This sequence comes from Griposia aprilina, assembly GCA_916610205.1. NCBI lineage: Eukaryota > Metazoa > Arthropoda > Insecta > Lepidoptera > Noctuidae > Griposia > Griposia aprilina. Next base: position 11,245,442 of record OU744283.1, read on the forward strand.
TCTTCTGAACACGTTTCTGGATGACTGCGATGTGGACGAGTACTTCGACGCCTAAGTGTTCTTTTGTTTGTGTATTTATTTGTACGGTTAGTCATTTAATTTAGTAGTACTTGCGGGGTAATTGAGTAACACACTAAAGGCTGGAATGGCTTTAATTTTGACAGATCAACTAAATTCATTGCTCTCTTATTTACGTTGTTGAGCAGACACATTTTTCGAACATATGAAGCAATGGAGTATTAAAATCCTTCAAAATTATTCAGACGTGATTGATAGTCTATTACGCAATTAAGGTGCTGTTGTTAAATATACAATAAAGATATGTACGTATGTATTAGAAAAGTGTAGTCAAATTTAAGGGTGTAGTACAGATCATCAAACTGAACAACTTTCTCCTTGCGACCAACATCGAAATCGCGAAAAAATTATGAACTGTCCCATACAAAAGTTCATTACCTACTCGGCGCAAATGTATAGACGGCTGATGATTTCCTTGCGATTACTATCTTGGTACCGTGGAAAAAAATGTTCAATTTAATTGTCTGTATCACACTCTTATATTTGACCACACTGTTTTTATACACGCAAAGTCAAAGTCAAATCATTTATTTCAAATAGGCACATAAAAGGCACTTTTAAACATCAAAATTTACAAAAAATAGAATTGATTCTAGTTGCCCCTTCCAAAACGTAGTTTCGTATGGAGAAGAATGAGCAAGAAACTCCACCATTACTCTTTTAAATATGTTTTACAATATGATGTATACATTAATTATAATTACATGTGAAGACGATGCACCTAGAATAAAATTACTATACCACAATAGTTAAAAAGAATTAAATATAATGCAATGACAGGTAAATTAATTATGAGATAGATACATGGTGCTCACATGCTTACAAATATTGAAAAAGTAAATGATTTTTCCAACATTTCACAATTAATAATTTAGTGTGCGAGTTAAAGTAGTTACATAAAAAAAAAATTGTCATAAAAATTATAAATTATACAATAAAATTTGCAACCAGTTTAATTTTGTCTAGACTCTAGATTGTCGTATGGAGCAGGACCAGCATGTTTCCAAGCATTCTTATCTAGGATATAATCCTCTAATTTGTAATATGCTTGTTTACAAAGTGTGCTTTTAATATGAGTTTTAAATTTTCTTTCATTTAATTGCAATATATCACAAGGTATTTTGTTGTAACATTTAACACAGTACCCCATAAAAGATGTTTGTACTTTAGATAATCAAAAAAATGGTTGATCTATTTTATCTTTATTTCTAGTATTAAAATTATGCCTATCACTAATTTTATTAAAAAATATGTAGATTTTTCTTACATACATAATGTATAGAAGCTGTAAATATATCTGTTTACCGATGGACGGAAGACGATACTGTACCGATACCTTCAACTTGGTAGTATTGCTGAGATGAAGTGAATGTATTTATATTCGTTGTCCAGTACTTACTTAAAGAAAGTTTATGGAAATGTTCGTTTGTTACTCAATCACGCATCAATAGCTGAACGGGTTGGGATGAAATTTGGCACACACAAAGTCTAAGGCTGAGATCTATATATGTTACCTGGCGCATGCTTGGGCATACTTTGGCTTTAAACATATTCCCGTCTTGGTCTTGCACTTGTAGTTTGACAGTTTTGTGACATTGACAGAAATAATGCCTAGCGAAAGTTCCTGCTAAGTAACGTTTATAGATCTCGGCCTGAGTCTTACTTCAACATGTAAATAAAATTAAAATAACAGGAAAAATATATTTACTGGCTAGACATAATTTCCGAAACAATTTCTCGAAAGTGAGTTTTATGAAGTATGCAGTTTTATCATCTTGAGCTTGACACTAAACATGACTTTGAGCGATACTAACTTAGTCATATTACTTCCTGAAGTTGTTGAGATGTTGAATCTCAACAACTTTAGGAAGTAATATGACTATGTCAAAATATAGATTTAATTATCACATAGAATCACAAGTTCTTTTAAGAAACTACAGTGATTCGTACTGCTGGGCAGTTTTTTTTTTTGCGCTATGTCTACGTAACCACTATAAATTAGGGAAGGCTGCGTTTTGGGGGCAGTCTGCTGCAACTTTTCAGCTTAAACCTGAAGTGCCGATTTACACTTAATTTAAACATTTTGAATTCGAATTCCAATGCCATTAAATCGCAAATAGGCATGTGGGTTGGTACTAATGAATATCTATACGACAGCAGTTAAAACGGCACTAACATCGCTTTTGCTTTGTATAATTTTCCTGAATGTCTCCTATTTGGCATAGTTTTTATTGTCAGTCTGCTCTATTGAGGATGCGCTCCGGTGGTATAATGGCGGCACTTGAATAGCCGACAGAATGCAGTGCTCCCGATGAGCGGATATCCTCCTCACTAACTTCAATGAAAGCCGGCCAAGCGAATGCCCATTGCCGTGAAACGGAGAGTGCTCAATGCTGTTGTATTAGAAATGGAGGTCGCATCAAATGTGTGGACAGTAGGTAATTGACGACATACTTTTTATTTTACTTGAAAACCTCAACTGTAAATTCTTTCGTCTTATTAATGTGCAGAGTCGACATCGCATTCTGAGCACAGAATTTTCTTTTGTCCCTTAAATTAAATTTCAAAAGCTGTATGAAAACTATCTCAATTAATAATACAGACGAACACCAGCGGGTGGTGTGCATTATAAGTTTCGCTATTCATTAAGGTGACCTACATTAGCTCCTAACACTAAAATAACCATTGTTCTGCCGCATAGTTTAATGAAAGGAGAGTTAATAATATGTACTGTGTTTTGTTTTGTGAAGCTTTCAAGTTAGGCGTCTGATACGCGATAATTGACCGAGCGAAGCGTCTCCGTTTCAGCTTGGGCAAAAATAATTTCGTATGTCCGGATGTCCGGATGTCGGTTCTCCTCTAGAGTTGGCATTTCTCAACCGATTCTCGTGAAATTTTGTGAGTAGCTTCGATAATTATATGGTTCTTTTTTGTCAATTCAGTTTTTCGAAATCTTTCAAAGTGGCGGAGATATGGGGTTTAAAAACGAAACAAGAACTTCAGCCATTTCTGGCTCTTTTGTTTTAAATAACACGGTGAACATTTATTCAGTTTTAAAATATGTAAAGAGTCGCGAAGTCTACATGTCACAGAACCACTTGTTAGGTAGGTATGAAGCCCGGCTTCCATCGCAAAAGATAATGAGTCGAGCGGAATGGAGTCCAACTAGCTACGAGTATAATAAGTTTTAGTTTCTGCTAAGAAAGAGTTTTGACCATTTTATGATTTGTCTTCCTCTGCAAAAGAGCCAAGGTAAAGAAGGAAACGCCACCAAGTAATTTCTGATTGCTAGTCGAACAGAGTCGGACGGTCACCTCTCCGTTTTGGTTAAGGGAACCGAGTTTGTTTCCTCGCTCAGTCCTTTCCACTAGATTCTAAGCCCTCGTACCATTGGGCGATTTTATCCAGCGGCGATATTTTATCGAGACTGGATTTTCAAAGCAATGCAGAGCGCCGCGGGATGAAAATCCATCGCAGTAACAAAAAAACGTGTGTTGTTGGGGGATTCCCGCATATAATGAAGTTCCTTACGAGATAAGTACTCGCATGCACACACACTCGTATATAGTAAGAGAGACAGAGACAGAGAGAAAGTGTGAACTTGATACGCGTTTTTAATACAGAGCCATCTAGCATATTTTAAGAAGCTGTCATAAAGTTGTCGCCATCTTGGATTTTCATTTTGACCTCACTATCGGCATTAGCAATTTTGCAGTTTTAATTAAATTAAAAATAAATGCAAGGCTCAGTCGAATAATTCCACTTTAACAGATAACTAAGTTATATCAGTAAGAATTAAGTTGACTTAAGAATATGTAGTTCTATTGAAAAAGTCATAAAAATTAAAGGCGCAAACCGAAGTTTATCAGTGGGCATTTTAGTTAATTTCCAAAAACACATACCTACTTAATTGTTTACATGTTTGGAAACTAAATTGCGAACACAGTATAGGTACTTCTATGAAATTTCACGTTGCAAGATAAACGGAATCCGTACGGAGCCCGCCTCGTCTACATGGAAACCCAATGATATAATTAGCCAACATGTAACTTCAACTTTAATTATATAACCGAAAGGTTGTGGGTATGATATTCTTATCATTAAAATATCTACAAATTAATTCCGTTTCAAAACCAAATGTTAATTAGTTCTTTAGTATAGGTAATTAAATAGGTTGTCCATACATGTGTAATGTCAGTAATTGCGTAATCCCAACATCCATAGAATGTAGGTAATGAACTTCTGATTGTATTCTATTAATAATTATGCCATTTCAGTTTGACCTTGCTGAATAATTTTGCTCACATAATTTGCGCATTCATTTACTAATAGTTATTTGTTTATTTTAAGTACTGACCTTTATGATTTCAATTTATCTTTTTTTACTCCAGGTTCTGAACCAGTTGAAATGTATCTGATGTCAAATGTCATTGCCTGTTGTTGACGACGACGATGACTCATAGAGAAGAAGTATCTAAGAAGAAGACCTGTGATAAATGATTTTATTTCAGTTAGTTTGTTTGTACAAACACTTTTACACGTCAATCATATTTTTTAAACTAAATGAGGTCGGCGTTTCCTACCGGACTACTGTGAGAAGAAAGGCCGAAACAAACTCAGAGGTTATAGTCTCTTTTCAAGTCCAGAGATAATCTTGATCAGATCATGTAGATTGATGTCTGAAATGGTCTTTCGAGGACCTATCCTAAATATATTGGGTTAAGGGCAGGAGAATGGTGATGATAATGATGTTATTTTGATTATCCAAACATTGTAGTTGATCTGAGATTTTTAAACTCGGTTCTTTCATCGATTTATTGCATAACCCACTCCTAATATTTCTTGTTTAAAAAAAAAAGAAAAAAATAGGATTTTGTAGGAGAAAAAAGAAGGATTTTCAACAATGAGAATGGTTGAACAATAAAATTGAAATCTTTTGCGAATGCGAGAGCATGTCAAAAAACGGGGCATTCCCCTTTTTTGACTTGCTTTCACATTCGCAAAAGCAATTAGTAAGTGTTTCTAAATAAATTGAAAACTGTTGTTGTTGTATTGCCAACTACACTGGCCTTCAAAACTTTGTACCACACTTTAAAATTGCATTTTTCCTAAACTATAGAACTCAAAATTTTGTAATAAAAAACCTTTTATAGAATTTTTTATTAACTTTCTTGGAAATTATAGTTCATTATATATTAGTAACGTTTTTAATTTCAAAAAGATCAAAACCAAAAATTGCTAGCTATTTTTAACTTACTGGCAAAAAACTCAAACTACATCATTATGTATGTTTTACGCCATATTTACATTTTAATAACTGGTATTGCCTCCTTCGGCTCTGATTACAGCTTCGAGCCGGTTTGGCATACTAAAGACGAGGTTTCGGAGGCGATGTTGGGGAATATTCTCCCATTCTTCCATTAGGTCCTGTTTTAGGGCCCTGAGGGTGATAGGAGGTGGTCTGCGGCCGCAGACCAGCCTCCCGAGCTCATCCCAGGCGTGCTCAATCGGGCTGAGGTCAGGACTTCTTGATGGCCAAGCCATCAAGTTGATACCAACCTCCTGAATGTACTCTTTTACGACCCAAGTCGTGTGACGCCGGGCTTTATCCTGCATCAATATCATCATGTTTTTGTTTATAAAGTTTTTTTCAGCCATTCCTTAAAAGAAGGTTATCGACTATAAAGTTTGTATATAGACAATTACATTAATTTTGGAACCCTTTTATTTCGGATATATGTCTTATGTAATTTAAAAGTTATCGCTATTTTAAAAGTGTGGTGCTTATTTTTGAAGGCCAGTGTACTACAGTTTAAATTTATTAAGAAAACCCTAGGTGCTAATTGATTTGAATGAATATAGGTATAGGTAGATACGAGTATGTTGATGGATGGAGAGAAAAAAGAAGACTAAAGAAAAGATGGAGGAATTGTGTCAAGAATGTGTTAGAAAAACTAGAAGTGTATGATAGCGCGAGAGAGGAGAATGGAAGAAAAAAGGAACAAATAACATGACCAGAAAGCTGATGTTAGACCACATAGTATCACGCCTGTAATACCCGAAAGGTTAGGCAGAGCTGTAGGTACCTAATAGTAATAGTACTGATGTTAAACCACTCATGAACTAATTACCATTTCAAATAGCTTATGAAGTAGTATAATTATTTAATTAATTTAATTCACTGGGATGTTTGCTGAAGCGCGCACTGATGGTTTCCAGGCCATCATGCGCAAAAAAGCAAGTTCCCTACTGACCCGTATACGGGGTAGCAACAACGGCATTCTGAACGCAAAAGCTGTACGTTTTGACTGTCCCTTTCAGAATCAGAGGGTCAAGTCTTGTGTAGGTGTGGTAGGCAAATAAAAATATAAATGTAAAGAAATATGTATTAGGTTCAGGTTTCTATGGGTCTACGCCACCCGAAATAAAGTTTATATTATTATTATTATTATAATTGATTAGAATAACTAATTAACTACTGTTGTGTAAAATAACTGTAGTGCCTGACGTAGAACTAAATCGCGGTAATCTGTCTGGCCTGCAACGTTGCCTGCCGCAACGTTTTGATTGATGATTAGGTCATTTAAAAAAACCCGATTAAAACTAAAATGTTCTAAACAAGCTCACTTTTGAAGCAGTCTGATGCAGTTCCTGGCAGTTATTTTAGTTCAATCTCAGATTTGATGTCACCAACTGCATCGGACTGCATGCTTGAAAAGTAAGCTCGTTTAGAACTTTATTGTATTCTGTTTTTATTCAATATTCAACCTTTTGGTGTGTTATATTTTTGGAATCGTCTCCTTGAGACCTTTATTTTGATATCCTACATTGGCCTTGTATGATTTTTTTTAAACTGGTGGAAGTTTTGGTAAAAATGTAGGAAGGTATTTCTATCACCTGATAATTGACCGCTTTAATTATAAACATTGCTTAAAGTTAAGTAATGATTAGCGACTGTTTAACCATACATTTTTGACGTTTAACCGTCTATTAACTTTAATCATCGTTTATAAATAAACCTCCCACAATGTGGAGACGACAGGAACTGAAAACACTGGCAACACTGCATAGTAGTGTTCTGAACCTATCAAATAAATCCTAACATTTAAATTAAAAGGGGATTTTGTCGAATAAAGTAATTAGTAGTGATGGGCCATCTATTGGTTTTGCCGATCAACCAACAGGCCGAAACATGTCTATTAGAAATATTTAATTGAATTTTTGTATGCATTCTGGAAATGGCATTAGTTATATGGAGATCAATTTACTGTCGTATTATCATCTCCGCCTTGTATAAAGGGTCACCGAAACGATAATTTGCCATTGTCAATTGTAAGTGTAAATGTTTTGTGTGATTATTATCAATCGTTTCAATTGCATTTTGTAAACAATCAATTTGTGTATCAATCACGTAAAAATTGACAAGTGCAATTGATCGTTTCAGAGACCCTTTAGGGTATTATGATAATATCAGTGATAAGTATAAATTTTTGAGAACTAATCAATTTCAGGGTCACTAACACTGAAATTGGAATCCGGGTGTGACTTATAATTAACAGATGGTATGCTGATACCTACTGTTCATTATATTACACTTTATTTGTCTATTAAGTGAACTAATTAGGAATTTCATTGGCTATAATAATTAATTAATACACGTATAGGTTATATGGGTTCTATTTAGCCCAATTGATCCAGAAAGCAAGCCGATTTGCTGCATCATAAATTTCATTTAACTACACACGGGAATACAACTTTCACGGTTACAAGCGGTTTCACCACCTCCAGATAACTTCGGGTTAAGTTATATGGTGGATAATTACATTTTATTTTATTTATTTATTTATTATTTATTTAAAACTCTTATACTATCATTACTGGTTTTGGAACCTAATGCGATAGATAGGACTACTTATAATATTAACTATTTAAAGTAACATCTATTACTAACCATTACCCAATACATTAATACAAAATTACTTATAACTAAAACGATACAACCTTATAATTATAACAATGTAATCTTCACACAAAATTAACTTAAGTATGCTTTACAGTCAAAAATTAAAAATAAAACAACAAAAGAAACAATAAACATAAAAAAACAATAAACATAAAAAAACAATAAACATAAAATTACACTAATTGATGCTTTCATAACCTATTATATATAAACTTACTTTTGCAAGTTCACTAAAGTAACACGAAAAAATGTCCAAACTATTCTGAATTTCGTTAACAGTACGAATTGCTCGCATGAGAGGTGCTTTGGCCAGCAGGTTGGTTCTGGCAGCTGGCACAGCCAGCAGTGGCGGGCGCCGCCGCCTCCCGACGTAGCGGTCTAGGACAGAAAACCGTAAGCACTGAAGCACTCCCGGATTGTGCTCCTTGCCCCGGAGTAATTTTATTAAATAGACGACAAGAGTGAACTGTCGTCACACCCTCAATTCATTGTACCCGACCATGCCCAGTACAAACAGGATGAGGTACATCAGCGGGTACAATGGATAAACCCCGTACTGTCTGAAGTACAAGTGACGCGTAAACTTGTTTTGTACGCGCTCCAGCATGACAGAGTACTTGGCTTCATGTGGAGCCCATATGACAGCACCATACTCCAAGTGACTCCTGACTAGAGCGTATAATACCCTAATAGTCGTAATATTAGTGAACCCCTGTGAATGCCTTAGTCCAAAGCCGAGGTTTCTGTACGCTTTCTTATATATCTTAATGATATGCTCGCGAAACGTCGCCGTCGTCGCGTCGTCGTATTTTTTTATTTATCTGGTAGTCTTTAATACCTAAAACAAAAAAAAGGTAGTACCTAAAAGTATATCCGGACACTGTGTTCAATTTCCCTAAATTTTTGAAACCGTTCCAACCATACGGAATTCGGTATATAAAGATTTGTTCAGGTATTTTTTTACAAGCTTTTATTTAACTTTCAATGTTCGTATGTAAGTTGTCATTTCAAAATTTGCAAGTTAAATTTGACCAACTTCCCGGTGTTCGATTGAGCTCAAATTTGGCACACGTATGCAAAGTCGGTGACATTGCGATATTATGGTAGCATTGAGCTGATCTGATGAAGGCCGGGCCGAAGCCGGAAGGTGGCCATAGGAATTCTATAACGAAACGACGCAACCCCACCGAGTTTGGGCTCGTGTGATTTGTCTTGACGAGTACCCTGATGGTAGATGGTATCCAGGGTCTGGTGAGCCGGATTAATAAACCTTTAAGACTAAAAGTAGAAGATAAATTAAAAGTAAAAAATAAATTAAAATAATACCTTATTTAAGTTACTAAAATAAAAATAAATAAGTGACATTTGTCATGTAGGTATGTATGTCTAAAGTAGGTATATTCTATGTTCAGAATAATCACTCTTTGGTTTTTTTTTTTTTAAACTTGAAGCACTGGTGTACCCTATCCGTTATAAGGTATTATACTGTATATTAAACCTGTATAACGGATAGCGTACATCATGACTCAAACTTTTAAAATTTATATATATTTTACATTTTGAAATTACCTATTTATACGTCCCTAGAACTTACCTATCTAAGTACGTCTATATTATGATGATGAGTTACCAAGAGACTGATTATTCTGAACAAAGAATATACCTACTTTAGACATACATACCTACACGACATACACTCTTTTTTTTGTCTTTTTAGTTTACTTCAAAAAAAGTTGTAGATTTAGTTATTTTAAGCAACTAATTTCAATATTTTGGTTTTCCAAACAGTCATTCATTTTAAATATTTTTTCTAAATTCTACTTCAAGTAGGCTGTAGAGTACGATATATTTGCCACGTATAACACAACAATAATAAAATTCCTATATTTGACGTTTTTTGCTTGACGTCAGAAACATGGCTCTTGACAGTTGGTTGATGGACCCTTGAAATTAGAGGTGGGAATGATTGACATAATCGAACATTTACTCTGTAGACTGATCAATTTATTATGAAATTAGTAACTCGATTACAGCTAACCGATTATAGTTAGGTACTAATTTTGTGTTACTAATCTGTCCTTAATATTCGTTAGAAATGCGAATTTAGTACTCTTGTCGAGTGAAGTTGGATAGTACCTATCTAGGTATCTACTATCGACCGTGTGGTGCACGAATGTGAATGATTTCTTTCTAAAATATTATCAAATACATCAACAAGTCTTGTAGCAGTTGTATTAGCAAGTTTCCAACACCAACAGTAGTTACAAAAAGGTTCGAATGGTTTTAAAATAGTTATTGTTTAGGTATAGAGAATGAATTTTCTTTAAGCTATCGTTATATTGACAAAGGAACATTTAGGCTTCGGGATTAAGACATTTTGTGTGAATTGATTTTCAACGTTTGATTTCAATCGATTCAAAGACCATAATATATTTTTCGCATGACTGCATTAATGGCCATTCCTATAATTGACATTATGTGACATGATTTTGTTATCATGGGAGTTACTGAAAGTGTTCCCAATCTGTCTACTTTTTGACGTCATTTGGAGATCAAATATTTCATGTTTATATTGAAATACACTCCAACTTATAATGTTAAGCGCTAAAAAGAAAAATAAATTAGGTTATGAAACCTAAAAGCTCGAAATGGTGTTGAAATCGGCGTAGGACATTTTTTCTTTACATACCGAATTGAGGAAACCAGCCAATACCTATGTAGTGCTGTTGCTATAGGGAAAATGTCACTAATGAAACTGAAACCGATCAGCACGTCTAAGACGCGTTCAAGAACTGTCAGTTGTCATCATTGGTGTAGAATATAATGGCTCTTAAACGTAGTTTAGATGACGTGCTGATTGTGTTGAGTTTCATTGGTGAAATTCGCCCTAAGTCAGCCTCATCTGCTTAAACTTAATGCAAATTTCAACACAAATGGCATGAATGTATTAGAATTCGGGGACTACACATACAAGTAGGTACATGCACAGATGTCGAGGTCGGGCCAGTAACGTAAATTTTGCTTATCCTGAATGTAAATTGGAAATTGTAAAACCCGGAATCCGTTGTTTGCTGAAGAGTAAAAGTATTTTTAAAATAAACAGATGTTAGATATTTATTTTTAGCAAAAAATAACGATCAAGTGGTCTTCCTAATGCAGCATTTTTCTTCATAAAAAAAAATATGGAGTTATCTTTCCATTTCTCTTTTATCGACTGAAATACAAGGGATTAACTTATAATTGTGAAAAGTTGTCTTCTTTACCGTTTTGAGCATTCAGGGAACACTCCATCCATTACTGGTGATTGAGTACAAATTGGCATGATTGCCCGTGAATCAAATCAAAATTTAAGAACCCTATTCAAAATAAAACTTTAGCCTGAGAAACCTAGGAGATAAGTTGCGAAACGGTATTTTGTTTTTCAATTTTTATCCACCTATATTTTAAGACCATTGGAAAAACCTTCATTAAAACCATTTTCTAACGTCTTTTCACGTAATCAAGACCTAAAATAATGTGAAAATTCAAATTCCTAGTTGCTAAGAACTTGAGTAAAACGTGTAAGACAGAAAATCAGACAAAAAGTTATCGGAAGTATTTACAGGTTCCGTTTTAAATTTTAAGGTTAGAACCTTAAAAACGGGTGTTATTAGGTATTTTTTAAATTATATTATTAGAATATCAGACTGGTAACTGGGATTGAAGTGAGTAACCAAGCTTAAATAAAGATCAGAGATATTATAATTATAATACTTTATTGGAGAAAAATAAAACACTCGTCATTGAGTTACGGAATAGAGAATAGATATTGTCAAACACAAAAACAAAAAAAACAAATGATGATTCTGAATTTAAGAATGCGTTCAATAGTGGGCAGTAAATGATGATGATGTACATTCAGGGAAATGATTTGTTAGGCAAATTGTCTTCCAACTTAAAGTATCCTTATATTTGTCATTAAAGGATGACTTTTGTGATTTGAATATACGGATGGAACTGTCAAAGGATAGTTGTATGAAATGGCTACACCACGGCAAGTCAACATAGTGTGTCAATTTATCCTCTTGAATCCCGAGTAATTATCGCGACCTCGTGACTCAAAGAGTAAACAATTAAATTACTTGTCCTACTTAATTTTGACTTAGACGTATTCTTTACGTCGATATTTAAATAAATATCATGCTTGTTTGTTTAACGCACCAGCAGTCCGCCTCGCTGCAACGTTGCTTCGATCTTAAATTCAAGTTTGTTCAAGCTTTTTATTTTGGAAACCGCAGACTAGAGGCGATTGAGACAAAATAATACTAATTATTATCTTCTTCCCGCGTGACGTACCTATGACATACCATTTTATTTAATGTAGGTACAGTCACGAGCACTAATACGTAAGCACGCTGATCAACTTTGAAAAAGTAATTTGCACATTATCTTTTTTATTCCGAAAAAAATCGTGTTTACGATTACGAAGTTCTGATGAATAACTGGCGACCTTTTTTTATAGTATAAAATATGCTGATCACCATTAATGTCTTTATTTCACGGAAACATTAACTATCATATTTCCCCGAAACATTGAATAGCCTGAACATTTTTCCTTTATGTATTTTTCGGGTACTTTGTCAGGAGCTACAAGACTCTTATCAATCTTGCGAAGCATAAAACTTTATTACAGGGATGTAAGGTTGAAACTCGTTTGCAGCCCTGCTCGCGGCGCTCCTCCGCTGCCTCTACATCCCCTACAAGATTTAATAAAATCCTAATTTATCCAACGCCAATTTCAATTTATAAGTTTGGGATATTGTTGCTTACCCATAAATATAGAACGGGGTCGGGGGTTGCTCTTAAAACTCTACTGATTACTTATCAGCTTGATTGCCTTTAATCATAGCATTATTGACTTAACACTTAAAACAAGATTAAGTTTTCATTCGCTTTTTGTATCCGCAAAGAACCGTTTAGAGTTTCAGAGTTTAATCTTTGATGCCGGAAAAAAGAAGTGTCAAGCGAGCAAGTTTGAGTACAATACTTACTGTTCAATGCAGGTTAGAACTAAGTAGTCATTATAATGACCTGTCCGCAAGTTCCAATTTTGCTTAATCTTCCGCGTTTGTTTAATTTATTTGGGGGTTTGCAATGTTTTGATGCTTCCATCCAAAGTTGCTTGTATAAACAAGTAGGTAAGTTTATTGGATACCAATTTTGTGATATTTACGATCATATCTACTACGTCGGTTATAGAACATATTGCTAGAATATGACGTGTTCTTGTGCTCGCGGCATCGGTTAAAAACCTAACAAAACATTTACTGATAAAGGTACTGAAATGTTCCCGAAGACACGCCCATATTTTTGAGTTGTATTGATCTTACGAAGTATCGGTTTCGAACCGTAAATTGTGAACATTTCAAACTGAAAACTGTAAAATGTTGGTACCTAAGTTGTGCCTAAGTTAGGGCAGTCAAAGGATGATGAATCATTGCATTGTGCCTGTATCAATACTAAACTTATAAGACTTATTTAGACGGAAATATGTTTTATTCAATCATTAACATTCAGTTTCTAGAACGAAAATTAACGACGAGTCAAAGTTAAACTCATGTCATGTGGTCTGATTGAGTGTAAATAATTCAGTCAATTGAACAGAAGCAGCCTACAGTTGACATGAGCATTGACAATTTCTTAGTTTACGAGTATTCTTTGTGTTTTTTCGTTCCACAAACCGGTGTCAGAGAAAGAATGTTGTCATAATTCAAATCTCCATTAAACACATATACCTATTTAAATTCTTTGAAACCATAATAAAAGGCCCGCTGCGGCATCTAATAATGCCGATTTCGTACCCTCGTTATCTGTAAACAGCCTCTTTGAGAAATGTGTGTTTAAATGCGAGTACTATAAAACATCAATCATCTCACATACTGTGGAGGCGCCAAGAATACTTTCATTATACGAGTAAAGAGTATTATGATGCTCTGAATTTTTATTTAACGATTATAGAGGATATTTTATTAGGGATTACAGAATACAGATTGGGAAACCGCCATTTTTGGCATGCACATACATGGTGGCGGTTGGTGATACATGGTTTATTAAACAAAAAATTGGTGTCAGCCAACAATCGACTCCCTAATGCTTTGGTTTCTTAAGAAAGCCGTGAACGGTAACACGGTAACTGCTGTCGAAATATAAAACGTGTTTCACACCTTGATGTCAAATAGGTATTGGTGAAAATTACAGATTTTCATGATTGTGGCTCTCATTGATTCGATAAAATATTGTTTTACCGTGACAATGGTTATGAAAGTCATTTTGATTGACATTGAATTAAAATGGACATCATTTCCAAATAATTGAACTACGGCCACTAGTCAGGCAACTACTATTGTATATTTATAAAATTGTTAATTATAATAATTTTATTGTAATATGTTAAGTAATAAACTTGGAAGTTATGAAAACAAACACTGGGTTTGAGTGTGTAATTATAATTTCTACCTTGATAACGCTTCTCAAAGTCTGCTATTTCCTGATGAAAGCGTTCTCCGTGTTCATCGCTTACTGAACCCATGTTTTCCGGAAAGAAACTCAAATGGGAATGTAAGAAATGAATTTTCAAAGACATGTGGCATCCTAGTTTATGAATAGCACTGAGGCTGTCTAAAAATACTGGATCATTAATAAATTTTCTTTTATCTGGCCATACGAAAATTCCTTCTTTAATTTTTGCCACACTTACTGTCGGAAATTTGTTTTTCAGAAAGTTAAATCCAGGTCTATCATTGTTCCGGCTGGTCCGGGGATACAGCACGGTCTCCTGCGAGGCGGCTGGAGGCAAAAGTCCTCGCGCACATTTGGGAGTGGCGCGAGGAGGCGAAACGCCGCGTTGTAACTCCGCTGCCGCAAGAAATCGCGGCACAGCGGACAGAGCTTCGGCGGGATCTCATAGCGGCATGAAGGGTGCGACTGTCGCAACCCAGATCTGGGCTCGCCACAATTGCGGCGGTAAGTCCGCTCTTTCAGGAGTGGCTTGAGAGACACCACGGCGTCCTCACCTTCCACCTGACGCAGGTTCTCACTGGACATGGCTGTTCCGGGAGGTTCCTGTTTCGGATAAGGCGGGAGGAAACGCCCGAGTGTTATCATTGTGTATATCGACCTGAGGACATGGTGGAGCATACGATGGAGGTCTGCCCCGCTTGGGCGCGGCACCATCGTGTCCTTGTGGCGGCGATCAGCGGCGGTGATCTCTCGCGTTCGGCCCTGGTTCAGGCCATGGTACGGAGCGAGAGGGAATGGGAAGCAGTCACCTCCTTCTGCGAAGCAGTAATGCTCGCAAAGGAGGAGGCGAATCGTTGCGCCCTCACGCCCCTAGTCACCGCAGGAGGAGACACCCTGGCCGTCGAGAATCGATAGCCGAGTCCCGGCCACTGTAGGCGCGGGCTTGCAGATGGCGAGCAATGGGCAGCTCGCCGTCCGGTAAGGACCAGGTCCGGGTCGACGGCGTGTTGTGTTCCTCGCGCGCCTCAAAGAGTTGTCAGCATAATTGACGGGGTCCGATAGGGCCGATGCCTGCCGGGGTCGCGGATTGTTCAAAAGAGTTACCGTGGCCCTGGCGCACGGGCAACTGAAGGAACACGGGTAGATTTTAGTCAGTAAAAGTCTGACACGCCCTTCCGCTCCGCCCAGAGCGGGAGAGGTCATTTGATGATATCCCAATCCAATAAAAAAAGTTTCATCTTTGTGTAGTAGTTTAACGAAATTCTTGATTAAACCAGGTTTGATATGCAATGGCGGTAAAATATTTTCTCAGGTGGAACGAATTTTTGTGAGTAATCTATGTTTTGATGACTTTTCTAGACGGTTGAACTATACTTTAATAACTACCCTCATTAAGTATAGCAATGAATTAAAATAAATACGAATTCACCTAATCTGTGTTTTGAGAGACGTGATATCTAGTTGTTGATGTTGTGAGTGCCCCCCCCCCCCACCCCTCGTGTTAGAATGTTCGATTTGGGCAGCATAATAATAATAGGTCGGGGAAAAACTTTTTCGTATTTTATAGGTATAAAGTTACAGTAAAATATCTTTGGCTGTATGTACTGTTTGTAGCTGGCTGGTTTTGTTATCATTAAAGACATGACATTTAAAAAAGTAAAAACGATTTGCCGCCATTTTTCAACTGTTTTGCTGTCCGCCAAAATGAATGAATCTAACGAAGAAATTCGATATATTTTAAAATTTTATTACAAAAAAGGGAAAAATGCGACGCAAGCCGAGAAAAACATATGTGACATTTATGGACTGAATGCAGTGTCAGTAGCACAAAGTTGGTTCAAGTGTTTTCAGTCCGGGAGTTTTGATGTCCAAGATGCAACTCGTTCTAGTTGCCCTGTCACGGATAATGTCGATGACATTTTTGAAAAATTGCAGATATTAGTAGTTACGACGTAGCTGAAGACTTAGGGGTTGACCACAAAACAGTTTTAACCCACTTTAAAAAGTCTGGGTATACAAAATACTCGATATTTGGGTGCCGAGGGAGCTCTTAGTCTTGAATTTCTGTTTAAAATACGTTTTTTTTTCCCCCTTCCTAATTAAATTGCATGAGTTAATATAAAATAGTGTATGAAACTGCACATAAGGTATTCCCCTGTTATTTAACAGATTTATGAACTACTACATAATTCGAGAATCAGATTGTTTTTTATTACGTCGCAGTAGCTGCGAAAAGTAGAGTATTCTCCTCGAGGATAAAAATGTCTTCGTCTTGAGCGAGCTTGAATGTCTCGCTCCACTGAGAATTCTAGTCTTAACTCCCTCATTTCGCTCAGACGTTGACTCAAAGCTCCCTCGCTGCGCTCGGGAGCCCTAGAATCCTTAGGTGCAGTCGGGATTCAAAATAGTCCCCGTGACATTAAGACACTGCTTTATACCCTTAGTGAATTCTACTATTACGTACTATAACGTAACGTTAAGTGTACTATTATCTATTCATAATATTAGTTAAGATAGATATATACATAATAAAATGGGCTCCCATGAATATAACGGTTTGTGCTTTATAACTAAATCTACATAATTATTTTCTTTAATTTTATTATAATTATCACATATTTTTTCCCCAAATTGGCAGCTGTCAAAACCAAATTATTTCCAACTCGTTTATGGACGAAAATTTCGCAGTTATCCTATAAGACCTTTAATGAAGACACTTACATATTTGTAAATGCATAGCTATGTAGCTATTTGTAAGAATTTAATACCTATGTAAGCTTCAACTTTCATATCTAACTAGAGGAAAATCTGGACGTAATACGCTTTAATCGGATAAATCAGTCGGCAAAATTATCAAGTACTTATCGAGCTGTCAGAAACTTTAATAAGGTTCGATGTTTCGAATAAGTTAGAGCATTAATTAGCAAATAGTTCTGATGAAAATATTTATATTTGAACCCCAGACGCCGTGTGAAACGACTGTGAATTAGATCATTACAAAAAATACCGCAGAACATGGGGATACCTCGCCAGCAGTGACTACAGACGGCAGAACTAATAATACTCGTGCCGCATAAGGTGCGTTGAGCGCAAATACAGCTGTTACGGCCCGTCTATTTCTATCCATACACATACACACGTTGTGGAGAAAACGTAATCAATATGCCTTATTGTGCTAAGGGCACAATAAGGGCTGCAGCAAATAGTGGGTCAGATCTGAGTCATACCAGAAAATTTAGTTTATTTCTGACGATAATGCAGTTTAGTGCCAGTTAACGTCAAATAGTGAAAATACGAAGTATAGCTACCATGTAAAATCATTTATCTAATTGAAAAATTGCCGCAAGTAAACGTTAACAGTTGGGTGAGCTAGTCAAACTAGGGAGCGACTGGGGTGTTCTTGTTTGACGTACCTACGTCTACTTTTCTACTCTACTCTAATGAAATCCGGCGGTGAATTGAATTCAGGGCTATTTATTTGATCAGAAACGCTGGGCTTGCATGGAAAATATAATATCTCTAGCATCGCGCCGCGCGGTATCGCTGCGCTCTATGGTATCGTACAAACAAAGCAACAAGTTTTCTGGTTTGGTGAAAATAGAGAACCGTACAGACCTAGAATTTTTTATATAATCACTGGTTTATCTTTGTGAATTAAATGTAGATTAACATTGAGATTTCAGTATCGATGTCTCTCACTTCTTAGTTTTTATTTAAATAAAATAAGAAAACTTACAGAAAAAGGTGAAACTGGGAAATCTCTTGTGGCTTGCTATTACACTCACAGACAAAGAATACGGGTCAGTACGGAAAACTAAAATACTCATAAAATAATAGAGCTAGCGGCATGAATGAAACTGGATGTTGTAGATAATTTACCAGTTAATAAAAAACAACATCAAATTTTGGAAACATTACTGGTTTAATTATCAAATTTACATAAAAAAATACGTTACAATTCAAAAGTGAAAATGTTGAAAAAATAATAGTTGGTACCTCATCAAAACGAACTTTAAAACAAAATTAATACTTTGTATTGCCTCCACGGGCTCTTCTCACAGCTGTCAGGCGATTGGGCATGCTGTGTATTAAGTTTCTTATGCGATGTTGCGGGATATAGGTCCACTCTTCCACTAACGCATGTTTCAGGTCTCGAAGTGTAACTGGGGCCGGGTTTCGATTTCTTACACACCTCCCAAGCTCGTCACAAGCGTGTTCAATTGGTTCAGGTCCGGGCTTCTCGCAGACCTGTCCATCCAATTGATGCCAACGTCTTGAAAACACCCATTCATCCCGTTTTCATGCATGAATATTGAATTTTCAGCCATGTATTCATTAAATATGGGATGACATGCTTACTAAGAATTTCTTCTACATATCTTGCACTAGTTAGCTTACCATTTTATACCAGCACTATCTCCGTGTGACTCTCCGAAGAGATTCCAGCCCAAAGCATAAAACATCCACCACTGAACGGCACTTTTTCCTCAAACCATGCTGGAATAAAACGCTCCCCTGGCCGTCGGTAGACTCTGCGCCGCCCATCATGTGCATACAGCAAAAATCAGGATTCGTCAGAAAACATTACCTACTCTTGCCCATTCTTCGTCTCCCCATTGTGCGTGTTTGCTGGCGTAACGTAATCTTGCTACCCGACGTTCCCTTTCAAGTTTTGGACCATTTGCGGGTATATTTGGGGTCACATTAGCTTCAAGGAGTCGCCGCCCTACAGTCCGCTCGCTTTCGTCGTCTCTACTGGTCTCCCGAAGTTGATTTTTTACTTTGTCTGCCGTGAGGTGCTGATTTCGGAGCATGATCGAAACTGTAAATCTCCCATGAATTTTCGCCTAGGCTTTAAAGGGTGCTTAATTGTTGCAAATGGATCACACTATCACGTCCTGGAAGGAATACGTCAAATTACAAATCATCCTGTATATATTTCAGGTAAGTTATGTTATGTTTTTCTCTAATGTCAAAGTATACTTCTTTTAGATGTATCAGTTAACTGAATACGTAAATAAATTCTCAATAGATCGTAGCAGCTTAGGTACTGTAGAAAGTTCAGGGGCTTAAAAATCTCAAGTTTCTTATCCAATGAGCGAAGTGAATTAAAGGAAAAACGGATCTTCTATCTACAGTTTAGATGTGTTTATGTTATCCTTTTGTGGAGGATTTCTCTTTGGTTACAATTTCATTTAATTAAATCCACGCTTCGAGAAGATAAGCTTTTCTTCTCCAGAGAAAAGCTGATACCATTCAGTCAAGTTTCTGTTGCTAACCAGCGTGGATATCGATTGGTGAAAGGCGATTAGTTTTACCCGGGATTTCGAGGGATGTTCCAGGTGGCGTTCTGTAGTTTCTACCTCCATAGGAATAAGGCGTGAGTTTATTTATGTTTGTATCTAGATGTATTTAGATTAAGCTATTGGGTAACGTTTCTTTTAGATTCGAGCATTATTTTACTTTTAATATACTGAGAAGTTAAGGTTCAATTGGGAAATACGTTCATAGAAACGCAATGAAATATATGTCGGAAATACGTTAAATCAGTCGTTTGACTTGACTAATAGGGACGCCGGTGCCACCAGGTGGCGCTGGACAGAGTCTATAACGCTCAGGCTTGACCAGAGTTAAAGCAGAGTTTGTTGTTGACGGGTAAGCAGTGAAGGCGTTTAGAAACTGTCGCGCGTTCCGTAGAGTTGTGTCGTGTACCTACAGTGTGTGATTCGCTAGTGTGATTAATTTGATCGTACATAATAATTTGATTTGAACTGCAAACGCTTTTTCTATTGCGCATTAACCAACATTACCCATAGTACGCCCACAGTAGTTAAAATAAGGCTGATAATAACGAGAGTAAAAGTCAGTAAAATATTTTACTCTATAATTTTGCGATCACACGGCAGGTTCATACTGCACGTATGGACAGTGGTGTGTTGACGCGTGATACCAACTTTTAGCACAATATCGTTCAGGACCGCGCGGCGCCGTGTGGCCGCTGTGGTTATCATAAATTTCGTTTAACATTATTATTTACTTGCTATAAACACATAATTCGAAGGGCACTTATGATATGAACGTTGCACTACTTCTGCAATTAACATTTTTTTTCCAACAAAATATAACACCATTTTTTTTTATCCTGCTTCGCTGACTCTACGATCTCTTATGCATGTTATTTGAGACAATTTAACTTAATCAGATCATACGCTAAGTGCCGCTTTAAGCATGTAAGCACTTGGATGCTTAAAGTCACATTCAGATGAATACGTCTAAGTTACACTCAAGTGTCAAGCACAGAAACCCGAGTGGTTCTTATTAATTTCACTATGTCGCTCCATTATGGTAAGGTACAATAGGTATTGAGCAAGTTGTTTCCGTTTACCCCATTTTTAACCGACTTCAAAAAGGAGGTGGTAACATATATTTTTTTATTTGCAAAATTATTATTTTGTTTGAAAGGGTATACTCTCGAGGTGGTCCCATTGTCACCAAGTCAGAATCTGATGAAGGGATCGCATGGAAATCGAGGGAAATCCTCAAACTTTACAGGCACGCCTATAGCGATTTGGGTATTTTTTATAGTAACTCGTGCATTTGCTCTCGGAAAGTACCATTCGGTGAAGTGGAACTGATGATGAAGACCAGAGGTGGCCACCGGAACTAGTGTACTAACTACTCAATTATAAGTATTTCACGGGTTACGATTCCATTACTTTAATATGGTTGCTAAGCAATTTATGCTCGTCACAATGAATATGGTGAAATGGTGCTGATGGTGGCTTCAGCATCAGCTCCAGTTCTTTTGGTTCTTACCAGGAGAACTCCTCAATTAACGTCCCTGCATCGGGAAAAGGAATATTTTGTAAAAGGTGATGAGTAGTTGACATTAGGCTATTGTAACTTAGATAAATTAATAGCTGACTCACTAAAAAGTGAAAAATAAATAACTTTTTTACAAAAAAAAACGTTAACTTTTTTTTAAGTTTTTATCCTCCTAAAATTTTGTTCTGTCTATCTGTCCGTCCTTATGTATGTCACATTTATTTTTAAAGGCAAAACTACAAATGAAGCACGCCTTTAAAAGATATTTCGTCTAAATGCTTTAGAGAAAATGGTGAGTGACAGACCGACCGACCACACCAAAGTGATTCCATGAATATACTGATTTGCCAATTTTACCACAAACACTAACAATAGCATCTAGATGTCTGTCTCCGTAATAGAAGTGATTTTTTTCTTTTAGTTTCATTTCAGAAATAATTATCACATGAGCCTCGTATATTTTTTAAACGAAACAAAACTATTCTGTACGTATAACTTCTTAAACGGAAAACAAGTGCCTCCTTAAAGTAAGCTATTAACTATTTTAATTAATGATTCTTCCAATGAATGATTAATTTTAAGTCCTCAATAACTGTGTTATCCTAAAATAATTTATTTGTTCCCTAGCTTTGCTGGCTTTTGAACAATTCGTTTTGTTACTTACTAATTAAGTAGATTGCTTCAGATTAAACGAGACTTTAACGGTCCCATTACAGGCGATTAACTATCACTTCAAGCGGAGTTCCCAGAGATCAAATTATTTATTTTGACAGCGTGTAATATTGTATCGTCATAAACTTCACAAGTGTGCGGTATTGTGTTTCCAGAATATCGAGTCTACCCAAGTGCCCAAATTATGTATTATATACTATATAATCAAGAGGCTCCTACGAGTATTAATAACCGTAACAGTAATGTTTTTAGCCTCCTTTTTTTAAATAAAAATACCTTGACATGCATAAAATTTTATGCAAAAATAAAAACAACCGACTTCCAAAACCACTACAAAGTGAAAAATGACTATAATTTCGGAAGTCAGTGGCATAAAACGAAAATACAAAACCAAACACACCGACTTCCGAAATCAAAATTATTTTTCACTTTTTAGCTGCTGTGGTACATACTTACCTCGCACAAATTTGTATGCTATATACGTGCTATTTAAATGTCAGTGACAGGAAGTTAATAAGACATCATCAACATACACTAAGTGGAATAAATACGTATTATTGAAGCTAACTTAAAATCTATCCAAACTAAGTTAATAAAGGGAATCGCCATTCTCAGCTTAACGTGGACAAGCTGTTCACTGTTGTTCTGTTCAAAAAGTATTTTATGAAATAAGTAAAATATATTCTAAAATAAATATTTTTGCAAACCTCGTCGCAGGAAAGTCTTACGTCAAAAGAGTTGTATTAAGTATAAGTAATCAAGCTGACTGCACGCGCAAAGCTCGTGGCTTAGGTTCTGGGTTACCACATAAATAATAATGTGATTTCAGTTTTATTCCATAATACAATTGATTTCTAGTATATCAGTAAAAAAAATATGGTTCTTTCTTGAGCACGTTTACTGATCTAGTGATTTGGACCATATTTTATTCTTATTTATCTGAGATTAGATGCAAACAATGGGAAACATTAATATTTGTCTATGTGAATCAATTTATATCTTGAACCGAATATTGTTAAAAAAACAAATACCTGGCAAGACCAACTGCATCATTGATCATCTGTCAACAATGACTACTATGAACCATGTTCAACTGTATCATCGAAGATATTTATTGTTTTTTTTTTTAATTATTATAAAGCACAATTGCTTTTCAAATTCTCTTTAGACATTGGCAGAATAGTCGACATCGGCTTTGCTTGCCATAATAAAAAATAAAATATAATTGAATATTCGCTTTGCTTCCGTGTTATGAATGTTGTCTTCTGTTGTTTTTTTTTTCGAGCATTTGGTCACTGAATCTGCTTCTAACGCTGACCCTGGCATTATTTTGGACATTGATCCTGCTTTAAACGACATCTTTAGCTCGAACACGGATGTTTCTGCGCATCGTCTTGCTTCGTCGCGTGGGAACGAGGAATTACTGCGATATTTTAATTTGTGGCATCGATGTTATGCATCGCAGAAGACGCACTCTGGAGCTCGTTAGTAAATAAATAAATAAATATAAGCATAAATCCCATGCCATCTCATGGGAAGAAGGCTTGAGTTTATGTATGTGTATGTATAAATAATGTCATCAAAATGTAATCATCCCCAAGACTGACATATAGTGAACTTATTTGGTTGTGGAACATACCAGTTTGAAACAGGCACGATCGTATTATGGAGAACATAATTATTAGGAATGATATTCCTACACTATTGAAATAAGCACGGACAGAGCCAGCAACCTCCAAAAAAGTTTATCCTTGGCAGGCAATTGTTAGTTACTAAGAGGCAAAATACATAAGCCGAAAAATATATTTTATATAATAATATCAACAGGGCAGAGAAGCAATTATTCAGTATTGTTGCAATTGCTTTGTAACCCGAAGAACGGCAGGTTGCTGTGCTCAAGTATAATATTATACACTATAATATAATATTATAGTATTAGGCACTATAATATTATATTATAGTATTAGGCAATATAATATTATATTATATTACGCCACCCGCCCAGTTTTAAGATAATATTTTAATTATTTTGATTCGAATTAAAACCATTGCATTGTAACAAATACTAGCTGCTTGTTTTGTTTTATCCACTAATATTCTCCTAACTTGATACTGTTGCACAAATATCTAAGTTAAGATCATTATAATAAACGATTATAATTTATATTAGAAAAGAAAGACTCATTTTTACAATTTTTATTATACATTTGGAAAATAAATACTGTAGAAGTTTTGTCAGCGACAAGATCACAATATTACACGTGCTAAATATGGTACATTTTTGTAACTTCCTGCAATTTTATTATAATATTTCGTTTCTATTAGGAATGAAATATTAATTATTATTTACTAACCCAATGGATCTTTGTTATCCGAAATAAATGAAGTATTATTATTATTAAAAATGCAACACATTTTTTATGATACTTTATGTTCACGTCAAGTCAGAGCGTCCTAACAAACTGGTCAATTTCCTTTATATTGGGACCACCGCGCAAGCTTTCTCTACCAAAAGAAAAATAAATTTTAAAACCGGTTTTAAAACTTTTAAATATTTTTGACGAAAATATCGACAAAAATATAAACAAAATATACATATAAACAGACGAAACGACATCTCCTTCTTTTTTAGAAGTCGTTAATACGAGTAATACTGTTCTTGTTGAGCTCAAGTCAATCAAGTGACTATTCAAAACACCTATTAAAATCACACAATAAAATAAAATCAGGATACAAAAGTATTTTACATTGTGTGCACTCGTGCCGACAGCTTTATATTCGCTCAAATCAATCCATTTCCTCTTGATAGTTATCAAACTATTTATGTTGGTTCCGGCATTAGGTACTACAGAAAGTTTTGTACAGCTGTTTTATTATTTATTATCTTGTATTCCTTTTTTAGGATGCTAAACCATATAGTCAAAAAATATCCATCAAAATTATAAATCCCTATTCCTTAGAGGTGCTTAAAAATGTACACTATAAGGAATAAGCAATATTTTTTCAATATGTCACCTTAAGTGTGTGAGTGCGGCGGTCAGAGAAAAGCTTTTTTAATAATAATCTTTTCTTGTGAGGCAATTATGTTGCTTAGACAGTTTACTTCACTCAAGTTTTTATATTCGTTGAATCATAAACGTTTGCAATATTAACAAGTAGTTGTAGCTTGAAGGCTCCCGAAAACAGGCGCGACGTGACAGCCCGACACAAAGGCGCCGCCCGTCGCGCGGCACGCGGTGCCTTTGTGTCACGCTGTCGCGTCGCGCCATTGTGCACGAGCCTTTAAACTGGAATGATTTTTTGTTCGCTCTTTTGAATACATTCTACTTCGATATTTCTTACTTCATTACGTATGCACAATTTGTCGTGTTCCTATCTGCATTTTTAGAGGAGTAGTATTTTATACCTAAGTTTTGTCTATTTCATAAAAAAATCTAATTTACGATTGGCAATTTTGATTTAATCCCGCTCTTATGCTGAGTAGGTTATTGAACACGATCGTTTCGCCCGTGTGGTTTTCACTTTTCCCCTACGAAACTTAGAGACAAATAATTTCATATTTTATAAAATTAAAATCGCTATTGTTTCCAGAGGAAGTTCAAATTATAATTCCTTAAATATTTTAATAAGTTTCTCAAGTAATTCCAGAGTTTGATTAATTGATTCCGATACAAGTAGATGGTGGATCGATTTTAAGCTGATAAAATAGACCGCCGCGCCGCCCTTAATAAACAGCGGTGAATCTACCTAAAATTTCTTTCGACGCGGTTGGTTCTACCGGCACAGATAGGTGTCCGAGTCCCTTATGAACTTCGGCTCGTTAAGCGCGTTCGACGCGTTCGGAGCTGAAAAATGCGCTGCCTTTAATAAACAGCGGAGTTTTGCTTAAAGGTGGATTAACTTATCGATTCTTTCGGCGCGCTCGCCCTGCATGGATATGTGTGCGAGGCCCTTAGGAACTTCGCCTCGGGCAAATTTACGTCCACCTTAAATAATCATGATGAAAATACAAAAAAAATGATGGAACTAATTTATTTTGGTATCCTGGTATTACACGTTCTAACACCATAACAATAACAATGTTATTTGTAGGTATGAAAATGTGTATAAATGACGTTGTTTGACATTACATTATTTACACAGTGAGAGCATAATTTATTGATAGTTCACTTTTGGAATTATGTCATAATATTAACATTAATGAACATGATTATGTAAGCAGAGCGGAACGTGAACTTTTTTTTTCAGATCGTCCATTGTCGCTTTATAAATGTTATAGCTTGAGTTTCGTGAAATACGATAGAGAAAAATATATCAAGCACCTACCTGGATTTTTCGCCCGAGATTGTCCACATATTATTATATGATAAGGTTTTATGAACACACACACAACAGCTAAGAACCTCGACAAACACCTGAAAAGGCTCTCGTTTGGCAGTTACGGGCTTGATGCAAAAACGAACCTTATTGTTATGTTCTTGAGGAGGAACCTTCCGTGTCATAGCTCGAATTGCTAAGGTATCTATATATATCTATCTATCTATATATATATATATCTATATATAATAAATTCAAATCTTTTATAAAACGGAAACTATGCCAGAAAGCCTATTATACTGTGAAAGACTATATTGAGGACAAAAAGGCTTGGGATTGAGCTGCTCCAATAAATTTACACGGTGAATGTTGATTTTAATTTGCTAGCTATTTTAGACATGAATATTTACTGTAAAAAGTATTATATTATTTTCATTATTGAGAATATGAGGACTATGTGGGTCATTGTTTCAGTTATATTCTTGATCTGGCAGTTTAAGTAGTTTATGCGGCCTACCCAAATGTCCTTTCTTTGGTATTGTTCGTCGAATCGTTGAGCTCCTTAAGTTCTGAGTTGAGCTGCACGGTTACTGACAAATGCGTGCACTGACTGGACAGGTCCACTTAATCTGTGTGGTTCTTTCCTCAAAAGACACCAATCTACATGGTTCTCAAACATTATGTCCGATTTTTTATATACACATTGACATTGTTGAATTTTATATACACAATGACATGAGTATTTACTTGTAAAGTATTATGTTATTTTAATTATTGTTAATGTGAGGATTATGTGGGTCATTGCTGTTTTTTCGCAGTTAAAATTAATCACGATCTGGCAGATTGAGTAATTTATGTGGCCTACCCAAATGTCCTTTCTTTGGTATTGTTCGTCAAATCGTTGAGCTCCTTAAGTCCTGACTTCCTGAGTTGAGCTGCACGATTACTGACAAATGCGTGCACTGACTGGACAGGTCCACTCAATCTGTGTGGTTCTTTCCTCAAAAGACCATGTCAGATACCAATCTACATGGTCTTCACATGATTTGACCAAGATTATGTCTGGAGTTTAAAAGAGACTGTGACCTCTGAGTTTGTTTCGGCCTTTCTTCTCAGAGTAGTCAGATAGGAAACGCCGACCTCATCTAGTTTAAAAATATGATTGACGTGTAAAAGTGTTTGTACAAACCTACTTACAGAAATAAAATCATTTATCATTTATCGAATCTATATAGTTCCCAAAGTCCTATTTTCTTTAAGATCATAATTCTTTGTTTTCAATGATATGTTTTGAAACTATGAAAGTTCAGAGCTGAAATGAGAACAAGAGATTGATAGAATATCCTTAAAACACTAAAATCAATATAGGGAACCGTAAATTGTGTTTTTGACTAAGTATTTAAGTAGCTATATAAATTTATTGCTCTGAGATTAGACTTAAGTTTCCTTAACTGAAATATTAACTTATGATGCTGTGATTCAAATTTATGTTGCATAACTACATAATTTAAAAAAAAAAGAACATTTTTAAATAATGACGGAAATCGATTCAGAAGCCGATTTTGAACAAAATACTTTCAGGTCTCGCATTTATTCTGTTACTCCTTGTATACAAATATACAGAAACTTCTGCTTTATTCCATAGTTTATTTATTTATGATCCATTAGCTTTGTTAGTCAAAAAACTGTTTTCTGACACACAAAAAAACGGCGTAACGCAAATATTTGACTACATAGTCCATCTATTGAGCCTGCCGGTTTATTCACAGTTTACCTTTTGTGCATAGCTTTTTTAAGGCAAAAAAAACGTGCAGAAAAATAAAACATTCTGCTTTTTACCCGACTCTAAAAAAAGGAGGAGGTTATGTCCTCGGCGAGTATTATATATTTTCGCATTGAAGTGGATCAAAATCATTTCAACTGATAAATCAATATTGATAAATAACATTTTCTCTATTTTCTTGTAATTGAACTCGAAAAGCTTCTATAGCGTTATCTTAGTACGCACAACTGATTTTCTTGAAGATCGTGACACGCACCGAGATACGATCACAGAAGAAAAAAATATAGAATAACGTGTGATTTTAGTCTCTATAAAAATCCCCTTGAAGTCGTTTGGAAAGTAAACTCATGCCCACCTTAACAACGGGCTTAGTCAACTATATTACACTCCCGGACTCCTAAATCAAGCCACCCTGCACTTTTGAGTATAGAAGTAAAAATCTTTTTAAATGATGACACCAAATGATGGCCATGGCCAGTATCAAAACTCCGTAAAAACTCTTTTCGACTCATGATTAGTTTATTGTTTTAGGCCTTTACCTTACGTGAAAATGTACGGTGGTCCGATTATTATTCTAAAATAATATAAACAATTCACTTACTTTCAGTGTTTTCAGGTATCTATATATTTTTTGTAGGCACGTGTTTCTGTGGCTGTGGTATTGGTTTTTTCCTTCTTACACAGTACAACGAAATTGATTTACTTCGGTTGAAAGGCTCAGAAATTAAAGGTAAGATACATAGATACACATAATATTCTTTATTTCACATCATACACTCGTAATAAATGCTCGTTCCCACTTAAGTACTCTATGCAACGTCTAAATATATTATCCAAATATATTGCAACAACAACAATACGCTTTTTATTTAAGCATTACAGTTAATTGGCCTAGTGTTAATGAAAACGGGTATTCATGTTTCACTATCTCGGTTCAATTTGCATGCTTCAAAATAACTGAAAGGTATTAACTATGCTAAGTATTGTGTAGTACGTATGAGCTTATAGGATAGCGCATAAGGTTCATTTTAGCCGTTGCAAGAACGTATCAACTGTAAAAATAGATACTGGAAATGAAATACGTTTGAAAACACCTCATCGTTTCGACTTTTTGATCAAAACGAACAATGGATTGAATGAGCAATTCGGTTTGATCGAAGCTAACAGAAATGTCAGGGAAAATATGTGTTTGAAGTCGTTTCCAGAATTTTACAAACAACTAGCGTGAATAGTCGCGTGACCTCCTAGTCATTAGAACAATAGACGCCCCGCGTCGCGCACGAGATTTGCCTCAGTTTGACCAGGGGCCTATTTTATAAAACCGATAGGCGACAAGTGACAGAAGACAGAAGTGACAGAAGTGACAGAAGTTATGTCATAGTTTTAGTGCTTTGTTAAAGAGCACCTGCTGTATAATCTGTCAATTTTGTTTTTTTTTTTAAATAATAGATACCGCATTGTTAGTAATATTACTTAGACCCTAGAGCTAAAATGTGCATTTCCTCCAAGGGATTTGTGAGGTGTAGTGGATGATCCGATGCCCACCAATAGGATAACTTTACTTTCCTAGCCTCGCACAGCGCAGCTCGGTTGGAACAAGGCTTAACAGAGCCGTGAGGTCTTGTAAAGTCAGGGAAATTAATTGATAATTCTGTAACTTGACACCCTACGTAAATTTACAGTGTTATAGTCACGACAATGACAGCTGTATAAAATTATACAACTGTCAAAGAACGACATTTGTGGTTTGAGTATACGGACTATTTTAGTTGGTAGACAATTTACAGTAATTGTGTAGTAAATTGACTGGTTTATTCTTCCATCAACAGTCGACTTTGTGAAGTTAGCAAGAATCCGCTGGATGCCGTCAGTAAGACAATTCTTCGTGGCGACGCTCGAAGGAAACCTAAGTCCAGCAGTGCACGTTTTTCGGCTGAAATGAGCATTATTATTGAAATTGCATCTCAGCATAATGTTTTCTCACTATCACATACCCCAACACATCGTCATTGTAGAAATAGTAAAAGACTTATCATAGTTATTGAGATAGAAGGAAATAATTAATGGATTATAAATTTAATCTATCATCAATTTCACAGAAAACTTGTGCGGTCTATAAAACGATTTCGATATAACAAACATACTGTAATTGTTCTCTAGGCAATTGTTCCATTGTCCTAAAATGTGTACCACAATCAAAATTATTTCGTCGACACTCTTATCGACCAGTTAATGTACTATTTCCTGTAACGTCAATAATTATTCAAGCAAACAGGAAATTCAGGCAACATTCATTCATTTGTTTTCTATGTAAAGTAATATTATATCCATACAAATTGGTGTGATTTTCGTACAAAGCGAAACGCTTAAACGACGCTGATGTATTAATAATATAAACCGCTATTATTTATATATTTATCCATCTATCTATTTATCATTTAAAGTTTAAATAACTAAATCAAAACACGTAAGTATAAATACAACATTATTCACGGTATATTCCAAAAGGTCTGAAATAGAAGTAATCAAAAAATTATGTGGGTCGTTATTAAGCCTTAAAAGGCAATGAAATCCGTAACAACATCGTAATATGAAACAACCTGTAGAGTTTGGACGGTTGAAAAGGCCGGGCGGTGAAAGTGTAGATGGGTGGCGTAGCGCGTAGCTGGGTCGCGTAGTACGTGGTTACGAGGCTACGGAGCGTAGCGGGCACGCGGTTCGAACGTGTTCGGAGCTACAAGTGTCTGCGAGTCACCTTTCGCTACGAACTTCGGGTATGATACAGTCTCTTTGTTCTCGAATAGATTTCGACTAATGAACTGTTTTGATCACGTAGTTGGTCTGAAAATTCTTGGAAGATATTCTTCCAGGTGAATTTTCAATTAAGTGGTAAATCTTATATTTTGCTTTGTTTCAGTAGTTAGTCATTCAGTATTTTAATGAGAATCGCAGTTAAAAAATGATAATAATTAATAACTGTCATTTAAAAAAGTCCACATAATATCATATTTCACATTAATATTTACAGAAACAGCGTAAACTGTTTTCATAAAAAATCATCACATGTTGTTACAAACATATCGCTTCATTAATTGTTTCTCATTAACGCTTCAAAACCGTAACTTTCATTATTAGTGAACAATTAAGTCATTCAATTAATTACCTATACAATAAAAAGCCTAATTTGTATGGACAACCCGAAACAATTCGGTTCATTTTCGTGGAATCGCTGTCATACTTTCAGCGAGCTATTTATACTCCTATTTGGGGGTTTAAGTGAGTTTGTGTGCCATAGTAGGTGTAAGAGGGCCCGACCACTCCCCGACAGTACCCGATAGGCCCCGATCCATGAAGGTATACCCCACTCCATCGACCTCGGGGACATTTGGGGGTCGACGACGACCGAGTTGAGTATCCTGTGTCTGTGTCTCCTGTTGATCTCGCGTTTTAGGGTACGGTAATAATAACCAGCTTAAGCCAATAACTCAATACGTGCGCTGTGCTCACACTATTCTATATTCAAATCCTTGTTTCCAATTAATGTTATTTTAACTTAAATGAATGTCAACTTTATTTCGGTGATGATTACACACACACACACATTGAAACACA
Organism: Griposia aprilina; assembly: GCA_916610205.1. Lineage (NCBI taxonomy): Eukaryota > Metazoa > Arthropoda > Insecta > Lepidoptera > Noctuidae > Griposia > Griposia aprilina. Next base: position 11,277,190 of record OU744283.1, read on the forward strand.
CATCGACGTTTCCTTGTGATACTAATATAAGTAATTAATTGACATACCACAAAGCCCAACATCAAAGCAATTATTTCTTTAATACACGAAGGATCTCTGTTTAGAAAATTGTGTTACATAAAATAAAAAAATTGAAAAAACTAATTGAACATGGTTAATAATAACAGTACTACCTATTTAGTCAGGATTCATTACTTAGTAGCAGTAAACCCGTACAATGGCAGTCCTCGGCGAGACATCAAAAATACATCGCTTCATATTACGTATTCCAGACTAGATTTCTGTTTCGACGTGTCTACCTAACATTACAGTTAAAAGCGTTGGCTTATCAACTCAAATATGTACTTGAATCTCAGTGGAGTTACGAACGAAATAATTAGTAAGAAATGAGCTATCTCGTAGCTACTGCGCAACACAGTAAGTGAAGACGTAAGTCTCTCAATTTAAATGGAAAAAGGCCGGTGATGTAATAAAGGCGTTGTTACACGTGCCAACGTGACATGGGCGATTTGACGAGGCACCTGAGAGAACGTACACGCTAAAGACTACCAGTTCCCGAAACAATATTATAAAGACGCCTAATGCTCTTTAAATACGATCGTTCAACGATTATTCCCGCCGAGCATAACCTTTCATACTGGAAAAGTCCTCCAAGCTTTTATTGTTCCTTTATTACGCCGGTTACGACTTTCAAGTGTAGTTTTGTTTTGTGCTGCAGTCTCACAATGGACGCCATAACTTGTTATTATATTACAAACGTTTGATTGAAAACCATAAGTTGTTATACCATCGTGACTGAAGACCTTTAGGACTCTTTGTTTTATTTTATTTATAGGCCATATTTTGTGGTAGAAATTCTCGTCGACATAATTTTCGGTATATTATATCAGCCTATATTTGTCCCACTACAGGGCAAAGCCCTCTTCTCATACAGAGAAGACACGAGCATATGATGACCACGCTTGTTCATACCGGGTTGGCGATTTCAGACTTATTTTGGGGAGATGCGGGTAAGAAGGGGTACTTACCGTTTGAAAGACAATAAAACTGAAATTATTGTACTTGTATAATCTCTTTTATTTATATAATCTTCTTTAGTAATCTAAATATAATCATATCAAAAATAATCTCAAATTATAGTATAATTAAATTTAAAAAAATATTATATAAGTAAAAAAGGTCCCACCACCCCATCTTGCCCCTTGAGTAGGGGCCTAGGGCCTAGGGCCCCTAGGGGGCAAAATGGGGCATAGCAATTCTCCTACTGTTCCATGCTAAATTCGCCACCTATATGGAACATAGAACCCAGCCTTCATTTGAATCCAAATAAAGGCCACTACAATACAAGCAAGGGGTATTTTTACTGTCACTATCGCTGTTTTTATTTAATGAACCTCGATTGTCTATAATCTTCTTTTTTGTTAAGACTCTAGTTTTTTACGAGCCCTAACCTTTCTTTCTAAAGTGGTCTGAGGAACTGAAAATGTCTTCGCTGCTAACATATATCAGATTGTTTCTTCTATAACAGCACACACAGCTTTTGCCATACTCTGTTGCGATCAATCCCCGCTATTTGTCTTTCTGTTATATGTTTTCACAATTCTCAAAAAATAACACAATTTCTTCATTATACAGCCAACACAGACTCCCATACACACGCACACATACGTGCACACACCCATAGATACACCCACAGAGAATGAGACATACACGTAATAATCATAGAAACCCGCAACATAATCAAAAACTATGAGCCCCCATCATGCCCGCGTACGCCTAATTGTATTTAAAATATCACTTACAAAAAACAATACACGGTACAGAAATAAACAAGTTCTTACCTTCTGGCGTAATCATTGACGAATTAGAATAACTTCAAAGTCAATATAGACTACTAATATTTCCGTAGTAAATACGAATCAAACGAATCGAAAAAATAAGTAACAAACTGCCCAAAATTTATTTTGACTCGATAAACAAATAAACCACGTGTCGTAGTGAATTACTTAACGGGGGCACAGACAGCCATCATGGCTCCGCATTTTCATGAGCTAGAACGATCGTGACAGGCTGGTTAGAAGTTCATAAAAGATCGGTTACCCTGTCTTGCCCGTCACCCCGTCTTGCCCGTATCTCCCCGATATTGACTTTATGTCAAGGTAAGCTCACGATATTTTTCCTTGACCGATGTTAGTAATATCCAAGATAAACTCAGAAAGTACATATGAATTGAAAAAGTCACATTGGTACTCATTAGATATGCACATTACATTTTCATCCTTTCGATTTCTGAGTACGGGTTAATTCACCATCATGTCATTCTTTATTACAGCTGCATAATTCAAAGGTGTGGTAAACCATGTAAAAAAAACAGCAATTATAATTTTGTTCGTTCATTGTTCACTTGCCATGATAACCCAGTTTATATCTTGTGGCGTCTAAACGATATACCTAATAATCCTGAATTAGTGAAAGTAAAAGTGAGAAAAAGCACTGAATTACTGAGTAAATACTTAGTTAACTCTAGAAACTCATTTTCATTTAACGACTCTCGCTGCAAGGAAATGACCAATAAAAATAACAATGATAAAAATAATGGCGTAATGTCAAAACGTGTAGGTACTGTCAACCCCAAAAAGATGTATAAACGGGCTAAAAAATATTTTCACACCAACTGGTCAGCCATGTCGAATTATATGTCATGCATATTTAACCTAAAGTAAGTCATTAAAGCCCTGGGGTCTAGCTCGGCATTAAGATTGTACTGAATATAATTATGTCCCGCTGATCATTAATGTGATTTGAATTTGGAACATTGGAACCTCAAGTAAAAATCGCATACAAACATTTTCCATTGTACATACTAATTCCATGCATTTACCAATGAGACCTACACTAAAAAAAAACGGTTATCGAACTGGCCACCGAAAGTAGAATACAAATTAAAAAATAAAACATTGATTATAAAAGGCGCGAATACAGCAAATCATAATGCTGTTAAAAAGAAAACTGCAATTTCTCACAATAATGCGAGTGACGATAGTGATTTGATTCCGGAGTATATTAAATCCGAAGCCATTGTTATTGCCAACAGTCTACTCCCAGAAAAGTCCAAGGAATCGGACATGAAAGCCTACGACAATTTTTACAAATGGAAAACTATAAAAGGCGTCAAGTCTGTACCTGATTCAGTGCTTGGATCTTCTATCTGTATTCTACTTCCAGCATTAATCATGTACAGCATTTATTTTATAAGTCAAGTAGCCTATGGTGCATCTATTCGATGCTCAAGTCAACAATAATCATTCAACATAATATTCAAATTAATACATACACCAAATTACTTGCATTCTTAAAAAGAAAATCGGAAGCACATCGTGCTAAGAAATCAAAAGTTTACACGGCTCAAAATGTCGAAACATTTCTAAATGAAGCCCCTGACCACAGCTGTCTTGCCACAAAAGTAAGTACCTACAGAATGATTGAATTTTTAGTAACTAAAATAGCTACGTAAACTTACTTAAACTTACTAGCGACCCGCTCATGCATCAATTGCTTGTGTGCGATTTACTGAAGCGTTGCGTAATGCTTTGACAAGCCAACATGTCGAGATTTCTGCGCTCTATCCATGTTAAATATTATTATAAATCTTCGTTAGCTTTGTGTGTCAATTTTCACAATAATACGTGTCGACGAAATCTACGAAAATGTATAACTTGTAAATACATATTAATTAATCTAAATTAAAAAGTACGTAACTTACCTTCCTACTTACTAAACTACCAGTCTATTTTTGTTACAGGTGGCCTTGATTTTTGGAGTGCATAGCGCCTATCGTGGCAATTAACTCTTTAACATTAGTATCGAATATATTGAAAAACATTCAGATTTGATGCTAGTAAATTTGCCAGATACAAAATCAAAGAAATAACGGTAGTTCGTAGTCCGTGGAGAATACGTAAGAATTGTCGAAGAGAAGTCGAATCTCTACGCCCCTCTAATAGAAAGACTAACAGATTTTTCTTAGCTTATAATAATGACAAGTGCACCGGTCAAGTCATTGGCAAAAATAAGATCAGCACCAAGCCGAAAAAAATTGCGAAATATCTGAAATTGACAAATGCCGAGTTCTACACGGGCCATTGTTTCAGAATAACATCGGCTACTGTATTGGCGGATTCATGAGCAGATATCACCCAGATTAAAAAACACGGTGGATGGAAATCTGATGTAGTAGCGGAAGGCTACATTGAAAATTCTTTACAGAATAAGGATAAAATAAGCTGCTGCATTGATGACAATATCAAACTTAAAACACCGTCGATAACTGATCCTTGGACACCTTTGTCACCGCCACCATCCACATAAAAACACTATTCATCTAGCCCGCTGCCTCAAGCACCACCTTCACCAACATTCACGATTCAAAATGATGCTCATCAGATCCAAGTTTTTTTAAACTTTACTTAACAGCAATACGTAAATAAACTCTACCTCTACTTCAATAAATGTACCTAATAAAAACATAACTTTGACTTTCTGCAACTGGTTTAATGTATCAAACATTAACTTTAACTTTAATTGTACTAACAAATACTACTACTTACTTGTAATACAATACGGTGCCCGCTACATAAGACACTGCTTTATCCACTTGGTGCATAATCTACTATTAATTTTCTGCAATCTGGGTATATAATATTATATCAATGTGTAGTGGTATGTGGTGCAATTTCACAAACAATGGGACGCTTAATATCGTTTCTGCATGGCGTGTCCTGGTGTTTGCACGTTACACGAACTGAAGGAAGCTGCTTAAGGTGCGAAACTCGTTGTTAAATTCTAGGCCGACTCTATCTATGTAGATTGCCATCGACACGTTAAGAAGAATGTATAGCAACAAAAAATATTACACATTCAGTACTTAATTTTAATGAGATTATTTAATTTACTGGCTTCTAAGATACGGGTATATAATAACCTAGTTTAGAGTCAGGGTTTTTCACTTTGGAGCACTAACTTAAACCATTTTTTTATCAAAATAATGTAAATGCATTTATGGAGAAATAAAGATTTATTATTATATTTTAGTTGTAGTCACAAAATGATACAATATTATAAAACAAAGATTGTAGACAATTAAATGATCTAAGTCCGTGTATACATCTTTTTGAGGTTAGCTGTACCTACTTGAACGAAGATAAAAGACCTAAAGGTGCGAGCTTTAATGACATCGTTGGCATTGTGAAGGCATTGTGCAATGGATTTTTATCTCATCACGAAAACTATTCCCGAGTATAGAGCTCATACAAAGGGGTCCCTTCTCGCATACCCAACAGAAATCGTCGAAATGCCGTAGTTGTTACGTATCTAATAAAAATGAGCCTTTGCTTATCTCGAGGGAAAGTTGAGTGTCTGTCTACTCGAAATGGTCACGCAATGATCTGCTTACAATTTTGATGCTTATTACGTTGTTTCTAGGTTGATTTTACCTGGATCCTGTAACTGTAACAGCCCGTAAAGGTCCACTGTTGAGCATAGGCATTGACTGTTCCGCTCTAATGAGCATGACGGAATATCGCGAGGTGGGGCCTTTATTGCTTTTTGATGTGAAACATATATAGCCGCGGGTAAACCGATTGTTAGCGTGACGACGCGTCGCCATGCTATATTTTCTTTACAACATAGTTTTTGATGTGGACCTTGAACATAGGGTAAATAAGAATGAATTTGCAAAGTTAAGCTTCGCTTGCCAAGGTCAGTCTTTGGATGGGTGACTATTTTGATTATATTGAGTTTTAACTTGATTCGTTCGCAATAGTGAAACCGCCAGGTTAAGCAGCGCTTGCCAAGGTCAGGCTTAGGATGGGTGACCATTTGGATTCTTGATTAGCTCGCAACAGTGAAGCCGCAAGGTTAAGCAGCGCTTGCCAAGGTCAGTCTTTGGATGGGTGACCATTTTGACTCTTGATTAGCTCGCAATAGTGAAGCCGCCATGTTAAGCAGCGCTTGCCAAGATCAGTCTTTGGATGGGTGACCATTTTGATTCTTGATTGGCTCGTAATAGTGAAGCCGCCAGGTTAAGCAGCGGTTGCCAAGGACAGTCTTTGGATGGGTGACTATTTTGATTCTTGAGTAGTTCAGAAAAACGGAGCATTCGCCAATATACAGCAATTAACACGGGATAAATGATACCTTCCTGGTTTTGTTATGAGTTTACCTAACTAGTTATACGATTCAATAAGCAAATAAAAGTGACCTTATCTCGCAGTGATGTGATATGTTTCCATTTTGTTAACTATACCACAAATACATCGAATAGTCACACACATTCGCTAAAAAAACTTTATTACTGTAACACAATATGTGTAGGCAATGATAACGCAACTAATTCCACTTTGAAATAATAAAAAAAACACTATAATAACTATTTCTTTACACAACGAAAATAACTCAAGTTTTGGCGCGCGCGCGCGGTCGTAAACACTGATGGTCGACGTGACGCACGGTACCACGACCACGACGATTCTCATGGTACGCAGGAATGGCCGAATTTTACTCTTGTAAATACGATTACGATGACAATACGCAATAATATCAGTAGCTTTTAGTCAAATTATGTAGGTAAATTAATAAGCTAGCCACTTAGGTGTATTTCCAATAATAAATAAGAATATTTATCATAAAACATTACTAAATACGGCGGCTATCGGGGTCAAAATTGTAAAAGTTTCGTTATATATTTATCACTTTTCTATATATACATAATGTATATCTGATAAACTATCACTCAATACGAAATCTACACTTATTTCCCAGTAATTCTGTATAAACTTCTTATAAGATTACGCACTGTTTACTTCTTGAATCCATTTTTTTATTCATAAACAAAACAGTCACACGAGAGTTTTGACAAATAAGGCGACGTGTTGCGTGCTGTTGTGTTGTGTTGTGCACATTGGCTATATTCCGAATTACGCCATAATCGCTCACAGCGCTCATATCATTAATTTGCATTCCGATTTAGATATCACGATTATGACAGCTGAGAGCTGTCAACAATTCGGAACGCTCGTGAACGCGCTCATAGTGCTCGCGCAACGTCAATAACGTAGTTCCCAATGTAGTCTGTGACATCAATCCCAAACCTTGCACAAGAAATAAAGACCGACTGGATATTGTTGATGTGAAACATCTATAGCCGCGGGTAAAACCGATTGTGAGCGTGGCGACGCATGCCCTGGCGACGCGTCGGCAAAATAATTTCGATGTTTCACATCTGCCAGGCGTCCCGTGACGGCTCACATTTTTTTAAATAAGCTTCTTCACTATTTTTTGTGGTTGATTTATATGAAGCTCAAGCCATTCCACTGATAAACTCACAGTCCAAGAAAAATGCGCTATCTGTATACTTAACTCACAAGTATCTTTATATATTTATAACATGTCCACCCACAATACTTTGTACTTCTCCACGCTCACAATCGGGTTAACCTTAAAAGAAATAGCATTGACCTATTTCTCAAGCGGAATTACATACATGTTGATCTCGGAAATGAAAAGTCACGTCCATGAGGTGTAATTTGGTGTATTATGCTAAAGTAAAACAAATAAATGAATACCACAGAGAACAGTTAACATCTTAATCATAATTATCTTTTGCAAGCCGATCTATTTGGAGACTCAAATTAGAAATTTAAGTCACGATCATTTTAATGAGAGAATTAGAAACTAATTGTGAAAATAATTAATTCCTCACGATGATAAGCAAATAGATTCTTATTATAAATATGGAAATCTGGATGTTCTTGACATTATTTGGACTTAAAGCTTTAGTTTGTTTTAAAACTTCTAAGGGCTATTAAAAAATATGCTTCTGAATAACAATATTTCATCGATATTTATCGAACACCAATACGAATTTACAATGATCAACCTCTTAACATAATTAATTTGAATTCTGGTGTATTTTATTTTATTGAAGCACCTTTGTTTAAAGGAGATTGGGCGAACATTAACTCTGAACTGACTTATATGTGAGTAACAAAGGTTCTACTTGAAAAGTTCTTTCCTCTGGTATATGGCCATGGCGGTTTTGAGCTTCAATTCTATTGGGCTTCAAGGCAAAAACCCAGAGTTCGGTGCCTATTCTCCTTTAACTTCTAGCTTATAAGTAGCAGCTTTCCTATGACTTTTCTCTGTAAATGTTATGATCACCTATATTATGTGTATACATTAGCAGTAATACCAGTCCTAAATACTTTTGTAAACCAATGTTGAATGTATATGCTGTTGTGTTCTTCAATAAATAAACAGTAATTTCCGATCACATTGACTGAAATCCAACCGTTCATAAAACTCGAAGGAATTATCTTTAAAAGTAACAGAAACTTACCGATAAAAAAGCTAATCACACCAGAGTGGTGAAATAGGGCAATACAATAGATTTTTATGACACACGCACACTCACACACTTTTAACGTGCTCGTAAAGGTAAACGAGAGTGAATTTTCACTGTATCGATGTTATTTTAAGCTAAGTGCTTAGTGCCAAAACATGACGGTCATTAGCTGATTTCCCACTGACCGGCATGGCGACGGTAATGGCACGGAATTCTGAACATAAATAATTTTTGGCCCATTCGCCGCCGTCTCCGAAAAGTGAAGTGAAGTGCGCGCTTAGAATTCATGAAATTTTGTCAACATCTTAGCTATGCTGTTGCCGTGGCGCTGCCGTTTCCGTGCCTGCAAGTAGAAAAAACAAAAATAGCACATGGTTTCAGATAAAGCGAGTTACAGTCCGGCCGTCGAGAGAATGCGTTCTTGACACCTGACAGTTTCATACAAACGGATACGTGTTTTGCGAATTTGATTTTTATTAGTTACTAGAATTCTCGCACTGACAGGTGTCAGGAACGCATTCTCTCGACGGCCGGACTGTAGTAGAAGAGTTTGCTAGGACCACAACATTAGTCCACGTAATTTAATATGGACAAAGCGTTTTATGCAAAATTCACATAGGTCACCTACCTGCCACCATCTAAAATTTAACACCACAGTTCAACAAACTAAAATACTGCAGAGCGTTACAAAAGAGCTCGCCCACACACTATATAACCGCAAAAATATTTGCTTAGTTTCTAAAATTGTGAAGTAGGTACATTGTTGTAGGTATGTATGTACGGTCACCAAATGTGATAAGTAACCAGGGTTGTCGGATATAGTTGAAGTTTAGTAGGAAACCGATGGACGTTTCGAATAAAATATATTTTAATTAATATAAAACAAACAGCTCATTTATCAAATAAAATTTTATTCGAAAACATCCATCGGTTTCTTACTAAACTTCAACTATATCCGATGACCCTAGCAACTTATCTGTTTTGGTGACTGTACCTACCTACCTAAGTGTTGAAGGTCCGGCGCCCACTATCGGCACGGCACAGCAAAGGATTTTACGACGAATAGAAAATATTTAACTAATATGTTGGCAATAAAACTTTAATTTTAATGATGATGGCTAACGACATCGCGGCTTGCCTAAGGATACGTCGGCATCGTTGCCGTTGAAATTTCAATTTTATTGTCATACTATTAACTTATATTTTTCTATTCGTCGCTTAAAAATCCCTTGCCGTGCCGTGCCGCCAGTGGGCGCAGAAACTCAGTCCCTCACAATTTGCCGACTAAGCAAGCTTTTTGTTTTGTTACTCGGCTCTGTTTGCGGACCGACGATTTGTGTTGGAGTTCCCTTGACGTTTTGCCTGGAACGCATTTAGATAATCAGTAAGAGCCACAACTCACTCGGGACACTGTGGCGGAACCTCATTCTGTAGGGCTTATGAATTTATAACTTTATAGAGGTATGAGGAACAGGGTGTAAAGTTCACTCATAGGTACTCTATGGAAAAGGGAGGATCCTCCGACCAGACGGGTGTTGTGTCTGGTGGGCAACTGCCCGACGGTGGATGTCGGGAAGTTGTATATATGCTAATCGCGCGGTAAACTCTGCTTGCGCGATGCAGGATTTGTGGCGATGTTTGATACCACTACAACTTTGTTTTCAAAACATTTTTGTAGGTAACTATGCTAAAGTAAGTTTCCAGTGAAATCAAATACAGATTGTATACATTATTACTCAGAGTAACTGTCAACTTGTACTATTCTCAACCTAATCCTTGGGTATATATTTATTATCATTATAAAGACTCCCGCGGGGTTATTGTGTAACACGCATAAAATGGTAATCGATTAAAATGCCTTTCATTTTGACATCCATTCCTTCATAGGGTTGAAAAATTAATCTGTTCAACAACGTAAATAACGCAATGAACGTGGCTGCAGTATCAATATGAAAGGCATTGAAATCGATTGCCATTTTATGTGTGTTACGCAATTACCCCGGAGGCAAACCAAAAAGAGGTAAATACGTATATTATATTTATAGTTTGTAATAGGTATATGGGGTCTCTTTAGATTGTATATCTATATATATAAAAATGAATCCCTATTTCCCTTGGTCATCGCATCACGCGTGAACGGATATAACAATTTCGCTAATTCTTTTTTTATTGTGTTAATTATTGTCAGGAGAAGGATCTTATGGAAGAAAAAATTAAGGAAGTTGAATAGAACATTAGAAAATTTAAGAAAACATAACGCCAATATCAATTTTACATAGCTGTCAGTTGTTTGAAATATGACATTCATAGTTAAGACAGGACAACGTCTGTCGGGTCAGCTTGAGATAGCGTCAGTCTCTTGCCGACTAGTCGGTACATCACAAAAAAAATGTTCCTCAATTTTTCGTAATTGCACCTACCGCTGTTTCTCTGCATCATCCAAATGTTGACTAGTAGAAAATGCCATGGCATTAAGTCCGTCTCTGTACATTGGGGGCTCAAAGTACTAATTAAGGAAATATGAAGACCTACTACAATCCTTGAATATTCATTTTGCTTAGTTTACTTTCATACATCCCCACTTAAAAATCACACCACCACTATTTTCACCTAAAATCACTATAAATTATCTAAAATGATGATGAAAACCGCATCAAATTCCAATGTGTACTTTAGAAGTAACTACTAAGAGCATAGAATCGTACATAAAATGCTACTTTATTTTATTCTATTTATAGATATATATTAGATGATAGTTGTTCCGGGTAATCAGCTTCTGATTACCCGGAAAAACTCTCCTAATTTAATCACCATTATTGTATTATGTGATCGTAGCTATTAGTATGACAAAAGGGGACCGTTTGATCTCAAAGGATCAGCCATTTATTAACAGGCTTCCATCATCGATCAGTATCCAGCAGAGTTTAAATAAATGAACAACAACAATAATTAATAATAAGTATTATATTATTAACGAGCTTAAATAAAATGACCAGATTTGATGGATGTTAGAGGCTTAGTATTATTTTGGTACCTACCCATTCATATTCAAACACGATGTTTTTCGATAAGTATTTAGTTAAAATAGATACTTTCGTTGGCAAATAATTGAATAGGTACATTGAAATATTATTGATTACCAGCACTTTAGGATGAGGGTCGTATATTAACTTTCTTTCGGCAAAAGGAAAAGTATATCTTTCTGGTCTGAAAATTGGCAAAATATTACGCTCTTTAAATATACGTATAAATTCGTTCTCAAACAATTTATAAGTATCATTATATTTAGAAGAAAGTTAGTCAACCCGTGGGTGGCACTCATACATTCTCATCAACCATTACGCACACGAACGAGTTCAAACTCTTTTTATTTTATTACATGCATAACACGAAACATATGGAAAAGTACCCAGCAACAAGACAGGGTAGATTAAAAAATAACATGTTCACCAATGAGTGTGTAAATTAAATTCAGTAGACAGCTCGCGCAAATGGCGTGGCTACCTACTTGTCCCAACTCATCTAACACAATACAATATTTTTAACTTTGCCATCGACTCGAAAAGAAGTAGAAGAAAACATAACTACGTTTGACAAGCCTAAACTGAAAAAAACTTTTTTACAAAAAAAAAACAACCAACTTCAAAAATAAAAACACTACGAACTGAAAAATAACTTTAATTTCGGAAGTCGGTGTCTTTGGATCTGTATTTTAGTTTTTTGACACCGACTTCCGATATTAAAGTTATTTTTCAGTTCGTAGTGTTTTTATTTTTGAAGTTGGTTGTTTTTTTTTGTAAAAAAGTTTTTGATTTTTCACTTTTTAGTGAGTCAGCTATTAATGTATCTAAGTTACAATAGCCTAATGTCAACTACTCATCACCTTTTACAAAATATTCCTTTTCCCGATGCAGGGACGTTAATTGTTGAGGAGTTCTCCTGGTAAGAACCAAAAGACCTAGAGCTGATGGTGAAGCCACTATCAGCACCATTTCACCATATTCATTGTGACGAGCATAAATTGCTTAGCAACCATATTAAATAGTAAAGTAATCCAATCGTAACCCGTGAAATACTTATAATTGAGTAGTTCCGGTGGCCACCTCTGGTCTTCATTATCAGTTGCACTTCACCGAATGGTGCTTTCCAAGAGCAAATGCACGAGTTACTATAAAAAATACCCAAATCGCTATAGGCGTGCCTGTAAAATTTGAAGATTTCCCTCGATTTCCATGAGATCCCTTCATCAGATTCTGACTTGGTGACAATGGGACCACCTCGAGAGTATACCCTTTCAAACAAAAAAAGAATTTTGCAAATCCGTCTATATATGACGGAGTTATGCCCGAACATACAAAAAAAAATTAAAAAAAATAATACAAACATCCGAATTGACAACCTCCTCCTTTTTGGAGTCGGTTAAAAACTTTTATTCATACACAAAATAAAATGCCATGAGGTAATTTAGACAAGCACAAATTAGACATCCTATTCTACTACCTACTCCATACTCACTAAAACTTCCTTAACTTTATAAATATGAAAGTCTTTATGTTTGGTCACAGGATCATTTTTATCCCGGTTGTAAGTACGTTCCCGGCCTTCGGGGTACAATTTGCGAATTTCACGCGGGCGAAGTCGCGGGCAAAAGCTAGTAAGAGCTAAGTCCTGCCTTGATTTATCATTTCCTTTACTGTCATTTGAGTCGTTCGGTTTAATGAGAACGTTGTTATTGAGTATCTTTAATGACATGCCTAATAAAACGATCAAAAATAATTATGAAAGAAGCTTGTAAAAAGAAACTACAAATAAAATGCTGTAAGTGCAAAGAGCTGTAATACATAACATAGACTAGTCTAGGTTAAGTCTAGATAGGTACTTGGTCGAGTTTTCCCAGCGTACTATAACCTTTTTGATTCCAGGAAACAGCAGTCTACTGTACTCGTAGTACTAGACTAGACGCGCCACGAAACACGACACTTTTCAATCCGGCTTTCAAGACTTGTTGATGTTGAGCACAACATTTCACCTTGGAGATAAAACATGTTGTATGTATAGTGCATAGTATATATAATATAGTGACTGAGCTCATGTTGCTAAGGGTAGGGACACAAGGGCGCGTACAGCGGTGGTCAGAAAACTGACGATCGCTTTTCGTCGTTGTTTCTAATTCTGATTTTTGTGTCTAGTTTTGATTGTAATTGTACTAAATAAACTATATAAAAGGCGACTATTTCCATAATCCCATAGACCGGATACAAATCCAGGCTCCAGGAACTTAGATCACCCTAGTAGGAAACAGATCACAGCTACAGATCAGGTACATACATATTCTGGGGAGCTGATGATAATGATGTGGTTTTAAAATATTTATGGCATGACGTAGTTCTAATAAAGTCATGCAGTTACCTATTTCTTAATTAAGGCTAAGTACAATTGACATCAGAGTATTAAAACTGGAACTTGGACGACAAACTCAACATTCGAAGATTATGCTGCCGTGGGAGCAAACACGCAAGTCGCAAGTTTAGAATGCAAAAATAAGTTTGGTGCCAAATTACCAAAAATTACTTTCTGGGTAATTCTCTAAAATCTCCCGCTAAGGAGTTTAAAATTGCGTATATACCTGTAATATATTCAAGAATAAGTGGCGAATACAATAAGCCGTACGTGACACAAAGACGTTACAATTTGAGTTCTCTTACATTATATTATTTTATTGTATGGCGCCCCGCCATTGTTCTTTTTAACCGAAGTTTCTTATCTGACCGACTAATGTAGGAAGTTGGCATTTATGTTCTAGCTATTATTCCCATAAACTTTTTACCGCCCAATATTTACCTCCAGTCATTTGCAGTATCGCCGATTATGATCCCACTGCTAGGTCACAGGCCTCCTCTCTGTGAGAGATCGTGGTCCGTAATACACCACGCGGGCCCAGTGCGGGTTGGTAGATGTCAAATTTCTTCGAATTCTCGGTTCTAGGATATGTTTCCCCACGATTTTTGCCTTCACCGTTTTAAAAGCAGTGCACAAAAGCTGCCTGGGTTCGAACCCTCGACTGACCGTCGTTCGCCCTCTTTTGAGTTCTTAAAATAATATTGAGGTGTTTTTGTAACGCTTGCAGTGTGTCGGTGACGTAAAGATTGACGTGTCAAACGATCGTTTTTGTCCTTTTCGATTGAGTGTCGCTATGCTGAACGGGTCGTTACGTGGCTGTGAATCGCCCCGCCTCCGCACGATTTGTAAACATAGCCTAAAGGATTCGTGTTCAAGACTTTTGATACTCTTTATGTATAAAGTTACATAAACTAGTTAAGTATAAGGTGTTATTGTTCCAAGTTTGGGAGCCAACTACAAGAATTACTGTTACATTTCTCTGCGTCTTTGTCGAGTGAACTTGATACAATATCAAAGATAAACAATAAGTACACCTACGAGACCGTTTTTATACACATGACTTGCTAGACACAATAAACATTAAAGTGTGTTTAAAAACTGTTTGCTTCTAGTGGGACGTGAAATAAAATCTTTTTAAAAACAAGCTTTTAATGAACTAAATAAAACTTACGTAAACATAGAACTTTATCATTTTCTTAATAGCTTGATGAGGCTTATAAATAAGTGTAAGAAGAACGTTCACGCCTCAAGCTTTTAAGAAGCTCACGCCTCAAGCTTTAAAAATGAGGAGTTCTTGTGGTCACCTTCCGTCACCATCATCAGACACTAAACACCACCTAATGTAATAGCACTTATCAATACATATCCAATGAGTCCAAGCACGATCATGCTATCTTGTTCGATTGAGGAGTTCCTATGGCCATCTTTCGGATCCATGACCAGACCCTGGAAACCGTCTTGGTCTATATCTTGGGCTATACTTGTCAAGCCAAAACCAACGAGTTCAAAAAAAACGACGCTATCTGATTTAGTTGAGGAGTTCTTTTGCCCATCTTTGGGCTCCATCATCAGAGCAACTTCATTGGATACCAGGAAATGCATGAAAAATAGAAGGCAAAACGAGTAACTGGAAACATATACGAACGAAGAAAGTTAATATAAAGTTTATAAAAAAGATACCTACTTGACAATGAACTTCTTTGTGAATTTTTATTAAACATGAAAACATATTTCATAAATGTAGGAAAGAGTTTAATATACTCGTAGCTTGTAATGAATATTACGTTCAAGTGAAATGCTTATTAGGACAGCGACGGAACATCATTTGGGCTTGCCATGTCAATGTATATTCCCCGAACGCGTCGTAAAGACTCTCAATTGTAACTGGGTTCAGCACGGTCACACGGGTGTCTAAAGTAGTTTATTAATTCCTAAGGTATTATAGTATATTAAACAATAATTTATGGATCTAGTGTTCCAGTGGTTGAGTGACGCGAGTGCGTCGTTGGTCTAGCAGGCACAACAGCTACGCGTGGGGTTCTATTCCCAGTTCATGTCCGGGTCAGTATTCTAACGTGTCCGCACTGTGCACTAAAGTTCACAGCCAACATAGGCTACATTAGCCACGTAAGAGCACAGGCTCGTAACCAATAGCCGTCAAAAACAGAAATAGTTACCGCAGCCGGAATCAGCATGGGAATATATAATATATCTTGGATAAGGATCTTTTCGCCATTAGTCAGTAGCAACTCGGGGACTGAGTTAATCTAATAATGGCGCGCAACCCACTGAAGGCGAAGGTCTGGTTTTGGTTGCCATGTAATTTAGATATTTTGTTGTGTGTGATTTCCACTAAAGCACTTCAAATTGGCTGTCTTACTACTGTCTGTGTGATGCTCAGCAAGGCTAGGAGTCACCAATGGTGCATGCTTAGAGCGTAAAGCTTTTGGCAAAGCTATTCAATTTCGTGTTCCAACTGATTACTCTTTTGTCTTCATGGTTCCTGCGATAAAAGCTGAGAGGATCTAAGACTCAACTGAAACAATGCGGTATCTGGCAACAGAAAAAAATCGAGGTGATGATTTGTGAATTTTTGTTAATTACAACATACAAAGGAAAATGACGTTATTGAATGGCAAAGGTAACACGTGTGACAGATTTTCAATCAAGGGCAAGGTTACTCTATACTGTTGAAGTCGAGAATATATATATTGGTGTGCCACTTAATAACCAATGTCAATAGTTAATTGCAGTAACTTTGCAAATTGAATTTTTAACGCAACAGCCACGGTGGTCCCTCCGTAGGTCATAACTGCAGGAAGGCAGTTGTCAAATACCCATTATTTAATTACACAACCACCCACTGATATACAAGCTACTTAAGGATATAAATATGTCACCCATTTTACTTGATTATCATCCGCCCGACCGATCACCATGTTCGGTAAGCCGATCCCTTGGGAAAAGCGAGCCAAATACCCATCTAGGTGTGATTGTCGATGAGCATCTTTCCTTCTCGGAGCACATATAGCAAGAACATTCGCGCGTCACTTTCGCTCTCGGTAGACTCCATTCCGTTCTGAATGCACTTAGTAAATTGTCACTCAAGGCCAAAATCATGCGTTAATTTTTAAATTTTCTTTTAGGTTCTTCGTTTAAATGTACATTTTCAAGGTTGCATTTCTTTAAGGTTTTGGCATCCATACGTGAAACTATTGCACAGTAATATAAAACCGTCTTAGAAATGATGTTAACATTCTTGGATGAGGTCGAGAATATAGACAATATGGATTCAGATAGTAAGATATTAAATGTATGTAAATGTATTGACAGATAGTTGATAAATGTATGAATGTGTGGATTTAATTAGAAGTGATGAGCAGTGTGTTCAGGAAAATGCGAATCAGCCCGAAGAAAGAGTTTTCAGACTTTTATTTAGTTCAGACCCATTCATTTATTTAAGTCTTCGGAAACTTTCGCGTAAGAAAATGCGCGTAATGTCGACGCAGGTTTTAGATTCATTACCGAGTTTAGCTTTATTTTTAGTTCAGCTAGTTATTAAGTAATTTGTTGTTATTATTTATGTTTGTGTATTTATAAAGTTTGTTTTACTTTTTGTATGATTTTATTTAAAATAAGTTCATATATATGTATAACAAAATGTATATTGAAATCCCATTGTGAAACACTTTGATTTCTTAGTCAGAAGCATTACTGAACGGCGAGCAATAAAACTTAAATATTTATTTATTAAACAAAATGTACATACCTATGTAATTTGTATTATATTAAGTAAATATAGCTTTACTAAATTTTATTAAGGACTAGCTGCCCGGCGTGACTTCATTCGCGTGGTGTCCTACCCTACCCCTAAACCTTCTCGGGCGTATGCAGAAAAACTCACCAAAGTTTCATCAAAATTGGTCCAGTCCTTTCGGAGTACATAGAGGACAAACAAACAAACAATGATTTTTATTTATAGATTTACAAAAACATTTTCTTGAAAAATAAAACTATTCACAAGTTACGGATTTATGGCCGGCCTTGTTCGGCGTTGAGATCACCGTGGCAGCAGCTTGTTGTGTAACACTCTTACAATGGCAATGCATTTCATTTTGACACTTTAACAATAGCAGAGCAAACAAATCAAACATGTAGTAATGGATTATGACTTTCCTTCAAAATTGTTCGGATTGTGTTTGTTTGTTACGGAATTGGGCTGCAGATCTTCTATAGAAATGCAATTGCCATGAATGGATAATGGGCAAATTTGTATGGAAGGTGGTCGATATTACCAATACTCGTAGTCTAACCGGGTACTAGTACAGTTAAGTTCATAAGACTTAAGTATTATCAAGAAAATTAATTAATATTTTGTTTATGGTATATATATTCTAGGTATTTATGTACCTATGTATGTGAGCATGGCTACATACGTACGTATTAATCTAGACTAGACATATTGGTACAGGCAAAGACATATGTAACCACATACAAATGTATATTATTGCATATGCAATGTTCCAGCTAGCTAGGTGTATACATGTTAATACTTCTGACTGTAGGTACACGTCAGGAATGGAATTCGAATGCATACACTATGGATGCGAGGCCAAATACATAACTGTTCGGCAATACCCAACGCCAACCCCAAATAATAATAAAACCAGTAAAAAGTATTATAAAGGCATGTATTTAAAAAACACAGTTTACAATCATTTGTTAGGTGTAGAACCAATTTCTTTTATTTTATTCACAATCAATAATTATTTCGTCTAAAAACTGTGCTGGAGGATTAAATC
The DNA here is from genome assembly GCA_916610205.1 of Griposia aprilina. Lineage (NCBI taxonomy): Eukaryota > Metazoa > Arthropoda > Insecta > Lepidoptera > Noctuidae > Griposia > Griposia aprilina. The sequence continues at coordinate 11,295,793 of OU744283.1, forward strand.
CTTCATGTCTCGCTAGACTCATGTACCAAACCACAGATAATATGTGTGCACAGCTTCCCAACGTACGACTACCGGTCAAACAGCTACAGTAATATTGAATTATGGCGTCGATACCAGTTTGGTCTCTGTCTATTAATATATGGCCATAATATTGACGAGCCCTAACGTGTCTGGATTGTATTCTAATCCGCATTAAGTATACATTTCTTTGTTGCATATTGAACTCGTGTAAGTCAAAATGGCACAAAACACAATCGCATAGCAGGCAATGAGAATACTGACCATATATTTCTCTTTGATACCGACTAACGAGGACGTAGGAGTGGGGTGGCAACGGGGGTGAGTTTTGTGCGCCAGCGCTTGTCAACAACTTGCTCTTTCTTTGTCTCATACTTGCGATTCGGTGTATTCGTCTCGCTCGCGCTCAGAGCACGCCGCTTATCTTTTATACTGTGCCGGTATAGTGTACCTGTGAGTCCTCACACTGCATCTTTTCTTTTTATCACTTCGTATTTCTATATTTTCGTAGAAAAACCAAAAATCTATTGAAAAATAATGAAAACTTTTCGACCTGAGTGTACATGTTACCCGGTTAGTTGGATTTTTTATAATATTTTTTTATCTGCACATGGGCTATGACCTATCATAAAAAAAAAATGAGTATTGGTTACTTGGACCAATTTGACGCATTGCCCTTTGGTCTTATGCTTGATAAACATAAATAGATGCTATTCAGGTTTATCAAGCTTTAGACCAAATTTCATGGCAATTGATTAATTGACTGTTATTTTTTTATTCTGGTGGTTTTTTTTTTTTGCGCTTAGATTATGAAAGAAACAGACCGCAGAAAAATGGCAAGCGATTTTTTTACTTTAACTACAACCAGTTACCGTAATTAAAAACAAGCAAACACAATTATTCTAAGAAAAAGCAAAAAATATGATTGCTTTCTTAAGCTATGCCTTAATGTTTAATGCTGTACTAATGTCTATACTTATTTTATCGCATTTATTCAACCGGGTCTTCCTGACTGACATAGTTTGTTTGAATGAAATCGTTCGTCGTAGGACAAACCTAACTAATATTTTTCTACCTACTGTTATTTTTTCATTAACTTGCATCTTTTGCCGTCCGTACCGAGTTTTCTTAGACTGTGACTTGTAATATCATGGCAATAGAATGAGATGACATAGGTAAACCAATGGTCGCAGCTATGAGCATGATCCTATACTAGTAGTTGAACATTTAGAAAGTGTCCAGTAAAAAATTGTGAAAGTTTATAGATACAAACTGTAAATATAAAAATATTCAAGAAGAAATGCACTATAGAAAGTTATAAAAATAGATTAAGATCAACGACTGCAATCTCTTAAAAGTTATACTGAGAAACGTAATGTTTTTTTTGCGAATTGGACGTACTCTCGCTGTGGGGGTTGCTTCGCGACTGCCTCCCGTGACAGAGCGGTAGTGGTTTTCAAATCGCTGCGCAGGCGAAATTCAGGTGTGTTTGGCGATCCTGAAGGCGTCGTCGCACTGACTGAGCCCTTTGTCGGCCTTCCGGTTTTCCGAATAAAAGAGCGGCAAGAGATCGCGGCGTTCGTGTATTCGCGCGACAATCACTTATAGGACGAGGGTTCACACTTGACGCCGTCGCTAGACAAAACGGGTGCGCCTTTTTTGACGCAGTTGAAGCCACAGTCTTGTCCTTAGCACAGGGCATGGTTCCGGCGTGCTCATTTGATTCTCGCCCTCCCCTTTGTCGTGTCGCTGTCCCATCGCTCGCCACACACGATGTTTAAAGTTTTCAGACTATGGGTGGTCTATTGGAGCGTTTAACATTTAGCAATAGCATTCCACAAATTTCACATCTCCACTCTGTTAAAGAGGGCATTGCTACATCCTTTATAAAATTGTTAATTTGTACTACCTATTATTACGAATACGATTAAATATGTAGAACTGTGTCCACCAACTTTCTCCGCTTCGAATGCCGTGTTACTCTTGCTCTGCGTCCCTCGGCTTGTGCGGAGCGGTGTAGAAGAAGGTCCTTACCTTCTTCTACACCGCTCCACACTGCTTCTTCACTCTGCTCCACCTTTTCGCTGCCAGAAAGGCAGCCTAAGGTCTCACTTAGGTTTCAGCACAAATCCGACATGCCTACAAGCAAGTACAGAAAAACTTCAATCTACCTAGCCTTTTGTCAACTATGTTGGGGTCGGCTTCCAGTCGAACTGGATGTAGATTAATACCAGTGCTTTAAATGGAGTGACTGCCTATCTGACCTCCATAACCTGACGTGACTGCGTAACACGATACCCCTTGGCAAGACTGATTGTCAGACTTTCGGGCTTCTGACTACCCGTAACGACTGTCGAAGATCTACGAATCACAGCCGGGGCCAAGGCTTTAACTAGGCAAGGTTTTTACTTTCCGAGGCACGGAGGGGTCTCGGTATGTAATGGTTGCTCACCAATCCACGGGCTGACCGGTCAAGCGTTGTTTAACCTTAAAGATCGACCCGTGCGGCTGTTATTATAAAAAAAATACAGATACACGTGCCCGTGGTTGAGAACCTTGCATCGCCATTATTATTAAAGTGCTTTCAAAGGTCAACAGTGTACTCGGTATCAATACCCGTGAGTGTCGCTGTCCGCTATTTTAATGAGCGATGCGTTAAAATTAAGTGTCTCCGCGAGCGGCTACTATCACATCCGGCGCGCTAGGTAGCCACGCTACCACTTTGCTGACTTATATATTCTGATAAAAGTAGATAGTTTATGCCGTACGACACAAGATATATAAAGGACTGTGGCTTTATACAATATCCATGGGTATAAATAGGACGTTTGCGTAGAGCCACATGAAACGTTGCATTGCTGTAACTTCGCATCAAACGGTTACGGTGACAACTGCAGGCGAGTGCAAGGTCGTGAGTTCGAGTCTCATCTGTTGCTAAATCCTCATTTAGCACAATCATTATTTATTTTTAGGATTTAACAGTAACGGTACTAATGAGTACCTAACCATCACTACTTGTAGACAATCTTGAAAGCAGGTACTTTCCTTTTAGCAATCTAACTTTTTAAACCCCAAAACTTGCCTAAGACAACATTTAACTTGTACGATTTACCCCTGAGTGCCCACGAGTTTCTAACTTTCTGTCAAGTAGGTACCAAATGGTAAAGTCAGGTAGTTGGACAAAATATTTCTTAGACATTACAGTAACAATCCGAAGAGTAATTGTGCTGGAAAGGTGTAACTAAGTTTACTAAAGGCGGCACTGAAGAAGTTTGCTGATTTATTACAATCTTGGTTCTCATTATCATAATATCTAATTTAGTTAGTATCCATTTACCTGCCGAGAATTCTTGCCTTAGTTGTTCGCAACAAAACTCCATTTTCCACTGTATTCATTCCGTTACTACTACCTAGGTTCTAATAAAATCTTGGATGTTAAAACTTCGGATTTAAATAGTTACGACTTAGCAGAAGAATTTATTTATAGTAATTTTGTTCCTATAAAAACCAATTTATTTACTCTGCTTCTTAATGAGGTCGGTTGTAACTGTGCAAATAAATATTCTGAATGTTTTAATTAAGTTCTATTTGACCGTGTATTTATATCTCAATGATTACAGGAAAATAATTAAAAGCTTATTTAAGTATCGTGTCGCTCGACCGGCTTTCAGTTAATTATTTACGTATTTCCGATTATCACAATTACAGGATCCTAGGTACTCGAAAACTTTGTCAATTAATCCTGTGATTACACTTTTACCTCGCAAATAAACGATTCATTGGAGCCGGTCTATATCAAAGGAACTTGAGCACTAACCTATTAAGCTATTTTCTCTTGGCTAAATACCGGTTCATTAACTGCTTTAGTTGTTGAGTATTTTATTTTTATTCTTTAATGTACACATAAAATTACACTGCTTTACTAAATCTTACGTACAAAGACGAGCTTACCCCAAAATTGGGTTCCCTGACAGCAACCCTCAGATTTAAAAATGTCGACAATACTCGTAAGTGTACTTACATCCAGTATCCGCTGACATGATTTTGGCCACGTTGTGAAGTCACCGTATTATGCCCATGGTATGGCACACCAACCAAATTTTTTTCCACTTGTTATGCCCCTGGTATGAAAGTTACACCAATTTTTTTTGGTTTTAGTTTAATCCTTGTATCACCACTATTAAGCGGTACTTTCCAATTCCATGGATTTAGTTTCATACGTTATCTGTTTCCGAACCGTTTGAGATATGATCATGTGAGCGGCTAAACAATGACAATAAAATTATGAAATCTGACGAAATGTGAGTGTACTTTAGTTGTACAACTCTGCCTAACCCTTCGGGAAATACAGGCGTCATATTATGTTATGAATAATGTGTAACGGTTTGTACTTCCGAAGAAATAAAATAAAATAAAAAATTAATTGTGCCGCCGCCGCCCGAACAAGTCAGTCAGCTGGAAACATTTGACTTAAAGTTCACCTTGAACATGGACATACATCGCTTGTTTGTGTGAATCGTTTCGGCTCAATGATCTCTAAATATTCAAGAATATTCTAAATCAAGTTAAAACTTTATTATCTGTAGTTAATCATTATGATGTCATTGAATAGTAGCTAACTAGCTCCTCTACCTTTATCTATATACATAAAGGCTCCTGTGTCGTGCTGTCGCGTCGCGCCTGTTTGTGAGCGCCTACAAAGGCGCCGCTCATAGCGCGGCACGCGGTGCCATTGTGTACGCTGTCGCGTCGCGCCAGTGCGAACGAGCCTTAATGTTAATGAAAAATTGCTCGCAGATTTTTCCTTGCACCGTGGCTTCGCATATGTATTTATATCTAGAACACAAATGAACGGAAATGAGTAATTTGATCAAATATAATGTTTATTTATTTACTTAAGGCATAATAAGACATGAAGAATCTTCGCTCTGATGAATAAAAGCGCATATCTAACTACACTCGCGGTCAAATAATACGGGTCGATAACGAAAATCCCTATAACTTGCAACATGCTGTAATTTGCTAACTAACTTTATATTACAGAGAATTTTAATATCGTATGAAATAAAACTTTAAACACAACGTAATTAAAAAAAACGTGAAGTTATAAAAACCTCGAATTTGGAAATAAATTCAATTCGCGGTTGTTTTACTTTTGTTTTCAATCTGTCAAACCAAAATGATATAAGGTGGTCATTGTCGTCTGTCACCATCATTATTGAGTTACCATCATGTCACTAACACCAGAAGAATGTACATGTATCGTCACTATGTTAGAAGAAGGCAGAAGTCAGGGAAGTACAGGAAGAGCAATAGGCGTGTCACTTTCTACAGTGCAGCGAGTCGTCCAACGTTTCCGAGAAACTGGGCAGAATATAAGAAGACCATGAACCGGCAGATCTAAATGTACGGCTCGAGAGGTCGATTTATTGTTACCACCATGCTCCAAAATCCGCACATCACGGCAGTTGAAGTAACAAATCAACTTCGGGAGTCCCGTAGAGACGACGTAAGCGAGCGTACTGTAAGGCAGTGGCTCCTTAAAGCTAATTTGACCCCACATAGACCCGCAAATGTTCAAAAACATACCATGGAAGATCGGGTAGCAAGATTACGTTACGCCACACGCACAATGGGGATACGAAGAATGGGCAAGAGTAATATTTTCTGACGAATCCAAATTTATGCTGTATGCACATGATGGGCGGTGAAGAGTCTACCGACGACGGCCAGGGGAACGTATTTTTCCAGCTTGTTTGGAGGCAAAAGTGCCGTTCGGCGGTGGATTGGTTTAGGCTGGAATGTCTTCAGAGAGTCGCACGCAGTTAGTGCTGATAGAAAATGGTAAGATAACTAGTGCAAGACATGTGGAAGAAATTCCTAATGAGCATGTAGGCCCATGTTTAATTATTATGGGTGAAAATTCAATATTGATGCATGACAACGTTAGGCCCAAATTGTAAATGAGTATTTTCAGGACGTTGGCATCAATCGCATGGACTGGCCCGTGCAAAGCCCGGATCTGAATAGAATCGAACCCGCTTGGGTTGAGCTTGGGAGGTGTGTATGAAACCGAAACGCCGCCCCAGCTACACTTCGAGACCTGAAACATGCGTTACTGGATGACGTGAATGGACCAATATCCCGCAACATCACATAAGAAAGTTAATAAACAGCATGCCCAATCGCCTGGGAGCTGTGAGAAGAGCCCGTGGAGGTAATACAAAGTACCTATTAACTTTGTTTTAAAGATCGTTCTTGTATTGTATGTGAGGTACCAAACATATTTTTTTTCAAATTAACAATGGTTGATAGTTTGTTTTTTCATGTAGTTTTGGTAATTAAACTAATAATATTTCCAACATTTGGTGTTGTTTTATTAACTGGTAAATTATCTACAACATACAGTTTCATTCAAATTTTTGAATTGTTTTTTTATCTTTTTTATTACAGATACTTTAAACGTGCACGTCTTTCTACATCGTTCTCACATTTTTAATTTGAACATGAATGATGTAAACAATTTGTTTTTTGTACCTATATATTGATTTAAAAGAGTGTCCACGGAGTTTCTTGCCCGTTCTTCTCCATAGGTACCTACTACGCTTTGGAATGGGCAACTAGCTTCATTTTTCTGACTGACTGACCCTTTGACAATTCAAAAGTGCCTGTAATTGGTTTATTTGAAATAAATGCTTTGAGTTTGAGTTTGAGTTTGATTCATGCCGCAAGCTCTATTATTTTAAGAGTAGTTTTATTTTTCCGTACTGACCTGTTTTCTTTGTCCGCGATTGGAGTATAGTTACCTTATTTCCGTCTGGGGCGGAGCCGGAAAAAGCACATTTATTGAAATAGAAAGAACTCAAAGAGCAGCCATCAAAGTGATGCTTAGAAAGCCCTTTAGGTTCCCGACAGATCTACTACACTATGAATTTCCGGTTCTTGGAGTACGTCAACTATATACACTTAGTGCCACACTGCAGGCTCACAAATCTATTAAAAACAGACCTGTCTACCCAACGTATCTTATGTCCCTCGTCCTAATGCAAACAGTCTTCCCGGCAGACTCGAGACGGTGCCCCTCTTACTCACACACTCATATCTACAATAAAATAAGCATGCGCTGTGAAATTATAGGTCTTAACACTCACCTATTAAAATAATGATAAAAAGTTGGCTTCCCTCCCTGTCATACAACGACACTGCGGAAATACTTAACACCAAAATCTACAAGCAAGTCATTTACACAGTCCTTTACACAGTTCCTTCACACAAAAATCCATACCTACAACTTATCAGCACATTATAACATTATTTTTATTTTATTTTGTCAATTTTTTTTTATTTTATCTTGATAGTTAACTACCCTTATTTAAATACGTATTCTGTCCATTTTCAAACGTCCTGAAATTTAATTTAAGTTAACGCAAATGTATCTCAAATTAAAATTTTAGATAACGCAATTCAGGCCCTCAAGATACAGGTGCTGCCTATTTTTGGTACCACTGTTCAAATAACTAAATTAAATATTCTAGTTACAGTAAGCATACAATATTATTATTTGTGTGGTACCTACTCCCTGGCCGCGCCGCCACGGTTCTTAAAACTATTACGCGCACCCGGACATAGTAAACACCAAAAATATATGCGAAAATTATTCTCTTTTGTGTCCTCTTTTTTCTTTTCCTTTTCCTATTCGAAAATCTTATTACTTTAGAAATGATAACCTTGTGATGGTGGCGCGGCCAGGGAGTATCACATAAATAATAATATTGTATGCTTACTGTTACTAGATTATTTAACTTAGCTCCCTGACCGCGCCACCAAGAGTTATTAGACGTACCCGGACATAATTGATATACACTAAAGAATTCTACGCATTATGTACTACCCAAAAATAATATTACGGAAATTATAATATTTTAAGAGTAAACATCAAATCAAGATTAAGCGCATCAGCAGATTCGCTGATCTTTGTACGTACTAGATGTGGCCTTCAAATTGGAAGTACTATTATTATCTCAGTGAGATGGTTGCATAGAAGTGCTAGAAATAAGCAACACAATGCAGCTTAACAATAATAATTGACCTTCAAGAAGTACTAAAGAAGTTGGTAGGTACTTTTTATAGGGTACGGTCAGCGACAAAAGTGGTTACACTATTTATTACTTTTATATGATAATATCATCTAAACTGACACCAAATTATTCAAAACACTGCTTTTTAGCATTTCTTGGAATAATTTATAAGAAAGAAACAAAGAAAAAATATAATATGACCTTTTTCTAATAACATAGTTGTCTTTATATTCAGGGCCACGAAATTGTTGATGTTATACATGCATGTTTCTTTAAAGACAATGAGCAAAATTGGTGCCTATTGATTTCGGGGGCCATCAGTGAAATTTTATACAAAAACGAAATTTTGTATAACGATAAATCATAATAATCTGTCAATACAGTCAATAGTCAGTTTATACAGAATGATTATTGCAATGGCACATTACGAAGAAATCCTAATCTCTTTATAGCGTACCGTAAAACAGGGTGAATAGGAACGCAGGGGTGAATCGTAACGAAACTTTAAAAGGAATTTTAACATTTAAATAATATAATTTGTTGCCAACAGGGACACGTAATCGGTTAATAATAATACAGTATACACGTTTAGAGTCCTTTTTGGCGACAGACTATAATATTTCAATGTTAAAATCCCTTTTAAAGTTGCGTTACGATTCACCCCTGCGTTCCTATTCACCCCGTTTTACCGGTACGGAAAAGAACAATATCCGCAATTTTTTTTAGTGTACCCTATGTCCGGGTACGCCTAATGAAACTTGGTGGCGCGACCAGTAAGCATCCTGGGCCTACCACCAACGCAAGGCTATAATTTCTAAAGTAATAAGAGTTTTGAATTTCTTTATAGTAAACAGGACGGAAAAAAATCCGTACAATTCTGTAGTGTATATTATGTCCAGGTACACATAATAGTTTACAAAAACCGTGGTAACGCGGCCAGGGAGTATACTGCCCAGCCGCGCCACCAAAACTTCATTATATTTCATTACTAGAAACCCGCCCCGGCTTCGCACGGGTGCAATGTAAATACTAATGTGGTGTCAGTGTGGAGTGATTAAAAATATTATTATTATGGTTAGACTATACTATTTACCTGCTGCTGCAGTGCTGTCTGGACCTTAAATATGACTACCCAAAGATACCCAAAGTGGTCTATATAGACCCCCATTGTTAGATGTTACACTTTTAAATCTGTGATATCTTTTAAGACATTCATTTTAATGATATCCTGTAAAGGGCAATTTTGATCTGCATTAAATGCACAACGTATCTAACGTATTTAATTGGATAAGGAATAATACTGTATTGTTTAAAATAGCTTCGTAAATAACCCATATTTTTTGTAATATGTAAATGATAAAAATGTTTACTGTGGGTTATCCTTAGGAGATAGACATATACCCTGGCAAACTGTTTTGTAGATCTTTTTAAGATATATAAATCCGTAGTAGGTACATTATTTTGATCTATCTCGTAAGGTTTAGCCAGTGTTTGCAATGTAAGCGCACAAAATATGTTTTTTACGACATCACATTAAAAATTCTTGAAATTCTTGGCTTTTCTCTACTATAATATGCATGTATTATACATATAACCTTTCTCTTGGATTATTCTGCCTATGGACGAAAACCGCATTAAAATCCGTTGCGGATTTTGAAGATCTAAGCGTACAAAACCGACTTTATTTTATACTATGTAAAGAAGATCCGTTAAGGTACAATTATTTTCATTACACGTACCGTATAATACATAAATGGTACAATTTTATCTAGAAACATGTTTTTATTATTTTCCACTGTGGCCCGGTCAGGGAGTATCACACTATTATTATTGAAATTTATTTTGTAACACTGGACCAATACATTATTGATATTCTTATCTGTGTCACACTTTCCCGCACTAGTGCGAGTTTGCAAAGTAAAGATCACACGTATTAAATATGTACCTAAAAGAGATGCAATAAGAGCGACTTTACGAGCAAGTTCACGTTCCTACAATCTTTCACGTTTTCCACCATCTTTGTCCACCCATATTTTGTCACGTTGAAATATACTGAATTTTCTAGTAACATCTATCTCCTTTGTCCTCAGGAGTGTTCTGTCTTCGTGTTCGACAAGCGCATTGTAGAGAAGCTGTACAAGCCGAAGCGTAAAGAGACCATGCTAGACAGCATCCGCATCTGCGTCAGCACCCTGGAGAAGCAGCGCCATTCGAAGATGCTGCAGATCATCCACGCGCTGGAGGAGGGCACCACTACCATCGCCTTTGCGTCGGAGCCTGTTCTCGGTAGCCTCCATAATATCATGAATTGGCATGTAAGTAAATACACTAACTCATTAATCACAGGCAGATAAAATATTTCAGCTTTGTCTGCACGAGGGCAACGCATCTGCAATATCTCTGGTATTGCAAATGTCCTTAAACAGCGGTAACCACTTAACATCAGGTAGGCCTAGGGTTCTTTGTAATACAATAACATAAACCACGGGCATTAACTCAATTATTTACTCTAGAATTTATTTATCTAATGATATGGCACTTCGACGACTTACTCACTAAAACATACATAAACAAAAATCACTGACAGTTTTTGGTATTGTGAATTCGTCGCTTACAGAAGTGCACAGCACTAGCAAATAATGATTATACTCGTATGACATATTACATACCATTAGTTGAGTTAGGAACAAGTTACAAAAAAAAAATGTAGAAAGGTTTTTAATTACATTTTATTTTGTACTTTTTGGTATTAGAATTTCTTTAAATATCCGTTCCTTCTCACCTTCCGTACCTTCTCTTGAAAGGTACTTGTAAAGACAAATCCAACGAACCCAACACGCCTTTACACAAGTCATGGTATGAAGCCATCCGAGTTGCACTATCCAAGTCATGCCATAATTTAGAACGGGCTATCATAATTGAATGAGTACTAATACAAAATTTCGTGCCTGTGCTGTTAACCGCTGAAGAGATCTCTCGTATGGAGCCAATCCTAGGTGTAGAATCAGGTCATGCATCATAAAAATGCATTGTCTATAGAACAGAATCAACGATTGAAATTTCAACTCCGTAGCATAAGAGGAAGTAGTTTTAATTCAGCTTTTAAGATTTGTCCCGAACATACATACAAATATTGCAAGTTAAAAATAAAAGCTTGTAATAATAAAGCGAAAATAAGCTATGTTCACAAATACGATACAAGTTAGTAGTCGCAGATTTACCACCATCGAAACCATGTTGTTGGGGTACTAACTATAACTGAGGATTAATGTATGATGTAATTAAAGGACAGCAGGGATTCAATAAGTTTAGTGAAAACTGAAAGGAGTGAAATAGGACGGTAGTTCTGCACGCCCCATTAGAATTTCCTTGCTTAAAAATCGGTACAACATTTGCCATTATCCATTCCGTTGGAAATTGTGATGTCGCAATCGAATGGTTAAATATTATTTTAAATGGTAAGGATAGACTAGCAGCACACTTCTTTACAAATACTGGCGGCAAACCATCTGGCCCTGGCCCTTTGCAGATGTTAAGTTTTTTAATGCTTTACCAGGGAATACATAGCGCTCGGTTTTTTTTATTATTTTGGCGTATGCTCCCAAACTACATCATTAAGGTGCCTATAAATATAGGTGTGTCACCAGAAAATCGACAACGTGCAAGTCTGAGAAAATATGGGTCCAGTCAATTTCGTTACTATTAGCATTGATTTAAGTAAAATTGCTTTATCTAAAGTTGTATCTAACAGGAATCTTACTCTTTAATAATGCGGGGGACGTGTTTATGTTAGTATTTCGAAGGGTGGGTGGTGAGTTATGTAGTCTAAGTTGATTTTTGAGTGGGCATTTGTTATAAGGTCCCGGTTTTCTTATTACAATGGAAGTGCAGCTTTGTTTGAGTTTGTGTTTCAGAAAAATCGCATCATCTAAGATTCTTCTGAATTCACGTTTATGTAGAGAACCTTTTTCACTTTTGGGCTAACGCCTCCCCCATTCCCTTCTTCCTTGTACTTCCTCTTGCCATCCTGGGCGACCCGCCATCTTCTCTTCGTTCTGCTGCGACCCAGTCTAGCCATATTAAAATACCCACTTATATTTATTTTGGGACTAGGTCGGGATGCCTGCGTTAATTTGGTACCCTTCACGCATCGAAATCATTAGACAATGAGTAACTCAAGACGAGTCTTCAGGTGTACAAATAAATTAAAACAGTTACGCGTGTAACATGAAGGCATTCTGAGCAAATACAAGACTTAAAGAAAACAATGTAGTAAAATAGAAAGTTCAATTATTCATAGTGGGCCTCGTAATTGTTTTACGAGCATAATGCCATTACACACGTAATGATATACTTTCGCAAGTTTAGACTTGCACAGGTCTGCATGACACCGAATGGCTCGGATACTTGTGCTAATTCACCCCACACACGTGTGCAAGTCCAATTTTGCGTAATTATATCGTAACGTGTGTGGCCTGCATAACGTTGAATGGCACTCACGGAGAAAAAAGAGACCACCAGAAATTAAAAAACTGTTTTGTATTTTACGAAAAAACTAAGTTTTAATATTAAATACAAAAGTTTTGCTGTTTTTGCAACCATTATTGTTTTTTAGCAAAACCTTAGTATTCGTAATTGTAATTCCTAAAAGTCAGCTTTAGTAAATGTAGGATATTACATATTTTTATAGTTATCGCAAATTATAGTAAATATTATTAAAGTTTTGTAATTTTTGCAAACCTATTTAATATATATTCTAAAGGTCATTTGTAGTTTCAAGATATGGTTGTTACATGGCAACATTACAAACTTTTGTGATATATATTAACTACGTGATTATATTTACAAATGATTTACTTGAAATTACTAACGTATTTCTTAAAATAATAATCCAAGTAACCATTTTGTAATACCATGTGGTACAAGCACAGAGGCAGTCGCCATTATACGCCATTTCGAGTTCGCGCGTGAGACGAGTGACAAGTTGCTACATTCAAAAATAACGTCAAAAGGAAATAAAATGTCACCGTTTTAGTACAATTATGCCCAATTTATTCACCATGGATGTGCCAAAGCGATCCAGTTTTCTTCTAGTTCCAGTGTTTCAAATTAGTGAAAAAGTGAATTTACTAGATTTTGGTAAAATTGATAATCTCACCAGGGATCTTTTAGGAAATTGGGGTCTCAGTGACTACGTTAATTGCACCAGTGCCTAGCAGCATAAACGTTCTATCTAACATGACTTCTTATGTAACATCTCGTTGGTGTCTTGATTAGATCATATATTTTAGGAATTGTAACCATTTGTGGTCGTCCAAAACAAAAGGGACCTTTGCGGGAGACGCTCAAATCTATATACAGTATATACATCGATAAGTATTGATGCAAAAAACTGAAGCGTCCCTTTTAATTTGAACGATCCCTTTTTTGTGTAATTACTCGTATGTAAAGCTAAGTAAATATTATTATTTTATTATTAATAAATAAAATAAGAGAAATTAAATGAGTATTTCATTGATTAAACACAGTAAACATTGATACCAATTTTTAGTTTTAAGAGCTGGGTAGTAATATCGGAAATGATGACGTCATAGACAAAAAATAACTGTTTTGTAATTTTAAGAGATTAATAGTTATATCGGAAATGACACTCTCTTAATTATTACAGGACATTTGTTGTCCTCGGATTTATGAATATTTTAGTAATAATTAATGTATTTTTGTCAGATTTTTTCTCCGTGTTATTTATCTTACGTTTAGCATGACCTAACTAGACGTTTTGCTTTGATCAACGTAAAGCTAAGGTGACTGCGGTGGCCGCCACATATCGTCCGCAATTTACGTCATGAATGACGTCACTGATACGTTATTTATAAAAGTATGTTGGTGTGTTTTCTTAGATACCGTCTTTTGGTGCCGTAAAGTCAAACCCCGCTGCCGTCATTTTCTTCACTGCCGTCTCTGCGACCGTTATGTGGTGGCCACCGCAATAGGAACCCTTAGCTTTTTATTGAAAATGGCAACAGTCTCAGTCAAACTTATTATAACAAACGGAAATAGCGTCAAACAGGGTGAATAGGGGCGCAAGGATGAATCGGAACGAAACTTTAAAAGGGATTTTTTAACATTCAAATAATATCATTTGTTGCCAACTTGGGAACTTAATCGTTAATTATAATATAGTTAACACATTAGAGTCCTTTTTGGCAAGAAACTATATTATTTCAATGTTAAAATCCCTTTTAAAGTTGCGTTCCGATTTACCCCTGCGTTCCTATTCACCCCGTTTGCCGGTACCGATGTTGACATAGACAAAACTGCCTATGATACACTTGATAGATGAACAAAACGGTTTCGTTTCTAGTTTTCACAATGCCTACTACATAAACATTATGTTAAATGCAAATGGACTTAAGGGACGCATGCTTCAGTCAGTTTACGAAACCGTTCATGATTGGTTCGTAAACACTGGACACTGGGACGAGACGTACATATTTATCTTGTATCAATATTATTTTGATCCCTCCCTTAGATTGTTTGTTATCTCAATCTGTAGGTATTAATTAGTATTAATTTAATACTAATGTATTGTATGTAGCATCAGCCTAAAATGTTCCCACTGCTGAGATACAGGCCTCCTCTCGGTGAGAGGGAATGGGCCGTAATCTACCACGCGGGCTCAATGCAGCTTGGTATTTTAGAATTTTTATAATTTACACAAATTAAAGCGCCTGTCTGGGTTTGAACCTAAGACCTACAACTCGTAAGTCGCGGCCGTTACCACTTAGGCACCACTACTGTATTGTATGCATTAATTAGTGTCCAATTAATACTAATTAATACCTACAGATTGACATAACAAGCAATGGATAGGAGAGTATAATAAAAACCCGTGGTTCGTGGTTTGAACGGAACTAACTTTTTTTTTTTTTTTTTTTTTTTTAAATAATACAGACAATGTTACAAGTTAATTGTAAAGTATAAATAGATGGTGTTACCAGTATAACAATTAAGATACACATTATTTGTATAAAACTAACACCCCCACTATATCAAATAATCAAACAATCACATTAAGTTTGATCATGACATCTAAATTTATATCATTACTAAACCTAATAAATCCATAAGGGTATAATGCCTCTTAGAACATAAACCTTTTGTCAGCAAATCAGCGGGCATATTGGCTGTTGGCAAATACCTTAATATTACTATATTATTTGAAACACACTCTCTAGTAAAGTGGTATTTTACATCTATGTGTTTAGATTTTTTGTGAAACACAGGATTTGTTGACAGCCTCTGTGCACTCTGATTGTCATTAAACAAATTCAAAGTATACATTTTATTTGTGATTTCGAATTGCAAAGCTCTCAAATAAATAGCTTCTTTGCAGGCTTCAGATACAGCCATGTACTCAGCTTCACAGCTCGACAGAGCAACAGTTTTTTGTTTCTTGCATTCCCATGATATTATGCCATTGGCAAGCACAAAACAAAATCCGGTATACGACCGTCTATCAAAAGTATCATTAGCCCAATCGGCATCAACAAAACCTTTTATTTCTGAATTCCCATTTACACAATATTTTATACCAAAGTTTATAGTCCGTTTTAAATATTTCAAAACCCTCTTAGCATACCCCCAGTGTTCATCTGCATGACAATTATTAAACTGGCTTAGGTAGCTTACGGCATATGTTATATCTGGCCTAGTCAAAACAGATAGGTACATCAAGCTCCCTATGAGCTGCTGATAAGGTATTTGAGCATTCACATTCTGATCAGTTTTGACATTTAATTTGGGCTCTATTGGGGTGTCCACAGTTTTACAGTCTGTCATGTGAAACTTTTGTAACAAAACATTAATGTAATTCTCTTGACTCAAGGTTACAGACCTCTCTTGTTTATCAAACTTAACATTCATTCCTAAACATTGTTTTACTTCACCTAAGTCTTTGATTTTAAATTGGCCTGACAATACTTTCTTGAGATGATCGCTTTCATTCTTACAATTAGAAAATATGAAAAAATCATCTACATATATTGCCACAATAGTCTTGTAATTGCCAGCATTTTTTGTGTACATACAAGGTTCCAACTTAGATTTACAATAACCAATTTTAAGCAAACAACTATCTACTTTCTTATTCCAGGCTCTAGAGGCCTGCTTCAGGCCATAGATGGCCTTCTTAAGTTTTAATACTTTGTTAGAGCCACCAGAAACCTCATAACAGTCTGGTTTCTGCATATAGATGGTTTCCTCTAGGTCACCATTAAGAAATGCGGTTTTGACATCTAGATGTGTAACATCAAGTCCCAGTTGTACTGACAATGAAAACAATAGCCGCAGGGTCGTGTGTCTAACAACAGGTGAGAATGCTTCTGTGTAATCTACTCCATATTTCTGAGAGAAACCTTTAGCGACTAGCCTGGCACGATACCTTACTTTGTTTTCACTGTCATACTTCTTCCGTAAAACCCATTTACATTGAACTATGGTTTTATCCTTAGGCACATTTACAATTTCCCATGCATCATTATCATTAAAACACTGTAACTCATCACGCACTGCCTCTAACCATTGTTCTTTTTCTGGCCCTTTGAGAGCTTCCTCAAGTGAAAGTTCACCCGTATCATCTACACTACCACTGACACAAGCATTAGAAAAGCCATACCTGTCGGGTTGTTGTCTCTGCCTACGGGAACTATATTGTTTATCAACACTCACAACACTTTCCTCACTGCTGGCTGAAGAGTCTTCCTCTGGTATATATGTCTCATCATGATCATGGGTATCTTCACTCCCAGAGTCATCTGACATGAACATGTCCCCCACTGAATCCTCATGCACCTCAGTAGAATCTGTTGGTTTTTCCTCGATCTGAACAACATTTTCTGCTGCTTGTGGTTTTTCTATTATGATTATATCACGGCTGGTTGGATTTATTGCAATGACTAGAATCTAGGGCTACAGCTATCTAAAACGGTATCACCTACGGCTTGTTGTTTTGTTGCCTCGAGGCCAAGATACAGACTAACTGTCTAGTTTGGGGCTCACTTATTTGGCTCACTCACAAATTACAATTTGTAACTTAGCTGTCGGTAATGTTTTAACTTACTTATGTTGGCTCATCCTATATTTTTCACGTCCCTAATTAATGTATAGGTACTTAAAATATGCCCACGAACTAACAGCAATACACTGAAAGCAGAACGCGATAACTGCACGTCGCTGATCAAAAGTGATTATAGACTATTTCTATCTCTAATTTAAAAAATAAACGTCAACAAAAATAGACGTTAAGACGTAGTCTATATAAGTAAAGAATTCTATTTTTCATTTCTGATAGATTAAAATCTACCTTAGTAATTCACACCAGGTTTCTGAATTGAGAATTTGAAATTGAGTACTCCCAAAGTAACCATAGTTTCAATCAATCAATATGCACAGTCTATCGCAGTCCACTGTTGGACATAGCACTCTCCCAGGCTACGCCAATCATAGTATGCACAGAGAAAATTTACTAACAACTTAAACTTTCAACAGTCATTTTTTGGCAGTTGTATGAAATGGCTATATCACGGAAAATTGACGTAGGTTGAATTTGCTTTACAATTTTTTTTTCCGACTGAACCTTTACCTATACTTACCCCAGGATACTTTTTACGAAGCGATTGTAATTTTTCCAGATGGAAGACTGACAATTTGCATCCGCGTCGAGATAGACTCTCCTTGGATTATGCAGGAGAAAAAGACAAATGCATAAAACTGACGTTTCACTCTAAAGTGTAAATTTAGTTTCATGTACCGAGTAAGATAATATTTACATAATATATAAGCTAGCAATCTTAAAATAATAGGTGCCTCATACCATTTAAAATTATCTAATCCGCCTCTGCGAGTTGGCTTCGGTCCCTCGTACGGCTTCCTAAAGACCGGGACTCCATAGTCCCGAGATAGGTAAAGATAAAAAACAAAATGTACATGACATATGACGGCGCAGCAAGTTTTGTACAAATCGATCGGATAAGAGTGACACTGGCTGGTGACAGTCACTCTAGCAGAGCGTCGCGTCGCATCGATGGTTCCGTGGCGGCTGTCTGCTGATGACAGGGAAGATGTACCACGTCCTCGAAGAACTGCTATATTCCGGCACAATCTTGATGATATTGAAGTTACACAACTCAGTCCACTATCGACCTCCGGTCTCCGGAAGACAGTGCTGTAGCTGTATCACTGACGTCACGCAACTAGCCTAGATACAACGTCCCGTTATCAAACGTCGGGCAACTGCCCACCAGACACGACACCCGTCTGGTCGGAGGATCCTCCCTTTTCTATGGAGGTATGAGTAAACTTTACACCCTGTTCCTCATACCTCTATACTGGTCATCAAAAATTCGTCCGTATCGCTGTTAACTGGAAAAGTGCTGGCAACATTGCCACGTTGTATGGCAATACTGATACTTTAGCAAATAAATTCACTCTTAGTTGAATTTCATATAAACTATACTTACCTATCTTAAAACGAACTCCTTCTAGAATAGACAAAACACAATATTGCTCTGCCGTAAATGAGGATGATTTACGAGCAGTGTACTTACATGTTACATAATACTTACGTGTAGGGTAGGTATGTGGCTCCCGGCTTTGTACAAGACACCTCGACCTATCCCGAGGGTATCATAAAAACTTAATAAATTGAGTTACATGGATAGATACCAACAAGCACTTTTATATAATTATTTAACTAACTATTTTTATTATAGGCAGTCGCTAAATGTGAAATACTGGTATTCTCCTGCATCCGGTAAGACTAGAAGCTGACCCCAACATAGTTGCACCAAGCCTAAGCAGATAATGAGTATTCTATGTGTGGGAATCAATGCTCCTGATGATCCAGTGGCACAATGTTAATTTTGAAATGTCAGTTTTTCATACTGAAATACTCTCAAGGCAGTAGTTTTACCCGAAAATTCAAAGAGCACATGACTGATTCTTTATTTACAGAAACCCAACTCCAAAATTGCTGGTATTTAGCCACAGAATATACCTACGGCTGACCTGGTTCTATGGCCTTGAAGTGCCCACGCTGCGTAACAGGAACGTTAATTGTTTCCTACAATTACCTACTCCGTAATTTCTGTTTGTAAATCAATTACTCGGAGCTTGCTAGATCAGTCTAATACCAGACATCAAATCGTTTATTAGTTTGCAAACATGGGTAATTAGTACATAGTTTTTTTTTTTATAATAGTCTTCCAAGTTCTACCGTATCAAGGGCATGCAAATCATATTTAATTTATACAAAGGAGCATGCCCAAAAATGTATGGGCATAAAACCCAGAGTCGATAGAAAAAAACTTATGTGGGATAAAAAGGCATTCATTTTAGATAACAAGCATGAAATTACTCACTTTAAAAATTACCCCCATGATTGGCTATGTATTTTTTTTATTTTAATAATTTGTGATGATTGTCTTGCTTTCTTCATGTAAATAAAGTTGATTAATAATATTCAGTACATAAAAAGATACATAAAAAATCGGAGGTAAATATTTATTATCAAAAATACATCGCTGTTACATATTATCGCGATCAACTACGAAATAATCTAGAAAACTAGCTGGTTGTCGCATAGTGTCTTCATGCCTAGCATAGGCGTGATAATACAACATGCAGATTACATGCGCACTACTTCCCACCGTACGACGTCGGACGATTTTTATTTTTTCTGTAATGTCTGATGCACCTTTTCTCGATATGCATTAATGAGGGCGCTGCGATTCTAAAGTCACTCAATGAATTCGTCGCGGTTTTGTTGAAATTAGTAATACTCAGTGCTTAATAGGTCTCCTTACGTTATTTGGAATGTGGAATATGTACAAAATAACCGCATAGTGCAATACCTATCTCTTTTGACCACAGGAAACTGTTTATTCGACGCTTACAAAGTTGCCGCTTTGTGCACGCTGTGGCGCTTATGGTAATAATTTTGTGAGAAACTAATTTCACAATTGATATATATATACATACCATGTATATGTACCTACTATAGTACATAGGTAGATAAATTTTCTTAATCGACGCTGGTTTATTTTGGGCATTCTCCTTTAAAAGATATTATAATTTTCAACAACAGCAATACATACAATAACAATTAGGAAATAATACAAAATACAAATTTGTGTCATATCGTTTAAATTACAGTAACAAGATCATATTAATACAAGAATGTCAAGTGTCAACAAGGTTACCGTAATAAAAAATGATAATAATGACAAATGGAATAATAGCATGTCAATCAGTTAGTGATTCAGTCAATTGTAATAACTTTTTTCAATGAATATTTTGTTTAGCATAATCAGCCTATAATGTTGCCACTGCTGGGACACAGGCCTCCTCTCGGTGAGAGGGAATTGGCCGTAATCCACCCCCATATTTTGTTTAATGCCCTTGAATACAGTCACATTTTTACTAATCTTAGGAACTTTAATAAAAATGCAGTATATTATATGCAATACAATTTGGTCAGTTTGAATGCCCCGTTGGCCTTGGCGTCGCGTGCACGACTGCTGAGTGTGGGGTCCTGGGTTCAATTCCCAGGTCGGGCAAAGTTTTATTGGGTATTCCCATTGGGAATTTCTTAGCAGCATCTTGTAGTTTAGAAGTTGGTGATGTGACTTCCCCGTTTATCGAAAAGCGCGTAAAGGCGTTGGTCGAGTGCCTTATCCCTCCCCAGTCGTATCGGATTTCCATCCTATCGGACTATGGGAGTGAAGGACCAGAGAGTACACCCGTGTTTGCCACACACTTGTGCACAATAATATTTCCTGCGTACTTGGCTCTGTGTTGAGACCCTTGGCTAAGTATTTTGTGTTGACATCGACCGCCGCGACCGAAATTCGGTCAAGAGAATATTATTAGTAGGTCAAGAGGATATTTATTAGTAGGTCAATGCCAGATAATATTGCCAATATCCAAATTAGGATTGAATGATAATCTGCTTCCTACTCACTTAATGAACACTATCACCACAATTAAGACGGTATTATCTCGGATTATAGGTAATTCCTAGTATTACCGTGCAATACACCTGTCGGTATTCCACAGAAACAAGATTATTTAATCAATGAGAACACGACTATTGGAATTATTGTATGAACAATGCTTATAACGTGCATTTCAGTTCGGGGGTTCCTGTCGGGCTCACCCCTATATTACAAAGGACTTAAAAATAACTGACCATATTTAGGTGAGCTTTATATAATATACACGTCTGCCGAACCGATTTGTAAAGAAACATGGCCGAGATGTTATACATGTTTTCGTCGGTTTTTATCCAGGTATTTTACCTGGATATCTTTCGCACTGCTTTGATCTTGTACCTATATTTATTCTAACTCTCGTCTTGTAAGATATTTTTTCAACAAACTCGAACGTTTCGGCTAATATAATTGAAAAGCCAGCGTCCCTAATATTGGCAAGATTTGATTCGCCCTAGTCAGTTCACCCTGCCGTGTGATTATACTTTCGCGGAAATTCGTTCCTTGACCCATTACCAACGATAAATTACTTATGTAGGCGTTATTAGACATCTAAATAGATATAGAGTATGGCTGCGTCTCTGAAAGTCGGTTGGCACGATTCGGCACAGCCTGGCGAATATATGTGTAACACTTCTCCTCAATAATAATTGCGTGGCACTCCTCCGCTTTTAAATACTTACAGTAACTGTTCGACCGAGGTTGAAAATGAAATGAAAGAGCATTAAATTTCAATAATGAAATGAATGTAACAATTACCCTTTTTAACCCCCGACGCAAAAAGAGGGGTGTTATAAGTTTGACCGCTATGTGTGTGTGTCAGTCTGTGGCATTGTAGCTTTTAAACAGGTTTTTTTAGCGATGGTTCTTAGACATGTTATATCAAAATCGGTTCAGCCGTTTCAAGGTCATCTGCTCTTTTGTTGTGTCGGGGTTGTTGTTTTAATTTTACCTATTATAATTAATTAATCCTAGGCAGATACAATCGAACAGTCATTTTGAAATCATATCGAAATTATTTTAATGGTACAAATGTACAAAGGTATTTTAATCACTGCGACCACGCTATTCAACGCAGAATACTGGTACCTACTTTCTCAATATATTCTAGGTATTTCATTAATCTAGTATTTAATATCGTTAAACCGTTTTGCCAACTGTGTAATTAAATTAAAAATAATCATGGCGTATTTATACATGAAGCACTCAGTTAATTCCAGTACAATTTGTATTCATATACGAGTATTTGAATGTACCCTTGATTAAAATCCGAAATCAGATTAAAATATGAATTCGCGTAATCTAAAGGTGAAGCGCATAAATATATTACTATGGACAGGTCGGCAATAATAACTGCATGAATCATACAATCAGATATCATTGCCGAGCTGTTCATAGTAATATATTTATTCTCGTGACTGTACTTAGTGGCGGTTTAGGTATATTTCAGTAAAAAATAAGTCGAATATTATACTCTCGAATACAGCAATCAGTGGTCTCAGGTAAAAATTAATGCATCTTAATGCATTAGTTTTTATTTTTTTTGCGAGTTTACTTATAAACTCGCCTTTCTTTTCTTGTAGAAATCCTCAAACAAACCAAATTAGTCCAGTGCAATTACGGAAATAAATAAACATAAAATTATGTAGTTTGGGGATTATGATGGATCGATAGGGGGATTGATGGATGTATTCTGAGCATATATTCTAATTTGAGGGATTCTGGCGAGGTCAGCTCAAGGTCATTTCGATGAAAACGCGTTTAATTCGATATCTCGAGAACGGTTAGTGTTAGGCAAAAAATTGTAGAGACCTTTTCTCTTTTAAATTAAATTTAATAACTGTTTTATCTGATTTTTTTTATATTTCATCAATATTTTTCAATTTATTGAAAAAGAAAATACTTTTTATCCTCCCTTTTTTATTTTTCGCCATTTTCTCCCCAACCGTTCAATTTTATTAAACTTTACCGATTATCAAAGTGTAGATCTTTTAATTATGAACAACTTTTTTCTTAAACTTTTTTCTGTACTGCCAATACGTTCAGAGTTATATATTACTTTACCGAGCGAAATCCGCGCCACTGTCGCAACGTGTATTCACGGACACACTGTGCGTGCATTAGTGCGGGTAAGGGACATCTGTTCCTCGACTCTCGTATACCTGGGGTAACCGTTGTCCTATGAAATCTATTTTTAGCTTAAGAAGGGTCGTGGTGAAGGGAATTGAAAGTGAGCATAAGCGTTCTTCAGTCGTTCAGTGTACTCTTGGCTTCTACGCAGTGAGGATTAAAAATCGAATATTTTCTGTTTTAAAATGTTTTACTGCTGCACGAAGTGAAAATGGAAGATTGTTTTATATGCAGCAACACATTAAGTGAAGGAGAAGTCATTACGGTGCAAAAAAAAACGGATTCAAACGCTTATAAAAGCCAGTGTAATAAGGGGAAATAAGGAACATGAACGCATGTTAACACCACACTCAAGTTTAAGGTAATATTAATTATTTTTCTACCGTTATAAAAAATATTTTTCAGAATTACAAAATTTCACAATAATAATATCACTTCCAGTAGGTGTTTACTCCTGGTATTAATTTTTCTTGACAAACGTATATCGAATATAAGGATACTTTGCCCATATTGCGTCGCAACCAAAAATTGTATCTGGTTGAAATTTGCGTACTTCGTGATACAATAAAAATGTGGAAAAATTCAGCAACATTTGGCATGCCATAAACAACAATTATTAATAATAATATTGCCTAAAAGGAAAATTTCAATCAGATGAAATTTTTGGCTGAGGCGGTAGGGACAAAGCATCCTCAAAAACTGACTCTCCCACGAAAGTAGTTTAATATTAAAATCCGCGTTCAAAAATTACATTTAATTACATTTCATCTAATATAGATATATTAAAATTTATTGTTATTCATTTTTGTATTAGGGTGCATTCTTCGTGACAAAGACAGTATGGAGATGAGAGAGCTGCAGCAGCTATTGTATGGCGAAGACTGTCGTCGAATTCTTCATCATCATCGCAATCGTCGACACCTTTACCCGCAGCGGAAGAAGAGGAATTCGATTATCAAAATACGTGCTTCATTTGCACTGAAAAGATCCCGGAAAACATCCGAGAAATGAACCAACGCGTACGCTTCAAGCAACGAATACGAATAAGTACGGTAAAGTCATTTTCAGCGATGAAGAAATCTTTGTATTCGATATTAAAGCATCGAAATGATGAATTATCACAGTCGGTTATTGCGCGTATACGAGAAGTTTCTGACGAGGTCGGTGAGGGTGCAAGATACCATCAAAAATGCTGGCTTCGTTTAACGGTTGAACCGAAAAGGGGAGTAAAAAGAGGACCCAGTTGTGAAAACATCGACGAAGTTGTTGACGCAATATACAGTTACATGCTGACGAATGATAATGATTGCCAATTCAAACTTTCCGACGTAATCGACCAAATTGATGGTGCAGAAGAACTGGACATCCGTACCATAAAAAAGTACTTAATCAACAAGTACCGTGATCATATAATAATATTCGAACGATAACGTCTTGGCACATTTATTTGCTTTACGAATTCCGGTGCAAAAATTTTGAGCGATTCGTTTTATAAGGCCAAAAAAGGAAACCCAGCCGAAGAGAGGTTACGTGTTGTCGAAGAAGCAGCAAGAATAATATTAGAAGATATTCGAGGCCTCTTGCTGCAAGACGAATTTCCTCCGATCGACGATTTCATGAAAGATATTGAGTCCATAATTCCACAATCGCTGAAAGATTTTCTTCGCACCTTAATAATGAAATACAAGAGTTCAACGACCAATACATGGGAAACTATCTGCACTACCATCGCACATGCCATCATGACTGCAGCTCGACCTCGCCGATTTCATTCTCCCTTGCAACTGGGAATTGCAACATTTGCGACCTCGGGTGCTTAATTTTACGAATTTTATGACTTATTTTATTATCAATAAATGTGTGGAACAGTTTTGATTATTCATTTACTTCTTTTTCTAATCCTTATTCACATTATTATCCCATCGAATGGAATAAAAAATACCCAAATTGAAGAAGTACAATATTTAAATGATATTTGAATGATTACAATATTTAATATTAAAATAAAGTACAATTTTTAAATAGTTTAATCGATTCACCTTTTGATACAGATAAGTTGGCTAATAAATGATCATGGAATACTTTAATATTTCATTCAAGTACTAAATACCCACTGATGTCGCTGATATTGCGACAGTGGCGCGGATTTCGCTCGGTAAAGTCTATAACTCTGAAGGTATTGGCATTACAGAAAAAAGTTTAAAAAAAAAGTTGTTCATAATTAAAATATCTACACTTTGATAATGGGTACAATTTAATAAAATTGAACGGTTGGGGAGAAAATGGCAAAAAATAAAAAAGGGAGGAAAAAAAGTAATTTTTTTCCTTTCGGAAGCAATAAATTGAAAAATATTGATGAAAAAAAAAGAGTTTCAGATAAAATAGTTATTAAATTTAATTTAGAAGAGAAAAGGTCTCTACAATTTTTTGCCTAACACTAACCGTTCTCGAGATATCGAATTAAACGCGTTTCCATCGAAATGACCTTGAGCTGACCTCGCCAGAATCCCTCAAATTGGAATATATGCTCAGAATACACCACCCTATCGATCCTTCATAATCCTCAAACTACATAATTTTATGATTTTTTTTTCCATTAATTTCCGTAATTGCACTGGACTAAATTACAGGCACTTTTGAATTGTCAAAGGGTCAGTCAATCAGAAAAATGAAGCTAGTTGCGCATTCCAAAGCGTAGTAGGTACCTATGGAGAAGAACGGGCAAGAAACTCCATGGACATTCTTTTAAATCAACCATATAGTTACAAAAAACAAATTGTTTACATCATTCATGGTCAAATTAAAAATGTGAGGACGATGTAGAAAGACGTACACGTTTAAAGTATCTGTAATAAAAAAGATAAAAAAACAATTCAAAAATTTAAATTAAAATAAGCCGTGGCAGCCAAGAGTTGACCAGTCCCTACTGACGGCGCCCGTTCACGAACATGACGTATGGATCAGCACCATTCAGCTCAACTATTTTGAAGGGAACTTAATGATCCAACACACACGCAATTAACCAGCGAGACATTTGAGTGAGCATGACATACTCTCAGCCGCCAGGGCACATTCAAGTCAATGAAAGATGAGCCTAGTAAATGGTGGCATTATAGTAGGTACATAGTGCTCACACATGTGCTATGCAATTATACATTGTTAAGAGATTGAATTTATACAATGCAAAGATGTTGTTGTTTTTACAATCTTCAGCAGCTCCAACAATATTTTCGAATGCTAATCAATTAATTTATGCGCCCCTGTGGAGCAGGACCAGCGTTGAGCCAAGCATCTTTGTCAGCGATGTAATCCCCCAATTTATAATATGCTTGGCTGCATAGTCTGTGTTTTATACAAGATTTAAATTTTGTTTCATTCAGTTGGAGTATCATCAAGGGTGGGTTCCAACCTTCCGCGTGCAGCGAATGCAGTGCTATCCTTTGATTTTAAAATTAACTTAAAAACTCATAGTATTTATTTCAGTTAAACCATTTAGGTACAGGCCCATTTGACTTGTCAAGGAGTGGGTCAGTCAGAAATAAAAAGCTAGTTGCCCATTCCCAATGAAAGAAAATAAAACTTAAAACTAAAACTTGACCGCGACAAAAATACATAACATACATAGCCTGCTGAAATCATAATCCTTTTGGCTTTGCCGTAGTCGGGTAGTAATGGAAGTAGGATTGGGAATCTTATTTACAATTTTACAATTCCTTCATTTGATATTTTACCCTATATTTGTTGGACCTTGTTCTATAATAAACTTGTAGGAATTGCAAAAGAAATAGAGGAAAAGACAACGCGCGTTTGCAAGGAAACGCCGGAACTCCGGCCTTAAACCGGGTGCAATAAAAATCTATAGGTACTTCTACATCTATACTTAAACAGAATGGAAAATTGAAGCTAGGGGAAAGTACCTTCAATATTGAATTTAATCAATTTTACGCAAAGGAAACATTCTTTTATTTTATAAGTAAGTAAAACTCCTTCTTTTTTTAAAGTCTTTTCTAGAGAAAAACCCAGAGATCGAACCGACACAAATGCGAAAAAAGAACGTTCTGTATTATTATGACATCATACGCAAGGGTCAACATTAAGGATCAGATCACTCAAATCGTATTTAATCGGAATTGGGATTTATCGCTTTACATTTTTCAATCATCTCAATGTAGGCGGCATTGCGTAGGAGCTATTCATGTACTCTCTACACAAACAAGGATGTGACCTGTTGGTCGAAATAAACGACTACCAAAAATGGTGTTTGTTCGTTCATGTCTACTTCAATACGTCTTGCTCTTAAAGCGTTAATGCCGGCTAGTGGCCCAGCACTAATAAGCATGTTCAGACCCGTGCGTGCCGGCACGGGACAAATGCCATCAGCTGGGTACACGGCGAGCACGGGCCGATGGGCATGAGCCCGTCACCCAGACACCACGACAAGACATGGGTCAGTTATGCCCATGATGGGCCGCCTGTCTTACAGTGAATTCCCCTCTCTAGTAACGAAACTACCTGATACCAATAAAAGGGTATTAAAATAAATCTTGTGATTTAAAAATTGCTGCATTCCATGCTTTGTTCGGACTTAACTTTCCTGTCACTCAGGTTGATTTATTGGTCGAGCAAAAAATCTGTTACTCCTAGGGATTGGAGCCGTGCACGATAAATGGTGACAACCCAACCTTCTGGGACTTTACACTGCTATTGGCCATCCGTGATTGTATACCTACAGGCACACCTTTTTTAGAACGAAGAGTAATAAAAAAATATACTTTCTACAATAATACAATTCGCTCCTGCTTCGCACTGTTTTTACAACTTGACAAAACATTGAGATTTCTCAAGTTTTTGATGCATTAAGCACATGAACCTTTCCGAATACATTCTCTAAATTACGGTTTAAATCACATCTAAATCCATTACATCGTTTAGAAGAAAACAACGCGGTGAAACAGACAGACACGAAAAGTGACTTTATTTTATATATAAAAAATGTATAGATATAGAAATTCGGGCACTAACGGAATTCGGCATCATGTCTTTATATGGCGAGGGAGGTTATGTCTGATCTTTTCGTTACGCTCGTGAGCGGGTGCTGCTTGTGGTGAGAGGTCGTCTTGCTGAACATGGTTTTGTTATTGTTATTAGTAATGTAACAGTTTAAAGCTCCTATTTTATCATTTGTGACTTCAAGATAAAGCTATAAGAATATAATCTAACATTGCATAATTTTGTAAGCGGGCACGCCCTTTATGCCTGTAAGCATTTTTTAGGTATTGAGTTCTGTTTACGTTTTTATTATTTATTTCTGCTTGAGTATAGTTTTCAATGTTTTTTTTTTGTATATTGGCGTGTGGTGGCTGATATATGATAAATAATTTAATATTTTGTGTTACGTAATGTTAATCAATCAAGTTCCTCTAACGGAACAGACAGCAGTGCTACTGAAGAGTTTGTTGCGCAACTTCGTCTTCCCAGCTAAAGCACTACGAAGTGGTGAAGGGCGGGCGTTTTCGGGAATTAACTTTTGATTGACTTTTGATTTTGTAGTTACAAAATAGCCCTGAGTACGCTCATAAGAAGATTTTCAAGAAAATTAACCTACTAAGTACAACCCTTCATTTATTTTCTTCGAAGTATGCCGTTGCTGTAGAGAATTCAATCTTCTATTGTGTTCGTATTAGGGTACGTGCGTGTGTTCCCCTTAGGGGCTGCACACGCTGTTTGATGTGACGCTCGTCGATGGCGCGTTTTCTGACTTGCTAATCTTCAAAAATCAGCACTAGTTGGGATTTGCAGCGCGGATACGCACGTCGAGGGCGCGCTAAAAATACTCAGGTGTATCTATACTCGTACGCCCTTAGTTCTTTATTTGTATAATAAATCATTACTTAAGATAGAAGAAGCATAGAAGTCTCAATGATTTGGCAGTCAGTTAATCACACACAATCATGTGAAGCAGGGGCTGGTCACTATAGTTAACTATAACACAGACTTTAGTTTCCACCGGCTTTATGATAAATGATAAATAATTTTAATTCTGTAAGTAGGTTTGTACAAACACTTTTACATTTCAATCATATTTTTAAAACTAGATGAGGTCGGCGTTTCCTATCTGACTACAGTGAGAAGAAAGGCCGAAACAAACTCAGAGGTCACAAGTCTCTTTTAAAGTCCAGACATAATCTTGGTCAGATCATTTGAGGACCATGATATATTGGTGTCTGGAATGGTCTTTTGAGAAAAGAACCATACAGATTTGAGTGGACCTGTCCAGTAAGTGCACATTTGTCAGTAATCGTGTAGCTCAACTCAGAACTTAAGGAACTCAACCACTCGACGAACAATACCAAAGAAAGAACATTTGGGTAGGCCGCATAAATTACTCAAACTACCAGATTATCATTAAAACTAACTGAGAAACTGAAAAAATAAAAAAGACAACAGATTAATTCAACTCTGATCTGTTTCAACAAACAGTATACAATTTTTATGTGTAATGTAGCATATTATAATGTATCTATCAAATCGAAATCACGCAATTCCTATTTTATTATTTGCAGAATGGTTTTCTAGTAATAACAGAATTTTATGAGCCAGTACTTAAGGTGATTTTTATACAAGTTATATCACAAATGGTGCCGCGGGCACAGCTAGTAACTTTTAAAGCCACAAAGGAAAATTTTGTCTCGGCTTTATCTCGACTAACATACGAGTAAGCTTATACTTCAAAAGCTATTGATAATTAAAATGAAGTTAAACGAGTTTTATAGTATGAAAGGCTTGTATGAAAGATTCGTCAGATTTACAATCTTTAAACACGGATTTGAGAATACGGGTTTGCTTTTGAATTTCTAAGAGACTTTAACAAGATCGTCCGAGTAATTCTATAGTTGTTTGATTTAGTACGAGTTGAAGTTTTGTATGAATAAGGATTTTCGGTAGGAATAAGAAGTAGAAAATATGTAGGAATAAGTTTAAAAAAATATGTAGGAGAATTTTGCCAATGCTGTGCGGCCCGCCCGAATCTGCGTCTTCGCACACATGTTATTATAAGTACTGCGTCGGATCAGCATCACCTCACCTCGTGGGTTGGTCGTTAACCCAACGTAAGCACGTAACCGTATCGGATCACCACCTCCGAGGCGTCCCCCGCTTGCAGCAGGCCGACAGCTTGCTTACGTCTGGTTAAAGGTAGCGACGACCCTAGCGAGGCGACGCCGTGCCGTCAGCTCGTTTACCAGCTGATCCCGACGAGATGCCGTTACGATGCTTATAAGCGTGAGTTATAGTATTCAGAGAAATAATCCTGTACGGCTCGAGTCGAGGCGAAGCTGATCCCGTGCAGTGCTTATACGTGTGAGTAATAAATATTTGTAAGGTTATTTTGACGTACGAAATGTTTCTCGTAGCTTGTAGTAAGCTACCAGAAACATTTCGTACGTCAAATTGATAACATTATGATATCAATGTTATGTACATAATACACACATCAAAAGTGTCTAGGGAACAAGGACTATTTTTGAAATATTTTGTTTCCCTGTTGAAATTAAATAAAAAATATTTAGATTGATTAAATAAAAATGTTTTCGTATGTGTAGATCGACGAAGTAGTCTCTGCCCGATTTTTGCTTTTACTGGATTTTTTACCTTAGTTAATCCTAACATTACAAAGAGATAAATTGATAAAAATATAAGTTTTTAAAGGTTTTTATTGCGTAAAATAAATAATTAGTAGTCTGTATTTCCGCCGTTAACTCTTATAACATTATTGCAGCAATTCGGCATACTCAATATGAGTTCATCCAAATCGCGTTGCGGAATTGTAAGCACAACTTTCGTCGCAAATCGTTTCATCAACGAATTGTTCGTCGGGGAGAATTTCCGTTAAGGGCTATGCACTCAACCTATTCTTACACGTTCTTCTAAAATTCCAATCACTTCACTTCCATTGAATTTATCGATAGAGTTTGTTGGCTCGAAGATTCGTAGATACTACGTAGATCCTAGATAGCAGAATAGAGTTCAACATCTAACAAAATATTTCAGGACTTCGAGCAAGTCTTTGTAAATCTTTACATGATTTCGGAAATTATTGAAGAACTACCACGTATTTTGAAAGTTGTTGTTCCTGGAAAGGGTATAAAAGATTTCCATTTATTCCAGTACAGTGACGTCATTGACTCGACCGCTATTGGTCTCAGTTTCACAGTTCATTTACGAAACAACACATTCAAGTAAAGGTACGAAACACAGATTGTATACCAAGAAATTGCTTCTATACCTAAATTTTACCGACCCTCCCTATTCCTTAACACAATAATACTGTAAATCCGATATAACGGATTAAATAATTATTTCGGTTTTCTTATCGATTAACAGAATATCTGACTACGTTTTTAAGCCGTTTCTTGACGGCTTAAAATAGGTAATAGGCGTACTGGAACAAGTTTTCACAACCAATCCTGTAAAGTGGGTGGATTTTTAAGACAGGGCAGCAGTTACCGTATCCGTTGTACCTACAGGAAAACTTTCGAAAGCCTTTAAATTGTTTTTTTTTAGTGTAGAAAAAGCCTTAATTTTATTTCTTAGATAAAATATATCTGTCGTTGGTCAAATCGGCCCTAAGAGACTTTTCTTAGAAATATCGTTGTCCCGTAGCTACAAAGGTTAAGGTTCCCGTCTCAAAATATACCCTGCATAGTCGGTATCTAAACAGGATAAACAGTTGGATTGAATAATCAAAACATCATTAATTACAATTACACAATTAATTTTCTAAGATTAGAATCACGTTTCAACTTGATATAGTTTTGTTTCATTTTTATTATAAGGACTGAAATAAAAATAGACGAATAAAAAATCTGATACCAGAAAATTATTTACTGTAAGCTCGCAGGCGGCGCGCGGTGCGGCGGAGAACCGTTTCGAATGGACTGTATCCATTTCTATCCTTTAGTGAGCTCAGTATATGTTTATAATAACTACGCCAATTAATATAAAGAAGAGTTAAACAATAATGTATTTCAACTTCGCCATAGTTGCGTATGTATTTATTATTATTAATCACATTATAATAATTATTAATATTCTAGTCATATTTATTCTAGACGTATTTGTATGTATTTTCTCATAAATTATATGTTTTATTTTAATATGTGAATTTAATTTTCTTTATGTATCTTGTGTTTTATTTTCTCGTTTAGTCTTACACACGGTATCTACATCTCTTTATCGACTTCCTATCGCATGTATACTGGAAGAGATTTATTTACAAATAAGCATCACCTTTGTTCATATTTTTCTGTACATAAATGGTTAAATAAATAATTCTACTTTAAAAAGAAATGCCGCTGTATTGCATCCGCAAGCTCCTTCAAAGTGCTAAGAAAATCGTAGCATGTACTACACTGAACATAGCAGGTGCTACGCCTCTACGCCAAACGTAGCAAGTACTACACGAAACGTAGCAGTTTCTTTTCTGTTGTGATTTTCACTCACAACAAGTCCATTTTCGCAGGAGTGCAACGTGCCGCATGGTCATGCTCCACCTGTGCAGCCGCACCCAATCACCCTGGGCCCGCCGTCGGCTCAGCAACAGATACTAAACGCGCCGTCCGTGCTCCCACCGCACGCCAAGGAGTACTACTTCCTGGACATCGAGCTGCGTTATGGATTGTTGCAGGTAAACAAATAATTGTTGTCTAGTCGGCGTCGTAATGTTTCACTTGCACGTCATAAAACGACAAGGTCTAGAATACAGGGTCAAATTAAATTAGTTAGCGAAACTCCGCAGACGTCTAACTCAAACTCAAAGCATTTATTTCAAATTAACATAACATAACATCACGCCTGTATTTTCTTCGAAGGGTTAGGCAGAGGTGTACCTATAGCACACCCACATTTCGCCAGTTATGTTTAAGTCCCATATTGTGTTTCAAATTAAACAGTTTCAATGGTCAGTCGGTCAGAAATATGAAGCTAGTTGCCCATTCCAAAGCAAAATAGGTACCTACGGAGAAGAACGGGCAAGAAACTCCGCGGACACTCTTTGAAATCAAAATATTGTTACAAAAAATTGGTTACATCATTCAAGTTGAAATTATCAATGTGAGAACGATGTAGAAAGACATTCACGTTAAAAGGTTCCCTATTAAAAAATATACAAACAATTGTTGTAATTGTTTGAACAAAAAAAAACAATTCAGTAATGAATATAAGCCGTGACAGCTACGAAATTACCAATCCCTGCTGGCACCCGTTTACGAACATGACGTATGGATCAGCTCAGCTCAAACATTTTGAGCAGAACTTAATGATCCAACACACACGCCACCACCAGCGTGACATTTGACTGAGCATGACATACTCTCAGCCGCCAGAGAACATTCGAAATAATGAAAGACTTACCCAGTAAATGGTAGCTTTATAGTAGGTACATAGTGCTCACTCATGTGCTATGCAGTTATACAATACTAAGAGATTGAATTTATACAACGCAAATATAGTTTTTACAATCTTCAGCAACGAACAATATTTTCGAGTGCTAATCAATTAGTTTATGCGCCCTTGTGGAGCAGGACCAGCGTTGAGCCAAGCATTTTTGACAGCGATGTAATCTATATATATGTCTTGATGGGCATCTGATTTAAACAGAATAGAACAAAAAATAATGTATTTTTTATTTTTTTTTCTTTGTCCTCTGCTGGTCTTGTTACTTGAAGTATGAGTTGAAAAAATCCGTTTTTATTGTTTTAACGTGCTTATATATCGATACTCATCACGTTTGTGCAGTTTACATTTTTTTTTTAAACTGTTTTTAAACTGGTATTTCAAGTGACTAAATTACCTGCACCGTAATTACGCAACACACTATCACATCACAATCTGAATAATTTTGAAGCCTATTACTAATCCATTGCTTCTTATGTTCGAAAAATTTGTTTGTGTAACAACGTAAATAACGCAATGAATTTTGTTGAACTGTCAAAATGAAACCCATTCCTACTGTTAGTGTGTTACGTAATTACACTAAAAATTAAAAACTACAAATTAATTTATTTTTTGTTTTATTATTTTAAATATCGACACCCATCACGTCAATTCTCAATTCTCAATTCTCAATTCTTTATTTCATACTCGTACCATAATAGTAGTGTCAACCTAAGTGATGTTTAAATTTACTGGGAATTGTTGTCAGAAGTGGTAAAGCAATAACGAGTTCGAGTTTACGATGAAAGATAAAACTAAAGAAAAATATTGCAATTTTTCATCGATGTTCAGCTACTTCGCATGACATTGTATATACTCGTATATATAGCTTGTTCGTCACGAAAAGTATTTTTAAGATAATACTATTTAATTATCTAAAATTCTAAACAAGGTCAAAGTCAAATCCTTCACTTCAAATAGGCTCTTAAAAGGTTCTTTTGAACCTCAAATACTAATCCCTGGATATTTCGTTACCGACCGCCGCCGACGGTAGTAACGAAACTAGTTATTTCACCAGAACCCATACTCTTTCCAACCGGAATACAGCAATACTACAAATCAACTAAAAATTTAAAAAAAAAATTGTACGTAGTGTAGTGTGTGTGTGTGTGTAGTATGTTAAAATGTATGTGTACTACTGAATAAATAAATAAATAACAAGAATAAATATCAGTATCAGCAGATCAGTATAATAACATAGGTTCTTTCATTTCACAGATTACGTTTTTGCCCCGCGGTCCTTTCCTATCTCTCAAACACACTGTATTTGATTAATTTCCATTTTATATAAAATGTTTTAGGGGAGAGAACAATACTTGGATTACTTTTCTTCATTTTTATAACTTTGATATACTGCTTTAACCAGTAAGTCTACTATAACACCAAATATTCTTTTGTACGCCACACAGGGATGTTTTTTTTTTTTAACGTTCACTGCTTTTATATTCGCACACGTAACCTTTAGAAATCAACTACCTCTCTCCGATATAAAGTGCTTTGTTAGAGGGTCGAATATATATTTTTTCAAAATAAGTAGACAAGCTTTAAAATACGTTGCCGTGCTACTACTGCCACAGCAGTGTCAGTTAGATAAACAAAGGGCATTATTTTATTGATCCTCTAAAAACTTGTTGACCTTCAATGATGAAAGCTTTAAACAATAAATGTGCCCTTTTTAGGGTTCCGTAGCCAAAAGGCAAAAAACGGATCCCTTATGGATTCGTTATGTCTGTCTGTCTGTCTGTCCGTCCGTATGTCACAGCCACTTGTTTCCGAAACTATAAGAACTATACTGTTGAAACTTGGTAAGTAGAAGTATTCTGTGAACTGCATTAAGATTTTCACACAAAAATAGAAAAAAAAACAATAAATTTTAGGGGGTTCCCCATACTTAGAACTGAAACTCATTTTTGTTTTTTAATCACACCCGTACGTGTGGGGTCTTCAAAAAAATGATATTGAGGTTTCTAATATCATTTTTTTCTAAACTGAATAGTTTGCGCGAGGGACACTTCCAAAGTGGTAAAATGTGTGTCCCCCCTGTAACTTCTGAAATAAGAGAATGATAAAACTAAAAAAAAAATATGATGTACATTACCATGTAAACCTCCACCGAAAATTGGTTTCAACGAGATCTAATAAGCAGATTTTTTTTTAATAAATCGTAAACCCAATTTACCTTTTGCTGCTACGGAACCCTTCATGGGCGAGTCCGACTCGCACTTGGCCGCTTTTTTTTACTTTGTGGCCTTTTCTCAAAGTTGATCGCAGTAACTTAGCAAGGTCATTCGGTAGGCGAGTGAAAAATGTTGAGTGCTGAAATCTTACATCGTCGGATTGGTTCTCTAATGAATTCACTTCTCACTTTTGATTAATTTCGTGTTCAGATGTTTCACTTCGAGTGAAAGATGAAAGTGAAGCGTCTGATACCGGGTAACTGTATTATGGTGATCGTTGTTTACTCAAGCACTCTTTAGTTATTAATAGATGAGAGAGGATTAAGATGAAAGATAACATGAAAAGGCATCTGTTGTGGTAGAATCAAAAGTTAATATCACTTTATAAAGCTTTTCATTAACATTGGATGTTACTCAACTGAATAGTTGTGTTCATAGAAATGACCGGCGTTAAAATATATTGTATGTACATAATTTGACGTTGTCAAGACCAGAGTAAACCTTGCGCCCTTGAAGAATTTTGAGATTATAAAAACTATTAAACTTTGTGAAAGTGAATTGTGTAAGTGCATTGAGTGATGAGCAGTTATCGGAGTAGGTAGATTGATTTTTAGTACTTGTATCATAAATGCACACAGAAAGAATAACATGGATAAGCCATTTTTCCGGAAAGTAATTCCGGTATTTCCGGATTTAGTATTTCCGGCGGGCGTACGCATTGTTCTGATAACCGGTTATTGTACCACCCATGATCCTTTGTTCTGATTGGTCGTTGGGTTTTGTCAAATCGTGACAAAAAAAATAATAGGAAGAATAATAAAGAATAAAATTGCTCATTTTATTACAATTCCTACCTTTTTTTTGAGGATGGCAAATCATCAAATGACTCCTTCCACTCTGGCAGAATACAATTCCTACATAAGTTCCGGTTTTTTTTTAATAATCCACCAATTCCGGAGGAATGTCCATACTAATATATACGTTTCGGATCAATGACCCCAGTTCAATCTACCTACTCCGATCACTGGTGATGAGTGACGGCGAAGCTAAGACGTCATCTATCTATATAAAAATGAATCCATATTTCCCTTGTTCACGCCATCACGCGTGAACGGCTGGACTGATTTCATTTTTTTTTTTGTGTTCGTTATTGGCAGGAGAAGGATCATATGAAATAAAAAAATAAGGAAGTTGATCGGAACGTTACAAAATTTAAAAAACCTTAACGCCAATATTAGTTTTACATAACTAACAGTTGTTTGAAATAACTGTCAGCGATTGACAGAATGCGCGCTACAAATATCGTTTAACACAGATGGATCGGTTGATAAATGAGTCGATAGTTTTAGTTTTAGTCAATAGTCAAAACTAAAACTAAACGACATATGATATTCATAGTTAAGACAGGACAACGTCTGTCGGGTCAGCTTGTTATAATATAAAAACTAAAACCACGAAGATTAAAAAAGAAGAAGATGCCAAAATCGTACTGGATCGGTAACAATACCTTCACTTGTTCGAAGGCTGATTTAGCAGACATAACACGGTT
This sequence comes from Griposia aprilina, assembly GCA_916610205.1. NCBI lineage: Eukaryota > Metazoa > Arthropoda > Insecta > Lepidoptera > Noctuidae > Griposia > Griposia aprilina. The sequence goes on from OU744283.1 coordinate 11,333,285, forward strand.
TGGTGTTGGAATTCTGGGAAAAGTAATTTGTTTCTGGCATGTGTTATTCGAACCTCAAATAATTCTGGCATGTACCTATTATTCGAACCCCAAATAATTCTCATTTTGATTAACTAAAAATATTTGAAGAAAATGTGCCTCTTTTTGCGAGCCTCAAATAATTACCATTTTAGTTTCATTAAATACTAAATTGGCTATTTAGTATTTTATAAAACTAAAATGGCCATGATAACTACGACTCGATATCCGTGACTACGACCAACTTGGATCTAGCGCGGTTGGTCGCAGTTCTCACCTATCCTAACTTATTTGGTCGGGTGATTGAAGGTTAATTTTTGTTTCATTATTCGTTCACACGAAACCGACAAATTGTTAAGGAATTAACGTTCATCCACTTCTTTAATTTAATTTTTCGATCATTCGGTAAGCGAGTGAATGATGCTGAGTGCCAAAATCCTACATCATTGGATTGGTTCACTAATGAATTCCATTTTTCACTTTTGATTCATTTTGCGTTGAGACGTTTCACGTGCACCTTCGAGTCTAGTGAAGCGTCTGAAATCGGCTTATAACCCGCGCGTAAATATGACACTTAGAGCTTTAGAAAGAGACACTCACATTGGTATGAGTGACAGAGATGATACTCTAAAAAAGTCCAAATTTTTGTAAAACTGGAGGTCCTATAATTTACCGCTTTGACCCAAAAAGCATGGTTTTCATTTGCCAACGCCATGGCTCGATGCTTGCCGTTATTTATAGGTTAATGGCCGCCATCGCAATTCCCATGGTGCATAAAAGTATGGTGTATCAATGAATTACCTAATTATGGAATATTGTTAGTGTATCGAAATTATAGTTTAAAAAATAGCATAAATAGGAAAAAACACCACACTGTACCTACACAGCATCTAGATGGTAGAGTTATTGCTTAGAATTTCTATTTTTCATTGTATCATGTTATGGTCTTAGTTTACCTATGTATTTTGTTAATTGTAAAAGTTACGCATAGATATATACATTTATTTATATTTTTTATTTATAAGTACATACTATGTTTAGCTACAATCACACTTAGCTCTGTGGAAAAGTATACTTACCCGATTTATTATATCACACAGGGGGATGGCATTACGTCATTCGAGAAGTAGTTGCTGAAAATCAGCGCTGATGACGATAGGTTCGTCCGAAGTCACAGCATTATGCTGAGCAACGACCTGTTCTTGCACAGATGCGACGCACTGCTTAATTGCTCTTATTATTGTTGTTTGTTTGTTACAAAAGTAGTCATTGTTCTACTTCTAAAATCGGCATTTTGTTTTTGTTTTGATCGTTTGTTGTCATTTGCTAGTGTCGCAACACAGATCATAGAGTACTTTTATTTATAAACACAGAGCAATGTGTATTGTCTTTGGTCCCTGGCCCTAAAAAAAGTACCCTGGACAAAATTGACAAACTCTTATTGCTTGAATACGAGGCTTTTGGTTATTTTTTATGTGTGTATTTAATGGCATTTATTTGTAATGTGCGTTTTGTTTGTGCAGAATAAACGATTTTTATTTCTAGGTTTATACTTACTCACATTTTCATCATTCAATTTTAATTGGGCTTTCCAGCTGTTATCGGAATCTAGTGTTTGGTAGACCTTATTGCTTTACCCACCCTAAGATTGAAAGTCACTTACACGTCATAAATCGACAAGGTATTTACTTGTGTAATGACGGTGAGATAGTTTCAATTTAGAGAAGTTACAATTTACTGGGAATTGTTGTCAAAAGTTTTAAAGCAATTATGAGATCCACTTCAATAAAAAGTAAGCAAATAGATAAATAGAAACATATATTAATACCTACATGTTATGATTCTTAGTATATAGAAGTATTGAGGCTACTAAAGAACATCTAAACCGCTCCCTGCCGCGCGTTAATTTACCCGCGTTCCATGAAGACACGATACGTGTTTATCGCGGGACTATAAACAATTATAACACAGGAAAACAAAATTGAACTTTTTTTTTTGTTGCATGAAGTTTTACTACGGTTGTTTACTAATTAGGATGCGCTGATTTCGAATCTAGCCTCAGATTTTTTGTAGCAGCTCTAGTTAGTGAGATACAGGTACCATCTTAAATTTACTTAAGTAGTCGATAATTCCTATCAATAGCAGTGTAACTAAACTAGTTTCTGCATAATTTTTATTATGTCTTCCTCAAGAAAGACGTGTTTAAACAGCCATGACTGTTTTTGTGTTAAATGTGGAGAATATATTTTCAAAAAATTCCGTTTAAGCGCCTCCGACTTCGTGAAAAAAGCATACTTAGACTACTTTGGGTTTCCATTGCTGACAAATGCCAAGCCTTGGATACCTTGTTTGATATATTAAAATTGTGTCGAGTCTTTGTGATTATGGGCAAGCAAAAAATTACCCTCTTTAAGTACCACAGCAGCCATGTACATCTTCGGAACATCCAGACGAGTGCAGTCAACAAACTGAAAATGACGACAGTAGTAGAGACAGTGATCTTGAGCGCTTCGTTTCGTTTATCCCCGACCACTAAAGCAAGGTGATTGAAATAACTTGATCAGGGACCTTGGACTGTCAATGACTGCATCAGAAATTCTAGCTTCCCGGTTGAATGAAAGAAACCTGTTGACAAAAGGAACAAAAATATCGTCCTACCGTAACCGGGAAAAGAGTTTACTCCCTTTCTTTACTGAACAAGACAATTTCGTGTTTTGTTCTGACATTCCGGGTCTTATCAAAAGCTGATAGAAGATACACATTTTATCAATCTTATGACAGTAATCGAAAAATGTGCATGGCAAGAGTTTGTTTGGGTAGTAAGGATTTTTTTGGGAAATAGAAAACCTGATGGCTACATTCAGCACATTGAACAGTTGCTGATGCACTTTGAGCGACTGGGATGCAACATGAATATAAAGCTTCACTACCTTCATAGCCATCTCGAATATTTTCCTGAAAATCTCGGTGACCTCAGCGAGGAACAAGGCGAGCGTTTCCACCAGGATATTCGCACTATGGAGGAGAGATATCAGGGATATTGGAACGTATAATTATATGATGGCTGATTATTGCTGGAGCATCTGAAATTGCAGTACTAACAAATATCACGCGAGAAAATCATATAAAATAAAATTTCATTCGGAATAAACATATTTAATATTTTTTTATACTTTAAACTCAGTCCATTTTTAGTAAAAAATCCCATCAATCCATAGCTGCTAAACTAGAGCTGCTGCATAAAAAAGGCATATGTTTTTGGAATCAGCGTGGAAAGACTATTCAGATTCATGAAATAAAATTCATGCAACAGACATGCTGTTTTCCTGTGTAATATATGTTTTGCAAAATAAACGCTCGTTTAGTTCTTCCTTTGTGAAAGATTTAGCCTGAAGTTTCTATCATTACTGTTACCATACAAATCACGACAAAAGAAGAAGGAACCTACTTTAAAGAACACTCTCAAATTTTGGTAGGTTTTGCATCCGGGCAGTCAGTCTTCGTACCAACCAATGCTAAGTGGTTAATCTTTATACAAGGCTTTTCCGTGCCTATAGCAAATGAATAAATAACCGAGCAGAATGAAAGCTTCATAACTGAGTTCAAAATATAATAATCATACCTACTTTCATAGGGCTGTCACAAAAATAAAAGACCAGGCAAGTGTGCGTCGCGATTTTGCAAAGAACATGAACGGGCGGACGGATGGATGGACAGACTGACAAACGGACGGACGAACGGACAGGCACTGTGACTTAGGGTATCCCATACTTTTTCTGTTTTCCAATTTTGATGCGGAACATTATAAATAGTGTAGCTTTGAAAGACGAAATGGTTTAATATGTTAAGTATATTTAAAATTAATTAGGTAAACAAAAGCAAAGTACCTAAATTAAGTATTCCTAAATTAAGAAATCAAAATATTTTATTCAAACAATTAATAATCTAATATATTTCTACTTTCCAACTCTCAATATTTTTTGTACCTATATTATTTGGGTTTTAGTAGTTTATTATTTCGTTTAATCGTATGATGAATTCTAAACCTAATATTTATTTTAATAATCTATTGGAAAATAGGGGCACGGCATTTTAAAAGTACAATCACCTAAGAATTTCTTGTCCAACAGTTTGGCTTAAAAACATTATAAAACTAAACGCCTGCGTCGTATCGCTGCCGCTGGCGCAACCCTTAATTTTGCCCGCTTACAGAACTGGCTCAAACCGGTTTCTACCCGAGCGGACGCCGAAATTTTGGTTGAAAATTCTCAAAATTTTATTTTAGCATAAGTATTCAGGAATACAAATACAAAATTTCAATTCAAAATGTCAAAAAACAAAACAGTTATAGATTTTTGAGATGGAACGCAACGTTTCGACTCATAGTGCGCTGGTGCACGCCCTGCGTGTCTAGTTGGTGACAGGGCACGCACACGTAGCTGTGCGTGTAGTAGTGTACCCACGCATGGCGATGGCGTTAGTATGAAGTTTTCATTCTGCTCAGTTTTTTATTCATATACCTATAGCTCTAAACAGAATCCATAGTACGTTGACTGATAACGGCGTTGATTATTTTTGTTGCCCGGGCGTCCCATTAACCTACGACGGTCTTCGAATACAAATTTCCCTACTAGGTATACACCATTCATATATATTTACTTTACCCGTGTAGGTATTAAAGTATGGATCACGACCGGGCGATCGGGACGATCAAGTATAATTCGGTTTTATCATTAAAATTGATGGACCCTACAAATAGGCGTACGTGCACCCGTTTCCAACAAAATTAAATGAGTATAACGGGATAATCCTCTTTTGATCTGCAATCATTTGTACTAAGCCTAATTGAAACTTAACGAAATCTCTGATATAACAAACTGATTAGTTTATTATTGCTGATGAAGTTGTAGCGGCATCTACAAACGCCACATGCGAGCACACTGACGTCACGCAAAATCCTGCATCGCGCATGTAGAGTTTACCGCGCAAATCGCATATATACAACGTCCTGACATCCAACGACGAGCAGTTGCCCACCAGACACAACACCCCTCTGGTCGGAGGATCCTCCCTTTTCTATGGAGGTATGAGTGCACTTTACACCCTGTTCCTCATACCTCTATAAAGTAAAAAATGTAAAATATGTTTTGTTGTTAAGAATCCAACTTTTTTTTTCTTTTTTGCCCCATTCTTGTAGCTACTAGAGTGCAGAATGCCGCTTGCTTGCTTGCTAAGAATGTCGTTTGTTCAATCCCTAAGCCGACTATAGTGTTGTTAGATTTTTTAATTAGGAACATTTTCGGAAGTTCTCCAATCTTTGTGACAATCGTATACCTAATAATGTGTTCAATATTTTATATTTTACAACCTAAACATTTTGTTAAAACTTACTTATAGACTTCTAGTCACACGTATTTTGTATGGATACCGTAAAACAGAATTCATAATAATAATCATGGTCATGTTATTTTTTTAAAGTGATACGCAGTTGGTATAGCGCGAGCGGTTAAATTTCGATTTCCATGAAGTCTGATCACCATGTAAAAGAAGTTGAATGTGAAAATAAAACTGAAAACGTTCAAATAAAATCAAATACCTGTATTTTCAGAGAAAGAATGTTTTCAAATCTGGGTCCAACACACAGTTAAGCCTGTCAGGCTCAAAAATCATGCATGGTAGAGTAACTAAAATGCATGGATTTTTAGCCGAATTCTTTTGTCACTCTGTAGCACAAGAGAAATGAAATATGGAGGGTACTTTGAACGCTCACTGAATAAACTCTTCGATGTAACATACGAAATATTTGGTGAATGGATGGAAGGAGATTTTTTTCTTGTTTCAGAAGTATTTGAGAGAGATTCCTGAATTTGTGTGATTTCAAACTGACCCTAAGATTACAACTTTTTCTCTATCTTTGATTAGTATTGGTCCTAAAATTAAAATCATTGTAATTTTTCGAACAAGAAGTCTGCATAGCCATCAAACGTGGGCTGACAGCTTTTTGGGCACTCTCCTAATTAATTGATAGTAATGTACGATGATGCATTTTCGATGCCCTGTTAGCTATTCTTTTTTGGAATGATACCTGCAGCGTGTAAATATATTATTTTTTTAAATCGTGTTTGTTTGTGTATGTAAACATACATTAGTAAAGTCTCCCTAACATCGGTGAAATAAATCAATGCTTTGGTATAAAAGACATAATAGAGCCGAACTACAGAATTTAGTGGACTGTTTAACCAAAACAGTTGGTAATCATTAAGTTTATTGACTGAGCGAGCGGGAAGCGCGAACGAAGCGTCTCCGATTTGGCTTGAGCAAAAATGCTTTCGTATGTGCGGCTGCTCTCCTCTACAGGTCGCATTTCTCAACCGATTCTCGTGAAATTTTGTGAGCAGGTTCGATAATTATAAGGATTGGTTGTCGATACGGTTGCTCGAAAATTTTCAAATGAACTATGAGGCATTAAAGCGTAAAAAAAAACATATTACAGCCATTTCGCGCTTCTTGCGTGCGCTTTTTGTTTTAAGGTGCGCGGTGAACATTTATTTAGTTTAGCTATGCAAAGATAGACTGGCGAGATCTACAGCTTACGGAGGAACTAGTTAGGAATTAACGTTACATCGAGTAAGTCTCACAAATACCGTATCAACTTAACGAGTTACAATAGGTTTATTGAACTTAATATTCATTGTGTGTGTTGTTCTTGTAAGAGTAAAATATGTTTATTTTCGCCTCACTATTTTCGACTTAGTAAGTACCTAATGTTCGTTTTCTATTTCTTGTTAAGTTGCTACAGTATTTAATGCAGTAGTTTAAGCGATTTCAAACAGGGATAGTTACCTAAGTAAGAAAAAATTAATGTATTAAATATAATCTTATATTTAATCAACAGTTACGTAGTTAGTTACTTAGTAGTTCGAGGTTTCATATGTACTACTTCTTATTTCTAAACAACATCTGAAGTTCTAGACGGATATATTACTAATTAAAAATCTAGTTTTACAAGAAATTTATCCAAGAATCTTAAGTTGGTGAAACTAGTTTAAAAATGTCTTAACCTAGTTTACACAGTGAAAGCTTATTTAAAAAGGATCCTAAAACAAAACTGGTGAGATTTCTATGCGCGACTTCAACCTCAAATGATTTCTTTTTGCGTTTGTTACCATGCGTCTTAGCTAACTAGCAGTTTTAATTTCACGCAAAAATATAAATATTAAATTAATCAATCATCTCAGTACAATATCCAAAGGAATCATTAGTGAGCCTAGCTACTTAGCTCGGTGGAAAGTTAACGTTATGTTTTGATAGATTTTTCAATCGAAAATACATCTTCATGTTACATTGGTTTTAATGTTTCTACGCGACAAGCACAATAAGTATCACCCATAGACGTCAATGGTCATCTCTTTACTGCCAGGGCAGAAAAAAACAAATTGTAAGATTTTAAATATATAATCTTACTTTTTTTTTTTTACTTGTTCTTCACATATAGAAACAACAAGAATAATGTCCCCGGCCATCTCTAATATCTTGATTTAAAAAAGTGTCCTTGGAGTTTTTTGACCATTCTTATCAACGTTTTGGACTAAGCAACTAGTTTCAACTTTCTGACTTACTGACCGACTCCTTGACAATTCAAAAGTACCTATAAATAGTTTAATTCAAATAAATGCTTTGAGTTTAAGTTTGAACAAACTCTTCAAACTGAATAAATATGCGAAACGAATTTACGTGACGTTTCATTGGCGCTTCCGAGCTAAGACCACAGGTCGCCGGTCGGACCGAAACGAAACCGATGCACGTAATATCTACATACCTTCCTTATCGATTCAGTTTATAAATCGAGAGAACCTATATGAAATCGGAACGCTGGTGAACCAAGGTACAGAATAATGTATACTGTGACCTTTTTGTTATAATAGATTAGATACTATTCCTATATTTTCTATACATGTAAAATAAAATATATTAGGCAGGTATGCAAGATAATATGTTTTTATTTTTTAATCATATTTAGGATCATAGGAAAGGTCCTTTACAAGTGAATAATTAACAGCCCGCATTGAATATTGGTATGAATTAATAAGAGAACCCAAGAAGTTTTTTTGTATCGACCTAAATCATTTCTCGAGTATGTAAAAAAGGCATCAATTCCTAAACCGATAACACAGCAAGTAGCTCCCACTTAACAGTAAGTATAGGCCTATTTTAAAAATAGCTTGTAATCATTTTTGTATGTTAGGTATTCGCTATTATTTCAAGGGCCGTATTTGCTGGAAATCATTGACATTTTACGCTACACTTTCCTAATAAAAAATATTACTTTATGAAATTCCATAAGCCTGAGCCATCCAATACCTACGTGGGCTTAAAATTTATTGGGATCAAGTTCCGACATATTGTTGAGCCTTGGTTCATACCTGTCAGTAAAATAACACTCACTAACTCAACATAAATCCGTTTTAAAAATATCTGATGAGCAATTCAGATATTTTTTTAAAGGTTTCTTATTTCAACTGAAGAGTGCAAATGTCTGTGTGTAAATGTGTGTATGTATCACACACCTTAGAGTAAAAGTTGTTTTATGCAGAAAACCTATCTCCTACAAGTTGATTTCTTAGTACCCGGTCTGCACTGTCGGATACAAATAGCTTGTCTCCACAAATGTTTCGAGCTGTCAACTAACCCATTTTAAATTGAACGTCGATGTTGCACCCTGTCGTGAGAGTTTGTGGTTTCATACTCATCATGCACAACTATTGTTTTTATTAACGCTCAAGGCAACCTTGCATGCTTTTGCCGCATTTAGCCTACCTATTAAAAGCTGGCACGTGCAAACTCGACAGTTGTAAGACAGTAGGTACGATTTATTAACAAGAACTCGGTAACCGCGACATGAATATATCCCTCAATTCTCCGACATTTCCCAGCATTTCCCTACCTCCATTTGAACCTGCATCTTTGCTGAATACATTTCTATTCCGTTAGCACAATTATCGATATTTAAAAGCTCCGTTGAATAGGTCGTCTGTAAATGGACTGGACCTTTTGATGCTTCGCTTATTCAAGCGAATTCCTTGCAATCGCACGGAGTTGCCTAACGGCAACTCTTTCAAGTAACAACATCTTGTTCAACTTAAATGTCATAACGTGTTCTAATGAACACGTTATGACATTTAACTTGAAAAAAATATTAAATTTAATTAATAATTATATTACTGTCTCGTTGGTCTTTTGTTGGGTAGACAGCGGTAAATACACTGCTACTGGCAACTTGTGTAGTACACACATCCATAACATGCACCCAGCATTTCTTTTTGTTTTCCTTTGTTCCAGGATTAAGGCTCCTTCAAACGGGCGCGACACACGACGTTACACAAAGGCACCGCTCGTCGCGCAACGAGCGGTGCCTTTGTGTCGCGTGCGATTCGGGTCGCGTGTAGCGCCTGTTTAAAGGAGTCTTTATGGGGCATCCATTACGATTTAACACTGAAACTAACTCTATTGGACTAATTCTGGGCTACTACCTATTACAAAAAAATAGAACTGAAACACTCCAACACTGCTATTAGAACTATCACTGTTAGGTCAGACAAGACAACTAGATACTTATCAAGTACTAGCTTTTGCTCGCCGCTTCGCCCGCGTTGATATCCTAACCCAGGTCATGGTCTGCCTGTGTGCCAAATTTCATCTAAATCCGTTCAGCCGATTGATCATCAAACACGCAAATTCACAAGCACAAGCTTTCACATGTATAATACTAGAAGGATAGTAGTATCAATCCTCTTTTCTCTGGGGTTCCTACTGCTACCTTGAAGTTCCTACCTACAAAATCATAAGGTGAAAAAAACGGTAGTATAGGTAAGTGACACGACGCACCCATACATACCTTTTAGAATGATACCTATTCGAATTATTGAGGTACATACTTTCCTCGTTCTTAACAAAAAGCGTAACGCATTTTATATTACAATTTGTTATTATGTATGGAAATGGAACAACAAAGGAAACAATTTGCCACAGTGAAACAATAAACGATTTTTTTTTTTGTTATAAGTAGGAGAACGTGCCAGTAGGACGAGTTCATAAAACTTGCTAGTCCAAATGTAATTTGGAGTTATGTTTTGTGACATTCGTCACACATGATGTCGATGACAATTTTAATGGAGTCGGTCCAGAATTAGGCTACGAGTTTGCTAACAGTTAGAGTTTGCTAAGAGTAACCTAACCTAACCTAATCCATTTGGTTGGGGCACCCTAGCTTAATTACTGCGACCAACTGTGAGAAAAGACAAGAAAGTTAAAAAGAGGCCCAATTTCTTTTTTTAAAGTGTGCGTGATTAGAAGTGCAAAAAGTTTTTAGAGGTTTATTAATTTTACAAAGTTTCCATTATTAGAATGTCAATAAGTTTTTAGAGGATCAGTTAAACATTTTCTCATGTTAAATAGTATCTTATTTTTTCGCTAGAAGTCAATGTTTCTTCCACCATCGTTCTTCGTATAACTCGTTTTCACGGTGCATACCTTTGTTTTCATATACAAAAAAAAAAACATAATTTTCACAGAGTATTATAGTCGAAAAGTTATTAGTTTCCGTCCAGTTTTCATTCAGTTTACAGTTTTAATACAGTTTCTATAAAATAAATCCGAACGGCAATAGTTTTAATAATGGTCGATTGTCACGTTCAATACTTTTTCATAGTTATATTTTTTATTAAAAACGTCCAAACTGATGCAAAACAATAGGTTTAAAAACTGAAAGGTATTCGTGCGATGGCAGCACTGTCGAGGGTACCTTAAACTGTCATTAGAGTCATTATTTTGTTTCGTTTTATTGTAGTAATAATGTCAAATTAAAGACATATTTAGGAAATAAACACATTCCGGTATTTTTGCAATACACCGCTGCGTAAAGGGTCGTATTTATTAATTATTCGTGAAAGACATCCTAATTTATACACTTTTCGTGAATGGAAGCTGTCAAATTCATGGTTAATCGACAGTAGTGTCATCTGAAGTGGGCAAGTATTCCTTTTATCCCCGTTGTAACAAAAATAATGGATTTCCCGAAACATTATTTTTACAAAACATGGAACTCGCACAACCTGTCACCTCTGAACGGAGCCACAAATGCATACTACCAGTGCAGCAGTGGCGGTAACAATGCGGCTGCCCCATATCAAAACCTAGTAAGTGCTTCAAACAAAATTTACCAGCAGAGCCCAGAAACAGCTTACTATGTTTTTAATGATTAATTTTCTTTCACAAACACTTAAGTTAACTACAATAACGAAAAGTAGATAACTATTCGACAGTCATACGCTGATCTCACACAATACTCCAGACATACCAAACTATAACAAGATCTTCTTCCATTCATCCGTGAACACATCACAGTCAGGCTCAGCGTCCAAGTGAGCGTTAAGCGCAGAGCGTGTGCGATGGACAGGAGACTGGGTTCCAGCGACGGTTCGACTTCCAGGCACGGCGAACAATATGCGGCGAATAATGTGCCTCCTGTTACTGCTGTATGGGACTGGGGTGGGACAGAGTTATAAATAAAAAAAACTAAAAAACACGCTTTATATAGAAAACCCAACAAAAAAATAGAAAATAAGTTTTAATAATTTTGAATTAAGAATAGTGTAAAAAATTCTAATAAATATAAATGAATAATAGTGTAAATAAGAAAAAATAATTTTATTTCAAAAAAATCGTGGGGTGCATGGGTCAATAGTTATAAATATTTCATTGACATATGAGAAAAGAAGGATTATCATTTCGATAATATCTTAAGCTTTTTTTTAAATAAAACATTTTTTTCTTATTTACACTACTATTCATTTATATTTATTAGAATTTTTTACACTATTCTTAATTCAAAATTATTAAAATTTATATTCTATTTTTTAGTTGGGTTTTCTATATAAAGCGTGTTTTTAGTTTTTTTAAACTATTATTTATTTTCTACTTTTTAGTTTGGTTTATTTATAAGAGCGTTTTTTTTATTTTTTTTTAACTGTTATTTGATCTAATCTACTATCAATTCCGTGATAACTCTAAGTAACTGTAATTATTTTCCAAATTATTAATGTGTATCGTAAGAGCCCCCGTACCCGCTCAGGAACCAGTACCCGCTCACTCCATGTATTTGTATATCTATATTCACAAATATAGATATACAAATTCTTTTTAGATAGATATACAAATTCTGAGCGGGTACAATATAGATATACAAATACATGGAGTGAGCGGGTACTGGTTCCTGAGCGGGTACAATATAGATATACAAATACATGCAGTGAGCGGGTACTGGTTCCTGAGCGGGTACTGGGACTCTTACCTTACAGCTGTATTGATAGTCAAATCTCGATTTTAGAAGCCATTAAAAGATTTTGACGTTATCAATATATACACTGAGACTTAATGGTATCAGGTTATTGACCAAAAAGTGATATCGACAAAAAGGAGACAAAAAAAAGCCATGAGAGCTAAAAATTTGTGCTTTTTCGTAACGTCGAAATGTGCAACATTTTATTTGAATCGTATTTCAAAGTTTTTATAACGAACGTTCTGCAACCGAAACCACGTTTCAAAAGACAACTCTGAATCGTTTAATAAATGCAATGAAACAGTTTTCCCAGTAATAACTCTTTTGAACAGTATTTATTCTTTCCTTTATTTATTTAGTTACCTAAGTCGAGAAAAAGTGGCAAAGTATTAAGTATTGGGTTTTTACATTACTAATTTCTCAGCCTGGAGTCTGGATTTATGCCCGGTTGATGGCAATAGGCTCGCCCCTATTACATGGGACTTAAACATATTTGGCGAAATGAGGGTGTACAATAGGTACACCTCTGCCTCCACCCTCTCTCACTACACCTCACCTTCGGGGATTACAGGATTCATGTTATATTATGTTATAGCGAGAGCGAGTCCAACCAAGATAGTACGTAATCGTTGTATATCTTCTTTTGTTCCACCACTCAAAGTAAAGAAGAAGGAAGTTGGTAACTCAGAAACACGCTTATTGACTACTTTGTAACTCCTTGAACAAAACTAATTAATTGATAGTTGAGTAAAATTACGACAGACCGCCTACGCAAACGACTTAACAGATAATTTAATCCGTGGTGCATGTTTTCTACTCTAGTTCTACTATCGAAATCACTTTACTTAAAGGCGACAAAAGCTTGGTTTAAAAATTGCACAACTAAGATGTGGAGATCAGATAGGCAGGCACTCCAAGAAAAATACTGCTGCATCCGATTGGACTGGCAGCCGACCCCAACACAGTTGGGACAAGGCGAGGCAGATTGATTGACTATGGGTAACACGATTCAGTCAAAGCGCTTTTTTCCTTAGGTGTTTGTTGTTTTTATTTTGTAACATATTTTAATATCAAAGCCTATATAAACAAGTAGGTATTTGTAGGGAGTTGCCGAAAAATTCCATTCCCGTTTTTCAGATGGCTTAATTATAAAGTTTGGCTCATATAATTGGCTTCAGAAAACTTGGTCATAAGTTGAGAAAAAAATCTTTTAAAGTCTTCTGTACTTGATTAATTTGTGCAGTTTTAAAGCAGAACTTTAAAAGCGCTGCAATCATCTACGATGTTTTTTTTTTCTTGCGCTGATAGTTTCTCAAGTCGTGTTTGACCTAGTGTCTCCCCTCTTTGATGTCAAATAATAACTTTAAAAAACACACACACATAAAGTAATACACAAAGAAACATTTTAAATAGATAGAGTGCATCGTTAACATCAACAAATTCGAATGTTTAATCAAAATAGGTAATCTTTTCGGAAAGTAAAACGAACAATCAACTCAGCCTATCGCAGTCCACTGCTGGACATAGGCCTCTCCCAGGCTGCGCCACAACACCATGTCCTCTGCCTTCCGCATCCAGTCTGTCCCAGCGACCTATTTAAGGAAGTCGGTCCATCTAGCTGGGGAGCGTCCTACACTACGCTTGCCGATACGTGGTCTCCACTTCAGGACCGTCAGCTCCGGTCGTATCGGTCCTCCGGTAAACATGGCCAGCCTACTGCCAGTTAAGCTTGCGGATCCTCCAAACTATGTGGGTAACAAACATAACGAACAAAGCACCATCGCGTCCAAATAAATTATCTTTTAAAATAGTTAAAGTATGTTACTATGGCAACGTCATACGGAAAACCGTTTTTTTTTTCTCTAAGTTTCATTAAACAGTCGAAGCCTTAAATATATTTTTCTTAACAAATACTTGTTAGCGGGCGAATTTCGCGAACCAATTTCCTTGTAAGGTTTTTCGATTTGCTCACAGAACTGATATTTATATGATTTGCCAATTAAATTATGTAATACCTACGAGGCACAATATATCTTCTTAGAAGCGTATCGATGGCAATCTATATGGAGGATAGGATGCTAGGGGCTTTTGCTGACCATGGAATCACCGTTATGTCTGGATTTGCATCAAACTAGGTGCTGACAATCCTCGCTCAATTTATGGTACAATTACCGTGAAAAAAGTTAATATTTGCCATTTCGTGCTGTGGATACACAATCCTTGCAGAGGGAAGCATATATTTTCATTCCAAAATGCTGATATATTTCACGTTAAAAATTATCATTTCCGATTACCTATTTGGTATGACATGATCTACATCGTATTGTGTACTGTTATATCGCCATAAATGTAAGCGACCATGGTCGCTTGATTGGGATGACTTCTAGAGAGTCTACAGGTTTAAGTATCTTGGACATATATTGACTCCCAGCTTCAAAGACGATGATGACATTGAACGGGAGCGGAGAGCGTTGTCAGTTAGAGCGAACATGCTGGCTCGCAGGTTTTCACGATGCTCTCTTTCTGTTAAAATCACGCTTTTTCGAGCCTACTGTACTGTTTTTTACACGTGCAGCCTGTGGGCTAGATATACGCAAAGATCGTACAGCGCTCTCCGCGTTCAATATAACGATGCGTTTAGGAAACTGTTGGGGTTGCCCCGTTTCTGTAGTGCGTCAGGGATGTTTGCAGATGCGCATGTAGATTGCTTTTATACAATAATGCGTAAAAGGTGCGCTTCCCTGGTGCGCAGGGTGCGGGGCAGCTCCAACGCATGGTTGCGAGTAGCCTGGACTGTGTTTACGTGGGTCATTGTTGTGCCGTCTCTCATGGAATGTCGCAACGGTGACCAATTGTTATTTCTTGTATTGTTTTTGTTTAGTGTCTCTGTTTACTAACATAGTCGTAAGTTTTACTAACAATCTTGTTGAGTCTTCGTTAGTCGAATAAAGAAAATTCTATTCTATTCAATTTCTCATCACTGCAAATAGTTGATGTCCAATGGAAATTTAAAAAGCGGTTGAAAATCTTTCGCGTGCCGTTTTATGAAATAGAAATAATATTTATTTACATAAAACATGGTACCATACCTATGTAAAGTTATATGAGCGTCTGTTATATCTACTTTGTAGGCAGCAATCCAATGATGCAAATCCATTTAATGAAGATGCCTTCGGCTCGATCTCGGATCCACATCAAAACGTTCCGCGTAACGCAGCGGGCGTGGGTATAAATCCATCAACTTCGTATTCGCGGAGCATTTCTCTTGTATGGCTTCGCTTAATGCAGCGGGGCGATGGTTGTTCTGGCGATGATCGCTTATATTTTCTACTTCGGCGTATCGTCTTACCCACAAAGCAACAGTGTTTCCCTAAAAAAAAAACAACTTTCAAGTTTATGGGGTTATGATATTTATCTTTTTAATATTTCAAAAAACATACAGAATGAGAGAATGAGCTCACCGTCAAGAGCAGATCTCTTGAAATTGCAGAATGGCTCAGACCCTGCTGATGCATCGTTACAATTCTATGTCGAATTTCTTTGGAAATTGCAGCTGCCAGTATCGCGTAAACAACTACGGCTACCGAGGACATCCATAAGGATTTCCACCCAGTTACCCTATATCCAAGTTGACACTAAAATGCGAATTATTTGAGGCTCACAAAAAAGGAACATTAATTATATTAGTATCCATTAATATTTTTAGGAAATCAAAATTATAATTATATACGGTTTGCTAAATACTTGCTTTATTGTATCGTCACCACGCCACTGACTATGTTGTTTATCCACAGCTCATCGAGGCTCTCCACTATATGCACTACAACTCACACATGATGCATCGCAACGTGTGCCCGCAGGTCATCATCGTCACCAAGAGGGGAACCTGGAAGCTGTTTGGGCTCGAGTTTGCTGGTATGTCCTATATTAATATCCAACCGATTGTAGAGCTACATTAAATAACCTAAATTGAATAAACGATGGGTAAAATAAAACGAAAAAGTTAATTTGACACAAAACAAAGTGATCGACGACGTAAAATGATGTTCCAGTCAGAAATAATCATCCTCTTTTACTATTTTGTTCAATGTTATGTCCGAAGATTTTGCCTTAACGGCACTTTGAAGTGTGTCGTGTTTTATTAATTAATGTCTAACAACTTAAAAAGTTATAAAAGGAGACTCAAGCAGCATATATATGTGGCAAGGCACAACAATTCAGATTCGTAATGTTGCGTCGCAAAAAAATCTCGCAAATTACGCTGTAGAGCAAACAAAATAACCAAACGCGCCGCTGCCTGGCCTATAATAGGAAAATTTTGAAAAAAATCGGACGTACGAATCTAAAGCCGCAACTTAAAAGACATGCTTACATTTATCGTATCTACATAGAAATATTCTACAACTTCACTTAATGCTTTCGTAAATTATGTCACTAGCCATCAAAGACTTGTGGCAGTCCTATCAATTAATTTCGGGATTGAAACCTGTCAAAGTAAACGTATGATTGTAGATGTGAAGTACTTGTGATATCGCTTCGCGGCATTTATTTCAATCAAGTTAGTTTCGAGCGAGCTTTGCTAACTTCACGAATCGTGATCCCCATAATGGAATATTTAATGGTAAATAATTGACTGTCGTCACTTTGAACAAAGGACCGCAATCTTTAGCACCAAACAACCGATCCGCTTTAGATAAATCTTTGTCATAAGAAAGGAAAATTGATAAATATTTCAGAACAAAATATGTAGGTAATTAATAATGTGAAAAAAAACATAGACCGCATACTACTTACCTAAGTATATCTACAAATGGCATTATCTTAATCTTAAAAAAAAACTCAAAGCAGCGTTCCACCTTGGGCAAACCGCAAAGAATACAAACTCTAGACATTCTTTAAAAAAAGGATTTGACGGAAACGTTGACTTAAATGAAAATAAAGACTAGCGTCGCAACATGAAATGCTGTACAAACTAGGGGAGAGACACTCAACAAACCAAAGACGGAGTCATTCGTTTTTAGCCTGTGATGTCCGACTGTTGTGCAAAAGCCTTCCGCAAATCCTTCCAGGACCTCTTTTCCCGCGCCACCTCAAACCAGTCCTCGCGGTACTACTAATTATGTTGCAAAAAATAATCAGCAAACTAATAATATCTTTCTACAAACCAATAATACGGATCATTATGTCTATATCAAATATTTTAGAAACAGTTGATTGATATCTCGTGGGTCAAAGCGTTTTGAGAACAAGTAAGCAACAGGTAAGTAAATAACAGGATACAAATTGGTTGCCAATTAAGACTCAATTTCTGCTTCATTATTATTGTGTACAAACAAACAAATTAAACATCGTCAGAAATTATAACTTCCGTGAATATTTCAAAGACAATGAAGCTCAGTAAAACTTGAACAAGAAAGATACAGCTTTGAATTCGATGAAATCCTTTGGAAAGAAAATCACAACCATGGGAGCATGCGACTTTTCTGTGTGAAGTCGGTTCCAGTAGATTTCCAATAAAGACCTAGTAATGATGCTTGAGCGGTTGAGCCGGTCGACGGCGACTTGCGGGAAACGAGACCACTACCTACACGTAACTTATAAGCTAAAGTAAAATTGAACTGTGCGAGACAAAGTGGGTGGAACGGGGGAACAGACCACCCGCGGTGCATTTATTATGGCTGATCCTTTCAGCCCCCCTAAATTTCCGTAACCGCCTGTTTTATTTCCATTCCTTTAGTGATTTTCGATTCAAGTTCCAAGACGGTAATATCGAGTTCCGTAAGCTGAATTACCAATGCGAACTTTGCTGAGAACGGGCGGGATTTATCAAGACTTTATGTAAAATGTGTTTTATTCCTTTCTTGTTTGAAACTGACAATTTTTTGATTACTTGAATAGTATTTTAACCAAACCAAATGGAAGCAGGGTGACCTCTGCGGTTTCAACTTATTAAGTTAAGTTATTTTTTTCAGTTCGTATGACTGGTCACCAAATTTTTATATTTTTTTTAAATATGGCATAGCCAAGAGCCTCATTTGATTATTGGAAAAAACTTGAGTTGCTGAAAAATATGAATTGAATACAGTCGAGGTTTATAAATTTTCGTTTCTTATTATTATAAAATGAGTCAAGTTAATTTTATTGATTATAATCATGTTTCAAGTTATTATGTTATGTTCTGTTATCTGCAGTGAACCAAGTTATATTGTTGAGTCATGCGCAGATGGTGTAAGATATTCTTCGAATTTGGTATCTTCTTTCCCTTGCTCTCTCAGCGGAAGTTTTAGCCTTTTCTCTGGTGTAATACCCTATTGTATTTGTCATAGGTTTAGAACCAGCTAAAAGGGGCTGCTTACGGCCCTTTTTTCGGGTACCGGACTTTTCTCCAGGCATGCGAGATTTTGAGTTGCTTCTACCCGCCGCATAGAATCCTTAGAGTTCGAAAGCGGCAAGTCCATTTTGTCCGGCGTCGCAAGATCGTGGTATCACCTGTGATTCTGTGGAGGCGTACTACGCTTTGAGGTTGCGGTTCGTCAGGATCGACTCGTTATTTCAAACCATCATACTTAACTATTATAGTTATTAATACTTTCAGGGTTAACATTTGTATACTAGTTGATCTTTAACCAGGACTGTTTCTATAGGGATAACTTAGGTTCTTATTTATAAGAACTTATACGAAGAACTTTATACGAAATTCATTAATAAGTTTACGTAATTTAGTGGTCACGAACCTAAAACCGGTTACAATCGATTCCCTAGTTCGGAAACAAAATGCGTAACAAAGATCTACCATCCGATGTACATCTGTTTTCATTTAGGCTAAATTACCTGTTCCGCAACGGTTTTAATGATATTATTTTTCTGATGCGATCCTTTTTAAATAATAAATTATCATACGTGTTAAAGTGGTGAATTTTCATTTTTATTTCGCTACAATACCCAAGATGAGCTCTGAAAAATAAAAAGCAATGAAAACCATCAAAAATCTCAAATTAAAACTTTAAGGCTCGTGCACACTGGCGCGACGCGACAGCGTGACACAAGGCACCGCGTGCCGCGCGATGGGTGGCGCCTTTGTGTCGGGCTGCCGCGTCGCGCCTGTTTGCGGGAGCCTTTATTCAGATTTTTAAGTTTGTAAAAATCAGCTGTTCCACACATTTTGATTATACTTTAATATGCAACAGATTTTTATGCATCACGAAAAATTTTATCACTTGGGTTATGTACTAAATCCATGGTGAAAGTTTTCTTTACGATATGTATTCTTTTATTTACCTTAATTTGAAGTGTTAGGGGAAACATTTGAAAGCCCATTGTCACATGCCACGAGGGAAATTAAAAGTGATAACATCAGCCACTCCTTTATAAAATAAGCCATGGTCGATGAATCCATTTAAATTATGAAATGAAAGTAGCCTTAATTACAATACATGTAACTACTATAAGGCTTTTTGATTGACCTACCGACTGGAAAGAAAGGCCTACAGCCACAGAATGAACGAAAATTGATTGCTACGCTTGGAGGAGGCCTATATTTTATACCACAGTGGACGTCTTTTAATTGCATTTAATAAAGATAAACGGACAAAAATGGGTTAGGTTTTATTAGAAGGTTCTTTACACTAAACCAGGCCATGGCCCTGGAAGAAGCCTTCAAAAGAGTTCACGGAAAACTGAAATCGGTTCGTTCCCAAATATATCATGAAATACGAGGATTTCACAGCGTCCTATGGAAACACTAGGATCGTGGAGATCGACAGGTGTGTGTGATAGAAAATTAAGCCGGAAAAAATGTTCTAACTATAACTGTAAACCGATTGGAAAGTCTTCAGTACGAATGATGGGCTAAGGCTTGCAAACCAAGACACAAATATCACCCATACAATCAAATATGCAAGATATTGAAGCTTCGTAGTACAGCTCTTTGTGAAGGAGCTCGTACGTGGAGCTACTATAACCATACCGATTTCTACTGGCATGATTGCTGTTGAAACTAGTCGTACAAGCACATGGAACAATAATTCTGCTTTGTTGCTGGGATGTTAACGCATTTGTAATGCCTCTGGTATTCCAAGTGCCCATAGGCGTTCTCGGTAACTACTTACCATCAGGTTGGCGATAGGGTGGTTTGCCATCGAATCAATAATAACATAAACACAGTTACGAATTCAATAACCCTAGAGATAATTTGTCCCCGAAACGGAATCAGATGGACGCTGACGAATTAACAAATTAATGATTCCAGTAAAAATCAAACGGTAGAATTTGTTACCAGTATAAAATATCTAAAATCAGTTTCCATCGCTCTTGACCTGTTCGATGAATGCTTTCGACTTTCGTATTTTTTAGCTAGTCGCCTAGATTTAAACTTGGAACGATTCAGAAGTATACTTAAACTCGCTTCTTTTGAAAATCACCGCCTTGATTTTTTTTTAACACATAGACCATTCGATTGATGACTTTCTTTAGATTGCGTACAAAGTAACAGTAATTAGTTTCTTTTTTTTGGAATGACATAACCGATGCGTAAGCATAACACGAACGTAAGCTTGATATGTATTGTCCACCTCGTAATTGCTTTACCACCCTGAGGTTGAATGTCAAATAAGTAAGTTTAAAATTATTGGGAATTGTTGTCAAAAGTAATAAAGCAATTACGAAGTTGACTGTAGAAACACGCTTGACACAGTAAATATGTATAAGAGTGACATCTACAGGCAGCTCAATACAACTTACATCTACTACAATTTCGGCATCACTCGTCTGAGCATGACGTCATAAGTAAATTTAGAGTACCTACAAACAAGATTATATGTATTACGGTACCTATACAGTTTTAATGTTTAAATTAAACTACTTATACCTTCTTATGAATTCATTTTAATTTTTGTACTACATACCACAAAGATTTTGTCAACGTAACGACTTAGCAATCGAGTCAATATCATCCGTCAAGAAGCATGATTTCATTTAAAATGAAATGTTTCGTGTATGTGATAAGGTTTATTTTTGCATAATTTGAATACACTGAAATAGGTGGATACTCGATACTCGATAGCCGCACACTATGACCGTACTTCGCTGAATACAATCAATACAGTCCGTTTTGATGGAGGATGTATCGCGTCCCGTATCGGGGAAATATTATATCAGGTTACTTTATATTTAAAGCCGGCTATTTTAAGCACGAAAAGTTTGTGATGTTTGGGAGTTGAGATTGCAAAGCACTGCTAACATCATGAATGGTACCAATAATTTTCACTCTTGATAAAAAAAACTCACTTTGATAGAGAATACTCGCTGTACTTCGTACTTGACGCGTTGTTCTAGAAGCGGCCTAGACCAGAAAAAATACCTAGTGTGCAAATCTATTCTAGCAAATACGTCTCATGTCTAATTTTTACCGGGGTTTTCATATAACTCTATTGGTTTACGCAGCGCACGCCAGTAAAGCTTCTAGTCGACACATAGTTATATAGTACACAGTTAAACATAGTTATATTCCAGCCAATATACACAAAACCTTAATGATTTATACATTAAAACTTTCCTCATGGATCACTCCGTCTATTGGTAAAACCCGTATAAAAATACGTTCTGAAGGTTTTTAATTTATCCCGTTCAGATAGACAGATAGTCAGACGCGGGGCGGGACTTTGTTTTATAATAATCATATACCTAGTGATGGTACTCGGTAATACTGTATCTTCCCATTACTGAAAGAATTTTCGGAATCGGATCTGTAGTTTTAAAGATTACCCCATATACAAACTCACAAATATTACCTCTTTATAATATTACTAGCTTCAGACCGCGACTTCGTCCGCGTGAAATTTCTTGTTCCCCCGAACCACTGCGTTGCATCGCATTGCCCGCCCGCGGTATTACTTCGTTATTGCTTATCGTTATTTCCGGCTATCGTAGCATGATGTTAAATAACCTATAACCATCCTCAAAAATTAGGTTATCAAATGCGAATAATAATATTTAAACCGGACTGATAGTTCCAGAGATACGCGCGTTCAAACAAAAAACAGAAAAACTAACTTTCCAGCTTTATTATATATAAGAAATATTCGATGTTGCTTTTGTTGTACGTTATAGCTTCGTGTTTGCAAACTTCAAAGAGCTTCCTTACGTTTGAGTAAACATAAAATGTGTAGGCATGTACCATTCCATATATACAGAAAAGGCCGATATCGTGGCTGTAATTTTCTTTCTCTTTGTTTCAAAACTTTACGCCTGCTATGTGCGAAAGGGTAGGTAGAGATGTCGACCTGTAGAGCACCCAATATTTCGTTAGTAGGATCTTTGTGTCATATCGTGTAAATACCTTCACAATTACCTAAGTAAACGCTCTCATTGCATATCTAAATTAGACAAAACCAATTCGTTATTAATATCAAGTCATTATTTCTCATTATAAGAATATCCTCTTAAAACGGTAGATTCCTAAACCCGCTACCTACTAAGGTTGGATTCCACCAATGAAACTGAACGCGATCAGCACACCTAAACCTTGTTCAACAGCTGTCAGTGTCATCATTGATGTGGAATATTGAGACTGACAGCTTTTGAAATGTGTTGGATCAAATCCACGTTGTATGTGGAAACTCTTGTACAAGCCACTGTTGATTCCATTTTCGTCAGCATAAGCATAGTCAGCGTATAATGTCCCCACTGCTGGGAGCAGTGATGGCCCAGTGGTAATACCCAGGGTTTACGAATTGTAGATCGTAGGTTCGAACCGAGTCTGGCACTTTACTTTGTGTAAATTATTTCATCACCATTGCTCTCAGAACGATGAAGGAAAATATCGTTAGGAAACTGAATAACTGATATATCCTAGAACCAAAAATTCGAAGACATGTGACATCCGCCAACCCACACTGGGCCCGCATGGTGGATTATGGCCCAATCCCTCTCACTCGAATAATCAGCATATAATGTTCCCATTATATGGTGATTATTCTGGGACACAGGCCTCCGCTCAGTGGAGGAGGGCGTGGGCCGTAATTCACCACTTCGGAGTTTTTGGTTCTATAAAACTCCAGTTACCTCCCGATGGTTTCCGTCACCGAGAACAGTGGTTATGAAATAATAAAAAAGTATGGTGCCTTCCAGGGTTCGAACCAACTCAAAAGTCGCGGCCATTTCCACTGGGCCACCACTGCTCTTTTTTTACCAGGTCAATACCTAATCATGAAGCAGTGTAACTAATCGGAATATTCAGGAAGTATACTACATACTTCGTTTACTAAATTCTTGATTAGTACAAAATATGTTTCACATTATCTCTAAAGACGTGCTCGTTTTTAGAGATAATGTAATGGCTCGTGGCTAAATGATAACAGCCGCACAGGTCAATCGAAGGTTAAGCTGCACTTGCCGCGGTCGGTTCGTGGATGGATGACCATCCATTACATATCGAGACCCCTCCATTTCTCAGAAAGTGCGTTAAGCCGTTGGTTCCGGCTTCATTCGTATATCTTTTTCAGTCAGAAACCCAAAAGTCTGACAACCAATAGCTATCGTGTTGCCCAGTAACCGGGTTGTGCAGGTCAGATAGGCAGTCGCTCCATGTAAAATACTGGTATTCAGTTGCATCCAGTTAGACCGGAAACCAACCCCAACATACATTGGGAAAAAGATAAGAACATCGTAATAATTGCGTAAATAAAAATCTCGAGGAAGAAGCTGAAGTATAATAAAATTGATGATCAAACGAACTTACTTCTCCGTGAAGTTCAATCATAATCACACGAAGTCTTCGTCCGAAAAGACAAGCATCCGTCCCATTCCTTTCATGAACACCCAAAGTATTTGGGCTCTAAATGAAATGATCATAATTATAATTAAAAATCTTTATCACAACATCGAGGGTTATTTTCATCATACTCGTATTACAGACAGTGTTTTATAAAATGCACAATAGTAAATAGAGGAAGGCGTCCGAGGTTTCTATCTCAGACGCTTGATCCAGCTCTCTTACATATGACATGTTAATTTACAAAAGAAAATAAACTTAGGATCGATGAAAATATCATGTAATAAAAATATATCTAAAATACGCTGTACAATAGTAAACTAATGTAGGTGTTGGCAATATATTCATGAGTTTAAATTAAGGTTAGATACTTACTCTGCCTTAGGTATCGACCTAGAGTAACATTTACCTAACACTTTCAAAAGAAACCACGTAAACCAGATAAGCGTTTCCCAAGGTATAAGAGTACTTACGAACATATAGACGTCGTTTTATAACTAACAAATTGTGTTACGTTGGTTCAGAACATTATTTTTCATTTCTCTTTAATGGCGTAAAGCCTATCAGATTTTGAACTCCTTTTCACATGCTTGTCTTCATTATTATCCAGCAGGATAATAATGCGTTTTATTATGCGTGATAATAAAACGCTCATTAAAATAAACAAAATACTTACATGTTTTATTTATTTCGCGCATATTAAAATTCGAGATCCTTTCTGTATGGGTAATTGGGTACTACGACACAAAAATAAAGGACCAAACAATTTTGTAGGTTTTTACTCATTTTACAAGTTTAGTACAAAGTTTATTTTTTTATTTATGTTTACACTTATTCATTAGGTACATAATTAAAACAGAAACAAAATTATTAAAAAAAAAGTATTTCTTTCTCCGGAATAGGGTCCAAGCTGTCACAATACGAGCCGTATCCGGAAGTATTAATATAATTTATTATCTGTATTGTTCATCTTTAAGTACTCTTATTCAAACACATTTTTACATATTTCATAAAAACATTATTATTTTAAAAGGATAGGGGAGGGTTATTTTAGGAAGCTGGGTTTGTGCCCCTTTGATGGCGATAGGCTCGCCATTACATGAAAGTAAAACATAACTGGCGAAATGTACCTTTCACCTCTGCCCTACCCTTCTGAAAATACAAGCGTGATGTTATGTTCAATTACAACAACATTCTTGTAATAACAACCTTATCAGTAGTAACCCGTGGTAGTAACGGACAAAAATATCTTGGTTATATGAATATTAACTTCATGAGGAGTAGACGGCTTCAGGCAGTAGATGAAACCTCACATATACATCCAATCTTTTACCTAATAATACGTCCGCGGGCGTGACCCACCTTACCGAAATTGAAAGAAAAGAAAGAAAAGAAAGAAAATGAATTGGCTAGCAAGCTAAAGATACAATAATATAAATATAATTATTCTAATGAAAGAACTACAGTCATTCGTCATTAAAATGTATCCATCCTACTATCCAACTAATCCTACTAATGTTAGGTCCTTACATATGAAATTGATGTTTTATATGGAAAAAGCAAAACTATTTTATTTTTACATTTTTTAAATTTAATCAATCAAAGTAGGTACCGTTGTGATCTATGCACTTTTGCCATTTTATAGAGAGTTCAATGCTTCCTTTGCTGAAAAAATTGCGGGAGCGAGAATCAACAAAATCTTTGAAGGTGTTTTGGACTGCCTCATCTCAATTGTTTTTTTTTTTTTCAATTAAGAAATTATCCAAATTCCGTAAAAAGTGGTAATCGGTTGGAGCAAGGTCCGGGGAGTATGGTGGGTGACGGAGACATTCCAATCCTAGCTCCTCTAGTTTCGCCACCGTCTGTTGTGCAGTGTGTGGTCTAGCGTTGTCCTGAAGCAGCAGTGGGCTAGAGCGGTTGACCAATCTCGGCTGTTTAACGGCTAGCTTTTCCATCATGGTTTCCAATTGTCGGCAATACAGATCTGCCGTTTTCATCTGACCAGACCTTAGGAAGCTGTAGTGGATGACACCAACGCTGGTCCACCAGACACTAACCAGTACCTTTTTTTGAGTCTACTTTCGCTTGGGGCAGGGTTTAGCCGGTTCTTCTGAATTTAACCACTTTGATGAGCATTTCCAATTATTGTATAGGATCCATTTTTCATCACAAGTAATAATACAATTTAAAATCCCTTCGTTATTGTGACGGTTGAGTAACGTGACGCAGCAGTCGACTCGTGTTTGTTGGTTTGCTTCACTTAGTTCATGCCGTACCCACTTTTCAAGATTTTTCACTTTTCCAATTTGTTTCAAATGATTCAAAATGGTTTTATCTCTTACACCGAAGCCTGCAGTTAACTCTGACGTGGTTTGAGATGGATCCGCTTCCACGATCACTTTCAATTCCTCATTGACAACTAGGGTCTCCGGCCGTCCACGAGGTTTGTTCTGGAGGTCAAAATTTCCAGAACGAAAGCGTTGGAACCAAAAACGTACTGTGTTTTCTTTTACAATGACTTCTCCGTACACATTATTAATCCTTCGAGCTGTTTCTGCAGCGCTAGTGCCACGATGGAATTCGTATTCGAAAATAATGCGATATTTTATGTTTTCCATATTGAGCACAGAACGATGTCAAAGCAAAATTAAATGGCGCGAAAACAAATGAATTATTACATTCGAAACACAAATAGACATGCTTTAAATTGAAATAAATTTGAATTTGGAATTCTTAACCAAACGCCGGGTTTTTGAGATCAAAGTGGCCAGTTCTATAAAACATCAATTTCATATTATGTAAGGACCTAATATTATTAATGTGAAAGTTTGTGAGGATGGATGGATGAATGTTTGTTACTGTTTCACGCAAAAACTACTGAACAAATGAACGGAACGAATGAACGGAACGGATGGAATTTGGAACACAGATAGTTTATAACCTGGATTAATACGTAGGATATTTTTTATCCCGGTAGTACGTTCCCGCGAGATAATTTCCGACATCTACGTGGGCGAAACCATGGCCAATAGCTAGTACACTCGAGAGCAATGAATCCGGGTCACTTAAAGAATGTTAAAAATCTTGGAAACTAAAAATGATAGGTTAATGCAATAAATTGTATTTAATAGACAATGTAATACTCCTTAAATGAAAGTAAAAAAAAATATGAGTCACCATACATTTTATTAACACAAAATTACATAAAGAAAAAAACTGCTGATCTCTCCTTAAAACAAAAATAGGAAACATGAAATTTTTGAACTTTATTACGATTTTCTTGAATTTTAATACTTCGTATTGCCTCCTCGTGCTTCCATTACTGCGTTTACGCGGTTTGGCATGCTGTACACCAAATTCCTTATACGATTTTGGGGAATATTCTCCCATTCCTCTGTGAGAGCAATTTTGAGCTCACGAAGCGTGATTGGGGGAGGGTTTCGTTGTTTTACGCATCTGCCTAGCTCGTCCCAAGCATGCTCGATCGGGTTGATATCCGGGCTGCGCGCTGGCCACTCCATACGAGTAATGTTCATCTCTTGAAGGTAGTCATTCACAATCCTACCTGTATGAGGTCGGGCATTGTCATGCATAAATATAGCATCCTCACCTAAATTGACCATAAATGGACCAACGTGATCATTGAGGATTTCTTCCACATATCTTACGCTAGTTAAAGAGCCGTTTTCTATGATCACCAGCTCTGTGCGACTTTCAGAAGAAATTCCGGCCCACACAAGTACAGACCCACCACCGTAGGCTACTTTTTCTTCGATGCATGCTTGCTTGAATCTTTCCCCTGGTCTTCGATACACTCTGTGTCTTCCATCGTGCTTGTAGAGCATAAATTTTGATTCGTCGGAGAACATAACTTTTGACCAATCTTCAATACTCCAATTTACGTGGCTCTGGGCATATCTTAGTCTTGAAATACGATGCCCACGCTCCAGTTTAGGGCCGTTTGCAGGTCTAAGGGGTTTTAAGTTAGATTCAGCAAGCCGACGTCTTACTGTCCATGCACTTGGGTTACTTCCTCCGAGGCGTCGAAACTGATTTGTGAGTTCAGTTCCTGTGAGAAAGCGATTTCGAAGCATGGTGTTCACCAAGTATCGGTATTCTCGTGCTGTGGTACACCTGGTTCTGCCCGTTCCTGGTCTGCGTAGGTTAGAACCAGTTTCTTCGTAACGTCGGAGAACTCTTTGTACTGTTGACACACCGACAGTCCTGGCTGTATCGCGCTGACTCCGGCCGGTTTCCAGCATTGTAAGTATTCTGGTGCATTCTTCAGGCGTAAGCGACATAATTTCAGCTTGAATAATGAATATAGAGCACTATCAACATGGTTTATGTACCCACATAAATGACAGATTACAAACAAAAGCAAAACCAAATGCTGTAATTTCGTAGTTCCATCTTCGAAAGTGGCCCTTTTTCAAATTTGTTTTTTTTATGATATAACTTTACAATAACTAAGAAGTTTTAATACCTTCATTTAAGGAGTATTACATTGTCTATTAAATAAAACTTATTGCATTAACCTAGCATTTTTAGTTTCCGAGATTTTTAGGATTCTTTAAGTGACCCGGATTCATTGCTCTCGAGTGTATTATAAGTATGAAAGTTTGTGTGGATGGATGGATGTTTGTTACTCTTTCACGCATTAACTACTGAACGGATTTGTATGAAATTTGTCATACAGATAGACCATAACCTGAGTAAGAACATAGGCTACTTTTCACCCTGTATCGCAGCCGAAGTCGCGGGCAACATCTTACTTCCTACTAATCCTAGTAATATTATAAATGTAAAAGTTTGTGAGGATGGATGGATGTATGGAAAGATGTTTGTTACTCTTTCACACAAAAACTGCTGAACGGTTTTGATTGAATTTGGAATACAGATAGTTTATAGTCTGGATTAGGAATATCTGGATATGGAATAATTTTTATCCCGGTAGTACGTTCTCGTGGGATAGTTCCCGACATCCACGCGGGCGCAGCCGCTGTCAACAGCTCGAGTATACATTTTTTTGTTTAAATAGCTTTCGTGTCTGTCAGTGGGAGCGCTTTGTTCTTTTAAACTGCGCAACGGATTTTGATGTGGTTTTCACGATCATTCAGAAAATTTATTCCGGAAGGTTTATGTGCATAATACATGAATATTAAGCTGACATAATATAATAAAGAAATCTCGATGTTTTGTCAGGTCATAAAAACCGTGTGAAGCAGGGGCGGGTCGCTTGTGGACAATAACTCATTTAATTTGTCTACAACCCTTGTTCCATAATATTGTTTGAATGTATTGCTACAATTAAGTAGTTAATGTGTAATATGTTTTGTAGCTTCAAATTGACACTAACATGGAACAAAAATTGGAGACAAGTAAATGAATTTTCGTCCGTGGATACCTACATCTTACTGAGGCTGACTGTACCTCTAAAGCTGATTTAGATATACAATTATATATTTATTAATTTCTTGGCTAGTGCCCGCAATGTTTTTCATAATATCAGTCGTCGATTCTTGGTAAGCCGGTCAGGGGGAGATTTCGAAAAATCCTTTCTTAGTGCACCTTTGCATACCTTAAAGACCTTACCGACCATCATTTCAGCCGTAAGACGTCACTGTTGAACATAGGCCTCTCCTAAGCACCTCGACCAGTTCTGTGCTTTCCGCATCTAGAGGATACGTGCGGCCTTCACATGGTCATCGGTCCACCTTGTGAGAGGCCTTCCAACGCTTCGTTTTCCGGTACGCTGTCGCCACTCGAGAACCTTTCGACCCCATCGGCCACCTGTTCTACGAGCAACATTCCCTGCCCACTGCCACTTAAGTTTGGCAATTATTCAGGCTATGTCGGTTACCTTGGTTCTCCTGCGGATCTCTTCAATTCACGTAGGGAAACTCCAAGCCTAGCCCTCGTCATTGTCCTTTGGGTAACTTTTAGCCTTCTACTAAGGGCCATTGTGAGCGACCACGTTCCTATGCCATAGGTCATCACTGGCAACGCGCACTGGTCAAAGACTTTCGTCTTGAGACACTGCGGGATGTAGATCGAGAAGATTATTTCGTAGCTTCCTGAACGCTGCCCAGCCGAGTCGGATTCGACCATTGACGTCTTTCACGAAGTTGGACCTACTTAACCGGACAGTTTGTCCCAGGTAAACATACTCATCCACAACTTCGAGTACAGCGTCTCCGATCTTCATGAGAGTGGGTTAGTTACATGGGCATTTGTCATCTACTATCAATTTATCGTCCAAATTGCATGAATTGTTTTATCATAAACTGGATAGTAGATAAATATTTCTACACAACTCAAGAATAGTGTGTTCCTTTTAGTGCTAATAATAGTAAGATATAATTAGGTATTGTATTGTACTAATTAGAATATAAAAAAGTATGTAGGTAGGACGTAGTTACTTACTTAACTTATAGTTTTACGCGACTAGTCAGGCCCCAGGTCGCCCGCTAGCTGGCTATAACAATAGAAAATCAATTGTGTCTCATTAGCGATGAGTGGTGAAGAGAATGAGTTAAATGATTTGATCCTAAAATTTTAACCTAAAATATTGTACAGCAGGCACATACAGCACAGTGTAAATGGCTGCTAACAGTCTATTCACACATAGGTAGGTAGGCACCTCCGTAATGCACATAGTACATAATGTACATGCCAGATATAGGCATATCCGGCATGACGAATTGCGTTATATTTTGGACGAACCCAGCTTCTTATTGACATAACCTCATATTTAATTATTCATGAGCATGTGAATAAGGTCTGAGTTTCACAGCTTCATAATGGCATAGTGCAATCAGGAGATTATTTAATAAAACCGACAGGTGACAGGACAATGATTTCATGTTTCTTTCATACATTTTCTGCTTTATTACACAGCACCTGTTGTAAAAATTACCCAATATTGGAATTTATTGACAAATATGGTCAGATATTGACAGTTATATTAATAGGGCTTGATAATAAAGATTCGTTACTTACATAATAATCACGACCTGTACCTTAATTGCGAAACACACTATCTATCACAATCTGAATCATATTGAAGCCTATTGCTAATCCATTGCTCATATATTGCATCATATGTTCGAAAAATTTGTCTGCTCAACAACATAAATAACACAATGAATATTGTTGAACTGTCAAAATGAAAACCATTCCTACTGTTAGTGTGTTACGCAACTACCCCGCCGTAAGAAACATCAATTCGTCCACGAATATGTGAAACGTGTGGATGTACTGTTAATTAAATTAAATGATTTAACCATACTTAAGAACATTATTAATATTTATTTTCCACGTGTTTTTAACTAATTATTTGTTTACAGAAAACTGCCATCCGAATGATCCAACGAACATGATATCCGTCCCACCATGGTCCATCAAGGTGGCGAAATTATCACAACCGGAACTGGATTTCTTGGGTAATTAAATAATTAATTCATTTTCTTATTAAACTATTAACAGTCGACAGCAGCAGAGTCAGGTGAATTAAGTACCTACATACAAATGAAAAAAAAAATCGCCACAAAGGTAAATAAACTCCCACCGCGTCGTGGTACTCGGTTTGAGTGGCGTAAAAAAAAAATTACCACCGGTTTTTAAAACGTTTTTTTAGACTCAAGCAATTCATTGCTTGTGATGTTATTAAAATATCAGACGTAATTGTTTGGTTCATTTTATGCCCATTTTTACTTTAGAAGTCCAGAGGGACGACGACAACGATACAACGAGTTGTATCGTTGTACTGACATGTAAAATAAAATGTCCGTGTGAGCGTTTGCAGGGTTATCGTTTATTTCTGAGTTTTCGCAAACATTTTTATTTGACGGCACGGTTGGTACAGCCACTGACTGTGCAATCGGCTTACAGAACTAATATTTGTATGGCAGATAGTTTTTCTGGCCCAGGTTTGTAAATTGGATGATTTTTTTTTAAATTGTAAAAGGTTCTGCAAACGAACACACGACCCAGGAGAAAATTCGAGTGTGGGACAACGTTTAATTAAAGCCAAAAAGTTTAGTGAATTTGCAAAATGTCTTGCTCACCTATTTTATAAACATACCAACAGTAAGTTACAATACTAACTTTGGGCAGTCTGCCGTATTCGAAAATAGTCCATAGAATCCGAGATTTTATGTTTAAGTGTGCATGAGAATAGTCAAAAGATTAGATAGTTATTTTATATATTTTTTAAAGCTATCAAATAGCAACCACGAATATTTTCTTAAATAGCTATCGTCATCGTCACTCTCAATTTTAACCATCTTTGGCCATAAGTTTCGTAGTTTTTGGGACAATGATTCCGAAAATTAAGTCAAAATTAAATAATAATTCATCATGGTGCATAAAAAATACTCTCAGAAGTTATCAGCTCTTAGATTAGTATTTTTTTGTCGTTAAGTTGTGGTAAAACAAATAAAAAAAACAATAGGATAATCAAAAATTAAACAGCTAGGTACCAATATTGTTGTACTTATAATTAGAACCGCTAAGCTATTGCTATATTTAAATACGATGCTTTTAGAGATGGAAGACTACCTTATCCGAGAACATTCAATTTATGATACAAATTCGAAAAAGTCACGGTTTCGTCACTTCGTCACATGTTGGTCAGCCGGATTAATACTCTTGTCACCTCACTAAGCTCAATTCACTTAAGCTTTCACGGTGAAATTTTAACAGAATAGATCGGCTGCAGACGCAAATTAATAATAATAATATATTTATTTGCTCAAAACATGGTATAGCAGGTCTTACAGTTAAAAATAGTACAAACATGTTTTGCCGGGCTTAGACTCAGCATGCAAATTCGAAAACAAAAAAATAAAAATTAAAACAAAAGAATAAATAAGTACTGATAACCAAAACCTACCACGATGAACAGTTTTCCCAATGAAAAGGACCGTTATACAAAGGTATCAATTGAACCTAAACAAAACATATTAAATTAACTTAGTACATATCTCCATAACTTTGAATACTAAAACACATTAAAGCTATTATTTTCCTCGTGGTACAACGACTAAAGCACAAAGAGAAAATGAATGTAATTATTGTGACTACAACGGGAATAATGAGCCTGCATACAAATGACACAAAGGAGGTCGAACATTTTTCTATGGATGCTGACAGACCCACTATGCGCCGTATAATGAAACTGATATGGTAGAGGATACTTAAACGGACTAAAAAATATATTCCAAAAGTATCTAATGAAAGTGTAAACCAAAAAAAGTTCAGATTTAGGTTAAATTCTTATTTAATCACTCACGGAAAGGGAATTAATTAGCAACACTGTAATATTAGTAATCTGTATTGAACTTTATTGATCTCCACTTTTTCCAACAATAATTATTTATAAACATTATTAACTAGCTGACCCGACAAACTTTGTCTTGCCAAAATTTCAATACGATCTTGAGTTGATAAAAATATCCTACAGAAAAAATACGCTTAGTTTTACCCGAATTTGAAAATGTTCCGGGCAACTTTTCTAATTTTTCTTTCCAAATAAACCTAGTGATGCGCTTAGCAACAAACCACATTACGTTTTAATTTCTATACCTATAGATAGATAACATAATTTAAAAATCATTGATTCACCTTGAGGTTATGAAATTTACCTCCATTGTCAAATAATGTAATTATTAATTAAGATCTTTAAGCTGATTTAAAATTAGAAGGTTTAATATTCAAATTATCAAATTAAAGCACTCAATTTGTCAGTGGCACAACAGATTGGCATCCACAGGTACGTTTTCTGATCCATTTGTTTACATTTTCAGCAGATGTTTTAGAAACAGATATACGAGTATGTACCAAAAATGGTACGCCTAAGTGTCACGTAGCCGAGATATTAGAAAGTAAAGATCGCCACATGAGAACAATACGACCTTTACCCCTAAATATGTATCTCGGCAACGTGACACTTTAGGGCACATATTACGGGACATTTTTTTCGTTTATGTAGGTATACTCCAATCAGTATCACCCATCTATACCAGTTTCAGCAAAGAGCATTCTGTGAGGCGAAACTTAAAAAAAAACATTGCTTGGCCAATAAGATTCAACCCCTTTGCAATAAAAACGTCCTAATTATTTTATCTTTGCATCGAAGCTTTGTCGCCACATATGAACAAACAGGCGTAGGTATCTACTTGTTATAACTCTCATTAACACAAATTTGAGCGGAGTAGATATGTAAGACAAGCGCTGTTTGTAACGATCCCGTATATAGACGTTCTTTGTGTAACAGATATCTTTGAAGCAAGTTTCGTAGACTTTGATTCATTATGTACTTAATAAACGAGCACTTACAAGGTGTAATTAAAATAACTGAAAACCTGAAAAGGGTACAGCGCAGGTACTCAACTCATCATTATAAACCACTTTAACTATAGGACGAACCCTGAAATCGCAAAATAAAAATCAACTGTTCCCTACATTTGCGATCATAAATGTAGATGATTGTTTTTTTTTGCGATTTCTGATTTTTCAGTGACTTAAATTACTAAACACATTCTATTTAATTAATGGAACTTATATTATCAAACAAAATGATTAAGTCGTTATTCTAAAAAAATATGATTGTCAGGAGCTATTTTTGGACATTAACGTCGAATTGAAACATAAGTACCCTACTATACCACTACTTCCTGTTCCATTTACATAACAATTTTGGGATCCACATTTTTTTTTTCGATTTTCATTTAATTGAATAAAAATGTATCCTACTGTAGCGGTATCTACATCGCCACATGCGAGCTACACGTCATACTGTCGTCACGCAAATCCTGCATCGCGCAAGCAGAGTTTACCGCGCGACTAGCATATATACAACGTCCCGACATCAACCGTCGGGCAGTTGCCCACCTGACACAACACCCGTCTGGTCGGAGGATCCTCCCTTTTCTATAGAATATGAGTGAACTTTATACCCTGTTCCTCATACCTCACGAAACATAAGAAACGAAATGACTAAATTCATAAAAAAGGAGTCGTAATAATTCTAATAACCGATAATAGGTCCCTAATAAATATTTTCTGTTATCAATAACCGGTTTTACAATACAAAAAACCGAAAATAAAATTAAAAACTTGTTTGAAGCGACTAATACAAACACAAAACAAAATAATGAAAAAATAATGTAATTTTAATTCGATAGGTACCTACCCAACAAACAATGAGCTTGGAATTCATTGGCAATCTTTCAGGGGTAAAATAAAGAATGTATTTTTACTATTATTTTTTATTAATAAAAACTAAAGTTCTTAATAATTTATTACAATCTAGCCTAATAGACTAATAAGCAACGGGTGCTAATTAAGGGAGCTTCTTTAAAATTTAATTCTCATCTTCAAATATATTTAGTTCTCTAATGAATTAATAGGTCAGCGACGAACTTTTAGCGTCTAATAAATGCTTTTCAAGCGACCATATATTGTAAAACGAGCTGCTGTTAATGTGCCGCAGCATGGTGATAATTCTTAAGCAACGTTATGGACCAAGTAATAAATAAGGGCATTATTCATAATGCACGCGCATTATGAATAATGACAAGAGTAGTCGACGGAACCCCGCTTGGCGGGGCTCCTACTTCTAGGTGGTTTTAAAAAAAAATAACCATGAAGAATAACCTTCTCACCTAACCTGTCCGAGTCGGGGTGCCCTAAGTCCCGAGCTCGCTTAGTAGCTCATTTACAACATTAGTCGCTGAGTTATCAATTCAGAAGTAAATATATTTATCGGTAGCCCTGAGTCATATTAATTTACGTTCGTAAATTGACGCTGGTTTTTTGATATTCTGTTGGGGTTTTAATGATAATGAATTAATATAATTGAAGCTGTTCTATTAACTCGTTGCCTACATATAAAAAAGACGTTAGGTTGCAGGTGCT
This sequence comes from Griposia aprilina, assembly GCA_916610205.1. NCBI lineage: Eukaryota > Metazoa > Arthropoda > Insecta > Lepidoptera > Noctuidae > Griposia > Griposia aprilina. The sequence goes on from OU744283.1 coordinate 11,369,332, forward strand.
AAAGAAAACTTTTGTTGCTGCACTCATAATTTCCCATAAGCAACTTAACTTTAACTTATTATTTTACGTGATAGTTTACGTTCCAACTAAGAATAGTGTCAATTTGCCCTTTCACGACATTCCGTAGCACTTTCTTAGAATCTAAATTAGTATAAATTAAAAAACATCAAAACCCACATCAATCGTATCCTTATCAAAAATGCATATTATAAGATTAAAGACTACGTTGAAGACAAGGAAGTTTGGCAATAATTCCTTTTGCACATGTGGCTTCCCTAGTACCACATTATCGGCATCACTATGAAAATGTCTTTTACTGCTCCCAAATTACGAAGTTTATTTAAAATAAAAATAAAATGTTTTTTACTTTCTTCATTGACATAATCTTCTCATTATTTGACATTATATGTCTCCTATTCTTATTTCAACTCTTTACATAAGGCTTATATAGACAGGAATTTAATTCAGATTTGTGAGTTATAATTGCAATCATGTCATTTGGTTTAAATATACTTTTATTTTTATATAGATTCTTCTATATTTTGTGAATGTGAGGCCTAACGTTGTAGGGCTAATTTGTAGACTGTAGATTTGTAGACTTTTTTATATTTTGTTGAGTACCGATTATTTGTTGACAGGCCTACACCCTCCTCCCATAATTATCAACACTGTAATTTGAAACATTGCTAAAGCTCTTTATTTTTAAAAGAGTAACCGTGGAGTTTCTCGCCGGCTCTTCTCTATAGGAAACCACCAATTGGAACCGTGCACCTAGCTTCTGATGTTTCATAAATGCCCATGTTGGTTTTTGTGAAATAAAATATTTTGATTTTGAATAAAAACACTTTGTTTACACATTATTCATTCACTATTTATACACTACACTAACTCAAATGGTTTAGTTCTCTTTAGCCTCCGCACTATGTCTGTGTTGTCTAGCAGCAGAATTGTCCCGACATGCACATGTCGATGAAGTCTGTGTTTGTGGGCTTCAGAAAATCTTTGTATGACAGTTGTGACGAGTTCCATTTTATGGTCACAGTGGAGGCCGCCATTTCTACTATACCATGGTGCATTTACAGCATCCCTGAGTACTTTATTTTGTAATTGTTGGATTATTTTAACGTTACTTCGTTTAGTACAGTCCCAAAGTTGGATGCCATACGTCCAAATTGGTATAATAATATGCTTGTATAATACACTTATTATGTATTGATAGGCAGGATTTCTTTCCAAGTAACCAATACATACTTTTATAACGTATATCGAATTCCTGTCTTTTCTTTTTGACGTGTGATTTCCAACGCAGTTTGGCGTCAAGAGTTATGCCAAGGTATTTGGCTGCTTTAGCATAAGGCACTTGCATGCCGTTTATATAGATTGGGTGGTAATAACAGTGTTTGTTAGTGAAGTCAATATGAATTGATTTTTACTCCTTCATTTTGATCTTCACTTTTGTGTCCAGCCATAAACTTTTTCTACTGCTTCTTTGTGGCTTGATCCGGTAGCCACAATAGCAGTGTCATCTGCAAAGGTCGCAATGGTGTTGTTTTCCAGCTCTGGGATATCACATGTGTATAGTAGCAAGTACAGGATTGGGCCTAACATACTTCCTTGTGGCACCCCACCTTTTATAGTTTTTAGCTCGGAATATGCATCCTCTTGGCTTATTAGAATAAGGCATTTATTATTTACATTATTTATTATTAGAATAAAAGTGAAAAAATACTTATTTTGCTTCGTTCATTTCCATGGGTACCACAACATTTTGTATGAAACAGCAAAAATAAATTCAACATTTGCTTCATACATTTTCATTGGGTAAGTATTTTTTTTTTTGTTTATAACATAACATCACGCTTGTTATCCCCAATGGGTTAGGCAGCGGTATACCTATAGTACATACACCCACATTACGCCAGTTATGTGTAAGTCCCATGTAAATTGGGACGAGCCTATGAATCACCAGATCACTTTTTCGATGTTTTAGAGATTCCCTGAAAAGTTTTTTTTTTACAATTAATTAGTATTTTAATCTTCTAAAAGATTGCCAATGGAATCAAAGTCAGCTTGTATAATTTCTTTTTAAAAACATCCATTATCCATTTTAAAAACTGACGTGCTGTTTTGTACCTAATTACTTTTCATACTGGTTGTTTATCAAACTTTCTTTTCAGCGTACGGACATGAATTTGTTTTGTTACAGGGATTTTGGTTTGGCTTTTTATTACCCTAGGACTTTAGCCAAAACTTTGGCTACTGTCTTAGGTTGTTGGGTTCTACTAATATCTGCACGTTACGTAATTTGCTTAATGTTTAGCTCCCGAGGTGCAGAGAAGCGGCCATTGCAGCATTCTGTCCGACATGTTCTCTCTCGGGCTGGTCATCTGTGCCGTCTTCAACAACGGGAAGCCTCTGATACAAGCTAACAACAACCCCATGTTGTACATGAAGCAGATTGAGTTTGTAAGTACCGTTTCAATTTTAGTATTGATTCCTTGTCACCAGCGGCTAGTAGGGACTTCTACCCCATCCGCTTGGTGATTCAAAGTAAACAAAAGTCGCATAGAACTGTTTAAGCAACATGTTTTTGTGTTAAGTACGGGAAACACTTTTTTGTGTGAGAAGTGTGAGAGACATGTTTCCAACAACACTAAACCATGTTGTTGCAACGATGTTGAGCAGTTAATATGAGTACGGGGCGTAATGCCCGGTTCCTATATTGAGAGAAATCATTTTGCTGACTACTGGTAGTCTTTGTTTCTCCGACAATTTTATCATACAACTACAGACAGGAAAGGTCTACTCCAGTCGGCAGTCGGCAGTCGGGTCGTACAAATAAATCACATAAATCGTATTATTTTGTAACAATACTGTAAATAATATAGAGATCCGAGACACTTATATAGAGCTGTTTAAACGATGCTAGGAGATTATAAGCCAATACTATTGCAGTGACTTAATAAGTGGAGTAAAATGTTTCGATTGGATACTAGCTTCCCTCCAGCTACAGAAGCCAGAGGTAGTGGACAAGTGCCAATCGCTTTCAAAGCGTTTCGTATTTCTGCAAAGAAAAGAAAGAAACAAAATACGTTTACATAATTGCGGTAAAACATGATGCAAAAATAACAACGATTTTTAACAGGATTGGCATAAGCGTTTCGGTAGCTTATATTTATCCAATGCATTTGTGACCTTTTTCATTACCGTTATCGCTGATAAGATGTCACTTTGTCTAGGCCCTCAGTATAGTAAAATTAGAGGTGGGGGCGTTAGTAACTACAAAATAGAACTCCATCCTATTAAACTATCACACTAGGTTTCTATCTTTCTTAAATATTACATGAGACCAGCTCTGTATACACGAGGCCAGAGTGACTAGCTTACTAGCACTATCTTGCTTCTCTAGCTTTAGAAACTAGCCTCGTGTAACCCAGACACAACGGACCGCATCGTCTCGCAAAAAATCTCTTATATCATTTACGTATATTTTATTTGAACCATTGCACACCACAGGCCGGCCGCGCCGGACTTTTTATATTGAAATGCAATGCGCTGCGGCCCTAATGTGTGCTTGCTTATACTGCTCGACTTCGCACGCCTAAAAGACATTACATCGAACTAAAAACTATCTTCGACTGACTTTGAAACACTAGCTGGTTTCCGGTTACTTGAATATTTTCTGTTTGGTTGACTAAAAATATTACGGACTATCCTTTTTGAAACCCGGCTTGCTCTGAGAGCTGGAACTCGTCGAAATTCCTGATAGGACAATATGAGTGACTATCTTCTATTACAATTCCTTACGTAGCTTAAAGGAGGTCACTAGCTTTCCAAACGGGATGTCACATCGTTTTGAACAAAGAGTTTTGGGTTCTTGCGGTCACTTGATATTGAAGTTCTAAAGTGAAATTTACAGAAGATCTACTAAAGATATTTCACCCAAGTCAACCATTGACAGACGCGCTTGTGCTATACTTACTTTTTGGTTTCATTTGGTTGCCTTTCCAGGCTATTATGTAGCTGAATTGCGACCCTTGTAAGACTGATTTCAAGTAAGGAAAAGAAGAATGCTACTCATCAAAAACGCTTGTTCAGTCGACATCTCCTGAATGTTTCTTAAAAACCAGAGTCTTATTCATTGCAGTGGAAACTGTCATAAGTTGCTGTAAGATCTGACCTACACACGTCAAAAGTGTTTAGGTTTTTTTTTTTTTAAATGCCTTGGTCCCTACATAGTTTTGTTGTATTTATTTTAAAAAAAAAACACTCAAGACGCCACTCTTCTTCTGCCCAATTTCTGTGTTCACGAGCCCATTGTAAACGGGGTCTGCGATTGCGAGGCTCAATAGGTGGTACACAAGCGGCCTTCGGAAACGCAGATTGTCTTCATGCAAGCGATGTCTTATGGTTTGGATCGCTTATTAACGTCCCCGAAGAGCTATGAAGCGTCGTAGTCATCATCGCTGTCATTGTACGATTTCGTCGAGCAGTAATTTGTATGTAACGATCTTATCTGCGTGTGGTAATGTGAGCTCGTCCTCCATCTCTGCCACTCTGCCAGTGATGCGATAACGTGTCCTAAGTTGACTTATATCACTCTGCGTAGTGCCCAGGGCTATTGCCAAAGCACATTGCCGAGAACCAGCTTCCAACATTCCCACGGCTCTGATCATTTCTTCGCGGCGCAAATGACATCTTCTCTTCTTAATAACGTTATTTTGTATTAAATCCACTATAATAAAGTTACTATTGATTATTATTGATTCCAATATAAAAATTCATAATAAAACTGTGATAAAGTTCTAATATAATCGTACTCTTATTAATGTGAAAAATAATAATTACCTATATTATAATTCATTATAATTTCTTAAAAATTGGGTGACTAACCCAGAATGTAACTGCTTTGAAAGATAATATAAACGACTGTTATCTAAAGCGTTACTTAATACAGTCAGAAAAAAAAAATCCTACCTAAAAATTGTAAAATAAAAAAAGTTAATCTAAAAAATCAAAAAACCCGACTGCGTAAAAACTGAAAAAGATGGAAACAAGATGACATATTATTGTCTCCAATCCCACACTCAATCTCATGCAGTCGGAGGCATCTTCTTTTTAACAATAAAGACCTGTTGCCTCCGGCTGCATGAGATTGAGTGTGGGATTGAAGACACAAATATGTCATCTTGTTTCCATCTTTTTTAAACTTCACTTATTATGCAGACGGGTTTTTTTTTAATATTGTGTACCACGAAACAAATCGATATAAAAATTTGCTTTGAACCGCGAGTCTCAAAGGAAACTGACTGCGTTGCATTGTTCGTGTTGGCAAAACGATTGTTAAGAAACGAACCGGGTTTATCGGAATACATTTAATAGGGGCCTTATTTTGCAGTCAGTGGGCACTGAGAAAGGCAACTCAGGGCCTATTAATGCTTTGTCCCTAGAGTCCGACCGAATTTCATTTTCATTCTTCAGCAATATTCGGGCAGAATATCAATATTCTACAGTTCTCGTTTTCGGCCGAAAAATTAAAATACCTGGCATATCTATATTTACAACAACTAAAAGCATAACATTGGTGAAAATGCAGAAAAAAATGCTTTCGAAAAATTGATTTTGAAAAGAATAAAGTCTCGTGTGATTTTAGTTTAAACGGTTAAATATAATGTGTACAGCTACGGTTTCCTAGCAGAGCGCCTCCGTCATCTTTATTATTATTATTAATCAGTTTATTTCAGATAAAATTAATCCATACAATTACAAATTTAAAAATATAAAAACTTACTTTATAACGGACTTCATGAAAATCTGTCATTTTCACCAGTATAAGAAGGTATTTTCATAACGTGCAAACCTGTCCAAATTTTGGACATTACGGACGCATGTTGCGGCCACCAGGCCACCGCTCTTCTAGAAAACTGGTTTGACAGATTGACATTGCATTTATTTTATTTTCAACAAAGTTTTATATTTTTTATTTCTTTCTTCGTTTTCCTTTTTGGCCGAGAAAATAAAACCTTTTTCGGTCGGACTCTATCTGACACATAAAACATTAATACATGCGGTCCGTTCACAGTTTTTTTACCTCTGAGGTTGCATCACTGTCAAAATCACAGTGATCTTTATTGCCGTTGCAATAAGGTTGATGTTGGGTTGCTGCCATTGACAAGTCTGTCAAATTCACAATGATCTTTATAATCGTTACGATAAGGTTGCTATTGGGTTCCTGCTGTCAGAGGTAAACTAAGTGTGAACGGACTGTAGTATGTTACTAGCAATTTAAATCGTAGTTAATGGTACACGCGTTTATAGTAGATATTATAGCTTCAGGCCCTTTGATCACATTGACTAACTTATACTGTCGTAATGTAGGTACGAATTTACGATACACAAATCGAACAAAGAATCGTTACTAGATTGTTTTAACGAAAAAATCTGAATTCGGAGACTTTTCAAGTAATATCTATCTAGAATCTATGAATGGTTTTATAAAAAAAAAAAAAAATATGACGTCATATCCATTAAGACCAAAATAACAGACAAGTCTAAGGGGTTTGATGACAGAAACTGGAATAAGTGTGTTAAACTCGATGGGAATAAGTGCGACGAGATACGAGTAATCAGATGTTCAATGTTTTATTCTAGCGTATGGCACTTGTGGGTTGCAAATGAAAATCGGCGTTAGGTGGTACATCTTGTGATGTCATCTGCCATTATACTGAACTGTGGCCCTTTTGCCATTTAAGAAACAGAAAACAATGATTATTGTATTCAGTTTTTTTTTTTAAGTTTTAAGGTGTATTTTTTTTTGCTGTTTGCCAATAATCGTATATTTCATCTTCTTCTTCTGTATTATAAATTCATATAAACATTCACAAAGCATATTATTAGGTGTTGTGAATGTTTAATGCAAAACAAGCTCCGGAAACGCAATTCCATCGATAAAAACATCGAGCTCCATTGATCCATCGACAAGAATAATCCGATACTATGCGATGTCGAATTTGAACAAACCGTTCTATTATTCCCTAGACGTTCTAAATCAGGGCTGTTTCAACTATCGGCCCACCCTTGCTTCCCATAGTTTTGACGACTTGACGCAACATCGAGATTTCTGTATAATATGTAAGTTAAATATTAATATAGGTATTATACACATAAACCTTCCGGAATAAATTCTGTAAATGCTGGTGAAAACCGCATCATCCGTTGCGCAGTTTAGAAGAACAACGGGGTCACACACACGAAAATTGACTTTAATTTATAATATGTAAGTATAGATATAAAGGAAACAAATACCAGAGCAAATGTACTACATTTTTAACTAAACAAATTAAATTTCCAATAAAATTGCGATTTTCATCTTTCTACATTTTTTGTTCGATTTCTGTATTTTCAGGAAGAGCAGGGACTTGTGTTTTAATACGGTCTACATTAAACACAAAGGGTTGATTTTGAAACAAAAACCCTAAAATAAATCTTAAAATAAGTCTTAAAAAATCGATAAGGAAACACGAACGTGTCGTATGAGTTTATCAATAAAAAATAAATGAAAATACTGCCCATGATGAAAGGCTAATTATGATTGTACTCTAATGAGTACAATCATAATTTGTCCGGCAGGTAATTTGGCATGAGTAATTAAATACTTAGGTACTACAATTAGTTTGTTCATTTTGAACATGAGCCACTTTATTCAGAAAAAATATTTAATTGACAGGTAGGTACAGCTCTCGCTGTAACGTTTGATTGAAAATACAGTACGAAATTAGCAGTTGCCCTTAAAAAATGAAACACATACAACCAGTCTGTTATTCAATAAACATTTAGGATAACTTAAACTACTCCCTCTAATATAATACTGCCTACGTAGGCGTTTCAATCAGCCTAATGACACTAATACAAAGAATAGACTTCTATACGTTTCTACGTATCTCGGTCTCTGTTACTAGAAAACTTAATTGTTTTCTAGCTACTCAATTGTGTTCAGAACTCAATCTCAATTCTCGTAAAATCATTTTACCATAGAATAGAAACACTTTCCTTGCAGTGCAAGTGGTTTACAATTTACAATAATGTATAATTAGAAGCTGTTCATTCCGAGCGCCGCCCGGGGTGAATTTTATACAAAAATGGTATCCAATTTTCCGACATTCCCAGTAGCTTTTCCAAAAAAAAAAAACTGTCGTACAAACCTTGTCCTAGCGATAACAAACACAACAAAAAAAAAAGATTTAGCCAAATAGCAGCCGCTTTGAAGTGTTGTGTGGACAAACATTTTTGGCAATTGATTTGTATTTATATAGATTTACTACTAAGGGAAAGCGTTCTTTTTTAATATATGTTTCTAGAGATGTGTCATGTGTAACTAAGTACTAGTTTTCAATTTTTTTTACATGAATTTTATTTGTGCCCGGTTTATGATACACAGGGGACTTAAACATAAATCTGCCTATCCCTTCGAGGCAGCCAGGAGATGAATATAGGCATTAGGTTATTTTGTATCATTCGACACGATACTGTAAAACACAGAAAATAAGTGGTTTGACACACTTATTTGTTTACATAAACAGCGCAGCGGTCGGTAGCACATGCAAGGGTTAACACGAAACAATATGAAATGTAAATAAACTTAAACTTTAAATGGCTTTTGGGTAAGTATAACTTTAATTTATTAATGCATATTCGTATTCAGGTTTCTCTTTATGTTTGTAGGTGGCAGCCTAGCAGGTAAAACGATCACATTATAAATATTAAAACGTTCATTTAATTTCGCCATGAATATTTTCATGACTTATACTACTACAACTGAAAAAGTTATTTGGCTTCAAATAAATGTGAAATAACATTTCATTTTCTCGCTCACCTTTAATAATTAATGTATTTTTTACTACAATTTTACCACAAAATATTTCTTTGCTGCGCCATAAAAAAACTAAGTTCTGCAGAATCAAGTTAACGTCAGCCCTTCAGTAGGTATAATATAATCTAAATAAAAAAACTATGAAACAACTAATATAAATTACAAAACTACCTTATCAATAACAAGTAGCACGGGGGTGGGGGGGTAGTGTCTACGGGGTGACACAAGTCAGCGTTCATCGACCTCTTTCCTTCTAACGTCTGCAGAATAGAGTAAAGTCAATAGCAGGGATTAAGCAGCATCTGTGATATTTCAATTACCTGCTAAAATACTGGCCTCCGTAATTTCCTAATTGCCGCAATTTTTCTTTGTCCGCTAGAATAGAAACTTCTTTCAACGAGCTATCTCTATGTTTCGTTTCGAACCGTGCCTGTTGCTGAGTTCTTGGCTATCCTTTACAATTCCTGTCGGTAACGGGAAAGCCAGTAGATTGCACTTAAAATATTATGAAGAAACCTTTTGTCACATGCTGGACAGAATGTATTTGGTTCATGAGTTTTTATCCAGAAGTTTTCTAGCATTATGCATAATCAGCCTATTATTTTGCCATTGCTAGGACACAGGCCACCTCTCTGTAAGAGGGAGTGGGCCGCAATCCACCACGCGGGCTCAGTGCGGGTTGGTGGATGTCACATGTCTTTGAATTATCGATTCTAGGACATGCCGATTTCCTCTCCTACCAATCATAAAACCTGACTTGGTTTCCGTACGTCCTTTTTGGGTAACCACTGAAAATCAGCGCAGTGCTGTGGGTCCCCCATAGCACAGCATCATACTGAGTGGAAGCCTTCTTGTCACAGTCATGACGTGCAGCTGTCGACTATTTCTGTTTTGTGCTCGTGATTATAGATCTATTTTGTTTTTATCTTTCTTTATTATTAGAGCTACTTATCTTTTTTGTATGCACGTGTTTCTGGGACAAATAACCCTATTATTCTTTCTTCTTTCATTCTTTCTTTCTTACGATGTTTTCCTTCACCGTTTTGAGAGCAGTGGTGATGAAATACATTACATGAAGTAAAGTGCCTGTTCTGGTTCAAACCCACGACCTATAAACTTTTCTAATAACTGTAGTTTTACTCTACTGTCACCTCGTGAAAGTGAATAGATGTTACTTGAAGAGTTATCTCTTCATTTAGTTAAGACTCAAGTTTTCCATTCTGTAAAGTACGGCCTTGTTAGAAATTGTGATGAATGAAATGACAAACAATGAGCAATCAATCTCAGTTTAGCAAGGTATGAAATGAAAACGTACTAAGTCATATCTGCCAATAATGTTACCTTTACCGGGACATTGACGACCTCTGTGTGCGAGGGAGAGGCCGTAACGCGCGCGGCAATGCAGACACAGTTATGCGTGCATGTCACATGTGTGTGTCCTCAAATTTTTGATCTAGGAAATGCTGGTTTTCTTATGATTATTTTGAGAGCAGTGGTGATGAAAAAATGCACAGAGTGTGCAATTTCTTGTGACAAGTGTGTAGTGCATACCAAGGCTCATGCGTTCTGCAATGGGCAAGTCAACATCATTAATTCTGGGCCACTACTTCTGTAATAGATTACGAGTTCAAATCTACATAAAAATAAAATTCCCCAATTTTTACTTTTCCAAAATGATACAATATCCATCACGATTTTGTTTTAGAAATAAATTAAATGTACTTACCCATATTGGATAAGATAGCGTCCCTGTATTTGACATCAGCTCCCCTAAAAATAACGGAATTTTTTATACATAGAACCATAATAATTAGAAAAGTCTCATGATAAAGGTACCTACATATTTGATTTCAGAGTCAGCCTTATTTATTAAAAGTCCTTTCAGCGAAACAAACTGTGTTTGTACTTATTCAATTTGGTAGGTACTATTTATAATCCTTTTGACGTTATTCATAAGACCACTTGAATGTTTAAAATATAAACACTGAAGCACCTCTTTAGTGGCCTGAACTTTTATTTCAACAACTTGGAGTTTATAAACTCGAAAGTACTCTTTTTTTATTACAAACAGTATGCAATAACCAAAAAAACACAGATATTGAAACATCTAGTCGCGAAGTCGGTAAAACATATTTTTTTTTTCACAAACTGTAACTGTTTATTTCGTTACTTTCGTTTTTATGTTCCAAAAAGACGATAAAAACTGTGCCTGAAATTTGGCTCTCTGAATTAGAATTCACATGTTTATTTTCGTTTATATTAGGTCTTTACCTATGAAATTGCCGTTCTGCAGTACTGGCCATTTCAAATCAAAATAATTTTTGTTTGGCTAAGAATTCTAATTTCAAATTAATTTTATTTTAAAAACATGGATTTTTTTTTCTAAAAGTAGTCATTTCTTTATTGATTAGTGTTACATTTTCATCGCATTTCAATCTTTTTCGTCATCATGGATACGTTAAAAATTCGAGTAATTATGGAATATGAGTACCGTCGTGGCAGCAACGCGGCACAAGCGGCACGCAACATCAACGACGTTTACGGAGCTAACACTACAAACCAACGCACCACCTGTTATTGGTTTGCTCGCTTCCGTTCTGGAAATTTCGACCTGAAAAATGAACCTCGCGGTCGTCCGAAGACTTTGGTCGACAATGACGAATTAAAGGCGATTGTGGAAGCTGATGATACACAATCTACGGCTGAATTAGCAGCAGCTTTCGACGTTAGCGTCAAAACAATATTGGTCCATTTGCGTCAAATTGGCAAGGTAAAAAAGCTTGACAAATGGGTGCCCCACGAACTCAATGATCGCCAGCGCGAAGTACGCGTCGAGACGTGCCTTGCACTGCTCAACAGACACACAAATGAAGGAATTTTGAACCGCATTGTTACCTGCGATGAAAAATGGATTCTGTTTGATAACCGTAAGCGCTCAGCAAGTTGGTTGGATCCTGGTTCAGCACCTAAACAATGCCCTAAACGAAAACTTACCCCTAGAAAAGTGATGGTCACTGTTTGGTGGTCTAGCGCCGGTGTGATTCATCACAGCTTCTTACCAAACGGGGTGAGCATTACTGCAGATGTGTACTGTGAAGAACTGAACACAATGATGGAGAAGCTGGCGCATCTCCAACCAGCATTGGTCAATCGCTCGTCTCCGCTGCTCCTGCACGACAACGCGCGACCTCATACTGCACAGCAGACGGTCTCCAAGTTGCAAGAACTGGGGTTGGAAGCTCTCCGTCATCCGCCCTACTCACCAGACCTTGCGCCTACAGACTACTACTTTTTCCAGAATTTGGATAACTTCTTGGCGGGAAAAAAATTTAATACCCGAGAGGCAGTACAAAATGCCTTTGAAGAATTTGTTGCCTCCCGTCCAGCTGATTTCTTTAAGAAGGGCATCAATAAACTGCCACTGCGATGTCAAAGATGCATTGATTGCATGGGTGATTACTTCGATTAATACAAATAAAAAATTCATGAAAAAAATTCGTTTAAATTTTTTCATACAAAACGGCAATTTCATAGGTAAAGACCTATTATTTTATAAAAAAAGAAAAATTGCTTAGCCGTTTTCATATTTTTTTTAACAAACGAACAACTAACCGCGCATCTTTCTGGCTAGGTATACAATTATTTATTGAAGCTAGACCTAGTGCGACATCGATCTAACAAAATGAACGACGCGGAACAAGGAACTATTTAACACGAAATGTACAGCCACAAACATAAATACCTTACAGACGGGCAAAATAAAATAAAAAACTAGTGCCATTGAAATTGCTACTTTGAAAAAATACCTATTTCATATAAGTATGGTTTCTATAATAACATGTTCGTAACACCACATAATATCTATCAATACTTTACGAAAAAAATCTCTATTAAATCTTGCGTATATAGGTATGCTCGTGATTATAATGGATATGACAGGATTTATGCATCTTCTTTTAGAAGCAGCGCCATATCCATTTCATTTTTTAGATCCATGTTTCACTAAAACAGTCCGTATAATATTATGCATTTTGTGTGTGACAGTTGGACCAGCAAGTCATCCAAGTGCTGCCAAAGGTGCCGGCTCCCCTCCAAGAGGCCGTGCAGCGTCTCCTTGCAAGAGACCCTCACCCCCGTCCAACTACTCAGCTGCTGCCTCTCATCAAATACTTCAAGTACGTTGACTACTCACTCTGACGAAGAAACCTGCTTGAAACTCAGTAATTTCCGAGGGCCATTGTATAGACTAGACAATCTATTAGTTATTTATATAAATAGCCCACTACCATCATAAATAAGCTACAGCGCTAGTCGCTAATATGGCACATCGTGTTTAAGAAAGCGACAGTCACAATAATGCTCTGAGGGTCCAATATAATAACAGCTTTAGGATGCTTTTGCGACTCCCGTGCTTTTGCAGTGCTGTTGTTCTGTTCGCTCAGGCGCGTGTTCAAGACTTCCATGCAACGGTGAAAAGAAAAACGGCGTCGCTATTGGAGAGAACGCGGTCAAGTACTAATAGCGTTCTGAAGATGTTAGTGGATACGATAATGCGATAATGAATCACTTCATGCAGGTGTTGGTTAGCCAGGAGTGATACATTTCATCAGTTTTTTATTGGTACCAAACTAACTAACATACTCGTAATATGGATCATGACTGTCGTCTAAGCAAATAACTTAATTTGATTTATTATAATAATGTGTCAAACAGGTATGAAATGTATAAGGACAGCGAGGACGCTCGTAAAAGCCAAACCTGTTCTCAAACTCGATGTGCCTTTTAAAGCGCAAGATCTAAAAACAATTTGGTCCCAAAAAATCTTTGATATTTTGTTTGAGATCATTGATAAATTTTATAGTTAAGTATTTTTTATTTATTTACTATGCACCATGCTAAACTAAACTTGGTTTCCAATTAAATATAGTATACATTCAAGCAAAGGTGAAAGCGAGCAAGCGATTGCCGCCATGCAATTTCTGGATATAGTGACTATGAAAGATCCGCAACAGAAGGCACACTTCTATCGAACTACCCTCATAGAAGCGTTGCCAGTGATACCAACGGTAAGTTTTTAGCTCAGCGAAGTAAACTGTCAAAACTGTAAATTATATAAAAACATGTGCGGTCGGGAGACCTCCGCCAGGATTGAAGTTCCTTATGCGATACTCGCACGCACAGACACACGCATATAAATTAGAAATACACAGAGGGAGAGAGAGAGAAAGTCACATGGAGAGGGCATAACACTTTTTCTTTATGTGACGATTTCTACCAGTCAACTCCTACCGCAAGCCGCGTTAAGGTACTTCTTTCCAAAAACAAAAGTTGCCATCAATTTACTACAGTCCTTTCACAGTTGTTTTACCTCTAATTTTGCATCACTGTCAAAAACAAAGTGATCTTTATTTTCGATGAAATAAGGTGGCGGTTGTTTACCAGTCACAAGCCTGTCAAAATCACGGTCATCTTTATTCTCGTTACTATATGGTTCCTTTTGAGTTGTTGTTGTGAGAGGTAAAATAACTATGAAATGACTGTAGGTACACTGCTACAAGGATCTTTTGGCGCTCGAATGACTTTGACAGGGAGGCGTGGTTGTAAACATTTGCGTAATTGTTTTGTAAAATGTATTAAAAAACAAGTTGGCGGCGTTAGTTCTGATTTTGGCCACGCGCCATAAGATCCTTACACCTATATTTCACGTGCGAAAAAAATTCAGCGACATATTATACCAGTGAGAACGCAACTTGTGCAAGCTGCGTAGTATATAATTATATATATAAGTTACTATCGGACAGCCGGATGGCAGACGGAAGACAAAGAACATTGTATGAATTATTAAGACTATTTTGTTTTACGTCCTTTTGCGTCCATTACCTAGTCAAGAGTATTAAATGTAATACTCGTCTGGGAATATTTTAGTGAATCTCATTATGGGGACTACATGACCTAAACGTAAATTTATAATGCCTTAAAATATATGATCCACTGCAGTAACCAAAATCAGAAAAAGATATGATATTCTTCTAGATATATCCTAGTTAGATAGTGTGTTGAAAACATAATACGATTAACTTGATATGATAGAAAAAAAACACGAAGATACCTCTAAATAAATATTTTAACATTCCGGTTTTTTGTCAGATTATTCTACAAGTAACATACTAACATAATAGTGTTTTAATATTTTAGTCCAATGAATAGATTTTTTGTAAATCCATAATTGCTTCATATTTTGCAATAAATTACCATCGTTGTGTCATCGCGCGTCTCTTTCTTTTCTCTGTAATCCGACAGTGACCGCGCTTTAGCTCTTGTAAGCCTCTTAGGTACTGATTGTGGTTGGAAGTTACCAAAACCGACATGTAAGCTGACGGGAGTCTCCACACTAGAAGGTAAAACTGTAAGTAAATTGGTAGGTTATAATTATCTTCATAACCTACCAATTTACTTATATTTTCGTACATGCTTAATATATGTAGTTATAGGTATATAAAGTATGAATTATATATTTTTTGTTATGTATATCTCTTAGCCGATGATCCACGCTAATACGCGAAGCAATGTCAAATTTAATAGGTACTCAATATTGTTTCTAAACCCAATATTTATTTCGTATCTCAAACAGCTTTCACGGTTCATGTAGTCGGTGTTATTTCATCAAATCAACGGAGCTGATATTAATAACTCTACCTTATTTAGGTAGTACCGCCTACCGTCAATTAAGATTTCAGTTAACTTGATTAAAATATTGGCTTTCAAGTTAAGATATTTCAACCAATTCGGCAATAATAGGTATGAGACAGTTTACTACCTCTTTGAAGATGTTTTGTCCCATGGTCTAAAAAACAAGGTCTGGCATTCCGGGAGTGACACATGCTTACGTCACTATCTAGTTGCCACTTTATTACAAAAAAACATGAATTATGGAAACATTTTCAGTCACCATTCTGTTAAAAAATATATAAAATCCATTTAAATTGTCTTTTAATTTTTCTAATCAAACGAAACAATTCAGTTTAAACAATACCAACGTAATTGTTAGTTAAAACCTCTTTGTTTTATCGGATTCGCACAGGTCATAAAGGCGATTTGGGAGTTATTATTACACAATACTGGTAATACAGCGGTGATGACGTAGGCTTGTGTCACCCCCGTGACCGGAATGCTATACCTGGCGAAGTATATTATTATACCATGTTTTATCCCTAATAATTGTACCATATAGGTACTTGCCAATACGAGTACACAGGCAACTTTTAGTTGCCGCATCTTGCAACTGCTGAATACCGTGTTAACAAAAAAATAATAGTTTTGCTTGCAAGTGCAAACATTATAAAAGACACTTTAAGGCGGTACCCCGACCAAAACCTTGCCATAGTACGTTATACAGAGGCTATTAACTCATTCCCTATGGGTAATAAACCACATCTAAAAGCACATTATTAATGTTCGATATCCTATCATCACATTGCACGTTCTTATTTGTTTTTATGTGATATACATTTAAAATCTCCTTGTAAAAAAGTGACTAAAATTATTGATTGCATGCATCTTTTGCTAAAGGTGACGTTCTATTAATTTGAGGATTACACTAATGGATAGATAATTTAAAAAACTAAATAATTCACGTTTTATTTTATTTCAAAACATCGCTTGTCATTTTTTATTAAAATATTTTTTTTTTTTTGTGAATACTATGATAAATGAGCGTGCGCAGGGAGCGAGACAGAGCGAGACTCAGCGACGGGACAGAGAAGGACCGAACGCTCAAGGTTGTTTGGACGGGGAAGCGCCTTAAGTTATAGTGTTTTAGAATAAAATAGATTTTGAGTAGGTACTTTTTTTTATTCTGTATGCCCACGTTATTTCGCTACTATAGGCATGTACGAATGTCATAAGTTTGTGGGTATTTACCCTATCATAATTTAATTATTTTAAGTTAAAGCTTCGCGGCCATTTTGCATTATTCTGGACAGCTGTATGTAGGTCGTTTATTTCCCTTTCCTATTTGATATTAGTATTTTAACAGAAAAAATATTTTAATATAGATTCCTGGCACATACCTACGTGATTTTCCAATGTCAGCCACGTGGCATTCGTTTATATGTATATGGTATAGTACACATGATGGGTTTCGCTACTGAGTTTTAAGGTTGTATAGCAAGGTTCTACTACTTGCTAATGTAATTACTGAAAGTCATCTCTCCTCGGTAAATGTTTCCGGGACTCACGAATGCGGAGGATCGAGGTCCTATGCTAAGTGTATCTCTCGGTTAACTTCAATTTACTTATCGAAATTCTTGATATAGGTAGGTATGTTGTTTGTCTTGGTTGAAATTAGTATAAATTATTATGTTTATAAAATTATAAGGTGAGTCAGAATTCAAAGCTTAATTAAAATAAATTTTATTTTGTACAAAGTTTAAACTGAACAGTTATGTATTAAATCATTATTAGGTACTGTTTAATATACAACTTATGCCTTTGTTGTGTTCGGTTTTCCTTCAAGATAGAAGTAAAGTTTCTTTTTCATGTCGAGTGCAGGCTATAATAACAACTTTTAGAACACTACGCGACTTCTTAAAGCCTAATAAAAGCGCATTGTCGTATTTCGGCCTATATGACTCAGTGCCGAAAGTTGAAAATCCAATAGCACGCCTTTATTTAGGTGTCATCTAGTATTGTTTGAAAACGGGCATAAAAGCCCTTTAATAAAAAATAAAGTGAAATAAATCAATACATAATATAATTTCTATAACAGATGTAAAAAGGCACTTAGCTAAACCGCAGTCACTTGTACTCCCCTTTATTGTAATAATTTGTTTGCACTGGACCATACCTGGCAACCTTCTTTTGTTTTGTGTTTCACGTACTGTGTCCAAATAAACTTTATTCTTTCTTTCTTTCTTTCTTCTGGTTACGGACATATTGAAGATAAAAATTCCAAGTTTTACTGACGTTTCTATTACGATAATAAGTTTTTAATGGTATAACACAACTTTAAATACCCGCACGGCCCCTGAATCGTTGCATGCACCCATAAGCACAATGTTTTGCTTGTGTTACATTGCGCACTCCCGCAAACAGCAAATATTCACACCAAAAATAAAAGTCGTTTCCGAGCAATTATTTTTGTGCAATGTTACTTACTTTGATGTAGTTGATGGCTATGTGATGGTTCTTTTTACACCCTGTATAGTATCTGAATTTTAAACCATCTCCCGCCATAAAAATACCAAAAGCGTACGGAAACAACTTCATAATAAGGTCCCTAGTTCAAAATATTACTCACAAAATCTTTTCCACTTTTCGTTTAAACGCGACAGGACCACCCTTAAATTAAGTTTTTTTAAGAAAACAAAATGAGCGTCTTGATAGGTTTTCTTTCTCTTTGGGTAAAACACTTGTAAACTCGTTCAATTAGATGAGTAGTATCTTAGTACGCCGACACAAAAAAAGATGGGCTACGTACTCTATTATTTTTTGCTGATCCAGTCTTTTTTTTAAACTCATTAAAGTAGTCCAGACAGATTCAATAAAAAACTCAACGTGTAAATTTTGGTGAAGTGGGCTTTAAATGAGCTGTCAAGGAGCTGTCATTCCACCAGATGCTAGGGATTGACACTATTGACAGCTAGCTTTTTTTACAGAATAGATCGGCTGGTATTACTATATTAATTACTAGCACTTTGCCCGCGACTTCGTCCGCGTGGATTTCGTACTTTCCTCTAAAAAATGTAATACCCCCTCCACTCTCCTTGAAATGTAGTTTACGAAAATGGATGTTTACGATCTTTATCAGTCAAATAGATAAAAAAAATAAAAAAAACAAAAAATTGGGCCAATGTTTCAGTTTATAAATCAAAGGAATAAGAATTTTCAAATAAACTGTCCTCCGTTTTCACCACGACTGGCCTTATTTTTAAACGTTTGGTTCGTTTCTATTGTATTGTACTGAAAGATTATTATTTATCTCCATTTCCAAGTTACTGGAATGAAGCAGTAAAATCCACCATATAACCTAGCCAACATTTATAACCTTCCTCAAGAATTTGGCTATCAAATGCAAAAAGAGTTCTTCAAATCCGACTTGTAGTTCCAGAGATTAGCGCGTTCAATCAAAAAAACAAACTCATTCCTCCCTTTTCACCTCGACAAGGCTTATTTAAAAAAAAGCGTTTCGCGTGTTTCCATTGTATGATTTAACATTATTTATATCCTTTTTCGAGTTAATTGAAGCATGCAGTAAAATTCAAACTTTACTACCCTTTTCCACTCCGTTAAGAGTTGATTTAAAAAAAACCCTAATACATATGTTTTTTTATTATTTTAAGTATAGTGCCGAGTTCCGAGTTAATCCAAAAGCACATATTTTTTTTTCCTTATCTAGGTAAGTATTAACTTTGTCACCCGCCCAAATCTTCGGTGAGGGGTTTATTTGAACTTAAAGTGACAATCTTTATTATTTACTGAGGTAAATATTTCCAAATTTCAAAGTTAATAACCAAAAGAATAAGAATTTTCATATTAGCTGTATCCCGTCTTTTCACCCCCACAGGGGTGGAATTTTGATAAATCGTTTGGGATATTTCCAAAACTTGACATAAAGATTATATTTGTACCATTTTTTTAGTTAATCAAGCCACGTAGTAAAGCACTCCCCTTAAAAAAATAATTAGGTACCCGTTTTTGACCCGTGAGAAAGACCGAAAAGTTATCATCGTTTCTTTTCTGTCAAAAGTCTTAATACTCAGTTTCAAGTTACACAATCGGACCACGCGTTATAATTCTTAAGCAAGTATTCGTGCCAAGTTTTAAGTTTATTAACCAAATGAATAAGATTGTCATATAAACTGTATCCCCTCTTTTTCTCGTACCTGTGTGTGTGTAATTATGATAAATCGTTTGGGATGTTTCCATAACTTCACTCAAAGATTTATTTACAACAATTTTCGAGTTCATCAAGCGCCGCAGTAAAATACTCCCCTGTAAAATTGCCTACCCCGTTAAAGGTATATTTTCGCAAAACCCTGATAGACTTTATTCTTTATTTTGGTCTTACGTATAAATACGGAGTTTCGAGTTAAACGGACTGCGCGATAAAATTTTCGATATAAACTCCCTTCCCCCAATCTCCCTTGAAGGGGTAGTTTAGAAAAACAAAAATGATAAACTTAATAATTTACTTAGATAAGTATTCGTGCCAAGTTTCAAGTTTATAAACTCAAGAAATAAGATTTTTCATACAAACAAAACCCCCCCTTTTGAGCTCCTTATAGGTCGAAATTTTCCAAAAACCCTTCTTAGTGCTCCCCTACATTATAAAAGGAACACGTATGCAAAGATTCACGTTCCTAGTCTCAGTAGTTTTGGCTGTGCGATGATATGACAGTCAGTCAGTCAGTTTCTCCTTTTAGGTATATGATAAATTTACCTAGATAAGTTTAGGTATGCTACGTTTTCTAAACTAATGAATAAGATCTTTCATAAACTGTATTCCTTTCTTTCACCCTCACAGGGGTGGAATTTTGAAAAGTCGTTTGGGATATTTCCATAACTTGACTCAAAGTTTTTTTATACCATTTTTTGAGTTAATCAAGGCTCCCAGTAAAATCCTCCCCTGTAAAATTGACTACCCTTCTTCACCCCATCAGGGATAGATTTGCCAAGAATCCTGATACAGGTTATTCTTTATTTTTGGTCTCAGTATAAATTTTGAGTTTTGAGTTAATCGGACTGCGCGGTAAAATTCTTCCATAAAAACTTTGACACCCCCCAATCCCCTTTTGGGGGTAATTCAGAAAAACTAAAACTGACAAAGTTCATAGTTTACTTGGATAAGTATTCGTGCCAAATTTCAAGTTTATTAACTCAAGGAATAAGATTTTTCCATACAAACTTTGACACCTTCTCATCCCCCTTTTGGGGGTAATTTAGAAAAACGATTGATGACAAAGTTCTTCATTTATTTGGGTAAGTATTCGTACCAAGTTTCAAGTTTATTAACTCAAGGAATCAGATTTTTCATACAAACAAAATCCCCCCTTTTCACCCCCTTAAAGATCGAACCTCCAAAAACCCCTTCTTAATGCTCCCCTACATTATATAAGGAAGCCGTGTGCAAAATTTCACGTTCCTAGACCCAGTAGTTTCGGCTGTGCGTTGATAATTATGTCAGTCAGTCAACTTCTCCTTTTATATATAGATTGGTAACAGAATCTGTTGGAATTACTTAGTATTAGATAATTGAATATTATTATTGTTGTTTCTATGATTTGGGATCGCTGGCTCGGTTTCCCGCTACTCGTTAACTTTGAAATGATATACTTACGAGTATTTGTCAGAACATCGCTTACAGGAAGAACACAATAGCCTTAAATAAACAATGCAATGTTCTTGGGAAGTCTGCTCCGGCCATTGATATATTGTAAAGACTATCGACTGCGTAACTTGATCTGCTTATTCTATTGTCTGTCAATAACGCTCACTATAAGAACTTATAGTGAACATTATTACCTTTTATTCCTTTATCAATTTCATTGTGGAGAAATGTACGTTGAGAAAGTTGCCAAGATGAAAAGGAATGTTTTCTACAAAAGTATATTTACTTTTTCACGGTGGAGATAACAATACAACAGTAAAATAAACTTCGTATAACTTATGATGTTTCCAGTCTGCATACAATAATTTAACCAAATATCTCCAATAGTTTAGACACTATAGCTAATCAAAGATTGGCAAAGCCCATAGTAGGCCCATCACTACTTTTGTTTGTTTGAAAAAATACTTTTTCTTTAGTATTTTCATATTATATTGTCGTATTGTCGTCTCCACAATCATTGAAAATTACCCAGTTTTAGTAGGTACCAACTTTAGATTTTCTCAGAAATGTGTGATACAAACTTGCGTTTTTTTATTCGTTTTGTTTCCATTATAGCGAATGTGTGTAATCAGCATTTTAATATTCAAACTTGTCTTTATTGTTATTCAATAATAATACTTATGTGTATAACTGTACCTACAGGAACAATTTGAAGGAATAATCTGTACTAAGATGCGACAATAACCCTTGTTGATATAACGCAGATCCAAGCCAGAGGGGTAACTGCTTAATACTCGTACACATATTATGACAGTTCACCCTCGTTCATTGCATTATTTACGTTGTTGAGCAGACGAATTCTTCAAACCTATAAAGCAATGGATTACGATTTCCTTCTAAACCATTGGAATGTGATTGAAAGTGTGTTACGTAATTAGGGTGCTGTTTTAGCGGTTTGGTCCCTACTAACGCCCGGTTTCTTAAAGGCTAGTCTATGCAAAAATTACTAAAACGCTTGATTACTCTTGTTGTCTACTGGGATTGGCTGACGGAAAAATCAACAGCTAATCAAATCACTTACGAGCAATATGACGTTTGACAACAGAAGTTCAGTACGCTTTTAGAAAGCGGTTTTAACCAGTTTGATAATCTGTCAGGTAATGTCTGTACTAGCTTTGCCCGTGGCTACGCCCACGGATAGGTCGGAAAACGACAAAAAGAACGTTTGAATTATAACTCGGGAACTTACAAGCGAGATAGAAAATATCCTGTGTCCGGACCCGCGTGCCAAACATCCAAATCCGTTCAGCTATGATTAAAAAACATCCAAACATAGACTTTCACATTCTTAATATTATAAGGATAGCAGGATTGGCCTTTCAGAAACCATGTCTACTAAGGGTGTTGTAATGGGTTATTTAGTAGTTAATTTTCAGCAGTTGTCTTATTCCTAAGTAACGTGTTGTATTTTAGAAACTGCGCTGGCAACACATCTGGCCGGCCTTGCAGGCGGAGGTCAGAGCTGGTGAGGTACTGGCATCAGTGCTACAGTCAGTCATGTGGCTGGTCAAAGAAGCTAACGATGACGAGTTCACATTCTACATCTTCCCAACACTAAAGTAAGAACTTATTCGATATATAAATGATTGTCTTAATAAAAGCGCGTTGTTGGATTTTCAACGGTGGGGCAAGTGTCAAAAGTTGAAAATCCAACAACGCGCTATTGTTTAGGCATTCATTTAGGTGTCACCTACTGTTAGGGAAACAGGCATCAACCGTGAGTCTAATATCGACTTTTATCCATTTGTTAACAATAAATAGTATATTTCATCGATCACTAACAACCCGCCCCTGCTCTCACGGATTCAATAGTGATGAGTTAAAACATCGAGATTTCGGTGTATTATTAATATTAAGTATACACATATAAACATCTCTAAAAATTAATAAAATTGAAGTTTCTGTTTGTAATGCCAAAATAAGAGCTTTTTACTATTTTGCTATTTTTATGCATATGAAAGTATATACGGTACCTACTTATAACAAATTACCATATTTTTTATATTTTTTTGTCTTTCTTTCTGTCTGTCTGTTTGTTCCAGCTAATCTCCGAACGGCTTGACCGAATTTGACAGGACTTTCACTGCCAGATAGTCACCTATCTGGCAGTGAAAGTTAATTAGGAGTAACATAGGCTACTTTTGTTGCGGTAGAACGTTCCCGTGAGATGATCTCCAACATCCACGCGGGTGAAACCGCGGGCAGCCGCTAGTAATTCAAATGTCCGTACATTCGTATGTTGTTGTCTGTTGCTAGGTATGTTGTATGTTCATTCGTTGTTCGTATTTTGAACATCCAGAATAAATGCACTAAATTAAAGTCTAAGGTCTACTTACACACTGGCGCGACGCGACAGCGCGACTCAAAGGCACCATGTGTCGCGCGACGAGCGGTGCCTTTGTGCCACGCTGTCACGTCGCGCCTGTTTGTAAGAGCCTTAAATGTGAAAACCGCATCAAAATCCATTGTGAATTTTTAAAAATCAAAGCGATCGCATAGACAGACACAAAAAACAACTTTCGATTTATAATAAGTATAAAATCGAATGTGATATAATGAAATCAGGCCAAGGCTACCCTTATCTACAATTAGTGGAATTAATGTATTTGTAACTTCATAATTCATTTTGTTTCCTTTACGTAACAAAAAATACACAAACAATTGTTTATCCGAACTAGTTATGTTTTCTATACTTAGGAAAATCTAACTAAGAATAACCATATTAGAACAAAAAGGTTTTTGTGGTTACCATATTCAGGTTACCAAGTGATTAGATAAAAGAGACTGTGGTCGTAAATGCTCCCTAATAGCATTTACTGCTGGCACTCGGTTGTGCCACGTGCATGTGATCGTGGCCCAACCAAACGCCAACAATAAATGCTATTAGGGCTATTGCTGAGCATGAGGTCCTTAGATCGATTCCCAGGTCGGGCAAAGTGTCATTGGGTTTTTCGATTAGGAAATTCTCTGTAGCAGCTCGGAATTTGTGCCTGGTTGATGGCAATAGGCTCGCCCCCTATGACAGTAGAGCGATGTCAGATGGGATCTTGTACAATTACCGAGTTCTACAGATAAAGGCCTGTCAATTCGATATTACAGCGGAAAAATCGAGGGAAATAATATCATAAACCTCAACCAACCAATTACGTAATTAATTACCTTGTATCTGGCGCACGATTGAACCTTTTATAATATGAGCTATATCTGTAATAAAAATCTGGTCAAATGCGTGTTGGACCAACACAATGAGGGGTTCCGGAGTTGGGATAAATTTAATCCCAAGAACAAACTTAATATCATAGTTGAAAACATTGTTTCCATTACATTCCAACTACAAATGTAAGTTTGTACGCACAATATTGAGATATTTACCACGTTATTTTAAGACTATGGACGTCTTGTAGGTTTTCCTGTAATCTATAAGTATAGAACTATCTACTTAACTACTGTATGTATTTTTTTTAATTGTCTCAATTATCAAAGATCAACTTCAACTGTCACAACGTCAACTTTCATCTATTTTCTTAATAATATATTTTTTTTAAATTGGTTTCCTCACTGTAAGTACTTTCGTTTGATATGTCACACGATAAAGATTGCAAAAATTTAAAAATATATATATACCTCCCAAAAGTGACCCTGATATTCAAAATCCATTTATTTACGTAACACGTCCGTGTTTGGGTCACAGAAACTCATATGTGTACCAACTACCAAGTTTCAACTTAATTCGTCCATTAGATTTGGAGCAAATTGGCTTTGACAGACCGACAGATAGACAGACACACATAAGGTAAGAGTATGAAAACTAAGTCGCTTTTCGTGTCTGTCTGTTAACCGCATTAAAATCCACGTTATTTCTTCTAAACTATATAATGGATTTTGATGCGGTATTCATTATTATTTAGGAAAATTATTCCGAAAGTTTTATGTGTATAATACTAATATTTATTTAAGGGCGATGCACTAAGGTAGCCCGCGAAATTCAAATTTTCTTACGTTTTTTGCAATTTGCAGGTCTGTATCATGTTGTATGGTGATCTAAATATGATTCGCGACCGTATCAAGTATGGCTTTACAGAATTATAATCATTAGAATCAGCAATACAACTCCTTAAGTTAGAATTGCCCTCAAATGTCATAATTTCATGAAATAGTCATTTAATAGGGTAATATGAACTTTTAGAAATGTATTACTGATTATAATGATTATAATTCTGTGAAGCCACATTTGTTACGGTCGCGAATCATATTTTAATCAAAATAAAACCTGACAGTGACCTGCAAATTGCAAAAAAACGTATGAAAATTTGAATTTCGAGGGCTACCCTTAAGGTTCCGCCTTAAGGACTTTAGTTAAGGATTAAAATGTTTAGACTTGTCGTCACTCCAGTAGATCGCTCCAGTGCGAAGCTAGAGCGGGTTGCTAGTTCATCATAAATTAATAAGTACTTGCAAATTGATCTTCAACGAGAAATTTATACAGTCATCTAATTATGTAAATTGAATTTTTCGTTATTTACCAACTGGTAGTTTTCTACCAGATTTTTTCTTTGAAAACTGTTTAACTTGAACACTTTCAGTTTGAAAATGATTTTATTACGAATTTAAGTTGTTTTTCAGATATTTTATGGGCTATGCAGGATGGTTTATCCGTTATAGGAGATTTATTCAAACCATTACAATTTTCCGAGCAAGACCGGCTTTTCCGGATCGGGTATTTAGAGATTTCCGTTTCGATTTTATTTTTCTCCTGCAATTTCCTTCAATGTTGGTTAGAATTTTATAGAATTAAAAAACTATATTTTATAAAAACAAATCGTTCATTAATACGTGGGTATTAAATTTGTCTTAGGGTGCTGTTGAATTCACCAAAAAGCATCCAGGCTTCTGTCACTATTTTGGAGAACTTGCATACAATCATGAGTAAATGCACAGCGGCAGAAATTGAAGCTGAAATATTGCCAACGCTGTATCATGCCCTAGACAGTAACACCTTCCAAATCCAGGTATGTTGTTTTTTTCCTCTTCGTTGTTAGTGTGATTTCTAAGGAACATAATAATAACTGTACATATTCTTCTTTTATGTTGATAGGCAGCCTCATTGATTGCTACGCAGAATATTTGCGATAACCATGATGACAAGGCACTTCACGCCACTATTCTGAATAAAGTGAAGGGACTGCTTGAAAGGCATCAAAGTGATGTAAAGATCATCAGCCTGATCCTCTGCTTCTTCGAAAAGACCATTGTCAGACTCGACAGGAGCCACATCCTGGAGCAGGTGATTCCTACTCTGCTGGCTATGCGGCTCAGCGACCCCGATATCGTCACTCGTGTTGTTAGTGAGTATACTTCTGTACATAATAAAATGAGTCTCTCAATCGTTTTTTTAAAGGAAATCACACATCTATCTAAGACCAGCCTAGCGTCATATTTAATGCACTAGCACAGCGATCTCTGCTCCTTATGCGAATCCCTTATGCCAAAGCTCTTTATTTTTAACCGAAGCGAATTATCATAATTTGTTTAATAATTATGTGAGACTATTAAAACTAATTATTACAGAACTCTACAAAAATTTACTCTTGGAAAGAAAATTTGGATTAAACACCAATGTGATGGCAACAAAAATGATACCTTCGCTTGCTCCACAAACTGTTAACCCAGCGCTGAACGTCGACCAGTTTTCTAATCTGATGGAGGTATATTTTCAGAGACCTAATACTTAACTGTACGTACTGTAGCTTTGGTAAGATGAATTAATATAATGTTTATGATACCGCACGTTCAGATCCTGTACGACATGCTGGAGAGCATCGACCGCCAGCAGCGCTACAAGCTTAAGGCCGACAACCTCGCACTTCCGAGCCCCGAGCGCCGGCACAAGCTTCGACATCAAATGTCTACAGATAATATGAACGCCCCACCCTTTAATATCCCTAATTTAAGGGTGGAGCGTAAAACTTCCTCCGCTGAGGATATGGCACGTAAAAACTCTATGACCGGGCCACCCCCTGCTGCTAGTGCTAGCGGTAGTGTAGGCGGTTTCAAGAGTAAGCATGAGTTTCCAACCTTTAATATAAAGAACCCAACGAGACAGAGAATTATACGGAAAATTTATTCAGGCACCGGGATCGGTCAGTGGTTCTTCGGCTCGAGCAATTCCACCAATAACGACAACAATTTCCTTCGCGTTTCAAGCGCCTTTCCCAATCGCCGCCTGTCGGATAACACTTTGATGACACCCAAGATCCGGATCGCACCATCGTGCGCCTCCTCGCCCGGGGGCACTCCTGGGGGCACCTCGGGGCTGCCCACACGCCGCCACTCCAGCATCGGGCCGCAGGAGCGCCGTGGCTCGACCGTCAACCTGTCACCACCGACCGTAAGTTCACTTTCAAACTCTTTCTGCTTGCACGCTTGTTTTTGACACCGATAATTCTAATATTAAGTGCCTACATAATTATGACCTACATCCACTATTAATGATCCAAATTTAGTAGCTTGGAACAGGGCTGCCCGTAGTATAAGCGATGGTGGTGCTGGAGTACGGGTACGTGGTAACGAGGGTAGTGATAGTGGTTATTTCGGCAGGGTCACCAGTACAGGGGACGAGGGGGCGGCTCAGGCTCGAGCCTGTCCGTGCCATCAACGTCTCAATGCGTCGTAAGTGATGTAATCGTACACGTACGCCTGCCTGGCTGCGTGTCCTCCCTGTTACTCCTAAACCTACTGAATGTGGAAATGTCCAGCTTTACATTGATGTGGTTCTATTACTTCTGCGGTCGAGTCTTCTACCCACACCGACTGGGACAGATAGTATTTGATTTCATCACATTATCATTTTGCATATGCACGTGGATCGGAACCTTTCACCGCATCGCATTAATGCTACTCCTTCCAATCCTGCGAGACGCCCGAACAAACACAAACTTCAAGAAATAATGAAGTGATGCATGTTCGCCACTCCGCATTGAATGTGTCGTTGAATGCCATGCTGGGAGGGTAGCTCCTCCTGCTCTGGTGAATGCTACTTTGTTGTCATTCTGATCATTGTTCGGGTGTGTACCTGCAGACACGTCGATTCCATTGTCGCACCTTTTTCAAATTAACCCGGTTATACAATTTCAGGAAATCATATACAAAATAACAAAAAAAAACATTATTTGTCACTTCGCGCAACCAATTGGCATTACAAATCGGTTTAATATACTTCAAGAGTACAGCAAAACAATGTAGATCCAACAGTTCGGCAGGTCACATAGGTCTTCTTATGTGTTCAATGTGTTTATGTGACGCAACGCTACGCAAGTAAGGTAATCATTTGTTCATTCATGTCAAGGCTCTAAGCCATGTATTACGAATCGCTGTCTCATTTACTGTTGCTATTTGTTCTTCTTCGCAGCTTGCACGGAGCATGATCGTGAGTATATGGTTCCATTCTACTGTTCGCCGCTGCGACTCGCGCAGCACCAATCATTGATGTTTCCAAACTTTTACTGTTTTTTATTACACACTGAGATGTTGCCGTTACTTAAATATGTAATGTCTAACATGATTCCACACATTATTAACAGTTTACAGCTTTTATGCAATACAATTTGGCAACATCTGCGTGCGAATATTTCGCTGTAGAGTAGACCTGAGTAAGACTGACTGAATCACAAGAACTTTCACATGCCCACCACGCTTTAAAACGCTAAATATTGACGTACGTATCTAATTAAATATAAGGCATGCTAGAGTTAACTATTATTGTTCATTTAATCACCATGATAAGCTAAGAATTAATCATTGTTCCAATTTAAATTCATAAGTAAAAAACAATTTTCTTGTTAAAGTTGTTGATTTATTTGTTTGGGTGGTTTAGCGGTGACTTAGTTTTAGCGAGATATAACAAAAAAGGACTATGTCAAATATACTACATTGATTATAGTAGCATAATAATTATCATTGGAATGACTTATACCTGGGGTAATCAAAGATTCTAGTATGTCGTTTACTGAATTTTAAATATTTTTTTACAATATTATGTAGCCAACAAGAAGATGATCGTATTGATGAATGTAAGGCTGCAAGTACGACGGATGTATGACCATTGTATCCTCTATACAGGTCAACCAGTCAAACCAATGAGGTTCGTTTACATGGCACATCGTAAAGAATGGCATACAACATAATGACAACATAATAGATTAATTCAACTAACTTAGATTAACTCATATCTATCCTAATATTAGCTTTACCCTGCCTGGCTTCGCACAGGTAGCACTAAGTATCTAACAGATACCCTGCCTACCCTAGCTACCCTACCTAACCTACCTACCTACTCTACCCACCCTACCGACCTTACCTACCCTACATACCCTACCAACCCTACTCTACCTAGCTACCTACCTAGCTGACCCGTCAGACGTTGTCCTATATTTTTTTTTCCTTTGGGCTTTCCTATTTTTTTTTCTTTTAAACCATCGTAGTAAAGAGGGGAACAAAACAAAAAAAACTAAACAAATCGGTCAACCCGTTTATGAGTTTTAGCGAGACTAACGAACAGCAATTCATTTAGATATATATAAATATATGTATAGATAGATAATCAGGATAATGTTATACAAAAACTTCATACTAAACAGTTTTTTTTTTTATAATTTACCTCTAAGTATTTGTTTGTTCAACACCTACATTATCTATAAAAAAAAAAAAACTACTATATTTGTCTGCGAAGGAAGCGAATAAGATTGTCATCATTCCCAGTATAGTCATCTCACCCCGTCATCAAAATGATTTAATCCCACTTTTCACAAGTTCCCACCGCCAAGCCACCCATAAATTTCATGTAAATATTAAAATATTTTTGCTGTGTAGGGTGGCTCCATGCCAAACACGTCTTCGAGCGTACCGTTTCTGCTGACGTCATCAATGCAATCCATTCGCTCGCGCCGTCCATCGGCCTGCAGCTCGCAAGGCTCCGGACTGCTGCAACAGATCAGCACTGGCATGGTAAGACACCTACCGAGCAGCAGTAGGCACCACTCGCACGCCTCGACCAACTGGAGCATCCAGGGCGCCACCGCCGCCGGCTACAACGCGCTGCATCACACCGCCATGGCTGTCCGAAAATGCCCCTCACTCAATATTACCCTCACGCGTTAAACTCAATATCAGTGTCGAGCCGGACGCGCACTAGTCGTAGGTCCCTCGCGCGATTCCGGCACTCCGTGCAACTGTACCTGTTCTCTGTATCCCCTCGGCCTCACCGACAAGGGCGATCCCCGTCCGGTCCCTTAATGTTTAGTAGTTTTATCATATTATATCGATGTTTTTAAGTATTACCATATTACATTTATTTGCAAATACTTTCTTAGGGATACCAACTTGTTTGTTGTCTATGCTGTCTATCAATATTGATTTTTGTTAGATTGTAAATGCGTAAGAAATTGAAAGAGTATTCAGAAACGCGTGGGCTTTCCACAATTCTTAGGTCGAAACCGACGTTACTGATTTATTGAATATATATCAATTCACTTATGTATAAAGAATATCAGCAAAGGTATGATGTGGGACAACCTGTGTAAGCTTTAATCAGAATAATGTGGACATATCACTTTTTGTGACGAAAAGAGGTGTGAAGATGTCCATTTGTAATAAAATTTAAGAGTTTATAAATTAAATAACATATTATAACAGTATAATGTTACCAAACTGATAGTATACAGCAAAATGTTGTATAGACGTGCTGTGATATGGTATTGTTATATTTATTAGAAACTAAAAACTACTTTAAAGTAGTAACTTTAAATAACTCTTTCTGTTATTGGGCGTTAACATAATTTATCACTTGTATGGCATTTGAGAAATCGTTGGCTATCAAAAGTAAGACGGTTATGTGCCAAATATACCTATAATAATATTAAAATTAAACAATGTGCCACTAAGTATTCGCATACGTCCATGGTCCATTCTTGAAGTTGCTTGGAACCTGAGCAGCATGATGAGCAGGTTGTGAACAAGTGGAAGGTACCGGACCGTGTAACGCTAGCAGCCAGCAGAAGTTGCTGCGGTCGCTACGTGTCACCAGTCCGATACTTTGTTAACCTTAAGAACAACTGTTTTGTAAACCATATCAAACCTTTTTAGTAGGTACGCATTCTGACAAAACTGTTTAGTAGGTACGCATTCTGACAAAATTGTTTAGTAGGTACGCATTCTGACAAAACTGTTTATACATGCACAAAGTGCGATAAGGATAATTAATTTATAATATAACTTTTACCATCTATGTACTGATTTGAAATACCTACAATTTTGTGCTCGTTAACAATGTATGGTGATTTAAAAAAAATACTAATAAAAATCAACATTGGCTGTTAAATCATAACAGAGCGCCCGTAAAAGTTTATCGCGAAACAAACTGATTTTTTGAATCTTACCTTCATTGTTGTACAGTCAGCTTAATAAAGTATGTGCAGAAAGTGAGTGCGTAGGTACTTAGTACCGTTCACACTTTTGGATCTGAATATTTAGACGGCTGTAAACCCACCCTCTGTAAGCTTGAGTACGTTTAGTTTGCTTTTCCGGCTTATCGGTACGTATTGTGTAGTGTTGAGGATTGTATGCTCCGTAGTCGGGTGCCACCTAGCTAGCTGGTGCCGCCAACACTGGCAAGAGCGGCTCACGTAGAGTAGAGTAGCTGTAGTGGTAGCGTAGCGGGCGGGCGGGGAACTCCCGGCAGCAACCAATGATCTGGCACGCGCTTTGTTTTAATATTTTCTTTTATTATGGTTTCTTCCAGTACCAGCTGTTTTCCGGACGTACATAAAGAGAATTTGATATACGTTAGAGCCGCGTAGCGTAAACCGCGACCGGGTGTGCGCGCGGGTACCCGCGGCCCGCGCCTGCGTCGGGCGCTCGCGATGTGCGCCTGCGCCAGTCGCCGCCCGCTTGCGCCTCGCCGCTGCACGCGCTCCTTTTACCTCATATATGGGCTTCTATTTCTTAAAATAAATTAATCAATCCAAATTTCTAAGTCATTTGCAGCAATTAAATTACACTAAATTAATAATACATTAGAATTGACTTTCATATCAGTGTTATGCATCAGCCTAACTACCAACTTTCCGAAATCCTTCGGTAACATCTAACAAATTTGCTCTTTCAATGCATGCTGACTGTAAATACGCACTTTTCTAGATGTACTTAACTTGAACAAAATTTATCGCAGGAAACATACACAATGATTACCTACGGGAGCTCGTGTTTAATTTTTTCATTTCCATTTATTTCCGAACGTGACACAGTTGTGTGCTCGGTGTAACGTCGAAGTTACTCGAATGCTGCACGTCACATCACATGGTTATGACTTTATACTTAAATATCATGTCTATATTTGGCACAGTTAACTAAAAGCACTTCTTAACAAAACAGTACCGCTTAGACTATGTGCACATTTATACACTCTTTTTTTATATATTATTTGGACACTTTATATTTTTATTAGATCTCAGATCGAGTACATACATACATGCTTGTGTAAACCGGTATAAAAATCCTAAACCGTAAATTCGATTAAGTATTTCTCTTATCGACAAATTATTATTTTATAATATTGGAGGGAATGTAAAAGTAACTAAATACCAAACTAATTTGTTTGGGTAAATATTAAAAATTAAACAGCTATTTGGCACCGATAGCTGAGATTTCTCGTATAGCGCGAGTACGTTGGCCGTAAGTAAAGATTAGAGTATTCGAGTATGTATTATGCTCTGTAAGTAAAGTTAAGTAAATGAGATTTTTTGAAATGTGATAGTATTTCGTGAAAGTTCACCGGTTGGTCCAGTACTCTAATAAGGTGCCAAATTAATTAAAAATAATATAAATGTTCGCGATGGATATGATAATTCACGCGACGAAATATATATTTTAAATTAAATAATTTCTTCGGGAAAAAAAACAATTTCAATCTTAATATACGGTATACCGTGTGTAAACCTAGGTATTTTAATGGCCGTTGGTACAGTTATCGCATCAACAAAGTTGTAGCAATTAACTTGTGCGTGGTGACGACGACGTCTTACCGACGTCTGTAGTTTCCGCATTCTATAAAAAAACGGATGTTTAATTAATATAATTATTTTCAAAATTCCGATTATAATAATTATAAATATATATATAAACCCACTTTTCTATTCAAGAAAATGTGAACTCGAGTTTTTCTGGAAAAACTAATTTTAAAGAGAGAGAAACGACTGGCACAAAACACAGAAAAGACATCATCAGATAAAAATAGATTTAACAACTACGTGGACAACGTTGCCACTAACACATTATCATGTTCTCTTGAAACAAAACTTGCATACTTTCAATTCCTTTCAGCTTTGTCAAACAACTATGTACTATAATCTCTATATTGCTTTCAAAAACATAATTGTATAATAATATTCATTTTAATTGTAAAAGATGCTGTAAAATATGATGAACTATCAAACATAATAATTGAATTATGTGTGTACCATGTTTCATTGAATATTAAGATGTGAAGGCGTAATTAGGTAACTATTAAGGATGTCCAGAAAGTGAGAAGTAGTTATAAGCATGATATATAAGATTTATCGTATTATACCTACATATTATAATAATATTATAATTATTCTAGTTTTAATATAATTATTATTATTGTGTTGTGAACTTAATAACTTTATTCTCAAAAACCTCTGCCTTCATTATTATTGATATAGTATTTAAATAAATATATAAATTATACATATACCTAATAAACATTATATATCCAGGGCTAGATATGAATTAGATACGAGAGGGCTATACGCTCAGTAATTGGCGATCGCGAAAAAATCACGCTGTGTGTGATGGCGATGAATGATTAATATTCAAGAAACACAGCTACAAAATGCTAGCAAGCGTCTGTTCCTTTCCTATATTTATATATCTTAAAACCGTAAACCTAACAACTTTACGATAGCATGCGGTGTAAGTGAAAATGTCAGCCCTTGCCATTGACTACTAAGTTTGACGGTTTTCAGAAAACCAATCTCGAATTTATGCTATACTAATAATTTAGCACTCACAACTATTTAACCCAACATAATGAGCAGAATCTTATAGTTTGATCAACAGGACTAACTATAATGCGCATGTGTTTGGATAGTTGGCATCAATTTAGAATTTTGATTTGAGTAAGCAATGTTTCGGTTTTTGTTTTTAGATTAACACTAAACCCTTTTTGTAAACTGAAGCATAAATAAATAAACTTATTATTAAACTTATTATTATTATTATTAATGTATTTTCAGTTAAACTTAACTTGCAAATAATAACATACCATAATCACGCAGTTATCATAAAGGCTAATGATATATTGCGCTAATTTGATATTTTAAATCAATTAAATAAAATCAAAATACACATACTTATCACAAAATATTGAATGGTGTAAAAGATATATTTTCTTATTGTCAAAGACGATTTACAGGGTCAAATTAAATTAGCTAGTGAAACTCCGCAGACGTGGTGATAAAAAACGACAAAATAAAATAAAAAAATATTCCATGACTTTTTTTGGGGTCTCCGACCGCTTGTTATGATGTGTCTTGAAGAATGAGCCGAGAAAATCGGTTTCTTGTTTTTATTGTGTTTAGTTAACGAAACCCATCACGTCTGTGAAGTGAACACAATTTTTTTAAATTTTGTATTTTGCGTGATTACACTACATGCGATTGATAATTCCAAAAAAGAACATTAAATTTATGTATTTATTGTTTTATTGTGTTTAGATACCCATGACGTTTACGCAGTTTCGCTAGCTAATTTAATTTGCCCCGTATAGATAACAAGAAAGTAACCAATTGGGACATCCGTAAATAATTAGCTTGTCATAGTAGTTAGGTTATGTGCGTCCGTCTCCACTCGACGCGCCATAAATGCACTATTCTTTACTGTCAGCGTGCAGTCCGACAGATCATGAATTGATCAATTCTTCTTAGGGGTTGTGGCGTTGGCATAGTGCTAGTATGTGATATAATTTTTATGTGTGCCCTGATTCTATGATGATATTCATATCAACATTCACTTTTTGAATTATTCGATGTGATTCTATTAAGTAGATATTTAATACCTTATTATATACCTTTTATGATATATAATTAATGTTTTTTATCAAATATTGTGCTACCTTGTGATCTCGTTCTATGAAAATTAACTTCTAACTTCTATAAACTTGACTGCTCTCTTCTAAGGCAAAAATAATTGGACAATACTTTTTTAAGATCTTTCATATTTTCGATCGACGCGTAACAGTCTTGGTTAACTTTAAGGCATAGAGATATGATATATATCGTGTTTGAGCTTATCAGATTGAATTTTATGAATAGTTACGAAATTTTCTGAGTCTACTCTTGTTGAAACGAAAAGACGAAAAAATGTTGCCTTATCCTTGTTGACTATACTCTCAGTACTATTTCCTTGACCCGTTCACAGACTGAGCAGTTCCTATGCTTGTATTCTTCATCAGAAACTTAAAATTTCTGAACATATCACTTTCCCTTTCTATCGTGACACTACATGTACCTCCTCTAGGGTCCCTTACCATTTTGATGTATTTAGTGTTGGACGAAGATCCATTCATATATCAATATTATATTTAAAATATACTTAATCTACATATTAAATATGGATGTTATTGTCGTGAATTGAATTAATATGATACCACTTATAACTATATACTTACTAATAATATATTGAATAAAAAATACAATGTTAGTAGAGCAGAACCCCCGTTACAAATCCCGCATTATAAAAGTAACCTTTTAAAATATTATCAATAAAACATATTCAATCTATAGTAAATGTTTAAGATTATGATGTTAAATGTTATAGTCAGCAGAGCCGCACATATTCATTTTGATTGTAAATTGTGTATTTAGGTTACTTTAACTGTCTGTACTTTAGTTATAACTAATATTGTTGCTTATCAGTGCAGTATTATATATGTATTAGAGTTTATGTCATAGTTTTAATCTGCGCGATGCTTCAGGGATTCAATGAGATCGCTCACCAAATTTCTGTCCAAATGCTGTTTAACGTTACTGATGGCGTAAGATTATCTCAATCAACTTGATCAGTCACAGTAACTTCGTGCTGCGGTTCAAATCACTGACAACGTTACTCTATGGTTAGTGAAGGCAAACGCATCACCGAAGCACCACGCAAGTCCCTAACACACCGCTTTGTATTATTTTTAAGTACGGAGATTTTAGCTCCTTGTGTTATGTTTACATTAAAAGTATTATGTATACGTGGCTCTTGTAGTAAATTAAAATAATAATAAAATGGTATTGTGGTTCGTTATTTTTACCTCGCCTTTTATGATGGTATAAAATATTATGCGCCGTTGTTGCGACTATACTCACTTGTGGTATGTCATATACACTTTACTACCAGTTAAATTGATGGAATACGGTCAACAAAAATAACTAGATCATTAAAAACAAGTTTATAGTCCTGTTCGACTTTTTAAACTTCTGATGTCTTATTATCATCCAAATCCTATTTACACGTGGCATGTTTCTTGCATTCGGCATAAAATAAAATTGAAGCAACAAATGACTTGCGTCGTCTAAACACTGTTGACGCTTCAACTTATGGTATGCCACAGGCAATTAATTCTCACGTGTTTATAAGGCTCCCTATTTAGCAAAATGATCTAAAGTTTGTCTCATCAATCACACGAATTGGGATTAAACTATAAAGGCGCTACCTCTCCGGGAACATTCGCCTGTAAAGTACCAATCCAAAATTTTATTTTGACCATTATTGTATAAAGTCAAAGTCAAACCATTTATTTCAAATAGGCACATAAAAGGCACTTTTGAACGTCAACCATTACCTTGGTTCTCCTCGCTCACTGATATAACACTCGAATCTGAACTGTTACATTACAAGCGAACGCTTCCGGTGATAGCGCCTTAATTGAAGGCTAAGGTTGACTTCAACAAAGACTTATTGAAAAACGCAATCTATATAAATATTAAATTCAATGTATTATTACGTGCACTGAATGATTAAGTACTCACTCAGTATGAGGAAGCACGTAATAATACAACGTAACTAATACGTATATTATTCGGTTACTTTGTAAAAAGTAGCCGAATAATACCTGTAGAAACGGCGTAGCAGTTTCGTAGCAGTGGCGTAGCGAAGACGTAGCAATGGCGTAGCAGAGCGTAGCTGTGGTGTAACAGGTAAGTGTAGCAAACTGAGGTAACAAGAAATTCTTTAGCAGTATGTAATTGACTACCTCGCTGGTCCAGTAGATGATAACGCTACTGATGAGCGTGAAGTTCTGGGTTCGATTCCCGGGTCGGGTAGTGTTACTGGGTTTTCTATTCGTTTCACAGTAGCAGGCCGGTGTCTGCCCTCGCATAAAGGAAATTGGCTCGCCTCTTATTACATAAGTGTTTGCGCGGAAACCAGGCGGAATATTGTGAAACAAATAGGCCATGAATACAAAGGAATACAAATTAGTTGACAATAGGCTCTGTATATCCGTACTGCAAATATTTTGTAACGGAAGTTATCAAATGACTCAAAAGCAACACTCTGTTTTTTGAAGATAATTTTAGCTAAATCTGTTGCAATTTGTTTCAAATTGTTTATCTGTGTTCGATAGTCGACATAATATAGGTAGATACATCAAAGGCTGTCCGTCCTCTAATTTGGGGACCATCCCGTCAATTGGTTAGCACCGCATCCGGCCCGGCCTATTCTAATGCATCCGGTCAGCGGTCGGGAATCGTCAGAACAAAGATAAGTAGGTAAGGGCTCTGACTTCACAGTATACAGAATGTCTTTAGGGTTCCGTAGCCTAATGGCAAAAATGGAACCCATATAATTTTGTCATCTCCGTCTGTCCAGATGTCACACAGCCATTTTACTCGGAGCTTATTTGCACTATACAGGGTGACTTGTAATTTGACATATTCCTTCCGGAGCGTGATAGTGTGACCCATTTGTAACAATTAAGCACCCCATAAAGAATAGGCGGAAATTCATGGGTGCTAGAAAAATATATTTTTATGTATTATTGAAAACTTCCCAGAATTCGTCACTTAGTTTCACTTTTCTGTAAACTCTCGAATATGATGGCCTTTATTGCTATTTCATTGAATACCTGATACTTTAACACAACTTCCGATGTAACCAATTAATGTTCTAAAATATCAAACAGTTAAAAGTTAAAGGAAGTAGTTGGTTAACCATTTCCTAAAATCATCTACGTATATGAAATTTAACACTAGTTATCTCAAAATTGTACTATGACATTAAGTGTACAAATTACGGGAAATACATCTTCATTTAATCAGCTATCTAACGAGGTAAAAAAAAATATATTTTAGAGATGCCGATGAAACTGGCGATAATGCTGGCATAGAACAAAATTGCAAAACGTTGAAAAAAAAAAATGGTTGATAGTCTATTTAGTTAACTGGTTTATACCATCCCACTACTTTCTAATCTCCCAGCA
Source organism: Griposia aprilina (assembly GCA_916610205.1). Taxonomy (NCBI): domain Eukaryota; kingdom Metazoa; phylum Arthropoda; class Insecta; order Lepidoptera; family Noctuidae; genus Griposia; species Griposia aprilina. The sequence continues at coordinate 11,408,128 of OU744283.1, forward strand.
ATCCATCACAATTAGGTTAGGTTAGGCACTCAGGCCGTCACAAACAGGTCACAAGTCGCAAAGCGGCTTTTGAGTTTTAAACATGACTCACGGTCTGCTAGCTGGTCGCGATTCGCTTGTCGCTTAAATTGATTGTAAAACATACAGCGCACGTACATTAACATTTTTTTGTTCATATTTCATCAATTTGTAAATTCGACATTTGCCAGCATTATCGACTGTTTCATCGGCATCTCTAAAATATATATTTTTTTACCTCGTTAAATAGCTGATTAAATGAAGATGTATTTCCCGTAATTTGTACACTTAATGTCATAGTACAATTTTGAGATAACTAGTGTTAAATTTCATGTACGTAGATGATTTTAGGAAATGGTTAACCAACTACTTCCTTTAACTTTTAACTGTTTGATATTTTAGAACATTAATTGGTTACATCGGAAGTTGTGTTAAAGTATCAGGTATCTAATGGAATAGCAATGAAGGCCTTCGAATTCTGGGTAATTTTATAAAACATAAATTTGAGTTTTCTCGAATCCCATGAATTTTAGCCTAGGCTTTATGGGGTGCTTAATTATTGCAAATGGGATACACTATCACGTCCTCGAAGGAATACGTCAAATGATAAGTAACCCTGTACAGATGAAAATTGAAATAATGTATTTTGTGCATGTGGACAGTAATGGAAAATTATTTTACTAACCAACTTCTGCTGTCCAGATTTTTTCATCCGATACAATGAAAGGATCCTTACTTGATACAGAGTCGAACTGAATTAAACATTTTTTTATGGACAACTCGCAATTGACCGTTAAGTTTTTGTAAAGATTTGGAAGGCCATAACCGTGCCAAATTGGTTTTATGAAAAAACAGCTAATGGTTCCTAAGACGGCTTCCCCGTAACTCTTATGGATTCGGATTTACTCATATACCTACTGTCTCAGTAAAGAAAAAAACACTCTATGTAGAATCTATTAAGGGGACATAATCCTCACATGCCCTTATTTATGGGTTCATTTTACTCCAACATCGTGCGGTGCCCTTTGCATCTAATAATAATACCAGCCTATTGTTGTTCCACTGCAGGGCAAAGGCCTCTTCTCATACAGCGAAGGCACGAGCATTAATCACCACATTCACTACGCTTGCTCAAAATGGGTTGGCAATTTCAGACTTATATTAACCAAAAGTCCAGGTTTCCTCACGATGTTTTTCCTTCACCAATGTCAGTAACGTCCAATTTAAACTCAGAAAGGACATATGAATCGAGAATTCACATTAATACTTGCCCGGATTTAAACCGTTGCTTTCGCTAGGATATCTGCCTCTATATTTTCGGTTCGCAGATACCTGACCTGTATCGTTCCATCCATTATGCAATTTCGAATGAAATCAATGTGATTGAACTTGGAAGTGACCATTGTGTTCTGACTTAATTTGAGGGCCGCTTGGTTGTGTTAAATATGACTAGGCTTTATAGATGGCCCCGAGATCTTTGAATACACTTTTCAAGTGAATAGCCTCTTTTGCTCCTTCAGTCAAGGCGATATATTCCGCTTCGGCAGTCGATAGGCGCTACTGTCTTTTGGTTGTTCGACTTCCAGCTTATGGCCGTTCCAGCATATTTAAAATGATAAAAAGATTTCCGGTCGGCTTGCATGTGCCACATTAAGACACAGAAGAGTGGAGACAGAGACAGTATCAAACGCTTTTTCTTCCTTGACTTCAAAAAAGCGTTTGACACTGTCTCTTTCTCCACTCTTCTGGACACGTTGGAAAGAAATGGCGTATGAGGTCAGCCATTTGCTTTATTCAGGGACTATCTACGTGGTCGGAAACAAAAACTCAAAATTAGTGACACTGTTAGCTTAGATAAAAGTACTACTTACGGCGTCGGTCAAGGAAGCGTTCATGGCCCTAGTTTGTTCTTGGTTTATATAAATGGCCTCTGTAATATGAAGATTGAAGGAGGTCACATCTACTCATACGCGGATGATACTGACATAGTTTTTAGCGACAAAACTTGGAACAAGGTTAGGAAATCTGCCGAGTCTGGCCTATCCAGGATCGCATCTTGGCTCGACCACAATCTATTGACCCTAAATATTTCTAAAACCACCTTCATTTGCTTCTCTAAATATAACCTTTCCTAACCTTCAGCTGACTTCAAAATCAAAATTCACAATTGGCAGACCCCCTCAAACTCTAACTATGCTTGCCCTTGCATAAAAATCAAAAAAGTTCAATATATCAAATATCTAGGTATAATGATCGACCAACGTTTATCTTGGCACTTACATACTGAATTAATTATGAAAAGAACACGGAAACTAATCTGGACATTTAAAGCATTGCGTTACGTAACTACTAGAAACCGTTTGTTACAAATTTTCACATCACTGGCACAGGCGGTACTAGCGTATTATTTACCAATCTGGGGAGGGGCAACAAAAACTAAATACTTAGAACTAGAGAGAGCTCAGAGATCACTATTAAAAGTTATGCTATTTAAGCCTTTTAAGTTCCCAACTGAAAGTCTTTACCAAAGTTCTGATATTCTGACGGTTCGAAAACTTTATGTTCTTCAAATTATTTTAAAAACACACAAATCTCTTACTTTCGATCCCACGATTCGACAAGGGAGAAGGAAATACATGATCCCCAATGTTCATATTAAATCAACTTTTGCTAAGAGACAATACGCTAGGCAATCCTCTCACTTATATAACTTGATAAACAAGGAATTAAATATTTACTTACTTTCATGTCGAGACTGCAAAAATGCTCTGACTAAATGGCTAAAGTCCAAAACTTATGATGATATTGAGAATATAGTCCAAACGATAAGCTTATAAATACTAATAATTCCAGTTAAATATTATAATTTCTGAGAATATTTCCCCCTCACTTAATTAATTATTAACATACATCATAAATGCTATTTATGCTATTACTATCTTTAAACACACATACACTCACACACACTCACTCACTCTCACACACACACACACACCTTCACACACAAACACACACACATAAACACACACATTCATACACATTTCCACACTACAGCGCATCTATAATTAATGATTACTTTGTTTGTTTTTCCTTATATTTTTGATTTAAATCACTTTTTTCCTAATACCTAATAAAATTGAATGTCTATTCAATAGCTTATACTGCAAGCTGTAACTAGTGGAAGAGCGGAACTTCCTAACACAAGTATATTTTTTTACTTAAATGGAAATTCCCTAAATACCTAATATAAACGTATTTTTAAGTTATTGAAATAAACATTTTGTATTTTTTGTTTTTTTGTACATACTGCGTCAGCCTGCCATGTACTCGTAATGCTTGCAGATTTTTTCTGAATATAAGCCCGACGCTTTTTGTTCCCGTTTCGCAGCACTCTTTTTGAACACCTGAAATGCTCTTCTTTGAACAGTCATTAAATTGGGAGAGATAGCTTATGGCAAACATTATATCGGGTCAAGTTGCCAGTTACATGAGTGTGCCAATCAAATTTTTGTAGGGCAGATCGTTCCTTTCATCTCTTCCTCCTTTTTCTAGTCTAAGACCTGGTTCTGTGGGTGTAGACTTCTCAAACCTAACTTCAAAATAATATGTTAATAATCATGTTAAACGTCGGTTGGTGCCTCATTTCATTAAAGGCATCTAACGGGCCTCTGCGAGTTTTCTTCGGCTCCTGATAAGCCTTTCCAAAGGCCCGGGACCCCAGAGTCCCGAGTAATGTCAATACACAATTTTTTAAGTCTAACGGGCCTCACAGAGTTGATTTCGGCTCCTCGTATGCCTACCTAAATGTCCAGGACCCTTTTTTTTTGGGTGGAATATCATCAAATAACATGTCCCGCTCTGGGCGAAGCGAGAGGGCGTGTCAGGCTTTAACTGAATAAAACCCACCTGTGTTCCTTGAGTTGCCTGTGTGCCAGGGCCACGGTAACTCTTTCGAACAATCCGCGACCCTGGCAGACATCGGCCATATTGGACCCCTTCAATTAGTGCTGACATCTCTTAGAGGCGCGCGTGGAACACAACGCGCCGTCCACCCGGGCCTGGTCCTTAGCGGACGGCGAGCTACCCATTGCTCGCCGTCCGCAAGCCCGCGCCTACGGTGGCCGGGAATCGGCTTGGGATTCCCGACGCCCAGGGCGTCTCCTGCGGTGACTAGGGGCGTGAGGGCGCAACGATTGCCTCTCCCTCACGCATCCCGTAGGCCCTCCTTCGCGAGCAGTACTGCTTAGCAGAAGGAGTTGATGGCTTCCCATGTCCTCTCGCTCCGTACCATGGCCTGGACCAGGGCCGGACGCGAGAGATCGCCGCCACCGATCGCCTCCGCGAGGAGAAGGCGGTGCTCCGCTCAAGCCGGGCTGACCTCCACCATATGCTCTACCGTGTCCTCCGGGCGTTTCCTCCCGCCTTATGCGAAACAGGAACCTCCCAAAACACCCGTGTTGCTGTGTGCTGACGCCGTTTCGCCTCTCAATCCACTCCTCAAAGAGAGGACTTATCGCCGGAATTGTGGCGTGCCCAATGTCCGGGACCATACGGTCCCGAAATATGCGAAAAAGTACAACATTGTGTAAATAAGTGATGATTCGATTTCTCACGAAGCCCTCTGAATCTTACACGTAATTGGGAAATTAGGCCTCAAGTAGATAAATTACTCACGTAGCATATAATCTCGCTATCTCTTTGTTTCATTAAAATTTGAGCGTGTTAGGGACCTACCTATACTGTGTGATATGTAGGTAGTTAGTTTCCAGAAAGGTGGTAAAAATTATACTGTCTCACTAATCCGCGTTAATGAGGACCGGATGACAGACATAGATAGCCTAAAATTAATGAGCAACTTACCAAAATATCAAAACGGAAGGGGTTCATTAAGCTAAGCGCCACGTCACATTAAATTATTTCAGGGATAATCAAAACTCCCTTCCTCGCGTGTAACATTACAAACATGCCACATTCCGTCTGCCTCTAACCAAATCCCAGCTTGTAAATGCATCTATGTTACAGCACAATAGCCCACGAAAATAAGACATTGTCTGCGAAAAAAAATCTTTGTCAAGATTTCTCACCGGTATTATCTTTATTTAGGCACTATATAGCTGTGTATGTATTCTTTTGGCATTATAAGTCAATACAAAAGGCAACGAAGTCATAGTATATTCGGGAAAACGTAATCCGCTGACGGTGGTTTTTTGGGTTCCGCTGGCAAATAACAAAAAAAGAACCTGTAATATATAATTGCGACCTCCATCTGTCTTTCTGTCCGTTCTTATGACACTAACACTTTTCTCGGAGCCATTTGGCTCTATAGATATGTAATTCTGAAGGAAAGTGTATTCTGTAAACCACTTTACAATGGTATAAAGAAATTTAGAAAAAAATATTGGAATGGTGAGTATGGTGGCGCCAAACAAAAATCAACGCAGATCAATTCACGAAGATCAATCAAGCTACTATCATTTTAAGCCCTATAAGTTTGTTTAGCGCAGAGTCAAAACTAGTAATTTACATTAATTTAGGAGCTTAAATAGACTAGCAGGTTTATTTTTTGTTTTTAAGTTTCTATTTTCGTCGGTTTAATTTTTTGTCGAATAGTTTTTATTTTTCGCTTTTCAGTTTCCTTTTCAAATAAAAACTTATTTATTTACTTATGTCTGCCAAAAACTGCTAATACTACTAAAATCTTAAAATAAAAATCCTAATAAAACTTAATACATTGCTAGATTATAGGTTTGTATTATTATTATTTTTTTATTTTAGTTGGGTTTGCTCTTGACTCTAGTCTAGGTCAGAGATGACAGAGACAAAGTCGACGATGGAGTGAGCTTACCCAGAAGAAGCCTGTTCACTCTCACTTTGAAGAGATTTGGATTGTATGCGGTCGGAAACACAGGCGCAGGTAGAGAATTCCACTCTTTTGCTGTGCGCATTATAAAAGATGTTTGGAAGCGCTTAGTGCGAATTGGTGGAATAGCAACTAAGTAGGGATGGTAACTTGCAGTGCGCCTAGATGTCCGATGGTAGAAGGGGGCCGGTGGAATGAGGTCGTGGAGTTCTTGGGCACACTCACCGAAGAACAATCTGTAGAAGACCGACAAGCAGGCAACCTTACGGCAATGAGCTAAGCTGTGAAGCTTGGCATCCACCAGTTTTATGTCGCCAATGAGTCTCTTAGCTCTGCGTTCCACCGAGTCAAGCGCGGCAAGTTGGTATTTAGCTGAGCCATCCCAAAGGTGGCTGCAATACTCCATGCAGGATCGGACTTGCGCTTTGTACAGGGTTAAAAGCTGTCCAGGCGTAAAGTATTACTTCACCTTATTTAGGATGCCCAGCTTCTTAGCCGCAGTTTGGGCTTTATACTCGATGGTGGCGCCGAAGTTGAGACCAGATGTCAACTCTATGCCTAGGAGCTCGACCCGATCAGTTACAGGAACAGATGTACCCCGAAAAGTAGGAGATTGGTTGATTTGACTCCTTTTAGCGGTAAAAAGACACGCCTGTGTTTTGGTGGCGTTAAAAGAGACCAGATAGTCATCACCCCACTTGGAGACAAGGCTTAAGGTCAAATCTGTCCGCTCTACCATGGCCTCTCTCAAGGAACAAACTTCGGCCCCGCTGGTTTTTGCGCTGGACAAGTATCTCTCTGAAACAGTACTGTTATCTGCATATCCAACAATACCAGGCTGGAGTAGGTCATTGATGTGCAGGAGGAAAAGAGTTGCAGAGAGAACAGACCCTTGAGAAACTCCGGTATCAATAGCCATAAGGTCGGAGGAGCAGCCGTCTACGATTACTCTGATCGACCGTTCGCTAAGGAAGTCTGGTATCCAGCTACAAAAATCAGCCGGGATGCCATAAGCAGGAAGCTTGCTGAGTAAATCAGCGTGCCAGACCCTGTCAATGGCCTTCGAGATATCAAGCGATACAGCAAATGCCTCACCGTGTTTCTCGATGGCTTCGCCCCAGCAGTGCGTGACATACACAAGAAGATCGCCAGTTGACCGTCCCCGGCGAAAGCCATATTGACGGTCACTGAGGAGATCATTGTCTTCAAGGTAGGTCAGCAACTTACTGCTCAGTATCCTTTCCATAACCTTGCACAGAATGGAGGTAATGGCGATTGGACGGTAATGGGCAGGGTTTGCACGGTCGCCCTTTTTGGGCACTGGTTGTACATTAGCAAACCTCCAGGAGTTTGGCACCGTTCTCTTTTTAAGAGAGAGGCGGAACAAGCGTGTCAACACAGGAGACAGTTCAGGCGCACGAGGCTGCGATCTCCGACATCGTGGAGTCACATTGAGGTACAGTAGGTGGTTGCTTGGAGTCAGCGTCCAGACGTGGATTGCTTGCAAAGAGAGATGCAAAAAGATTTGCTTTCTCAGTTGCATAGTGAGCTAGCGAGCCATCAGGTTTCATCATTGGAGGTAAAGTGGGACGACAGAAATTCGTTTCAACCGCTTTAGACAGGGACCAGAACTGTTTACTACCCGGAGGGTGCGCTGCTAGCTTGGCCCCAATACGCCCAACATGGTCAAAACGTGCCCCACGCAGAACCCGTTTGCAGAACTTGGCGGCAGAATTAAAGGCTCTTTTCTTCGCGCGAACCCTACGCACTCTAACTTTGCGGTCGCGGGCCTTGATCCAGGCTTGGTAGGCAGACTCCTTTCGGGCCTCAGCGTGGGCGCATTCTGCATTATACCAAGCCCGGGATTTGTGTCCGAGCGGGATGTCGGAGAATGGAATAAAATACTCCATCCCCTGCTGAATCACGTCCGCAACCACGTCAGCACAGCACGAGGGGTCACCCGAGGAGAAGCACACTTGCCGCCATTGATAAGACGCAAAGAAGTGCCGCATCGCATCCCAATCCGCTGACTCGTAACACCATACTCGCCTCGTGCCTCTAGAACTCTCATCAGGAGGAGAGCGGATCGATATGGATTTCACCAGACAGTGGTCAGATGTTCCAAGCGGGGCTGAGACCGATACTGAATGACTGTCCGGATCCCTGTCCGGAGGACTAAACACTAACGCGTCAACCATATTTTAAAAACTAGACGAGGTCGATCAGACTACTCTGAGTAGAAAGGCCGAAACAAACTCAGAGGTCACAGTCTCTTTTAAAGTCCAGACATAATCTTGTGTAGCGAAATAAAACAGGAAATGTTCCATATAAAACACAAAATGTTAATAATAACCAGAAACATTTATTTTTTATAAACTCTGTTTCGGACAGTTGGGTAATTGGCCTAATCATGTAAAAAAAATACGAGAAAACTTGAGGTATATTGTGTGGTAAATCTTTGTTGCGCTGATTTACGAACTAGAGAATCGATTGCAATCGGTTTTTTAGGCTAGAGACCACTAAAATAAGTAAACTTTTAAATGAACGTTATCTCATAAAGATTACCTAAGTTATCCCAATATAAAAACAGTAATGGTTAATGGTACACTATCATTAAGATACAAAAGGTAACGTAATAGATAAAATTTGTAGTTTTCTGGACGCTGGCGGACCGCTGACCTCCATGGCATGGCACAATGAATAAAGGTGATAGTTTCCTGGATCCCGGTGGATGGCGGTCTCGAAGAAGAGCAAATCTAAAAGCACAGCAGATGGTACAACAATTACGTATCGTAGATCAAAGAGAAGTCCTCTTTGATCTACGATACGTAATTTATGTCGGTCTCGAACTTCGGGGATTCTATGCAGCTGGCAAAGCGACACCATAGAACCGCAAGCCTGATAAATATTCTGGTATCCGGAAAAGGGCTGGCAGCACCTATTTCCAACTGGTTCTACACCTACGACAAATAAAATGAGAGAGAAAAGGCTAAGAATTCCGCTGAGAGAGCAGATGAGGAAACGTACATACTATTAGAGTGGCGACTTGTTTGTCTCTAAAACTTTTGAATCAGTTCGATACGGTATTACAGTCAGTACTAGACTAGGGCTCCATCAGGATTGAAAAAAAAACAGAAAAATTAAAGAGATCGACTGCTCATGATTTATATTTTTTCTACGCAACTGATAATTTGTTCTGTATCCATCAAATGTTTTGCATGTCAACGTCAAAATTTAAACAACTCTAGTTAGATAAATGATTGGTCTCTCTGCGCTCGACTAGATACCGCCGGCGTACTTGTCAAATGCGGCAACAAATACTACGCCGAAGTCGGCGTACCCGAGCCAGTCACACTGCAAGCTGTGTGCGACGTGTACGTGCCAAATGTTTTATCAAATTTTGGGCATAATCCGAAGTAAAATACCAGTTTGCGTAGTGAAACTGCGTAAAAGTAATACTACACGAAATAAGAAGGACACTGGGATCACATACCATCATTAAGTATCGTATAATTTCGAAATTTCAACATAAAATAACATGAACCCACCCACGCCATTCAGTGTTGCCGCGTACCTATACAAGAATTATATTCGCCGTGGTTGAGATTTTTATTATGTGAATTTATAGTTTTTGTATTTTATTATATGACCAACCTATTTCATTTATCTAACCTAGTTATTATATACTCAATCTAGTTCTATAAATTATTTAGTGTTTATTTTTGTAATCACAAAAATAAACATTGAATATTGTATACACATAAGGTGTAAAAATGTTAGCTGACACTATTTCAAGGGGTGATTCTATCCATGAAACTAAACAACTTTCCCCAAGGAACATGGGCCGAAAAATAAAAATAAAAGCCGTCTTCCCATACAAAATGCGCAATCAGCTGATTGACTTACTACGGGAAAGAAATATGTTTTTTCGTATTTCGACCCATGTTCCTGAAATGTAAACTTCGTGTCTGTACATGGCAAATATTTACGAAAAAAATATTCGAGGGGATGAAGGATACGTGAGAGAACACATTAGAATGATTTTTAAAAATGAATTAATTATTAATTATTCAATCATTTTTAATCTTCTAATCATAGATATACAATGGGCCGACTATGACTTTGGCCGACTAGCCGACTAGCCGACTAGTCGGAGTGGCCGACTAGCCAATCATTGCTTCCGGTTGAGTTCGGTTGACATCGGCAATGTTCGTGACTATGCTTTCGGCTCGTAAATGCGCGCGCAGCGTCGGGCGGCCAGATCTAAGTCTAATTCATTATTATTAGGTCAAAGAAAGTTCCTATTTCTAAGTTGTAAACCTACTTATTGCCAATTGTTTGCTATAGATTTTCTTCTTTTTTTTGTTAGAAGTATTAGTTAATTTTAATTTATATAATTTCTGGATCTAAATTGCACTGAAAGTAAACTGTAAAACTCATTCTATAATAAAAAATAATAAAAGTAACAATTTTAATTTCATTTCAATCACCCTCTTTTAAATTTTTAAGCATATTAATACGAGTAAAAAATGGGCCGACTGGTCCGGCGGTTTTTGCCGACTAGTCGCCGATTAGTCGCCGACTACTAATAAGGCCAACTAGTCGGCTTTCCCGACTAGGCGGGGACTAGCCGGTACATCACTAATATACATACCTTCCATTTTTCTAAAGAAGAAACCTGAGCCTAACCTATACACAAATATATTTCGCTTTTAATTAATTGTTGATTTTTAAGTATTTACTGAGCTACATTTATAACTTAACTAATAGACCACAGCATAAAATATTTTCCCAATAACTCGGGTAACAGTTGAGCAGCTGGTAACACAATTCTTCACGCACACAAGTTGTCAATGTCAACTGACAAATGTCAAGTGACGATGTCTTACACACACTACAATAATGAGTTGCCGCATTCACGGAGGATATTGGATACCGCAAGAATTTTAGATTTCAGCAGAAATCTAAAATTCTCGTGCTACCTACCTTGCTGCGTTTGATTCACTAACTAAGCATACTTACTTAGTGAATCAAAGTGTAAATCGATTACATCGCTACAACTATATTAAAACCTTGCAAAAAATAACGTTATAAATCTCGTGTGCAACAGAGGCAAGTACTACGGTTACGAACGAAACAACGAAACTCATGGACACGTATGTTGCCACCTATACTTAATTCTCAGATTACGACATAATTTTGCCGTTGATGGTATCTAATTAAAAACAGGAACATGTGTTCTAGTAAAAGTATATTGTAACAAGCTACATAATTAAACAACATAGGCTAGTAACAAGGCACAATTAATTTAAATTAAATTTCAATTTCATCCAGTATAAAACAGAGCCGAATTTAAAAGGTTATTAAAAGTAAAAGTTCAGTCGTTTTTAGGGTTCCGTACCTCAAAAGGAAAAACAGAACACTTACAGTATCACTTCGTTGTTCTGCCGTCCGTCTGGCTGTCTAAGTCTATTATGACCCTTGCTACGGTCCCTTAGAGCTGTAAAAAAATCAAGCTTCTGAGTCAACGTAATAAATAAATACAGCCATCTAAGCGACGTACTCTGATACTCGCAAATAAATCAAAACCTATAAAACCATATACTTCCTGTTGACCTAGAATCTTGAAAGGCAAGAAGCAAGGTGTCACAGCAAAAGTAAAGGAAAAAGTCTGAAAATCGTTGTAGAACCTTTTTTTTGCGATTACGAACTTACATTTGCAGTTAGAGACATAACCGTGACGTATGTCGATGTATGGGAGAACATGTTTTTCAACTACAACGTTAATCTTGTTCTTGGGATAAATTCATCCCAAGTACGGAACCTTACATTGTGCCTGGTGCGACACGCACTTGGCCGGTTTTATTTCATAGCTTAGTAACAGACTCCAGACATAAAAAACAATTTTGACGTACCTGGCACTGATGGACGTTAGAAATTCTTTTGATTTGTTAACAAGAAACCGACCGGTACCGCTCTATAAGGATTTTACAGCTAATCTACAAAAGCATTGTTGTATTTGTAATTCAAAAAATAATTTCACCAGACATAAGTTTTCTCGTCGTTTTGTAAACAACAATTCACCTTAATAAGATTAAACATTTTCCTTATAGCTATTGTAGCATGAGCTTATGTTCAGTCTTGGATTTTTGGGACTTTTATATCTCAAGGCCCGTAGTCTAGAATAAACGTTGCTCAGTCAGGAATTTCGATTCGAAAGGGACCGATTTGATATTTATCAACTAAAATACAGATCCTGGTCAGGGGGCTATCTTAGGGGCGGGTTACCGATTAGCATCGTTACAGAATACGTCAAAAATTTTGTAAATTATACTCTAGCGCCTAGGTTCATCCTCGAGATTTGCATTGTAAACTATTGTAGTACCATTTATAATGTCGCCTCCATGCACTTTAGTTTGTCCAGATAAAACTCCTTCTAAATGTTCCTTTTAGGATGCTTTAATCTCGCTGCCAATTCACCGTCAATAATTCTTTCATATTTTAGTGCTCCGCCATAATGCATTCAACTTATCTTATTTTAACGACATAAAATATTTTTATCTTGTCAAAATGTCGAAAGAAAGCGTTCAGATAGTGAATCGATTGAATGCATATGAATAAAACTAAAAAAGTAGAAGCGATGATTGGAACGGAAGCGTCGAAAGTCTACGTCGTGTTCCAATGCTTCTACAGGGTCACAGAAGGATCCTCGAAGCACTTTACAAAGGTTCACGTTTCAACGAATCGAGTTTAATTCAACTTTAAACAATCGAGACTCACGCCACAACGACTTGAGGTGTGACTTGTCTTGGCCCTAGTCACGGTACAACTCTTAGAGATGCACCTCACCCGTAGTTATGCATTGTTTTAACTTTAACTATAAGCACGTTTCCTAGACCTACTTTTGTGTATAGTGCTTGTTGCTCCTTACGGAGATGGCACTGTTGAGTATCAAGCTCCAGGTGTTCTGCTGGTAGTCTTGACTATACAATAAAGTCTACAATAAATACAACTACTTGATTTTGATGATGACTGTATTTCGTGGTACTGATTATAATGAACAACCGATGTGTCTGCACGCTCTAGGTGTTGGCGAGCGAGTGAAAGGCAGGAGGACGCCCACGATCGCGGTGTGGTGTGTGGCCCGATGTAACGTCAGGAACAGCACTGTTTTAGTACCTAACTTTTGACATCAAGCAGGTGCCTATTGCATTCTAGTAGAAGTGTTTCTACGTAACAGTGTAAATAATTTATTCCATGTGTATCAGTGGAATCCCATATTGACAAAGATTTGCTATATAATCTCGGAACAGACATTGAGGCGGAATCTGGTAGCCACGTGCTGGAAACAGAAGATGAGCTGGCAAAGATACCGGTGGTGTCGGAACAGCAGCCTCCACCCATTTTACCGTCAGCATTACTGTCTAAGACTATAGCCGTGGCAACAGCTGAAACACAAGAAACAACAGTTGCTGAGTTAGACAAAGTGGCTCTAGAGATACTGGGCGTAGATCCCTCAATTCCCCGCTGGAGAAATGTTCAAAGTGATCTAGCAGTCCGGTTTGGCCATTTAGCCTCTTCAGGTTTAGGTAAGAGTTTACGCAAAGAACTGCTTGACAGATACTTACCTCCCGGCAACTGCTGTACCATGGGATGCCCTTATCCTTAACCCGGAAATTAAAAACGCGGTGACGGACATTATTATCAGAAGGCTTTTTTTGATAAGCAAAAGCAGACAGCTTCAAACGATTTCTTCGGTAAGCAAAGAGATATCTTTGATGCTATCAAAAGACGACAAGGATCCGCTGCTACTCAATACCCTAATGGATACAGGCAGGCTGTTGTGCGACTCACAATACTCGGACAAAGATTTATAATACCGTAAAGACTTCGATGACTTCGAGACTTTATCCGATGTATTGCGGGCTGCCAAAACATTTTACAAATCTGGAGTTGAACTAAAAGTATCTTCTAATTTTAAATCCTTGCCAAGAAAACCGAAACCTGGCCCTGTACGAATTTAACGTTTTATCATTTGGACTTAATACCACGCCATTATGTTTATGCATAAATTATGAAACATGTAATGGTCCTCCAGACCCAGTGATGCCAGACTGGGGGGAATCCCCCCAAATTTGGAGGTATTTTATAGTTATGGGGGGGCAATATTTTTGGGGGGATATTTGGAGGGAAAAATTTGGGTTTGGAGGGAATTGGGGGATTTTTATTTCCAAAACTGTAGTCCGGGGAAAGCCGCGGGTAGCCGTGATGATTAAATCGGTAGTTTCAAAAGACATTTTGCGCAGCGTTATCCATTACGTTTTTACAGCTTCCGGCTGTTTCTAATTTATGATTTTGATCCATGACACGAAAGAAAATATTACCAACACAAGTTATTAAAATCTTCAGGCATCCAATTAAATAAATAAATATTCTAACACAGTAATGGAAGCTATTCCTGAAATAGTAGAAAATTGTATTTCATAAATAAATATTCTAAAGCTTTAATAAAAATACACAGTAATGGAAGCTATTGCTGAAATATATAAAATTATATTTCATAAATAAATAAATAAATATTTAGCCATTTGTGGGGGATTAATTCTTCAAAACCTGAATTTTGGGGGTTGCGGGGAAAGTTTGAGGAGTAAACTGTTGCTGAAATATTATAAATGCTGAAATATTATAACATTGTATTTCATTTATAAATTCATATTTTGTCAATTGTGGGGGATTTTTTCTTCAAAAAAAATTTGGGGGATTTTGGGGAAGGTTTGGGGAGAACGCGAGACGGCCATCTGGCAACACTGTCCAGACCGAATTCCGGCCATGGCGACCAATCTCAGCGGACCCCTAACGTCTGACGCAGGAAATGTTATAGTGAAGACACAGGCCTCACTCTCATACTCCGATGGGATGGCAATTCCACACGATCGGAGAGAGACAGGCGTAGGATCACACCGCCAACTTCCAAACTCCGGGCTCTTACTAACGAATTCCTAATAGAAAACCCAATAACACTTTGCCCGACCTGGGAATCGAACTCAGGACCCCACGCTCAGCAGTCGCGCTTGCAACCAAGAGACAAACCGGTAGTAAGATTACTACGATCATATGGTTTCATGTCTACGATTTCTTTGGATGACTTCTGTTTGATAGCCGACTAATTGGACTCAAAATCACGCGTGTTTCCGCTCAGATAGCATTGCTTCCACCAACTTTGAATCCCGAAGCGTATTTAACTTTATCTGATCAAGAATGTGATGATACTGTTAAGTTCACAAAATTCAACAACTATTTCCTAAAAAATTAAGCCAAAAAATATTCAGTTGCTATAACGAGAAATGTCGAACTTCGAACTGTGCCGAAGGTTGGCACCGACGATATCAATTCGAAAATTCAATATAAATCGAATATTATTCTATTCATTCAACAATTTCAAAATTAAGAGTGCTCTGAAATCAAGCGAGAAACGACGCCGGTTATAGGATAGGGAAAAAGATATAAAAAATTGTAGAAGAGATCACAAATAAAATTCTCAAAAGAAAAAAAAAATCGTTTTGGATGCTCTACATCAGGGAATCCCAGACTATTTTGGGCGAGAGACCTCTTTTCCAAAATGAACTGATAACTCAGACCGCCATAGCTAAATTACTTTAAAATTCCTATCTCAAGTTTTTTTTTCCTAGTGATGCAAAAGTACTCACCAATTTAAAAATCTTTGTGGTTAGATATGTGAGTAAACTTGACATCCTTTTCTCATCAAAATTTAACATAATATATAGACATAAAATTCAGTAATTATCAAGTGTAATTAATAATTATTAATACAAATTCCGTAAAAATACTTAAGTAGATAATATTTTTAATGAAACATTAATGTCGCAACACAAAGAAAAAAAAGAAAAAATTCAGTGTGATGGATGTAACACGTAACACAACTTATACAGTATCTTGAAAGTTTTAAATAAGAACTTGTATTAGTGAATAGGGGTCGATTTTTAGACCTCGCTGACACCCTAAATCAGTTTTCTTTTATGTTAACCCCCGGGAAACCAATATCGACCACTTTGGGAATCCCTGCTCTACATGATCTGGCTGATTTGACTGATCTGACTGACTGACTAATAATAACGAAGTGTGAGTGACTGAAAACTTGTTTAAGCTTAATATTATGTTACGTTGATTTGTCTGTTTTGGTTTTTGTTTGTGTGGGGCACACACAACAACTACAAGCGTTTTTTAAATAGAATATTAAAAAAGATTTCCAATATTCTATAGAAAATATACTTACGTGACTACATAATAACATAAAATAAAAGCATTCATGATATAGGTATACTCAAACTCAAAGCATATATTTCCAATAAACCAATTACAGGCAGTTTTGAATTGTCAAGGAGTCGGTCAGTCAGAAAGATGAAGCTAGTTGCCCATTCCGAAGCGTAGAGGAACCTATGGAGAAGAACGAGCAAGAAACTCCACGGCATAATCAGCCTATAATGTTCCCACTGCTGGGACACAGGTCTCATCTATTTGAGAGGGAATGGGCTGTAATCTACCACGCGGGCCCAGTGCGGGTTGGTAGATGTCACATGTGTTCGAATTTTTGGTTCTAGGACATGCCGGTTTCCTCACGATGTTTTTCTTCGCTGTTTTGAGAGCAGTGGTGATGAAATTATTTACACAAAGTAAAGCGCCTGCCTGGGTTCGAACCCACGACCTACAACTCGTAAGTCGGGGCCAATACTACTGGGCTACAGTCGACAGGACGGACAGTCTTTTAAATCAAAATATGTTTACAAAATATTGGTTACATCATTCATGTTGAAATTGTGCATGTGAGAACGATACAGAAAGTTAAAAGCGTCCGTAATAAAAAAACAAAACAATTCAAATATTAAATTAAATTAAAATAAGCCGTGGCAGGTAAGAGATGACCAGTCCCTACTGACGGCGCCCATTCACGACCATGACGCACATGAACATAAAGAATTTTATTCTTAAGAGTACTTCCGTCCATTTGGGAAACCGGCCTTATAGGAATCTATCCTTGTGGGAATCTGGATTTGTTGGAATCTGGCGTTACAGTAACAAACGAAAAAATTAAGCCAAACATGTCAACATGCTTGAAATCTCAAGTACGAGTATGTAGGTGGTTACAGGCTGAACAATAAAGTCAGTAAAACCCGTTAAAACGTTTCTATAATAAAAAAAATGTAGAAAGAAATGTGAATTCTAAAGTATTCTTTTTCTCAAAACTGCCGGGTTAGCTTTTGATAACCCTTTGCACAAGGATATAGTTGAAGTACCCCACAGACGACCAAATACATGATGATCAAAGTATACCACTTAAGAGACACAGAAAAATATGACGCACCACCAACAAATATAGATAATGCACAAAACAATGTACAATCTTCATAATATTAATCTACACAGCCAATCACATCAGAACAAATTAGTCAACTATTCGACCGAAAACGAGAATTACAACAACAATCTATTTTACCAAAAGTTCAATCCAATCAGAAATTAACCTGTATTAAAACTGCACCAAGAAATATACCAGAAAACTGAACAACTTTCTCTAGAGCAAACTAAGATAAACACCAATATTATAAATTTAAACGAAAGTATACAAAAACTTGAGATCGAAAACGCAAAACTTATAACAGAAATAGCCGACCTACGAAATAAAAACATGCATCTAATCGTGAACGAACCTCTACGAACGTTTCGAACGATACTTCTAAAATACACACGTTAACAAAAGTCTAAGCAACATGTACGGTTTTGAACTATTCAACGATTTTTACTATTTTAATATATTTATATTTCTTGTGTAAATAATAAATTAGAATTTTTTGATGCATTAGTGACTAAAGCAACAAAATCCTTCATTCAATTGGTCATTTAATCACAATAATTAACAATATGTGTACTTAACATACGTGGTATAAAATAAAGTTAAAACGAAATTAAATAACGACATATTTTTTTAATTATTTGGTAATTCAATACAAAGTGTGACCGCCTCTATTGTTTAAAATTTGTCGGCAACGATTTTTCATTGAAAAGTCTTTCAGTTCTTGGGTTGTCGACACTCGGTCCAGGTTTTCTAGAACACGTCTCTGGAGCATGTCCCATGCGTGCTCAATGGGATTGAGGTCTGGTGATTGTGCAGGCCACGGCAATACCCGGATGTTTTCCATTGCCAAGTACACTCTGGTCCTCCGAGCTGTGTGCGAACTCGCATTGTCATGCATCAGTGTGAAATCTGAGTCAAGACTTTGTGCAAATGAGTGAACATAAGGCCCGAGGACATCTTCAACGTAACTTTCAGCGTTCATATTACCATCTACAAAAACGAGCTCAGTTCGTCTGTTCTTCATAATACCCGCCCATACCATCACTGTGGAGCCACTGTAAGGGTGCACTTCCTGAATGCATCTAAGCCGTTCTGCATTTCCGGGACGACGATAAACTCTTACCCTTCCCGTATCAGACCTAAATCCAAACCGGGGCTCGCCGCAAAATAAATTTTTATTCCATTGCTCCTGAGTTCACACATGTCAAGTGTTCCCTACATCATTCGATTCGACGGGCGCGATTTCCAGGGCGTATAGATGGGCACCTAATTGGGCGTCGTGCTCGTAGGCCGTATTCATGCAGTATATTTCTCACGGTTTGGTGGTTAACAACAACACCGCTTGAGAATTGTAGCTTTAAACCTATCTCCCGGGCGGTTAACATCGGCTGACGTCTTGCAGTCAGTTGTATGTATCGGACCTGTCGAGCAGTTGTACTCCTTCCACGTCCTGGGTGCTGCTCAGCAGGATCCCCGGTATTAACGTAACGCTGCCAAAGACGACAAATCACGCTCCTATTGACACCAAAATGCTGAGATACAGTGGGACTGATTTCTTTCCACTTGTAGCATTGCTCTCGGCATTTCATCAGCAGTCAAATGGCGTCGCTCCATGACATAAAAAATGACTCACCACTCTTTTTTTTTTCAAAAACTGTGTATCTCTGAATGATACAAGTGAGATAAATACCAAATTTATCAAGCAACGAAAACACACGAAATCAGGAAAAAATAATTAGCTTTTATTTTAATGAAAACAAAACATATATTTATATTTTTATATATTTTCTACGTTCCTCCCCTTTATGGAAGCAGCCACATCTGTTGGACAAAATTGACCAAATTATTCGCAGCACAGTAACATCCATTTTTAACGTGGCCTTGGACGACCGAGCGTGGCTTCAAGCCACACTACCCATCCGTTTTGGTGGCCTCGGCGTCCGCAAAATTACCAGTATTAGCTTACCGGCGTTCCTGTCCTCTGTTCACAGCACCGAAAAGTTAACCAGGAAAATTTTAGCCCCCTCCCTGGTTGACTCTGAAGTGCCGTGCTTGACTGATGCGGTGAACGCCTGGACAGCGGTTTGCCCAGATACAGATCGGCCCGTGAACCCATCTTCCCAGAGACAATGGGATGAGCCGCTCTGCAGGTTGGTACGGTATAAACTTATCAATACGTCCTCCAATACTGCTGAGCGTGCTCGCCTGCTGGCTGTGGGAGAATGGGAGTCGGGCCTCTGGCTTCAGGCGCTACCGTCGCCCAACATAGGTACTATGTTGGGTGACACTACTTTCCGGCTCGCTACTTGTCTGCGTCTGGGCGCTCCTTGCGGGGCTCCGCATCGCTGCCAATGCGGTGAAGCTGTCGACTGCCTCGGACACCATGGCCTATCTTGCAGTAAGAGCGCAGGCCGGATAGCACGGCACGCCTGCATTAATGACATAATCCGTCGTGCTCTTGCCACCGCCGGGGTGCCAGCTGTTTTAGAACCCAACGGTTTGGCACGTGACGATGGGAAGAGACCAGATGGAATGACCATAATTCCCTGGAAGTTAGGCAGGCCTTTGGTGTGGGATGCAACGTGTGTCGACACCCTTGCGCCATCCCATCTTCCTAGCACGGCGGGCTGCGCTGGGGCGGCTGCTGCAGGTGCAGAAAACCTCAAACGACGAAAATATTCGAATCTTATTGGGAGTTATATGTTCGAGCCGTTTGGGGTTGAAACACTAGGGCCCTGGGGTCCGAGTGCCCACTTGGTTTTTGGAGACATCGCCAAGCGATTGGTCGACTCTTCACGTGACCAGAGGGCTGGCCTATTTTTTGGCCAAAGAATTAGCATCGCCATACAACGTGGCAATGTTGCCAGCCTTTTGGGCACTTTTCCTGTCGACAGCGATGCGGACGAATTTTTTGATGCCCTATGATTCTTTTCATTCTTTCTTCTTTTATTTTATTTATTTGTATTTAGATGTACATACTATTAATATTTAGTTTAATTGTATAATACCTATGTAATCATTATTATAACAGTAACCAAATAAATCGTGTTATTAGTCAAAAAAAAAAAAAAAAACACAAATGAAAAGTTTTATTTTTAAAATCAGCAAGTAATGTTTCCGGGAGCAAAAAATGTTATACCAATCTACTTTGTTAAAAAAAAAAGTATCTCAATTAATAAAACAAGCAGTTTCTGTAAATGCGTGTTGCTTAGAATTTTTTGATGTGTTGTTATTTCACGGCTTAAATGAATAATGAAACATTCCTCGACGATCGGATCATTTTTGCTTTTCAACACACATTGAATGTCGACCTGACTAACTCGGATAGGACGAAACGAACTTAGACGGCCACTAGGGGTGCAACTGATCAGCAAAAGGATGCTCAAATATATTCTAGAAAACGCGGGTTATTTAAAAAGACTTGGCTAATCAAATCAAATCAAATCATTTATTCATATAGAATGTAGGTATTGTACAATAAAGTTGTTATAAAAAATATAGTGAGCCGGGTACATTATGCCTGAGTTTTGGCATGCTAAATTTAACAAATAATGTCAACATCAGTAACTTATGAGCAAAATAATGAAATAGTTATATTACCAAATAATAATAACAAATCCAATGGGGGTGTAAGGGGGAGCACATAACAACCGGACTCCTCAAATGTCAACCTCACCTGCGCGCGGTACACCCTGCCACTGACAAACGAGGCGCTGGCGACCGACCGATGGCGGTATAACCATCCAACAAGCCAACCTAAATTCTTCAGAGCGATGACGGGCAGCAGCGTCATCGTTGCAAAAGGATTGGCTCTGCGGTCACCAACCCGCTTGCCCAGCGTGGTGACTACGGGCATTAAACCTCCTATGATTAAAGTGCCAAAACAACGGCCCCCAGTTCCCGGTGGTCCCGCTATTCCTGGTCAAGGTAGCGGTCACGGTAACGGCGGGACGGGGGGTGCGAAGAATCCCCGGGTTACGGCAGGCTACCAACGACGACTACATCTGGCTACGTACAATGGACGTTCGATGAGGCTGGACCATCACCTTGCCGAACTTGAAGTAGAGTTAGGTCGCATTAACTGGCATATACTGGGGTTATCTGAAGTCCGAAGACAGGGAGAGGACACGATATCCCTGGAGTCAGGCCATCTATTCTACTTCCGCGAAGGTGATCAGCTCTCCCAAGGCGGTGTCGGCTTCCTGGTCAACAACGAACTCACTAGCAGCGTTGTGGAAATCAGTAGCGTGTCGACACGGGTAGCGTACCTTGTACTGAAACTCACCGACAGGTACTACTTGAAAGTGATACAGGTATATGCGCCGACTTCGACTTGCTCTGACGAGACAGCCGAGGCCATGTATGAGGATATTGCCAAGGCAATGCACGGTACGACAAAGGCCCACTACAACGTTGTTATGGGGGACTTCAATGCCAAAGTGGGAGTACAAGAACGCAGCGAATCGAAAGTTGGACCGTTCGGTTTGGGACGCAGGAATCACAGGGTCATGCTGGTCAACTTTTTAGAGTCGCAGGGGCTCTTCTTAATGAATTCATTCTTTAAAAAGAAGCCCCAGAGGAAGTGGACCTGGCAGAGCCCCGATAACGTGACAAGGAACGAGATAGACTTCATCATGACGGATAAAAAGCACATATTTAGAGATGTCTCCGTGATCAGCAGGTTTAATACCGGAAGCGATCACAGGCTTGTCCGAGGCACTCTAAGTATCAATTTTCAAGCCGAAAGAGTCCGCATGATGACGCCAACCCTCCGACCTACGCAGCTCCAAGCTGCTCTAGGATCCGAAAAGTTCCAGCTGGAACTTCAAAATCGATTCGACCTGCTGGAAACCACAGGCTCTGTCGACGAGAAAGCCGACGAGGTGGTCAAAGCCTTACGTGACGTGTCCGGCAGACTTTTCCCGTTGCAGCAAAAAAGTATGGTGTCCAAACTTTCCTCGGAAACTCTCGGACTTATGAGGGAAAGACGAGAGTTGCCATCCACGCAGCCGTCTTCGTCAGATAAGAGGGCCTTAAACCTAAAAATTAGAAAGCTGACGCGACGCGACCTGCGGTGCTCCAACACACGTGACATCAAGGTCGCGATTGAGCAGAACCGAGGGTCGAAAGTGTTCGCGCAGCAATTAGGGAGGTCCCATCTGACGAAACTTAGAACTGCGGATGGTAGAATCGTGACTTCAAAGTCCGAGATACTCGAGGAAGTCGAGGATTTTTACGGACACTTATACTCAACGCGGATGGCAAAACCAGCGGGACATAGTGAAGATGACCATCGTGCCAAACTGACGCGCCACTTCACGGAGGACATCCCGGATGTCGACCAGTGCGAGATTAGGGCGGCTCTCGAGCAGCTAAAGAACAACAAGGCACCAGGTGATGACGGAATAACAACAGAGCTCCTTAAAGCGGGCGGGGCTCCAGTCCTCAGAGAGCTAGCGAGTCTCTTCAATTCCGTCATCCAAGAGGGTACAACGCCCGAGGCGTGGAGCAGAGGTGCGGTGGTTCTGTTCTTCAAAAAAGGCGACAAAACCTTGCTGAAGAACTATAGACCCATCTCACTACTGAGCCACGTATACAAGCTGTTTTCGAGGGTCGTCACGAACCGTCTCGCCAGGAGACTTGACGAGTTCCAGCCACCAGAACAAGCCGGTTTTCGAAAAGGCTTCAGTACCGTAGACCACATCCATACTGTTCGGCAAATTGTGCAGAAGACCGAAGAGTACAACCAGCCGCTGTGTATGGCATTTGTGGACTACGAGAAAGCCTTCGACTCCATCGAAATATGGGCAGTTCTGGCCTCTCTGCAACGATGTCGAATTGATTGGCGATACATCGAAGTGTTGAGGTGTTTGTATGACGCTGCCACGATGACTGCCCAGATCCAGAATACGAAAACCACCCCCATCCAACTGCTCAGGGGAGTGAGACAGGGGGATGTGATATCCCCGAAACTGTTCTCCAATGCATTGGAGGACGTTTTTAAGACGCTGGACTGGACTGGACAGGGTATAAACGTAAACGGCGAGTACATCTCACACCTTCGCTTTGCCGATGACATCGTCATAATGGCAGAGACGCTGGAACAGTTAGACCAGATGCTGCATAGCCTAAATGGAGCCTCTCGGCGGGTTGGCCTCGGCATGAATTTGGACAAGACGAAAATCATGTACAATTCGCACGTCTTGCCGAGTCCAATCCACATCGAAGGGTCGCTTCTCGAAGTTGTGAAGGAGTATGTCTACCTAGGGCAAGTCATCCAGCTCGGTAGACACAACTTTGAGAAAGAAGCCGACAGAAGGATCCGGTTGGGTTGGGCAGCGTTTGGAAAACTACGTCAAGTCTTCTCGTCGCCAATCCCGCAATGTTTGAAGACTAAGGTCTTCAACCAGTGCGTCCTGCCCGTTATGACATACGGTGCTGAGACGTGGACACTGACAGTCGGGCTGGTTCACAAATTTAAGGTCGCTCAACGCGCTATGGAGCGGGCTATGCTCGGGGTTTCTTTGAAGGATAAAATCAGAAACGAAGTTATCCGGAAAAGAACCAAAGTTACCGACATAGCTTGCAGAGTAAGCAAGCTGAAGTGGCAGTGGGCTGGCCATGTTTGTCGGAGGACCGATGGCCGGTGGAGCAGACGAGTCCTGGAGTGGCGACCGCGTATCAGCAAGCGTAGTGTGGGACGCCCCCCAGCTAGATGGACCGACGACCTCAAAAAAGTGGCTGGGACAGACTGGATGCGGAAGACGGAGGACAGGGTGTTGTGGCGCAGCATGGGAGAGGCCTATGTCCAGCAGTGGACTGCGATAGGCTGAGTTGATTGAATAACAAATCCAGATCATGCAAAAAAGTGTAGGTATCAAATAATGTCAATAATATTAAATTGTTGAGATGTCACACATAGGGTCATTCAAAAAGTCACATAACGATCAATAATATTTCTGAACCAAAAAAGCCTTGAGTTTATTTTTAAATTGTTGAAGGGTGTCACTTTTTATGCTGTCCGGTAGTTTATTAAATATTATTGGACCCCTGCAGAAAACACTTTTTCTAAGTAGTGCTGTTTTATAGCCACCGATAACTAAGAGGTTTTTATATTGACTTCTCACGGGACCTTTCTTGGTGTCCGAGACCTTACCAAACAAATGTTTATTCCTTATTACAAAAATTGCCATTTCCAAAATATATAACGACGGAAAAGTAAGAATTAATTTTCAAAGACTTGAACAGTGGTTCACTACTATCTCTAGATTTAAGACTACACATAGCTCTAACACAATGTTATCTCTTAGACTGCAGTTACCCAATAAAATTATTCCAATTTATTATCTGTGTCTAGTTTCCTTGACAAAGAATTTCTACAGAGAAGACGAAAACAAAGTGAAAGACAGTCGCCAAAACATCAAAAACAACAATCTAATAGTGGATGACAAAGAATTCCAGGGATACTACGATCATGACACTACCAATAACGTATCGCTAAATAATACAACTATGCCACCAGAACTATTATAGGCAAACTGAACTTTGTTCCTTTCAAAACTGAAATTCTATACCAAAATTATACGCAGTATTAGAAATAAAATAAAACAATTCTTTTAAACACAATCAGTCAAAGTCATAAAACTCAAACTCAAAACATTTATTTCGAATAAACCAATTACAGGCACTTTTGAATTGTCAAGGGGTCAGTCAGTCAGAAGAATGAAGCTAGTTGCCCATTCCAAAGCGTAGTAGGTACCTATGGAGGAGAACGGGCAAGAAACTCCATGGACACTCTTTTAAATCAACATACCTATAGTTACAAAAAAAAAAACTAAAATGGTTAGGTACATCATTCATGTTGAAATTATACATGTGAGAACGATGTAGAAAGACGTGTACGTTAAAATCGCCCGTAATTAAAAACATAAAAACAGAAAATACCTTGGCAGCCAAGAGATGACCAGTCCCTACTGACAGTAATTGAAGAAAGAAAAAACCTTCATGCTATATGTCTGACAGAAACCAGCTGGATCACAGAAAAGAAAATTGAACTACTAGGTATACCTACATAAACGGATATGAAGCGGCTTCCTGTTACAACAGGAAACACTACGAAGGTGGAAGCGTATGCATTTTTATACAGGAAAATATTGAAACCTTAGAGCAACAAGATAATATCGTTGTCTGTGGAGTTCGTATTCGAAGTATGTGCAACAGAAATAGTCCAGCAAAATGTTGTCATTGAAATTATAAAACAAGGAGGCAGATGTATTTTACAGTTCTCTCAAAAAACTTTTGCAATTGCAACAATCCAAGGCAGTAAAAAGAATATTATTATTAGAGGAGACTTCAATATCAATATAAAGTGCAGCAACCTTATCTGGCCCGATGGCTTTAATTGGAACTAACGAAATCAATAGGCAAAGTGTGCAAATCTGTGACTTTTAGTTTACTGACAGAGCCACCACCACTGGGTCAGATAAGTTTGTGGCACTATACACTACTCAACAAAGTCTAGGGACCATCCCAAGCAGCACACATAGCTGTATAGTCACTGGACAACAGAATTTTTGGCAACTCGAGGCTGTTATGCTTTCTGTACAAGGGCTTTATATTAGGTTACACAGCTCTTATAATTCTAAATTTGGCCCCAAATTAACCAGCCCTGAGCATTATAGTAGCTTGTTAACAGCTGTCCAGAGCATTGTAAGAGCTGTACATGGGCTGTACAATGGCTTAGACAGGTGTCATTAGGCCACCATCCAGCTCCTTTAATTCTCCTAGACAGCCAAAAGATGGTTTATGGCTTAGTAAAGGCTATTATTAAATCTACAAAGAAATAGCAACAAAAATCTATTTGTGGAGTGCAAGTGTTAAGTCAAGGCGGTCTAACTACATATTTCTGTGGACAAATAATAATTTCTAATTTAAGGTAAGTATTTTTTCACGTTTGTTTTGTATCCCTATTGATAAATTGTACTGCGAGTGCCACTTTACTGTTAATATACACTCGAGAGCAATGAATCCGGGTCACTTAAAGAATCCTAAAAATCTCGGAAACTAAAAATGCTAGGTTAATGCAATAAATTGTATTTAATAGACAATGTAATACTCCTTAAATGAAGGTATTAAAATTTCTTAGTTATTGTAAAGTTATATCATAAAAAAATCAAATTTGAAAAAGGGCCACTTTCGAAGATGGAACTACGAAATTACAGCATTTGGTTTTGCTTTTGTTTGTAATCTGTCATTTATGTGGGTACATAAACCATGTTGATAGTGCTCTATATTCATTATTCAAGCTGAAATTATGTCGCTTACGCCTGAAGAATGCACCAGAATACTTACAATGCTGGAAACCGGCCGGAGTCAGCGCGATACAGCCAGGACTGTCGGTGTGTCGCTGTCAACAGTACAAAGAGTTCTCCGACGTTACGAAGAAACTGGTTCTAACCTACGCAGACCAGGAACGGGCAGAACCAGGTGTACCACAGCACGAGAAGACCGATACTTGGTGAACACCATGCTTCGAAATCGCTTTCTCACAGGAACTGAACTCACAAATCAGTTTCGACGCCTCGGAGGAAGTAACCCAAGTGCATGGACAGTAAGACGTCGGCTTGCTGAATCTAACTTAAAACCCCTTAGACCTGCAAACGGCCCTAAACTGGAGCGTGGGCATCGTATTTCAAGACTAAGATATGCCCAGAGCCACGTAAATTGGAGTATTGAAGATTGGTCAAAAGTTATGTTCTCCGACGAATCAAAATGTATGCTCTACAAGCACGATGGAAGACACAGAGTGTATCGAAGACCAGGGGAAAGATTCAAGCAAGCATGCATCGAAGAAAAAGTAGCCTACGGTGGTGGGTCTGTACTTGTGTGGGCCGGAATTTCTTCTGAAAGTCGCACAGAGCTGGTGATCATAGAAAACGGCTCTTTAACTAGCGTAAGATATGTGGAAGAAATCCTCAATGATCACGTTGGTCCATTTATGGTCAATTTAGGTGAGGATGCTATATTTATGCATGACAATGCCCGACCTCATACAGGTAGGATTGTGAATGACTACCTTCAAGAGATGAACATTACTCGTATGGAGTGGCCAGCGCGCAGCCCGGATATCAACCCGATCGAGCATGCTTGGGACGAGCTAGGCAGATGCGTAAAACAACGAAACCCTCCCCCAATCACGCTTCGTGAGCTCAAAATTGCTCTCACAGAGGAATGGGAGAATATTCCCCAAAATCGTATAAGGAACTTGGTGTACAGCATGCCAAACCGCGTAAACGCAGTAATGGAAGCACGAGGAGGCAGTACGAAGTATTAAAATTCAAGAAAATCGTAATAAAGTTCAAAAATGTCATGTTTCCTATTTTTGTTTTAAGGAGAGATCAGCAGTTTTTTTCTTTATGTAATTTTGTGTTAATAAAATGTATGGTGACTCATATTTTTTTTACTTTCATTTAAGGAGTATTACATTGTCTATTAAATACAATTTATTGCATTAACCTATCATTTTTAGTTTCCGAGATTTTTAACATTCTTTAAGTGACCCGGATTCATTGCTCTCGAGTGTATATAGATGATATTATCAAATATTACACGTGCCATCGAAATAATATAGCTTTACTAAAAATATTATACAAAATAAATACGGTATAAGAATTATCCATGGATTTTATCTATTTTTTTCCATTTAATGAGAATTAATATATATTTCTAACAACGAAACAATGTATTTTTACTGTAATATGACTCAAATATAATGAAAAGTTAATAAATAACAGTGGATTTTTCATATGTAATCGGCTTGTTTACATTAAAATGGCGTTAATTTGTTATCCAGCAATAATTCTAACTAAATTCCCTTGACCGTCTCTTTTCTGTTCAATGGCCATATTTAAGTATATTAATCAGCTGAAAACTGTGCGCTAGCTGTACAATGGTTTTCAGTTATTCTAACGACTGGTTAAAGGAGTAAAGTGATAGTATACAACAGCGTCTTAGGGATCTCTGATCTTGATAGAAAACCATTTCGTACTCAAGTAGCTTAGGTACTTCACTTGATTTTGTGATCCTACTTATTCTCGCCTGTTATGCCAAACTAGCGAGCCATTAATTGTCATCTTGCTTAGAAATGCATAATGCAAAGTAAAAAGGTATTCCAATATTGGAAATCTAAAATATCAGCCAACCTAGCTAAATATTCATCTCCGCTCTGTTCAACTTTACGTTCTCCCGGGCTGTGTAAACACCCTATGTGTAATAAAGAGTATTTATCTTATCTTATTTAGCCTAGGTCTACTATTATGCGATGAGCTTCCCTACCTGTTTAATAAAATTGTGATTTATTTTTATGGTTTTCCAATGTTATGTCAGAAGTTTATTCACACTACGTAATTTTGTGATTGCAGATACTTTGTCAAGATAGTATACAAGAGAGCGCAACGAGATCTTCAAACACTGTTATTGAGATACTCAGTAGTGGCAGCTATATGGAACTAAATAAGACGTGCATAACTCCAGCTTTCTCATATATGTCAGAATAATTCTACCTATGCCAATATTTAAGGAATCAAAGTGTCCAGTCTTAATTTAGCTGCCACAAAAACGTCGTTAGTATGAGTCGTTTAGTGTGTGTTAGCTGGAGTGACATCACCCCAGCATCCTCATTCAATACAGGCAAACCAGTGAGGTTAGGGTTTAGGACTATAGTCAGAAAAATAAGGCATAATAGCAGCATAAGGAAGGAAAGAACTGAACGATAATACTTAAAAAGTGTTGAAACTTCGATCAAAAAACGTGTGTGTAAGCTGGAGTGACGTCACCCCAGCTGCTCATGTCATATCGTCCAAACGAAAGAAGATATGATTACGTAGTACAGCTCAAAAATTAAATATTGGCATAGGTAGAATTATTCTATCATTTATAATATGAGGAAGCTGGAGTTATGTACACCTAAACAAGTAAAATCGACTCCTTGAAAACCAAAACCAAATATTAAATAAGCAGAAAACCATCATGGATAACCAAAACATTATTCACGAAATACAGAAACAAATAATTGAAAAAGAAGAAAACAATACCCGGCAAATGTCACATCTTATTATTCTTATAGATGCCAGTTTTATAAGACTCAAAATTTGCTGACAGGTAAAATTGGTGAAGCAAGCTCTATTGAACTAGAAGCTTTTATGATAAAGCCTGTATCAAATGCCGAAGAGTTTAATCAATTAGAAAAAACCTTATTCGATAAAAAACACAAAAGCAAAAGGTACATCTACGGTACTCACTTTTGTGTATTTTAGTTTCCTGACTGAATTTGCCCAGAATTGTTTATTTTGCTAAATATGTATGCAGATTAGTTGATTAGTTACTGTTCTTTTTAGTGTAATAACGCCATATCGTGACTGTGATTTTGCTCAGAATTGTTTAATTTACCTATAAATTTAAGATTAGTTGGTTATCAAAACAGCATGCTGTTTAAATAACCAACCAATGGTTTAGCAAATAGAATTACCAAAGCCACATCTGGAGTCTGTGATTAATAAAATAAAACGCAGAAAATGTAAATAATTACTTTTATTTTAATTGACCGTTCGTTACCCAGCAGTATTAATAATCTCTTACCAGTATAATATTACCACTAAAGTGTTGACAATATCTATATCTTTAACAGTCCATTTTGTGATATATTTGAAGTTGCCATCCCTCGATCATAATATTACCTAATCTCTTCATGACACATATAGGTGCAAAGAATCAGCCACTGGAAAATCATTCACAATATCTATTGGCAAAGGTGAATTGGATTTGTGATGCTGTCCATACAGCTTCCTGCGAAACCCATCATCTGTCCTTTCAGAGCATTTCAGTCCCGGAAATATCACAGTGTGAGATTTATGGGAGTACTCTCCCTCAGTAACGCATTTTAAGCATCCATGTTTGCCATTAAAATTGCATACCCTTGAAAAAGTGTCTAAACATACAATTAGCATTCGCAGTACTACAGCACCCTCATTGACCCGACAAAAATAAACATTTGAGCACCACAGACATGACTTTATTGTTTTCTAACGGCCAAAAAATATTAAAATTTGTCTTCTCATAAAGATGTGGCGCTGAAGCCATGAAAACGTAATTACCTTTTATAAAAGCCCTTGCGGGTGAATCGCAAATAAAACATCTAATCTTGACTGTTTATAAACTTGCTGGTTGATAGAAGGATTCCGTCATTCAACAACTGTTTCATTTCTACTACATAATTTCTCGATAAATATCAAGATTCTTCGGTTTTCCGACACCATAATAAACACCAATGATGAATGGTTGGGCACTAGGTATTTAAAACCATTACATAAAATCGGCCAAAACTCATATTTCGAACTTTTATATATGTACTGGCAAGCTATCAATGTTTATATGCAAACTAATGCAGCGGATTGATTAGTCCGTTGTGCCAGAATTCACCACCAGATTCTATTAATTTTATAATAATTTTTCTAGATGTATGTAGAATCGTTCTCGGATCTTTTGGTAAAACATCTGGAAATTTATTATTCACAATTGTTACTAATTACTTCTGTGCATCTTGAGCAATAGTTCTCTTTATTGTCCGTTCTTTTATATTTTCTTTAAATAAAATGTTTTTCATATAAATATTTTCTCCCTCATCTTCATATGTCTGATTTGATTCAAAACTTTCACTATTTCTACTTTCAATCATTTCTTTAAAAAGGTCACTGAACGAATCCATTAATTTTATGGAACTATGACCATTTGTAACAAAATCTATGTGCCCGGAACACTCATTTTTAATCAACACCGGCGGCACTTGGCTGCAGCTACATAAATGAAGGAGATTTTCACTATCCTTGCTCCTTTGCTTATTGTTTGGTTTAGAAAGTGTATTTTTAACTGCACCAGTTCTTTTCCTTTTTTCCATGGTTTAACCGTATTCATTTAAATTGTATTTTTTCTTGCACGATTATTAATCAACTCGCGTTGCGAGGTTATGACAAAATTGACGTTATCATAGCACTAATAACCTATGTTTACTCTTCAATAATTCTAGAGGCTGTAAAATAGCTTATATTTACACTTTATGCTTTGGAATCAAAGTGGAGTAAGGCTACACTAATTTACAGCTCATGCCGTCTTAAATGCTTTTAACCAGGTACTATTAAGCTCATTGAGGTAGCATTAAAATAGAATTAGTGTACACTACAAAAAAGCCAATGGAAAAATCTGATTCTCTAATACAGCTCACAGCATAGAAGAGGTGTGACTTTATCGCGTTAAGCAGCTATTTAAAAGGTTTGTTCGTCTGCACCAGCTAGTAGCATTATATGTAACCAAAGGCTGGACAAAATTCAAAATTCTACTAAAATGCATTTTGTTGTTTTTTTCTCCATTATACTGCCATTATTCAGCTGTGCTGTTTAATAGCATAGAGATCACCCCTCATACAGTCTCAAGAATCGTCTTATCCGTTAGTACAGCAACATAAGAGCCTTTGACTGTAATATAGCTTGTTTATGGATGTAATTTCCGCTAATGTGCTGCTTGGGATGCCAACTACCTATATCAACTTTTTTAAGAAAACTCTTTAGAAGAACTGGCCACAAAAAAAATGTAAATGTTGGCTGAACCTGCATTAAACAATAGTTAGAAATTTAAAAAAATTAAACTTACATGCAAAACGATTTTTGATAAAGGAGGGTAAACAACATTTGGTCGTAGCCTACGGCGGCGCGGCGTTTTTAAACGTATTAACTTATGAGATTACTGTCCACTATCGTTTTTTTTTTTTATGAGGTAAATCATTTTCTCCGCTTTCTTGTAACTTTTGTGACTCTGGGGGCTTTATGTTACGTCGTCATTTAACGCGAAAAGAGATGCTTAGGGCTGTGGGTATGCTGGAAACAGGGTGCAGTCAATGTGAAACTGCAGACGCTGTTAACACGTAGTCAAGCGTCATTTGGCGATTGTGGGCGCGTTATGCCGTATTCCCACGGCCCGCTTTCTCACAGGCCGCGCTGCGCTAAGCCAGGCTAACAGGCCGTGGAAACTGTCGATGTGGCCTGAGGTGCTCTGTCGTCGTGCTTTGTTTCTAAAGGAGTGCTCGGTACGGGCCGCGACAGTCCTCGACAGGCATAGCAACGCCTAGCACGGCCTGTCAGTTAACGGGCCGTGCGAATGCTCGGCACGGGCCGCGACAAGCCTCGACGGGCGTAGCAACGCCTGACGCGGCCCGTCTGTTAACGAGCCGTGAGAACGCGGCGTTACAGGGCTACGGGAGATGTTGAACGTCACCGAGAAAGATATAGGATCACTACTCAGAGACAAGATCGCTTTTTGAAAAATGCTGCGAGAATTAAGCCTCAAATTATGGCTCGCCAGCTGGTAGGAAGAGAACAGTCTCAGCACCAAGTGATCATCTGTGACCAAACCGCTAGGAAAAGATTGCATTGCACTAAAGTCAATCTTCGAAAATCGAGGGCGTCGATTATTGTGGGCTAACACACATTTGCTCTGAACCGACCTCAGTCAGTTAGGATTTCATCCTGATTCAAGGAGGGTGCATATTTGGCGACTTTCTGGTCGCCAGAGTCGATTCCAGAATCCTCAGGAAGTTTTTCCGTAGGTACTAGGGCGGAACGATTATGGTGTACACTGGAATTCGCCTGGGTGTAAGAACGGACCTCGTTTTGATACAAGGCAATTTAAATGCGGAACACTACCCCAGTATTACAATCCATACAGTAGCGAAACGCCTTTCAGGTATTTCCACCGTCACACGCAAATGTGATGTGCAAGGGTTGTAGCAAAATGGAAAAAATAAATGTGATTAATATAATATTATGTAATCATTAATTTATCTATTGACATTGTCGAGCAGGTGGTGTGAAAAGATCTTTAGGTACATGTGTTTATGTAGCCGTGTCTTCATCCACAACGACTTGTGTAGTTAAATCAGTATACACGTTCTAAATCTTCCGTGGTGAAATTCCTTTCTCCAGCAATTTTAGCAAATATCTCATTAGCAGTTGGCATAGGTTAAGTATCAGACTCGGTAGCCTGATTCACCGTATTGCGATAATCACCACACAGGCGAATCTCTCGTTTTCTTAACAATGGGCACTACTGGCGTTGCCCACTGTGAGTAAGAAACTGGCGAAGAACCCCCTCGGTCATCAACCGATCTATTTCCTTTTTAACTTTGTTCTTAATTTCAAACGGAACTGTACGGGCTTTAAGAAATCTAGGAGTAGCGTCTGGTTCTCAATGTATGGTCACCTCAGTAATTACCATTAGACCCTCTATAAAAACTTCAGTGTTTTTGTAACATTTTCATTAGTCATTGATAAGCCAGTACTAGACACAAAATTAATAGGTACCTACTTACTTACTAACTTATATATTAAGAGCAGAAAACCAATTACGCAGGGGCCTACTACCACGATTTCCGACATAAAATACCTACTTACTATCCAAAAACTCAATTTCTTATTCATAAGATTAATACAGCCCGTAGAGCTCCAAATGAATGAATATCTAAAGAAAATATGAAAATTTACGTAGGTACTTAGGAATAATGTAGGTATGGCTAAGGCTAGCTAGGACATACAAAGGCTGCAGCTCAGGCTGCAGGCGCGGTCCAAGTCTCAAAAAAAAATACTTTCAAACTAAAAATACATCATTCTAACCAATTCTAACTGCATTGTATTTACATCTCCTGCCTTGAAAACATTAGATTCGTAAAAATATTGAAATAGTGAAACAACTCGAAACTTAAATAAGTCTCGTGGGTAAATAATAACAGCCCCACGGGTCGATCGAAGGTAAGCTACGCTTGCAGGCAGAGGTCGGTCCGTGGATGTGTTACCCTCCATTACATAATAATATCGAGACCCTCCGTGCCTCGGAAAGCACGTTAAACCGTTAAACCCGGCTGTCATTTAAGAAGATGACTGAAATGTTTAGTCAAGAAGCCCGGAAGGCAATGATAAAGTGTCACTGACTCTGGCAGGGCCAACATCAGGGATTTTAATTTAGATAACACAAATAAATTGTCGCTAATTAGTCGCCAAATATCAGAATTTGTCGGGCACTGGTTCAAAAGATGTAAGGGTTTATAGGTGGCCGATCTGGAGTCTCCCCAGCAGGGCCACATTTATATCTCAAAATCTTTTTAATTACACACCGACTGAATCTGTAACTTGGCGACAAAATATGGGAGAAAACAGATCTTCGCTAGGTGCCCTAGTTTTTCAGATATACAAATGTGGCCCTGCTGGGGAGACTCCAGATCGGCCACCTATAAACCCTTATATCTTTTGAACCAGTGACCGACAAATTCTGATATTTGGCGACAAATTTCGACTAATTAGCAACTATTTTTCTGTTTTATCAATATTAAAATCCCTGATGGTGGCCCTGCCAGAGTCAGTGACACAATGATAAACAGTTAAGACAGATGAGGCTCATCGTTCTGTTCTGAATCAAAACCGAACGTACATACTACAGTAACCTTCGTTACCATTGGGATACTTCACATAATAGGATGGTTATCGGATTTGAAATAAAACAACAATTATTTTTTTTGTTTATTAATTCCAGAAATTACTACACATGTAATCACCGATGCAGGATGCCTTCGCATCTGGACGTTGCGTTGACGTGATTGTATCGAAACCAAGGCAACTGTCCTACCGCCAGGGAGAAGCGAAAAGCTGGTAACTAAAAACGAGTTGTTTGTTTGACAGAATTCTCGCCGGAGTAGCGGTGGTGTGAACAGTCAGCAATCAACTATTTATATTATGTATCTCTTGTACTGACACGGGACCTACAATTTTTTGTACGTTTCTAGAAAATAATCGATAGCTATTCGCTTCCTCGTCGGCGGTGGGACAGGTGAGGAGTCAAAAATACGGTGCAAAACTCATTTAGGCATGTCCCTAAAGTTCATGTTTTTTTTTCCATAACAAAGTACATTATTAAGCTGATTTATTATAAACTTGTAATTCAACTTTTTACTTGGTTTTTAGTTAAAATGTATTCTAATTGAACTAAAATTTTGTTAATGTAGTTTTTTTATTTATTACTGTATTTATAAACCAGACCCCTTATTGTTGTTGTCCCCAGTGTAAATAAAAACTTTAGCTTAATTATCGTTCGCATGTTGTAGAATATCTTGACATATTTTGTTGGTTCTACCAAAAATGAACCTTATTCTTATTGCTGAATGTTCATTTTGTTTCTTAAAATAACTTTAATCTGTTTAAAATGACACTAAATTGTTGTCCCCGAAATTGAAAAGTTAGAATGATCGTGCCAAAATTGTTTTTAAACGAATTCGAAAAAAAGAATTGACGGATTTTTTAGTACCTATACAGTATGTTCAGCGGATCTAAGAAAACGGTGTTATTTAAAACGGCTTTTTGATCAGTGTGGATTAATTATAGTTAAGAACTTAAGGATCTCCTGCGTGAAATTTAATTTAGAACAAGCTAGATTTTTACAAGGTGGTTACAAAAAAGGTAAACAAGTGTTGAATGCGTGTTTAAAAATCTTCTACTGATTTTATAATAGACACGCGTTTAACACATCATGATTTTCTTTTTGTAATATCACTGTTAATGTAATCATACACAAAGTTATTACAAAAAAATAGTATTAATAAAAAAACAAACAAAGTGCAATGTTTCTTTCGCATTGATGTCGTGTGAACTGTGCTTTACAATTTTGTTACCGGTCGGTTTGGTTACTGCCCCGATTTTTTTTTATGCAGTTCGATGGATGTTCTATTAAATTTCATCGCTTTTACACGGGGCCTTGGTTCAAAGTAATAAATATTTTGAGTCTTTTTATTGTGTTCTTGGTATGATTTTGCTCATTTTAAATTTACAGTATAAAAAACAAATATAGTTTTGGAACCTACGGCAACAAAACCGAAAGAATTGATTAGTCTAGTAAAACAAAAGAACTGTATTTATGAAATAAATTAATTGGAGTGATAGAATTTATCAAAGCTTTATATACATTTGACTTTAATTATGGGACAAAACTGACACCAAATCATCTCCTTACTCTCACATTTTATTAATATTTGCCGTAAATAATATTTTAATTTAAGAAAAATATTAATATTATTATTTTAGAGAGTATAAACATTAAAATGCAGTTCATTAATATACTCTACTGTGAAATTATATTTTATAGTCCTATTTTCATCAGTTGTACCGTATTTTTGAAACTGCTCAGGTGCCTAAGGGCAAACTCGAAGGAAATTTATCGCAGCATGAATGTGACAAATTGTCAAGCGCGAAAACTGCTGCGTTTGGCTGTTGATAAACCAATCAACCAATCACAGCAGTTTACGCGCGTTTGACAGTTTGGCTCATTCATTTTGCGATAATTTCCGTTCGAGATAAAGACTTTTCACAGCATACGCGGCTTTAGCGACGCGTTAGCACAGCATTTACGTTTGCCGAACGCCCATTCCAGATGCGGAGGGTGCCTAACGGACTTATTATTTATGTATTTTATAGTAAAGTATGTCGATATTTAAATGATTACTTCATAAACTGAATCTCATCTACACAAAAAAAAAAAATAGAAAGAATCTCTATTGCAATGTTCAACCAGAACGTATAAATAGTGCTTTAGAAAACAACAAGTCCACAGCCCCACCGAATAAATGTCCATGAGCAAAATCACATTCCTTTTATTAATACAATTTGTATAACTATCTACTTTTGGCCTGACCCTATATCCCACCAGATTTAATTTTACTTATTTGAGCTAATTTAAGTAAGTGGTCGTTCATCAAATAATAATGATACTACTAATCGTGTTGAAAGACAAATTGCGCTCTTTCTAAAAAAATATTTCATTTTCATTAACATCTATGAGCACGAAGCCTGACAGACGCGTCTCATACCATGCCATCATCCAAAAATAGTGGAATGAACGCGTGTACTGCTCAAAATGTTTAGTAATTATACCAACCAACATGAAGCAACAATATTTTATTTGTTACTTGTCAGAAGACAATAATTAAACCCTTTGTCTATGGCACACCGTTATGCTACTTGCTATAGGTGTGAATCACGCTTCATTCGGTGGGGTCATCGAAATGTGATAATTTGATATCATTATTCCCATCAATTGCCGGTCGGCAAAACTTCAGGTCTAACCAATTTGTCGACACAACACAAATTATAAATGATTAAGCAGCGGATCGCACGGTGCTGTCCTGTACGATATTTTACGGTAAAAAGTTGGGATCACACGTCAACAATTACATCCCATTGTTCATTTGGTTAAAACAGAAGTGTGAAATTGACATGTGATTCCAAAATTATACAATAAAATATCTTACTGGTGACCGCGGTGTGAACGGGCCTTACGTTAAGAAGCGAGTCCTGCTACAGAAAGGCGTACGCGAATTTAAATAAGTATTCGACGCCACTAAAATAATGAAAATACGATTTTTATCAGAATAAACATGGGATACAACTGTAACCAACACGGCTTATTATTGTTACCAGATTAGACACAGAGTTAAGTACCTACACACATTTAAGAGTTCTTATTATAACAATAAACACCAATACTACACCACTTGAAAATGGGTTTGGGTAATTATTCCAGAACAACAACTGCTACTAAGTATCTACTAAGTGTAAACATTCATGATTTTTGAGTAACATTATTATCAGAATAAGACACAGAAATCTATAAACATGGCTAATTATTTTGAATCCAGATTATATATTATAAATGTTAACATCTATGGTCTACTATGGTTATTATGATGAGGATATTATAATAAACACCAAGAATATCTGAAAACATATTATATGGATTAAGACTATTGAATATAATTAGTAATTAATAATACGCGGCTGTACCCCGCGTCCTTACCAAAAGCGATCGTCGTGCGAGTACTCGAACGTCGCGGTTATGCCACAGTTTTGTTAAGGCGCGGCCTCTAACTGTAGACAATGTACGTTAAATGGGTATTATCATGATAAACCCAGGGATTATCTGTACTTATACATTTACGGGATTAAGTATATATGGGTAATTATTATTATAATAAACACTGAGTAACTGTAGATAATCGGAAAAAATATATAAATAAAATCCTAAAAATATATGACAGTAAAATAGTATAGATGAATAAATATGAATTTGTCTCACAAAAGTTATAATATAAACGTTATTAGTAGGCATATGGATCCAATCTTCGTCATATATCAATAACCCTCGGAATCTTACGTATATGGCCGCTCCGTGGCCATTTGTAGTGCATTTTAGATGTGCGCGGGATTCCACTTTTTAAAAGGTTATTGATATTAGATGGGGGCAAATTATCACTAGTATTAGAATTAAACACTGAATAACTGTAGAAATCTACGGCTTATAGATCATTGCTCAAACATGATAACTCGCTTACTTAGGCGATTATTACGTTCCTAACAATTTACTGTTACTACTTCTTTATTTTAATGGTTACTTAAATCTTTAATATTATTTTAACTACAACATTAAGAGTGTAACCATTCCGAAAAAACAATTCTACTTGTGTGTACTGAATATTACAGTAGAGACCCGATCATCCGAACAAATTGTTGACTTGGATCATCTAGTTTTTCCATGAAAATTAGATAACTTTACTAATAATTAGTAATTACTTCTTCAGTGTAGTCTATTGATTACTGATTGATAAGTATACTCTTTTTAAACTTAAGTGTAATATTTTGACTTAAAAATCGTATACATCCATCCGGATAGTCGCAAATCCATTTTATCGAGGTCCGGATAGCTGGGTTTCTACTATACAATTCGTTATTTCTATTATCTGTATGAATATATAAAACATTGAGAGACCATTTGAAACTATGAGCCCTAACTGCAAGCTGAAATAGAACACCGTAAACTATAAAGCGATGCTGCTACTGTAGAGCCGAACATAATGGCTTACAATACGATTCACTCCTCTTCCTGCGGCGGCCCGTTACCATTCTCCTGAGGCTGCGGTACGCTATTTGTCCTGAAATTAAATACAAAACATGATTACAAAGCTATTATAAATGTCTTATTCGATGCAATGATAGTATCAAATTATTAAGTTACAGCATCCGAAGCTAATGAAGGGTGCGTTTAGAATTATGTATTTGAAAACGTACAACTGGTAGTTTATTTTGAATAAATAAGTTAGTAATTGATAATAAGGGTAGTTTTGAGTACGAATGTGAATGGCTATAAGGGTAAGAAAAGACCAAAGAAACGATGGATGGAGTGTGTGAAAGATTATATGGCTGGGAAGGGGGTGACTACCGAGATGACGACTAATAGAGAAGTATGAAAGTAAAAGACATGTTGCGCCGACCCATAACGGCAAAAGAATTATGATTATGATATGACATACCTGCTCATGTTAATAAACCGTGCGGCAGACGTGTACCGCGTGGCGTCATAGTCGGTCGAGTTGTTTGCTCGCTCCCGCACATAGTTCCGCATATACTCGCGGAACGCCATGCGCATTGGGGCGTTATCTTGTGTCTGCGCCTGCACAGTGGCCGGCCGCTCGTTAGCAGCCTCGCGCACACTCTCTGTGTAAAATATAAATAATAGCCTATCAAAACACCACCTAACTATATTGATCTTAATGAAATGTACTGGATTAACAGGTTTTTGACAGATCTTTCTTCACAAGCAGTATTGTGGATGGCCGTGCTGCTTCTGAAGGATGGTGTCATGGTGTCCATTTAAACCCATAGCGGACTGTTTCAAAAGTATCTCATGAAAATGTAAACAAAAATGATCAAAAAACGTACCTGTGGGGGCCAATTTGTTATGCCACTTACAAGTTCAGTGCTTTGATTTGATTATTCTAATTATAAATCACCATAAAGATGTTTTTCATTTGACAATTGAGGTTAATTTTGAAACCTCAATATGCATAGCTGATTTTTCAATTACAATTTAATTATGTTATTCGAAACAATAATTGTTGGAATGAGTTGTGAGATTTAAAGGGTAAACCTTCTTAATACAGAAGAATGTGGTACTAATTCCCTTTAGTTAGTGATTGCGTAAAAAAAACACTTGAACTGGGTTTATTTACAGTTTCATCACATACTTTTTGAACAGACAGTACAGTTCGGTATGGCTCTAAATCTATGAGGATGGCAGTACTGCATATGAAGGAAAATGTCTTAAACCTGTCAAATCATTTCATTTAGATCCATGTGGGACAGTATTTTACTTTATTATTTACATAAAAAAACAAGACTACAACTTTAATATAAAAATAAAGATGAACACTTCAATTCAGTTTGAATTTTAAACTGCCTGATCAACAACTGATTAACACTAGTAAATTCTGTGGCTAAGGGCCCGTTGTTTGATACATAGTTAAAAATGACTAATATGTTTAACTAGTCTATCCACTCATGGTTAACTTTCATAGCAATTTTTTTTTTTTTAACTATAGTTAGCTTAATCATTTGTCAAACAACATACATAATGTAATTTTTAACAAATTGTTAGTTTAAGTAACTCCTTTTTAACTATTAGTATGTTTGACTACTGATCAAACAACGGGCCCTTAATAAACAAGTTCTAACACTTCATCTGAACCGCATTTAAGCTCAGCCAGTGTCAATATTCCACAACAATGATGTCACTGACAACGCTTAAATGCTGTTTAGATATCGCTCACCTAGTAATATATTGGCACATCTACGTTTTTCACATTTTTTGTTTCAGACCAATGTGCCGTTGTGCCGTTTTGCCACTTTGTAGATTATGCACTTTTAAACACTTATACCATATAAACTCAATTTCACAATTTTTGCAGATGTGAGATATTACTAGGTGAGCGATATGCTGATCGAGTTCGTTTGGTTTCATTGGTGGAACTTGCATTTAAACATTTAAAAAAGGAAGGTTACATACCTTCCATAAATCCATTTAGAGTAGTCGGTGGTCGAGTCTGGCGCAGGCATCGACGCTTGCGCGACGGCATCCCCGATATGTACGCATCACTGTACGGCTCCTGAGGCTCCGCGCGCTGGTTCTGTTGATCACGAGTGAACACTGGCACCCACTCCTCACCCCAGTGCTGCAAAATCATCAGCGGAGGTACCTGCATAGCGCCCGGTACAACCAAACATTAAGCAGTGCATGTGCCACGGCAACTAATAAAACTGTGCCAATATTTCCGCCACGATAACGCTATTATACTATTTACTTTCACGTTTCATCATTAATCGATTACGTAAACACGATATAACAGCTCCCAAGTCCTTCCGAATTGAAGTAGGTGCTAGTTATTTATTCGGAAACATTTAAATACCGTAGCAATTTAAAATTCTAATTTGGTAATTTGAACATACGTTACTGTGAGAACTATCTACAGTTATGTATTTGAGTAGGGTTTTCGCTTTTGAGGTTTGTGTTGTTATTACGACTTAATAATACTTACGAATCGTATGTTTTGGTCACTCGTGTTGCGCGTCGGAGTTGCAGGCTCACTCCTTTCCTTCGGGGCCCTAAATAATTATCACAAATTAATAATATGTCCACCAGAGCAAGGTTTGCTACTATCTACAAATGAACCTTATTATCTAAAGTCACCCCCCGGGGAGAAAAAACTTTTAACCGGCCAATAGCTTAAGAGGGATTAAAGGAGGAGATATGGCTCATTTAGATGCAAAAAGTTAAAAGACTTAATTTAGCTACTACTAATGTCAGAGTTATGAGTTAATGGGTTTAGGTTAAATTGGGAATAAAGGTGGATCTATGGATAGTATATAAATGATGAATGATCAGCACAAGCCTTCTGAAAAAGTAAGCATGTATAAAAATTTAGCGTAGTCACAAATATCAAAGTGCATCAAGGCCTTTGGAGACTTAACAAAGAAACTAGGCGTTCTGCCCAAAGAGAAAAATAGCCTACTAAGCTATCGGCCGATTAAAAATCTTTAGTCCGAGGGGTACCTTAGAACTCACATAACACGACTGGGCGAAGTAACGGGCGACTGGGGGGCCGTATAGGATGTCGCAGTGTGAGGGGCGCGGGCGGGGGAGGAGGCGACCGATGTGGTGGCCTGGGTGCCAGCTGGGGCGGGGGCGGGGGCTGGGGGTGAAGGGGGGGTGGCATCTTCCGGTTTTGCTGCGGTACAAGTCTGTGAAGTCTCGGGATTGGTCGGCGGTGGTTTCTCCGCTTTCTCTTCGCACGCCGCTTGAGCTGGCGGCGACACCTCCATCGGAGTAGGCTCCTCGTCGTCCTCAGGTGGGGGCGGCTGGGATAACAGTAGAATCAGTTTCTTTTTAAAATTATTGATTGTTATTTGGTAAGACACACTAGCAGCTAATTAGCTGATGCGCGTGTTTCAAATAGCTTGGAGATATTTGATGTCGGTTCTTGAAGCAGTTCAGTGTGGGAGCCGTCACATCATTTTCCGGAAGCTTATTCCACGCTGTAACAACTCGGTTAGGCAAGACTTGCTTCAAAGGCTTCTTTGGCGAATTTTCCCATAGCTTTAAGGAATGTTAACCCAAATGTAACTATGTTGGCATACAGTGTGTAAAGGTTTTGAAGGCTAGGCACTTCGTAGTGTTCCGTAATTAATTATGCATCTTCAAATATCTTACCGATGGCACGGAAACTCCTGGCCGGCGATGCAGATGCTGCTGAATGTGAGCGCAATGTGACCCCAAAGTGTTGATGATAGCGTTCAGATTTTCATTGGCAAGTACCAACACCACTCCTTGAATGGATTCATCAAAATAACGGATTCTCAAGTCCTGTAGAAACGACAATGACATGAAAAAATATTACTTTTAAAGAAAGGATTTCATTCAGGCTTTGAACATTTTATGCCCAAAATTTAAAAAAGTTTAGGGGCTTATTACATATACGAATTTAAAAAAAAAAACCCATCTGGCTTATTTTAAATTGGGTACGATATTGTAATGTCTAAGACAAACTGAGAAAGTTATAGTAAATATATTTAATTTGACAGAATCTTACCAAGAACGTCCGGTAAAGGTGCCGCAAGCCGTCGAGTCCTTCAACGCACAAGTGCGAGATCAGTGTGCAGAAATCAGTGTAGAGCCGTGAGAAGATAGCGTAGAATCGAGCTGCATACATATCTCCCATTGATTCGGACATGACGGCGCCGATCAACGCGGGCAGGCGGGCGCGGAATAATGAGCGAATCGAGCAATAAGCGTCAAACTCGTCGCGAAGAGGAGTTATGTTGTCCTGTGTAGGGTACAATGATTAATGATGGAAAAATAGTCATTTTTTTTTTATAAAATAAAACTGTTTTTCGTGTTTTTGAGCGTTTTAATTAATTTTACCATATTTATTAATATCAGTCATCCCATTGCAGGCTTAAGGCCTCTTCTTATACAGAGAAGGCACGAGCATTGATCACGCTTGCCCAAGACAGGTTTGCGTTTTCAGACTTATATTAACAGTAAGTCCAGGTTTCCATACGATGTTTTTCCTTCATCAATGTCAGTAAAGTCCAATTTAACCATACTAGTCTCAAAATCAAATACTCATAGTATTGATTTTAAATTTTTAAATGGGTATGGTTTTGTGTTTCCCTATATAAACATTCAAAATACAACCAACTGTTTTCTTTTTGGTTGTATTCCCTTTTCAAATTTAAACGTTTTTGTAAATGAAAATTCAAAAAAAGAATATTCCAGATATGTTTTTTTTTTTTTGTTCTAAGCTTGTCCCCATATTTTTCGGGTTGTTCATGAGGAGCTAATCCTGAATCTTTATTGGTTACTTGGTTTACTTGAAATTTCTTCTTTTAGGATCCCTAACATAATCTTCATTAAACTATGAATCGCTGAAACTGTGTCGAAATTATAAGCATAGCACAAAACCTATTTTCAATTTCAACTTACCATTTCATTAATAAAATCGCTGAACTCGTTGACAAAGAAATCGGTTACTCCGAGAATGGAGTTGTCAGTGGCATCGGCGTTGGCGCGCGTTGTTAAGTTCTGTATGTAGTTGCGCAGAAGGACGCGCAGTTGCAAGAATTCGTGCGGGATCAGCACGGACTCCCCGTTCAGTGACTGCAGAGGTTCCGGTATGAACAAGTGACGAGCCTGTGAATATTGCAAGTTTTTTACTCTCCAAATACACTGCTAAAAGGATATTTTGCTGCTCG
Organism: Griposia aprilina; assembly: GCA_916610205.1. NCBI lineage: Eukaryota > Metazoa > Arthropoda > Insecta > Lepidoptera > Noctuidae > Griposia > Griposia aprilina. The sequence continues at coordinate 11,452,601 of OU744283.1, forward strand.
AATGACGTCTGTTGGTTAACATTTAATTTTGTGCTATTGTTTTGTGAAATGTTGTAAAAAAACAAAATGGCCGCTTTAGTTCCATCGGATCTTGGCCATGTACCAAAAGAACCTTGTGGCGCCTTAATTTGAATAGGTTATTCTAGACAGGTATCGAAATAACAAAACAATCGCAACAAAGCGGCAATCATAGCAACGAACCCAATATTGTTACAATGTTTGGTAGCAAAAAATGTTGATGCAAGATTATTAGTTTTTTGCGATGTAAATAGTCAAAATAAAATGAAAGCTGTTGGTTATGAATATTACTCATTGTTAGTGTGTAAATAGATAACAATTATATGGCATTTCATTCATTTATCACGACATTATGTGATCGTCATGAAAATCAGAAACTTTAAGAATAACCTATTCAGTTATTTGGAGAGTAACATTGTGTTATTTTAGGACTTCAATCGAGATAGGGTCAATGATGATCAAATGTCTCAGGGTAATGTGGATAAAACTACTAATACTTACAACAGTCAGCAAGAAAGCGCTGAACCAAGACTCCTGTGATGGAGCGCTGCTGAGCAGACGCACAATAATAGTCATGTGCTCCTGAAACAAAAGCATACATTAGCTATCATTACTACTACTTTATATTACTCTCCTGGAATAGTAAGCACACTAAAGGGGAAATTCTGGTATGTTTAAGAATGTTCGCATTCTAATCTCGGTCTCCATCAATCAATAATACCTAACTTGCCTACTTTTTAACCGACTTCAAATAAAGGAGGAGGTTGTCAATTCGGCGGCTATTTTTTTTAGTGTTACGTTTCAGAACTTTTTTTGTAGATGATTTTTTTTTATTTGAAAGCCGGTGCTTTTCATGTGGTCCCATATTAATTTAATCAAGATGTGACCAGTCGTTTTTGAGTTATCCTTAATATTGCGTATTTTTTCCATTAAGCTTAGATAGATGGTGTTTTAATAACTTCCTGTCACTGTTATTTACATATTGAGTTCGAGTACTGGTATACGAATTTGTGTGGGGGTAGGTACTACAAATAAAAAGTGTAAAATAAAAACAATAAAACACCAACCGACTTCCAAAAAAAACTTTTTTACAAAAAAAACAACTGAATTCAACAAAAAAAGCACTGCAAAGTGAAAAATAACTCGAATTTCGGAAATCGTTGTCTTTGGATCTGCATTTTAGTTTTTTGCCACCGACTTCCGAAATTAAAGCTATTTTTCACTTTGAAGTGCTTTTTGTTGAAGTCGGTTGTTTTTTTTTTTGTATAAAAAAAAAATATTTTTCGTTTTTTAGCGAGTCAGTTATTAATTTAGCTAAGTTACTATAGCCTTATGTCAACTGCTCATCACCTTTTACAAAATATTGCTTTTCCCGATGCAGGGACGTTAATTGTTGAGGAGTTCTCCTGGTAAGAACCAAAAGCACTGCAGAAGGCATTGTGACGAGCATAAATTGCTTAGCAACCATAATAAAGTAATCCAATCGCAACCCGTAAAATACTTATTATTGAGTAGTTCCGGTGGCCACCTCTGGTCTTCATCATCAGTTCCACTTCACCGAATGGTGCTTTTCGAAGGCAAATGCACGAGTTACTATAAAAAATACCCAAATCGCTATAGGTGTGCCTATCAAATTTGCGGATTCTGACTTGGTGACAATGGGACCACCTCGAGAGCATACCCTAGATACCCTAGAGAACAAAAAAAGAATTTTGAAAATCCGCCTATACAGGGTTAGTTTTCAAAGACCAGCCAAATTTAAGGATGTGGTACAGACCATCAAACTGAACAACTCTCTCCATGGGACCAATATCGTAATCACGAAAAAAAAATCAGCGGTCCCATACATTTAGGTCAAGTAGGTATTGAAGTTTTTTATGGGACAGTTTATAAATTTTTGCGATGATGATATTGGTCCCATGGAGAGAGTTGTTCAGTTTGATGGTCTGTACCACATCCTTAAATTTGGCTGGTCTTTGAAAATTAACCCTGTATATGACGGAGTTATGACCGACCATACAAAAAAAAAAAATATAATACAAACATCCGAATTGATAAACACCTCCTTTTTGAAGTCGGTTAAAAAAAACAAAAACGTGAAAAATTACTTTAATTTCGGAAGTCGGTAGCAAAAAATGAAAATACATAACCAAAGACACTGGTGCCGATTCTCTTGTACACAGAACTAAACTAACTAAACTATCACTAACATTCCTTACTACGGCTATGAGAATCTTAAAGCTATTCTGCAATAAAATGTCTAAATTTTTTTTTTTTTTTGACGCAACTAAAATTTCATTTGCCAATCGCGACTCCACATGATACTTGTTTGCCCTACCCCGTGAATTTTTTCGCGCATGGGTGGCAGCCTCTCAGTGTTTGTTTTATATGGAATTTTTCACTTTTTGTATGGAACATATTAAAAATAAAATACCTACATGTAGAGTTATATGGGTTTAAGGGTTACATAAAGGGGGTTGAAATTTTAATTATTTTTGCGATAGGACACACCGTTTTCGAGATAAAAGCAAAATAATAAAAAAATACAGTACTGTTTTTGCCCCTGAAGTCGAGGTGTTGTGGTGAATCTTAGTTCATGACAACTAATTTTATTCCACACCTTTTTAATCGCGATTAAAAATAGCCAGATTTAGTTAAGACAACCAAAATTTTAGGTGAAAAACGTCTAATTCAGAATAGCAAAATTGCCATTTTCACTAAACTAATAAATCAGTACCATCTTAGTGCTGTCAAACTAAAATATAGTTAAGTTGTGTGTGTAAATCGTCTTTTGACAGGAATAAACTAAATTTTTGTGATTTTTAGTCTAGTTTAGAGAATTTTGTGACAAGAGAATCGGCACCACTGACTTCCGAAATTAAAGTTATTTTTCACGTTTAGTGTTTTTTATTTTTGGAAGGCGGTTGTTTTTTTTTGTAAAAACGTATTTTTGTCATATTTTTGACATTCGACTGTCGATGAGATGAGATCGCGACTACTTTTGATCGTTTTTAAGTAATTGGCCTTCAGAACAGTCTTGTGGGTTGTAGACAGAACTGTTTTATTCTGTCAAAACAAAACAATATTGTCGCAAGTATGTGTGCTATCATCGTTGTTTTAGTATAGCATTTGAGCATACAACACAACTGTCTTATTTAGATTAGTACTATCATAAATCTCCAGTTATGAATAGGTTCCTCAAAAACCAGGCATGAGCCATATAAACAGCAAGTTTACATAACATTTTCACTGTTGGGCATAAAACCCCAACAATAAGCATAGCATGTTCAGCCTATAACGATCCCACTACTGGGACACAGGCCTCCGCCCCGTGAGAGACTCGGCTATAATCCAACCCGCGGGACCACTGTGTTTGGTGGATGTCACATGTCCTTAATTTTTTTGCTTCTAGGACATGCTGGCTTCCTCATGACGTTTTCCTTTTTGAGAGCAGCGATGATGCTTTTAAAGTGCCTGTCTGGGGTCAAACTCACAACTTTCGAAACTTAAGACAGGTTCGTTACCTCTGGGCCACCGATGCTTTTGAGTCGTATAAACGATGTCTGTTTATATCATAGTACTCACGTCATTGATGTGATGGTTGCGTTGCATCAGATACTCGATGTGTTGAGCAGCAACTCGCTCAGCGCGGGCGCGCTCATGGGCAACAATCTGTTGCTGCTGTTGTTCCCTTTAAAATGATTACGATGTTATTAGATTCCCCGACACATAAACTTTGTATGTACACTGCTACAAGGATTTATGGCGCCTCGACGACATTGACATGGGGGGGTTGTTAGTAAACATTTGTGCAATTGGCACACAAATTGTATGGACAAAGCAAGATGGTGTGTTAGTTCCGATTTTAGCAACGCGCTAAAATATCGTTGCTCAGCTATAGAGAAAAATACAACAAAAGAGGTGTGTGGATTCCGAATAACGTCCTAGTTTGATGTTATGACCTGCATGATGCTGATTTTTCGACAACTGTCAAATCGGACCTACTATAGTGTCGGAGGGTCCGATTTTTCGCCTGTCTGCCCTTAACTTATAAAGCTTGCCGAGAGCGCAAAATGTGACACTCTTCCATTCTCCCGTTCCCACTACTTTTTAATAAAATTCATATCAACCCTTACACAAGCCATACATCTTATCTTTTGTCTGTCCCGAGAGGAGATAGACCAATCTAAATAAATAAGTGTAGTTTAAGGCGCCTGAATGGCATTAGACAGGATGGCGCTGATGGTAAGCATTGTGAAATTGTCTCAGAAATTGTATTGAATAAACAAGATGGCGGCGTTCGTTCCGATTTTGGCAACGCGCCAAAAGAACCTTGTAGCGTTGTTTATAGGTACGTACCTGCGGCGTTGCAGATAGCGGCGGGCATGCTGGCTGTCGCACTGCAAGAATCTGTCGTAGATCAAGTTGGCCAGGGACACGGCCTGGGCGCGCGTGGTGGTCGTAGACCGACGCACGTGCACGCTCGGCGCTGGTGATAGACAAACATGTTACTTGGACAAGAAGAGAGTGCTCAGACTGAGCCTTAACAATTAAGACTGGACCGCTAAATGATCATAAACAGCACTACAATTTAAAACAGTGAATCATATAGTTGATTTAAAAGAGTGTCCATGGAGTTTCTTACCACTTCTTCTCTGGACTGTATTTGGTTGAATTGAAATAAATTGACTGCAACATTTTAGTTTCACCATGACAATATACATCATTGAGCCACCTACATTTTTTGATAGCCTTCATTTTAAAAACGGAATAGCCCGTAAACGTCTTGAATTCTATTGTGATTTTAGTTTACTAATAAAAACAAAACTTCGTGAAAGGGAAACAACCGCCGTTGCCATATTAAAACTCAAATATTTTATTAATTCTTACGAGTATTCGGATAGGAAACACCAATCTCCTCTAGTTTTATCACCTATTTACAGAAATAAGTATAATTTGTCATCATGAGCTGATAGTGTGTCTTACCAAATAATTATATGTCAATAATCAGAATAACTTACGGTTAACGGGATGATGCTGTGCTACATATTCCCGAGGTGGGGGGGCCGGCAGCCCTGCGGCAAGGTTCTGTGCGACCTGAGCTGCATGTGCGGCCTGCTCTGCAAGTTGAGCCGGATGCCATATTGGAATCGGATTGGCCGCCACCGGAACATTTGGCGGTAGATGAGCTGGATTCGGCGGCGCGGGAATGTGCAGGGTGACGCCTTCTATCCCAGGCACGAGCCCCTGACGAATCACTGATGACACGATGTTCTGGAGTAAGTCAGCGCTCGGCGGCCCGCCCCACGGCATCGGGGCGAGGTATACTAGGGAATAAGGATTACGATGTAGTAAAGAGTTAAGTAAACATTCGCTATGATTTAAAAAATGGCTTTAGAAGAGTTGTGTTTGAAGTCAATTTGGATATAACGACAAAAAAAAATGCAATAAAGTATTGTTTACCTTCGCCGTGTTGCTGCTGTTGCGCGGGCGCAGCATTTGCCGCTGCGTTATTATTATTGCCTTGCACAATGGAGCCCAACCCGATGGCGCCTCCGTGCGGTATCTCCTCCATACTCATCACGACCTCTACTCCACCAAGATTGCCAGATTGGCTCAATCCTCTAAGCAAATTCTCAAAATCTACGACAAATACATGAAAATTAATACAATGAGTAGGTAATTACAGTCGACCTTATTAAGCAATCTATTTACTGATTTATAATTTACTAAACTACCGCAATAAAGTAATGAATTTACCGAAATATTGAAGAATGTCGCAGCATAAGCTGTAATTTCATTACTCTATTAAAGATTGAGCTGGTGGCGTTTACTCGTAGCTACGCGTCAAAATAATCTCACTAAGATAAGGGTCAGATTACGTGCAGTACAGAGCACGGTAAGGAGTTCCCCTTTATTGAAAACCTCTTACCAAGCAGTACTTGACGCCTGTTGGCCTGGCGGGCGGCGCCCGCGCCTTGCCCCTGCCCCTGTTCTTGAGCATTCACCACAGCAGCGGCGTTAGTCAACCCGTTTAGCAGAGCGTTCTCTAAGGGGAACGCGATTGGGACCCTTGTTTCTATCTCTACTTGATACGTGATGGGATCTGGCTGAATGTTTATATTGACAGTCGGTTGGGTGGTCCTACCGGCGTGAGCGGTGGCTCTGTTCGTGTTAGTGCCAGAAGCGTTGGCAGATGTCTGTGTGGCAGGCGCCCTTGATTGCACTTGGATATTGTTGACGTTGGCTTGTGGCTGCGGTGCGGGCGTCGGTGGCGCCCGTGGCGCTGGTGGCGCTTGTGGCGCTGGCGGCGCTGCTGGTGCCGACGGTGCTGATGGCGCTTGTGGCGCTGGTGGCGTTGCTGGTGCCGACGGTGCTGATGGCACTGTTGGCGCAGATGGCACTGTTGGTGCGGATGGCGCTGCTGGCTCTGATGGCGCTGAGGGCGCTTGTGGCGCTGCTGGCGCTTGTTCTTCTTGCTGTGGCGGCGAGCGCCGGTTAGATTGAACTACATTGATGTGTGCCTACCGAACAACCCATATTTAAGTCATAATACATTGAAGAAATGAAGTCGAATAACGGCTTTAAAAGACATGCTACTTTAACACAAACAATCGCTCAAATGCACGATTTTGTTATTACGACTGTACGCAAAAAGTCGCCAAGAGGTGCTGCGGCATTAATGAAGTTGTAAAATAGCCGATCACCAATGCTAAAACTTAAAGTAGTTTGTCTGTTAAGGTCCTAAAAAGTAGACCGTACGTACCTGCATCGGGATAGGGTGGCGTACCACACTGACTTCAGACGTGAGGCGTGGGTTGCGCTGTCCGACTTGGAAGTTGATGTCGCTGACGGCGTGGTAGGCGTGCGCGAAGCTGTGCATTATGTCGGAGACCATGTCCACGGTGCGTTGTGCGCTGATGCGCTCTTCCTCGGTAAATACGGGCGGCTTTTGGATTGAAATATCATTACATCGTTTTTTGACACAATTTACGACGACGAAAACGTAATTAATGGTAACAACTTGATATTGTTTCTCAGGCAGCGATTTTTGACACATTTAACACATACATAACATCACGCCTTGTTTCCCCGAAGGGTTGGGCAGAGGTGTACATTATCTAGCCTGTTTTGTCCAACTGCTACGCAACGGGTCTCGGGAGGAGGCCCAAAGTTATTATATTCCAGCTAACCTTGTGAACGCCAGAGCATACATGCATCATACCCTCCACGCCAAGCCACAAATTCAGTGAAATAACCTACAAAAATAACAGGGATTCCAAAATTTATCGACAACCCATTTTTTAATTTTGTCTGTAATTTTCTAATAAACACCACATTTTATTTAACCTCGCACTACTTCCCACTATACTAATCATTACACGGCATTTACAGAGGCTTTATCAATGTAAAAGCAGACATTATGAGATATAACAATTAAATCAAATTAGGTACAGCACTATTCTCGAGCTGCTGTCTTGATATTAAGACAATGGCGCGGCCAGCCAGCCAATATTATGACTTCCTCGCATCTAAATTAGGGATATAGCCGTACAGCATTTCGCTTATCGATCCTATCTAGTATGCTTTATATATTAACTATTTGTAACTAAGCGCCAGAAATTTAATTTTGTTTTAAAAAATTACACTGCGCTAGGGATGCGCGGGAGATGAGATAAGTGAATATCGAAATTAGACCTAACTAGATTCTTGATTCTGTAGATGCTGGTATGGATTAATAACACTATTTTTATCGTTTGGTTTATCCAAATACTCAGTGATACAAAAATAACATATACGAGATGAAAGTTTCACACTAATCTTCGAAGTTTTTAAGGATCCATCGTATATCACAACACTCACAACATTGCGGTCACATAATTATAGAAGACTATGGCGTGTGAAAACACTCCTTTTAAGCATTTAATTTTTCATTTTTGTCATAAAATTTATCAATACTCATGGTATAATTTAATTCGTTTCATGCAAGTAAATACGGACACGATCTTAAATGTTTAAGGTATATAAATAAACACACCCAAGGGTAATGGTATAATTATTTATTTCGTGTTATGGTGCACCTTATTTTTTCACGTATTTGTGACGTGAAGTACAGGGTAAGCTGTCGTTTGTCACATATATGTATGCGAAAATGGCGTTCAAAAGGTTAAATAAGTAATGTCAGATTATGAAGCAGGGATACTGACCTCAGGATTATTAGCAGCGCGAAGCATCCTGACGTAGTTGGCCCGGTAGGGGGCGAATTGTTCTTGAAGTGTCTCCAGTTCTTCGAGCAATTGCCCAAGGTCACGGGGTCGGGAGTGGCGGGCGCGCAATGCTCGAATTGCTCTGTAGCTCCTATCGTGGGGAGGTCGAGACTCATTCAAATATATCAAAATATCGGTCATCATACGTTGATGTCTGATATTTCAATATGTTAGTAAAATGTGTTAGTAAACTAGAAATGATGAGCATAGATCGGAATAGGTAGTACAAATTTCATAACGATATCTTATACAGAATGGCAGGTAAAATATGGGAAAAACTTTAAGAAGCGGTACTACTCATGATAATGAACAACTATTACTATAAGACCAACACCACAATATGAAAAGAAGAACATACTTTTTCATATTTCCGAGTTCATCCCTTAGTAAAAGGTTGTCTTTTTATGAGCACTACACTCCTTTAAAATGTGTCCCTTCCTTTGCCTGCCATACTGTGTTGCCAGACATCTATGGTCATGATCGTTATTCCAAATTGAACCATTTGTTCCGATCTACAATTATGGGTGTTCGACAGACAGCAAGATGATCAAGCGCATTCCCAAAGTCTTATTTCGGAATCAAATCGAATTTAATACGAATTCAAATTGTCATTGTATACTGGGATATTACACTTTCTAGGATCATAGATATATGACAATGTAATATAAACGTATGAATCATTTGAGCTTCGGTATAATACATATTTCATATAGGACTAGCTGACCCGACAGACGTCCTGTCCAAACAATAATTCATACAAAAATCCCATAGAAAAAAGGACGGTCTTTTTTTGCCAAAGTTAAAAAAAAAAGCGGAATTTTTTGATTTTTTCTGTCAATATTAATTCGGACTACGAACATTTTAAAGCAAGAAAATGCCAAATCGGTTCAGCCATTCTCAAGTGATGCACTTACCAACGAACAGCATTTCATTTTTATTTATATAGATGATAAGAGATGTGATCTTAGACCCTATATATATTATGATCGTAGTGTAATATTGGATCGTAGTGTAAAATTTCCCCTTGGAAACTTATTGGCAAAGCAATGATGTTTTTTTTTAGCTATAAAATGTCACAAACTGTGAACAAAATCAACTTCATTCAATCTCGAAGCTGTCGGAAGAATGGAGTGTGAATATGTGGGTCTAATTTAAAATTACGCACCACACCATTGTTTTTGTAATATAAAACAATGGAAATATATATATATTACATAGCAAGCTATGCTGCGGCGCGAATTTTTAAATTTGGTTACCAATTGGTATATAAAGGTCGGACCGTGCAACGAGGTCCAAAGCAAAATTTTAGAAGCTTCTCTCCAAGGGCTTCTAGAAACATGGCACCCCCGTGTATGTTCAGCGATTATTTTCTGTTTAGGAGCTACACGGTTTTTAATATTTTTAGGGATTTTCTCATTTGACTTCAGACTTTTTAGATCCATATGTTAAATTTCAGCTTAATTGGATACTAGGAAGAGCATAAAATGGATTTCTCCAAGCGGAAACACAATACTTCAGCACTAAGTACCAAGTATGGAAAAAAAATGTTTTTCGCCTTACCTACCATGTTTGAATTCCAATTTCTCCAAATAATTTCCCGAAAAGTACTTACTATTTGTATTGCTTTTGGAAAGCTGAGAGACCATGGAACTTTTTAAAACTAATTCGGGGTCATTGCCACCCTTCTTCTTTTTTTAGGGTTCCGTGTTTTTGTAGGGTGTGGGTGGGTGTGTGAAGGGGAACCTTAATTACTAAGTCTCCGCTGTCCGTCCGTCCGTCAGTCCGTCTGTCTGTCAGAGGGCTGTATCTCATGAACCGTAATACGTAGACGGTTGGAATTTTCAGTGTGTATTTCTATTGCCGCTATAACAACAAATAATAAAAAATATAACGATAAAATCAAAGAGGGTGCGATTAAAAAGTCTGTTTAAAAAAAAATTAAGTGTTAAAACTTGTATGGTGGTACAGAACCCTGTTCCAATTGCACGCCAGTTAGCTCGATTTTTGGCAACTCTCATCCAGCTGCTACCAGCCACCCTGCGAAGATCGTCGCTCTACCTAGCCTGAGGGCGTGCATTGGAGAGGCCTATGCCCAGCAGTGGACTGCTGTAGGCTGATGATGATGATGATGACAGAACCCTTCGTGTGCGAGTCCGAAACGCACTTGGCCGGGTTTTTTTTTTGAAGATTGTACCTCTAGAATGAAACTTGTCGAGCAAAACTTTCCCTTTGAGCTAAGTTTTTGTCACTTTGGGTGATGTAGACAAATAGTATTTTTTATCGATCGTAGACCATAATTAAAGAATGTTTATTAAAATAAAATAAAACCAAAACTGCGACACAGAAAGAGAAAAATAAAAAGTCAAGTGAGAAATTTCCAATAATTATTAAAAGCCCTCTAGCACCTAAGCTTTAAATAATCGCTGACCATACACGGGGTTGCCATGTTTCAAGAAGCCCTTAGAGAGAGGCCTCAATTCTTTTTCTTTCGACCTCGTTTCGTGGCCCACCCTCTATATAAACAAGAGAATTAAAAAAAAAAAAAAAAAATATTTTTGATTCTTACTGCCTGAACTCATGGATATTTCTTAAAAGTAATAAATTTATCATTAATTGACTAACATTTATTAGCACATGCCAACAAAGTTGAAATGTTCTCAGTCTGTCATATTTTTTATTGACAGCATTCAAAAATAATTATACCTACAGTCCGTTCACAATTATTTTACCTCCTAGTTTGTATCACTGTCCAAATTACACTGATCTTTTCTTTTTCTTTTTATTTTAGATGGGTTTGCTCTTGACTCTAGTCTAGGTCAGAGATGACAGGGACAAAGTCGACGATGGAGTGAGCTTACCCAGAAGAAGCCTGTTCACTCTCACTTTGAAGAGATTTGGGTTGTATGCGGTCGGAAACACAGGCGCAGGTCGAGAATTCCACTCTTTTGCTGTGCGCATTATAAAAGATGTTTGGAAGCGCTTAATGCGAATTGGTGGAATAGCAACTAGGTAGGGATGGTAACTTGCAGTGCGCCTAGATGTCCGATGGAAGAAGGGGGCCGGTGGAATGAGGTCGTGGAGTTCTTGGGCACACTCACCAAAGTGCAATCTGTAGAAGACCGACAAGCAGGCAACCTTATGGCGATGAGCCAAGCTGTGAAGCTTGGCATCCACCAGTTTTATGGTGATCTTTAAAATTGTTACAACAATGTTTCTATTGGGTTACTGCTGTCAGAGGTAAAACAACTGTGAATGGACAATAATCCTAACTAATATTATAAATGCGAAAGTAAGTTTGTTTGTTTGTTTGTTACCTTTTCATGCTTAAACCACTGAACCGATCATCCTGAAATTTTGCATATACATTGTCAGGTGTACAGAAACGGACACAGGGTACTTTTCATCCCGAAAAAAGTACTGTTCCCGAGGAAAACAACAATAATGTCCGTATGGTAATAGATGGCACTACATGTCTTTCGAATCATGATTGAATTATAACCCGAATTGATTGTTAAAGTTTAAATTAACGCGAGCGAAGCCGCGGGCAAAGCTAGTTGTTAATAAAAGATAATTAAAGATTTATTAATTTTTAAAAGACGTCCATGAGTACCAAGGCAAATGTCAACAAAGAAGATTGTTATGCAGGCCAGGAATTAACTTATGTTGTGTGTAAAAATTAAAACACACTCAAGTGTGTCAGCGTACGATTTAAAAGAACCAGCTGCTGAAAATTAAATTTCACGATTATTGTTGGTTCTAGTTAGGATACCTGCACATTTATCTCTTTTGTTGACTGCAGACATAATTATAGTTTACTAAGATATAACGACACCTGCAAGGAATAACATTGTAACTAATATTTAGTAACTTTACAGGAGAGCGCGTCAAAGGTTTAAAAAAATCTCTCAGTTTTTGGTTAAGTCTGATAGGATAGATGATAGGAAAATGTAGCTATTCCCTCGTTGACTCATATTTTCAAGATTGGTTGGCATTAAGACTTAACCGAAATCTGGCTTAAATATTAGTTACAATGTTATTCCTTGCAGGTGTCGATAACGTGGTTTAGACTTGCGGCAAATTTATATGGAAATACTCGACGGAATTGCGTACGCAGGTCCGCTTTTTGTAAACAACGTCGTAGGTGCACGGTTTTTTCGCCAAATATGGCTCTATCAGAACAATTGAACTTGCTATGATGGGGCGCTGTTACACGAGCGACGCGGGTCCCGCTGTGTTTTTCACTCAAATTTGTCCCAAGCCTTAGATGAACAGTCAGGTACTCACCTTCGTCGTGCAATCTGAGCACGGGCGGCTGCGTCGGTGGTTTCATCACCATTTTCGTCAAGTAGGGGTTCGGGCTGCATTCAATCATACATAAATAAGTTAAAATATCTTAAATATTTTCATTTTGATGTGAATAACATGATGTAAGTATGTGAGAACAATTTCATATCAATACAATAATGATAAGTTAAGTTACACATGTTTTTATCGATACCTACTCGTTCGGCTGATGATTTGCAAAATGTATGCTCATTTATTTATCAGTGCATCAGATTAGGTATAATTCATGACTGTCAATTATTATTTTCTATTTAGACATTCATTACAACTTGGTGCATAATACATAATTATGCCGAGCCCATTGTTAGTAACACATTATACTTCGGACACTTACATTTCCCCACTTCCCAAAACAATCTAATGAAATGAAATATTATTTACAAAATAACGATAGTAAATAATATGAGTACATACATACTATAAGATATCTATCAAACAATATATCAACTAAGCCTCATAAGCTCACTAAGGACTTTCGGAGGAGTTAACACAACAAACGTATACTCGCAAGAAAAACACGCTATAACACGATGGCGGCGGAGCAATAAAATTGAGGCTCTCGAGCAATAAATGGCTCTTACAGGACATTTTGTATTGATACCAGATTCGAGTACGAGCTTTTTGAGTACTTTAATATAGGATTGATTTAAGGATATTATTAAATGTCACAGTGGTTTTATGAATAATTCTGATGGTAATGGATAAGTTTTTGTGTCTTTCGAATAGTTCACAAAATATTATAATGAAAACTTAACGTATTTATAATAGAACAGTAGTACGTTCAAATAACTGTGACAGAAATTTTAAAATGCATGACAATGTGCACTACAATTAAGTACATAACAAAAAGTTCCAGAAACCATAACTTATTCAAAGAGACAGTTTAACAAGGCTACACCAGTGCTGGCTACTGTCTGCAGTAGTAACATCGATCGAATTCATTAAACATTTACAAAGGACTGTCTTCCGATAACCACTTCATTAAGAAATGCAATTACCTATTTGTTACGGTTGTATCAAGAATCTGCAGGCCAATTCCCGTACTTAAACTTTCAAAATCGAGTCGCAATCAACCCGGCGACAATAAATGTCAAAAACATGGCTAAAATTTAGGTAAATTATAGTTATTTTTGACAGATTGAGACTGAGATTAGGATGCGAAAGTTTTTAAAATTGGGGAATTGCCCCATTGGTACCAGTTTATTTTCATGACTAATACTTTCCGGGTCTACCGTCGTGTCATAGGTGGCTTAAATACACCACTAAATACTATAATATTATTAATAAAACATATGACATGCTCGACTGCTCATACTGCTACAACAAAACAACAGATTACCTCGTCGTGCTGCGCACCGGTTGCGGGTTCCGTATCCATTTGCTCTGAAGGACTTTCACCGCTTGCTGGTGAACTCCTATTTTCCTACAGTAGGCACATTGACAACATAAACAACTATAAACGAAAACAATTCTATCTAATTATCATATTATAATAGAAATACATAAATATTTGAAAGCTACTGCAGCGTTTTGTGGATTCGATGGGTTTATTATTGGATGAAATTGAACGACCATTAAGTGAATATGACTATAACGTTAATTCTTTGTTAAATCAGACCATTGAATCCTCAGAACGATTGGACGTTACTTGAAAAGTAACAAAACAAAAAACATCAACATGCATAGAATTCAGGACCGTTTGTATTATCATGCAAAGTTCAAAGGGATGTTTCGGGTAGTATAGTTTTAAAACAAGGTGAACTCACAGTTGAAAATTCCCTAATACAGTAAAACAATGATACGACTTGTTAAAACAGTAAGTATACTTAAATCATAATATAATTTCGTATTAATTTTGATAATTGTTATCAAATTATTTATTTGGTTAAATTGACTGGTCGAAAGCGTTAAATATTTGTCCGGCCGAAATAAAATTTTATATGTTAACTCGTCCATCACTCGAGCACTGCACTGTCCAACTGTAGAAGACGAAAACGGTAAAAAATTGCCCTTATAATTCATTCAGTAACCCATGTAAGTTGTGGTTAATTTTATCACATGGATCGATACAGGGTATAGTTATAAAACCAATGTTAAAACAGGATAAGGATAGACGGGGGCATTAACACGATACAGCCATTACTGCAACACTCAAAATTACTTTTGAATAATAAAAATACTGCACTACTACACACCTTATTTGTGTTAGAATACGATGCTTGTAATAATTCCCATATACTATGTCTTACCTCTCCTTCGACGTGTGCTCTAAGGGAGGCGAGCGATGTTTTGATTTCAGCTATCATCCGTCGGATGAACTCGAGCCGGCCGGTGGTTGGTGACATCGTCATGGCTTGGTGTTGCTCCATAAGAAAATCAGGAGGCCCAGCGAGCGACTTGAATTGTAGAAAATTGCAGTTTAATGTGATATAGTTACAACATAATATTACAGATTGTTATCACTTATTGTTTTATAAGTACACCGCGGGTTCACAATACAGCGAACTTCTGTTGTCGACTGCTGTAGTTGTCAAAATGTTTTTTATTACAATAAGTTGTCCAGTTCTGAATACAATAAACGTATTAATAAAACAAATGTACTAATTATAATTCCTATTTAAAATTGGTTTTTCACGCAGGGCTTAAAATACCGGTATTATTGGGAACCGGTACCATTAGCCTTGGTGTGATACCGGTACCAGAGTATAAAACAAGGGTAATTACCATGAGCCTCCTTATTTGCTGCTGCATATTCGAAGTGCCATTTTGGCTTTCGGCTCCTGCGTTCGCAGTAGAAGCATTCGGAGCGCCCTGTCGAGTCTCGGGACTGGGAGGTGCACGCTGTACCAAGTGCACGACCTTTCCTTCGACATCTGGAAACCGATACATAAGGATACGTTATGTTTCCATTTATTGTACAGTGGCCAAAAATTTGGAACAACTTGCGAATTTGTTTTGTCTTAAAGATGTACCCGCTAAATTTATGCATTCCTTCTTATCTTGGTTTGGTGCTCAAAGCGTGATTTCAAGCGTTAATTTAGGGAAAGCCGTATGTTCTTCGTTCTCCTATAATAGCTCATACATGCTAAGTTGAGACAGGAAACTTAACTGCATTGCAGTAGGAACCAAAATGCTACAAAACACGGTTACTTCAGAACAAGTCCAATCTCACCAATATACAGACCAGGGATAACACAACAGGGATGATTACTACTTGAAGCGAATCCGTTACAATTTAACAGTCTCATCGCTTCCCATAAGTATAGTAACCTTCCTTGTATGATTCTGCGGTACCTTAAATGTAAGGTAGGGTTTTCTTAAGAGAACTAAATGACAGTCAAACTATACCATATTCAGATAGTTTCTTCTCGTCCTGTAGTACTCTGCCGCAGAATATGAGTCGCTGTAGGCTGGGCTCTATGCCCATCTGCTCCCTCACTTTCTCTTTAAGTTGTTCCACCGTGATCTGAAAAGATTCAAAATAAAAAGTTAACTCGATGTTTTAACAATAACTTTATGAAACTACAATGAAATATTCAAATGATTCAGCAAGACGATATTAATTTCAGACCAGATCTATCTACCAATGAATTTATCCCAAGAGTTTATTCTCGATATGTCGAATTTAGAGTTTTCTTGGTTTCATTACCTCTGTGGCGGGACAAGCTCTAGATCTAAGATTTATCAATGGTTTCCGTTGTTTTAAGTGCGATTGATTGATGGGTAGTCAGAATCGAATAATTTGTTTCATTGCACGCGCAAATAACTAGCAAAGGAGAATGCCATCAAATATAGGGCACCCTGTACCAAAAGAAAAGTCCGCTGTCACAGCCAAACCTAGTGTATTTGGACGAGAATTCAATGCTCTTCCTATATTGTTAACAATTTTTTGCATGTATTTCCGCTATTCGTATTTATTTTCCATTCATCTATTTAATATTTTGAGGTTTACTGATTCGAAATGGTGGCGTTGGTGACAAATAAGGTGGTAATATCAGTCATGTTTTTGATGTGAAACATCTATAGCCGCGGGTAAAACCGATCGTTGGCGTGGCGACGCGTCGCCACGCTATACGATGGCATGTTTCACATCTGCCAGGCGTCCCATGACGGCTCAATTTTTTTATTCATGATTTCGTGCTTGTTTGTCCTAATGGGTAATTATAAAATACATCACTCATAGTCAATAATAATTCTTGTTGTCAAGTTTTTTTTATGTTATTAACATCAATAATTATGTAGGTACTCCCAGTAAGTGCAGCTGGTTGGCTGAACAAGCAATCGATCTTGAACTGTGTTTACTGATTCATAATAACTTGAAAACATAATATAACATTAGGCATGTTTTCCCAGAAGAGTTAGGCAGAGGTTTAGTTATATTACACCCACATTTCGAACTTGAAATGTTAGTAATAATAAGGTATAAGCCAAATGCGAAAAACAATTTCCAGTGCAAAATAAAATTTTGATGGCGCTTTATGAGAGGCGCGGGAGCAGTGTTGTCAGAACAGATTTTTAAAACTCCGTAGAATGACGCTGAAAATTTCATAGATTGCCTCTAGATTAATCCGTAGATCTACAGACATTTTTATAAGCTAATTCTGACTGTTTGGAGCGGCTAGAATAGCCTTGAACCTTGTCCATAACCAGCGTTTCTTGTAAAATTACATGGGTGACAGCTCTTTTGTGCACAGCTAAAATCAGGGTTTCATAACGTTATGATAAATAGCGGTATAAAGTGTTACATAACGTTATAAGTATTTAGTTATGATTCAACAATAACATTTCAAAAGATTCAAAAATACAATGAACGATATCAAAACGCGTTACAGATGCTTTATGGGTGTATAAAAATTGTAAGCCCTTATGGCACCTGGGAACCATAAAGGCGTAAGTATATTTTTTCATAAATATGTTTCCATTAAAAGTTGATGAAAATTGACGATGATGATTGAAAATTTGGGAATATTTATTTACTTAAGTAACAAAACCGGAGTAGAATTAACGTAAAGTGAAAGCGTCGACCAAAGGGCGCCGAAAGACGATCTCGCTCTACCCTGATCAAAGGCTCGAGGGCCGGAGCTGGGTTTTAGCTACATTTACCGGTTAAAGCCAAGTAAATGCAGCGTGTGATGTGTATTTAAGATGATGGTGTGTTTTCTTCCTCAACTGCATGACCTTCCTAACTATTTTGCAGGTATTTAAGACAGCAGCTTAGTTATTATTGTTATTATTACAACCAGGGTGGAAAAAGGGGTTATTGCATTTGTCCACCTTAGGGTGGATACTCGGAAACGCGTGTTTATCTGTCCACCCCAGACGGGGTGGATAATCGGAATTCACTTTTGATTGTTCTTCCAACTTTTTACCCCAAGTACAGTCATCATCAACAATATAACAGTAAAATTGCTCTTACACTTTAATAAATTATTAATGAATTTTTAATAACCACAAACTTAAACAAAAATCATATTACGCATTGCATTTAAATCAACTTAAACTTCCTCGTTTTAAATAAAATTACTTTTCTTTTAATGCATAAAATGTACGTATTCCAAAATAATAATTTAAATTAATACGACGCAACGCGTGTCCTAAAGATTTTTTGACCCGTAAAAATATCCTACACCTATTAATATTATACTAATATACTTACAAATTATATTTAAATGTTGGTTGGCAGGTACCTATATTTTTTACGTAGTAGCAACATTCGAAAATGAAGTGCAATGGCAGTGACTTAAGTCGATAAGAGGTACAAAAGTTTAAAAAAAAAACTTTTATTTTTTATGTCCAAAATCCGGGAATGTTATTCATAACAAAAACGTAAATCTAATTAAAAAAATAGGAGTAATTTTATGAACTACATTTAGTTGTGACCCGCTCCCTCGCAAGTTAGTACGGCCTAATGGCGTTCTCCTTTCAAAATTCTAGTCAAAACTACAAAATGAAGTATAGCCGACTGAGGTTTCAGTCACGGTGATTTTTTTAAATATTTTTAATATTTCTCAGTCTTTCACTAAAGAAACGGTAATAATATATTCTAAGGGCTTAGGTATTTGCCATTCATTATTTCATATATTCAGTCGCGCTTAGCTAAGATGCATAACATGATGCGCAGCAATAATGTGAGTCCTCAGCTGTAGCCAGCCAAATTGAAATTTTCTTACATTTTTTGCAAATTGCACCCCTGATTTAGATCGTAAGTTGATCAAAATTGTTCCACCTAAGAATGTTCATATGAAATATTCTGAAAAATTCTAAGGTGGCACAAATTTCCATAGTTTGACGATTAATATGAAATTGATGATTTTTATTCAGTAAATATATCATTCCTACAATCGCGAATCGCATTTTGATCAACATACAATGTAAAACAGAGCTGCAATTTGCAAAGAAAGTCAAAGAAAAATTGAATTTAGCGAGCTACAGCTGAGGATTCACCTTAAGATAACATAATATTGACGGAAACGGCCAATCGTGGTACGTATACATTTATGAAATAGAAACAGCTAGCGTCTCAATTAAGCCATTATTGATTGCAGGAGTACAGCCCTCGGAAATTGTAAATGCATATAGGTATCCGAATGTAGGTGTAGGAACAAAGGTAGACGGGGGCCGCGATACAGCCGCCACCCGTCGGTACAGACATAGCTCGGTCCGGGTACCTGGATCGATCGCGCGCATCCCAGCGCAGCTCTCGATAGCGCGCAGCTCTGGATATACCTAACTGTTCCGACAAATTATGCATCTAGATTTATAATTGAAACTGACGGCCATGGAGATACCCGATCGCTACCCCCGCTAGGGGTGGCGGCGGCATATGAGCATATTCATCTAGCTAGCGCGAGTATATTCAATTAATGTGGTTTATTTATAAGGTCAATGGTTCAGATAAATATTATTTGAATTTGTGGCCGTGTCCGAACACTTTCATTCGAATGTCGAGTCTCAGGACATTCGAACGATAATGTTTATCATAGGAATAGCAAACTACGTGGTCCACTATCGGACACGGCCACAAATTCAGATAATGGTGCCGATTCTCTTGTCACAAAATTCTTTAAACTAGACTAAAAATCAACAAAATTGATTTTATTCCTGTCAAACGCCGATTTGCCATTAAGAAATAGATTAAAGTGACATAACTTGACTATATTTTATTTTGACAGCACTAAGATGGCACTAAGTGAGTAATTTAGTGAAAATGGCAATATTCTGAATTTGACATTTATCACCAAAAATTTTGGTTGTAAAATACGTGGTAGGGCAAACAAGTACCACGTGCAGTCGCGATTGTCAAATTAAATTTTAGTTGCATCATAATTTATTTGTTTTATTGCAGAATAGCTTTACGATTCTCATAGCCAAAAGTAAGGAATTTTAGTGATTGTTTAGTTCGGTGTACAAGAGAATCGGCACCAATGTCTATCTGAACCTTTAACCTTATAAATAAATCACATCAATTGTACTTTTTTGCAGTTTATTCAATAATATCATAGACGTAATAACAAAACGAAAATGACGTTTTAAAATATTAAATAGCTTACTTATTAGAAAACGATACAAAAATTTGCGAATTTAGAAAGTTTTACCACTTTTAAAAGCAACCTTGCTAAACAGCAAATGCCAGCTAAGAAATCCCATAAAAAAAATCCCCATCTGTTATACCAGACTCAACAAATTATTATGGCTTGTCAGAGCCAAGATGCCTTATGGACTTATGGTCTAAGATGGAGATGTAGGTACTGAGTCTGTATGAATATATTGACCGGATGAAACTCTGGAACCTTCTCGAAAGCAAAGTTTAGATTTTCAACAAAACTTGCAGAAGTTGACTTACACGAGCAATTTTTTACCGTGTAAGCCAAGATGCCTTATGGACTTATGGTCTAAGATGGAGATGTAGGTACTGAGTCTGTATGAATATATTGACCGGATGAAACTCTGGAACCTTCTCGAAAGCAAAGTTTAGATTTTCAACAAAACTTGCAGAAGTTGACTTACACGAGCAATTTTTTACCGTGTAACCAATCGTGGTAAACTCACTAGTACACGTTTTCTAAGTAGGTACTTAAGACTTGCTCGCGGGAGCCAACTTCTGCCAGAGAGAAGGTACCAGAACTTCATTCTGTGAATATTTATTTATTCATACAGACTCAGTACCTATATCTCCAGAGTTATGAAACAACGCTAGCCAGTGTCGCTCGCCAGGCTCGCCTGCATTTAATCAATAAATTACACACAATATTATGTGGGTGTACAATGTACATTCAGCCGGACGCGGGCGTCTAGGCTCCGAGAATTGATGCATGCGCAGTACGATCGCGAAATCGATGGAATGGAGGATAGGTACGGCGACGCGGCGTAGCCCAACCCACGCTGCTTGCATGGATAGATTTAATGAAAGCAAGGCTTCACAGTTTAATAAAAATACAATCGCGCTTTTTGCGTTATGGCCTTCTACACACATGAAAACAAATTTTCGGCTGTTGCCTATCGCAAGCATTACTTTGTTTATTTTACTAGATGACCATCTTTGTATATCTTAATGAGAAAAAGTTTGTTAGTAGTTTTGTTTTAACCACGGTAGGTACCTAAAAGTTTATAGAACTAAGACACGGTATCTACTTAGTAGGTTCATGAATAATTGTGTAAATCGACTGCATTTATGTTGAAGTTTGCATAAAGTTGTCTCAACAGCAGTATAAATGGGGGTAACTCCAGGGTAGTTAAAGATCTGCTATTTAGGATGACTACGTGCTTACTACATTTTGGAGTTGGTTGCAGCCAGTTTCTCTGTCTCTCTACTCCTATGGTATAAGAGGTAATATTCTGGATTTATTAATTACTTATCTCTCAAACAGAAAACAAAAAACTGCTATAACAGACTTAAATTTAAAGACGAAAGAATAAGTTGCATACCTATCCAAAGAACGTGCTGTATACTTTGGCATACCACAGGGCAGTGTTGTGGGTCCTTACTTTTTTAAATCTATATTAATGACCCGTCCAAAGCCATAAATCACCCCATAACCCTATTTGCTGACGGTAACAGTAGCTGGTAATAAACCTGACCAGTACGAAGCTGATGTAAATGATGCGTTAATCTCGATAACAAGAACAACTTAAAAATTAATCTTGGTAAAACTGAAACTATGCACTTTGCCCATAGAAAATCTAGTACAAAAATTGACGAAAAATTCCAAAACAATGTTATTAATGACGTGAACAGTGCTAAATTCCTAGGTCTTATAATAGATAGACAGCTTAACTGGAAGAATCATATCGAAACATAATGTAAGAAAATAAGTTGCTCATCCTATGCCCTATATAAACTTGCTCCAACCGTTAACACGGATGCACTACTCACAGCCTATCATGGTCTTGTTGCATCTGATCTGTGTTAAGATACGGCATCATATTTTGGGGTAACTCTATAAATATGGAAGCCGCGTTTAAGGCGCAAAAGCGCTGCATAAGGTCTATGTTTGGGCTTCAGGTGACGGACAGTTGTGTGCCTTATTTCAGAAAGCATAAAATTCTGACACTACCAACTTTGTATATTATGAAACTGCCTTCTTTGTGAGATTAAATCCAAATTTGTTATCTTACCTATCTGATACTGTACAACGTAACACACGAAATGACATGCTACGCGGACGCAGAGCCAAGACAGCTCTCATGCGGAAAGGTATATTCTGCAGAGCCCCGCAAATTTATAATAAAATCAAAAAAACGGAGTTAGATTTGGCTGGTTCTAAGAAGCAATTTAAAGATTTTTTATTTAAAATAAATGCTAATATAATTTGTATGACTAAGTACTTAAATGAAACTTTGACATATTAATTTAATTCAATTATTGTTTATATTATTTTATTTCTAACCGACATCCCTTTTTGAATTTGAACTATAATTATTAAAAATATTTGGAAAATCCAAAAGTGCACGACTCATAATGCTCATTTAATTATGAAATATAAAAAAAAAAAACTTAAGTCGTTCAAAATTAATTGCCGAAAAAACAGCTATAGTAGGAAAAAGGTACTGCACAAGCGCCCCTGGTGGAATAAATGTACATAATATCTATAGATATATCACCATCCATATGTTAATTTTCTATGGATATAAATAGATATACAGTCTTGTAGTTTTCGTTTTTTATTAATTGCAATTAAACGACACTGAATTAATTAATCATTCGCATTCAGTGACCTACAATCGTCGATTAGAATTTAAAAAAAAAAAAAAATAACTCAAATAATGGATTTTTTCACAAGTTACAGTGTTTCCGGGTTTCACACATGACGGACAGGATTTTTTTTTGACCTATTTTGGTGTTTTTTTCCAATTCTATTGCAGTAAACCAATTTTTAAAAAGTATGAAATTAATCTCCATTAAATTATCTCGACAATAGTATGCGAAATATCTTGATTCCGTGAACTAACAAGGCGTGATAATAAAAATAGCCGCCAAAATGAGGCGAAAAAAATTTTTCGATCGTAAAGCACTCTCTGATGCTTGGCATCATGAGTCGTGCAATATTGTTATTTTTTATATTAATCATGTATCATCAATGTAATTCTACTTAACATTTATACGCCCATGCGGTAGAATGTGATGAAACAATCATGTTAAATTTAAGACCATGTTATATACATACCAACCATGTTCTGTCAAAGAAATGATTATGTCTATGATGATATGATTCGGTCAGTAACTCAGTAGTCTCGTTGCTTAGAATTGAAACGTCACTGATTTTTAACCGACTTCAAAATAAGGAAGATTGGTATGTTCGTATGTATCTTTTTTTTAATGTATGTTCACCGATTCTCCGCCAATTGTGGATCCCATTGTCATCAGGTCAGTTTCTGATGATGGGATCCTGGATAAATCGCGAGAACTCTTGAAATATGTATTATAGGCACTCCTATCGTGATTTGGGTATTTTTTCTAGTAACTCATGCATTTGCTCTTGCAAAGCATCATTCGGTGAAGTGGAACTGATGATGAATACCACAGATGATGAAGCCATTGGAACTTCTCAATAATAAGTACTCCATGGGTTGCGATTCGATTACTTTAATATGGTTGCTAAGCAATTTATGCTCGTCACCCACAAAAAAAGCGAGAAATTAAAATTTAAAAATTTAATTAAATATTTAATAAAATTTTATCAAGTACCTACATAGCAAGTACCTATATGAATTTGTGTGGAGTAGGTACCATAACTAAAAAGTGGAAGTCAGGGCAAAGTAACTTCTATAAGCATGATCATACAAATACATAAAATCGCTCATAGGAGACCATCCCAAAATTTTGAAGTACCTAATATATTTTCCATCTGTATTTACTGACCTACATAATATCTTCTACTAAATAAAAATCTGAAATTCATTCACTGACAGTCAACGCACAGCCCAAACCGTTGGGTCTGGAAGCATGAAATTTTGCACAAGAGTGCAAATCTTTATGTAACGAAGGGGAGCCCTAAGGATTTTTGAAAATTTCTCCCCTAAAGCAGTTCAATAGGGGATGAAAATTTTGTAGGGAAGTTCGTCATTTTTACCGAGGGCAAAAAATACGTACATGTAACAATATAAAAACGGTCCAATTGACATGTAAAACGCAAATCTCATTTTTTTTTGTGATTCGTTTTTCTTTCATATTTGTCTGCTAATGTACATTGAATAGGTTCCTTATAGTAAGTCCTCTCAAGGACTTCCTGCAACTGTTTTTGGCTATAAACGGCTAGCCTGGACAAGTGGTCACCGCTTCAAACGTCTCAAATATTTTATATACACCTACTTGCCGTAGGCTCATTGAACAATGCGTGATCGATCGACCAGACCTTCAGCGGAAAACGAATAAATGGTCATATTAGCAGTGTTTTAATTCACACGCAAATCAATAGCAGAATTACTTATTACTTGGTTTCAAAATTGCGTTGGCTTGCTGTGCACTAACAAGTCTGCATTAGTATGAGTGCTACATGTCTAAATTAATAAACTAAGTAAAGTCGCAGGCAGAGCGGTTAAGATTTAGTACATAAACTGAATTAACGAATAATGTTCAAGAGGATGATGTTGACTAAAGAAAATAAATAGATAACGGAAAGTATAAAAACACCGTAAAAGGAATTTAATATTTTAATAAAAAAGGTATCAGAAAAATTTGGTTCTCAATTAAATATTATTTCAACTTGGAATTTCGGAGTAAGAGCAATGTTATATATTATTACACGTTACGTTATATTACGTATTAACTTAAACCTTGTCTCAGAAATCAGCGTTTCAGAAACCTGTTGGTATTACTGTACTAAAATAAATTACCAATAATTTTTAGGAATTTGAGATAAAATTTATTGCAAAGCTCACAAACACGACACTACTTATATAGTATCAGAGTATATACATAGTACTAAATACAACAGTATAGCAAGTTTTTTTAACACGCTTCAGCGGAAAGGGCTAACACTTCGATGAACGCATTTCGATCGAAATAAACGATCTCAATCTCATTAAGGAATATTCAACCTTTGCCTGTTGTCCATTGCAGTCTACCGGACCATTAATCTATTTACACGCTCAGCAAAAAAGAACAGCAAATATAGCATAATATATAAGTATTAAGGTGCATGTGTGTAGTATGGCAGAATGCAAAATAAATAAACACTACTAAAAAACAAGGACACACTAAAATTACATTATGTTTTTGTGTTTATGTTAAGCTCTTTTCAGACCACGCTATACTATTGTGCTATATAGTATAGCAAATAAGGACGTAATGCTATACTATATAGCATGGCGTTCACATTACGCGATATAATCGCAAGCATTTATAGTATATGGCAAGCTCAGTTGACCGCGATATTCGAAGAGTATGCACACGATCGACACAATGGATTTAATACTGGATAGTCTTGAAGCTCATCGAGCGACGATAACAATGCGGAATTTGACACTATCTTGTCATTAATGCTACGAAAGAAGAAAAATGCCAGACCCTGGATATCAAATCATATAAAGTTCAGAGGAGAACGTGGTGATTTCAAACTTTTTGAAGATTTAGATAATGAGGATAATATTCAAAATTATTATAGGATGTCCAGGCAGCATTAATTTTTTAATGAATTTAAATTTACCGCAATGTTCGATACAACATTTATTGTACATCTTGCACTACCAATGCAGAATATAACAGTTCAATCACTGAGAAGTTTAATAAGTTCGGAAATTAATCAACGCAGAATTCACTTGTTCAACAAGAAAACTTGTGAAAGTTTGAAAACTGCCTACATTAGACAATAAAATTTGTAAATTTGGTTTTGGCACTGGGCGTAAGAGGGGTGATGAATGAGAGAAGGGGGGCGAGGAGAACTGTCTTGTTCTATTCTTCCAACCATATAGTACCTATATGGTTGAATTTTTTTGTTCTAAGTTTGCGTGCCGTGGTTGTGACTCGTTTCGCTTGCGGGACGGGACGGCCGGGGGTGAGAGACGAAGAAGAGAGCGGCGCACGATATAGCACAGCATGAACTCGGCGAACACTCAATTTTATAGCATAAAGTAACCAATAATATATCGTACAGTGCAGTGTGAACGTGTCCATAATGAATGTAGGTTGCGCGATATTATTGTGCTATGAACCTATATGCTTTATGCTATTATAGGTATTATAGCGTAGTCTGAAAACACCTTATATAAATTTTGCAGGTAAACTGATGTCAGTAACAAGTCCACAATTACATTTAAACACTAAACAGCAAGTAGCAGTGCGGCCAGCTCAAAATAAAAACATCAGTAGTAAAATTAACACACAACATTAAACAAAAACAAAACGCAGAAGCAGCAAAAATAAAACCAATTATACATTAAGAAATAATTATGCACTTACTTAGCCTAAAATATCTTAGATAGAACGCAGTACCAAAATTTAAAAAATATAACAGATATCTTCAACTCTAGTTTGCCGTCGTGTTTCTGAGTCACTTCCATTGCTTGTCTGAGCTGCACCCTAATTACGTAACACGGTATCAATCGCAATCTGAATAATTTTGAAGACTATTTCTAATCCATTGCTTCATTATGTTCGAAAATTTGTCAGCTCAACAACGTAAATAACGCAATCAATGTTGTTGAACTGTCAAAATGAAAGCCACTCCCACTGTTGTTACGCAATTACCGCTTTGGTTGTCTAAATTTTATTTAAACTTGATTGTCCCACTTTGTGGTACATAATGACCACTTTGACAACCAATGACATCAAACTATTATGGACTACAATATCAACCTACTAATGAACTGTCATCCATTTCTGTGCAGTCGCTATTCACTATCATCTATAACTATACTAGTCTACTAATAATAAAGCTGGAAGTTTGTTAGCGGAATTATCATTCTGATAGCCCAATTTTTGAGGAAGGTTATGTCCTATTTAAAATCACGCTACGACCGTTAGAAGCCGAGCAAAAAGAACAAAAGTCAGAAAGACCACTAAACAAAAAAGAATAATAGCGATGGGGATATAATTTATATTAAAAAAAGAAATTGTACGCGGACGAAGTCGCAGGCAGGAGCTAGTGATACATAATTTAATGTAGGTATATGCTCATTTCTATCTCCAGATCTATCTGATATTACCAAAATCTGTACCGTTGTGAGTTGTAGTTATGTCAACCAATGCGATTAGTAATTGAAATTGTTAAGGCGAAACCTTCAGGGTAGCCCGCGAAATTCAAATATTGTTACGTTTTTTGCAATTTGCAGGTCATTGTCAGGTTGTATTTTGATTAAAACATGATTCGCGACCGTAACAAATATGGCTTTACAGAATTATAATCATTAGAATCAGCAATACATCTCTATAAGTTCATATTACTGGTATTGAATTACTATTTCAAGAAATCATGACATTTGACGCCAATTATATCGTAAGGAGTTGTATTGCTGATTCTAATGATTTTAATTCTGTAAAGCCACATTTATTACGGTCGCGAATCAAATTACTACTATTCTTGATCCCTAACTAAGTAGATTATGTATTACAAACTAACTCTTTAGGAATAATATTTTAGTAATCCAATAATAAAAATAACAAAAATGCTAAGTAAATCAAGTAATTTAACTTGTTGCATGTGGTTGCTCCTCATGGGGAGTTTACAAAGGCAAGAACTTTCGACTAGTGTCATCTGAAGCGGATGTTTTTCAGCAGTTAGGTTACATTAATATTTTTTTGTATTATTACAAGTTTTTTTTTAAATAGTTTTAATAGTACAGGAAGTTTCATAGTTTAGGTTACATGTAATTACTAATTAATTTAATTACAAAGCTAGATTTTAACTACTGAGGTTTTTTTTTATTAAGCTGAAACCGCCAGTGATGCCCTAGTTATTCAAATTTTCTTAGGGTTTTTGCTATTTGCAGGTCACTGTCAGGTTAAATGTTGATCAAAATATGATTCGCGATGATAAGTTTTCGATGTTTTTTGTTGGTTTCAAATCAAACAAATCAAAATATTTTATTTCACATAAACCAACATGGGCACTTATGAAACGTCAGAAGCTAGGTGCACGGTTCCAATTGGTTGTTTCCTATGGAGAAGAGCCGGCAAGAAACTCAACGGTTACACTTTTAAAAATAAGGGGCTTTTACAATGTTTCCAATTACAGTGTTGATAGATATGGGAGGACAGTGTAGGCCTGTCAACAAGTAACAGGGACTCAACAAAATATAAAAAGGTACACAAATCTACAGTCTACAAGTAAGGTATACAACGTTTTCACATTCACAAAATATAGAAGAATCTATATAAATATAAAAGCCTATTTAGACCAAATGACATGATTGCCATTACTACTGTAACAAATCGGAATCAAAATCCTATCCACAAAAGTTTATTGGCGTGTGCTAGCTGATATAAGGCAAATAATTTAATTTAATGATTTGTGTTGCTATAACTAAATGATTTTGCATACTATTGAATAGAATCAAGTCTTTCTAACTGAACAGCCAGCTGAGTTGCTGTGGAGTTTGTTGCGCCAGGTCTTCTTGCCAGCTAAAACACTAGGAAGTGGTGAAGGCGTTTTAGTGGACCGTCTTATGTAATTTTGACGTTCGAAAATGCTGATTCTCAGCCTAGTTTGAATAAATGATTTTTGATTTTTATTCCTTAGCGCATCCCCTTTTAGTTGCACCTAATAGTTATTGTGTGCCTTCTTACGATAATTTTGGGATTTTAGCTGACAATATAACAGTAAGGATAAGTAACATTTGGTAGTAAATAAGGCTAAGTAACCAGCAACCCCAACCTAATCGGTCACTGACACCTATACGGAAGGCATAGCAGGTTTGTTACAATCCCTGAATTACAACTGAAATATCTCATGTGGGGGAATAATCTGACACTCACAGCCTTCAAACTGTAGCACAGCAATGCTGTTTGGTGGCAGAAAAGGGTATGATGTAAGTGTTAAATGATATTTATGTCTGTAAGTAGGTTTGTACACAGTTTTATACAATATTTTTTTAACTGTTTGGACGGCGCCTCCGACGGCGGCCTAGAAAGAGGAGGTGAGATGACCTGGACGCGTACCGCGAGGGCTGACTCGAGGTTGAGAGAGAAGTGAATTCCTGGAAGGACTTGGGAGACCTATGCCTAGCAGTAGAACAGCACAGGTTTAAAAAAGAACTAGGTTTTTATCTAGAATTCCTACACAAATAGAGCTCTAGTTACTTATAGCACACTAATAGAATATTAAGTTAAAGCAGTTCTGTTGTTGATCCAGGAAACTACAACCTTTGGTCTCTTAACCTGTTTCAGGGCACTTACAGAATGCACCATGGATCTTTGCGTTTGTGCAGATCAGATATCTTTTAATCTAATATGGACTTTAAAAAAGGAGGTTGTACACAATGTACATTCAATGCATCTTTTAATACCTGTGACTGTTCTCTCTGAGGTTGCTAGGGTGTCTTTTAACCTCTCTAACTTCATAGATACAACAATATATTAATGCCTATAGAAATAATGACAAAAGAATGTGTTTCCTAAAGTGTTAATGTCGCAAAATTGTTATAAGGGTCAAAATCACCAAGGTGAGAAATTTGCTTCACCAGCAAATAAATGACTAAAATCGTAATTTTATTGAACTAATGACCATATAGAAACATTGATTGCTTTTATTTGTACTTCATACAATAAACTTTAAAATTAAACTAAAATCATTATAATTAGAAAATATACATGATACGGCAAGTAATTTCGAGAATGCATCCAAGTATTTTTTTTTATTAACCTTTAAAATATATATTCAATCGATTTTAAACAGTTTCTATTCTTTCTCATTATTTTTTTTATCAAATAACAAGATTATTGTTTTTTTTTTTTTAAATAATAGTGTGGTAAAATGGTTTGTCCAACAACGATGACCAAAAAAATACCAAAATGGCCAAAAATATATAAAAAGTGAACCTAGCCAAGATGCAATAGCTCAGTAGTAGGAAGAAATGTCATTAGAACATGATATCAGAGCTTTTTTCCGCCAAAAATATTAGAATTTGGTAGATTGTGTACCTTTCAATCTATTTTTTACACAGAGTACATACATCAATAGTTCATCAGTCCGGGTATGAGTTAGTTAGATTTTTTGACGTGATAACGTCTTAAAAATGGATAAACGCCGGCTGCACGCACGAAAAAGCATGACTCATTGTCACGTTCCGCCATGACGTTATCACGTAAAATTAACGTCCGTAAACCGACTTTACAGACAACCATTTTTATTATAAATAATATATTAGCCAAATATCCTCAAATATTTTACTATCACATTGTCAGACCGCTTCTAAAACGGCCACTGCAAAAAAGCGCGCGTGTATTTGAAATTGTCATTTCCTGCATGGTCATTTTGGGAATGTCCCCGTACATGATGTCACATAGCAGGAGACATGTCATCATGTCCGGGAACATTCTTTTTGGATGCATTTTACTTCAAAAGGGCTTTGTTTGTATTGTTTTTATTTATGTTTTATTCAATATTGATTAATATATACAGAAGCCATTGTATAAAGCAAATAAATAGTCATTTTGGGCTTTTCGTTTCAACTTTTCAAATATATTCTCATAATGACCAAAACTCCGATCAAAAGTAAAAAAAAAAAAAAAGAATTCTACGCTTTGCCTACTCAAGTTTTGTTTAAAAACAAGTTAGTGAAAATTATAAAATATTTGTCATATTTATAGATTATAAAAATTTTCGTCATAAAACCAGTCTTTAAATTTCCCACCTCGATGATTTTAACACAATTAATCTCACTTGGATGTTAATATGCACATACCATACGCAAAATACGCATATTGACTTACGAGTTGCAGACACCAGAGCATATTACCTGCCTACCTAATATGCAAATAAATATTTCTTGTTGTCTATAAATTTGAATTCAAGATCCAATACCACATACCACAGATTGTACCACTCATGTTGCACTCATTACTTTCAACATTTCTTCAGACTAAATTAGTTATTTATTATTAGTATTTAGGACTTCCAACAAAGGGTACATCAAAAGATAGTAGAAAATAAGCCTAAGATTTATGATAATTTTTAGGATTAACCTGAAACTCTTATGATGTAAGTGCATATTGGTGAACTATCTGTTATTATACCAACCTATATAATATATTGGTGCTGAGCCTGGAGTGCATAACTAAGAGACAGGTACTACATTACACATATTATATAGAGTGATATTGCGGAGTTTCTGCATGATTTGTATCATACTGCGCAGAAAGCGGAATTATAAGCTATGTACGTACCACAATTTGAGTTATGTGTAGGATGAAGGTATATTGGTAAAACCAAAATCTCGCAAACTGTTGAAAAAATTTGGTAAAAATAACTTACCTCATCTTCGACTGAGAACCGGTGGTTATTGGAATCCAATGTTTTTATCGTAAACTCAATCATTTTTTACACGAAACATGAACGCCCATGGAAGGCAGATAATTTGACGCGTGCCTAAAAACAACAAAAACCACGTTTTAAGTTTCAGATTGTCCACTTTCACACTCAAGATGTTGCACTATAATTATATCGATTACTCACGCCTATCACAATTAATTTTTTAAGTAAATTGCTGAAGATTTTTATTAATTTTTAATCGGATCAGAGTATGCATTTGATGCCTGATGGTGACAGCAATCAAAAGGCAGAGTTGCCAGTTTACAACTGTTAGAAACGAAATGGTAGTTCAATAGTGAGACATGTAAAGCACAATAGCTTGGTACTTTGGTAGACGGTAGTAAACGACGTTAATGTGGTACTTGATTGATTGCAATGTTGTAAAGTTGACAGTTTGTGTGACATTTGCTAGGACAAGTAGCGCCGTCACAATACACCAAAGTATACTGGTCTTGCTATTGCTAGGATCTTACCAAAAAAAAACCTCGTTAATCAATACGTGCGCGACTCTATAACCATAGAGTTTTCGTATCGACATTGTATTGTAGAATCAAAACGGAATTATTATGACCATGAAATGGTTTTTCTAGACTTATAATTTTAAATGCTTTACATAAATATTGTAATATTTATAAATCACCGATAAAAGCTAAACACGACATTTTCGGGAACATGCAGGGCCCGCGAAATTCAAAATTCCTTAGAGTTCATTTACACCCCTGATTAAATAAGTCATATTAATATATTTCTAACTCTAAAGCTTCTAAGCCACAGAGTACATTTTTGTTCTAAGCTATTGTAAATTAACGTTTTAGTTCAACATACAATCTAATAAAGAGCCGTATTTTGCAGAAGAAAAACTTACGAAAAATTGGATTTCGCGGGCTAACCTCATAAACACATCCGGGAAAAGCTCATTTTTGTCCAATTTCTTTTATTCATAATTTTTGCTCAATTTTGAGTATCATGGCTAGTTCATACTGTAAATATATACATTAAGGGATATTTATATATTCTTGACATTATGTTGCAGAAAGTAATTTCTTTAGCGGATTCGCTGCGTTTTGTATCACGTTTCTGAACGTTTTTAGTATGAACGATGAACGTGAATGCACTAGCGCTTCTAGACCGTTTCGTTCAAAGGTTCCGCTAAATTTATCCAGGACAAGCAACCATATTTCTTGAAGTATAAGGTTCACTCTGATAAAACATGAAGTGAAGTTGGAGTTAGGTGTACTATACTAGTGCACTATTTATGCGTTTGACGATAATAAAGCTATAGTAGCGGCCCTAACGGAAAATCAATCGTCGGCAAAGAATATGCCTATCGTCAGTCTGGTGATCTGGTCGGTCCTCGAATGTTCACCTGGTAGGTTGTTTTGAGGTCGTGAAAGTAAAAATATTAACATATAACTGGAGTGCTCTTGCAGGCTATCTACTTCCTAATTATTCAAGTACCAATTATCTTGTTTGTTATCGCGTTTTTCGAGGTAAATTCAATAGTCATAGGTAACATTATGTCATCCGGGTCTGGATCTGGTAGAAGTCCCCCGTGGGACTCGAGCCCGACGCCGTCGACAAGCAGGACCACAGGTATGGGAACATTATAGGTACTATGCTTTTTATACTAATTATTGCACAATTTAATAGTAGGTTGGTAGGTAATTATTAGATGCATTTATTATACCTATATATTTAAACATTGCGAACTATAATAGATCTGACTATATACTAAAATAAGTTTTAGATGAAGAAGCGAGTTCATAGAAGCTAAGCTAAATAGTGCTTGCAATTAGAATTTATGGAATTGGGGCTTCGAGGGCAGAGGTGTACGGGGGTGGCTTCCCTGCCCCCCTTGCCTCTTTTGTCCAACGCTCGCTCAATAATTGCACTCTCGAAAACATTACGGTACCTAGAATAAGTGCATTTTCTTGTATTGTATAGACTTTTTATTAATATTCCATTAAGTATCAGTAAATTTCAAAATTGCTTATTTAAAATACTCGAAAGTTGGCTTATTGAATATAGGCAGGTACTTAGGGTATTGTATGATTTTGGATATCGGAGCCTTGAGGGAGAGGGTAATGGGGGAGATGACGCCCACGAGCGACGGTGCACGGTGATCGATGCACCAAGACTAGTATCCGCCGCTCCCCGGTCTTTCGCCCTAAAGAACATTAGCACAATGCACTCAATGACGCAATGTCAACCTAGGTATACATGGAGGTAGGCATAGATTTAGTATGGAGGTAGATATATTATGCTACATACGTATACCACTACTTGATTATGTAAATGACAGTGACAGGAAGTCATTAAAACATCAATATATACTAAGTGGAAAAAATACGCATTATTACGGATAACTCAAAAACTGCTAGTTAGATCTTGATCAAATTTATATGGAACTACATGAGAAGCACCAGCTTTCAAATAAAAAAGAATCATTAATATCGGTTCACCTAGAAAAAAGTTCTGAGGGAACAAACACAAAAAGGACTAGTAGAGTTAAGAACCTCCTCCTTTTTTTGAAGTCGGTTAAATATTACGATTTAGCTATGTAGGTACGTAAGCAAAATAAGCATTTGGTATGGTGTTGTATTTAATTATTATATTTGCAAATCTCGGGACCATGGATCCCGGTCCATTGGAAGGTGTACGGGGTGCCGAAGCCAACTCGCAGAAGCCCGGTACACGATGTGCGTAAAATGAGGCACCAACCGACGATTATCCCTGTATGCACTATACAATTGCACCAAAGGACAACCTTCGGTTGGTGCAGGACTATTGCAGAACATTGAAGCAAAACATTGGGCTATGGATTTGGGTGATTATAGTGTATTGATCTCCTTGAACTCTGGAAGAACTATATCCCCTGCTTGACCAATGTTGTATAATATACGCGGATAAAATGGCAGGGGGTGACTTGCGCACTCATTAATGGGCCCCTGGAAACTGTCGCTAGCACATAGTAACGTAGCGACTAGGGGGCAACATGTCCTGAGGTGCTTGATGACTGGAGAGGTATTCCACGGCTATCAGAACAATCCCAGAGCCCGGAAGATGGTCAAGATCCTTACCAGCACAACTAGAATACTTCCTTCCTTCGAGCACATTTGCTCTTGCGAATCTCCACTCAAGCTGGCCAATAAAGGCAAAAAAGGGGTGGGAGCTGTGTTCCTCGTCAGCGTTCACCCCAGCTGGCCAATAAAGACAAGCCAAGCAATAAATATAGCTCGAATACATTTGTTCTGTGTTATTAATACCACCTCTACCTTAGTAGCATTGTCCCAAAATATTATAAGGCCATATCACAAAGCAGAGGCGACATAACCTTAATAAGCTTCTCGGAGCGCTGTTTAATTCACAATTTTATTTTGTCTTGCATATAAAGAGCATAGGAAAACTTACTGAGCTTTCCACATGCATTATCGATTTGAGTCCTCTATGACATATCTTTATCAAGGTGCAGTCCAAGACATTTTGTAACATGGTTTCAAGTATTTGGTCACCTTTGTAGTTTACCTGAAAATGTGACAGTGTTTTTTGTCTAATTTTAAAATTAATAATTTTAGTTAGGTTAATTTTAAGGTTACACTATTCTTGTTACGATTGTTGACTGGCTGAACGATAATAACCTTAAAATTAACCTAACTAAAATTATTAATTTTAAGGTTATTATCGTTCAGCCAGTCAACAATCGTAACAAGAATAGTGTTACAGTCATTTCTGTGCATAAATACTTGGGTAAAGTTGTTGTAGCAAATGAACAGCAAGGGTCCCACCACAGAACCCTGCGAAACACCGTAACAAAGAACTCTAGAGCTAGACGAGTATAGTACTTCAGTTTTGGACTTAATATCCACTTGACTAATCTGATGCCGTACCTATCTATTTAGCTTAGGTCAGTAATTTATGGTCCACATAGTCAAATACCTTGGTCAATAAGAAACCAGTAATGGCAAAATATATGGATACATATATTTTGCCATTACTGGTTTCTTATTGTCCATGTTGTGATGTGTTTTTTCAAGAAAATTGCATATATGGCCATATTAATGATTTTTGTCTTCCTAAGTCATATTTGTTCTTTGCAAAAAATATTATGTTTATCAAAGTAATTATAAATACCATTTTGAAGAACTTTCGCAAAAAAAAGTTAATTCGTTTCGTTCAGGAATTTCACGGTATTTGCGTTACAGTTAGTATAAACATAGCTTTTAATATCATTGAAAATACATTCCGTGACCTTACTTATGGTAACACGATAAGTTTAAATTTCATTCAAATAATGTGACATCAGTATTGGTTCCCGGTATTGAACTTAAAATGAAAATCCAAGTTGTCAGCTGCGAAAATTTCGAAATGTTTCATCATATTGTGTGCCGTTTTGCGAGTATCGCGTAAAGCAGTCTACACACGAAACCCACCCGCCGACATGGAGTCGTCGACTTAGTCGTCGACACGCGCGGGTGCACGTCGCCGACATGATTCTTATGAAATAAAGCCGCCATCACAACCCGTGTCGGCGGGTCGGCGGGTTTGGTGTGTAGTCTGCTTAAGGAACTTCGTTCCTGATGGGGGTCTCCCGACCGTACACGGTTTTTTCATTAGCAGTGATTTTCTTAAATTATTCACAGCACACTGTTGACGTAAGGAGACATTAACAAACTTATTATATTTTATTTTGATTTACTTAATTAATATGACCTCGAATTTTACCACCTACAGCTTTGACCGTTTGACGATTCCTCACATATTTGACCAGATCAACTACTACTATGATTTCATTATCTTCAGTTCCGACTGCACATGGCTTCACGTCATCCTCAACTATCTCTTTGGCACCGTCACCTTACTCTAAATCTAAATCAACCTTTAATTCACTAACTTCATCTCGTGTCAGTGATGACTACCCATCATCTTTTATTTCGGTCGTCAACGAGAGATGGCCATTAAATGATTTTATTTCTGTAAGTAAGTATCTACACTTGTACACGTCAATCATATTTAAAAAACTAGATGAGATTGGCGTCTTCTATCTGACTGCTGTGAGAAGAAAGGCCGAAACAAACTCAGAGGTCACAGTCCCTTTTAAAGTCCAGACATAATCATGGTCAGATCATATGAAGACCATGTAGATTTGTGTCTAAAATGGTCTTTTGAGGACACACAATCACAAAGATTGAGTGGACCTGTCCAGTCAGTGCACGCATTTGTCAGTAATCCTGCAGCTCAACTCTGAACTTAAGGAGCTCAACGATTCGACGAACAATACCAAAGAGGACATTCGGGTAGGCCGCATAAATTACACAAACTGCCAGACCATGATTAAAATTAAAATAAAAGAAAAAAAAATAAAAAATGTCCCATAAAGTCTTTACATTCACAATAATTAAATTAACATAATATTTTACAAACCGTTCAAAATTCTCCTTTGTTTCGGAAAATTGTATTACAATCATCAATAATTTGATCACGGACAATGTTATATTTATATATTTTCTCATCGTGAACATCATTCTCTTCTGACAAGGACACTTTGTGAAGTTCTGAAACAGCTAATAATTTAGATGAAAAGACTGGACTGACCCGATTTGTCAATTTCTTCCTCGTGTTCACTCTCCAACACTTCAATCGTCTCCTCCTCATCATTCATGTCGAAATCAAATTATCTAAGTACGTCGAAAAGTTGAGATTTGTTGGAAGCTCCGTGCACGAAATAATAATAATCAGTAGCAATCCCACGGACTCTATCTCCCGGAAGTATTCTTGTTGCACACTACCGGCTAACCCTTTATTGGCCGGCTTGAGTAGACATTTGTAAGAGCAAACGTGCTCGGAGGAAGGAAGTATTCCAGTAAGTGCTGGTAGGGATCTTGACCACCTTCCGGGCTCTGGGATTGTTCTGATAGCCGTGGAATACGTGTTCAGTCCTCAAGCACCTCAGGACATGTTGCCCTCTTGTCATTGCGTCACTATGTGCTAGCGACAGTTTCCAGGGGCCCATTATGGAGTGTGCAAGTCACCCCCTTCACTTTAGCCACCCGAACCCATTATCCAATATATTTGTTTCCATATCCTTTAGTAGTTCTACACCAACCGGGGGTTGCCCTTGGGTGCACTTGCATAGTGCGGACAGGCATAATCGTCGGTTGGTTCCTCATTCCATTAAAAGCGTCTAACGGCCTTCTGCGAGTTGGCTTTGGCTCCTCGTACGCCTTCCAAAGGGACCCCATGATCCCGAAATATGTTAACATAAAAATTAAACTTCATTGTTCAAGAAAAATACCCTCTTTTGTCAATTTCTTATCAAATTGTGAGATAGCTTGAAATAATTGAAACATTAAGTCTGTGTGATTATAAAATTACAGTTTTCGTGGCGCTAAACCATTCATGTCAGTTATAGCACCTTATTAGTTACATCGCTTTTGCGCTCTCGAAATTATTGTTTATTTCGCCTTTGATTTACTTAATGAAAATATTGTATTATCATAAAATAAAATTTTGATTTGATTTCAAGGATAGCATAAGATATGTGATTTTTAAATTTCTTAACTCGGTTTGCTCATTAATAGGAAATATTACCTACATTACTGTCTGGGCTTAAATAAGAAAATGGTAAGCAACATTATTTTTCTGCTACTTATATTTTGTATAGAACTTGAAAAAAGTGGTGGATAATGTAATGATAATGATATTTTTGAATGTTCAATATCAAAATTAGTTTCTTGTAAAAAGATGATCAAACGTCAGTCTCGCGTCATTTTTGGGAAAACTTGTTTCGAATATTAGTAATTTTACATGAATACATATTTATTCGAAAAATCCCTTTCAGCCACATGCAAAACAAAGAGTAGGTAGTAGGTTTCAAATCACAAATTATTTCCCTTTCTAAATAATGAACAAAATTGATCAAAATCAGGCGATTTAGTGCATGGCCCCATAAAGCAGAAAATAAAATAAGTAGGTATTAAACACTTCACAAATTTGTGTCATGCCACTCAGGAGCCACGATCAAGGACTTAGTTATTATTATTATAACTTACTTATTGTATGTAACAACTCTAAAATTTTATGTTCAGCAACAAAACACTTTGCTTTGAATAATCAATTGATGAGATCACAGACCACTTACTGACCGATACCTACCTCAAGAGTCCGACATCCAATTCCATTAACCAGTGGGTAAACTTTAAGATAGTTTATCGCGATGAAAGCTTGTTGATCGCTACGTTAAAGTCATTGTTATTTTTTATATAATAGATCTATAACATCTTTTCGAAACTTATAAAACATAAATTTCAAAAATCAATTTCTCTATTGAAAATCAATTAAATTGGATTCTGCAATCACTACACTCGTTAAATCACTCTGGTCTACAGAGACAACAACAGATGTGAATCGCGCATCACGTGATTTGCTGCGAGAGTCTGTCCGTTTGATCAACTGTGCCGGAAGTTCAGCCCGAACGGCTAAGCTGGCCATCCGCTCCGCATCATACTCGCTACGCCCGGCTCCGAATTTGGTCTGCGCTTCTGCTATGTCGATCGGATCAGCAGCGAACTGTTTCCGGGCCTCTTCGAACTATCTATCCTCACTAGCGCCCTTACCCGACTCACCTGTACCCGGACTCTTCTTCAGTCTCCGCCGATCCGCTAATTGGTTGTGCATGGGAATACGCCATCTCCGCGCACCTTGGTCACCGGTCGCCAGAGCGATGCGATCAACTGCAGCTTCATTATCGCTAGCTGCAGCTTCGTTCGAAAAAGGTCAGCTCCGACCTCTTTCAACTCTGCCCTGAAAGATTATTTTACTTGTTAAGTCTAGATTTCTCATGTAGGGTTCTACTGCTTTGATTCAAAGGATGATGCTATGATGATATGCCCTTATGACATAACTACCTGTCTTATGAAAACGGTTAGGAAGTGAATCAATTCTGTAGAACGAATCTAATTTAGGGTGAGGCTAAACGAGCGTCATTTTGTGAGGGCAGTCGCTTTTTTAAGTCGCGTAATTTACATTGTATTCGTGTCCATATAAAAATCTAGTTTGTGCCTCTCGACGACGACGTAAAATGAGTAGTCGACTTTTGTAATTAATATGAATATAAAATAACGCTCGTTTGACCTCAATGGCATTGCAATTATTTGTATACGTAATAATCTTGCTAGATCATTACTGACTCACTATTAATAGGGATAAGATCAGAGCGCATTTATCCCAATTAATTACGGGTCTGCGCAGCATGTCCTTGCATACATCTTTAGCCGTGATCTTGGCATGTACCCGCCTGTGTCTTTCTAGCCGTAAAATGTTTCACACTATCACTCGATCCATCATTTCCTTTCGCTTCCTGTAGGTACCTACTCTTATATCCACATTCATACTCAAAACTTTCCTCTCGGTATGTGTTCTTTATTCCTCCCCTGACAACCGATTTTCACACAATTTGGTCATACCAAGCAACGTAGGTACCTAAGAGATAAAAAAAATGAGTAAGCGTATATTGGTTGGTTGTAAAATTACTTCTGCCAAACTGCAAAGCAGTTTGCTGGCAGATGTAGCTCCCATATACTTTTCCATCAATAACAAGAATACATTTACCGCTAAACATTACCTATAACTAAACACACATATTTTACAGCAGCACAAAGGCTGACTGTTAAGTAATGCTAATAACATTTTAAATTGCGTAATAGCATTCCAATGCACGTCGGCGAAGCCGCAGACATAAGCCAGTACGGCATAGATTTAATCTATGCCGTACTGGCTTATTCTATTATCTCCATTCAGTTCAGGAGGTTTGACAAAAGGTATTAAAAAGAAACAACCCATTGTATTTTAAAAGACTTTTTTGTGGTACAGCTACTTTCTAAATCGCGTGGTAGATCATAAAAAAATGTTCGGACTAATCATTTTCTACTTCTTTGTCTATAATAGTTAATACTAGTGATTTTCCGGACATCCGTATCCGCGGATATCCGCGGGAGAAAAAAGATCCGTATCCGTAACCCTATCCGTTACATTTTTCGCGGATCTTTTACCTTATTAATTTTTAATACATAGTTTTCATTTCTATATGTAGGTGATTAGGTAGCAATACAATACTATTAAATTTCAATCAAATTATTTTTATTTCAAAAAATCAAATATTTGGCATCTTTAAATTGCAAACATTTATCGTACTGAGTTAACATACCAATAGTACGTAACTTAAAGGAACTAAATCAACTATCTAATATATGTATATTTAAACATTTACATTTGTATAGGAAGTTATTATAAAATACTAATTAAAATATCTTTATAATGAGATCAATTGAGTTTAAATCTTTGTAACATTTATTATAGTAAAAATTAAAATCACTTTTATAACAAAACTGAAATCTTTGTAATATTTTAAATTGTAATTAATAATGATTATTCTAATTGTGATGATATAGAAACTCATTAAAGTTTCTATGGTTTTAAAATAAAACTGAATGTCATAACGTTTTCCTTGTATTTTGCTGATTAAATTGATAAATAAGATAAAACCTTTAGAATAAATGGTTTTAATCAGCAAAATACAAGGAAAGCGATTACAGTCGTATTTGACAGAATGTAATTATGACATTCAGTTTTATTTTAAAACCATAGAAACTTTAATGAGTTTCTATATCATCACATTCTTCCAATTTACTTATTGTAAAAAACCTGTGCGCTGATCTTATTATTGGTCATGACATACTAGAGAAGCATTCTTCACTTGAGTTCTGTTTTGGAGGATCAAAAGATCCATAAAGGTATGCAGTGTTGCTGCAGCAACTGTACCTGCTGTAACTTTGTTTTCGAATGTTTCTCCCGAATGCAAGCCTGTCGCCATAAAATCTCGAAAATACAGTGAGAATGATAAAAAGTTTATTGGAGATGAAATAAGAAAACTTTTGGCTAAAGGAATTATTGAAGAATGTATGTCACCCTGGAGAGCTCAAGTCCTCATTTCACAGAATACTAATCATAAGAAACGTCTCGTTATCGATTATTCTCGAACCAGAAATAGATACATTTAGATGCATACCCACTTCCAAACATAGAAGAAATGGTGACACAGATTTCAAAATATCGTGTGTTTAGCGCTATAGACTTACTAAGCGCATATCATCAAGTCCCGATTCTGCCAAAGGAACGTCACTTTACTGCTTTTGAAGCACTTGGAAATCTTTACCAATTTCGGCGTATTCCATTTGGTGTCACTAAAGGAGTGTCAAGTTTCCAAAAAACCATAGACTGGGTTATTCGCAAAGAAGAGCTTAAAGGAACGTATGCGTATTTAGATGACATCACGGTATGTGGAATAAAGCAGGAGGAACATGACGAAAACCTTAGTAGATCATTCTTAGTGATCAGTTGAGCAGCAGCTCAAAAATATGGATTAACTCTCAATAAAGAAAACAGTAAGTTTTCTCAAAAGTCTATTAATATTCTGGGATACAATGTAGAGAACCACGTTATTAAGCCAGATGAGGAACGCTTAAGACCACTGTTGAGTTTGCCACCACCATGCGACGTTCCATCACTGAGAAGAGCAATCGGAATGTTTGCGCATTGCAGTAAATGGATCCCAAATTTCTCAGAAAGAATTCATGCTCTCGCTCATACACAAATATTTCCATTGAAAAATGAATTAGTTCAAAGTTTCGAAAGACTAAAATCTGATATTGCAAAATCAGCTGTTCACGCTATCGATCACAATGCACCATTCACTGTGGAAACAGATGCATCCAATCATTCCGTCGCAGCAACTTTGTCACAATGCAATCGGCCGGTTGCATTTTTTTCCAGAATGCTAAATAATAGCGAACTCAACCACTCAGCTATAGAGAAAGAAGCTTACGCTATAGTGGAATCGTTAAGGAAATGGCGTCATTTTCTCATTGGCAAATCATTTCGTCTCATTACTGACCAACGATCTGTATCATTCATGTTTGATAATAAACTGACAAGCAAAATAAAGAATGAGAAAATACAGCGATGGCGCTTGGACTTAGCACCTTTCAAGTACGACATAGTGTACCGTCCCGGAAAGCAGAATGATGTGCCTGACGCACTTTCACGAGTTTGTGCTTCGGTACTGGTACGAACTGAGAAACTAAAATCATTGCATGAAGCTTTGTGTCACCCAGGAATAACGCGCATGAATCACTGGGTAAAGTCAAAAAAATTGCCTTATTCTACTGAAGAAATTAGGAATATGACGAATTCCTGTCGGATAAGTTCTGAAATAAAACCGAAATTCTATAGATCTGACTTACCAGATCCCATTTTAATAAAAGCAACTTCTCCTATGGAAAGATTAAGCATTGACTTTAAAGGTCCTGTACCATCTAATACAAGAAATAAATATATATTGACTGTAATCGATGAATATTCACGTTTTCCGTTTGCGTTCCCGTGCGCCGATATGAGTTCTACAACGGACAAAAAACATTTGAATGAGATATTTATGTTGTTTGGTATGCCATCTTACCTTCATTCGGATCGAGGAACTTCATTCATATCGGCAGAAGTAAAGAATTTCTTGAATTCACGAGGCATTGCTTCTAGTAGAACCACTCCGTACAATCCAAGAGGAAATGGCCAAGTGGAACGTTTTAATGGAACTTTATGGAAATCAATACAATTGGCTCTACGTTCACGCAATCTAGTAATAGAAAATTGGGAACAAGTTCTGCTTCAAGCTTTACATTCAATACGGTCTTTGCTGTGT
This sequence comes from Griposia aprilina, assembly GCA_916610205.1. Lineage (NCBI taxonomy): Eukaryota > Metazoa > Arthropoda > Insecta > Lepidoptera > Noctuidae > Griposia > Griposia aprilina. Next base: position 11,495,947 of record OU744283.1, read on the forward strand.
ACAGCTACTCAATGTACGCCACATGAACGGATGTTTACGCATACAAGGCGATCATCGAATGGAGTCTCTATACCTACTTGGTTGACAGTATCAGAACATGTGCTAATGCGAAAATTTTACCGTAACAATAAATATCAACCAGTCGTTGAGGAAATGACGTTACTTCATGTGAATCCGGATTATTCCTATGTGCGACTAGCAGATGGTCGAGAAACAACTATCTCTAATCGACACTTAGCACCATTAGGACAAAATAGTGAGATAATCCAGGAAACACCTGAAGTACTTAATGAGACCCGAGATTTAGTCAACACTAACGGAGACGACTTCTACGATTGTCGAAGTATGAACGAAGAAGAGGAACAGCAACAGTTGACAGATCACCTAACAGTAGAAACCGATCACACGGCTACTGCCAATCCAGCTACTGTTCAAGGGACGTCCACTAGAAATCGAAGGCTTTCAGACCGCTACGGAGACTACGTTCTATACTGAATCGTTCTCTTTTAAGCCTGGAAGATTGTGATGATATAGAAACTCATTAAAGTTTCTATGGTTTTAAAATAAAACTGAATGTCATAATTACATTCTGTCAAATACGACTGTAATCTTTTTCCTTGTATTTTGCTGATTAAAACCATTTATTCTAAAGGTTTTATCTTATTTATCACTAATTAAGTAAATTAATACTTTGTGACAATCAAAGTGTTAACTTTAGATTAAAAATACAGTGACAATTAATAATAATAATAAAACATATAAGTCATAATTGAAATTAGAATAGAATAGAACAGAATAATTTATTTCAGATATTAAAATCCATATCTTGTTAGTATATATTAGCAACAATATTATCTTACAATTATATTACTATTGTTAGTAATTATCTTTATGTAGACTACTATATACAACCATTCACTACCCTTGTCCAATGTTATTGAATGGGGCAGTCAAATCGAGCAGAAATGACTTTCAGAATGCTATTTTTAGCACCCCGCAGACGCTGCAGCAAAGAAGCTGATTTTTGCGAATTATGGCGTTGAAGCCGTCCGTGTGGGCTTCTGCAAACATCCCAGAGGCACTACAGTGCCACGGTAGCCTTAGCAACATTCTGAAAGCATTGTTATATTGAACCCGCAGATTGTCATAAGATCGTCGCGTATAGCTCACCCACAGGCCACTCGAGTAAAAAGATTGACAATACGCATTAAAGAGCGTTATCTTTACTTGAGTTGTACATCGAGCGAACCTGCGAGCAAGCATATTACTTCTCACCGCCAACGTCCTGCGTTCCCGCTCGATATCCTCGTCATCCTTGAGGTCACCAGTCACAATATGCCCCAGGTATTTAAATTTGTCAACCAGCTTTAGTGCAACGCCATTGAGGTATACTGCAGGCACATGGGTAGGTCAATGTTTGCCTGCTTTGAAGATCAGCAGGTCGCTCTTTTTGGAATTGTATTTAAGTCCATGTGGTTCTGCATATTGCTCGCAGATAGAGAGTGGTTTTCTCAATGCGTTTATCGAGGGACCCAGTAGCACCATGTCATCTGCATAACTAATATTGCTGACACAGGTACCGTCGATATAGCATCCGACATGAGTGCTGCTGAGTCTCTCAAGTAGCTGGTTGACGTACAAATTAAACAGAAGAGGTGAACTCGTCGATCGACGATTAAGTAATGGTAAATTTTACTTCAAAAAGAGTAACTGGTAAAGAGTAAAAGAGAAAGTTAAGATCCGTATCCGTTTCCGCGGATCTTGACGCCAATGATCCGTAGCCGGATCCGTATCTGCGGATCTACATTTTTAATGATCCGGCACATGACTAGTTAATAGTGTAAGTGGGGACTACAAATCTTCTAACGCATTTATTCCTTTGAGGTCATAAGTGTATCGTCTTGATTTTAAACTCATCCTTGCAATAATGTTCTAAAGCCAATAGCAACACCACTTTTTGATGGACCGGCAACATCTTACATTCTAAGAATAATTCTTCGTAACCACTGGTTTTACATAGTTTTTTTGTAATTTTATCAACTAATAGTTTCATAAATCTGATTTCCAATAATTATATTTTAACTAAATATTTTTTAAATGTAGCATGCCGGTCGATATGAAAGTAGCGAGTCCACTAGCGCATAGTAGACCTTGTACAAAGTGGCCCGGTCCAGTACCGAATTAAGGTGGTGAAACTTTACAAGCACTAACCTGAGTTTGTGACATAGCTGTGTTGTGTGTTTTCCACGAGAAGCTACTAGGTATCTATAACTAAACCCAAGTACTTGTAATCCTCCACTTCCTCAATATCTGCACACGCACAATACGTCGCGTCTTCATTGTGCAGGCATAGGTACACTAAACAAGTATCACCAGCATACATGTATATGCGACAGTTTCGAACCACATTGCATATGCTGTTGACATGCATGATGTATCCGACGGAACCGGTTGGCGCACCGCATGTGACGTATCTGGGCTCTCCAACGACGCCGTCAATGACGGTTTGCAGTGCCCGGTCTGTAAGGTAGACACGGAACCACCTGTTAAGTGGTACCGCGACGCCACATTCCCCCAAGGCTTGAAGCAGCTGGTGGTGTCCCAGGGTATCAAATACTTTTTTGAAATCAATGTGGACCACCACCACCTGCTTCCTTTGATCCAAACACTCATTGACGTCGTCCGCAAACCGTGCCAAAGCCGTCGCCATGGTCGGTCCACGTCGGAAACCATGTTGTGCACTTGACAAAATATTGTTGCTTTCCAGGAAAACTCTAACCTGGTTCATGATGAACTTTTCCTCAATTTTATTTATTACAGACAGTATAGCTATTGTCCTATAATTTGAGTAATCACTGTGCACACCTTGTTTAAATATAGGTCGTATTAATGCTGTTTTTAACTGATCAGGATATAAACCATTTTCAACACATAAGTTAATGAATAAAGCTATTACCGGGTTCAGCAGTGCTTACTCGTTCCAAATTCCTTCCATTCTCTTTCCACGGCACCCATCACATATTTCACATCTTTGCTGCATGCAATTCTCTATACTTAGATAAAATCGCAAGTTCAGATTCAGACCTTGGTATTTTTTTTTTGACAAGTCTGGTTCTGATGCTGCCATAATTATGCAGGATGGCGGGGACATCGACGAGCAAACTGTAACAAAGATTTCAAAACATGATTCTAGAAGGCGGGCGTAGAAGGGCGGGTAATAAAAATAAAATCTGCTGTCTAATAGAAAAGTCCAAAACTCACCTACGCGGTCAAAATATATGGAACAGCATTTTTTTTTAAATAACCGAGAAATTTCATCGCAGGGGCGTTCAGAATCTTGTACTGAATCCATGGTAACAGGTTGCGCGTCGTCGATCCTGGCACCCTGTAATATGTGATAAATGTTATTGACATACTTAATTACTTTGTCGGGTGTTTGTATTTAGATAAATGATTAGGTAAGTACTAGATAACTACACTGACACCCCTTGTTAGTTACACTAGGTAGCAATCAGGTGGTAAGCAGTTGTGTAATATAAGTATAAAACTGGACTCGCGTATAAGAGTTCTTTAGGTACCACAAAAACTTACTACCCGCGTGCGATAAGTTGAAACCTATTTAGGTTAAAAGGAGACTCCAAAAGAAAGGAAATAAGTGTATTATCCTTTTCATTATTTTTTGAAAGGCTTGTTTCAAGGGCGGATCTAGTATTGCACTGTGTTGTTTTTGGGATTCATTCTTTTTCTATAAAATTTAAGAATATCTACAAACTTACATGCAAATTTTTGCACCCCGCCTCGGAGAGGATTGTTTTTTTTTACCATAGATACAGAAATAAGAGTAGCTTTGTCGACATAGGTAGTAAAGTTTAATAATTAAGAGACCCTGGGCTGCAAGAAAGAGCGAAGCAAGCTCAATAATTTTGTCACCCCACCTCGAACCTCCCTTGGCTTGTTTTACTAATTATATTCTATGCCTAGCCATGCATGCCACAGTCGCGTGCTTGTACAGTAGGCGGGGGTCGAATTCCACGCGGGTCTCAAGTGTCAACTAAACTTATCGTGCTCGTGTAGTAATCTATAATTTATCATAATTTAAGAAAGAAGAAGCAGCAGTAACTATAACTAACGTGTTGGTATGGCCGTACTCAATACCTTTATCTAATCAATAAAAAAAAACCTACTACTATTTTTCATTGTATTAAAGTATTTCTGAATCAAATATGATGACTCGATGAGGCAGTACCTCGGGCAGTTAGTACGTGATGTAAGTATGTTGTACCTAATACAAGCATTTTCATTTCATTTTCTGCATGTAGGGGAGACCAGGGCTGAGTACCTAGGGGTGAGTCGATTAACCGCCAAAAAGTCTTCAGTAGTACCTACCTTCTAGTTTTGGGTCCCTTATCCCTCGCCACATTGTTGGCACGGCATCGCAGTCGCGTGAAATTTTTCTTTATACTTTTTGTTGAGCCTCAGATTTATTGTTAACTTTCCTAGTAAGTAATGCTAAAGTTTACTTATGCCTCCTGGATCATCTCATACCGGGGGCGTTCAATGTATTTTCGGTATCGACACGAAAAAAACGTACCTAAATTCAATTAAAATATTTTTTATTTTTCAATGTAATCGCCCATTACCTCAAAGCATTTATTACATCTCGAAATTAACTTTTCAATACCCTGTAAAAAATAACTTTCCTCTTTCTCTGAAAAAATCGCATTTATTGCCGCCTTAAGCTCTTCATCGTTGGAAAATCGTTTCCTATGAAAGTCTTTTTTCAAAAATAGAACAAATAATGATCACTTGGGCTATAGGGTGGGTAGTTAATATCTTCGAAACCACTATCTCGCGCAGCAGCCTTGGAAACACGGGCCGTGTGGATCGGAGCGTTGTCTTGAAGAAGCAACACACCGGTGGTCAGTTTACCCCGTATTTTTCCTTTAACTGCTTCCCGTAAATTTCGTAAAGTGAATGCGTAGGATGCTGCGTTTATGGTTTCACCTTTTTTTGAAACACATGAAATATGGACCAATAAATGAAAAGTTAGTCAACTAGCCCCGGTCCAGTACCTATGTCATAGTTTTGGGACCAGCGTATGAAACTAGACAAAAGAAAATCCCATATACGAAGTAAGATTTCTTTTTGCCTAGTTTGGTCTGGACTTCGAGATCATTTACTAGTCATAATTACAGTCGGCGGAATCAGTTCAATGTAGTAGTGTTATTCTGTAAAAATATCACTTTCAAAACTTAGGTGAAGTGACATGTCAATAATGCCAATCCCTAGGATAAGGTGAAATAAAATAGACCAGTAGATGGGATGACAGATCACTTGCAAGCTCATTTCACCTAAGTTTTCACGGTGACATGTTAACAGAATAGACCTGCTGTGCACGCTGTGCAGCATTAGTTATATAAATATCTAATTATTTTTTGTATTTATCTAGCGGCCCTAGCGGGAGCGGCGGCTGGTTCGCACCGCCACAGACGCGACCGCACTCGCTCGCGGTCTCCACGTTTGGCAACCCCAAGTGATGGTGACGCGACCCCCAGTGATAGTAGTGCGACCCCACGGAACTCCACCCCTCGTGACGCTGTGGCTCAAGATGCAGCCGCGCGTGATACCAGTGGTCGTGATGCTACCCTTGGTGAGGGGGCCTCCGGTGACGGGACCCCGCAAGACGCAAAATCAAACTTGAAGTTCAGTCATATATTGATCAAACACAAACATAGTCGCAGGCCAATTGATAACGAAGACAAGCCTGTGACCCGCACCAAAGATCAAGCAATGAAGCTCGTGATAGGTAAATATCTGCATTTATTTTATTATCAACTTCCTTCTGCCCGCGAAGATATCCTACAAGCTACAACACTTGGCAACACTTAGTTTCAGAGATGACCCCCCTACTTACATACAAACCTACAATTTTTACCTTTTTATAATATTAGTATAGATTTTAACACATACCATCCATTTTTTTTTTGATCCGGGGTGGAAAATCCTCATGGATGACCTCCGCCCTGGGAGGGCAGAGGGGTCTGTCAGACTCTTACTGATTAAAAACCACCCCGGTGTTCCGTCTTACACCTACGCCGGGGGTCGCGGTAACGTACGATTCTTCCGCAACCCCCGGCTAGTGCCGGGCGCCTCCGCGGGCCCCGTCCGGTCGAGCGGGGGGAGTGAGGTGTTTGAGTCCCCCTGTGACGTCTAACAGGGGGCGCGTGGAACACTACGCGCCGCCACCTCGGGTCCTGACATGTGGGGGGCGACAGACGTCCCCGAGTCCGTCGCTCCTGGACCCATTTAGGGAGGCTGGAAGAGGGCGTTGTCCGCCCTTCGCCGACGCCCGGTGCGCCTGCTGCGGGACGGGTGAGAGGATGAGATCTCTCGCTCCACTTCCGCAGCCTCAGCAGTCCTGGGACGCGGTGGTATCCTTCTGCGAAACAGTCATTTCGCAGAAGGATACCACCGCGTCCCAGGACTCCGCGCCGCCGACCATAGCATTCACTACGGCCGGCAGCGACAGGTCACTGCCTACTCCTGAGATGAGGGCACGGCGCGGCTCCTCCCAAGCGGCACACTCTGCCAGCGTATGCCGCGCCGTGTCCTCACGACAGTCGACGCAGTGGTGACACCGGGCTTCCGGCTCCCTATTAATGCGACACAGCACAGGTACTTCCCGATGCAACCATGCCCCGAGAGCACCTGCATCACCAGAAACGACAGGAAGCCATGCCTCCTCCCGAGCCAGTGGTCGAGCACCGGCCGGACCGTCTCGATGGTGACGAGCCCGGCGGTAGGGCGTGAGAGTCTGTCCCGCCATTCCGCCACCAGGACCTCGCGGAGCTGCGATCGACGCTGCTCCATATGTCGCTGCATCAGTCACTCGCCCCGCAACACATATCATCCTTCCCCAACCTATTTGCTAACCTGGCCATACAGTCAGCAAACAAACTCGACTAATATTCGGTTTCTTAAACCATGATTATTGAACAAAATATAAAACAAAAATTGGAACAGATTTGAAAATACGACATGCTTTTAAGTGGTATCCTGACAAATAAAATATTCGACACACTGTTTTTCAGCAAGTTACACTTACTCGTACTTAAAATGATTCTACGACAGCTCGACCCCGAGACAAACCGCCCCAAGCTTGAAATGCTGAAAAATAGTAATAGTAGTTGTAGTAAAGCAGGACGCTCTGCAGTTATTTTTGATTTCACACAATTTTATTAAACTTGTCACATTCTCTTCTTTCCAGACATACACGAAAAGATAACCCAAGATCTCATTAAATTCGCTGATGCAGCAGTTTCCTTTTCCGACTGCACATCTGCCCGCCACGAAGGGGACATACAGTCCCGATTCAAAAGAGGAAGGATGCAGAAATCCTTCGAGAACGCAGCCTTGGCTTTGATTCCAGGGAAAATAAGTGACATCATAGAAACGAACTCTGGGTACCACATCATTCAGCGAGGTGAGTAAGAGGTCCGGGAAAGCCGGCAAATCAAGGGGCAAATGTTTTTATTTAATCTTCTTCCCTTCGTTACTTTGTGCAAAAATGCACTTGCTGTGCCCACATTTACTTAAGTCCCTTCGTTAACTATTTTTCAGTATTTTTAAATAAACGGAGGTATTAATTAAAAAAGAAACAATTTAATCAGTAATTACTGACAAAAAACCGGACAAGTGCGAATTGAACTCGCGTGTAGAGGGTTCGGCTCGAAGAATATGTTACCCACCAAAAACATTTCATGTAGAAAAGGTAGCCAAGGCATACATAACGCTTTCACTGTTAAAAAGTTATCAGCCGACCAATTATGTAAACATCACAACGTGAAAACTAAGGTGAACTGAACGTGAAGTGGGCTGTACATAGAGTCAATCCCTAGCATCAGGTGGCAGCTGACTTCACCTAAGTTTTCACCGGCAGATCTAATGTAGAGCCAAGCCCCCTAACACTACAAGGCTGAACTCTGCAAACCTCACATCTTGATCAAAATGTACGGCCTCTTAGCAACCTACTTTACATTAAATGTTTTTTGGTGGGATTTCATTTCTTTTTGTAGGGTGTTCTATTTCTTTTTAACCGACTTCACAAAAAGGAGGAGGTTCTCAATTCGTCTATGTTTTTTTTTTTTTAATTTGTGTTATCTCATAACTTTTTTCTGGGTGAACCGATTTGGATGATTCTTTTTTTATTTGATAGCTGGTTCTTCACTTGTGGTCCCATTTAAATTTGATTAAGGTCTGACCAGTAGTTTTTGAGTTATCCTTAATACTGCATATTTTTTCCAATTAGTTTATATTGATTATGTGTTGATAATTTCCTGCCACTGTTATTTACATACCAATTAGTGGAATACGAATGTGTGTGGGGTAGGTACCGCAACTAAAAAGTGAAAAATAAAAACTTTTTTACAAAAAATCAACCGACTTCCAAAAAAAAACACCAAAAGACGTGAAAAATAACTTTTATTTCGGAAGTCGGTGGGCAAAAACGAAAATACAAAACCAAAGGCACCGACTTCCGAAATAAAAGTAATTTTTCACGTCTTTTAGTGTTTTTTTTGGAAGTCGGTTGTTTTTTTGTAATTTTTTTATTTTATTTTAGCGGTGATATTGTAGGTACTGATTTTACACATACATGTTAAAATGATAACCCTTACTTCTAGCATAGTCAGGTAAAAAAGGTATTTCTTGCACTCCAGCAGTTACTTTCTTCATAGCCAACGAGAAAGAGATTTTTCTTCAACATGGAAGTAGGTAATAAATGATAAATGATTTTATTTCTGTATGTAGGTTTGTACAAACACTTTTACACGTCAATCATATAATATTAAAACTAGATGAGGTCGGCGTTTCCTATCTGACTGTGAGAAGAAAGGCCGAAACAAACTCAGAGGTCAGTCTCTTTTAAAGTCCAAACATAATCTTGGTCAGATCATGTGAAGACTACGTAGATTTGTGTCTGAAATGGTCTTTTGAAGAAAAACCACACAGAATGAGCAGACCTGTCCAGTCAGTGCACGCATTTGTCTCTAATCGTAGAGCTCGACTCAGAACTTAAGGAGCTCAACCGCTCGACGAACAATACTAAAGAAAGGACATTTGGGTAGGCCGCATAAAGCACTCAAACTGCCAGATTATCATTAAAACTACCTGAGAAAGTGAAAAAATAAAAGTGATCCACATAGTCACTTCACAAATTAAATTGTCATGACATCACTACATAGTATAAAACAAATTCGCTTCCTGCTGTCTGTCTGTCCCTATGTATGCTTAGATCTTTAAAACTATGCAACGCATCTTGATGCGGTTGTTTAATAGATAGATTGATCCAAGAGGAAGATTTATATTATGTATAATACATGCATAATATAGTAGACAAACACTGATAATTTTAGAGGTTTCTAATGTGATGTCGTAAATAAACACATTTTTTTGCGCTTACATTGCTAACGCTGGCTGAACCGTACGAAATAGATCAAAATAATGTACTACAGTAGTGTACACCTTAAAAAGGTCTACAAAAATTTCGCGATGATATTATGTATCTCTTAGCGATAACCCACAATAACCATTTTGTATCCTTTACTTTTTCGAGAAATAGTGGCTTATTTACGAAGCGATTTTAAGCAATACGAGTACAGCATTAATCCTTACCCAATTAAGTACCTTAAATACATTGTGCATGTAGTATAGACAAATATGGCCTTTTTCAGCGTGTAATTTAAATGAATATTTTTTACGAATTTTTCTAACAGCGTATGCTGCGGAGCTTAGTTTTTTTGACAATTTATCTATATGTGGGCTCCACTGAAGCTTAGCATCCAAAGTTAAGCCCAAGAATACTGTGCTATCTTCAGGATTCAATTCTTCGCCCTTCATCAATACATTCGTTTTCACCTGTCTAACGTGAGGTAACGTTAACTTAATGCATTTTTTTTTCATTATGTAGTAAATTATTGACGTTGAACCAGTAAACTACTTTTGAGATTGCGCTATTTACATCGTCAGTAACGAGCTGCTGACGTTTAAGTTTAAACAAAAGTGAAGTGTCATCCGCAAACAACACTATATCAAGACTATCCTTTATGATGTAAGGCAAGTCATTAATATAAATAAGAAACAAGAAAGGACCAAGCATCGAGCCCTGCGGGACACCCATTATTACTATAGATCCAGGAGATCATTTTTCATTAACGTCAACGCTCTGAATCCCATTACTCAAGTATGAAGTAAGAAGATCCAGAGCGGTGTTCCGGATCCTATAGTGGCGGGGATTTCTGATTAACGTTTCATGAAAAACGCAATCGAAAGCCTTGGACAAGTCACAAATGATGCCCAAGGCATCGCATTTATCTTCCCATGCATTATAAATATGTCCTAAATGTAATACCTATTATCCGTAAGAAATACTGACTTGCACCCCCCATTACGGGGGTTGGATTGTGAATGTTACAGATTTCTTAATGTTTTTGTTGTCTGTTTGCAAATCCTAGCCTGCATACAAAATTTCAGCTATCTAGGACTTCGGGAACTACTCTAGAGGATTTATTTTGTGTACAGACCTGCACCCCCCATTATGGGCGTCGGAGGGTGAAAAAAACAGATTTCTTATTTTTTTGTAGTTGTTTGTGTGCATATCCTAGCCTGCGTACAAAATTTCAGTTTTCTAGGACTTCGGGAAGTGCCCTAGAGGTTTTGATGAGTGAGAGTCGGTCAGTGATGAAATCGACGTATTTTAGGTATTAATAAAATCCAAAGTAAAAAAGTCTGACAAATGAAACTAAGTGTATTTCATAAGTCTGCTGACTACATTTTATCCTGAGAATTTGAGCTCTCTAGCATTATCCAGGCCGAAGCTATGAGGATATCAAAATACGACGTAACGTTTCGAGAAAAGGTAGTGCCCCTGAGTTTTGTTTTTGGCTCGTGTTGGCGAACCAGAACCCAAGAACAGACTTGGCATTGTAGTGGGAAAACATGTTCTCCCATACATTCCAATTGCAAACGTAAGTTCGTAGGCACAATATTGAAAGATTTACCATATTGTTTTAAGACCATAGACTTTTTATAGATTTTCCTTTCGGGGAATACAGGCGTGATGTTGTGTATGTCCTTTAATCCTTTAATCGCTCGTGACGCCACGGCTATAAGTAAAGAACTAATTCCTGTATTTTTTTCAATATTGTAGGGTCAGAAGTTTGCAGATAAGAGGGGGGGGGGGGGGGGGGGGTGGTCAATTTACATAATTTTCTTAGATAATTTCATAACTGTTTATCTTAAAATTATACAAAAAATATATTTGAGACCCTCACAACAAATCCTTTCAGTTGATATGCCAGACGGTATAGTTATTTTTTTTTTTAATTATCAAGTTTGCCCCTCATAAATGACCTCTATATTCAAAATTAGTTTATTTACGTTACACGTCAGTGTTTGGGTCACAGAAATTCATATATGTACCAAATTTAAGTTAATAATCAACTTCATCGGTCCAGTCGTTTCGGAGCAAATTGGCTGTGACAGACGGGCAGACAGACAGACACACGAGTGATCCTATAAGGGTTCCGCTTTTTCGTTAGGACGCACCCTAATGAATATTATTTCACCCTCCAAACAATGAGACATAACATATCTGAAAGATCATTAGGTATTACTTACATTAATTAATTATCTGTTTATTTATTTACCTACTATTTTGTGTATTGTCTAATTAGTTATAAGTAAACCTTTATTTCGTTTTGTATTCTTGTATAAGTGCCTGAAAAGAGGAGGAGGTAGCTACTTTGGCTCCTAGAGTTTGATAAGTTTCATGATCGCAGTTACTTATAATTTGTTTAATTGGTAATAGTTTTAGTTGAAGCCACCTATCCAGCTTTAAGACTTTTTTTTTTAATTATTTAGTTGATACGTAAGTCCTTATTATTCAAATTCAAACTAGGTATCTACTTAATTAGTCTCTTTAGGAATATTTCAAATAAACATAAGTTAGGTTGTTTATACTTTTTATTGCTATGACGTGATGACCAGCAAATTATTTTTTCTAAGATATTGTAACACTCAACTTTCCGAGAAATTTAAAATTAGCAGTTCTTTGTTAATAATAGGTTTTTATAGAGATTAACAATCTGATAGTTATTTCGTTTAGGATTCCTTTGAATTGTTACGTTAATCTTACATAAAAAAAAACAAGCAGGTGGCACTTTGTTATTTCTGAAGAACTTAGTTTGATATACTTACTTAATTATAATGTAGTTTTTTTTTTAAAGTTTATTTTATCTATCCAGTTTTAAGACGACTCTTGACGACTAGTAATTATTTTTTGTATTTATCCAGCTGCCATAGCAGGAGCGGCGCCTGATTCGCACTGCCACAGACGCGACCGCACTCGCTCGCGGTCTCCACGTTTGGCAACCCCAAGTGATGGCGATAGTATTGCGACTCCTCGTCACTTCACCCCTCGTGACGCCGTGGCTCGTAACACCGCGGCTCGTAACACCGCGGCTCGTGACGCCGTGGCTCGTAACACCGCGGCTCGTGACGCCGTGGCTCGTAAACCCGCTGCTCGTGACGCCACGGCTCGTAACGCTGTGGCTCAAGATGCAGCCGCGCGTGATACCACCGGTCATGATGCTACTCCTTGTGATGGACCCTCCGGTGATGGGGCCCCGCAAGACGCAAAATCAAACTTCAAGTTCAGTCATATACTGATCAAACACAAACATAGCCGCAGGCCATTTGATAAAGAAAACAAGCCTGTGACCCGCACCAAAGATGAAGCAATGGACCTCGTGATAGGTAAATATCTGCATGTGTTTTATTATTAACTTCCTACTGCCCGCGACTTCGTCCGCCGGAAATTTCTTGTTTTAGCATGAAAGATATCCTATGACACTCGGCAACACTGTAGCTTCCCATCAGTGAAAAGTCTAGTTCACTGGTTCCAAAGATTACCCCTTACATACAAACCCTACCTCTTTATTGATCGAGCGATTGCGAAGCGCGAGCGAAGCATCTCCGTTTCAGCTTGGCCAAAAATGCTTTCGGATGTCTAGATGTTCTCCTCTACAGCAGGCTTGGCACGAGCACCGTTTTGTCGACGGAAGAGTAGACAACAATTATGTTCCGTGTAGACAGTACGACAGCAGCAAAGTATTAGAAATTCACTCTTTTACTTAATTCGACTCAGAATTCTTTGTTTTGACATATTATGCTTTTTTTCTGATTGAATGTCTATTTTTACTGATATAAAGTCACGTATATAAAGACAACTACAACAAAAAAGATTCAAAGTGTCGAAGTACCGTATTTTGGAACAAAAAAATATTACAGTAATATTGGTCTTAACCGTTTCCTTGGTAATGGTGCCGATTCTCTTCTCACAAATGCCTATAAGCTAGACTAAAAGTCACCAAAATTTAGTTTATTCCTGTTTTTCTTTTATTCTGCTTATATCTCGAAAATGTTGTGTTCTATCGCAAACATAATGAAAATTTCGACCCCCTTTATGAAAACCTTGAACCCCAAAAACTCAACATGTAAGTAATATTTGTTCATATTTTCTATACAAAAAGGGAAAAATTCCATAAAAAACACGTCGAGGCTGCGTTTTACGTTCATAACATTCTCCTATAAAATCATGATTTTGTAGATAACCGTATGTACTTTGTGGCCGTCGAGTAGAAAGTTTTCTACTGTCTTTAGCAAGGCGATTACAAAATCAAATTGTCTTCACAACCTTAGACAACTGTCAGTTGTCAGTGATTTTGACAGTTTGGGATAGAAAACTTGCTTCTGATATAATTTACATAAAAAAGGACCTAGACAAAGATCGGTACAAACAAAAGACATAATGACAGATTGTAGAAGAATTTCTACAATGCAATGTCAAAAATGGAGAAACGAAATGTCACTTTTTATAGAAATAGCTGTGTCTATACTTCGTAGAAACAGAAAGCGTCTAAGCCTGCAGGTCGCATTTCTCAACCGATTCTCGTGAAATTTTGTGAGCAAGCTCGATAAATACTTATATGTTATTTCTTGACGATTCTGTTTTTCGAAATTTTTCAAAATGGTGGGGATATGGGGTTTGAAAACGTAAAAAAGTAATATTTCAGCCGTGTCGCGCACTTTGCGCGCGCGTTGTCTTTTAAAGATTTTGTTTTAGGGTGCGCGGTTAACATTTATTGAGTTTTAAGCTATGCAAAGACAGACTCGCTGGATGTACAGCTCACAGAGCCACTAGTATCTAATATTAGTAGGTATAGACACATCATCCTTCCCCGAATTATTAGCAAATTAGGACGCACAGTCAGCAAACAAAGTCGCCTAATATTCGGTTTCATATGAAAACAAAAATCGAAACAAATTTAAAATACGACATGATTTTAAGTGGTATATATAAGTTCACTGTTTTTCAGCAAGTTACGCTTACTTAAAAGGATTCTACGACAGCTCGACCCGAAAAAAGTCCGAAGCTTGAAGTACTGCAAATAATAACAGTAGTGGGGAGCAGGACGCTCTACAGTTATTCTTGAGTTCCCACAATTTTATTAAACTTTTCACATTCTCTTATTTCCAGACATACACGAAAAGATATCACGAACTCTCATTACGTTCGCTGACGCAGCTGTAACCTTCTCCGACTGCGCATCGGCCAGCCACGAAGGGGACATACAGTCCCAATTCAAAAGTGGAAGGGCGCAGAAATCATTCGAGGCTGCAGCCCTGGCTTTGAACCCAGGGCAAATTAGTCACATTATAGAATCCAAATCTGGATACCACATCCTTCAGCGCCGCAAGTAAGAGGTCCGGGAAAGTTGATCGACCGCCACAAGGCAAGTCAAGAAGCTAATGAATATTTGAAGTTTTTGTTTTCGATTTTCATCCTAAATTTACTTTGTGCCAAAATGCACTTGCTGTACCCACATTTACCTAAGTCCCGTTGTTAACTATTTTTCAGTATTATTAATGAAATGGTTGTATTAGTTAAGTTAAAAAAACCAATACTGAGTATAGATAGTTGGTAGGTTCGGTACTTTCACTTAAAACTTTTGGAAAATAAATATTAGTTCGCCCTCCAAACAATGAGATAAACCATATCTAAAAGATCATTAGGTATTACTTATTGATTAATTACCTAATTTGTTTATTTACTGATTTTATATTCCCTCTCTAAATCCTGCCTGCACATCCCGTATTTTCTCACCGGTCACTCTTATCACTCTATTTATTAAAATCTTCGCATATAGTTTGCCGACAACACTCAAAAGACTAATGCCGTCTTTTATGAACCTTAACGAGGCAAAAGGAGTATGTAAGGACCGTAGCAGGTGGCGTTCTGTAGTTTCTGCCTACCCCCATGGGAAGAAGGCGTGAGTTTTTATGTATATGATTGGTTAGGTATATAATTTTGATGATCTCAGTTAGATTTAGATATAATTTGTTATAGGTAATCATTTTAGTTGAAGCCACCTACCTATCCAGCTTTAAGACGACTCTTGGCTTTTTGATGTGAAACATCTATAGCCGCGGGTAAAATCGATTGTCGGCGTGGCGACGTATGCCATGGCGACGTGTCGTCACGCTTAACGATGGTATGTTTCACATCTGCCAGGCGTCCCGTGACAGCTCAATTTTTTTTATTGATGTGAAACATCTATAGCCCCGGGTAAAACAGATTGTTGGCGTGGCGACGCACACAGTGACGACGCGTCGCCACGCTCTACGATAGTATGTTTGACATCTGCCAGGCGTCCCGCGAAGGCAAGGCCTTATTATTCAAAGCCAAACTAGATACCTTTTTAGTCATTTTTTGAGTATGTGTAATTATATTGCAATGACGCGTGACGTGACTACCATTATTTATTTCTAAAATATTTGCACAACTTTTCGAGATTTTTTACAACTTTGGGATTCTTTAAGGATAGTATTTGATAGAGAATAACAGTCTGATGGTTATTTCATTTAGGATTATTTTAAATTGTTATGTTTAACTTATCTACCTAAAAAAAAACAAGTAGATGGCTGTTCGTTACTTTTGTAAATCTCAGTTTGATATAATATGTAGAATAATGGTTTTAGTTGAACCAGCTTTAAGACGACTCTTGTCTAGAAATTTTGTTTATTTACCCCTATTATGTCCTAGATTTTTTACCCAACGTTTACAGTACATTTACATAATAATAATCTCTTTATTTCGGAATAAAATTCCATAATTACTTATACAAATTTGTTAGCACATGACCATTTAAAAACTATGTTAGTAGACATAACCAATATTTACAGGACCATGTAGTTGACTTAAGTACCAGATGAAAGGACAATCCAGTTTGCTGGCAATGACACTCAGGTGACTGTTGGTACTGGCACGCACCCTGTGCAACAAGGACGCTGCTCGCTTGCGCCTGATTGCAGCGTAGCTGTCAGTCTGGGCGTCCACGAACATCACTGAGGCACTACAGAAGCGTGGCAGCCCCAATAGCATCCTGAATGCATTATTGTACTGGACTCGAAGAGCATTAACGGCCTTTGGAGTGAAGCTTGTCCAAAGGCTACATGTGTAAAATACTTGACAGTATGCTTTGAAAAGCGTTATTTTAACTGAACCCGTGCAGCGTGAGAACCTTCGGATCAACATATTACACCTCACCGCCAATGCTCTTCGCTCCAGGTCCACATCTAGATTGTCCCTTAAATCCTCCGTAACAATATGCCCTAGATATTTAAACTGCCGCACCCGGTTCAAAACACAACCACTCAAAAAGACAGCTGGGTAGCTTTCAGTGATCTTGTTAGCCGCCTTAAAGATCAACAACTCACTCTTGACCGAATTGTACCTCAAACCGTGCCCCTCAGTGTAACACTCACAGACTCTAATTAATCTCCTAAGACCAACCATCGACGGGCTCAGCAGCGCCATGTCATCAGCGTAGCTAATATTATTAAAAGCAACCTCATCCAGCATGTAAACTGCTGAGCCCTACAATGAGGTCATTTATGTATAAATTAAACAGGGTAGGGGAGGTTAACCCACCCTGCCTAACTCCACATTCCATAACATACTCATTCGACAGAATATTAGCCCACCGAACACAATTTTGTTGATGGGAGTACCAATATTTAAAAATATTTATTACCTCCCTAGGTACATTTGCGTCACAGAGCTTAGACCACAACTTGTCATAAGACACCATGTCAAATGCCTTTGACATGTCTAAGAAACAGGGAAAAACTGGAGTTTGGTTGCTTGTATAATAATTAACAGTCTTTTTCAAACATAGAACTGCTGTTTCAGTAGATAGACCTTCTCTAAAACCATGTTGAGCATCATGTAATTTTATGTTGGTTTTCAAAGCTTTATCCAACAGAGAGTCAAATACTTTAGCTGCAATCGTAGCTAAAGAGTTTGGCCTATAGTTCCCTTTATCTGAAATGTCACTAGTCCTGTTTTTTACAATTGGAACGGCAATAGTTCTCATCATATCCCCAGGCAGATAAGCGTGCGACAAACAACAGTTTATAAACAATGCCAGAACTCGGGGCAGATGAAAACCCGCGTGCTTCAGGTGTTCCACACTGAGCCCGTCATGCCCCGGGGACTTTCCTCGCTTCATGCGTACTATTACGTTCTCGACTTCCTTAGCTGTGAACCTGATTGTAAAGTCTTGTGTCAGAGTCCGGTTAAGCTCACCCTCGCCACACGACGGGCCTAGTGGTGATTTCACGGTAAACAGATCTTTGAACAGGTTCGAGATCTCCGCCGTATCGGTAAGACCGGCAACGCTTACAGGAAAGCTAGACCTATGGTTTAAGTTGTTTGTACTCTTCCAGAAGTTCTTGAAATTACTATCGCTATGTAGACAAGCTATTTTGTCCATCACAATTTGTTCCTGATTGTCTTGGCATAATTTCAATTTAGACTTAAAATACTTCCTTGATTGAACCATATTTTTGTATAGCTGACCACCCAACGGTTTACCAGCTTCCAGCCACAACTGAAAACTAAGTCTAGCTTCCCTGACTGATTTAGCCAGGTTGAAATCCATGCATAGTATCTAATATTTCCGTATATATTTATGTGTAAGTGGAATAAAAGCCAAAGGCCCTTTCGGGAAAGTGACTGAAGGCTTCTAGAATCTCGACGTAAGTAGGTACTATACGTAGCTATTAACCTGGACATTTAGTGTAATTGTTTATCTAAGTGTCTATTATTTTTAACGACGCTATATCAGTCTAAAGACTTTTTAATTTATGTGATTCTACCCTGCAAGGGTAGCTTCTACAATCTCGACGTAACCGTAGGTACTACCTATACGTAGCTATTAACCTGGACGTAATGTAATTGTATATCTAAGTGTCTATTATATTTAACGACGCTATATCAGTCGAAAGACTTTTTAATTTAAGTGATTCTACCCTGCAAGGGTAGCTTCTACAATCTTGACGTAGGTTCTACACGTAGCTCTTAACCTGGATATAATGTAATTGTTTAAGCATTTAAGTGTCTATTATATTTAAAGACGCTATATCAGTCTAAAGACTTTTTAATTTATGTGATTCTACCCTGCAAGGGTAGCTTCTACAATCTCGACGTAGGTTCTACACGTAGCTCTTAACCTGGATATAATGTAATTGTTTAAGCATTTAAGTGTCTATTATATTTAAAGACGCTATATCAGTCTAAAGACTTTTTAATTTACGTGATTCTACCCTGCAAGGGTAGCTTCTACAATCTTGACGTAGGTTCTACACGTAGCTCTTAACCTGGATATAATGTAATTGTTTAAGCATTTAAGTGTCTATTATATTTAAAGACGCTATATCAGTCTAAAGACTTTTTAATTTATGTGATTCTACCCTGCAAGGGTAGCTTCTACAATCTCGACGTAGGTTCTACACGTAGCTCTTAACCTGGATATAATGTAATTGTTTAAGCATTTAAGTGTCTATTATATTTAAAGACGCTATATCAGTCTAAAGACTTTTTAATTTAAGTGATTCTACCCTGCAAGGGTAGCTTCTACAATCTCGACGTAGGTTCTACACGTAGCTCTTAACCTGGATATAATGTAATTGTTTAAGCATTTAAGTGTCTATTATATTTAAAGACGCTATATCAGTCTAAAGACTTTTTAATTTACGTGATTCTACCCTGCAAGGGTATACTACAATGTGTAACTGAATTAATGCACATTATGAAAGTAGAGAGATAGATGGGGGATGGGGGGTTGGTGGGGTAGATTATGAGAGTAGAGTTAGTTCAGATTCGTTTATTGAATCGTTTTCTATCATTTTTTATATAAGTAATTTTTATCCAAAAATAATTAAAACTACGTAGTTAAATTACAGTCGCACTTCCGCTGTACAGTTAAAACAAATCAAAATAAACAAAGTACCTACTACGCTAGACCCCTATAGGTGTGTGACTAATGTGCGAGCGTAGATTTGTAATGTGACTACAATTTACTCACACAATCGGTATAACTAATTTGATAACATTTAAAAATATTTAATAAGTTACCAAGCTCAATAAAAAGTCTAAATTTAGTAAATTTCAAGCATACATTGCGTACTATATTAATACAGAAAGAACAATGGGCGTCCTGGCCCATTAGCGGCCATTAATAAAACTAGTGTCATTTGAAAGGTGAATGCTTGTAGAACAAATATTGTTCAAGCAGTATGATTAAATATCATTTGAGAAAAAAGATATGGGTTAAATACTATTTTAATGAATTGTCATATTTTTATCATCCAGCATTTTTTGTTTTTCATCACAAAACATACGAAAAACCTTTGCGTTTTGCTTATTTTACAAACGTATGCATTCATAAATAGAGTAATGAAACTATTGGGCTTCCATGTAAATGTAAAATATTTGTCACAATATTCAATACCTTTGTTATCATGTCTTTTATCCGCTAATATGCACTGGGCCGATCGTAAACCATACCAGGATTGCACCGCTTTCAAAGAAAAATGGCGGCAATAATGTGCGGGGCGACCCGACCACTCAACAGCTGCTTTTGTTAACGTATTCGTTGAATGAGCCACTTTAAGTTGGTTTTTGTTTTCAATTCTAGGAACCATTGTTAAAATCAGACCAACCAATTCTACCTGCTTCGTGTGACCAATCAGCGACGAGTGCGGCTCCCACACAACACCCGAGGATTTACGTCAGGTCCGCGAGCACAGTGCAGTCCATCGTTGACATTTGTTTCGTTGAGTACTGTGCGATTATTTTTGTTTGACCATCTCTTTCGACTCTGGCTTGTATCTCGGACTTGTTGATATCTAACTTGGTGACTTGTGCTTGTTTTACTGGACTTTGTGAATTGTTTCCTATAACTATGGCTGATAACCGTCAAATGTGTGTTTTGTGTAATCGATCTGTGATAAACAGAAGAAGATACGAGATAACACACGCTCGGTTTGAAGACAATCCCGCTGTAGCCCAATATATTATTGAAGCTGTTACTCCTGAACGTCAGGTAAGTCAAACTAAATTATTATGTCTTATTTGTCATATCAGGAACTGGTAGTTTCTCACTTTAAAAAGTATCGTTATGAAGCGTTTTTACTGGTATTATTTTATATACGTATTTAGAAAAAGAATACTGTTTATCTTTATCGGTTTTTTTTTATTTAGAAAAGTAACTAAGTATTTCATATCGACAGTTTTGTGAAACCATTTAAGCTATGCAGTTTAACTAATTGTAATATTCTCACCTTCAGCTAGAATACAATGGCCAGGAGTATATTTGTCGACCATGCTGGCAACGGGCAGAAAGAGCTGCGCAACCTAATGAAAATACGCAACCACATGAATGTGCATTACAAATCGAAGAATATTCAAGACTCCCTAATACAGCGACGCGTTGTATGTTTGAAAACTGCAGACGAACGTTACTCCGAAGAATTCCGGATAATCTGAAAGTAACATTTTTAATTCATTTTAACTTTTATATTCCCAATAGCGCAAGAGTTTGCGTTCAACATTTGGAATCCAACAATTGGGATCAAATAATTGACAGCCCTAACTTGCTCCACGATTTCAATGCCACACATTTTTTACATATCATGAGCCTCATGAAAATAGCAGTGCTTCGAGGATCTATATTGGATTTTGATCATATAGATGACATGCACATAAATGAAATATACATTCGATTGGGTGTCAGTCGAGAACAATTTATGAATATTTTGGAACAAACCCCGTCATTGTCGAACGTATCAACTCGGCCGAACACAACATTAGCCTGTTACCTAATGAAGCTGCGAAGTGGTGAAGCAAACGAAAGGCTGGCATCACTTTTCAACATGAGCCGGCGAACCCTTGAAAGACATCTTAAGTTAGCCAGGGATTCCCTTTTTTTGGACTTCGTTCCTCGACATCTGGGTTACGACCATATTGACAGAAGGGACATAGCTAATCGAAATCTTCAAGTGCCAAATGCTGTTTTTGGAAATCCAAATGCAGAACCCTCAGATAGAAAGGCAATTGTGATAGCAGACGCCACTTATATCTACATTTAAAAGTCCACAAACCATTTATTCCAAAGGCGATCATATAGTCTCCACAAATTCACGAATTTATTGAAACCATTTTTAATAGTATGCTGCGATGGTCATATAATAGATGCGTTTGGGCCATATGCAGCTACAGAGTCGGATGCACAAATCCTAAAAAATATGATCGAAGACGAAGAAGGCAGTATTCATTGGTTTTTTAGACAAGGGGATGTGTTCATCTTAGACCGTGGATTTCGCGACGTAATCGACGATTTACATGCCTGTGGATATGAAGCGCACTTGCCAAAAACAAAAAATCGCGACGAAGATCAATTAACGACAGAGCAAGCTAATAAGTCTAGGTTGGTTACCATATGCCGCTGGGTTATTGAAGTTATAAATGGTTGGTTTAAACGCGACTTCAAGTTATTTCGGCAAGATTTTTTTAATCGTGCCTTGCCCCATATGATGAAGGATTTTAAAATAGCCGCTGCGTTATTGAACGCATGCAGAGAACCATTACGTGATAGTGTACACGCAGAAACATTTATAACAATAATAAACCAACGCTTGAACCAACCAAATCACCTAGCAGAGTATGTCTTAGGCAACAACTTAAATCGTCGACGGGCTAGCTTTGATAGTATTACTGGTAACCAACCTAACTTAAGTGATTTTCCGTCGCTGACCGAGGACGATTTAATTATTTTTGCACTTGGCACATATCAAGTGAAGTTAGCTCGCAGCTATTATGCGGAGCATGTGCGACAAGGCCTATATAATATAGAAGTGTATAGAGATACCCAATGTACAAGTCTAGTCGAGTACGGCATTACAGCTACAAATGTTTGGCTTCTCCGCTGCCGAATACAATCGCGACATGCGCGGTCTAGAATTTATTATTCTTATATTCTTATAGACAGGCAGAAAAATGGTAGGGAAGCTATAGAAAACTATTATTGCAGTTGCCTTAGCGGTAAACGCACGCTGGGTTGCTGCGCCCACATAATGTGTATAGTTTGGTACTTAGGGTGGGCGAGAAACCAAGAGGAAGACATTCTTTTGCCAGCTGATTTTTTAAATGAAATAATTGTTGATGACGATTAAATTCCAATAATTATTGTAGTTATTAAGTAATATTGTAGTTATTAAGTAATATTGTATTATTGTAATCTGGCATAAATGTTTTTATTTTAATAAATCAACGTATTTAACAAACCTTTAGTTTTATTTAAGCCATCATTATCTTATATTTGTATATTACGTATATAATAACATAGTCATATCATTATAATGTACTTAAAATTCATTATTATATCAATGTGACATCATCACGAGGTGTACAAAATATTGTATTTAAGATACAAACTGTAATCATTCCTTTTA
Source organism: Griposia aprilina (assembly GCA_916610205.1). Lineage (NCBI taxonomy): Eukaryota > Metazoa > Arthropoda > Insecta > Lepidoptera > Noctuidae > Griposia > Griposia aprilina. Next base: position 11,518,861 of record OU744283.1, read on the forward strand.
AATGATTTAATTAGTTTTTTTTTTTATATAATCCACCTATGATAACTTTTTATCCAAGGAACTTACAGAAACAGTCTTTTGTAGTCTTATTGTATACATAATTGGCTACTAGAAAATAAATAGTACAGATGTGGCCGCCGATGGGACAGGCTCCATACAATTTTGCCCATTGTCCATGTTTTGAATGCATACGAGCGGAGAGCATCGCGCAACCGACATAATACATATAATATTATATCGAAGTACGCGTGCGGGGGCACTCGCACGAAGCACCACGTTCAGAAGAATTCGCGGCACCACGTTTAAGCCTTCTTCTAACTATTGTCTTAGTGACTATTTTGATGACAGTTCTTTGATATACTAATAATGTTTGTATACGCGTGACATGACTATTTATGCATGACGACTCTAATAGTAAATCTGTGGACAATGTCAATTTTAAATATTTTTCTTATCAGTAACTTATGGACATTATTATTATTTAGTATTGACATTGTAGGTTTTCGGTAAATATTGACATTACCTGACATTACCTGTTGCTTTTTAGTAAATTACATTTTTATTATTTTAAATTGACAATGGTGCCGATTCTCTTGTACACCGAACTAAACTAACTAAACTATCACTAAAATTCCTTACTTTTGGCTATGAGAATCTTAGAGCTATTCTGCAATAAAATATCTCTAAATTTAAAAATCATTATGACGCAACTAAAATTTAATTTGACAATCGCGACTCCACATGGTACCTACTTGTTTACCCTACCAAGTGATTTTTTTTTAGAGCCGGAGGCTCGCATGGGTGGCAGCCTCGGCGTGTTTTATATGGAATTTTTCACTTTATGTACGGAAAATATTTAAAAAAAAAATACCTTCGTGTAGAGTTATATGGGTTTAAGGGTTTCATAAAGGGGGTCAAAATTTTCATTATTTTTGCAATAGGACACACCGTTTACGAGATACAAGCAATATTAAAAAAAAAACAGTACTGTTTTTGCCCCTGAAGTCAAAGTGTTGTGATGAATCTTAGTTCATGACAACTAATTTTATTCCACACCTTTTTAATCGCGATTAAAAATAGCCAGATTTAGTTAAGACAACCAAAATTTTAGGTTAAAAACGTCAAATTCAGAATAGCAAAATTGCCATTTTCACTAAACTAATTATTCAGTACCATCTTAGTGCTGTCAAACTAAAATATAGTTAAGTTGTGTCACTTTAGTCTATTTCAGAATGAGAAATCGTCTTTTGACAGGACTAAACAAAATTTTAGTGATTTTTAGTCTAGTTTAGAGAATTTTGTGACAAGAGAATCGGCACCATTATCCGAATTATTATAAACTAACTGTCTTAATGGGCAGAAGCCTCCAATAAATGTATACGTGTACGCCAAATGGCATAACATAGAGGAACTTTTAAATAATAATTGTAACATCTTGCACACTGTGTTAACCTGTGTTTATAAATAAAGACTATTGATTGATTGATAAATAAACAATGTTTTATAAATAATAATAATAATTCAGTGTTTGTATTATGATTATAACTTAATATCCGAATTGGGGTGTTTGGTGGTGTGCGTTAATTAAGGACACATTGTATAGGTATAGGAAGTAGCGAGCCCAAAAAAACTAAAAAATAATACATAAAATAAAATAAATTGGAATTAAAGTGAAAAAGTCCAAATGGATAGGTAGTAAGATAAAATTGGTACGCACCGTTTTTGTAACCCTCCGTAGTTCTATGATAAGCAGGCGGCAAAAGGCAGAGTGACTATTGATAAGTCATGCTCAATAGAGAGATAACATAGATATCTGGTACTCCACATTCCTAAAAAAAAAAGCCCAATAGGGGTATTTTTGATCTAAGAAATAGGTTTTAATCTTTTCCGTCTATCTAAAAATAATGTTTTGAAAACTTTACGAATAACTTAGCCCTACAAGGGCACAATGTCTAGATGTTATGAAACTACGATATATGTAATAAAATTTTAATTCAATAAATACAGAAAAAGCAACTGTTTTTTATTTTGTTGTAGTCTGGTCACTATCCTTATCTAGCATTCCAATTTCAATAAGCTATAAGTAGGTATATTTTTTATATATTGTTCTTATACATATAATAAGTTAGCAAACAGCAAACACGGTTGGCAAACAGAAAGATGACTATTAGTACTCAGCGTACCAATGGCATTTAAAATAATTTACATATCAACAAAATAACTCATTAACGAAACATTATTATATGAAACATTATTTTCTACAACTAAGTAAACTTTAACGTTTGTTTATCCCTTTTTTTTTTTTTTTTTTTTTTTTTTTTTTTTTTTTTTTTTTTCGCTGAGAAATGCTTTATGCATTCCCGCTCGTGGGGGGACGAGACGGGATATGTGGGACTCCTGTCGGAATGACAGTATACCCACTAAAACTCAGCGGTGTTCCCACATCGCCGTGATGGGAAGGCCATGGGAATCCGGCTCAGCCTTTGCATCCACAACCCTCCCGGCGCGTGCCCGCCTAGCTGGCGGGCCCCGCATTCCCCCCATCTTGGGGGGCTACGGGAATGGCCGGGAACACCTGGCCATTCCCGTCCGACACTGGTAGAGGCCTGTGCAATACAGGCAAGGGCGCCCCCGCACCCGCTGCCTGCTGGCCTCCACCTGGGAGGAGTCGGAGATGACTATCAAACTGACGTCTTCTTCGACCCCTCCTCCGCCTTCGGAGCGACGCCGCGTGAGGATCGTCCTCCCGCGCGCGCTCAGCCGCCTCCTTCTGGGACATGACGTGTTCGCAGAAGGAGGCGACTGCCGCCCAGGACCTCTCATCCTGCAGCATGGCATTAACCAAGCCGGGAAGTGAGAGGTCCGGTCCGATCACCGCGATGAGACTGCGGCGCGTCTCGGACCACGACGGGCACACCTCGAGGGTGTGCTGCGCCGTGTCGTCCACCGCGCCACAGTCGTGGCACGACGGCGTCTCCTCCCGTCCTATCCGGTGCAGGTACGATCCGAAGCAACCGTGTCCGGACAGCACCTGCACCAGACGGAACGAGAGGAACCCATGCGACCGCTCGAGCCAGTCTCGCAACACTGGCCCAATCGCGTCTAGGGTTCGGCGGCCAAAAGCTGCGGTGGCGAGCTCCCCCGTCCAATGGAGGACGATGGCATCCCTCGCCTCCCGCCGGACGGCCTCCCGCTCTTCCGGGGCTGGGCGTTCTCCTCCCGCTCTCCGCCCCGCCGTCCATTCATATACTCTGGCGAGCACCCACGCCTCGAGTTCCCAAGGAGGGGTGCTGGCCAGAGCACATGCTGCCGCGAAGCCCACTGTGCGGTAGGCCCGCGCCGCCCGCTGGGCTATGGCCCTTTGGGGCGCCCGCAAGGCGGCGGCGTTCTCCCTCCTTTGGAGGGAGTCCTCCCAGATAGGAGCCCCGTAAAGGGCCATACTCCTCAAGATGCCGGCGTAAAGTTGCCGGCATCGCGCGCTGGGCCTCCCCAAGTTGGGTAGCAGCCACGAGAGCGCGCCTGCGGCCTTCAGCAGGCGCGACGACAGCCCGCTAAAATGCGGACCGAAGCGCCACCTGCTGTCGAGTACAAGGCCCAGATATTTCATCTGGGCCTTCACCTCAATTCTGATGCCCTCCACGAAAATGTGGGCATCAGGTGGGGGGCGCCGCCGAGGCCCGTGGAAGAACACGGCCTCGGTCTTGTGCAGCGCCACCGTTAAACCTAGGCGGCGGATCCTCCCCGCGACCAAGGATCCACCCGCAACGTTTGTTTATCCCTAAGTTAACTTTGCTATGAGCTGCGCTGTAAATGTATACTATACCTACCTGTATGTATATCTAGTAGATAAAAATCTCGTGTCCCATTGTTTGTTAACGAACTCTTCCGAAACGGCTTGACTGAATTTTTTGTATTCAATTATTACGTAGGCAGAATTTAAGTAATTTGAACCCACCCCCCTCCCCCCATCCCCTTGTCAGCAAAAGTAAGCAAAGCTCTTACTCCTCCCCCCCTACTAACGTAAACATTGCTATTTTTTTTAAATCTGTTCTGGTTTCTTTATTGTTATTCATGAGTCTAGAAATGACGAAATTTATAGACTATTTTAATGCCCATTTAAGTAATTTTCCCACTTGAGTTCTTTCTAACTTAGGTAACCATAAAACACCGCTTTCTCAAGTAGTGTGCAAGTAAGAAATATCAATTATTTTGGGGAATCCCTGAACATGCTTTTCGCTTTCGAACAAGTAGGGTTGCCATATTTGTTCAAATCAGAATGACTAAATTTTGCAGGAAAATCAGAAAATCTAAATATATATTGCTGACGTAATCACCATTCATTCCCCCCGACCCCCATGTCATCAAAAATAAGCAAAGCAAAGACCCCCACCCCCCTTTGGTGCTTACGTAATAAGTACTTGAATGGTCCCATATTTGATAGGTCTGAGAATAGGCCATAAAGTATATTTCGTACCGCTGCGGGTGAAACCGCGGGGCGCAGCTAGTAATATAATAATATTATAAAGAGGTAAAATTTGTTTGTATGTAGGGGGTAATCTCTAGAACTCTACCAGAAGGATTTAAAAAAATCTTTTTCTAATTGAATAATCTAATTCTTGAAGAAGGCTATTTAATATCACGCTAATGCCCTTAAGAGCCGAGCAAAAAGAAAAAAGTCAGAAAGAAAGCTTAGCGCGGGCAGGGGATGCGATGCCGCGGGGTGGGTCGGGACTCGGGGGACAAGAAATTTCACGCGGACGAAATCGCGGGCAGTAGCTAGTAGAATAGAAATATTTTAAGTCCATTAAAGGGGAGGGGAGGCGCCAGATTGCCCGCGAAATTATTTGTTTCTTAGGTTTTTTTGCAATTTGCAGGTCAGTGTCAGGTTGTAGGTACCTATGTTGAACAAAACATGATTCGCGATCGTAACTCCTACTATGTATTTACAGAATTATAATCATCAACACAACCCTCTAAGTTCTTGATTATTTCTGAACAAAAATGTTGAATTTTTATTGAAATAATTTCTTAGCATTTTCTTTTTTGTTTTTTTATAGCTTGCCATGCGTGTGAGTTGTCAAAAGGCGCGTCTACGCGCGGGCTGATATAATCCTATTGATTGATATTTTATCTTAAAACGTAGTGATTACGTATAGCGCCTACTCTATAATCACTATGTATTTTGATAGTACGCGTTATTTGCTATTTTCGTCTTGCCGGTGTCGTCGTCCTCCAGGCTTCATTAACTTCGATTGGTGATACTTTTTTTAAAGGATACGTACCTATCTAAGTAGGTAGGTAGCAATTATTGATTAAAGAAAATTTCTTTAAATCCCTATAGTTTGTATAAACCACATAGGAGACCAGTCATCGTGATGTCAGGATGGCCGGTCACCTCAAAAAGTGGTTTATTGATAAAATATATAGATAGCAATTATTTAACGATAGGTAGTAAATAGTAGCAATTAGGTAGCAATTTTTAGGAACTATTTCAAATTGTAATATGAGTGGTCATCGGGCATCCTGACATTCACCCGGATCAGACATCGTGTAGGTACGTTCGTAGCAAGCCCAGCTTTCATAGGCATAGTATTTTTATCGCACGGAGCGATTTGTGTCAAACACCCTGCGAATGTGTGCGTGAAGACGAATAACGTCAGCACATAACGCATACACACACACTTCCGATTTTGCCATTGTCTCAGACGGTACCGCGAATCATATTTTAATCAACATAATTACAACCTGACTGTGACCTGCAAATTGCAAAAAACGTAAGTATTTTTGAATTTCGTGGGCTACCTGAGCGCATCTCCATAAACAAGGAAGCAATATCAGCAAAATAAAAGCAGATATTCATTTTGCAAACCGTAAACAACTCCATCTGTACGTGTATGACAGAAGTTTTACTGTAGAGAGTTACATCGACTTCGTTCTTACTACACTTACTAGATGGCACTGGTAGTTTCATTGGCAAGTTAGCAACAGGCTAAAATACCTATTACTTTAATACAAGACAAGTGCAAGACCTGCTACATCTACATAGGATTTTTGACGTATTTTTGTCCTGCTGAAATTTTGATCAGTTGCAGGTGGTATCTTACATACTTACATCAACTACAGCAGTAATACGATTTATTTCTTTTTAAGACACAAGTTAGCATCGACATCATTATAATCATCTAAAGTTTAAGCGCGCCTAGCTTCATTTGATTGATGGATGATCGATCATGAACTTTGCACATTGTACGTAAGCCCTATCATATTAGAAAATCTAATCAAAATATTATTTGATAACTGTTTAGTTAATACGACGAAATAACAAACAATATCGCTTGACCATGTCCTAAAAATGATATCGCTTGCAAAACCGGTTTTCAATAACAATTTAACAACAAACAAAACCCTGCTGCATGTCTCATCACCATCAAACTTAAACTCAAAGCAAAATAAACCAATTAGGTAGGTACAGACACTTTTAAATTGTCAGCGGTTGGGTCAGTTAGAAAGATGAAACTAGTTGTCTAGCCTATTAATTCTATGGTTGTCTATTCCAAAGCCTAGTAGGCAGGTTCCTATAGAGAAGAACGGGCAAGAAACTCCACTCAGCACCAATTTCACCAAACCTGCTGTTAAAAATGCCATGCTAAGCATTTTGACGGACTATTTTTCGTAGTGAGACCATCCATCAAATGGCTTATCGGGACATCCTACTAATATTTTAGATGTGAAAGTTTGTGAGGATGGATGGATGGATGGATAGATGGATGGATGGATGTTTGTTACTCTTCCACGCGAAAACTACTGAATGGATTTGGATGGAATTTGGAACACAGATAGTTTATAACCTGGATTAACATGTAGGATAAGTACTTTTTGTCCCGGTAGTACGTTCCCATGGGATAATTTCTGACCTCCACGTAGACGAAACCGCGGGCAAAAGCTAGTTTAGAATAAACACAGTATAGTGAAACTGGCCCATAACACTATTTTAAATTCAAATATTGTTACAACATTTGTAGTAAAAGTGTATAGTGTGGTATATTTAATTTAAATATAGATAAACAAAGCTTCTAATCATTAAGAAGATTAGGTAGGTACTTAAGTTTATCAAAGATAAGGGGGCTAAGGGACGGATGTTCTCCACAAAAGAATCCTACCGCTGGCTAGAAGTTCTACCTGACCTAGAAACCTTCTACGATTAAAATTCTTCACAAAATAGGTAGGTACTTGTCTGCCTGCATACCTACCTATGTTGGGGATGAAGATATTTGAATTTGCAGATAAAACTCCTTCGGCAGATGTCGATAACTCGTCAAAAAGTCGTCTTACAATTATTCCACTTCCCCTTTCGTATAAGTAGATAGTTACTTAATCACTTATTAATTGCGCCCGTAAATAAACCAATGATAACTTTGATAAACCCGATGTTTATTTTTATTTTTTAAATGAGCTTGAGTTCATAAAACCTAGAACCTCGGGATGCCACTGACGTCGACCGTCTAGGGTTAGGATTTTCGGGAACATTTATTATGTTTTCGGAAACTTAGTTCGGTAATTCATTTTAACACAGCTTAGCTGTTAGTATTACAGTCAACCAGAGATCGATCGCTGGAAGTTAATTTGGTTGGTAGGTGCGGTTAAACATTACTTAAAATCACTCAAAGCATTTTAATTTTACTGAACCTGACTGTATCTGATTTCTTCAAACTTGTTTTGGTATTGGTTTTAAAATGTGGTACTCGTTGGGAATAGAAAATAAATTCGGAAATAAACGAATACCAAATGGTATTAGCTCTTGGTATTGGATGGGAATAGGCCGACAGAAGTTAGATAACAGTAACTACTATGAACACTTTTTTATCGCGTTTTATTTTTTTACTAGATGCAACCACAGAAGGTCATCGAAAGCTTAATTAGAGGATCAATATCATTTACGAAGGAATTATTTTGATTGCCATCTGAGATTATATCTTTGTAATCCGCATAGAAATATATATGTATAAGTATATCTGTCTATGGTAACCCAATTAGTAAAGTAGTGGATAGGGAATAACGATGTCCACAAGTTAGGACGTGCGCCAGTATTTTAATTTAATTGTTAGGACTCCCACACAAAACTGCGATGCGACGCGATACTACGCCGCATCGCTGGAACCGTCCTAGAGCTGCGTCCTGCGTGCTCGCAGATTTTTGCAATGCGATGCGAATCCGCAGTTTTGTGGCCCTTACACTTATCGTATTCGAATTTTGGTAGGTTTCATACACTGTTGTTTTTTATTTTATTTTTCAAAGTCAAATTTATTTTTGTGAAACATAGGTATAATGTGGTGGCACTTACATAATGTTATAAAATAAGAATGTCCGTGACTACTGCAGGACCATCAACGCCAATCGCTTCCATATTTTGTTCATAATTAGTAAATATAGTTCATTTTTGTAAATAATTAGTAAATATAGTTCATTTTTGTAAATAATTAGTACTTAATTGTTACTAATTAGTACTCGAACAACAAAATTGGTACCTTAGTAGTTTTCGAGAAAATCGTCTTTGAATGTGGTCCTGCGGTAGTCACGCTCCCTTCAGCAGGACCACCACGAGCGCCGAAAAAGGGCGCATACTATTCTAAGTATACAAATAATGATTACCCATAAATGTGATTCATTTCGTTAAAAAAAACAGAACTGAAAAATTTGTATTTACCGAGAAATCAACGATGATAACTTTCGCGCGCTCGTTCAGCACGACCACGACTTTGTATGTTGATTCCAAGTTTGAGGAGCTACTCGATTTCCTCAAACCTACATACATAGAAAATTAGTACCCTGCAAGATAAAATTAGTACCCAAAGTTCAAAATTAGTCCTCCAGTAGTTTACGATATACCATGCCATTGGCGGGGTGGCGGTAGTTACGGTGTTAAATATTCATTTCCAGATTTCCCTATTAAAAACTCTGTGATTTCTTCCCAAATTTATACAAAAATTAGTACTCTTATAGAAGTTATAGTGACCAAAAATTGAGATTCCTAAGTGGTGTATTTTAAGAGAAATTAGCTTTCATTACTTTTCCATACTAAATCTCCGCGTATAACCCGAACAAATTAAGTTGTCAATGGTATTGAGCTGTTTAGGAGATGTACACTCGTGCACATAAAACTGTTGTCGGAATAGTAATAACAACAGTTAAATTATTATATTTTTTAAACAAACTGTGTACCGAGGTCCATATTAAGAAAAAAAAGTACCTATCATTACCCATGGCCTGTGATACTACCTATAATAATAAAAACGAATAAACTAATTTTCATTCTATTATTTAATTGTTGTAACTATGCATGAATATCGAAGGTTTTCCATTCTGTTCAAACTCAAACTCAAAGCATTTATTTCAAATAAACCAATTACAGGCACTTTTGAACTGTCAAGGGGTCGGTCAGTCAGAAAGATAAAGCTAATTTGCCCATTCCAAAGCGTAGTAGGTACCTATCGAGAAGAACGGGCAAGAAACTCCATAGACACTTTTCAATCAAAATATGGTTACATCATTTATGTTGAAATTATGCATGTGAGAACGATGCAGAACGTTAATAGTGTCTGTAATAAAAGACAAAAACAATTCAAATATTAAATTAAATTAAAATAAGACGTGGCAGCTAAGAAATTACTAGTCCCTACTGACGGCGCCCGTTCACAAACATGACGCATGGATTAGCACCATTCAGCTCAACCATTGAGAAGGGAAATTAAAGATCCAACACACGCCACCAGCGAGACATTTGAGTGAGCTCTTAGCCGCCAGAGCCCATTCAAGGCAATGAAAGATAAACCTACTCACACATGGGCTATGCAATTATACGAGTACAATACTAAAAAATTGAATTGGTACAATGCAAAGATAGTTTTTACTATCTTCAGCAGCTCCAACAGCAGTTTCAAATGCTAATCAATTCGTTTATGCGTCCTTTTGGAGCAGGACCAGCGTTGAGCTAAGCATTTTTATCACCGATGTAATCCCCTAACTTATAATATGCTTGGCTGCATAGTGTGCGTTATATACAAGATTAAAATTTCGTTTCAGTTAGTTAAAGTATATGGGGAGGTATTTTATTGTAACATTTTAAGCAGTACCCCATGAAAGATGAGTCTACTTTAGCCAGCCTGAAACCTGGTTGAACTAATAGGTTCGATGTCTAGAACTATGTTATTACATAGTTCTAGTTTTTTTATGGATCTACCTAGTTACCTACTAGTAGGTTTATCTTAATGGTCCGATTTAGTTGATTGATTTGTGATATTAAACTTAAGTGCACACTTTATGTTGTTGATTTTTATGTAGGTACTTAAAATTTTACTGATTTTACAAATTATTATCGAATTGGGATATATAATTAATAGAACTTATTCGATTTATACATGTGTTTTCGATTAAAAATACATCGACTAATTCATAACCTAGCTTTAAAAAAGTAGGTATTGTAAATCTAAAAATACACCCAATGTCCACAGATATGTCAGTGGAAATTTGATAAAATCTACTTTAGGTACTGAAAACATACATATCTATTACTTATGTAATCCTTTTATACTTATGTTATTAGCAACATATTGTTACTGCAGTAAATTGAGTTTTTAATATTTAGGTACTACTTGCAGCAACGGTAAACTACTAGGAAATAAATTAATAAGAAATACCTATCGCTCTTTAATGATATTCATATAACAACACAGAAGGTAGGTATTTATAATACAGAAAAATAATTATTCGATTACCTACCTACCCACATCATTAACAAAGGTATCATAGGCCATGGGTAAAGATAGGTTATTTTTTTTCTTAATAAGTACTTAAGTACACATTGACAACTTAATTTGGTCTGGTTATACGCAGACATTTAGTATGGAAAAGTCATGAAAGCTAATTTATCTTAAAATACACCACTTAGGAATCTCAATTTTTGGTTAGGTACTATAACTTGCTTAAGAGGACTAATTTTTGTATAAATTTGGGAAGAAATCACAAAGTTTATAATAGGGAAATCTTGAAATGAAAATTTAACACCGTGACTACCGCCACCCCACCAATGGCATGGTATGTCTCATAAACTACTGAAGTACTAATTTTGATCTTTGGGTACTAATTTTATCTTGCAGGGTACTAATTTTATATGTAGGTTTGAGGAAAGCGACTAGCTCCTCAAACTTGGAATCAACATTCAAAGTTGTGGTCCTGCTGAACGAGGGCGCGAAAGTTATCATCGTTGATTTCTCGGTAAATACAAATGTTTCAGTTCTGTTTTTTTTTACGAAATGAATCACATTTGTGGGTACTAATTATTTGTATACTGAGAATAGCTGTAGCATGCCCACTTTTTCGGCGTTCGTGTTGGTTCTGATGAAGGGAGCGTGACTACCGCAGGACCACCTTCAAAGACGATTTTCTTGAAAATTTATAAGGTACCAATTTTGTTGTTCGAGTACTTATTACCAATTGAGTACTAATTATTTACAAAATATGGAAGCTATTGGCGTTGGTGGTGCTGCTGTAGTCACGGACATAAAAATAAAAATAAAATGTGTTACTATGTGCTGCCTTGCAAGGCGTACAAATATTGTATATACACAGTAATGGTTCACATGGTTGTACCAGGTATCACTTACATGATTATTAAAAAAAACAGTGAAGTGCGCACAATGAAGGTTCCGTAGTTGTTATGAATTTATCTCAAGAACAAACTTATCTTTCTAGTTTAAAATTGTTCTCTCATACATCGATGTACGTCACGGTCAATTCTCTAACTGCAAATGTAAGTTCGTAATCACATTTTTTTTAATGTGATAAATCTACAAATTAACGATTTACGGATTTACTTGCACTGTGAGACCTTGCTTCTTGCCTCATTTCATGATTGTAGTTTAACGGGAAATACCCTATACGTTTTGTTTTGTTTGCGAGTATCAACATAATTATAACTTACATAACATAACATTGCATCACGCCTGTATTCCCCGAAGGGTTAGGCAGAGGTTTACTTACTTTTAATACCACCCACATTTCGCCAGTTATGTCCCATGTAATAGGGGGCGAACCTATTGCCATCAACCGGGCACAAATCCAGACTACCGGGCTGCTACTGAGAAATTCCAGATGGCAAAACCCAATAACACTTTGTCCGACCCGGGAATCGAACCCGAGACCTCATGCTCAGCAGTAGCGCTTGCGACCACTAGACTAACGAGGCAGTCAACATAATTATGTCACATAAATGGGCGTATTTTTTTATTACGTTGATATAGAAGCATAATTTTTTTAGAGTTCCAAGGGACGGTATACCTACGTGTTCGATATTAATTTTAACTTGATACCTCCACGCGTTCCTGATAAAAAAAAGTCTTGAGGGACTGACAGACAGACTGACAACGAAGTGATCCTATAGAGGTTACGTCTTTTTTCCTTTTGAGGTACGGAACCCTAAAAATACTGCTAAGTAACCGTCTTAAATCTTTATCAATAAAATAAACAACAGTTAATAACTAGCTTTTATTAATTAAATTACTTATGAAGGTAACTAATGAATCAGAAAATAAGGCATAAATGTTTTTATTTTTCTTCTAAATATTCATTTATTTAGTTCTTATTCTTTATTATTTATTCATATATGCTATAATTTTTTTATTATTTGATTTCTGTGTTAGGAACTTACGGAGTGTTTTTTTTTTTAAAGTACCTACATATTTAAGTATTTTGAAGCTTTTATACATTTAGTTAGTTCGTTAAATATTTAAATGTTACTACTTTCAAAGGTAAGTATATTATAATAATAACCTGTACACAACTGGTACTTTTTACTTTATATTAAATTCTCGTGACATATTATATTAGGTAAATTGACCTACACTATAATACATGATATTAAAGCAACCTATATAGAGTACGGTACTACTAACATGTTACCGTTTTACTGCGAACACCAAAACCATGGAGAAAGACAGGAATTAGGTAGATTGTTGGGGAAGGCCAAGCTGGGGATATTTATTCAGGGTCTATGTAAATACCATAGATATCCGAGAGATATGCCTTCACTCTATATTTGCTCAAGTTTAAGTGTTGCCACCTTTTCCCCACTCCTGAAACTCACACATAAACAAAAGAAATAGATACGGCGCACATGATGTTTTTTCACACACAAACTAGAAAATATGCGTAACACTTATGTACTATTTTATTGCACATATGCTCAAAAGGGGCGGGCCCTAGAAAGTATAGACACAGTCACTGAATGCACACATCAACTCTAGCATCAACTAGGGAAGAGGGGTTGGTATAAATATTTGATCGATAAAAAAAAATATCGATGAAAACCGACTGCAAAAAGAGGTGTTTTTGGGACGTATTTTGTATCGATTATAGACGTGATAATGTCTTATTAATCGATGAACGCCGGCTGTACGCACGAAAAAACATGTCTCATTGTCACGTCCGCCTAAGCCGATGACGTTATCACGTAAAATTATCGTCCGTAAACCGACTTTACTGACAACCATTTCCTTTTCTGCTTTTCGATGTGGAATATTAAATCACCCATAAAAATAAATCAAGTAAAAATATTATATTTTCGTTTGCAAATGACATTTAAGTAAATCAATTTCCTCAGTTTCTCTTTGACTTAAAATTACAACTGTTCAACTATCGCACATAAAACAACAATTCAAATAGGTACTTATTGAACATTATATCTGCCGCTTTCATAATTTAGGTGTTACATTCTTAACCAAAAAATGTGAGCAAATATCAATATGTTATTCCATCACACATTTTGTCACTTGGATATTATGATTATTCATCAGGTTTTGTTGAAACTGGTGAAAATCAGTTGAGAAAATATTTGTATCGACAAAGTGTCTAAGAAATTTTGGGACTAGCAACGTCTTTATGAACTTTGAATTCACTTGAAATTTTATGAGGGAAACTTTTTAGGGAATTTTTTCCTGCATTTTGCATCTACCCATTTATGTTTAATTTCTGGATCTTTCGGGAAACTGAAATAAAATGTATTAATTCTTGTATAACAGATTCTTAATACCTATATAATTTCTTATTAGAGATTTCTTATTTTCTTATTAGAGCAACAAAAAATTATCGATATCCATATCTCAGCGCAGCGCACCACTAATGAATATTTTTGACATGCGACAGCCTTTGCCTAATGACTGTTAGGCAAAGGCTGTCGCATGTCAAAAATATTTCACAACTAGATGATTTGTAAAATACTTAAATATTATAATTAATGCAGTGATTTTTTACATATCGGTGGTAAGACAAGCCACTTGTCCTAAGGTTTGTTGTAATTGTGTGATTTTGCAAATAAGGACGGAACAATTCGGCATTTTGTAAAAATACGAAATCACACTACACGTTCCGATGCAAACATATATAAAATGTACTCTGTGGATGCAAACATATGACTAAACGGTGCTCACTGCCGTCGCGCGTATTTAGGGTCAGTTTGACCAAACGGAGGCGACATGTGCTACGCCTCCAAGCCATACCCCTCGATATCCGTGGTAAATACCTATCTAGCCAAGACTCAAGAAAATGGCGAGAATTTCTTTGTTTCAGTTCTAAGTAATGAATCCTTATTTATAAACGTTGCTGAAAGTTCAGAACCTAATGACTAGCATCTATTTAATAATACATTTAAACGTCACTTAATTTTAAGCAACGTTTTTAGATAAACCTACGAGTGTATTTCACCAAAATACTCATAGTTCAAGCCTGATTTCATGTGTGTCTACCTACCTACTCGCTTAGTTGACACGGTAGCTACTATATGTATAAGATATTTTTATAAAATCACCGTGTACCGCCAGCCCCACTAGGTAGCACTATGCAGTAAATTCGCTTGACGTCACTGGGGACGAGTGAGCCGCAAATAGGGTTACCATTTCGAAATTTGTAAATTGGGAAAGTCCTGACATTTGCAATAAAGTCCAAAAATTTTACTTTGTAGTCCGTCCGTCTGTTATTGAACAGGTTATATTTAAAAAAAAAACTCCTTGTATATAAGCCCAAGTTCGCATGGACGTATTTTTATCGCGGAGATTATTTTCGCGCACTGGATTTTCAACTTTCGGTTGTGACGTTGCAAAATCGATAAATAACGCAACAGATAGCGACATCTTGTGTCAGGACAGACAGGCACATGGCATGGCTGCCAAAGTAGCCTCTGTAACACTAGATAAACCTAGAGAAATTATGTCATTTATTTATTTATTTTACTTTAACATAAAAACGGCCCTTGGCCAATTACATTAGTTAAAGATATAAAAAAATTTACAATAAAAAAAAAAATATACTATAATAAAGAACAGACGTATAGGTAACATAAATTACTAACAATAAATTAAATACTATTATTTTCACAAAAATGCAGGCACATTACCATTAAGTCAACAAACTTGTCTGCGAATAAATCGCAGTCCAGGTTGGCTTCCACAAGCTTATTTAACGCGGTCAATACGCGCAGTACGGGAGACGCAGCACGGGCTGCAGTCCGGCGCGACGGTAAACTTAGCAGCTGATGCTTTCTGCCACGGAGATAATTATCCGGTGTGTGGAGTCGAATCAGCTCATTATGGATGTCAGGAGCATCCGTTATCCCTCTGCAAATTTTAAGCATTACGCCTACCTGGTCGCATGCCCTTCTGGTCTCGAGCATATGATATCCCAGACATCCTAGGAGGAACTTGGTAGGATATAGATAGGGATAATAACCGCGAGTTCTCCTGTAGAGAAACCGCAGGAATGCTTTTTGCACTTTCTCAAGAAGAAGCGCATACTTTGCTTCATGCGGATTCCACACAGAAGAACTAGCTTCTAGCTTGGTTCGGACAAGTGTGCTGTACAAAAGCCTTATTACTTGCTCGTTGCGAAAGTCACGAGCATTGCGGAGAACAAATCCTAGTCTTTTAAATGATTCTTTGGCGACAGCAGAGACGTGGTCATGAAAAGTAAGCTTCTGGTCAAATGTGACACCCAAGTCCTTCATGTTGGTTGATCTAGTTATTTTAGTACCATTTAATTTGTATTCGAAATCAATTGGGTGTCGCATTCGACCAAAAGTCATTACATAGCATTTGGACACATTGAATTCCATTTTATTCTGAACTCCCCATTCATATATGGCATTTATATCATTTTGTACAGCTTCGCAATCCGATACGGTGCCGACAACACTATAAAGTTTGAGGTCATCTGCGTACAGAAGGCACTCAGCAAATCTTGTACAGGATGGCAGGTCATTGACCATCAGCAGGAATAGTAGAGGCCCGAGAATCGATCCCTGACTTACGCCAGAGCGTGTGTGGTAGGGACGAGATACGTAGATACCCAGTCTTACAAATTGCTGACGGTCACGGAGATAATCAGCTAAAAGTCGGAGTAAGTTTGGACAGAAACCAATGGCACTGAGTTTCAGGAGCAGGATATCATTATTAACTCTGTCGAAAGCTTTACAAAAATCAAAATAAAGTACATCCACCTGCCGCTTATTGTCAAGATGTTTTGATATGTACTCCGTAATTGTCAGTAGGTTAGTATTGACAGACCTCTTGCATGTAAAACCGTGCTGGTAGTTACATAAATACTTTTCAACCTGGGAGTAAATAAGTTTATGAAGAACATTTTCAAAAATCTTAGCTGGAGATGACAATATAGCGATAGGTCGATAGCCCTCAACAGCTGATTTATTAGTTGTCTTGGGAATGGGTGTCACTCGTGATACTTTCCAGTGGTATGGATATACGCCTGCCGCTAATGACATATTAAAAATGTGACATAGAGGAGTGGAAAATAATTGTTTGAAATGTTTCAAAATAAAAGGTGGAATACTGTCGGGCCCTACGGAGCTTCTGGGTTTTAATTTATTGATACCGTACTGGACGTCATCAGGAGAAAACTGGAAGATATTTATGTAGTTACTGTTGGAGTTAGTTTCATGATTGTTAATACATGCTGCATTTAGCAGCGGAATTTCTGGAAGAAACACGCTTGCAAAAAAATTGGCAAAAGCTTCAGCAGCTGCTGCTCCTGAAAAACAGTCACCATTATAGTTGACGCTAGGCTCAAAACCTCCTTTAGACCGTAAGCTGTTAACATGTCGCCAAAATTCAAGAGGGTTACTCTTAATATTATTTTCTATGCGCGTAATATACATACTGTAGGCTTCTGCAGTACGACGCTTTAAGGAGTTTCTGAGATCTGCAAAACTCTTGTAATCATCACTGCAATTGGTACGCTTCCAGCTTGCATGTTGTTTTAGTTTTAGTTTGATATCACTAATGATTTCAGAAGTAAACCAAACCGGATATCGTTTGGCAGTAGAATTGGTACGATGCTTTTTAGGCATGCAGCCATCGAATATTTCGTAGATTATATTATAGAATGTACTTACAGCGTCATCAACGTCGCAAGCCCGTAAAACTGGTCCCCAAGAAATTTCGGAAAGGGATTGATAAAGTTGCTCAAAATCACATTTGTTAAAATTCCAGTCTTTAGCTGGATCTGTTACTCGGTTCAATAGCATCCGATCCACGAGCTGATTCGACCTTTATTTCTACGCTTAATGGAGGATGATACGCATCAGGTGGCACAAATCCATCCACGCTAGTAACTATCGCGCTTTGGATGCTATCCTGGACTAAAATTACATCCAAAATTCCTCCGTGGCTATTAAGAATTGCGTTTTTATCGTGAAAAGCACAAAAAGATACAAAGTAGCAGTAATAGTTTTTAACACAAGTTGAAGCACTATTAAGATTAATGTCACCCATAATAATTACAGATCCTGCATAACTGTGTACGAAACGTCATGTAAATTATATACAAGATTATTAGTTAATTTAAATAAATAAACATACAGACATAATTTCCCACATTATATTTAAAACAATGCCTAATAAATGCAAAATAACCAATCCCACCAAAAACATTTCATGTAAAATGTTGCCAAGACGACCACATAAGGTCTGCCCTGTGAAAAAGATATCAGATCTCATGTAGAGCCAACCTTCTGAATCTACACGGCCTAACTCTACCGACTCTAACTTCACAAATTCTACATATCAGTAAAAGTGTATGGCTTGGCCGTTTCGCTACCATCGTGGAGGTGATGCGAATATTTAGTTCCTGAACTCAAAAAGACGACGAATCACTTCGAGAAAAGGTAGGTAGTGCTCTTGCGCTTCGCTTGGCTCGTCATGGCTGGGGCACTACCGTGCCCCCAGATAGACAAGAATTCTATTTGGTCTATTGTGACATTGATCAGGAAAAGGCTCAAGACCCGCAACGTGTGTCACACGATATGAATAGGATTTGGAATACGGACTCAGTTCCGTAGGCCACGTAACGTGCAAACACAGGGGTATCCTGTGTTTGATGCCAAGGTACGTAGTCCCGTCCAGTGAAGGGATTGTACTGAGACATCACCGAGAATATCGGTAAGGTAGCAATTTAGTCTATGAGAGAGTTAGGCCTATTGTATGGACTAGGTAATGAGACCAGTTGCCATGAAGTGTTGTGTCGCGGATTGTTTCGCATAATCTTATTGGTTGATTGAGCTAGTAACTATTAAGTGGTTCACCTCACGGACTCGCTATAGCGACTCTGAGTTATTGTGATAGTCTCATTGCAGGTCAACACACCAATACAACTAGACCCGAGGCTGGTTGTACTGGTGTGGATGCCCAAGTGTTTGGGGGAAGGTATGTGGCCAGCCACATTAAATATTGTGAAACTTTAATTGTGTTATTGTAATAAACATGGTATTGTGTAAGAAGGTACTTGTTTAATTGAATCTTTCCCTAGCAGCTTATTGTACCCTACAATTTTACTTTAGCACGGTGGTGAGTAGTACAACACCGAAGGAGACCATCAACATCCAATTTCCTAATCAATTCTGTACATCTCGAAGGAGCCGGGTTACACGGTTACACGTTAGCCGAGCACTGAGATGAGAAACCAACAGAGCGCAACCCAGCGCGATTTTCAAGTCTCGGCGCTAAGCGGAGCATCGAAATCAAGGCGCACGAAAAATACGCCCGTGCGAACCTGCACCCTAAATGCATAACACACTATCAATCACAATCTGAATCATTGTGAGATATTGCTAATCAATCGCTTCATATGTTCGAAAAATTTGTCCACTCAACAACGTAAATAACGCAATGAATGTTGTTATACTGTCAAAATGAAAACCATTGCTGCTGTTAGTGTGTTACGCAATTACCCCGCTGCTTGGTCTAAAAGTCCGGACAATTGACAAGACCAGGGGACCTAAAAGTCGGACATATCTCGATAAATCCAGACGGATGGTAACCCTAGCCGCAAAGTGGATCGGGGAGCAAGTGCATGAACTGGATAATTGGGCCACGAGGGGACACGACGGCCTCGAAACTCCTGCTATTAGGGACCATGATCGCCTGTATCCGACTCCATCGGAAGGTAACTAAATCACGTTGCAGGCGAAATTGGATTGGAAAACTCGAGAGCTAGGCTATCATCCAATAGAGAGAAGATTCGTCGTGACTCTTTTAACCTTCACTGATTTTATTTATTTGTTGTGTAGTATCTAGGTATCTATTACTTTTGTTCGCTGGTAAATGTTTATTTATAAGTAAATGCACATAATTTTTATCGATATCTTGGTTTAATTTGAAAAAAGAATAAGCTAGATATATATAAAAAGATATTTTACAGGCTGG
Source organism: Griposia aprilina (assembly GCA_916610205.1). Lineage (NCBI taxonomy): Eukaryota > Metazoa > Arthropoda > Insecta > Lepidoptera > Noctuidae > Griposia > Griposia aprilina. The sequence goes on from OU744283.1 coordinate 11,538,621, forward strand.
TCCAAAAAATGACGTCATTTTTTTTTTAACCGTAATGGGAACCGCTTTCAAAAAATTCTATCTTTATTTTTACACGGCATTTTTACAATTTTTTTTGCAATTTTCATTTCCCCCCCCCCCCCCCATTGCGCGTGGTCCGACTCGCACGTGACCGGTTTTTTTTTAATAATATAGCCAGTTGTTTAAATTGCTAAAAATATTTTTCTAATTTAATATTATTGTATGATCGTCATATTAATATTATCGTTTATACTCTCAATTTACCATAATTATAACATGCAAAGCTGGTCACACGACCTTTAATCCGTTAATCGTTAATTAACGGATTCTCATCTTCTCATCTAGGTAGTTTTTAAAATTTATGATTGACGTGGAAAAGTGTTTGTACAAACCTACAATTTTCCATAAGTCCGACGTACCTACTTACAGTTTGCCAAAAGAACACCGCGCGGACCGCGCTGCGTCGCGAAAAATATGTTTTGAACTCTATTTTGATTTGAATTTGATCTCTAAATAATTATTATTACTAACTCTCTGATATACCCGTCTTTTATTATTTTTCATGTTCTGCTTAGAGTTCCATAGCCCATACCAACACTTTTTTTTGTAAGTAAATTATAACTCAACGACATAATAAAATGCAATTTCTATCACGAGTCAAAGAATAACGTTAACTTCCGTTAAATCTTCCGAAATGTAACGCGTTAACGTTTAACAAAGTTAACTTTTCTATTAAAGGCTCCTTTCAAACAGGCGCGACTCGCACGCGACACAAATGCACTGCACGTCGCGCGACAGGCGGGAGGAACCGATCAGCTACTGTAACATGTTACTAAAATGATGTTGGTCATTTCACTTACCTTTAATTAAAATAAATGCTTTGAGTTTGAATTCTTATTTGAACAAGGTGGAAAAATCATGTCAGTAATAGCGATATTCACGGTGGAAAATGAATATATTAAAAAAATACAGTTCAATGACAGAGTGTGTAGGTATTCGTAATTATATTTATTTATTTATTTATTAAAACTTTATGCACAAGTAAAAAAATACTGTACAAAGGCGGACTTAATGCCTGAGGCATTTTCTACCAGTCAACCTTAGGGTGATGCAGAGACTAAACATGGCAGGTGCAATATGCAGGATAGATAGCTTGGCAATAACTATAAAATACAAGAATAAATATGAATACATAAATACTAATACATACATACATACATATAAACAAAATAAAATTTGTCATGAGAAATAGCGATCGGTAGAGGAGAAAACAACGATGATCAATCAGTCAAATACGTTAATAGCACATAGATATAATTTGACCACTATTTAATTGTAGATAGGTACAGTAAGCATCAAAAGTCGAATAACACATAACATCACGCTTGTATGCCTCGAAGGATAAGGCAAAGGTTTACCTATAGCACACCCAAGTTTCGCCAGTTATAGTTAAGTCCCATGTAATAAGGGGGCGAGCCTTTTGCCACCAACCAGACACAGATCCAGACTCCGGGCTGCTACTGAGAAATTCCAGATGAAAAACCCAATAACATTTTTCCCAGGGACTGAAAACCGATACGAATTTAGGTTCAGGTTCAGGTTCTGCATTTGGGTTCTTTAAAAGGTTCTTCTTTTCGGTACGGTTCCGGTTCAGGTTCCGGTTTGGTTCTGGTTCCAAAGTACCGGTTCCAAGTCAAGGTTCTAATATACCGGTTCCGTACCATCCAATTTAAAGGTTCTGTCTCTACAAAATAACTACCACAGGATCTATCAAAGCAGAAGTGCCCATAAACTTCAAACTCTTTACCTGACGGCGCGTCGCGGCGGCGGCTGCCCGTACCTCGCTGCTATCATACAAAGCTTCGACCTGCGCTGAACGGCATCGTATGAATTGGTTCGAACTCGCTTTGAAGAAGAACTGGTAAAATATAGGTTCTTAAAGGTTCCGGTTCGGGTTCTAGTAACGGATCCACTAAATACCGGTTCTTTACCGGTATTTTAGGAACCTTTTCAATCACTGATTTTTCCCAACCCGGGTATCGAACCCAGGACCCCTTGCTCAACAGTAGCGCTCTAACTGTAACTAAAACAAACTAAATTGATAGACAATCTATAAAGTTAATATTCTTCAAATTTTACCTTTGCTCCGGTTTTATGTAAATAATAGGTTGGGGAAAAAGTTTCTTCGCATTTTTTAAGAAAATTCAAAACATTTTTTAATATAGTTTATTTACATTTAACTAAAGTATTTAGGTACCGTTTTGTTCGATAACTTTTTGCCATCTTGTAGGTAGGGACATGATCCCATTGCTATAGAAATTTTGGGACTTCTGATCAAAATACCGCGACAAGTGGTTTTGGCAGTCCTCTCGTGATATTAACCTGACACTGCCTAAAGAATTCTGAAGAGACCGGAACAGGTGGAAATCTGAAGGTGCAAGGTCAGGACTATACGGCGGATGCATTAACAGCTCCCAGCCAAACTCTCTTAATTTTTGCTGAGTGGCTAAAGATGTATGAGGTCTAGAGTTATCAAGATGAAAAACCACACCCCTTCTGTTGATTAATTCCGGCCGCTTTCTCTCAACTTCTTACTTTAATCTCATCAGTTGTTAGCAGTAAAGTTCAGAATCGATGGTCCTGCCTGGTGGTAACAGCTCATAATGAATAATGCCATTCCAATCCCACCACACACACAGCATCACCCTGTTGCAAGTTAACCCGGGTTTCGCCACAGTCTGTGAAGCCTGACCGGCCTTTGACCACGACCTTTTTCGCGAGTTCTTGTCGTACGTGATCCACTTTTCATCACTAGTTATCAGCTTCATCAAAAATGGTTCGGTTTCATTACGTCGTAATAAATAATCACAAATGAGTACACGGTTCATTAGGTTTCTTTCAGTGAGCTCATGAGGTACCCAAATATCGAGCTTTTTTTGTGTACCCAGTTTTTTTCTAATGTGCCAAAAGTGTTTTGTGGTCAATTCCCAGTTCTTCAGCTACGTTGTAACTACTGATATGCCGATCTTGCTCCACTTTTTCAAAAATGGCATTCATTTTATCCGTAATAGGGCGACCAGAGCGACGTGCATCTTTGACATCAAAATTTCCGGATTGAAAACGCTTAAACCAAATTTGTGCTACTCTCATAGACACTGCACTAGGTCCATAAACATCGCAAATTTTTTTCGCGGCTTCCGTTGCATTTTTACCTTTTTTGTAGTAATTTTTTTAAAATGTATCGAATTTCTTCATTAGATTCACTCATCTTGACAGTACGAAAAACAAATGATAATCACACATTTTCCTAATTTGAATTTGGAATTATGTTCTTTAAAATTTAAACTTTCAATGATACCAAAACCAGCCAGATACAAATAGTATAGCCAAAGAGATTTTATTACAAGTTCATACATAATATAGTTAATGCGAAAAGACTTTTGCAAAAAAAAACAAGATTTAGGTAACTGTCTGTACTTAAGTGTTAAGGCATGCTTGTTAAATGCATGACTTATGTATTAGCAAGACTCTTTGATAAAGTCTTTGTCTTATAAAAGTAGTTATTGAGCTTAAACCACAGATTAATTGAAACCTCAAAAGTTTGGTAGGCAATTCCAATAGGTATAACACCACACCATTGAGTAATAATCTATAGGTACATGCATCTGTCTGTGTGACCGTGTTTTTCCTCCTCTTGAATCCCTCGTAATAAGACATAATGATTATATCTGTTGTGCCTCGTTCGATATCGCGACCTCAGTCTCCTGCGGGGTCATTGCGTAACACACTAACAGTAGGAATAGCTTTCATTTTGACAGTTCAACAACATTCATTGCGTTATTTATGTTGTTGAGCAGACAAATTTTTCGAACATTTGAAGCAATGGATTAGCAATAGGCTTCAAAATGATTCAGATAGTGAGTTACGTAATAGGGGTGCTGGTCTCAACGAAATTTGATGCGGATTTCACCATCATCGAGAGAAATTATTCCTTACATAAACTTACATATTATAAAAAAGAAATCTTAATGTTTTGTAAGCAAGGCCCGGTCGCTATTAATATTTGCGAGTAGGTCGTTGACATCCATTAGGTCTGGTGACTGTAATCTGCCATTAATTATTATTTTCATTAAAACAATAAAATGACGTACATGGAAAAGTTAAAACAATAATTATTAGGAATTTTAATGTATCATCATTTTGTGGTATATTAACAGAATATAGGTAATTGCATCAGTTTATGAGTAATTTATCTGCCTAATTAAAAATAAATCAGGGAAAAATACGTTTTCCACTCGTAATATTTTTTCCTCGCAAACTATGACGTGAACAAAAAAAGATTTGATGACTTCATATTTTAAACTAACAGTATTATCCTGTATCATCTAGGTATAAAAAATCTACATAATATCATGTATCTAAAAGGACATGGTATGTTCGTTAGACTTAGGCACAGCCCAAACCGCTAAACATATAAACTTGAATTTTGGACAGTAGTTTTAGTTTAACACAAAAGAGCATTTTACAAAAATCAATCCTTTAAGGCGGATGCGCTAAGGTAGCCCGCGAAATTCAAATTTACTTACGTTTTTTGCAATTTGCAGGTCTGTGTTAGGTTTTATGTTGATTACAATGTGATGCGCGGCCGTAACACATATGGCTTTACAGAATTATAATCATTAGAATCAGCAATACAACTGGCCTCAAATGTCAAGATTTCATGAAATCGTCGTTCAATAGGGTAATATGAACGTATAGAGATGTATTGATGATTTTTGTTATCATAATTCAATAAAATACATATTTGTTACGGCCGCGAATCATATTTAGATCAACAAATAAACTTATACTGACCTACAAATTGCAAAAAAGTAAGAAAATTTGAATTTGGCGGGCTATCCTGGCGCTTCCCTCTTAAGGCGCTTCCCTGACCAAATGACCTTGAGCGTTCGGTCCTTCTCTGTCCCGTCGCAGAGTCTCGCTCTGTCTCGCTCCCTGCGCACGCTCATTTATCATAGAATTCACAAAAAAAATGAAATTATTTTAATAAAAAAAGACAAGCGATGTTTTGAAATAAAATAAAACGTGAATTATTTAGATTTTTGAATTATCTATCCATTAGTGTAATCCTGAAATTAATAGAATGTCACCTTTAGCAAAAGATGCATGCAATCAATAATTTTAGTCACTTTTTTACAAGGAGATTTTAAATGTATATAGAACACAAATAAGAACGTGCAATGTGATGATAGGATATCGATGATTAATAATGTGCTTATAAATGTAGTTTATTACCCATAGTGAATGAGTTAATAGCCTCTGAATAACGCACTATGGCAAGGTTTTGGTCGGGGTACCGCCTTAAGGCTGCGAAGCGAAGGATGTCTGTGAAACTATCCAATAACAACGCTTCATTTTCAAAGCTTGAGCTAAGCTAGCGCTGTTATTGGTTAGTTGTATGCACATTCCTTGCTACGCATTCTCACTCATCTCTGGTGGAAACGCACCTTAAAGGGCGAAAAAGAATTCGTTTATATGCAAAATCTTATTCCTTAGGTGTATAAACTTGAAACGTGAACACGAATATGTACCTAAGTAAATAATAAATTGTGACATTATTAACTACCTCCCAGTACAGATTTAGGGGGTGTTGTTTAGGGGTGTTGGTTAGGGGTGTTGTAGGGCTTGAATGGGACAATCCGATGAATTTGAAACTCAGCATTAATAATCTTCATAAAAAATCGGAATTACGGGTTATTTTTTTTTTCGAAAATAAGGCATTTAAATAAGGCGCCCACGCAAAGGGCGGAGTACCCTTTGCTGTGTGCCTTAGTTAAATGCCTTATTTTTAGGAGATTATATTACTGATTGCTTTGATTAATTCGAAGATTAGTACCGTCAAACGGGGTGAACAGAGATGCAGGGGTGAATCGGAACGAAACTTTAAAAACGATTTTGACATTGAAATAATATATTTTGTTGCCAAAAAGGACTCTTAATGTGTTTACTGTATTATAATTAACGATTAAGTGCCCATGTTGGCTACAAACTATAGGCATAACCTAAGAGCTCATCACATTATTTTATTAATACTATCAGATTGCTGCTACCCTCAAGGAAACACGTAAATTAACGTCTAAATATTATTTCAGTGTTGGATCTTCAACTCTCGACCCTGAACCGAGCGTTCAAAATTCGTCGTTGTGTGTGAAAACGGGCAGTATTCACCTTGGTTTTCCTTGGGAAAATCATTATTATGGTTACTCTCAGTCAACTGAAGGTTATGTCGGTTACCTACCATTTGACACCCTAGCCAGGGTATTTTATGATACCATGAGTTGAGAGTTAGGAATAAACCAGCTACTCGGCTTCGAGACCCCGCCCCGGCTGGAATCGGTCCCTCATGAATTTCAGCAAGCCCGGCAACATCCTATATTGATGTATCTAATTGAACAACATTGTGGTTGGTAGCAAAATAATACTAACGATAAATTGTGTAAATTAGTATTCGCATCTCGCTCATACATCACGATTATTTATAGCATTACAATAGGCCTCATTCACACTGTTATGCGAAGGGAAAAACATAGATAAACTTATATGTTTATCTTAGAGAAAAAAAACTGTTTTTGCTGTTGTAGGTAGAGTAGGAACTTTTGACCTTGAGCTGGCCTGCTCAAGGTCCTAGGCCTAGCCTAGTATGGAGAATCAATAGAGTAAGAGGCCAGCTTAAGCTTACACAGGTTTTGTTGCCACTGTTGTGCATCTTACCCTTGAATACACTGACGAGTAACACAAAAAATGCCACTTGCAAAGTGCCTAAATAAATCTAAACATATCCAAGTTAGTTTCAAAACAGTATTTATTGCACACAAGCTGACCCGACAGACGGTGTCCTGTCTTAACTATGAATTTCATATGTCGTTTAGTTTTAGTTTTGACTATTGACTAAAAGTAAAACTATCGACTCATTTATCAACCGATCCATCTGTGTTAAACGGTATTTGCAGCGCGCATTCTGTCAATCGCTGACAGTTATTTCAAACAACTGACAGTTATGTAAAATTAATATTGGCGTTAAGTTTTCTTAAATTTTGTAACGTTTCGATCAACTTCCTTTTTTTTTTATTTCATAAGATCCTTCTCCTGACAACGAACACAACAAAAAAATATTTTGTGAAATCGGTCCAGCCGTTCATGCGTGATGGCGTGACCAAGGGAAATAGGGATTCATTTTTATATATATTGCACATTAAAACCTTGTTGCACACTGGCCTGTTTGAAGTGAGGGATAGAAAAAACAAAACCACCAAAACTTTATGGTGTTTAAGTTGACATGCCTTCGAAAGACCAATAAGCGGGGATGTTTTTTTGTTTTTTGTTTTGCGGGGTTAATAATATTGGACGACACACAGAATTGAGCAAAAGGGAATATGAGGTTATGAGTGAGAAAAATAGGGATGGATGGACTTACTTGAGAACCTTCTGAACGAAAAACGTTGACTTAAGGAAAGCCTTTGCAGACGTCCCACGTGTTCACTGAATGTCTTCTTCTCACGGTGATGCACTATCACTTGGGTTTTAAATGTCACACTTGTGTCGGCCAACACTTATAAAATAAAGAGTTTTTGAGTTTTTTGATATAATAACTGATTATTAGCTGTGCGGCGCGGTGCGATGCGGTTGCCTCAAGCCTCATACACGAGGAATGTACCAGGATCATCACTATGGTGCTATTGGGGAGATCCCAGTGGCAAACGGCCAGAACAATGGTTATGAGACATTCTATTGTCCAACAAGTGCTTCGGATGTTTAGGGAGACTGGACTTAACCTAAGCAGACCAAGCAATGGCAAGCCATGGTGCACAATGGCTTGAGAAGATTGATTTATTGTGTCAATGATGTTAAGAAATCGACTTCAGACGGGAGTTGCGATCCAGTAACTACTTTTGCAGACCTGAAAGAACCCAATCAGTGATCAGAAAGTTGGGAGACGTCTTGCAGAAGCCAATTTAAAGCCTTACCGGCTTGCAAATGCAGCAAAATTCGAACGGCATCATAAAGTTGCAACTTACAGATATGCCCGTGAGCTAATCGAATGGGGTGAGGACGAATGGAGCAGAATAATGTTCTCTGATGAATCGAGTTTCGTGTTGTATTATAATCATGACGGGAGACGTCGAGTATACAGACGGCCAGGAGGACGTTTTACACAAACATGTTTCAAAGAAAAAGTTCCATACGGGGGAGGTTCTGTACACGCAGCGTTATCTGCCGCTGCACCAATACCATGCCCTGCATCACCGCCTCCTCACGCCACCAATGCAGTGACTTGAGGGTTCTCGCTACCAGGTCCCACGGCGGGGATCCAGCCAGTGCGCAAGCCGCCTAGTAGGAGATACCCTCTGATGACTCTGACGGCCATCGCCTTCTGCAGTACTCGCAACACTACGATACTGCGGGCCATCAGGTCAGCTGCCTACACTGGGATTCCGTACAGGTCCATGGATCACAAGATCCCCATGTACAACCGCCCGCAGGCAGTGCTCGGGCCTCCCAAATTAGAAAGCAGTGATGACAGCATGCACGCCGAGGCCATAAACTTGGGCGCCAGCCGCCGAAAGTTGGGGCCGAAGCCCAACGGCTGTCGAGCACCAATTCCAGGCATTTCATTGTTGACTCGACAGCAATTTGGGACCGGGGGACCACAATGTGTGATTTCGTCGGGTACGCCCGTCAGCGGCCATAGCCTCTGACTTGTAGAGGGCAACCTCCAGGCCCAGGCGATGCGGTTCACCACCTGTGAGACCACCGCCGTAGCTAGCAAACGCTGCGTCCCTGTGCGAGCTCCCCCGAGTGGTGACAAGCGTGTCGTCCGCGTAACACGTCAGGTTCACCACCGGTTGAAGCTTGCCCTTCAATACCCAGTCGTACCTGATGTCCCACAGGAGCAGTCCTAGAACCGAACCCTGTGGAACACCGCATGACATCTCGCACCGGCCTCTGCCATCACGTCTTTTGTATGTCACACACCTTGCTGCCAAATAAGCCCTGATCACGTGGCGGAGGTGGGGAGGCACCCGATGATAACGCAGCGCCTCCCTAATACAAGTTCAGGGCAGAGGTGTTGAAGGCGTTGGATATGTCCAAGGACACTGCCAGCATCACCCAGCCCCGAGACATCACTTCCTTCACCAGGACTCTCACCCGCATAATTGCGTCTATGGTAGAGAGCCCATGCTGAAAACCGTACTGGTTGTGTCCTCCAGATCTAGCTCATCTCAGCACAAGTGGCTGACGAGGCGGTCCGCGATTATCCGCTCGAACAACTTGCTCACCTCGTCCAGCAGCAGTATGGACCGGTACGCAGACGGTGAGTCTGCAGGGCGCCCAGGCTTCCTGAGCAGTACAAACGAATCTGTCTTCCACTGAATGAGAAACTGGCCCTTCTTGACGCACACTGAATAGTCCTCTCAGTCGGGGCTCTAGGGCCTTTAAGGCGAGAACGAGGGCACGGCCGGGTACCCACCCCACCAGCAACGCCCCCCGTCGGCGACCTTCTTCGCTACCGCTACCGGGCGCCTCACCCAGATCGTGCCCAGCCCGCCAACGTCGTGGCTAAATTCCCCTGCCCGGAATTTTTCAGGCGAGTACTCGCCGATTCGGGCAATAGCCGCTACCACTTCCTCTGGGGTGACCCAGTCGTCCAGCCCATCAACGCGAAATTCAGGCGTTTTCACGGGCCTGGAGACCCGGATATCCTCCTCAGTTAACCCGACTGCGGTCTCAAGTTCCGCGGCTCCCTCTAGGTGGGAAGTCCCCACAGCGGCCTTTTCTCCCCCGTCTGCTGGCTTTTTGGCCCAGTCACAGGCTTTTTGGCCGCTTCAAACCCCTCGAGGCTGGCATTCATCATGCCTCGTACTTGAAGCATGCCATTCCGGGATATTTACGCAACCAGTTCAGCTTGAAGAGAGCCAGGTGCTGGAGTGGAAGCAGAAGGAGCAGGAGTCGCACGCTCTTGCTGTTGACAAAAGTCGGCCATTATGGTTATGCCCACACCATAAAAAGGATTTTGTGGTCGGGGGTCAACATAAATAGCCATGGGCGCGGCATCATTATTTCTGTAGCCTGTGTAGAAGAGAGTTTACCAACTCAGAATCTTTGTAGTACTAGTAGCTGTTCCGCCACGAATATTAACATTTTACTTTTTACTCTTTACTTTTACTCATTTCTTTTTCATTAAGAAAAGAAAAGAGGTCGATAAAACTACACATGGATTGGGTGAGAGATGATATTATGCCAAGAAAGGAGTGACCTAGAAATTAGAAGAAGACACATTACCAACGTATAAATAGGGTTATGGGCAGGAAGATGATAATGAAAATAACATAACATATTATAACGCTTGTAATCCCGGAAGGGTTAGGCACACGTGTACTGATATACACCCACATTTCGTCAGATGTTGAAGTCCCATTCCCATGTAACAGGGGGCGAGCCTTTTACCATTAACCGGGCACCTCTAGACTCTGGGCTGCTACTGAGAAATTTCTGATAGAAAAACCCAATAAAACTTTGCCCGACCTGGGAATTGAACCTAGGATCTCATGCTTAGAAGTAGCACTGACGGCCATGAGACGAACGAGGGAGTCAGGTCGAGACAGATGAGCTACCACATTATTACTCTCTTAGCACAGATTGTTTCAAATACACTCGAGAGCAATGAATCCGGGTCACTTAAAGAATGTTAAAAATCTCGGAAACTAAAAATGATAGGTTAATGCAATAAATTGTATTTAATAGACAATGTAATACTCCTTAAACGAAAGTAAAAAAAATATGAGTCACCATACATTTTATTAACACAAAATTACATAAAGAAAAAAACTGCTGATCTCTCCTTAAAACAAAAATAAAACATGAAATTTTTGAACTTTATTACGATTTTCTTGAATTTTAATACTTCGTATTGCCCCCTCGTGCTTCCATTACTGCGTTTACGCGGTTTGGCATGCTGTACACCAAGTTCCTTATACGATTTTGGGGAATATTCTCCCATTCCTCTGTGAGAGCAATTTTGAGCTCACGAAGCGTGATTGGGGGAGGGTTTCGTTGTTTTACGCATCTGCCTAGCTCGTCCCAAGCATGCTCGATCGGGTTGATATCCGGGCTGCGCGCTGGCCACTCCATACGAGTAATGTTCATCTCTTGAAGGTAGTCATTCACAATCCTACCTGTATGAGGTCGGGCATTGTCATGCATAAATATAGCATCCTCACCTAAATTGACCATAAATGGACCAACGTGATCATTGAGGATTTCTTCCACATATCTTACGCTAGTTAAAGAGCCGTTTTCTATGATCACCAGCTCTGTGCGACTTTCAGAAGAAATTCCGGCCCACACAAGTACAGACCCACCACCGTAGGCTACTTTTTCTTCGATGCATGCTTGCTTAAATCTTTCCCCTGGTCTTCGATACACTCTGTGTCTTCCATCGTGCTTGTAGAGCATAAATTTTGATTCGTCGGAGAACATAACTTTTGTCCAATCTTCAATACTCCAATTTACGTGGCTCTGGGCATATCTTAGTCTTGAAATACGATGCCCACGCTCCAGTTTAGGGCCGTTTGCAGGTCTAAGGGGTTTTAAGTTAGATTCAGCAAGCCGACGTCTTACTGTCCATGCACTTGGGTTACTTCCTCCGAGGCGTCGAAACTGATTTGTGAGTTCAGTTCCTGTGAGAAAGCGATTTCGAAGCATGGTGTTCACCAAGTATCGGTCTTCTCGTGCTGTGGTACACCTGGTTCTGCCCGTTCCTGGTCTGCGTAGGTTAGAACCAGTTTCTTCGTAACGTCGGAGAACTCTTTGTACTGTTGACAGCGACACACCGACAGTCCTGGCTGTATCGCGCTGACTCCGGCCGGTTTCCAGCATTGTAAGTATTCTGGTGCATTCTTCAGGCGTAAGCGACATAATTTCAGCTTGAATAATGAACATAGAGCACTATCAACATGGTTTATGTACCCACATAAATGACAGATTACAAACAAAAGCAAAACCAAATGCTGTAATTTCGTAGTTCCATCTTCGAAAGTGGCCCTTTTTCAAATTTGTTTTTTTTATGATATAACTTTACAATAACTAAGAAGTTTTAATACCTTCATTTAAGGAGTATTACATTGTCTATTAAATACAATTTATTGCATTAACCTAGCATTTTTAGTTTCCGAGATTTTTAGGATTCTTTAAGTGACCCGGATTCATTGCTCTCGAGTGTATTAATCAAGTTTTCAAGCAATTTCGACGGCCCATCATAATGGGCTGGAACCCTGCACTACACTACTCGCGAAGTTGCTTCGACGAAGTACTGGTCGAAATTGACCGAAGTCCGAAGGACGTGACTACACACTCATGCTGAGAACTACCGGAAGCTTCGAGTCCTTTGACTCGGGTGCTAAAACCGACAACGATCGGAAGTCACCCGAGGCGAGCCGAGGTAGCTCGAAGCGAAGTTACTTGTTGACAGGCCTACACTCTCCGCCCATATCTATTAACACTGTAATTAGAAACATTGTAAAAGCCCCTTATTTTTAAAAGAGTAACCGTGGAGTTTCTTGCCGGCTCTTTTCCATAGGAAACAACCAATTAGAAGCGTGCACCTAGCTTCTGACGTTTCATAAGTCCCCATGTTGGTTTATGTGAAATTAAATATTTTGATTTGATTTGATTTGAAGCGAAGTGACCTTCTTTCTACACTATCGTATATGCTTAACTTCGATCAACTTCGCGAGTAGTGTAGTGAAGGCTTTAAACAAAGATGAAAAACAATAAGATTAAAGAAACTGCCACGCCGCCACTTATCATGCAGCGAACGTATCAGATACATGGTGCCCATTAACATAATGATTAAGTACTAATATTTACCTGAGTATGTAAGGTACATATTTGCATAACATAACATTGCGCCTGTATTCAGCGAAGATTTAGAGGTGGTGATAGTACACCCACATTTTGCCAGTTATGTTTAAGTCCCACGTAATAGGGTGCGAACCTGTTGCCATAAACCAGGCACAAATCCAGACTCTGAGCTGCTACTGAAAAATTCCAGATGAAAAATACAATAAAACTTTGCCCGACTTGGAATCGAATGGAGGACCTCTTGCTTAGCGGTTACGCTTACGACCACTAGACTAACGACGTTTATATACATACAGATACTTGTATATAATATAAATAACTCTTACTTATATTTTCAAGGCTTAAGGAAATATTGTAGGTATGTAATATAATGTACGTGACTACGGTTTTTAAGATCATGATTTACGTTAAATCTTGAGCCAGTAGGTCAAAAGTTATACGCATTACTAATAAGTTGGATTATGAGTAAAGGCTCCTTCAGACAGGCGCGACACGCGACGCGCTACAAAGGTACCGCCTGTCGTGCGACGAGCGGTGCCTTTGGATCGTGCGCCTGTTTGAAGGTGCCTTAAAAGCTCCAAACAGGCGCGACGCGACTCTAGTAGAGCAATTTCTATGAAAACTTCCAATGGAGCCTTAATCCAATGGTTGTTATCCCGTGCTTAGGAAAAGGCGGATATCATAAAAGAAAACTTATGAATGCACATTCTTTGCAAGACAAACGCTAGTAGGGAAAATTATATTGTGAATACTATCTAGGTATATTATTTGAGAAATAGCTAATATTGAACTTATATAGCGTCGCAAAACATAAGTTCTTACATTGGTTGTCGTCACAATTATACCTAACGAAATTGTAGCCATCGCGGATAGGACCTGGATGAAAATGGCACAGAAGTGAAGGTTGGCCAGATAGGGGCCAATGTTTAGCAGTGGCATTGTCTATGATGATGATCCCTTATGTAGGAAATTGAAGTGAGTTTTATTTGGTCGCAGGAATCCACTGGATGCGAGAAGCACAAAGCTTATGTCCATTACTGGACGTCTTTCGGCTGAAATAATGAGTTTTATTTGAGCTAAAACATCAAGCGTAACACGGACAGTAGGGTCAAGATTCTATTATTATTTTCAAGGTATAGTTTCAGCGATCCATAGGTACCTTAATAAGTCTTAATAATAAGTCCTCCAGACCGAATTTAGGTCATTGCGGCCAATCTCAGCGAAGACTATAGTCATCGACGCGGCAGATATTATAGTGCACTTGTGTGTGCGCCTGCGCAGACACAGGTGCACCCTCTCTTCCCCTGTCCGATGGAACGGCAATCAGACACGATCTGAGAGAGATCAGATGCAGGACCAACATTTTAACGTGCTAGCCGTGGCACGGGGAGATATTACACCGCCGACTTTCAAACTCCGGGCTGTTACTAAGAAATTCCTAATAGAAAAACCCAATAACACTTTGCCCGACCTGGGAATTGAACCCAGGAACCCACGCTTAGCAGTCGCGTCTGCAATCGAGACCAACAGTATACCAACGTATCTATCTATAAAATCTAGTCTTGTTGCCGTGAAACATACATTATAGTTCCACGCTAGCCATTAGCTCCATTCGTTTACCACTAATAGTGTTAATTAGGCAAGCTGCTAATAAACAAAGAAACTAACAAACTCAAGAGAAACCATTTATTTACGCTAATAATTGAAAACTATAATCGTTTTGCTTTGACTGACAAGCGAATACGCGTCAGAGTATGTATTTGTATATTCTATTAGGTACATAACATTGTGTATATGAGTTCTATTTCAACTTAGTTGTGCCAGACATGAAACTACAAAGCGTCCAAATTGAAGACGTTTCAGCGCAGAAATAATTAAAACAAGAACATGCTAAGGCTGAATTAGGTTGACGTAAGTAGTTGTAAGTCTGCCAGCTACCTAGAGGATCGGACGATCGTCCTCGTTAATAGGGCTGGCCAAGTCCGGCGGTACGCCGTCGAAGCCGGCGTTCCGCAGGGGTCAGTCATAGGACCTGTCCTCTGGAACATCGCCTATGATTGGCTCTTGCGGGGAACTCTCCTTCGGGGCACGAGTGTCATCTGCTATGCGGATGACACTCTCCTCACCGCCCGGGGGGGGAGTTTTAGGGAGGCGGCCAATCTGGCCTCGGCGGGTGGATCCTTGGTCGCGGGGAGGATCCGCCGCCTAGGTTTAACGGTGGCGCTGCACAAGACCGAGGCCGTGTTCTTCCACGGGCCTCGGCGGCGCCCCCCACCTGATGCCCACATTTTCGTGGAGGGCATCAGAATTGAGGTGAAGGCCCAGATAAAATATCTGGGCCTTGTACTCGACAGCAGGTGGCGCTTCGGTCCGCATTTTAGCGGGCTGTCGTCGCGCCTGCTGAAGGCCGCAGGCGCGCTCTCGTGGCTGCTACCCAACTTGGGGAGGCCCAGCGCGCGATGCCGGCAACTTTACGCCGGCATCTTGAGGAGTATGGCCCTTTACGGGGCTCCTATCTGGGAGGACTCCCTCCAAAGGAGGGAGAACGCCGCCGCCTTGCGGGCGCCCCAAAGGGCCATAGCCCAGCGGGCGGCGCGGGCCTACCGCACAGTGGGCTTCGCAGCAGCATGTGCTCTGGCCAGCACCCCTCCTTGGGAACTCGAGGCGTGGGTGCTCGCCAGAGTATATGAATGGACGGCGGGGCGGGGAGCGGGAGGAGAACGCCCAGCCCCGGAAGAGCGGGAGGCCGTCCGGCGGGAGGCGAGGGATGCCATCGTCCTCCATTGGACGGGGGAGCTCGCCACCGCAGCTTTTGGCCGCCGAACCCTAGACGCGATTGGGCCAGTGTTGCGAGACTGGCTCGAGCGGTCGCATGGGTTCCTCTCGTTCCGTCTGGTGCAGGTGCTGTCCGGACACGGTTGCTTCGAATCGTACCTGCACCGGATAGGACGGGAGGAGACGCCGTCGTGCCACGACTGTGGCGCGGTGGACGACACGGCGCAGCACACCCTCGAGGTGTGCCCGTCGTGGTCCGAGACGCGCCGCAGTCTCATCGCGGTGATCGGACCGGACCTCTCACTTCCCGGCTTGGTTAATGCCATGCTGCAGGATGAGAGGTCCTGGGCGGCAGTCGGCTCCTTCTGCGAACACGTCATGTCCCAGAAGGAGGCGGCTGAGCGCGCGCGGGAGGACGATCCTCACGCGGCGTCGCTCCGAAGGCGGAGGAGGGGTCGAAGAAGACGTCAGTTTGATAGTCATCTCCGACTCCTCCCAGGTGGAGGCCAGCAGGCAGCGGGTGCGGGGGCGCCCTTGCCTGTATTGCACAGGCCTCCACCAGTGTCGGACGGGAATGGCCAGGTGTTCCCGGCCATTCCCGTAGCCCCCCAAGCTGGGGGGAATGCGGGGCCCGCCAGCTAGGCGGGCACGCGCCGGGAGGGTTGTGGATGCAAAGGCTGAGCCGGATTCCCATGGCCTTCCCATCACAGCGATGTGGGAACACCGCTGAGTTTTAGTGGGTATACTGTCATTCCGACAGGAGTCCCACATATCCCGTCTCGTCCCCCCACGAGCGGGAATGCATAAAGCATTTCTCAGCGAAAAAAAAAAAAAAAAAAAAAAAAAAAAAAAAAAAAAAAAAAAAAAGTAGTTGTAAGTCTGTGAATATCAAGGATAACTTTTAATTTAATTAATATTTAGGACTTTCCACCGGTAAATATACATTTGATGTGACGGCCTCGTTCGTCTAGTAGGCGAAAGCGCGACTGCTGAGCAAGAGGGTCTGGGTTCGATTCCAAGATCGGGAAAACTGTTATTGGGTTTTTCAATTTCTCAGTAGCAGCCCGGAGTCTGTATTTGTACCCGATTGATGGCAATAAGCCCGTCCCCTATTACACATTACTGGCGGAATGTGGGTGTAATATAGGTACCCCTTTTGAAGGATAACAGGCGTGATGTTATGTTTAAGCATTTGAAGTACCAAGGTACCAACGAACTTGCGATCTATCAGTGGACTTCGCGGTGATACGATAGTCACGACTAAAGTAACAGTCAAAGGTCGATGAGCTTCTGATTCGTGCATACTGCGTTAGTCTATGCAATGTCTATGCAACTAATAACTACTAGGTTCAAGGCTCTAGTAGTGAATTGCCGGTCGATTTCTAGCACATTTCGAAACTTTATCTTCCGTTGTTCGGTTTTGTCCTTTTACTTTTTTTTAATAATATTTCTTTTGGAGCTGACTGCCGCCTGTCTTTAATAACAATGAGCTGTCGCGAAGTAGTTCCTGAATGACCTGAAAAAATAAGGATATTGGATTTAGTGACGATTCCGGTTCCGGGTGACGCAAAAAGTAGGGAAACCATTAGATTCTGACAATAATACCAATAGCTTGCTGTTTTCAAAACTACATTTTTACCACGACCATCATGCATCTAAATAAACGCTAATTTTAAGTACGGGGCTAATCTGATAACCAGTTCTTTTAAAGTACCTACATCAATTCATGGATATTTATCAATTCAAGGAAACAAACCATAATCCAATATGCATTTTAGTTTATTCACATAAACGGGGTCAAATTAAATTAGCTAGCGAAACTCCGCAGAAGTGGTGGGTATCGATATCTTAACACGATAACATTAAAATTTAAAAATGTGATGGGTTTTTTAGGAGTCAACGACCTCTGATAGTATTGTTACATGAAGTATGAGTTGGAAAAATATATTTTATTGTGTGTATAATGTTTTGATATCTATACCAATCACGTCTATCAAGATTACACAATAAAAAATGATTTTTAAACTGATATTCCAAGTGAATACACTAACTGCGGTCGTCGACCCCAGAAAAAATCATTAAATTAATTATTTTTTTGTTTTGTTTATCATGTTTAGATATCGATACCTACGAGTATCACGTCTGCGGAGTTACGCTAGCTAATTTAATTTGACCCTGTATACACATCGCATTGGTCTCGAAAAATCTATATGATTTAGATAGTACAAACCTACCTATTATTATTACATTATTAAGATGTCAATCACATCAGATGGGAGCAGCTTAGGTACCTAAGCTCCCAACCCAATTTAGAGAGTAATTTGAAAGCGGTGGCGGCACTCGGCACCACATGATGGCATCACCATCATTATTACCATACTCTAAGATAAGAAATGGTACCCTCATCCCGTCTTTTGATGGCCTTAATCAGATATTATCTTGGCATGTTATTTATGCTTATCATTAACCTTTTTAGAAAGTAGATGATGAGTGCCGCACTATAATTTGAATGTTGCAGGTATCTTCTATTATCTTAATTGGGTTTTATAACTTTGATAACATAGTTTTCAACTTTATTGTGCATGCTGTGGTCTCCGATAAGTGAAGGAGTACACCTACTTAATAGCTGTTGTTGGCCATTATTTATGTGTCATGTGTATTGCGAACTTTTGTTGGAGATACTGAAAAAATAAATAAAAATCTTCTCTCAAAACTCAAAAAAAAAACTCAAAACTCAAAGCATTTATTTCAATTAAACCATTTACAGGCACTTTTGAATTGTCAAAGAGTCGCTCAGTTAGTTGAAAGTTGAAGGCTAGTTGCCCATTCCAAAACGTAGATCTCTATGGAGAAGAGAGCTCTGTTTTAATTAGGAAGGGTAGCAGTTAAAATTCATGCATGCCATGAAAAGGTTAGCTTGCCCAATTCTGCACGAAAGATCTTGATGCAAACTATGTATATGGATGCGAAAACATTTATTTATGAAACTAGTGATATTGATAGCTCTACCTTCACCGGCGAGGTAAATTACCTACAAGCAAGGTCGACTGGCGGAGGTAGCAATCTAATTGGTGAGTGTATTATGGCACATACCGTATTACTATGTATAACTAGGTAGTACCTACTCACACAAATTGGTATTCTGTGTAGTGTTTACCATTTGTCTCCCTTATAATATAGCCAATGCATCAGATATAGCATAAATAATGAAAACGTGCTGCAATAAAACGGATAATTTAATCCTAATCTTGTTTTTAAAACCATGATCCAAGTTCATTGCATTCGTCTTTGACACACATAGGGGATTTTCGTCGGGAGCTAAACTTGTTTGTTATCTTTGTACTTATTTGGTACCTACGTATTTTTGTTTTTGTTTTTAATGGGCTTTTTGATAATTAACATCCTCGTACATTGCTCGACATCCTTCCATTAGGGAGTCTCTCTCCGTGCCTCGGAGATCACGTGAAACTGTTGAAAGTGTTGTTAAAAGTGGATCTTATGAAGATTGCTCCTGTTACATAATATAAGCACAAGAGCCTGAGTCTGACCCATTAAATATTTCAGAGATCAGTATCTCTGAAATATTTACTGGGGCAGATTCAGGCGAAATAGTTCGACTAGTTTGGTAAAGACTGAAAAGACGAGAAGTTGTTATGACAATGATACTGTTTATACTCATGCGTTAGGTAAACATTGAATTAGGCATCACATGCCTGTAGAGTTCAGTTTTTTTTTTCTGTTTACTTTTATCTCTGCGGGGATCATTTGTCCTTTTGCATTAATTTATACCACGAGGGACAGGTACACTAACTATAGTTACCAGTTAGATTACCAGTACATTAGTATGGTTCCTGAAAATTTACCTAAAACCTCTACTATCTCTTACATTGTAGGGTCCAGATTGCAATGCATTCAAGATAGAGCGACGTGGGTTCCTAGTAATAATAACGGAACGATCAAATAAAACGTAAGCGGTAAACATTCCACTGCACCAATCATTTAAAGATAAAAATAAATATTATAGGTTTACTAACATGTTTCTTAGTGTTAACAGGGCATGTAAATTTGGTAGAAACAATATTGGCATCAGATAAAGAGACAATGCTGCCGATTCTCTTGTACACCGAACTAAACTAACTAAACTATCATCAAAATTCTTTACTTTTAGCTATGAGAATCTTACAGCTATTCTGTAAAAAAATATCTCTAAATTTAAAAATAATTTTCACGCAACTAAAATTTAATTTGACAATCGCGACTCCACGTGGTACTTTTTTTAAAGCCGGTGGCACGTATGCGGGAGCAGCCTCGACGTGTTTTATATGGAATTTTTCATTTTTTTATGCAAAATATGAAAATAAATATTACCTACATGTAGAGTTTTAGGGGTTTAAAGGTTTCAAAAACGGGGTTGCAATTTTCTTTATTTTTGCGATAGGACACACCATTTTCGAGATAAAAGCAAAATTTAAAAAAAAAAGATAAAGTACCTACTGTTTTTGCACCTGAAGTCGAGGTGTTGAGGTGAATTTTGGTTCATGACAACTAATTCTATTCCACACCTTTTTTATCGCGATTAAAAATAGACAGATTTAGTTAGACAACCAAAATTTTAGGTGAAAAACGTCAAATACAGAATAGCAAAATTGCCATTTTCACTAAACTAATAATTCAGTGTCATCTTAGTGCTGTCGAACTAAAATATAGTTAAGTTGTGTCACTTTAGCTTTAGTCTATTTCAGAATGAAAAATCGTAAGAATAAATTAAATTTTAGTGATTTTTAGTCTAGTTTAGAGAATATTGTGACAAGAGAATCGGCACCATTGACCGTGTAAAAACAGCGACGTAAATGCAACCTCAGAATGAAAAGTTTTAACTACCAGTGAAATTGTGAATCTGATTGTTATCAATGACTGCAGTATACTATAATATATAGCCGTTGTCGTTTTCCGGGCCAGTCCAAATCTGACTTTTTCAACTCATTTGTACTGTCTGAGTTTATCCTGAACATTAATGACATCGGTGAAACATCTTGAGGAATCCTGGACTTATAGTTAACATAAGTCTGAAATCTATAAACCTTCTTGAGCAAGCGTGGTGATCAATGCTTGTGCTTTCTCTATATGAGAACAGCGGGGTTATTGCATAATACACTAACAGTAGGAACGGCTTCATTTTTACAATTCAACAACATTCATTGCGTTATTTACGTTGTTGAGCAGACAAGTTTTTGGAATATATGAAGCAATGGATTAGCAATAGGGTTCAAAATGATTCAGATTGTGATTGATAGTGTGTTACGGAATTAGGGTGCAGGTCTTTGTTTTGCAGTGGGACAATACTAGGCTGGTATTGTTAATTCTACGTTGTCGTAGCGTTCTGTAGCACAAAATCCCAGTAACAATTACTAACAATACCTAACCGTGGCTATATTAAAAGTATGTTATTAAGGCGTACAACACGACAGGAAAAGTCACTTGCTACTGCAGTTCGACGTACCTACTCATTTTCGAGAATAACAACATGATTGATATAATCAAGTGTAATATGCTTTTATCATAAAATCCCTCGCTGCACGCTCGGTCTATCAAAGGCACTTGATCCGTTAATAGACAAACGAGTACTTGCAAACAATTGTGTCCTTGCACGTAATGCATGTTGCACTTCACTGGCTTACCATGATATGTGAGAATTGTTACGCATTGTTGCATTGTTCCACTGACATTTTTTTAAGGACAAAGTAATTACTTTAACAATGTGTGTCGGCCTTAGTTTGCCCTAGTATCAAGCGAAATAGGATGATTTCCCATTACTGTGTTAGTTATTGTATAAATATAATAGCATGAACTTGGAATGTAATATATAAAATAATACAAAAAGCGCATGCCTTTTTCCCACGGGAGAAGGCGGCAACTACAGAATGCCACCTGATACGATCCTTACTTATTATTATTCCATAAGCTTCGTCCACGTTCATACTTAGTGGCCATCATGTCCTTAAATTACATCACACGAATTTCATATTTTTTGGAGCACTCCCCGCCCTTTTACACATAGTCATATTAGTGTTATCCCTGGTAGTACGTCACATAATTTGCCATTTTAACTGAAACTTTATAATAATGTTTACGTTGAATATTTTTTTTGTTGCCCTAAAAACGGGCAGGAAAGGAAAATTTATCGACGAATCGAAAACGGCTGGAAAAGCTACGGGTCCATGACGTCACTGATGAAGGGTGATCTGCCGATCTCCCTGAAGCGCAAACTCATCGACATGTATTGTGTATCCTGCCCTAAGAGCGACGGAACGAAGCATCCTGGGAGTAACAAGACCGGACAGAATTCGGAACACCACAATGCGTTCCAATACGAATATAATGGACTTAGGCGAGAAGGCTGCCAGGCTGAAATGGAATTGGGAGTTTGTAGAAGGACTTGGGAGAGCCCTTTGCCGGCACAGTGGGACAGTTCAGTCTAAGTAAAAAAAAAAATATAGAGTTGGTAATACTTAGGTACTATAGAGTTTTAGTTACTGTTGAAGTTGTGAGTTTTAATAAGTACCTACTTTAGATGTCACGATGCTTATAACTCGTCCCCCCTTGCCACAGGATCTCACACTTTGTTGATCCCTTATCGTGTGATTTAATTGAATGGCGTCTGATGTCCTTGCGTACATACAGGTCGTCGGTACTAAACCCACACCCACCCACCTACCTACCTACCGTTGCACCTACTGAGGTGCGAAGTGAGCATGCTTGACCTTCTTGAAGGACGAAAGTATAGTATGTAATTGTTAGCGAGAAACACGTTACTAAGAATAATGTTACATATTGTGGAGACACTGTTAGGTTAGGTCATAGCACTCATAGCGTCTGGTATAACAAGCCAATCAATGGTTGACGTAGCCTCATTATAATTATTATAATTTAATCAACTGTCGTAAACAATAATACGTGTCTGCGTATTAATGGCAAGCACCTATAACAAAAACAATCCTTATGGCGCCTCTATGTAAAAATGGAATACAGATGTCCTCTATTTAATAAAAGTCGAGTTGACCCAGGTGGTTTGGGCCTCGCACCTTATTCATGATGTTATGGTGAACAAACAATCTCGTGAAATTTGTAATTCGTGCAAGTACCTACCAATGTGACTTTTTCAATTCATATGTACTTTCTGAATTTATCTTGAACATTAATGACATCGTTGAAGGAAAACATCGTGAGGAATTTCTGAAATCGCCAACCCGCCTTGAGCAAGCTTGGTTAAAAATACTCGTGCCTTCTGTGTATGAGACGATTATACAGCAGCGGGACAGTAATAGGCTGGTAAGTATTATTATTATTATAATGTTTGTCTGGGGGGCCATATTACGACATAATCCTTTCTTTTTTTTTGGGTGGGATGTCTTCAAATAACTTGGAGCGGGAGGGCGGGTCAGAATATATACATTTATTATATATATTCATACTACGACATCATCCTGACGCTTGGAATTTGAAGTCACTTATTTCAATTTCATGGCATGGGCATGTAATGAAGGAGTGAGGAAGATGTCGTAAGGTAAGTTTTGAGTATGAATGTGGATGCCTAAAAGAGTTGGGAGGACCAGAGATACGATGGATGGACTGTGTGAAGGGTGACATGGCTGGACTGACTACCGAGATTACGACCAATGAAAATAGAAAGACATGTTACACCGACTTCAAGAAAATCAGGATAAGGACGAACTTTGCGAAAATTTACCAACATACTTTTTTTAATATCTGTTTAGGAACATATAGGACATCCATTTTTATTTATTAGGAGGCCGTGTGATTTCTATATAACAACAAAACAATGTCTGACAGTTTTTGTATACGTCCTTAATGGACCAACACTAAAAAAAAAAGAACGCGAATCTGACAGTGCCACTCAATTACTGAATAATAAAGACTATTGTAGACGAATCAATAAAGATAGTAACTTCAGTACGTTACTTTAATAATGCTCTTCGTTCACGAAGGTATCCGAAAAGCAAGTACCTAGTTCGCTATAAATCGATGGTTCTCGTAACTACGAAGGAGCAACATTAATTGCCTAATAAATTGTTGGTTTTATCCAATAAAGTTTGATGTTGCTCTACCTAATTACTTACTTATTCTTTTACTCGATACTTTTGCTTTTTATCGTAACGTACCTACTCAGACAGGTAGTTAAACACAGCATGCCTTATTTTGTTTATGGAAAATCCCAATTGCTCTAGGTTTTTGCTAATTGAAAACGTCGACTCAAAGCATACGTGGGAACAGCTACCTAATCCAATATAAATGATATTTTAATTCTGTAAATTGGTTATCAAAACACCTTTACACAATCGCTCATTGGCGACAAGGGTGAACATATCAAAAACATCTGCAATTATGAGTTACGTATACAGATCAAAGCAATATTTTTATGTTTTGCTACAAAATCGACATTAAGCTAAGCCAAAAAATGAGGCAGGTAGAGAGGTTTTCTCTTTATGCTCGCCGCACTCTCACCGTTGCTGCTTTTAAAGTTTTAAATCATCTTAATTACCCACAATTGCTCTTTTTGAATTATGTCAACCTTCTCGCAAATGAACGCATCATACTAATAAAACTTTCAGGTAGAGCAAGTGAGGTGAATTCCCTTATATACTTATGCTGCTGCTTGTTGCTTCTATGCTTAGCTGATAATGTGAGAGAGGCAATATTCCCAATTCTAGGTTTACCTGATTCGACTTGCATGCACCAGAACTAGTGCAACGCAAAAGATTCCGTTGACCACTGACAGAAATCCGTGGTAAAACAATCATCGGCGACTATTGTGTGGGATTTATCTACAGGGTCAAATTAAATTAGCTAGCGAAACTCCACAGAGGTGATGGGTGTCGGTATCTAAACATAATACCTGCTTACCTACAACAAAACAAAAAATGATTTGATGATATTTTTTTGGGGTCAACGGCCGTAAGTTGGTGTAGTTACGTTTACAAATCAGTTTATTCTTGTGTAAACTTACAGACGTGATGGGTATCGTAATTTAAACATGATAAAACAAAAAAAAAACTGTTCTTCTCAACTCATACTTCAAATAAATACACTACCAGCGGTCGTTGATCCCAAAAATAATATTATCATCAAATGTTTTTATTTTTTATTTTATCATGTTTGGATATGGATACAAATCACGTCTGCAGAGTTTCGCTAGGAAATTTAATTTGACCCTGTATAACAAGAAATACACAACCAGCGGTCGTTGACCCCAAAAATAATATTATCATCAATTAATGTTTTTTTACTCACCACGTCTGCGAAGTTTCCCTAGCTAACTTAATTTGACCCTGTATAACAAGTTAAACCGCTATTCTGGAAGTATTCAGTCATAAAACATACGCCTAAACGTTACTACAGTAGACCGCTCGTCAGCGGCAACACTATGACCTTGAGCTGTCCTAGCGTGGTACGGAGTTTCAATAGATTTTGTTACCACTGACGTACTTAAGTACTAGGGTTGCCAACCCTACTATGTGATATATTATCCCACTATATTAGAAGCATAAATATCTACAATATTCCAAAAAAATAAATAGTATGCGAATCTATTATATTATATTTTCATTTCAATACAAAATGGCGCAATAATGCCAGTATGAAACTCATAAATGCGGAATTAATGGTATTTTGTAATCTTAATTTAGAGTATAACAGGTAATAGATATAATATTTCATTTAAAAAAATAAAAACTTGTTAATTAAAGGCTAAAAGAAGCAAAAATAAGCATTTTTTTTTTTGTTGAGATGCCCACAATATTTATCTTCGCCTTGTATTCTTTTACAGACAATGGCTTCGTAAATACTATATTTGATATTTAAAAAGTTGCCAACCCTATGTGGAACTAATCGTAAAACTGGTGGTAAATAACTACGTTGCGTCGGGTAGGGTTAGATTACTTGCTGTTGTTGTAGTACGTTTCTAATAAAATATGTTTGGCCACAAAGGAAACCAAGTTACATCATCATTATTTCGCTGGAAGACATCTACTGATCCACTGTTGGAACTAAGCCCCCAAGCATTGCCACAACGACCGACCACGTGCCTCCCGTTTCTAGCAGATAACTTACAATTTTATTACAGTTACAGAGTACGTACTACCTTGTAAACATAAAGAAGCATAAACAAAGTTTTTTCCAAGCTATTAAATTATACAAAGGTTTTCAATATTTATCCTCATCACGAGGCTCGCAAAATGTAAATTTTCAGGTTTTTAATCAGTTTGACTTGTTCTTTGACCAGAACGGCGCATTTGGAAGGTTTCGCACAACTTCTTATTTAGTTTTATTTATCCCTCAACGTGATCAGGTAGGTACAGTCACCAGCAGGTCAATCTACACGAAACTGTCAACTTTCTTCAAACGACCTTAAAATGTTGAAATTAAAGTTCAAAATCGAATGAGAAAATCTGACAGTTTGTGGTAGTTTGATGTGCTGGCGACTGTGCCTACCTCTTGAGGTTTTTGCTTTAGTTATTATTTTTGCTACTTAGACCACGTTTGCACGCACGTAAAAATATCGCGGCGGGATTTTATCGTGCACTGGATTTTCAACTTTCGGTGTTGAACACAGCATTGAAGATCCAACAGAGAGATCCCAACGCGTCGAAAAAACTCACTATTCGATTTTTTATATTTTGCTAACACTGCAATTATGTGGTAGCCTTGACTTGATGCTGCAGTCATGAAAGTCTGCGGAATAACTAACTCCTCAACAACTTACAGCAGACCTATAGTGTTTGGGCTCATTCAAATGGTCTCTTTGATTAGCTGACATAGAGATGGTGAACAAATGGACAGTGTCTGATACGAAGCCGGAAGGTGGTCAAAAAAACTCGGCCTTACAAATCATAGACCAATCGAGAAAGTAGTTGGTCAGACGATGTCAGATTTTAGAATCGTTGACCTATACCTCTACTGTTTCAAAGCAAACAACTTATGGTTTTCACAATAATATTCAATAGAATATATTGGAAATGATTGTATAAATAACTATTGATATTAGGGACAATTTAAAATCTTTATAAATAAAAACCAATTGCCACATGTATGAAAGATCATCACTTGTAAACAGCTTGACGGATTAATCAATTTTTTCTTTGTTGTTTTCGTAATTTTCAGTACAAGGTTTGTATGTTAGGTTTTTTTTGGAAAATCCGCCTTAAAAGTCGGAAATTCACCCGGGCGACGGACGCCAAACACGAACGGCTGGAATATAAATGATACAATTGTTTGTGTTATTGGTAAAACGTGCATGGCCAGGTGCAAACATGTTGCAGTATTATTCCTGTTTACTTTTAGCCCACAAAGTGATTAAATATTTTTGATGCGATAATCGGTCAGCTTGATATATTCTTATTTTTTTTCAAAGATTCAATTCGATGATTTTCCAAACAGAGCTTCAGAGCGTCAGAAAATTTTCCAAGCATCAGTCAGTCGTTGGAATTCTTGAACTAATCATCATTTTTTTTTTTTTTCTGTAAATAAAGCAAAGATTCTATTTAATATGTTGTTCTAGCAAACGCTTATATCCCTGGAAAGGATGAAATAGAAGAAGAACATAATTATTATGCTACGCCGACCGTAAGTAAATTGGGATACCTAGTTTAGGCCAGGTTAGTGATGATGTAGCTACCACGGAAGCCGTACCTTTATAAAATATGGTAAAGTCTGTAAAAGATCGCTTTTAGCGATAAGACCACCCATTCTGTGACACTATATAAATTTTCTACATTTATATCTGTAATTATTGAACGAGTGAGCGCGAAGCGTCTCAGTTTCAGCTTGGGCAAAAATGCTTTCATATGTCCGGATGTCCGGCTGTTCTCCTCTACATTCCCATTTCTCAACCGATTCTAGTGAAATTTTGTGAGCAGGTTCGATAATTATATGGCATGTCTTTTTACTGACACAGTTTTTCGAAATTTTTCCAAATGGCGGTTAGGTGGGGGTTGAAAACGTAAAAACACACATTTCAGCCATTTCGCGCTCTTTGCGCGCGCTTTTTGTTCTAAGGTGAGCGGTGAACATATCGCGTGGTCTGTAGCTCACCGAGCGACAAGTACATAATAAAGAGTATTCTATTCTATTCTAGTCAGGTAGGTTTGCGCGACTGACTAAATTAAACCCGCTTTCACAAAATTTCACGAAATTACACTATTACCGATGCATAGAAATTTCGATGCATACAGGCCGATACATTTTATACCTACTGTGCAAACTTAGCTACCTTTGTTATTTAGTTTTAAAATATTTCTTTTGTTTGTCATTGTTGCTCTACGTTATGACTTCATGTTATTAACATTTGGACCGTATTCCTGGGTATAACTTTAAGGTTTCTCCCAGAAAACATAATAAACGTCTACCTTTATAACTTATAAAATTGAATGGTCTGATCTCAGCGCAGTAACTTTTTTGTACAAAATCGAATGTTATTAGTTACCTGTGTCTTTTCTGTTTTTATTACAAACTTGTGAGTGGTAGGTGTACCTGTTTGATACATGTTTTGTTTTCGTCCTCGAAATCAGCTGACTCGTTCTGAGTTGAGTCTACTGTTGCTAACGTGAACTATAAGCTTAATTCCGGATGCTGATAATTATGATAGAGGGTTATAAATATTTTGTTTTTTATAGATACAAATGTAATTGCTTCAGTGATAATTATTTTTATTGATCATTATCTCGTTTTGGCGTCTTAAGTGTTCAAGTTGTTGTTATCTATTGTGGATATTGTTCTAGAATAAATAACATATAGGCCACAGACTAGAAAAAAAGGACTCCGTGCCACGCATATTGAAAGTGAAGCACCGTAGCGATATATGTGTGTGTGTGTGTAAATAATTGCCTTATATGTTATTCCTTGACACTTTTTCTGGGACGCAGAATTATTTTTACACCATTTCACAACACAAGAAGGCTTATTTTATTTTATTACTTGATTAAACAATACCTACAGGGACGCCGTGGTGCCGCGTAATGGCGGCCGGTCGGCACCTTATGATGTAAATGTGTGCGTGAGGCATGTGAGGCACTTCACTTTCGATACGCGTGGCGCGGAGTCCTTCTTTTTTTTTCTATCCGTGGTATAGGTATAGATATTTACAGGCACACCAAGGCAAAATTATCTTAGTTTTGTTTCAGTTAATCAATCATGTATTTTTGTACGACGATTGCTGGGATATGTATATTATGTAATTGTATATCTTCAACTCAGACTATCGTACTTATTCCACTATTGAACAAAAGGGGTCTCCCTTGTTTCATGGAAAAGAAATTGCCGAATTATCACTTCCTAAACAATTTTCCGCATAATTTCATTTGCCAAATTATTACTTAGCAAAAAATGTCTTCACAAACAATTGTAACGCAAACCTAATGCTTGGCAAGTAAATGTTTAAACAATAACTTGTTTACCAACTAGTACTTTTACCAATTTTTATGTAGTCAAATATTTCAGTTGAACATATTTTACGCAAAATAAAATAAGCCAAATATTTAATATCATCAGTTTTCAATTTAAAATTTCTATTATAAGGCGTAGTCGACGGAGCCTCGCCACGCCGGGCTCCTACCTACTTCTGGGTGGTTTAAAAAAATATCCACGAAGGGGGTGACGGGGTCTTTCAGACCTCGCCATTCCCTTCTAACGTAACCTGTCCGAGTCGGGATGCCCTAGGTCCAGAGGTCGCTTCACTCGCTCTTGCATCCTATCCCACCCTTGCATTTTATACCGTTGAATAAATGATTATATTTATACTTTTATATATATATTTTTAGTCATAACAATCATCACTGACAAATGCGTGCACTGACTGGACAGGTCCACTCAATCTGTGTGGTTCTTTCCTCAAAAGACCATTTCAGATACCAATCTACATGGTCTTCACATGATCTGACCAAGATTATGTCTGGACTTTAAAAGAGACTGTGACCTCTGAGTTTGTTTCGGCCTTTCTTCTCAGAGTAGTCAGATAGGAAACGCCGACCTCATCTAGTTTAAAAATATGATTGACGTGTAAAAGTGTTTGTACAAACCTACTTACAGAAATAAAATCATTTATCATTTATCATTTATCATTTGACCAAACGTTTATTGTCTAAAGATTATTTGCTGTAATTATTATCATTTGATTAAAGACCAAATGCCTTAATGAAATTATCCTTGGTAATATTCTATCAAGTAAAAATTTGACCAAACGAAAATGTGCGTAAGTACTAAAATCATTCCAAATATCGCATTGGTATAAAAAAGGTTGCTAAAATTTGCTTGGGTAGTAAAATCTTTTCGGCAAAACGGCAGGATCCCGAACAAAACGATTGATAATTTTTATGAATAGCATCGTTAGTACTTATGAAGAGACAAGCAACTGGTGCATAGGTATGACCTGATTGCTAAATATTGAGCAAACTTTTGTGTCCTTGTTTTCTACTTTCTTTTCCTTGCGGAAATCCTCATAGTATCCGTCTGAGGAGAACAGAGTGTTAAGGCTCCTACAACAGTCGCGGTACGCAACACGAATGGCGCGCGACACAAAGGCACCCCTCATCGCGCAACACGCGGTGCCTTCGTGTCGCGTTCAACTCGTGTTGCGTGTCGCGCCTGTTTTAAGGAGCCTTTATGTTCAATTCCTACAGACTCAAGCCTTACTTCTGGAGCAGTGGGGGGCCATTGGAAACGGCCGCGACTTACGACTTGTAGGTCGTACTGACAGACCACGTACTGTACTTTGTGTAAATTATTTCATCACCATTCTGCTCTCAAAACGCGGTGCAGGAAAACATCGTGGGGAAACCCGCATGTCCTAAAAACAAAAATTCTAAGATATGTGACATCCACCAACCCGCACTGGGCCACGTGGCCCACGGCCCACTCCCTCTCACAGGGGAGAGGCCTGCTGTGTCCCAGCAGTGGGAAAATTATTGGCTGTTTATGCACATTCACCTCACATTTCCTCCCAGTTCCAGTTTTGCCCTGAGTCCGGGGAACAGGGTATTCCCGGTCGTGTTATAGTCGAACACACTGGCGATAAAAACGATTATGCAATTTACGAGACTGATATCATAACATCACACCTTTTATTTTTTTTCTACGTGACGCCTGTAATCTCTGAAGGTTTAGGTAGAGGTGTACCTACATCCAAATTTCGCCAGTTATGTTTAAGTCCCATATAATAGGGGGCGAGCCAATGGCCTTTAACCGGGCACTAATCCAGACTCCGGGCTGCTACTGAGAAATCCCTGACTGAAAAACCCAATAACACTTTGCCCGACCTGGGAATCGAACCTAGGACCTCATGTTTAGCAGTAGCGCTCGCGATACCGATGAGGCAGTCAACATACGATACTATAAATAGAATATCCGCATTCATATCTACAAGTTTACATGCTCTATCTGATATTTATATAGCGAGTATTAGCGGATACCCAACGTGGGCTACTACGCTAAAAAAAGAAATACATTTTGTATATGTGTTGGGGAAAAAAAAGGAAATTGTGTTAAATTTATTTTTATTTTTAGTAATCTAAAACCATCTTCGCATTACCTATAGAATTTCTAATGAAACCGGTTTTGGGCACATCGATTGGATGACATCAAAGTCTATAACGGACATAGGTAGAATTTTTTGTTGTGTTTTATATTTATAGATAGATTATTAGGTACTGCAAGCTTAAAAAGTGAAAATAAAAAACTGTAAAGATTGAAAAATGAAACAGTAAAAACAATCTCACAAATTAATCTTTGTAAACTATGTAATACGTTGGTTAATTACTTTGCTTGGCAACTATTATACCTAACTGCACTAATTAAAAATATTTAACAGGTAAGTTTTTAATGTCTAGACACTTTAAAAAACATAGGTAGGTACTGCAAAATATCCAAATAAAAGAGTACCAACTAAGTACCAAGGTTATTTTAAGTTTGTTTATAGATTTCAGCTCCCCAGAAAAATTACTTAAGTAGATATGTATATTTCGGAAGGCAGTATCTTTGTTTTTGTATTTACATTTTTTGCCACAGACTGCCGAAATTAAAGTTATTTTACACCTTTTAGTATTTTTATTTTGGAAGCCGGTTGTTGTTTTTAAGTATTTTGTTATTTATTTATCACTTTTTAGTTGTAGTACCGAGTTATGTAGCCTGAACCGTAAGTAATCACCGTGAGAGCATAAAATGCATGATTGCAGTTCAGGGTGGCACTTCCAGACGGTTCCATGCATTTTGTTAACTTAGCATTCTAAGTAGCAGTAAGTCCAACCATGTAACCGATAGAATTAGTTTTGAGACATTACATGAGAGCATCCGCTTCTGCTTACACGTATTTCGATTCTTTCATTTAACACTAGCTGGTGCCCGCGACGTGGTCTGCGTGAACGCTATACAGCACCAAAAATACCTACGATTATACCTTTTAAAATAACATTTATTTACCCGTTTCTTCTTTACATTTCATATCTACAGAAAGTGCAGTAACAGAGGGAGACTGGCTTTTATAAAATTGATCTTCAAAAAGTGCTGATTTTCAGCCTGCTGTGAATAAATGACTTTATGGTGATTGTACTGAATTAAGTCATAAGTTGTGACTGAAGCAGATGGAGAAAATAAGGAATACAGAATAGGGGAGAAGTCCTATAAATACTAATATACTATTCTGTATGTATGTATTTATAGGACTTCTCGATAAACAACATTAGTGGTTTGGCTCTCCGTAGCCAAAATGTAAAGAGAGTCAGGACTGGTGACGCGGGAGCAAGCGACGTACAGCTGCCCGTGTGAGAAGCAGCTCGTCCTGAGGTCGACACCCGCTGCCCAGTGCGCAATGTCTGCCCCTGCGACTTATTGATGGTCATCGCGAAGCAAACACTCACGGGGAACTGTACGCGCTTGAACTGGAACGGGAAGTTATGAGGTATGAGGGGAATGCGTGGTATAAATACTGCCTCGCCGACGCCACAACCCGTAAGAATTTCCGCCTCAATGGTGTGTCTGTGGAGCGAGATGACATTAAGGCGGGTCCCGTTACACAACTTCGGAGGAGATAGGTTCCGAAGAAGCATAATCGGGACACCGACCTTCAGCTTGATGGTATGCGCTGGAAATCCACTTGCTGACAGGGAGTTCAGAAATTCCACGGGATAATGTGTGGCGTCATCTTGCTCGACGACAGTGTTTATAGAGGTGTAGACCACTTCATTCCCCTCAATTTCCGAGAGAATGCATTCGTTAATTGCTGCAGCCTGATAATTTTTGGGCGTCAAAATGGCCCGCTCACACACGCAACAATTCTGCTGGTGCGGTATACGACTGATGTCCCCGTACACACAGCGAATGAGTTCTTCTAAGCTGGATACAACTCTACCGAGAGACTCTGGAAGCACCACCTGTCCACCTCACCTCTCTCCTCTGGTAGAGTGCCTTCGCCAAGACTTAAATCAAATCAATTTATTTGCCATAAGTGTTGGTACAATTTCGGTCTTAACATAAATAATTATACAGATCCATAACACGACAATTAGAAGGACATCGGAGAATTCTTGAGCACGTGCGTTGCCGCCGAGCCGAGCTCTCATATTAATGGTCAAGCGCAGAGTACGAACTCATGACCACAACGAAGATCGTTTCAACGAAGCATTCACCTCGTCAGCCCTCGATTTTTTAAATTATAATAAAATAAATAATAATAATAACTTAAACTTCTTAATAATATTCGTGCCAAAGAAGTTAATCCATGCAGTACTTTTGAAGTTTATCCCGGACATACATACAGGCAAACAGACAAAAATTCAAAAAACTATATTTTTGACTTCTGTATCGATTGTAAATCACACCCTAAGTATTCTTTAAAAAAAATATTCTATGTACAGTTTTGACTTTCCTACCACTTTATTATTATGTATAGATGTATAGATATAGATGTATAGATAGTCTCGCTGAGCTCTTGGAGTTCCACATCAGGTGTTTCAGATCTTCAATTTTTATACGTCAACAGAGAGTGCTCATCAGGCTGAACAACTCTTGCTAAGACGTCGTTCCATTATATGTTATAGTGTAGCTGGGCTCTTGGAGTTCCACATCAGGTGTTCCAGATCTTCAAATTTATTCTCTCAGCAGAAAATGCTCATCACGTGGAACAATTTTTGCTACGATGCCATTTTTGTATCTCTTATAGTTTAGCTGGTCTGTTACGTTTCTGCATCAGGTGTTCAAGTTTCCAAGATAAATTATAGCCTATATGTTGCTCACACTTAATACATATACAACAAAAAAAAACATTCAAATCCGTCCAGTACTTTTTGAGTTTATCTTGGACATACATACAGACAAACAGACAAACAGACAAAAATTCTAAAAAATATTTTTTTGGTTTCGGTATCGATCGTAGATCACACCCCAAGTATTCTTTAAAAAAAATATTCAATGTACAGTTTTGACTTTCCTACCATTTTATTATATGTATAGATAACGCTCCCAAAAACTTGACTACCTACCCCTCACAAATTAGTATACCAACAATGCTATGCCAACAACAGTGACAGGAACTTCACTTTATATTTTAAACGTATACAAAGTGGATTAAATACGTATTATTAATGTTAACTCAAAAACTACCCAAGCAAAGTTAATTACATTTCCGTGGGACCACCAAGCAAGCTACCTTTACAGCAATCACGGTAAAATCGATGTACTTAAATACCTACATGAAAAATAAAATCGCTGTACGCATAACCACCTACTTTATTGGAAGTCCGTTAAATATAGGCGCTTGGATATGAAGTCGCGTTTTACCAAATTGCGTAACACACTTCTGTCACAATCCAAATCATTATGTTTGAATAATTCCTTTGCTCGACAACGTAAATAAAGCAATAATGTCAAAATGAAAGGCATTGCATTTGTTAGTGTGGTGCGCAATTGAGCAGCAGCCCGATATACCTACAATACAATAGATTTCAGATTCTTTTTTTTGCTAGCGGTACCTAATACACTATCTTTCAGTAATAGTGTATAAATATTGTGATTATAATTTATAATTATCAAGATTGTACCTACACTCGAGGAAAAATTTTGCCCACGCCATCGGCAAGTGAAGATGATTAATCAAACATTACTTATATCAATCCCGTGTACCCGCTGGGTGCACGACCATTTGGCGTGATAGTTCCACATTCGGCAGGCTTGTACCTCTCATTGTACGGAAATCCTATACAATGCGAGATCAGCTTAAACTGGAAATGTATAGCTTGCTAAGTAGCCGTGTGTACTAACAAAATCCTGATTCTCAGATGCTTATCGACAACTCGATAAAAAGTATTAAAATGTTAATGACCCTGACTTAAATTTCGAGTGAGCGACAATGATATAATACCGCATCGATAAAATTTTTTTGACGCACGATGCGTGACATGTGGATACGATGCGAGTAGGTAATTACTGTGAGGTAGGTACTAAATTAAACAGTAAACACCCATTATATACTGTAGTACCCTTATTAAAGATTAGTCTACAAACCCATACACTAAATAAAATTAGCGCTAACTTACTCATCATTTAAACTAGCTGTCTCCGGTTTTTAAATTGGGAATTTAATGTTGATATCAGCAGGCCGGCTGATCTCAAAATTATTTTTAATAAAATTATAAAACACCGACATAAAAAAGAGCTGATGACATTGAAACGGCTGAACCGATTTTTATAAAACATGTCTAAGAACCACATCTAGAAAACCTGCTTTCAAATAAGAAAAACCGCATCCAAATCGGTTCACCCGTTTCAGAGCTACGGTGCCACAGACAGACACACACACATAGCGGAGCGGTCAAACTTTTAGCACCTTAGTCGACACGGTGATATTTCTACAGGACAAACAGGGACGTCCAACGCTACATTAGCATTTCAATGTAGCCCGCGAAATACAAAAGTTTCTTACGTTTTTTTGCAAAGAGATTTTGAATATGTAATGCTAAAGTAGCGTTTGGCTAGTTTTAAATTCAGAAACCGGGTGTAAGTCAACTTTGTATCGACTTACAGAAGATGCAAGCATTTTTTCTTGCATTCGGGAGTTTTTTTTTATTAAATGTATTTATTTATTTGGATCTCCAACAAAAGCAATTCATAATACATGACACAAAAATAAAGGGCTAAATTAGGCATTAAGTAGGTTTACTGCTTCACTTATAGCCACTCGTCGGCGCAATTCCAAAAAGCGTTTGAGTGGATACGAGACCACAGCATGCACAATTTTACTAATTCTCGGTTCATATAGACAAAAACGAATCGTTTTGCTTGCCAATGTAAGCATTTTTGATTGCCAAACTGGGCATATAAATAGATTCGTAGGCTAATTTTACCTGTGATAGCTACTTCCATACTATACATATACTTGGCGGGTCTACTATGCAAAGCTATGAGGTGTTTGGTTCATTATTGGTAAAGATATAAGAGTCTTAATTTTAACTAATAACGATGCGGAAATAAAAGGAATCGGCCATAAGTTAACAACTAAACTTACAAACTTAAAATATAAATAATAGTGTAAGAAAGAATAAGAATAGAAAGAATAAAGTTAAAAAAAATAAGAGAACTTGTAACAATTTTGGAAAAAGTTAATACATTTATAAAGGACATAAAAGATAATGTTACATTTAGATACCTATAATTAAATTAAATTATAAGAGTAGAGGCTTCCACAAACAGGCGCGACGCGACAGCACGACACAAAGGCGCCGCTCGTCGCGCAGCACGCGATGCCTTTGTATCACGCTGTCGCGTCGCGCCAGTGTCTACGAGCCCTAATAATTCGCAAGACCACAGACACAACATAACAGTTGAACTGGTCTAGCATTTATGATTATTATCAACAGTCAATAATTACCTATAGTCGCCTATAGCAATTGATTGTCTCATATTTATTTTACTTTCTGATATCAAGAACAAAAATAATTTTATCATTTTGATGTTGTAATTATTGTGATGATATAATAATTGTAAAATTTCCACTGAGTGGGTGATAAAGATAGAGATAGGATAATTTATTGTTCACGATTTTCATTGTGATTCACTTAATGTTGCCAGCTTAGATACAGTGCATAGTAACACATAACATATTGGAGTATATAAATTACGGTACGTTTGTGATACTGAAAAATTATGCGGACTTTTAGCAATTAACCAAGTGGACTACCAGTGGACAGACATAAAACAAAATAAAAAACATTAACGTCCAAAAAAAGCACTTCTTACTAAGTGAAAAAATAGTTTTCACACCACCTGCTCGACATTGGTGCCGATTTTTTTGTACGCCGAACTAACTAAACTATCACTAAAATTCCTTACTTTTAGCTATGAGAATCTTAAAGATATTCTGCAAAAAAAAACTCTAAATTTAAAAATAATTTTGTCACAACTAAAATCGAATTTGACAATCGCGACTCCACGTGGTACTTGTTTGCCCTGCCCCGTGAGTTTTTGTTAGAGCCGGAGGCGGTCGGGGTGCAACCTCGACGTATTTTATATGGAATATTTCAGTTTTTGCATGGAAAATATCAAAAATTATTACCTACATGTGGAGTTTTATGGGATTACGGGTTCTATAAAAGGGGTCGAAATTTTAATTATTTTGCGACAAGACACCATTTTCGAGATCTATGGAAATGAAAAGAAAAAAAAGAAACAGTACCCTGTTTTTGCACCTGAATTCGAGGTTTTGGTGTAAATTTTAATTCATGACAACTAATTTCATTCCACACCTTTTTAATCCAGATTAAAAATAGACAAATTTAGTTAGACAATCAAAATTTTGAGTGAAAAACGTCAAATTCCGAATACCTAGCAAAATTGCCATTTTAATTAAATTAATAAATCAGTGCCATCTTATTGCTGTCAAATTAAAATATAGTTAGGTTGTGCCACTTAAGTCTATTTCAGAATGGGAAATCGTCGTTTGACAGGAATAAACAAAATTTTGGTGATTTTAAATCTAGTTTAGAGGCATTTGTGATAAGAGAATCTGCACCAATTTCAAATTATATGTCATGCAAACCTAAAGTAAGTCATTACAGCCCCAGGGCAGGGTCTAGCCAGGCATTAATATTGTACTGAATTTCATTATGACCCGCAGGCTGGTCCTTAATGTCATTTGAATTTCGAAAATCGGTTTTAAAAAACCAAAAATACAAAACCTAAAACACCAACTTCGAAAATTTAAGTTTTGTGAGGGGTAGGCAACACAACAAATAAGTTTTGTGTGGGGTAGGCAACACAACAAAAAAGTGAAAAATAAACAACTGATTTCCCAAAAAAAAACACGACAAAGTGAAAAATAACTTTAATGAATTAGTTGTGCTACCTACCCAGGACTACTAGGCTACTAACAACAGTGACAGGAAGTTTTATAACATCATCAACATACTTACACCAAGTAAATTAAATACGTGTATTAACGCTACGTACGAGTACATTATACGTATTGAAGCTAAACTACCCAAGGAAACTAAATAAAAATTATATGGGAACACATACTCTACCAAATGAATAAAAATCACATTAAACGGCTCAGTAATCACCTAATCACAGAAAAACAGGTGTAAATAAATAAAAATTAAAACAACAAACCGCGCCGAATGCCTAACCTCCTCCTTTTTTGGAAGTCGGTTCAAATATATATACCATCCAATTATGTAGGTATGTATATATCTTTTAATCTGACGGCTAATCTTCTTAAGCAATTGGACGATCAGCAAACGTCAATATTAATTTATACAAAACTTGTTTTTATCAACAGCAGTCAATGGACTTTCATGATTGCGATCAACGTCAATCATCGTATTCTTAGGCCCATCGTCCACGACGCTACTCAAAGGTAACAAACTCAAATCACTAATGAGCAGCCATTGATTTTGTAACGTGGACGACTGTTTAGTAATAATACTGCATTATTTGATTAAAAACATCTAACGGGCCTCTTCAAGTTGGCTTCGGCCCCTCGTACGCCTTCCTAAGGTCCGGGATCCCAGGTTCCCGAGAAATGACAAGAGACGTACAAATAATAATATTATTAATTAATTCAACACATTACCTACGTGTTACTACATATTATCATAAGACCATCTTCAATATCAGCCAATTTGTCAGTACTTACTTATAAATATTCCAGTTATGGAAGCTGCCTTGTCATAACTTTTAATGAATAGTCTGAAAGAGGTGGCAGTAAAAACAATATGTAGCATTAACTATTCTATTTACATTGTCCTGTTAACGTTTTTAAACTCATGTGATGTTTGTACGATCCTCGTTACAATTACCGCTGTCAAACACTGCAGCATGTACTTACGTAAGTACTTGGTTGTGTTCCAATTATTCGTGTCCCGCCTGCAAAGTTAATTAATCTTTAATTGCTCTGTGTACTGAAAGTTAAGTACATGAAAGTCTCTTTCTTTTTAATAGCTTTGTTTACTATGGACGAATTGTGATGAAGTTCTTATACAATCGTATCATAGATACTTAATATAATTTTTATAATCGAGTGACAAACCCAGAATGTTACTGCTTTGAAAGATAAGTTAAATGACCGTTACCTAAAGCGTTAGGTACTTAATATAGTCAAAGAAATATAATCCTGAATAGTGTAAAAATTAAAGTTAATCTAAAAATCCAACTGCGTAAAAAGACAACTTCTAAAAAGATGAAACAAGATGACATATTTTTATCTCCAATCCCACATCTCATGCAGTCGGAGGCATCTCTTTTTAACCGACTTCAGAACAAGGAGGAGGTTCTCAATTCGTCGGATTTAAAAAAAATGTATTTTCACCGATTATTAACATTAAAGACGTATTGCATGACCTATTTTAGATTAACTTTTTTATTGCATTCTGTCTAAAGAAAAACACTCAAATCACTGATGATAAATGATTGCTATCTTGAAGACAGTACGACAGTTACGCATTTGTACTCGGATTTTCTCACCAGCAATAATTATGAAAATCCATACTAATTTACAAATCAGATTGTACGTATTTTCAAAAATCCTTAATGATAAATGATTTTATTTCTGTAAGTAGGTTAGTACAAACACTTTTACACGTCAATCATATTTGGAAGACTAGATGCGGTCGGCGTTTCCTATCTGACTACTCTGACAAGAAACCCCTTAGTGCTCACCTTCGTTACAGAAACTCTTGTGCAGATTTTGATGCTTCTAGACCCAGTGGTTAAGTCGTTGTCGGTCGGTGAATGAATGAATGAATGTAAGAATTTTATTAAGTGACTCGACTTCTTCTCTGCACCCCCTCAGGGGGCGCGAGGAATCGGGGTTCTGGCTTTTTGACTCCTTGCCCGGAGTCCGCGGTCATTCAGTCACCAGACTTGGGGACCCATCGTTGGGTTTCCCTCCCCCTCCCACAGGAGGGGGTAGGAGTGCTTTATTGCCGCTGAGGGGTATACCAACGCAACGCAACGCAACGTCAACTTCAAGGCGTTCGTGGTGCGAGTACCGAATTGTTACCAGTCCGCCGTCATGGCAGAAGACTTTTGGCCGCAGGACGTGGTGTTCCGTCGCTTCCGCGAACAAGTACCACAAGGCAGCTCAAGGACAAGCTAGTGAAGTGCTACTAACATAGTTTTAAGCTATTTTTTAACACAAGTTTTGTTTTATACTTTATATACTCGTAATTATGTTAGTTTGTGCTATGAGCAATTTTGCCTGAAATAAATGTTTTATTTATTTATTTTATACCTCCCCTAATTCTTTACTGTGTTTCTGGGAATGTAATTTTGAAACCGCCGGAAGTGTTTCACGACTCCCGTACGACCAGGCCCCTGCCGGGTGAGATCCCCAGTTCCCAGGGGAGCCCTAGCAAGAGACGATCAAGCAACAAGGGCGTCGGTTTTGGTTGGCGCTCACCCACAGTGGCGGCGGAGTTTTCACAATGTAATTGTTTATACCTACGTAATTATATTTTAATGGGACTGTCATTGGTGTAGCGGTCGTAATCGCTGCTGCTGAGCATGAGGTCCTGGGTTCGATTCGGGTCGTGCAAGTGTTATTGGGTTTTTCCATCTGGAATTTCTCAGTAGCAGCCCGGAGTCTGGATTTCAGCCCGGTTGATAGCAATAGGCTCGCCCCCTATTACATGGGACTTAAACATAACTGACGAAATGTGGGTGTACTATTAGTACACTTCTGCCTTACTCTTCGGGAAGCACAGGCGTGATATTATGTAATGTACGTATTTTTATATTTCACCCGGAACATAAAATAATTACCAGCGGCGATAACAAATTAATGACAACAATAGGGAATTACGTAAATGTTGAGTCTAATCTTAGTATAGTTCTAATGTTACGGCCATTCTCTAGTTACTACGACAACAATTAATACGAATATGTATAATATATAAAATATAAACAACGATGACGAAATATCATCTACATAACACATACCTACAATAAAGTCGTAGCTATGGTTTTTTCCGTACAATAAAACATGATAGGTTTGCTGATAGTTTCTGGGACTTAATAAAAAACTTGCTGTTCTTGACCGACGACTTGTCTCTATCTCCAGCAGTTTTCCTAACGGATTTTACAAAACAAATATTTCGTCGAGCCGTTATCAAGTGATGATCTTTCATATCATGCGGCCATTGATTTTTATATAAATTGATTTCTCGCTAAAAAA
Source organism: Griposia aprilina (assembly GCA_916610205.1). Classification (NCBI taxonomy): domain Eukaryota; kingdom Metazoa; phylum Arthropoda; class Insecta; order Lepidoptera; family Noctuidae; genus Griposia; species Griposia aprilina. Next base: position 11,580,046 of record OU744283.1, read on the forward strand.
CAACCTTGAAATATTTGCCTTGATAACCATTTAATTTACGTGTCTTTTTCCCTATAATTCTGTCTGGCCAGCTCTCCCTCTTAGAAAACCGATAACATTATTAACCTGTTTCGAGCAGAGAGTAAATACTTAAATAACATGTTTTTTTTTCTTTTATTTCTTCAGCAAGGAAGGATGCTAGTGTAAAATTAAGGATACAATAAATACAACTTAGTAAAGAAGAAAAAAAACACTACTTTATGAGGTCAACTCATCCTGTACTTTCTAATATCCTCTAGAATTCTCTGAAGACTGTGTATAAGCTATCTACAGTTTTACCCACGTAACGGATGTTATAGTTTATCAATAAACTACTAACAATTACGTCTTTAATTGTCTTATAGATATCCTGTGCTCCCAGGATCACGTGGTACAAGCTTGGCGATAAGATGTACCCCTGGGGTACGCCGATATGAATTGTAGTCATTTTGTCGAAGGCAGTGTTGAAATGTCAGAAAATTATTGTATACCTATATGAAACGTAAAATGATACTATTTTCCCAAAATTATACTACGTTTTCTTTTTATTTTATACCGATTTTGTTACAATTCTTTTCACACTGACGCTTACCGCTGAGGTTCTACTGCAAAACACGGTAGTTTTTCATGCATTTTGATTAGTTTTTGACATGTTTTCGCTTACGGCAGCAACAAAAATCAAAATTTGCCCCTCAAAAATTATTTCCACAGATTATTGTAACATCGTTTTTTCTAGGTGTTGGGTTCATATTCATTGAACTTAGTCTTTTTGTTCTGATTTTTGATGTTGATAACGTCAGTAAACTGCTTAGGTTTGGGTAAAACGTAAGACTTTGGATAACATATTTGGAAGTAAAATTATGGTATTTTCGCATATACTTAACCCTGGCATTGCAGTACTATATACTACATGTCATGAAAATATGGTACAAATAGTATAATTGTTATACTACGAAATCCAACGCTGGTCAAAAGACCCGCCTTAAATTTAACATCTCACGATTTCAGAGTCTGCAATCTGTACAGGGAAGATTTACTGCACATAATTTTTTCATCATCATGATCCTGCCCCTATCCCTAATTTATCTGGGGTCGGCGCAACATGATGTCATTTTGTAAGATACTTCTCTATTAGTCGTCATCTCTGTAGTCACCCCCTTACCAGCCATATCATCTTTCACACAGTCTATCCATCGTTTATTTCGTCTTCCTCTACTCTTACAGCCATCCACATTCATACTCAAAACTTTCCTCACGACATTTTCCTCATTCCTCCGCTTTGCATGCCCATAGATGACAACCGGTTTCCACACAACTTTTCAGTCACCACCACAATTTCAGACTTCCTCTTATATATCTACTCAATTCTTATTTTATACTGTCGCGTAACACCACGTATCCCTCTTAGCATTCTCATCTCAGCTGCATTTACTACACGTCAGATGTTTAAAACGGAATTGATACTTATCATGCTTTACAATGTCAAAGGCTTCCTCAACTAGATTTGCTCACATACGAGTATTCTGTTGCACAAACTTGTCTTTTTTCCAACTATTAAATGGCTTCTTATGGAACTATAGTTCCATTCCACACGTTACTAAAATATCCTTTTTATACTGATTTGGAATATTATGAATATCAACACCAAGCGACTTTTGAAATACTTCAATAAGTATGAAATAAAAACCGCCAGGGCAAAGTCGAATAAACAACTAGCAAATAAAACGGTAGGAGCAAAACATAATTTGTTTAATGAGTATAAACATCAACAATGTCCTGTTGAATTAAACACGATTAAAAAGAGCATTCATTGGTGGCGTGACCACGAGACCGCTAGGCGACCATAGGTGTTCTAACTTAGTAGGTAATCTAATTGGGCAAGCACCATCGATTCTTAACCTTTCCTGTTGTTTATTGAAACTGCGCTAAGAGTTGACTGGTAGAAATCGTCACGTAAGTAAAAAGCGATATACCCCCGCCGTGCAACTTTCTCTCTCCCTGTGTCTCGTTCTATTTAAACGAATGTGTGTGCGTGCGAGTATCGCATAAGGAACTTCGTTCCTGACGGGGTCGGGGTCCCCCGACCGCACACATTTATTTTTCTTATTAAATATGTTAATCATAAGGTCTAGCATATGAATCACTGTTAATTATGTATTTGAAATATTTTGGATTAGGTACTTATTTCATATATGCATATCGTCAATACCTACATGAAAGCATTACTATCCGTAGCCATAAATAAATAACCAAAAAACTTTATTACAAAAAAAAACACTACAAACTGTGAAATAACTTAAATTCGATAGTCGGTGTATTTGGATCTGTGTTTTAGTTTTTTGCCACCGACTTCCGAAATTAAAGTTATTCTTCAGTTTGTAGTGTTTTTTTTGATGTCGGTTGTTTTTTTTGTAAAAAAGTTTTTTATATTTCAGTTTTTAGTGAGTCAGCTATTAATTTATCTAAGTTACAATAGCCTAATATGAACTACTCATCACCTTTTACAAAATATTCCTTTTCCCGATGCAGGGACGTTAATTGTTGAGTTTTCTTGGTAAGAACCAAAAGAACTGGAGCTGATTTACCATCAGCACCATTTCACCATATTCATTGTGGCAAGCATAAATTGCTTAGCAACCATATTAAAGTAATCGAATCGTAACCCGTGAAATACTTATAATTGAGTAGTTCCGGTGGCCTCTGGTCTTCATCATCAGTTCCACTTCATCGAATGGTGCTTTCCGAGAGCAAATGCACGAGGTAGGTACTATAAAAAATACCCAAATCGCTATAGGCGTGCCTGTAAAATTTGAAGATTTCCCTCGATTTCCATGGGATCCCTTCATCAGATTCTGACTTGGTGACAATGGGACCACCTCGAGAGTATACCCTTTCAAAAAAAATAATAATTTTGCAAATCTGTCTATATATGACAGAGATATGCCCGAATATACAAAAAAAAAAAAAACCTCCTCCTTTTTGAAGTCGGTTAAAAATGACCCAATTTCGACGTATATATCCAAATACTTTATCCGAAGGCCGAATGAGCCCTTTTATAGGTCGTTGTTTTATCTTCATTACATGACATACAGCAATGTTTACAAACTCTTACGTAATAGCCCCGACAACTGGTTATCTAGTATGAAGTTATTGATAGATCTCAATGCTAATAATATTGTCTAGCTGATTGTGGTAATCCGTTACACATTCTTGACTGGTTTTAAGCATGAATGTTTTACTATTAAAAATAGATATTTATTTTAAGTTGTTCACGTTATGGGAGCTGGTTTAAAACTTCCAAGCAGTTTGAAATTGAACATTGTTGGCTATACTTATAAGTTATATTGTATTTGGTTTCCATTTCAACAACTAGGCACAGTTAGTTTGTTTAACAAGTTCTGGACTAACTTTACTTTAACTTACTGAACTCATATTCAAGATGTTGACTTTGTGTTAGGATCGATCGTGTAGGTAGGTACGCCAGAGAAGTTAAGTAAGTGGAAACTACTTTCCAGATGTTTATTAATAACCCACGAAACATTTCGACGCAGTTGGGTTGAGAATCATGTAAGTCCTGAATCCATGGTAACAGGTTGCGGGTCAATGTCCCTGCCACCTTGTATAGTTTATGGTACATATCTATATAGATCCACGGTATAATAATATACTTCACCAGGTATAGCTTTCAGGTCACTGGGGTGACACAAGCCTACGTCATTACCGCTGTGTTACCAGTAGTATGTAATAATAACTCCCCAATCGCCTTTATTACCTGTGCGAATCCGATAAAACAAAGAGGTTTTATCTAAAAATTACATTGATAAATGTTTAAATTAAATTGTTTCGTTTGATTAGAAAAATGAAACGACAATTTAAATGGTTTAAGTATATATATATTTTTAACAGAATGGCGACTGAAAATGTTTCCTTATTTCGTATTTTGTTGCAATAAAGTGGCAACTGGATAATGACGTAAGCATGTGTCACTCCCGGAATGCCAGACCTTGTTTTTTTAGACTATGTCTAGATCAAAGTTATTTTTGAAGCGTTAACTTCTTTAGCCCCTTTGTGATTTGAAACTCGATGAAACGAAAAAGCGACATAAAAAAAGAGACAAACACCTACATCTATAAGATTTAACGTGCGAGAGAATGAGATAGAATACATTAGACAGTGTGTCGTATTCTACATTTGTCTCATTAGCTTGATGTTCACGTTTTTGAAGGTTTCACTTCTATCGCGTGTAAACTGCATACATGTTTTGGTACAAGCTCGTCCCTCTCTAACCAACCACTATAACTGTCTGTAGCTCCTGGAATCCAGAGGAATTTCAAGTTACGACCACCCAAAATAGCGCCTATACAATGTGAAGAGGTATGCTGAAATACTTAACGTAAGAGTGAGTATTTCGACCCGTATAGAAATTAATGGAAAAAAATCAAAGACAAATCAGCTAATGATAGTTATAATTACGAACAGAAAAACTATTTCGGTTTATACAAATGAAAAAGACAAATACCTACAAATTGTTTATTTCTTTTACAAGTCTTGTACTACATAGTTGTGATAGAAGTGTCCTTTTAAGCAAATAAATACCTGTATTAGGACACTCCACTCTTCCGCAACTTAAATTTACGTAATGTACAGTCGCCAGCCCATCAATTTACCACAAAACAATCAACATTTTAAGGTTTAAAATCGTTTGGAGATATTTGATAGTTTCGTGTAGCTTGACCTGCTGGCGACTAAGCATTCACATACATAAATGATGCCAATATTTACTATTTATATAACTTTGAGAAAGTATAATAAAAAACTTTTTTTCAAAAAAAAACAACCGACTTCCAAAAAAAACGCTAAAAGACGTGAAAAATAACTTTAATTTCGGAAGTCGGTGTCTTTAGTTTCGTATTTTCGTTTTTGGCCACCGACTTCCGAAATTAAAGTTATTTTTCACTTTTCAGTTGCGGTACCTACCCCACACAAATTCGTATACCACTACTTGGTATGTAAATAACAGTGACAGGAAATGATTAGCACTTCATCAATATAAACTAAGTGGAAAAAATATGCAGTATTAAGGATAACTCAAAAACTACTGGTCAAACCTTGATCATATTTCAATGGGACCACATGTGAAGCACCAGCTATCAAATAAAAAATAATCATCCAAATCGGTTCACCCAAAAAAAAAATCTGAGCTAACACACATAAAAAAAAAACATACAGTCGAATTGAGAACCTCTTCCATTTTTGGAAGTCGGTTAAACATAAAATAATACTGTACCTTACCCTTTTTTTTTGTGGGTTCTTCAAATAACTTCTCCCGCTCTGGGCGGAGCGGGAGGGCGTGTCAAATTAACTTTTGCTGACAAAAACCCACCCGTGTTCCTTTAGTTGCCTGTGCGCCAGGGCCACAGTAACCCTTTCGGACAAACCCACGACCCGGGCAAGAATGTACCTTACCCCAGGGTTTCAAATAATTATGGCTTAGATACAACCTGTAATGTTGATGTAACTCATATAAAACACTTAAGTACATACGAGTAGGTACCTCTGATCACATAATATAGGTCCTTAGGTCCTTACCTCTGTCATGTGATCAGAGGTACCTACTCGTACCCAATATCAAAAAACAAAAACCCGTTCTGTCGTATAGAAATATTAACAAAAAAATATTAAATGCAATCGAAAGATGACGATCGAGGCTCAAGAGGGGCTCGTGGCTAAATAATAATAACAGACGGACGGGTCGATCGAAGGCTAAGCTACGCTTGTCGCGGTAGATTCGTGGATGGGTGACCATCCATTCCAAATAGACAACCCTCTGTGCCTCGGAAAGCACGTTAAGCCGTTGGTCCCAGCTGTCTCGTAGGTCTTTGACTGTCGTTACATGTAGCCAGAAGCCACGTAAAATACCGGTATCCATCTGAATCTGGTTGGACTGTAAGCCTACCGCAACATACTTTGGAAAAGGCGAGGCAGATTGATTTAATCAGAAGATAACGATCCCAAAAAAATGAGAAGTGTTTTAATGAATGAGCTGAGATATTATCCTCTGATAAATAATAACATAAACACAACATAACATCACGCCTGTATTCCCCGAAGGGTTAGGCAGAGGTGTACCTATACTCGTAGTACACCCACATTTCGCCAGTTATGTTTAAGTCCCATGTAATATGGGGCGAGCCTATTGCCATCAACCGGGCACAAATCCAGACTCCGGGCTGCTACTGAGAAATTCCAGATGGAAAAACCCAATAACACTTTGCCCGACCAGGGAATCGAACCCGAGACCTCATGGTAAGCAGTAGCGCTTGCGAACAGTAGACCAACGAGTCAGTCAAAAAAAAATATGTGATAAATAATGTGTGTGATGTGATAAACATGAAAAAGATCTTTATTTTAATTTGATAGTTCTCATTCTGACACGTTGGCACCCATCATGGGTGAAGTAGTCCACGGGTTACATTGTTAAATGTTTTATGTCCAATTAGGTTAAGTGAATTTTATGCTTTTATTTTATGTTCCATTAAACCTTTTCTTCAATGTTTCAAAGGCTAAAAGCATTTGTATCTGTAGCATCTTTGTGTATCTTTGTAATAAGTAATAACAGTAACTTATGTTTGAAATGTTAATAGATTTTTTAAAGCCTTATGGTAAATGCTCTTGCTAGTAACCAAATTTTCTGCACATGACAAAGGAATGATGGCTTCCTCGGCCTCGAAGTACAGTGTTACAGTCCGAAACAGATCAAAAATAATGGATAGGTATTTTTTTGTACTTCTTCTTACAATTAAGTGTAATCTAAGGTTGTTGTGTTATTCATCCGGTTCAAGCAACATTGTTTAACTATTGAAATTGAAAACGAATGAAAATCATATCTAAGTTAACTTAGATCGTTCTTAGTTAGTTAGAGAGTAGATAAGATTAATTTCTTATTGTAACCACTTCTAATCTAAATTGCGGCGACCTGCAGTCTGAATTGAATTTAAGAGGCTTACAAGACCTAAAGCGCGGTCACTGTCGGATTACATAGAAAAGAAAGAGAATTTATTGCGAAATATGAAGCAATTATGGATTTACAAAAAATCTATTCATTGAACTAAAAAATTAAAACACTATTACGTTAGTATGTTACTTGTAGAATAATCTGACAAAACATCTGAATGTTTGCATGTATATTAGTATGGTTTTTAATCGTTAGAATTTTTTATAGAGGTATCTTTTTGTTTTTTTTCTATCATATCAAGTTAATTGTATTATGTTTTCAACACACTATCTAACTAGCATATATCCAGAAGAATATCATATATTTTTCTGATTTTGGTTACTGCAGTGGATCATATATTTTTAGGCATTATAAATTTGAGTTTAAGTCATGTAGTCCCTTTAAGGATCTCAGTCAACGAGATTACTATCACTAAACAATGTCACGTGTAGGTACCCACAACGCTACAGGGTTCTGTTGACGCGTGGCCAAATCCGGAACTAAAGCCGCCATCTTGTTTTGTCAGTACATTTTGACAAACAATTTCACAAATGTTTACCAACAACGCCACCCTGTCAATGTCATTCAAGCGCCAAAATATCCTTGTAGCACTTTACCTTCATAGTGTCAATGTTTATAGTCAGATGCACTGCAGTCATTATGTTTCATTTAAAACGTATTTTCATTAAAGGTTTTCCTAGAACTCGCTTGCATGACCTCGTTTAGTGTCAATCACTTGAAGTTGATGGAGATAGAATTATTTAAATTATTACTAGCTTTTGCCTGAAATTTCGCTCCCGTGTGGGGTTTTCGTGGATAAAAAGAAGCATAAGACTCTCCGGACAATAAACTATTTAAGTGCAAACAATAACGTCGATCTGTTGCTCCGTTGGTTCGCAAAACAAGGACAAACAAACTAATCAACAAACAAACTTCCACATATATTTAAATACCAACGAGGAAGATAAGATAGTAGGATTTAAAAGGCCTATTATCAAGACATGTGCAGGGCTTGCGCTTTCACTCATCTTTTTGTCGCCTGAATGAAGAGTAGTAAGAAAAAGCAATAGGGAAGCTTAAAAACCTAAGGATGAGTTCTAAAATTCAAATTATTCGGAAAAGAACTAGTGTTGCCGTCATGGTTTACGGAATTAGTACGCTGAAAGGGCAATGAGCCGCTCATGAATCTGTTGAAGAACTGATAGCCCTAGGAGCAAATAAATGTTCTCGTGTGGGTATCGGACCCATCCACTTCTGTTCCACCAAACCACCGTGGACACCTCCAAGGTGGACAGATGACTGGGAAAGAATGAATTCCTTTTATTCTACAGAAGGCGGAAAACCATGTACTGTGTTTCAACTTGGGACAGGGCTATATCCACAAGTAATATGTTGGGCAGGTTGATTGCTGATTGAAGCGTGTTCTGTTATGATTTTTGTCATAACCCTTGAAGGCGTACCTACAAAAGCAGCTTACTGGTGTAGCTAGAGGTTTTATACATATACTTTTTTAATTTTTTAATGGAACTTCTTGAATAAAATAATAAGTATAACGGCGCAGGATAGCCTGCCTTTACCGGGAGTGGTAATCGTATTAATGGTACAACAGCTTCTGCCGGAATGTAACAGTTCGTCGTGGGCGTGGTACGACAGCGGCTCTGCTGACATCATCTTCTGTCATCAGAAGATTGCCGCTACGCAAGTACGCAACCATCGCCCCGCGACGCTCTGCTAGAGTGACAGTCACCAGCCAGTGTCACTCTAATCCTACCTCTTCAGTGGTTCCAGTAACTGTCAAGTACCTATAGAAAAACATAAAGAAAATCTACTTGACTCCTGACTTTTGAGTCACGCTTGACCGATTTCATTCACAACCCAGTTTCATACAAAATGGAGGTCGCACTGATAAGGTGTCCTTTACCTTTATAAAATACTCGGTATGATCGTTAGCCGACAGTTGTTTGAACTGAATGACGCTATTGATACAGACGACGATGTATTTGTTCTACTATTTCTTACCTGTAAATAAGTGACGACAATTTCAAGTAGATTGAGTCACATTTTCTCGATTTTTGACGAGTCAGATGATAAACCCAATGGTTTGTTCGGTAGTTAAGCAAAGTGACTACCAAAATAAAATGTTCGTATATTCAAATCCCAAACTGTTATTCTTTGATAGTTCTATGAAATAGCTATAACACGGCAGGTGACGTAGAGTGTCAATTTCCTTAAAAAATAATTTTCCTGACTGTGCCTCCGAATAATTTTAATGATCGAAATCGTAAAGTCGTTCTGCAATGTTAATTGCTATAGGTCGTTAAAAAACAACTTGGTACGTTTAATAATATGAAGTATTAAATTGTTGATAAAATGGTATTTTGAATGGATAGATCTGATTCTCCGGACCTTGGAATCTTCTTTTCAGAAGGCCTAAAGAATGGGCCAGATCATTTGGCACAAAACCATGACAAGATCGTTACCTGTAGCTGTTGCGTTTCAGCACTGCAATAGCAGTCATTGCCCTTTCCCTAATAAGTATCCCTCCGTAGGAACCCAAACAATACACTATGTATGGTTTTTCATTATTGGAACATGTTGAAGATCCCGATAGATATTGATTCATGACGTTAAGGCGGTACCCCGACCAAAACCTTGTCATAGTGCGTTATTCAGAGGCTATTAACTCATTTACTATGGGTAATAAACTACATCTAAAAGCACATTATTAATGTTCGATATCCTATCATCACATTGCACGTTCTTATTTGTTTTTATGTGTTATAAATACATCTAAAATCTCCTTGTAAAAAAATTACTAAAATTATTGATTGCATGCATCTTTTGCTAAAGGTGACGTTCTATTCATTTGAGGATTACACTAATGGATAGATAATTTAAAAATCTAAATAATGCACGTTTTATTTTATTTTAAAACTTTACTTGTCTTTTTTTTCTTCCAATAATTTAATTATTTTTGTGAATTTTATGATAAATGAGCATGCGGAGGGACCGAGACAGAGCGAGACTCCCCGACGGGACAGAGAAGGACCGAACGCTCAAGGTCGTTTGGTCAGGGAAGCGCCTTAACTAACGGACTTTATTTCAGTTTTTGATATAAAATATGCTAGAAAATATAGGTGGGTCAATGACTGCTATTGGCATGCTAAAACGTGACGTCAACTATAGATGGGTATGTATGTATATTCCTCAGCACTGAAACTGCTATAAACAAGAGGTTTATTTGGTATTGTATAAATTAGCGATGACTGATGTGACTTGCTGTGACAACAACATTTTGTCCAATGTCAAAAGCATCGCTAAATTATTTGGTATTGTATAAATTAGCGATGACTGATGTGACTTGCTGTGACAACAACATTGTGTCCAATGTCAAAAGCATCGCTAAATTATTTGGTATTGTATAAATTAGCGATGACTGATGTGACTTGCTGTGACAACAACATTTTGTCCAATATCAAAAGCATCGCTAAATTATTTTGTATTGTATAAATTAGCGATGACTGATGTGACTTGCTGTGACAACAACATTTTGTCCAATGTCAAAAGCATCGCTAAATTATTTGGTATTGTATAAATTAGCGATGACTGATGTGACTTGCTGTGACAACAACATTTTGTCCAATGTCAAAAGCATCGCTAAATTATTTGGTATTGTATAAATTAGCGATGACTGATGTGACTTGCTGTGACAACAACATTTTGTCCAATGTCAAAAGCATCGCTAAATTATTCGGCGTTAGTGACTAATTGAGCGAATAGTGGTCGTGCTGCCTGGTATACCCGGTACTTCGGGCCGCGTTGACCTTTACTCGTACCTGTCATATTAGAACTTTAAAGAGCGCTATTCGTTATATATACGGATTTTATGGGAGCATAAGCAGCCTCACTGCTGGGACACAGACCTCCTCTCTGTGAGGCAAGAGTCAGTAATCTACCACCCGGGTTCAGTGCGGGTTGTTGGATGTCCCATGTCTTCGAATTTTTGGTTCTCAGACGATTCCTCTCCTTCACCGTTTCGAGAACAATGGTGATGAAATAATTTACACAAAGTAAAGTGCCTGCCTGGGTTCGAAACCAACCACGACCTGCAACTCGTGTGTCGCGGGCGTTGGTGGTGGCCCACTGGAACACCAGTGCTCTACGTACCTATGCCACACGATTGTATGGCAGACAAGGTCAATATTTGGTCAAACGTAGGTACCTAATGATAAATGTTCCACTATCACTTTCATTAAAATTATTACAGAAAATCAATGTCATCCTGAAGTATAGACGATTTTATTATAACAATGTACTTAAAGGTTTTAGAATATTTTGGATTCATACGAAAAACTTTGCCCAGCCATAACTTAGCATTTTTTTTTGTGATTTATTACGAATATATTTTTTGTGTTCTCAGTCTTACTTATAAGTTGAAAAACATTATGATGAGTTGTACCGAAAGTTGTGACGTTTGCTTATATATTATCGTGTTCTATTCTTATGAAACATACATTAGGCACTGCATTTCATATATAACTAATATTCTACAGAAAATAACTCACAATGGACCTATGGACTAATTAGATAAAACAGTCTGCAGCTGTTGTGAACAACGACATGATAAATAATTATCTTCAACATTCAAGTTATATTCTTCAATTGTTTTATTTACACTTTGTCAGTAGTCATTGGCACAGTTTTCGAAGACAATCCCTCTTTGTTCTCTATTGGTATAGTGACTCGAGATAAGATGCGGGAGGTCGATTTCTGTGAGGCCAATAAGTCATCACTCTCGGAGGGAAAATAACAGTTCTTAAGTATCGCTAAAAACACGTCAGAAAAAATACATTGTTTTATTTTTACTAGCCGACGTCGGAAATGTTTTTAAGTTATCTTTGTTTAGCATTTCGACGTTAATATTCCATGCATTATCTTCGTCATAAAATATTAATCCACGTGATAGGCTATTTTTAAATAACCTCCCGCGAGTATAATATTGTATGTCACAAGGTAGATCCACTCGAATTTGGAATTTTATCGAAGAATGTAGGTAATTTTTTTTAAACTTATTAATGGTGCTAGTGAGATGCTTTAAAGTTTGCTGGACTGCCGTGAGAACTAGAAAGAATGGAAGGCTTTGGCCCAGCAGTGGCTTAGCAACCATAAGAAAAAGGAGCGTAGTGTGCTATGACCCGTAACACCGGGCGATACCAGTGCCCCGTGTGAAAAAGTAGTGTTTATTATTAGAATACATTTTTAAGCAAATTGACACTCAACGCCACCTGCCGTGTTATATCCATTACATACAACTATCAAAGTGACAGTTTGTGAACAAACTATTTATGTTGGTAGTCAATTTGCTTAAGTAGGTACCGAACAAACCATTGGGTTTAATCTTAATCGTCGAAAATCGAGAAAATGTAACTCAATCTACCTGAAATTGTCGTCACTTATTTACAGGTTAGAAAAATTAATTATAAATGATTTTATTTCTGTCTACTTACAGAAATAAAATCATTTATCATTAATTTTTGTACAAACACTTTACACGTCAATCATATTTTTTAAACTAGATGAGGTCGGCGTTTCTTAACTGACTACTCTGAGAAGAAAGGCCGAAACAAACTCAGAGGTCACAGTATATTTTAAAGTCCAGACATAATCTTGGTCAGATCATGTGAAGACCATGTAGATTAATGTCTGAAATTAGTCTTTAGAAGAAAAACGACACAGATTGAGTAGACATGCCCATGCAGTGCACGCAATTGTCAGTAATCGTGCAGCTCATCATTAGAACAAATACATCGTCGTCTGTATCAATAGCATAATTCTGTTCCAATTAAGTGTGGGCAAACGTTCATACCGAGTATTTTATAACGGTAAATGTCATCGTTCTCTAGAAACGATTGCACTTATTCAAATAGGCATTTTTTGCCTAGTCAATAAACAGACCTATACTTAGTGCGTATCTATGTATTGATTGTTTTTTTTTTATAATCAAGGTAATTTTCTATCAGGCAGTATGTATTGATTCTTGTATTTTATTTACAATTAAGTAAATTTTCTGTCATGTAGCACATGCATGTTGTTTTGTCTCTGCATCACTCTTAAGTAGACGAGTATAAAATGCCTAAGGCAATATGTCCATCCGTGTTCGGATATTTTAAATTGTGTTTTTAATTAATTATTAAAACAGTTAACTTTCTAACATAGCGACACCCATATCTCTTACCATACCAATACATCGCAAAAATTAAAACAAAAATTAAACGTCTTATGTGTGAAGATGTTACATGTAAGGCTAAACTGATTAGATTATTGTAAGCTTAATCAGTTTTAGATAGACCATAGAAGACGTGATAACAATTGTCAAGTGTTTAGGATCGCAGTGTTATCGGTTATTCTGCTGTCGCCGTGAGCGTTAGTTTGACATTATATAATACTCGTAGGTCGGGGATAAAGATTTTTCCTATTTTATAGGTATAAAGTTGTAGTAAAATCTCTTTGGCTGTACTGTTTGTATCTGGCTGGTTAGGATACCATTAAATAGATGACATTTAGAAAAATAAAAAGTAAAAATTATTTCCCGTCATTTTTCAATTGTTTTTCAGTCTGCCAATTTGAGTGAATGTAACGAAGAAATTCGATACATTTTGAAGTTTTGTAAGGGAAAAATACGACACAAGCCGCGAAAAAAATTAAGTGACGTTTATGGACTCAACGCAGTGTCAGTATAACCACGTTCGCACGGACGTTAAGTATCGCGGCGGGATTTAAGCGCGCACTGTATTTTCAATTCTCGGTGTTGATCGAGCATTGAGAATCCAACAGAGTGCATCCCAGCGCATCGCAAACACACTGTTGGATTTTCAAATGTCGGCGCTAAGCAGTACGTTGAAGATCCAGTGCGGCGAAAAAAATCCCGCCGCGATATTTTTACGTCCGTGCGAACGTGGACTAAGAGTAGCACAAAATTTATTCAAGCGTTTTCAGTCCGGGATTTTTGCTAAGATGCAGGTCACTCTGGTCGCCTGTAACGGATAAAGTTGATGCCGTTTTTGAAAAAGTGGAGCAAGTTATAGTAAGTAGAACATACTAGTTACGACATAGCTGAAGGGTTAGGGGTTGACCACAAAACAGTTTAGACCTATTCGAAAAAGTCTGGGTATAGAAGAAAAAAGCTCGATATTTGGGTGCCACACGAGCTCTTAGTCTTGAATTTGTGCATAAAATACGAAAGGAACTTTTCCCCGACCTAACGCAATGCCTCTGAAAGCTTGCAGTGCTATTTACGATAGACGGATATAATATTTAAGTAAGTATCGTGTCTGTCGGTCGCAGGAATCCGCTGTTACATAACAAGTAGCTTTTTGGAATATATTTGATTTCAGTTTTTCTACATTCTGCATAGTCCTCATTTAACCTGACCAAGATTATATCTGGACTTTAAAAGAGACTGTAACCTTTGAGTTTATTTCAGTCTTTCTTCTTAGAGTATATCTACCTACTCGAATAGGAAACACCGACCTCATCTAGTTTTAAAACATAATTTATTATTCATGTGTAATAGGGTTTTTTTATTTAAAACCAATTTATAGGAATAAATATCAATTATCATTACATTAATTTTCACTCTAGATTCATACTTTCGAGATCTTTATCCCAAAACTATGAGCGTAAAAAAAATCAACGATAAATTACGAACTTTTGAGATGTAGGAAGTGCGGAAAGATAATTGTGTTTAGTGATGTTTTTTTTACTGTCTTTTCTATCATATTTTGTTTTGTATACACGCACGAACTTACAGTTGTAAAAAGTAAGTCCGTGCGCACAGACGTCCTAGTTTCATGCACACGACATAAGTTGTAAAAAATATATTTGATTAATTAAATACAACACTTATCTATCATTACTACGCAATACGAACCCATCGATTAAATTAGCACGATCCTTGATGATGATCACACCAAAATATTAGGAACCAAACTTGTCGAGAGTATCCCGATTATTGGTGTGATAGCTGACACTCTACCTCTGGTTGAAGCTTTACGAATCACAGGGGAAATCAGGACAGCTGTCATGCCATTGGCAATCCTATACAACGTAATGTTAGTATATATTATATGAACGTAAACGAATCAAAACGACCAGTGAGGAGCGTAGCAGGTGGCGTTCTGTAGTTTCTGCCTACCCCATGGGAAAAATGCGTGACTTTATGTATTAAATTAAAGTGGTGTCGAAATAATCAAGCACAAATAAAACTAGACCTAATGGCTGAACAGCGGAAATCGAAAGATTTTGGGAAATTTTGGAAGAGTACTTGTCAACTGAACCCCAAGCCGAGTCTGCCGGTGAGCGTAGCAGGAATTTGTGACCCTCAAGCCATTTCAATTTTATTTGTGAATCATTTCAAAGTTGATTCCTTTTCGGGACCGGCTACGCCCGTGTCTTCATCGGTGTTTGGCGCTGAGGTAAGTACTCCGTGTTTAAGGTTTTTGGCCAAGGAAATAGCTGACGTCATTAGAAAGATAGTCGGAGGCAAGTCTCCAGGACATGACCACCTCAGCGTCGAGCACTTGCGATACGCGGGAGTTCATTTACCAAGGGTGTTGGCAACATTTTATTCCTTATGTATAAGTCACTCGTACTTGCCAGATAAGCTTATGAAGACCATTGTCGTGCCAATAGTAAAGAACAGAACGGGCGATGTTACAGATCCCGCAAAATATAGGCCTATTTCCTTGGCAACTGTTACAGCTAAGGTACTGGACTGTTTGCTTGATACTCGTACACATATGGTGATTCGTATAAATCTTCACGATGCTCAATTTGGTTTTAGACCTGGCCTACGGAGACTGCCATCATGCAGACTGTTCAGAATTATGCTGTAGGAAAACACCGGTCAATGCATGTTTTCTGGACTTATCGAGGGAATTTGACCTGGTGTCATACGATATCTTGTGAAAAAACCTGCGAAAGGAAAGCAGCGTTGACTGCATCTACTATTATTTCTTTATTTATGTTTTGGTATGATAATCAGACGAACTATGTCAGGTGGTGGAACTCTGTCTGATGTGTATGAGTTGAAGTGCGGGGTGAGGCAGGGGGGTATTTCCTCACCTCGTCTCTTTAACCTTTACATAAGTCAGCTGATTGTTAAACTCAGCAGCACCCGTATAGGCTGTCACATTGACGGAGTTAGCAATAACAATATAGGTTACGCGGGCGACATGGTGCTGCTGAGTCCATCAATAAGCGCACTCAGGCGTCTTGTTAAGATGTGTGAAGACTACGCGGTCACTCAGGGACTCAGGTATACCTGAGTCCATGCGAAATATGTGAATTATTAGTTTTCAAGGCGGGCACCAAATGTTACACTAACGTGCCAGATCTTACCATAAATAATACTCTGTTATCTAGAGTAACAAAATTTAAGTACCTCGGTCACTGGGTCACTCATGACCTGAATGATGACTTGGACATAGAAAGGGAACGCAGGGCGATGGCTGTCCGAGGTAATATGCAGATCCGCAGATTTGCACGCTATACGACGCAAGTCAAAATAACCCTTTTCCGAAATGCCAGTCTTTTTACACGTGCAATCTGTGGGTCAAGTATACGCTGAGGGCATACAACGCCCTGCGTGTCTAGTATAACAATGTATTCAGGATGCTATTGGGTCTACCATGCTTTTGTAGCGCTTCCGGGATGTTCACCGAGGCCAGGGTTGATGGTTTTTATGCCATTATACGGAAACGGTGCGCTTCTATTCTCGGTAGAATACGTGCTAGCTCCCACAGCATCCTGAGTGTATTGTGTGATAGGTGGGACAGCCCCATGCTGGCTCACTGGATACGGCTGCACACGTAGGTGCAGTCATTTCAATTTTGTTTATAGTTTGGTTTTTACTAACATTAAGTTAAGGCCTTTACTAACAAATTATGGATTTTGTAAATCTGAAATAAAATTTACATTATTATTATTATATTATGTATGTATGTATGTTAGTATTCATAAAATATTAACCTAAAAACTCGCTACTCCGCGCTAATATTTTTGTATTTCAACATCTTGTTTTACTCGTGTGCCAGTGCGCAACCACACTATAACTTTAATTGCGGTTAGTTAATCTTCCTTGTTTTTTAATAGGAAAAACGGCGGATTATGTATCAGTCCTACCAATCCGCAATTTTACCGCTGATAGGTCCCAGCTGTGCTGCGTTTAAGCTGTGCATTGTCCATAAGTCAGCCAATAACGAAAAGCTTCGTTATTGGACAATACAGGTTGTAAAAAAGAAGTAGTTCTGCTTTTTTAATACAACCTGTATTGTCCTACTTCTGGGCAAAGATCTCCCCTATCATCACCTCATCATCATCATCATCGTCTTTTCATTGTTCTTTGTGCTTTGCCTTCTCCGACTAATCTCCCGTACACGCATCTAAGTCGTCACGCCAGCGTTTCCTAGGCCTTCTTCGGCGACGACGCCCGCGTGTTTTCTGGCACCAACTGCGTGACGACTCTGGCCCACCTGTCTAGATGCATCCTGTATACATGGCCCGCCTAATCCCGCTTCAGTCTAGCAAACTGCTTTATAAATACAAAATTTAATTTAAAGACTTGCGCCTCTCTGTCAATTCGCCGATAAAACTAGTTTAAATTAGAAAGAATTGAACACAAACAGGATGTGTACCAACGACCTAACTAATCGTGATAACGTGTCTCTTATCAGCCTCCGAACAATTACCTACGAGAAATGTCAGTCTCGTCTCGCATACTCAGGTTAGATTGTTGTGAAGGGAATACATATAATAAAATCGTAGCGAAGTCAAAATGTAAACAGTTTTTTTTTTTTTTTTGATATTTGGTCTGTTTTTCTGAATGTATGTTCCACCATCATGCAACAACCACCAGATAGATTTCGTTCAAATGTTGTATAGATATTCCCTATAAGTCTGGTCAATCTGTAGGCTATAAATTATTACGCTATTTGCTATGAGGGATGAGCAATATGGCAATTTATTCGTATTCCTCTATAGTTTATCGCCAATTGTAAAAAGACGAGCCAAAAGTTTACAATGATGCAGATCAGATAGTTACAGATTTAACCTTTTACGAGTAAATGATTATAATAATACCATTTATTTCAGGCGACACAGGTCCAAGGAAAAATACCTTAACCTAAACATACATATATAAACAAAACTTGTGTTAATAAAAAGGCTTAAGACTATGTTAGTAGTATTATCATCATGCTATAACTTTATGGAGCTAAGCAGTCAATCACGACTTATACAGGTGGATTTTTGGGATCGGGCAATAAAGGTTGTCGCCACAAGAAAACTGTCTTACGAGACCGTTCTTAACTTTTTGAAACAATTTGATCAGCATCCACAGATTTTCAAAAAAAAATGTCGCTACGAAAATGGGTAATTTTCACAAATACATTTTTGATGCCACTCGATTCTGTTACTTATAAGGATCAAAAAAGTCTATGGGATCACTGAGGTTTGAGTACTAGAAAAGTCAGAAATCGCAAAAAAACCTTCACATACATTTCGTAGGAAATGAGACTGATGAACGAGAACACAATATAAATCAGTGTATGACAACAGTCGAATTATTCCATTACTTTACTGGGCTGAATAAGGAACGAATATAGCAGATGGTTACGGATTTAAACTTTTGAATGATTATCATCCCGCTATACCTTTAAGGAGCTAAACAATCAATCATGACGTTAATAGTACAGGCGCGTAGGCGGTGGCGTTAGTTTAAAAACTATTTTTTTACCGCCTGGAATTCATACCAAAAATGGTTTTTACTTAGTGTAAAAGATATCTAAGTGTCAGCTACTCGAGTAATGGGGCAGTCCAAAGTTAGAATAAAAAACTTTTAAAATAGTAATTTCAAACCGTGCCAAAACCTTATGGGATTTTATTTGGATCATCTTCAAACCAAAAAAAATAGTCAGCTGCATGGAAGTGGGGGAATATATACGTCAGTCACGTAACTTAACATAATTAATGTGATAGCACATCAGGGCTAGATCAGGACTATGGGTAATAAACTAGTAAGACAAAGTTGTCAAAGGAACCTTGATCTCAAATTTGAAGGAAAATTAAACTGCGTCTTTGTTTTTTTTTTAAGACTTCTGCCTGATCCAAGAATGAAGAATCTTAATCTGAGAAAGACTTGTAGGAAATATCTAAACAAAATTTTGACAAGATCTATCCGGTGGTTTTGCGTGATGGTGGAACATACATTCAGGCAAACCGACGAAAATTCTAAAAATGATATTTTCGGTTTACAGTTTTGACTCCGTTACGATTTTATTATACTCGTATGTACAAATAATACCTATGATAGTAAAGGCTCCCACAGAAAGGCGCGACACGACAGCGCGACACAAAGGCGCCGCTCGTCGCGTGACGAGCGGTGCCTTTGTAACGCACGCGATTCGTTTGTAGGAGCCTTAACACGTACAAAAATACTTGGCCGCACAACAATCTAATCTGAGCACGCGAGACGAGACTGACATTTCTCGTAGGTAATTGTTCGGAGGCTGATAAGAAACGCGTCATTACGATTAGTTAGGTCGTTGGTTCAAATCCTGTTTGTGTTCAATTGTTTCTAATTTAAACTAGTTTTATCGGCGAATTAACAGACAGGCAAAAAAAAAAAAAAAAAAATTGGAAAAAATATGAGGAATTTAAATTAAATTTTATATTTTTATAAAGCAGTTAGCTAGACTGAAGTGGGATTAGGCGGGCCATGTATAGAGTCGTCACGCAGTGGGTGCCAGTAGAGGCGCGGGTGTCGTCACCAAGGGAGGCTTAGAAAAACTGGCGTGACGACCTAGATGCGTTTACAGGAGCTTAGTCGGAGAAGGCAAAGCACAAAGAACAATGGTAAGCTATGGGGAGACCTTTGCCCAGAAGTGGGACAATACAGGTTGTATTAAACAAGCAGAACTGCTTTTTTTTACAACCTATATTGTCAAATAACGAAACTTTCCGTTTTTGGCTGACTTATGGATAACACACAGCTTAAACGTAGCACAGCCTAGGGGGTCTCCTCGCGGTTAAATCCCGCGTTCTCGGCCGGATTGGTAAAACTGCTACATAATCTGCCGTTTCTCCTATTGAAAGCTAAGAAGATTAACTAACCGCAATTAAAGTTGGGGTGTGCATGCGCGCTGACTTACGAGTTTTCTAATTTAACCCCTATGCGAGAAAAGAAGATGTTGAAATGCGAACATATTAGCGCGGAATAGCGAGTATTTAGGAAAATATTTTATAAATACTAACATACATACATAAACTCACGCGTTCTTCCCATGGGGTAGGGAGAAACTACAAAACGCCACATGCTACGCTCCTCACATACCTACTCCTTTTGACTCATTTACGTTCATACATACTAACGATGATAATAGATATAATTTATTTCTATAAAATGGTAAAATACCCTGTTACTCATGAAAATTAAATTATGTTTTAAAACTCGATGAGGTCAGTGTTTCCTATCCGAGTAGGTAGATAATTATTATACTCTGAGAAGAAAGAACGAAACAAACTCAGAGGTCACAGTCTCTTTTAAAGTTCAGACATAATCTTGGTAAGGCTGGTCATATGGAGACCATACAGACAGTAGAAAATCTGTAATCAAATATATACCAAGAAACCATTTGTTATTTAACCGTGGACTCCTGCGACTGACAGACGGTACTTAAATATTATATCTGACTATTGTAAATACCGCTGCAGGCTTTGAGCGGCATTGTTGCATTGTATTAGGTTGGAGAAAAAGTTCTTTCGTATTTTATATACAAATTCAAGACTAAGAGCTCGTATGGCACCCCAATATCGAGTTTTTTTCTGTACCCAGCCTTTCCAAATAGGTCAAACCTGTTGTGGTCAATCCCTAACCCTTCAGCTATGTGGTTACTAATAACTTGCTCTATCTTTACAAAAATGGCATTGACTTTATCCGTAACAGGCGACCAGGGCGACCTGCATCTTTGACATCAAAAATCCCGGACTGAAAACGCTTAAATAAATTTCGTGCTACTCTTAAGTCCACGTTCGCACGGACGTAAAAATATCCCGGCGGGATTTTTGCTTAGGGCCAAGACTTGAAAATCCAGCAGTGTGTTTTTCGACGCGCTCCGTTCAACACCGAGAATTGAAAATTCAGTGTGCGATAAAATCCCACCGCGATATTTTTACGTCCGTGTGAACGTGGTCTTACTGACACTGCGTTAAATGTATAAACGTCACATAATAATATTCTTTTCCCGGCTTGTGTCGCGTTTTTCCCTTTTTTCCTTTTTTTGTAATTAAACTTCAAAATGTATCGAATTTTTTCAGAAAAACAGTTGAAAATGGCGGGAAATCGTTTTTATTCTTCTACGTGCTATCTATTTATTGGTATCATAACCAGCCAGATACAAACAGTACAGCCAAAGAGATTTTACTAAAACTTTTTACCTATAAAATACGAAAAATCTTTATCCCGGACCTATTATTATCATGTCAAACTAGCGCTCACGGCGACAGTAGAATAACCGATAACACTGCGAACACTTGACAATTGATATCACGTCCACTATGGTCTATCTAAAACTGATTAAGCTTACAATAATCTAATCAGTTTAGCCTTAGACGTACCATCTTCACACATAAGACGTTTAATTATTATTTTTTAGTTCGGCGATATATTGGTACGGTAAGACATTTGGGTGTCGCTGTGTTTTATTATTTTATTAAAAACACAAGTTAAAATATCGGACCACGGGCGGACGTAATGCTTAGGCATTTTCTACTAGTCTACTTAAGAGTGATTCAGAGACAAAACATAGTAGATGCAACATGATAGAAAATTTACTTAGGTGTAAATAAAATACAAGAATCAATACATATGGTCTGTTTATTGACTTAGTATATGGCAAAACATGATTATTTGAATAAGTGCAATAGTTTCTAGAGACCGATAACCTCTACAAAAATCATCGAGAAAGGACAACTGCGTATTGATATCCGCAATTAGCAGCAGCATAATCAGACTGGAACGTTCCCACAGATTTTTCCCAATTTTCTTAACAACTTATTATTTACTAAGCTTGCTTGGCAACACATATTTGATTTAAATATGGTTTGCTTAAAACGACGGCTGTTATTGATACCAAAACAAGAGAGAAAAAAAAAGAAAAAAGCCAGCCAGCTATTTTTGTGGAATTTTATGGAAAGCTTTCCAAAAAAACTTATTAAAAATACCACAATGTTAGATATACGTTATTGCATAAACATACTGTGATATGTGAACAACCAAAATAACTAAATCAGCTGTTTTATTAACGTCAATGGATGAGTATTATCACTGTTGTTATTAATAATACATTATCATTTGGGTTTACGAGACCTCTTGGCCATGTGACACTGTGGAACACTCAATCTATACATAGGTGGCGAGATCATTCTAGTTTAAAGTCAATATGACAAAATAAGCAGAAAGCCTTTTCGTGTTGACAGAGATGTGTTTTTTTTTTAATGCTCTATGATTATTTCCCCTTCTTTTAATACATGTAGTATTATTACTGTTAGCTTTTATCAGGTGGGGCAAAAGTAATCACCATATTGGAATGCGCTATAACTTTTGCAAATGGCGGCAAATGTCAATTCTGTTTTGACATTTGTGAAGTAAACAGATACAGAATACACCATAGACCGCTATACTCCTCAAGAACGCGGAATAAATTGTAATAATAATAATACTATGCACTTCCGCGTCGTCTAATCGCTCGTTTTGGCGATTTGCACTGGCCGGCCAGATCACCCGATTTGATCGCTCCAGACTTTATTGTGGGGATACTTGGAGTCTCGGATTTATGTAAATAAGCCTCTCTAACTCTTGAAGCCCTTAAAGCCAATATCCGACAGGAATGCGAGAACCTATCACCGTAACTTCTGACACAAGTACCTAATGGAAAATGCCATAAAACTAACCCGTATGTTCATTCATTTTGACGGCGGCCACTTGACCAATATCATTTTCTCGACTTGAGGGAAATAATTCTAATTCATTAAATACACATAATCCACAAGTACCTATAACAATTTTTTTTTTTACATTAAAGCAACATCGGGTGATTACTTTTGCCCCACCTTGTATATTATGTATATATTATCTTATTAGGACAAAAGAAAAAACTTGAAACGTACATACCTACCTAAGAAATGAAATACATTTTACATTCATTCATTAAATACATTTTGTGCCAACATAGTACACACTGTGCTTGGCCAAAATGTTTATTTTCCTATTTACGACTTTTTTTAAAGGCTCCGACTGACAGGCGCGCGCGATTCGCGTCGCGTGTCGCGTTGTTTGTAGGAGCCTTAAATTGTAAACGAATTTTAGTGTCTGCATTTCTGATAACTTTTTTATAAATTTTAATGATCGTGAGAAGTCCTTAATATAGGTACTTATATGTCAACAATTACTCAGACACATTAATTACGTGTTTCCAATTATCAATATCATAATGAACTCACAATTTGCTCAAAAAGATAGATATCTACGTAGACAATTAGTTAATTGAACTAATTATCTTGGAGCCGTGTTAACGAGCCGACGTTTACCGTAGAATGCCGCCCTCTTACGGGAACTGGTAACTACGCCATTTTGTGGAAAATCTAACTATGACTAGATTAAACTAGTCATTAGGTAACTGCAACAGTATCTAAAAGATTTTAATTGGTGACTAAGAGGAACCTGGCTATCAATTTTCTATATAAATAAAAAATGTTCGTTGGTAAGCGCATCACTTCAGAATGGCTGGATCGATTTGACCAATGTGTGTTTTTAAAAATGTTCGTAATAGTTCGAATCATGTATTAACGAAAAGAAAAATTGGAAATTTTGGGAAAACTGAAAGTGCTTTTTCTATAGGAATCTTGTATGAATTATTGAAATTTAGACAGGAAAACGTCTGTCGGGTCAGCTAGTTGTATAATAAAAATAAGTAAGCAGTGTAGTAGGTCGCGGTCATCAGTACTTTTTTTTTCTAAAGCCGTGAATTTCCCTCGATTATTCACACTATATTCCTTTGCAGTTTCGCTCAGTGCAATAATAAAATAAATTATACATGATACGTTTTCCAATAACTTTCTTTTTACCTCATTTTAGAGTTTTAGTTCAAAAGTTGTGTTCAAAATGCACTTTGAACAATCTATAACTTAACGTTTAAGTACTTACTGATGTACCTACATACCTCATTGCTCTAAATTTCACGGAATAACATTCCATATCCAACAAACATTAGAGATTTGGTAGGAGTTTTGTAAGAGAACTTCTTACAGCAGTTAGCTACTTGCAATTAAATGTTTCAGTCATATTCCAGGGTGTGAATTATCACAGCTAAACTACAAATTATTATTATGGAAATTTCCCGTGTAAACCGAAAACCGTCATCGATAAAAATAAGATCAACTTCTGTACACCTTTCTGGGGACATGAGCCTCGTGCGTGATTGATACATTTCGTGACTTGTTCGTCAAGCCTGTTACCTGTCGTCTGTATTAACCGGTTAGCTCTAGTTACTATTATCACGCGTATTTGACAACGATTTAGCATGATTGGCGATCTCAAGGAGAGTCCACATCGACACGTGGTTAGAAAATACACGCGAACGTTATCACCGCGTGGACGACATTGCAAGATCATTGACACCGCTTAGTGATAAACAAGATTCAAGTACAACTGAAACGTTTCCTAGAAAACGCTGAAAACTAAACAGTTTTCTAACAGTATGAAATAGGGTATTTATCATCTAGCTATCTTTTTTCTTTTTCGTCATTTATAGTGATCACATGGGATTATAAATATCCTATGGTTTACTTATTTCTATGCAACACTAGGATGGAATCTGTCAAATGTTTCACATATTTAGGTCATATACTGACTGATAAACTCTAAGATGACGACGACATTGAAAGACAAAGACGTTCGCTCGCTGCCAAGAGTAATATGCTGGCACGCCGATTTGCGAAATGTTCGAACCAAGTGAAAATCACGCTGTTTAACGCATACTGCCGGAACCTGTACACCTGTGCCCTATGGTACAAATACACGCAGCGTGCTTACAACACTCCGCGTGTTCAATTTAGTAACGCATTCAGATGCATACTGGGTCTGCCTTGGCGGTGTAGTGCTTCCGGTATGTTCGCAGAAAGCAGGGTAGATGAGTTTTACGCAGTCATGAGAAAGTCACAGGCCTCCTTTATGAACCGAATTCATAAATCTGACAAAGGAATATTGAGGGCCATATACGAAGTAATCTATTTCTTCGTATATGGCAATTAATATTCCAGCTAAAACAATATTTATCTATTGCTTTGTGTGAGGTAATGTAATATTTAATTTAATTTAATTTATTTTATTTTATTTTTGGTATTGATTTAATCATTTATTTTTAATAATTAATTTGTATTCTGGTTTAATTTCAATATGGGTGTATACTTGAAATAAAAATGATTTGATTATTTTTGTTGGGTTCAAAGCTTAAACCAACTTAAGATCATTTTTAATGGCAGGTATTTGTAGTTTCTTGAGCCACATCACTTTTCAGTAACTGAAAACATCGCGAGAGCAAGCGAATGAACGGCGCTATGGCGTCATCTTCAGGGAGCAGTAAACTTCAATGCATATATGCAATAACAATAAATGTCAAATTGTTTGGTTATTCATGTTTGCGTGGATTCCTTGCCGTGAGAATAGTAACAATTTTCTATATTTTGGTCCCTGGGCGTGACAAAAACCCATATTTACGTTTTACTCAGGGGCAAAGTGGAAACCAACTTGCTATGAAGCATACGAGATTTTTTATTAAAAAATATGAGGTATGTAATCTAATCTATTATAGTAACGAACCATTTCCTAAGACTCCATCGCGAGGAAGTGCAAGCAGCGTAGACTTGTATAGTAGATGCGTATCATTTGCGCAGCAGTGGGGTAGAAGTTGCGTAGCAACGTCGCAGCAGCGGCGTAGCAGTGTCTTAGCAGCGGCGCGCGGCATAGCAGTGGCGTAGCAGCGGTGTAGCAGTGTCGTAATAGCAACGTAGCGGCGGCATAGCAGTGGCGTAGCAGTGGTGTAGCAGTGTCGCATTAGTAGCGTAGCGGCGGCGTAGCACTAACGTAGCACCGGCGTACCAGTAGTGTACCAGCGGCGTAGCAGTTTCGTAGGCGCCGCTGAGAAACTCAAACTCAAAGCATTTAATTCAATTCAACCATTTACAGGCACTTTTGAACTGTCAAAGAGTCGGCCAGTTAGTCAGAAAGTTAAAGCCCATTCCAAAACTAAGATCTCTATGGAGAAAAACGGGCAAGTAAAACCAACAGTGTCTTGATGACCGTTTCGGCCAGGACTGATGGGCTTATGTATATTGAAGCACTGGACGAGGACGCTAGTGTTGCCTTCAAACCGTGCCCGGAAGTAGAGTTAATGATGTATTTTATTATTATTATCTCTTCACATTTCTCGGGACCCTGGGATCCCGGACCTTTGGAAGGCATACGAGGGGCCGAAGCCAACTCGCAGAGGCCCGTTAGACGTTTTTAATTAAATGAAGCACCAACCAACGATTATCCCTGTTCGGACTATATAAGTGCACCCAAGGACAACCCCCGGTTGGTGTAGGACTATTGCAAGATATGGAAACAAATATATAGGACTATGGATTTGGGTAGCTTAAGTGGACTGGTTATCTAGGACTATGGAAAGACTATGGCCCCTGCCTGACCAATGTTTTATATAAAATACACAGATAAAATGGCAGGATTATTATTATTATTATTATCACCTCTGACAAGTAATTTAATTTATTAATTGACATAGCTATTTGTACTAACACTAGTTTGTAATTTGTTTATGTCCTTACTAACAATATGGATTGTACTGATCTGACAATAAATGATATTATTATTATTAAATCCAAAGACACCCTTTTAAAATGAAGATATTACAAAATCCTGGGTATATTATTCTTGTTGCTTCTATATGTGAGAACAATGTATAATAAATGTACATATAAAAAAAACTGATTAATTCATTCATAGATAAGAGACAGGACAACGTCTGTCGGGTCAGCTAGTTATTTATATAAATGAGAAATAGTATTGGTCCTATTATCGAACCTTGAGGTATACCATATTTTATAGATCTTGGGCTCGATGTATATTTAATTTCTGTTTTTGTGAATGGACATAATTGTGTTATTTCAGTGAACTGTATTCTATTACTGAGATAGGATTTAATTATTTCTAGAGCTTTACCTCGAACTCCGTATATTTCTAGTTTATGTAGTAGTAGTACGTTAATTTGTTTTGCGACCTAAGATGCTTTGAATATCTGGCCTACATAGTTCTTTGAACATTATTAGAAACGGAATCGATTAGCATCAATATTTTTAATGGAAATTGCCTTTTTTCTTGCTGTCTGTGCTTTTTTTTTCAAAATCAGTGAATGCAGATCAAAATATCTCAAAAAGTTAAGGACAGTCTCCTAAGACCGTTTCTCTGTAGCTACAGCGGTTATGACCCCATCTCAAAAATCCATCCTGCATAATATGAGTAATTTGTTAAAAACTATCCTCATCAATACACCACTGAGCAGTTCATTTAATTAATGAGTGTACAGTGAGTTTGTTTATTCAAAATATTGTAATATTTCCATTTAACATGAATGATGTTATTCATAAGCTCTCCCCGCGAGAACCAATGATTGTAATAAAAAGGAAAACATTCCCACTTTCTACGCTATTGAATCTTAGAGGCTACGTCACTGACCTATGTACTTGACTGACGATGTAATGCATCTTATAGATCATGTATTCTTATCTCTGCGAGATTATTTTATTAATAATGAAGCGCTTCCCAGACGGCACAACCGCAGCGTATATACACATGTTTGACAAATTACTCCACGCTACGAGTTTGTGTACTGTGAAAAATTAACTTTGCCTTACATGGGAGCATCGGACCTAAGTTATGCTGAAATGCGGTGCGACAGCACTTCTCTGTCCAGTTAGGAAAATATGTAGTTTACACTAACTAGTAAACTAACTGACTCGATAGTAGGACTAGAACTAGGGACCAGTATGCGTAGCATGACCACTATAGAAACGGGAGAAACGGAAGACAAAATGACAGATTGTAGAAAGATTTCTACGGCGCGATGTCAAAATTCAAAAAAAGAATGAGTTTTTGTTAAGAAAGTGATTTGTCTTCTCTTCGTAGAGTAGAGATAGAAGTGGTCATGCTACGCATGCTGTTAGTTCAACCAGGTTTCAGACTGGCTAAAGTAGACTCATCCTTCATGGGGTACTGTTTAAAATGTTACAATAAACTACCTCCCCAGATACTCCCAGCTAATTGAAACGAAATTTAAATTTTGTATAAAACGCACACTATGCAGCCAAGCATATGCAGTTGGCGGATTACATCGCTGACAAAAATGCTTGGCTCAACGCTGGTCCTTCTCCACAAGGGCGCATAAACTAATCGATTAGCATTTGAAAATATTGTTGGAGCTGCTGAAGATTGTAAAAACTATCTTTGCATTGTATAAATTCAATCTCTTTGTATTGTATAATTGCATAGCACATGTGTGAGTACTATGTATCTACTATAAAGCTACCATTTACAGGGTACGTCTTTCATTGCCTTGAATTTGACCAGGCGACTGAGAGTATTATGCTCACTCATATGTCTCGCTGGTGGTGGCGTGTTGAATCATTAAATTCCCTTCAAAATGGTTGAGCTGAATGGTGCTGATCCATACGTCATGTTCGTGAACGGGTGCCGTCAGAAGGGACTGGCCATCTCTTAGCCGCCACGGCTTATTTTAATTTCTGAATTGTTTATTTTTTATGTTTGCACGTTTTTCTACATCGTTCTCACATATTGTATAATAAAATTTCAACTTCAATGGAGAAACCATTTTTTTTCTAATAATATTTTGATATAAAAGAGTGTCCGTGGAATTTCTTGCCCGTTCTTCTCCATAGGGGTACCTACTACGCTTTGGAATGGACAACGAGCTCCATCTTTCTTACTGAACGATCCCTTGGCAATCCAGAAGTGCCTGTAATTGGTTTATTTGAAATAAATGCTTTGAGTTTGAGTTTGACGTTGTCCTGTCCGAATTAAAAAAAAACCCATAGAATAAATGACGTTCAGTTTTTCCCGAATTCGAATATTTTCCTGGAGACTTTCCAATTTTTTATTCCATATAAATGTTACAATTTTAAAACAAAAATAGCGAATTGTTCCAACCTTTCTCAAGTGATGCGCTTACCAAAGAACAGAATTTCTTGTTTATTTATATACTTAAATAGGTTGTTTATAAGGGTTGTTCAAAACATTGTGAGGACATTTTCTTGTAAGGCTATTTAGCCAGAACAAAAAAAAAAGGTTTACTTTGGTTATGGCTATGTATACATGTTTTTCTTGCCGATATGAGACGGATGAATGCAGTGTTTACTCACGCAAGTGACTTGAATGACATTTTCAATATCACCTATCAGAAACTGTCTTTTTAAAGGTTTGCTGAACTTTACCGTATAATAATTTAAAAAAAACAACACTGAATACCTATGCACTATACAGGTTCATTCTCCGGCCCAGCTTTAATTAACTTTCATTGTGTTATAATTAACTGTTTGCATATTTATTACTGACTTGTGCCTATCTGGTCCTTGTGGCTGAGGAATGATGTGATAAGGCAACGGTGCGGTTTGAAAGAAGAAGTAGTGACAAAAAATTCAAAGTACGTGCTTAGATTGTTTGGTCATGTTGTGAGGGGATGTGAAAGTGAAAGGCAGATGGATGTGGAAACCCTCGGAGGACTTATAGTGACCTTATTTGTACTGTTCTTCAAAAAGGTCAGGTGCATAGTACGCGCAGCCAGCGTGCGTGTATGACCAGATGTATGAACGAAACTAAATAAGTACGTAAGGATCATAGCTGGTGGTGGTCTGTAGTTTTTGCCTTACCATATGTGTGTGCGTTTATGTATGTATTGCACGACTCATGATGCGAAGCATCAGAGTGCTTTACGATCGAAAAAAAATTTTCGCCTCATTTTGGCGGCTATTTTTATTATTATAGCCTTGTTACTTCACGGAATCAAGATATTTTGCATACTATTATCGAGATAATTTAATGGAGATTAATTTCATACTTTTTAAAAATTGATTTACTGCAATAGAATTGGAAAAAAACACCAAAATAGGTCAAAAAAAAATCATGTCCGTCATGTGTGAAACCCGGAAACACTGTAACTTGTGAAAAAATCCATTATTAGAGTTAATTTTTCTTTTTTTAATTCTAATCGATAATTGTAGGTCACTGAATGCAAATGGCTAATTAATTCAGTGTCGTTTAATTACAATTAATAAAAAACGAAAACTACAAGACTGTACATCTATTTATATTTTTATTTTTTATAGAATTGAATGAGATTATGGGGCGTGCACTTTTTTTATTATTATTTTTATATGTTGTGCCTATCTAAATTAATAAAATAGTGACAGAGCACTCAGTCGGTTCGATTATCACCCCTTGATGAGTTGCTATCTGCTCACAATCGATATACACGAACGATAGCGATAGTTATGTTTTTATGCAGTGCAGTGATATTGGGCATCACTAATAAATAACCAAGAATAAGGAAAGTGCAAAATACGTAACTACAATGGTGATGCAATTTTTTTACTAGTTGCATTGCATTTCTTTTTAAATGCGTTTAACTTTGTAGTTTATCTTTGTTTATGATATTAAGTTCGCCTTGTGTAAACAAAATTATTAAAAGTCGCTTTTAAAAACGTATAGGTTAACAGGATAGCTATTGCCAATTTAAACAATGCTCGGCATAAGCTAAGTATGAATTTTTTGATAAAAAAAACCTGTCTTATAAATTATCTTTCCTGAAACTTTTCTTTAAAAATATCTAAAATAAGCAAGAACGTGCCCTAGAAATGGATATATGCCACAATTCAAAATTACAATCTAGGAATTAATAATTTGTGACGGCAGCATTGTTAGACTGCTAAGTTAAAAGTTAAATCCGGAGAGGACTGAGGGTATCTATTTTTCATTCATTTCGCATCCACTTGCGAAGTGGAGCACTTAGCGTTTCGACGCTAAGTAGGGACTATAATTATGTCCCTACCTATGGTCTGTTCCAAAACTATCTGATGATTTTTTTAGGTGGGAAATCATCAAATGACCCCTCCCGCTCTGGGCGGAGCGGAAGGGCGTGTCAGACTCTTTCTGACTAAAACCCACCCGTGTTCCTTCGGTTGCCTGTGCGCCAGGGCCACGGTAACTCTTTCGAACAATATAAAATATAGATATCCAAAAATACTGACCGACTTCCAAAATTAAAGTTATTTTTCACTTAGTAGTGTTTTTTTTGGAAGTCGGTTGATTTTTTTTTTTGTTAAAATGTTTTTTATTTGTTATCTTTTCCCTGTTTTTTATATACATGTACATAAAAGTGTTGAGATATAAAGTTGAAGCCTTCTAAATAAAAATGAATTGAAATTAACCTGAATTAATTTTGTTTACATTTTTATCTAATTCTTTTGGAGTGAACTATACTATGCCACTTTGGTTTAATTATCAGGTTCCGTACCCAAAGGGACCTCAGGACCTCATTATAAAGCCTACACCATTTATTTGTATGTTGATATGTCTGCCACTGGTCTGTGTTGTTAGACTCATATATACCTTTATCGAATTAGGCAAATTATGTTAATTTATAGTTGGAATTATTATCGAAAATCGTTACCTATCTAATCATTTGTTAATTAATGAATAGTTGCTCAATCCTCGTCTTTTATATTTTAATTAATAATTAATGAAAATAATGAATACATAGGTTCACTTAACGTTTTGAAAACCGTGCGGTGGTCAGTGACCGTAATTCTTGGCTTTCATGCCGGAATGCTGTATGAATATACAACGGGTCGTATTGAATAATTCAATTATTTTTTTTGCACCACCGAACACTGCCTCATTCAATATTCATTCTCCTCCCTCGCCTCAGGAAATGAAATAAAAATGTTCGAGTAAATTAAATTGTGTTTATATGATGGGTTAGCCAGAGATATTTAGTACCAACACCTAATGTCACCAGTTATGTTTAAGTCCCATGTACTTAATAGGGGGACAGCCTGCCTCAAATTCTGTCTCCGGAAAAAAAAACCGAAAAAAAACAATCTGATGGAATAGCCCAATTTTTCGGGAATAAAACTTAGGACGTTACGTTGAGTAGTCACGTTTGTGACCACCATAGACCAACGACGCAGTATTGCGAACATTCTGAAATAACATAGAATTAAAAAAATATTATTTTTATAATACAGATAAGCATAAGCAGGTAAATTAATATATCATAAGTGGCTTAAAATACTACTTATAGCTAGCCTAGGTTACATTAGTCTTATTTGCCAGTGAGCCCCAAACTAGACGGACTCCATCTTGGGGCTCGGTGATGATTTGGTGATGATGCATCCTCGTAAGTAAAACAACCGACAGTCTAGACAGATGGACGTCATTGAATAGTAACCTGTTCTGCTTGTCAGTAAGCATTGCTGATTAGTCATTCTATCAACGGTAGTTTCCTCAAAACAACGACTTATCCAAAGGTCATATTCGTTGGTCGACCTTAGCGCATTTCAATAGCGAATTTACTGGGAATAGTAACATTTAAAATCAAGAACATAACATTATATGTACGTATATTAAATTACTAAGAAGTGTGCTTATTGTGCGTAGTATTTGTTTTTATCGTTTATATGCGCAAGTGGCACTATGTTGAACGAAGCAAGCGCGCTATTCATTCACATTATTTCATTCAAATTATTCAATCTACTACTATCAGGTAGGAAAATGTTTCATTAATTATTCAAAAACCGGTCCAATTATAATGAGGGAAGCGAAATGCACCTCTATGAAATATTAATGTAGAAGACTTTCGTTAGCGCTTCGTATCTATGCATAATCCAGTTTTTTTCTACTTTTCGTTCAACTTTGTTGTCTCGACCGATAACATGAAATTATGAAAGATATCACGCTCGCTTCACGTGGAGGTGATTCTATTAAATCCGTGAGTGAAGTGATTTTCCACACGAAATGTGAGAAAACTCTCCGATTCCAAAGTCACGAGGTATTATTTATATTTTCAATTAAGTTATATTTGTGTTGTCGTGACTATGTTCAAAATATCTTAGCAATATGTTAATTTGTTTTACTTCATCTCTGCTAATACACTCGAGAGCAATGAATCCGGGTCACTTAAAGAATCCTAAAAATCTCGGAAACTAAAAATGCTAGGTTAATGCAATAAATTGTATTTAATAGACAATGTAATACTCCTTAAATGAAGGTATTAAAACTTCTTAGTTATTGTAAAGTTATATCATAAAAAAATCAAATTTGAAAAAGGGCCACTTTCGAAGATGGAACTACGAAATTACAGCATTTGGTTTTGCTTTTGTTTGTAATCTGTCATTTATGTGGGTACATAAACCATGTTGATAGTGCTCTATATTCATTATTCAAGCTGAAATTATGTCGCTTACGCCTGAAGAATGCACCAGAATACTTACAATGCTGGAAACCGGCCGGAGTCAGCGCGATACAGCCAGGACTGTCGGTGTGTCGCTGTCAACAGTACAAAGAGTTCTCCGACGTTACGAAGAAACTGGTTCTAACCTACGCAGACCAGGAACGGGCAGAACCAGGTGTACCACAGCACGAGAAGACCGATACTTGGTGAACACCATGCTTCGAAATCGGTTTCTCACAGGAACTGAACTCACAAATCAGTTTCGACGCCTCGGAGGAAGTAACCCAAGTGCATGGACAGTAAGACGTCGGCTTGCTGAATCTAACTTAAAACCCCTTAGACCTGCAAACGGCCCTAAACTGGAGCGTGGGCATCGTATTTCAAGACTAAGATATGCCCAGAGCCACGTAAATTGGAGTATTGAAGATTGGTCAAAAGTTATGTTCTCCGACGAATCAAAATTTATGCTCTACAAGCACGATGGAAGACACAGAGTGTATCGAAGACCAGGGGAAAGATTCAAGCAAGCATGCATCGAAGAAAAAGTAGCCTACGGTGATGGGTCTGTACTTGTGTGGGCCGGAATTTCTTCTGAAAGTCGCACAGAGTTGGTGATCATAGAAAACGGCTCTTTAACTAGCGTAAGATATGTGGAAGAAATCCTCAATGATCACGTTGGTCCATTTATGGTCAATTTAGGTGAGGATGCTATATTTATGCATGACAATGCCCGACCTCATACAGGTAGGATTGTGAATGACTACCTTCAAGAGATGAACATTACTCGTATGGAGTGGCCAGCGCGCAGCCCGGA
Organism: Griposia aprilina; assembly: GCA_916610205.1. Lineage (NCBI taxonomy): Eukaryota > Metazoa > Arthropoda > Insecta > Lepidoptera > Noctuidae > Griposia > Griposia aprilina. Next base: position 11,614,508 of record OU744283.1, read on the forward strand.
TATCAACCCGATCGAGCATGCTTGGGACGAGCTAGGCAGATGCGTAAAACAACGAAACCCTCCCCCAATCACGCTTCGTGAGCTCAAAATTGCTCTCACAGAGGAATGGGAGAATATTCCCCAAAATCGTATAAGGAACTTGGTGTACAGCATGCCAAACCGCGTAAACGCAGTAATGGAAGCACGAGGAGGCATTACGAAGTATTAAAATTCAAGAAAATCGTAATAAAGTTCAAAAATTTCATGTTTCCTATTTTTGTTTTAAGGAGAGATCAGCAGTTTTTTTCTTTATGTAATTTTGTGTTAATAAAATGTATGGTGACTCATATTTTTTTTACTTTCATTTAAGGAGTATTACATTGTCTATTAAATACAATTTATTGCATTAACCTATCATTTTTAGTTTCCGAGATTTTTAACATTCTTTAAGTGACCCGGATTCATTGCTCTCGAGTGTATTATAAAGTGGTAAAAATTTGTTTATTTATAAGTTTGTATGTAATAAATCCCTGGAAATATCGATCGGATTTGAAAAAATATTTTTACTTTTGATAGCCCAATTCTTGAGGAAGGCTGTTGGCTACTTAATATCACGCTAAGACCCTTAGCAGCCGAGCAAAAAGAAAAAAAGTCAGAAAGAACGCTAAGCGAAAACGAAGTAATAACGCGGGCAGGCGATGAGATGCGACGCGCTGGGCCGGGGTAAAAGAAATTTCATGCGGAGGAAGTCGTGGACAGAAGCTAGTATTTTATATGTTGACAATCTTGTAGTAATTACTACACATGCTTATACCGCATCGCCGGGTTGTGCGGGTTCGCAGAGTTCGCCGGGTTGCGTGCTCCTAGATTAACTAAATAGCTCTCAATGATTAGCTTCTTAGCTTTGACCTAAATGTTCATTATTAATGTTATGCAAATTGTTTAAAAACAATAAATGCACCTTTGACTTTACGATGAAAGGGAGATGCCCATATTTGGCCATAAAGGCACAACAATTTACGTTTTTGTAAAAAAAACATCGTAATTTCTATTTAATTAACATTATATTCGTTTCTCTGAACGAGATTGCAACGTTTTTGCACAAATAAAAAGTACCGAAAAGATAAATGAATTAAAACTCACGTTTGTGTCTAAAATCAGCAGTGTTGCCAATAATTATTAATTTCGTGCACGAAATAATCGATTATGTTTTCATGGATTTTTTATATTTATAATAAGTATCACATCTGTAATGCTTATTATTCGATCTGTTATATTTTAAACAGTGTTCTGCTGTTACTATTGATATTAAATTCAATGAACAAGCGAATTGATAGTTGATAATATAATATCGAATGCATAAGATAATGGCAAAAAAAATACCACACATTTTAATAATCATTCTTAATTTGTTCAGCACAATAAAAACAGAATATGTTAAATAAAAATATATTTACAAAGACGTACATAAAGTCTTAAGAGTTTCAGTGATGTTTATAATTTTGAATTAAATTATGATTCGAATAAAAAATCGTTATCGATTTATCAATTTTTTGTGTATAGTGTGGCAACATTGAGTTATGCCGGCTGTCAATTGTCAATTCACATCTAATCTACATAAATTGTTGTTATTTACCACAATAAGTTTCGGCGGGCACATCTATTTTGTGAACTACAATTATTATGTACCATCAGATTGTAGAATCTGTTAAGTACTAATTGTATATGATACAAATGATGTTTATGATCATAAAATATTAAATTAGGATGATTGTAAAATAGTTGTGTTTGTGAAAATTACAAACTATTTTATCTTAAAAACTCGATCTTTTTTTAAACCAATTCCTTGACCAGTTCATTATTTAAGTTGCATATTAGCCTATCCATATACTTTAAAATGTGTGCACTCGAGGCCGAAGTGTCTATGGATGGTGGGCATTTCCCTTTTTGTTAGAGTGAGCGCAAAGTAAGTCCGTGCGCAGCCGATATCGGAAATGATCGTTTGCCGCCATCTCGACGTTTATATCCGGTGACAAGAGATTGTATTGTGTTCCATGTTTTCCAAAGTAAATAATCGCCATCATTATACCGAAAGTGATTAAAAGTGCTGGCAGGGATATAGTCTTGAAGGTCAAACACGCGCGCAGACTTATCTTGCGCGCAGTCTAGGACAAAATTTATACAATCCGTTCACGGACTACATAATTACGTTTGCATGCGTTTTGTGTGGATATGTCCCTACGACGTGTTTTGTCAACCATTTTTAACGAATACAATAAATACTAATTAAATTACTCATTATTTGTGTGATTATCTGACACACTTGAACAAGGGCAAGGTTACTAAGTAATCTTGAATCAACTAAGTAGGTGCTAAGGAGTACCCAAAAAATAGGAGTAGGGACGTGTTTACGACAATGACTAGGTTATTACAGTACCTACAACTATTTTCTTAATGTCCCTCGGGAATCATCGCATTTCCGAATACTAACGAATGCTAATTTCCATGTCCATCAATTATTAGATTTATCGTGTATAATACGAGTAATAAGAATTCAGAACTAAGTACTTTACTGTTGTTTTATTTTGATGTAACAACAATAAAGTTCTTAGTTCTGAATTCGAATTATTATACACAATAAATCTAATAATTTGTACTGTAATATTTTTTTGCTCAGTTCCCAAATTAAACTTTGTTCAACAAAATCTCCAAAAGCCTGTTTGACCAGCTGAACTGGGCAAAACATACTTACTACATAATTACAAAAGCCAGCATATCCCTGTGGCAATGCAAGCGAATGCATGGCAAGAATTGGGGATTAGCCCCAAGGTCACTTACTGGCTATATACCACAGTTATCCGACCAATTATCATATACTGCTCACTAGTTTGGTGGCCCAGGACAAATTTTCGGTGCAGAGGGAAAATTTATGAACTAAATTTATGAAGTAGATAAACTTTTTTTGATTAATTTATTTTGTCTAAGGTTACTAACATAGTTGTAAGCTTTTCTGTTACTAACTCATTATGGATTTTAATTATGTCCGAAATAAATTATTATTATTATTATTATTATAAATTTGAGCACAGCCCAGAGAGACCTCGAAAAACTACAACGGTTTGCTTGTGTAGTAATCAGTGGCTGCATGAGAACTACACCCACAGCTGCCCTACAGGCGATGCTTGGACTACCACCTCTACACCTCACCGTGCGAGAGGAGGCCGCCCTGGCTGCCTTTAGGCTCTATACATCAGGGACCCTAAGCAAAGACTCTAGAAGTCTAGAGTCAAGTACATACGTATTAGGGAAGATGCGATCAAACGACAACCAATGGTGGCATCACCCTGCGACAAAGCCCCGAAGCTACACTACTTTCATAGGCATTACAACATAATACTTACAGAAGAACGTTGGGACTACTCAGGCTCGAAAGAGCTGAGAGTATACACCGACGGATCAAAGACCGACTCCGGTACCGGAGTCGGAGTTTTCTCGCACGACTTTAACATAAATATAGCCAGCCCGCTGGGAAGGTTCAACACCGTCTACCAGGCAGAGTGTGTGGGCATCATACAAGCGGTGTACGCCATAGAGGCCAGGAGAGTTACGGACACCCATTTACGTATACTATCCGACAGTGCCTCAGTCCTCCAATCCTTGGGAAGGAAGTTTATTACCTCGAGTATAACACTAGAATGTCACAATGCTCTAGAACGTGTAGCGGTATCTAACCGCAACATAGTGAAACTGCAATGGATAAAAGGACACACTGGATCACTGGGAAACGACGCAGCTGACGAACTGGCTAGAAGAGCATCCAGCGCGTCAGTCTGTGGACCCGGACCCGTCGTGCCCATCCCCTTCAACCAGCTACGCAGATTGTTACAGGAGTACACCCACACACAAGCGGAGAGATGGTGGACCTCGACAGCGGACTGTAGGCAGTCCAGGGAAGCCATGCTATCCTTAGATGGCAAGCTAACCAAACGTCTAATACGTCTGGACAGGAACGGCCTGCGCCTGGTGACGGCGACCATCACGGGACACTGCTCGCTAAACAAACACTTCCACACAATAGGCATAACGGACAGTCCTCTATGCAGAGCCTGCATGGAGGCTGAGGAAACTGTTGCGCATGTGCTCTTTAAATGCACAGGCGTCACCCAGAATAGGTCACAAACCCTCGGGGCGCCCAGATCTTACACAGATGCTCTCAACAGGCCAGGAGACATCATCAACTTATGGAGGGAGGTGGGCTGGTTGGAATAACCACCGACGGCTGCCATGGCCTACGCACGATGGTCCACTTGAAGGACAAGTGCGGAAACCAAACTCAAACTCAAACTCAAACTCAAAGCATTTATTTCAAATAAACCAATTACAGGCACTTTTGAATTGTCAAGGGGTCGGTCAGTCAGAAAGATGAAGCTACTCGTAGTTACCCATTCCAAAGCGTAGTAGGTACCTATGGAGAAGAACGGGCAAGAAACTCCATGGACACTCTTTTAAATCAAAAAATGGTTACAAAATATTGATTACATCGTTCATGTTGAAATTATGCATGTGAGAACGATGCAGAACGTTAAAAGCGTCCGTAATAAAAAGACAAAAGCAATTCAAATATTAAATTAAATTAAAATAAGCCGTGGCAGCCAAGAAATGACCAGTCCCCACTGACGGCGCCCGTTCACGAACATGACGCATAGATCAGCACCATTCAGCTCAACCATTTTGAAGGGAACTTAATGATCCAACACACGCCACCACCAGCGAGACATTAGAGTGAGCATGACAAACTCTCAGCCGCCAGGGCACATTCAAGTCAATGAGAGAAAAACCTATTAAATGGTAGCTTTATAGTAGGTGCATAGTACTCACACCTGTGCTACGCAATTATACAATACTAAAACATTGAATTTATACAATGCAAAGATAAGTTTTTAAAATCTTCAGCAGTTCCAACAGTAGTTTCAAATGCTAATCAATTATTTTATGCGCCCTTGTGGAGCAGGACCAGCGTTGAGCCAAGACCCCTAAAGAAGAAGAAGAAGCCTGTTTGACACTTCTGTTGACCAAGGGCTGGCTTTTACCTTGACCAGACGCTAAGCATTGCCTTACAACGTGGCAATACCGCTAGTCTCTTGGGTACATTACCAGTCGACAGGGATGCGGCGGAGTTTTTCGACGCCATATTTTAGTTTCTTAATCGTTTTAGTCAGATTTCAATTTTAATTGTAAATACAGTCATTTCAATTAAACTTGTTTTAGCTATGGTGAAATCATTATTGTTTAAAATAAAATTCCTTGGGGCAGTTTTAGTTATGGGTATCGAGTTTACTGCCTGAGGCAATTTCATAGCTCGGGATTGATCTTCAATTCCAATTATTGACAGTAAATTGGCAATTTGGATTACCCTCCGTTCATAATTAACTACTATAAATCGTCTCCAGCCTCTGATCCAGGCTACGTCACCTACTTGCTTACTTAGTTATAGTATAGGTTATGTTATGTACTCCGAATATGGAAATATCGATTCGCAATTTCTAATTCATTCCCCAGGCAGGCTATTAACAGCACAACATTGGCTATCACGTATCGATCCGTGCTTAAAATAGTTTTGCAATTTCTGTACACATTGTGACTTTTACAGGGTGGCAGGGACATTGAAGCGCAACTTGTTACCATGGATTGTGTAGGTACATTATTCTGAACCGTGGTCTAAAAAAACAAGGTCTGGCATTCCGGGAGTGACACATGCTTACGTCACTATCCAGTTGCCACTTTATTGCAACAAAACACGAATTATGGAAACATTTTCAGTCTCCATTCTGTTAAAAAAAAATACATTTAAATTGTCGTTTAATTTTTCTAATCAAACGTAACAATTCAATTTAAACAATACCAACGTAATTGTTAAAACCTCTTTGTTTTATCGGATTCGCACAGGTAATAAAGGCGATTGGGGAGGTATTATTACACACTACTGGTAATACAGCGGTGATGACTGATGACGTAAGCTTGTGTCAACCTCGTGACCGGAATGCTATACCTGGCGAAGTAACCAACGAAAAATTTCAACGCTTTATGGTTATTAAAAAAATTAAATTGTTATTCCATACATTTTGACCGCGTAGGTATTGAATTATTCTATGTAACAGTAGTTTTTTTTATAACCTACTAAAATTTAGGCAAGGGGTAGGAGTCTAGAATCATGTGCTGAATTCTTGCTTGCAGTTTGTATAGTTAGGTATAATAAACTCAGCAGGTGTTACGAACATAAGCAATGACTGGTCATTCTTTGCGTTTTTTCTCATGACCAAACCATAAACTCGCGGGTGTTGTTGTGATATAGTTAAGGTGGGACCTATGTCCAGCAGCGACGACAGGCTGAGATGATTCGTACAAAAAACCCAATGCAATTGCCATTTCAACCACATTTGCAGCCCAGATAAGAGTCGTAATCTTAACAAATTAAAAGTTGAGCATTTATGGGTTTAGATTATGGAATCCACGATTGAATTACCTTGCGAGCACTTAAGACTGATGTAGATTTTGGCCGGCTGCAACGTTTTGCAAAAATACTCCTACATTACTTTTGTACATTCGGATGAACCACCACACACAACAGGCGGACCGCATCGCGCTTATTTGTTTCGAAATACGATTCACTGGTGCCCAATGCGGATGTAATGTGCGCTTAGCTTTAATGTGACTAAACTCTGGTGGATACGACATCAAAAATGACGATTTCTCAATTAAATGATTAATTAAGAAAAAAATTGATACTGCACTGGTTAAAAGTGGTTGTAGCCTAATCAGTGCCTTGCCTTTGACACCGCCATAGTTATGGTTACGTGTCGGTTTATTTTGTCTCGTCGTAATCTGGAGGCGGATTTTATTAATTAGTGTTTATCAATGTACACGTGCTACGATACTACCGCTGGTTTTAGCTCGATTTTAATATAAACATAAAGTAATAAAGTTAACCTGCGGTCATGTACCTATACGTACCTATATACTGTATATACCGTCCGGATATTCTACTTATATCACTTGTAATTCTACGTATTCCTTCCAGGACCTGATAGCGTGACCCCTTTGCAACAATTAAGCACCCTATATAAGTAGCATGGGATTCCGGAAAATCCAAAAATTATTGGGACGAATTTTGGGAAATTTTCAGAAAAGCACAAATCGCGTTATAATCGCACAGAGGTCACACGCTCCTGTGCACTACTTAGGTCCTCACTTGTGCGTCTATACATATAATATGTATATTTTGGAGAAAAAAACCGGTTTGGCCAAAAGTGAAGCTCAACAGGTCGTGAAAAAATGACACAAAATATAGTCGCTTTATGCAGGAGGCGTATTTGCAGCGTGAACTACTCGTGAATGTGAGCTCGTCTGACTTTTGACCAAAATTATGAAAAAAAATTGTAGAAATTGGAGGAATGTTCCTTTTAGGTGTATTATTAATAGGTGCAGGTTAAGGATGATTAATAACCGAAATACCTAAAGACCTACATATTTATTTTAAATAAATTAGAAACTTATAAAAGTATTTTCTTAATTTAATTTGATATCGAACTTAATAATTCCTTGAAGAAGTTTAAATTATATATATTTTGCGAATTTCTCTGTTGTGGCGACTGGCAGTTCTGGACACTCTACGAACTAATTTAAGGTTTAAATCAGTTTAAATTACAGTCAAGGTTCACTGAGTGACGATTAACATATTTTGTACTTCGACGACCAATTTCGCAATTAATATTACTTAATAATATTTTGACTTCTTTTCTTTATGGACTTTTTGTAAAATGTAAAAACGCACTGAATAATATAGCTCCTTCTGTTTATTAGTTCTCTCTTTTCTTTGGTTACTCTAATTAAAACCGCTGATTGGAATCACCATCCCCAATGTGATTGATGATTATGGTGTAACCTGTATAAGCTGGCCTTTTATTCTAGCTAAAGGTCAAAGTGTTACCATCGACGGTGGCGATCGACTATGCGGTTACTTCGGTACGGATTCGAAGCCGACCCAGATATAAGCATTCACCGCATTCGAAGGAACCACACGGCAGTTATTTAGAAAAATAAATGACGAAATGTGGGTGTACTTGGGTACTCGTCTGCCTAACCCTTAGGGATTACAGACGTAGCATTGTGTTCTTATGTATAAATAAATAAACCTTTGTAAACTAAACCGCAGGATTTGTAACACAAAATTATCGTACAATAAAAGAAAAAAAATGTTTTATACTAGGTTAATGTACTAATATTGTATTTATTTCTTACAACCAAGCTGGGTAAAGATAATGAAAACAAAATAATAAATTATTTTGACTGAGTCATACATGACTGAGGGAAGCATGTGTTTATACCTATTTTTCGATACTAATATGCTTGTAAATATTTCAATTGCCGTTAGATTAGCATTGATAACTATCTACAAAACTGGGGTTATAAAAAGCCAAGCCCAGTAAGATATTGTAAAATATTATGCACCAGCAAAACACATGTTTTTCAGGCATGAAACAGAATGTTTGCGAGCACATTTTAGGTTTACAGTTGATAATCGGATTATAACATACTTTATTATTATTTTTAGACTGTTAGCTTATATATTATGTAAACATTATTTTGTTCGAAAATAAATAAATTACTTATAATAATATATACCTATAACAAGCTTTTGAGCAACCGCCATGGTATAGTTTTAGGCTATTTAATTGATATTTCAGGATTTTCAGGCTTCAGTGTTTTACTTAGTAGGCTTGTACTCTTCGTTAAGTTGCCCAAAATGCTGAGAACCAGATTTGCGTAAAGCGCATTTTGAATTGTGGTCATTATTGAATCATTTTGATCACTGAGGATGTCGCGACAGGTGCTGAGCCAGGTATTGAGCTCAGCGAACACCCAGGCAGCGATACAGCGCGCGGGCGGCGCATTGTAAGTATATTCAATAATTAATATCTACAAAAAAATCATTTGTTTCCGAGGGTAGAATGAAAAGGATCACTCAGTAGAGTACACATAATAGAAAATTACATTGTTACAATATGTAGAAAGACAGACACGTAGGGACTTTCTTTTTAAGTATATTTAACTGAAATGTTAACCTACTGCTTTATTGATAGAAGCTACTGCTTCATGAATATACAATTTAGTAGTACCTACACCGATTACTTATGTATATATGAGAAAGAAGGACTCAAAATAAAAAATAACCAAGAATAAAGAATTGCATTACACGAATAGATAAAATAATAGAAATTAATGTGAGAACGTATAATACGTATTGGCATGTATTTAACGGGGCGACAAATAAATCTGAATTTGGGATTACAAAAATAATTATAGCCGGTAGCAAAAATAGTAGATTGGTAGCTACAGTGAATGTTAATTTTAAGTAGAAAGTAGCAGCTTAATAATCAGTTGTTAGCTTAGTTTTAATTTAAATTGGCATCGAATTTTTTTTCTGGCGAGGCCTTTTATTTCTGAATGGCAATAATAATAAGGCGTAGTCTACGGAGTCCGGCTTGGCGGGGCTCCTACTTCTGGGTGGTTTAAAACAAAATAACCACGGATGGCCCCTTCTAACCTAACCTGTCCGAGTCGGGGTGCCCCAAGTCCCGAGCTCGCTTCGCTCGCTCCTGCATCCTATCGCACTGTTAATATTAGTCGCTAAGTCATTATTTATAGTACCTCGCCATTGATTTCAATTGTCCCTGTTTAATATGTTCGCTACCTTAAAGTAGCAGCCATTATTTGGTTTGTATAATTCCTTGCATTTTGAAGGTAATCTAATATAATGATTGCTAAAATATTTAACCGCTGCCAAGTTATTTTTTTAGTAGCAAATAGTTAGTCGCCCTTTTACTTGTTAGTCGCCTAGAGAATACGTACGGCTAATTGCCGTACGTATTTAGTAATAATCTTAAATTCACTGACAGACATAGCACAGCCCGAATCGCTGGCCCTAGAAGCATAAAATTTTGCTCAAAAGTTCCTTAAATAAAGAAGATGCTAAGAAAATATTTTTGAATATATACTCATTCTCTAAAAGTGCTAACTAAATAAGGGATGAAAAATTGTATGGAAGTTCATAATTTTCGCCGATGCAAAATCCCATCGGACACGGCTTGTTTCTAAGTAAACAGAATTACAACAACCAATGTACCTATACCCGATAGCAACTTTTCGATGTCATTTAAATAAAAACAGAAAAATGGAAAAGTAACGTAAGTAAACACTTTGACATGGGTAGGTACGTAGGCCGGTCGTACCGAGCCGCCGGGATGCATTTCGTCCACATTGTGTTGGAAAATAACTTTTATGCATGTCGTATACTATTCGAATATAGTGTAGAAGGTAAAAACACAAAAAGACTACATACTTTTACCTAAGCCATAAATTAAACGAATTTCTGCGGAGTAAAAGAAGTTTGGAAGGATTATAGTACATTTTTAGTTTGAGTTAGTCGTACCCTATGAAAAAAGCCAGCAAGTTATGTATAAAGTAATCGCGTAATAGAAATAAAATACGATGCTATTTTCGATGTGCAAAATATAAAAACAAATGACGGTGCTATTCGAAGTGCAGAATATCGTTCGTATCAAGAGGAACCGGGACAGCTGATAACATGATTGGAGGGGCTCGAAGCAAACGCGTAGCCGGGGAGGGTCGAGGTCAAACCGCGCTTGGGTCTTGCGAGGGGGACCTGCTATTTTCTCATTGAGACCCTCGCTTTGAAACAAAGGGTAAAGTGGACAATAATATTTACACTTGATTTGACTGGGTTTTTTATATCTAACGTTTATTGAACACTAGCTTTTGCCCGCGGCTTCGCCCGCGTATAAGTCGGAATTTAACCCACGGGAATGTACTACCGGAATAAAAAGTATGCTACGTGTTAATCCTGGTTATAAACTATCTGTGTTCAAAATTACATCCAAATCCGTTCAGTAGTTTTTGCGTGAAAGAGTAACAAACATCCATCCATCCATCCTCACAAACATTCACAGTTATAATATTAAGTAGGATGTACCCGGCTGATGACAATAGGCTAGCCCTCTGTTACGTGTGTCTTAAACATACTGGCGTAATAATAAGTAATTAAAAATTTGGAAAATCCAAAAGTGCTCGCCTTAAGGCTCGTACACACTGGCGCGACGCGACAGCGTACACAAAGGCACCGTCGCGCCTATGTGTACGAGCCTTTATAATCTCATTCAATTCTATAAAAAATATACAATGAACGAAACATTAAATTAGACCGTGATTTTCGAAAGGACTTGGTTTTCGACAATATTGAAGCGTTTAAAAAAAATGGACACGATTAGTTAAGTTTTTCGGGAGTTATCGTGAGTCACGCCAGGAACCATACATACAGACACACGGACGTCCAAGAATATTTTTTTTAAATTGCTTTTACATTATTTTAAATAGCAAAATGTGTTTTGAAAATAACATGAGTGTTGAAACTAGTTTTTTTTCTTGAAGTTTGTGTGTGAATATTATTCTACAAGTGCGATATGAAGTAAATAGAGACTTTTTAGCTCAAGGAATTACTTGTTCTTTGTAAGGCGAGAATAGAGGACTACCTCACGCGCATCGCTTATGAGGCGTGCAATGTTAATACTAAACTTAGCTACACTCTTGATCTTGAAATGTAATAATCATCGTCGTCGCTTGCAGAAAATGCCGATCCTTCTGGAAACTAAAACTTACCTCAAAGGTGAAAATTCAGACAATGTTGAACTTTTTTATTTAAAGGTTTTCCATATCTTTTGAAAACAGACGATTACGAATCTATAACATATCTTTTTACCATGGGTAAGAGTAGTAACAGTTCGGTATAGGTACCTATTCGTAAACTTTATATTGAAAGCAGTAAATTATGAGAAGACGGAATCAATACGAATATTATATTAACCGAACACGAACATTATATTACGCTATCAGAATAGTGCTTTGGTATTTATTTATTAAATATCGTTTTTTTTTTTGTTAGTTTTAAATGTTCCAGTTTTAATGATTTTATTTCCTATGCGTGTCCCAAATAAAGTATTTATATTATTCTTCTAATATTTCCATCATATTGAATTGAAATATAATTGAATGCAAATTGTGTTTGAATCGATCGGTAAATGAGTAGTGAGAAATCTGGAGGCTACCGGCTGATAAGACTAAATTGTATCTATAAACTAGAACATGTCAAAACATTAATGAAAAAATGATAAGCTGTTGAATATTTTGTATTCAGTCTACTTCCTCTTTTCCCTTGTTCGAGCTATTTCCATAATGGTAGTTTGTGTCGAAATTATATGAAAATAATTTAAAAAAATTAGCTAGTCAGCAAAGTGTTACTTATCGGAACGGGCAGGGTGCATCGGACACATTAAAGTATCACCTCTCGTGCAGGCAATTTAATGCACCCTTATTACCATCCCTGTATATAGGCCACCTTATTAAAATCATGTCCCTAGAACCTGGAGGCCAAGTCTACTAATTTACAAACGTCGTCGCAATGGTCTCTGCATTGTGAGTTTATGACAGATTTGCCAAACAAAAGCTGTCAAAAACTAACAATCACGACACAAATGCAACGTTTGTAAATTAGTAGACGTAGGCCCCTTTTTTTTTTTTTTTTTTTCTTCTTGGGAAATCATCAAATGGCCTCTCCCGCTCTGGGCGCAGCGGAGGGCGTGTCAGACTCTTACTGACTAAAACCCACCCGTGTTCCTTCAGTTGCCTGTGCGCCAGGGCCACGGTAACTCTTTCGAACACGCCGCGACCCCGGCAGGAGACTTAGGCCCCTGACGGTGACATCGACTCACGATGTCACCGTCAATAATGGCATAAAACCGAACGTCATTGTAACCCCAACAAAGTTATCCGATATTATTTAGTAGCCATAATTTACCGTAATGACGAACCCCATTCACGAACACGAGAGTTCTGCATATTAAATATGGAACTGATACTAATAGGTAGGTAGGTACTGCATCGATAAAAGGAAAGCAGTACCGTTTCCTGAAGTTTTGTAGTCCAATTATGGAACACTTACGAGTATGTGACATTATTTTCGTAGAAATGTTTGAGATTTGAAATGAGGAAAACTACACTGGGTTTAATATTTTTGAACAGTTACGATAAGTTACGTTACTTTACGTTTACGTTCAAATCCGGGCAAGTAGGTATTTACTTTGAAAATGAAAAAGACACATTAGTGTCTTTTCAATTCATACATGTACTTTATAAGTTTGTGTTGGATATCACTGACATCGGTGATGTAAAAACCAGGATTTATAATTTAATGTCAAAAATTGCTAAGCGTGGTGATCAATGCTCATGTTTTCTCTCTATGATAAGAGCCTTTGCCCTGAAGTGAGAAAATAATAGGCTGGTATTATTATTATTATATTATATTACGAGAATTGGACTTTAGATAACATGCAGCCAAAACCGAAAACTTGTTTTAATTATGTTGCATTCAGATTTTGTATATGTCATGTCATTATTACCAAATAGGTAGGATGAGACTCAAATAACCTACTTTAGAACACTAGAAATCATACAACAAGTGAATAATTTTCATAACACATGTTAAGATTTCAGAAATAAGTAAATGTTTGATTTCCATTTTCAAATAGAAACCGTCCACTGAATGGCATGAGGAAAAAAAAAAGAGTAATGTTTAGAAAACATTTCCTCATAGGTTTATATAAAAAAGGTTGATAACAAAGCACTGGGTCTTCATAGTTAAAGCAAAGCATAAAAAAGTATAAGTTACGTTAAAGCATTGGATACACTAGGGGACAAAATGGAGCAATATGTTGCGGAACATGCCCGTCAGCAAATAAGTGGAATGTCCCGAGACTTATTTCGGCGAACGTTTTGCAGGCCACCCACACTAGTCAAGTAGTCAGTATTTATAGGTATAGAAATGTCGCCCAAGGAGGTTGTGGCGATTAGTGCTGCGTCCTCTCAAATTCTACCTGTTTTTCAAGCAAACTGTGTTATTGTGCAGTGTTGCTCCATACTCGAGTATTGGGGACAGCTGTCTTTATCAAACAACTTTGATAGAAAACGATAGCGATAGTAAGCATAGTAGGAAGATGCTTATCTTCTTACTTTCTTGTGAGTTTGGAAGATCAACCTCACGATGCAAAACCTTTAGATAGACTTATGGACTTAGATTTGACATTCTATTTGCATCGAACGAGACCTTTATAACATACCATATCATCACGCCTGTTTCCCTGAAGGGAAAGGTGTACCTATAGTACACCCATATTTCACCAGGTATGTTTAAGTCCCATGTAACATAGGGCGAGCGTATTGCCATCAACCGGGCTCAAATGCAAATTCCGGGCTGCTACTGAGAAATTCGTAATAGAAAAACCCAATAACACTATGCCTGACCTGGGAATCGAATCGCTACAGCTGAGCATGAGGTGCTGCCTCATGCGCATGATTGCGACCACTAGACCAGCAAGGCTGACCATACCTTTAAAAAAAATGTTTTAATTAACACGGTTTTATTAACAAGATATGTATATTTGTTTGTAACGGAATCTTTGTACATGATTTTCACCCAGTTCAAAACGTCGAATTAAATTGAAACTGCACACTTATCAAGGACCGAAGATAATAGCATAATTTAATGAGTTTGTCCCATTATCCTGATCAGGATCTTCAGGATTAGCGATTTATAGTTGAAATAAACTAAAAAACGCTTTTATAGTTAGCCGAATTAAAAAATATAAAATAAATAATAGTTTAGAAAAACTAAAAAGACGCTTTAATAGAAAGCTAAACTAAAAAGGAAAAATAATTTTCAATAAATTTAAATTAAAAAAAAAAAAGTTTATTTCAGACTAAGTAATGTCCATATTTTGTTAGTAACAAATTAATTATCTTAAGAGTAAGTTAGTAGCAATTTATGTGGGTAGTCAAGATGAATACGGATTAATATTAAAATAACTTGATTGAGAGTAAATTAAAATTAATCTATTATTTATTAATTAATTAATTGAAATAGACAAGATTCATTAGAGCAAATAAATAATAAATTAAATTGAATTGAAACAATTACGAATGGAATGATTAAATTTTTTTTTTATAAAATCGTGGGGTGCTTTTTACGATATTTTCATATGACTTTTACCAAATCAATAAAATAGTTATAACAATTTATTGACATCAAGCACCCCACGCTTTTTTCTATTCTTAATTTAAATTTATTGAAAATAATTTTCTACTTTTTAGTTTGGTTTACTATTGAAGCGTGTTTATTGTTTTTTTTTAAGGTTAGTTTTTGATTCTCTCGTTTCGGACATGCTCGAATTTGACCACTATCTTGCCTAATGACAATGGTGCAGTGGACCATAGTGTATGTCAGTCGAAAAGTAACCTAGTCGTTTGAGATATTGGCTCTAGCCCTTATCCGGATTACATTTGGGGGTCGGCGCTTCATAGGTGCATACTTATTCGCAAACTCTAATTTCAGAAGCAATGTTAAGAGACTATAATAATACACCATAGTATCATGAAATGCGATGTTTCTTACCTTACCATAGTGATCCTCGTGTTATATTACTTGCAGCAATATTTTCGTCGATCTTTTTGTTTCGGTAGGTAGGTTGGCATAATTTGTGGAGACTCCTCTACAAAGCCGTTCATATTTTGAAAATATTTCGCTTGTCTCTACATTTCAGTAAGTACCTACAGTAGATAGGCAGTATTTTATAAAAGCTCCTTAAAACAGGCACGACATGCGACGCGAATCGCACGCAACACAAGGGCACCGCTCGTCGCGCGACTTGCGTGGACAGGTTGTGTAGCGTCGTGTGTCGCGCCTGTTTGTAGGAGCCTTAATGTTTTGTGCTGATGTTGGCAAAACAAACTGACTGTTTCAGGAAATTCATTCTGAAATAATGTCATACAAAGTTGTAATTTAACTAACTGCAACCCTCTTAAGGTGTCACTGTCCTCATAACTATGAACAACCCTTACTATGAGACCAAACATAGCAATTGCGAATAAAAAAATATGATTTTTGTTACCTGCATACAAACAATGTAAATTTGTCGAGTTATGCCTTAAGGCTCCTACAAACAGGCGCGACACGCGACGCTACACAAAGGCACTGCCTGTCGCACGACGAGCGGTGCCTTTGAGTCGCGTATGTGTCGCGCCTGTTTGTAGGAGCCTTTATGCGAACATTAAAGTATAGAGCAACTTTCTATTAATTACTTCAAGTACATAAACGAGTAATTGAAATAACTGAAACCTGTGGTGGCACAATAAACGCATGAAGATAAAATTTGGGGCCTTAAAAAGACTCGGGGACATAATTGATAGCATCAGCATCATTGATGGAATTTTCCGCATTTCCTCAGTATTTCGTACAATTTAAGTGGAACGCCAAAAAAGTACAAGTGATCCTTAAAGTTATATGTTATTTCTTTAAAAAAAAAACTGCCTGGCTCTAAAAATTTTCAGAAAACTAACAGACTTTTCTAGAAACGCTCCTGAAATAAGTGATGTCGTCATTTGCGCTGAAAAGGCATCATTAAAATATGTCGTTACACGTTACATTGTAAAGTGGACAGCACTTCACTTCCTCACATATTGTATGTACGAGTATGTACGGTCGGTGGACAGAGAGAAGTATCTACATTTGAACACATCTACATTTGCTCATAACTTCACGAGCTAAGGCTCCCGCAAACAGGCGAAAATGAAAATTCCAATGTAAACTTCATGGAAATTGTTCTACAAGAGCCGCGTCGTGCCTGTCCTGCCTTTAAAAATCTATCACAATTATTGTATTATTTTTTTCAAACAAATACTTACTCAGCATACAATCTCATTTGCTAAGCGATTAGGTATTGTAGTATTTTTATTACCAGATTAGCAGTGTTCATTCCGAAATTTCTATAGTTCTTTTGTATCGAATTTTTGAGCTGCTGAAAGAGGGTTTTTAAAGATGATTTTTCATGTCAATCTTTAGTTTTGTTGATGAATATCACTTACTTATGCATAATTACTTAAGTAGCATCAAAAAGTTGAAAGCAATTACCTAACTAACTAATTAAATCATTAATACTTAATACTTGCTGTGATTCCCGTATTCCTATAGGCATAAGTATGAATATTACAAATTGGAATCTAATAATAGATGCATCAGAATACCTAAACTATGCTCAAAGAGAAGCTAGCAAACTGTAAACCTTTAATGAAATTCAACAAAACTCATCGTAAGAAAGATTCATAAAGTTTCAAACTAAACTCCATTACCTGCCCGTAACGACCTAATTCAAATTAATGTACCTTGAGCGGGAAGACCTAACTACGGGTGGGACTACGTATTGGGCAACGCTCCCTCGCGCCATCGGCAGTGAATGAATTGGTGACAGTTTGTCATGCAGTACTAACAATATATGGGCAAGAGCGTGCCGTTCCATTCTCGCACCTATGCTTCGCGTGCTAAGAACTAGGATACTCTGCCTCGCGTGTACATTTGTACGCAGCGGCGTGCTCCCACCACGGCGCAGGCGCGGCGAGATGCGCGCGCATATATTCACCAACGCTTCGCCGGAACAGCAGTCAATCCTTAGATCGCTAAGCGAAGCGAACGAATCAGTTGAGCGAACCGATACATCGCACTCGAACAACACTACGCTCGTTTACGCGCGTTACACAGCGTTCGCGTCAAGGGATTCGGAATAAGGTATTGTAAATAAAATAATTATTGGATAGGATTTTTTTTTAATATACTGGAGTGCGTTCGGTGTGGTGCATGTTGTATGTTGCCGGGTGGTGCGTCGTGCTCGTGCCGGGTGTGGAAACTCCCCGGCACGTCAGCACGTGCCCGCGCAGTGTACGCGCGCTCGACCACCTCCTCCGGCTGCAATGCGAATTGCATCAGCTCCGACAAAAATATTTGTAGTTGACACCAAATGCGCTCGCGGTCTACCTGCTTTGCGAACTTTTATATGGCGAAATTACTAAAAACAAATCTAGCTCAGTCGAACTGTCTCAAAATGTATATAACACATTACGATTTCAACACGTAACTCCTCTTGTTATACAACTAAATAGTAGTGCACATGAGTTTTATGTCATAAAAAGTTTTGTAAGCAACTCGGTTGGGTTCATAAGAGAAAACTGGATATTTGTAACTGGTAGGACAACTGAAACCTGTCCCAATTATAAAAGACAGGAGTTATTTAACGACTCGAAAGTTTGAACTTAAAAAAGTTCTCATACACGACCAGTTTGAACTATAGCATTTTAATTTTAATACGTGCAAATGTACTAAGAAGTCGTAAAAAATATGTTGGCTACAAGTTAATTCTACGTCGAATTAATATTAAACAGCGTAATAAAAGTTGTTTCGTCTATATGGTAATTTTATGAATAACGAAGTAAACAATGAGTAGGCAACGTCTCGAAATGGAGCTCAACTCTCAGCTAGTTACTGAGAACAACAACGGTTACAACACATCAGCATGTCTAATTATAAGTTTCTATGTACTCAGTTATGTTTTTAAACGCAGCCCTTTAATTCAACGTTTGCTTAAGGTTTGCATATTTAACTTCATCGCAATTGTGGACATTTATAAACGCTATTCAAAGTTGACTTACTAACAATAGCACATGTTTGTCGAAAAGTGTGAAATAAAAACTAGTAGTGTGTCAGTAGTTGATAAAGAAACGAAATGCTCGTAATAATCGATGGAGGGGCAGGGTCACTGTTGTATTGTTAGATAAAGTGCTTGCCTACCAACAACTCACCATAGAACGTCACTACAGGAACTTGAGTGCTATCTTGCTATGCCAAAAGTAAATTCAAGTAATGTGTTGGCACCAGCAGCCCTCCACTATCAACAATCATAGGCGCGTTGTTGTGTGCGTAAAAATAGATGCTTATCGTTATTGGCATGTGTTGTAACATTGCGAGCTATTCGTTTGGTTCGTGGAGTAATACAAAACGAGGAGTTTTCAAACTGTGCATCACGGATTTGAGCAACAAATAAGTAGTTACAATTTAAATGCAAAAGCTAGTTCTTAATATGTATTTGTTTTGTAATTGACAAATCACGAACTACAAAATAACAATTTAATTTAAAGTTTCATAATTGTAAACGTATTTTGAAAAGAAACTTAAATCTCACAAGCTCTTCATTCAAGATTATATCGTAAAATTTAAAAGCCCAATTAGCTTAAAGTTTTTCCTCCGCAAATCACAAACTCCGAAACGAAATGAAATTGTTTATTCTGCAAATTCCTATCGGAATCACATTTACACGACATAATAAAAAAAAAATAAGCTAGATGTAGTCGACATTTCCTATCTATTCCTATATGAGAAAAAATGGCGAAATAAACTCAGGAGTCAGTCTCTTTTAAAGTTCAGATATAATCTTGCTCAAATCATGTGAGGACCATATAGATCCGTGCCTGAAATGGTATTTTGAGGAAAGAACCATACAAATTTGAGTGGACCTGTCCAGTTAGTGCAAGCTATTGTCAGTAAACATGTAGGTAGTTCAACTCAGAACTCAGAAGCTTAACAACTCGACGAATAATACCAAAGAAAGGACATTTGGGTAGGCCGCTTATACTACTTACTCAAAATCTCATACTATCATTAAAATTAACGGAGAAAGAAAATAAGAAAAAAAAATACCTACATAGTACCTACTCACTTCACAATAATTAAAGTAATAATATTAGATTTCAAGTAGGTAAATATTCATGTGATTTTGTATATATAATATTCAGCAATATCAATGTGTATCTAAAATGGTATAGGTAGTTATAATGATGATATTGCATCCTAATTAAAATATCAAGGTTTGCGGTTTTATTATCACAAGGCTTGGCAGAGCGAGCAGCTTAATCCCAAGCTTCCTTGTCTTCTAAATCCGTTTCCGGTAAAGTTAATATCAATGAAAAGATCTGAATTCAAAAGTTTGATTTCACGGTGGAGTGTCAAAAGCGTTGGGACGAGAGAGCTATCTCTCAAAGCCACACAAATGTAAACTTTTTCACTAAGCCATAGTTTCAACGTACTTAGTCCTAAATTTAGGATTTTCGAGAGTAATAAAACGGTTAAAAAAAGCGCTCATGTGCCGGATGCGGCTCGCTGCGTGTTTTGTTCCAGTGTTTCAGTGTGTTCAGTGCGGGCAAGGGGTCACTCACATTCTCGAGTAGCGCTCTATCGTACTTGCCGTCACTACCAAGTACCGAGCGCTCGCCTCAGGGAAATCCCGTACAATAAAAACAAAGAAAATAAATGAATCATTCCTGCCTCCGTCGTATGGTCGACGAGTAAATAAACCAATTTATTTTTGGGCCCAAAACGTTCGATCGATCGTCTTATTTCTATTCTTGGAGAGCTACCAGCTCGCAATGTAGATCATCCGGCTTTTCAACTAACTCCGAAGTTGTTTTAATAACTATCGAACTAATATTTATGAAGTCTCTATAGTTTGGTTGTTTCTTGTGTTTGGTATTCTACTGAAACTTATTATAACTAAATAATTTTTGTAATGTACTGTAGCCCCTTTTTCGCAGCAGACTGTGTCAAGGGCTATTTACAGAAAAGCCATACTTATAGGTACGATATCGCGAGTATAATATTCCCATACAAAACTATTCATTTCAACTGAGGACGTCAGGAACAAAAAGTGATATTTAAGCATCCGGCTCCATTGATTTTGTTTTTATTCGTACTCAAAACCTTGAATTTTATCACAGATTTGGTTCAATCAGTGACTTATTTCACGAGAAAATGGCATTTAAAAGGAGTACTCTGTACAAAAGGTACAATTTACATTCGATCACAATAGTACTGAGGCTTAGGGAGCAAAACGTGTCATTTTAGTAGATAAAAAGTCGAATGTCGTGTCGTAAAAGGTGAAATTTTATCACCAGATTGAATCAAATAGTGACATTTACTTTGTGTAGGATCAAAAGGTAACATTTAAAAATTATTTCCTTTAATATTATCAATATAAATTAGTATAACTTAAGACATAAAAATTGGCTATTAAAACTGTTTCTGTCCCTAAAAAAATATATGATATACCTATTCCACGTACAAAACCATATTACATTTTTCTCGGCTCCTGAGAAAAAAGAAAAAGTGAAATGACACTTTTTGTTCCTAACCTCCTCAACTCTCAGCGGGATTTTAAAGTCGAACCTACAGACGTTCCAATTCTACCTATGTATTATAAAATAATAGTAGGTACATATATACTCGAAGAACCTGAAAAGAAAATGACCAACAGAACAACCCAACATTAACAGACATTGAGTTTCATTCATAAAGACATTATAGATAAATTGAAAAAAAAATATATATTCAGTAACGAAATTGTACCTTAACCTACAAAATACATAGATGGAGAAAATACCTAATTGATTCCTTAGTACTGTGTATTTAAAATATAACTTCTTTTAATAGTTTAATTATTATAGGGATTTTCTAAACGTTGCCTATTAATTAAATTATCAGATTTTTTTTGTTTTAAAACTTTCGTAGCATAACATTAATCTTTATTTTGCCAAAACAATAAAAACCTTACAACAAATTTGGCAATAGTAGTACTTATTTTCAATAAATCTAAAAGATTAGATACCTACCCAATTAATAACTACAAAAAATTATAAATCAGGTTGTTACGAAACCGATTCACCCTTTTTTTTTTTTGGGTGAGAAATCAAAACCCACCCGTGTTCCTTCAGTTCAACAGTTGCCTGTGCGCCAGGGCCACGGTAACAAACCGATTCACCCTGACACCCGTGCTAGTTATAAACTGTACTACGTTCCTCGTTCTCAGTTTACAATTATTACAAGCGGATTTGAAAAAAACAAAATGATATCTCCCATAAAAAATTGTGGGTAAAATATATCTCAAAAATTACAAGTACTTACAAATTGATGTTTAGTTGATTTTTTACTTTGTAGGTAGTAGCCTAAGTTCACATAGTTCACCTATAAGTAAAATTACGGCACGTTCGATAAAAAAAAAGTTAATTTAAAACAAAATTGTTCTTACATACGTGTTTTGAAAATAATTTAAAGGTTCGTGCACACTGGCGCGACGCGACAGCGTGACACAAAGGCACCGCGTGCCGCGCGACGGACGGCGCCTTTGTGTCGGGCTGTCGCGTTGCCCTTGTTTACGGGAGCTTTAACACGCCTGTCGCCTCTTCTTCTTACACCGGTACTACATATAATAACACGTGTATGTGTATGTATACATAAAAAGGCAATAACTCTTCACTTCATTGAAGACTATAATGTACTAAATGATAACCAAATAACGAACTACCTACATATTTAAACAGTTCCTCTAATTAAGGCTTCCGCAGACAGGCACGACGCAACAGCGCGACGCGACTCGTGTAGATCAAATTCATGACTTTTTCATAGAAATTGGTGTACTAGAGTCGCGTCACGCAAAACAAACAAACAAACAGAAAATACCTAAAGACACTTTTAACTACATAATTAGTTCCTATTGCAAATAGGACACTTAATTTACTATTTGTCCAAAAATGGTTGTTGATGTCTAGAACGGAAGAATGTTCCATAATTATTTATTTATTAGAAGAACTCGTCTAGTTCCACGGTAGGCTTCCTCCATTACGAGTGACATTGTTTTAATTAAATAACTTAATTATTTCAAAGACTAATATTTTAACAACTATGGTTGAATTTAACAAGAAATCCATCTTCTTTTTAGACAGTGGTATCAAGTTGCGTTCTTACAACTGATCAACACACTGAAATTTTATGAAACCTTTTCAAAAACAGGCAGGTACCTTTATAATCCTCGGTACTTAATAGCAAGTCACCTTAAAAAGTAAAAAGATAAATACTCGCCCAATTACTTACAATTCCGCGTGCAGTGTTAAGGCTCCTACAAACAGGCGCGACGCGGGACGCGACACAAAGCCGCCTGTCGCGCGACGAGCGGTGCCTTTGTGTCGCATGCGATTTGCGTCGCGTGTAGCGCCTGTTTGAAGGAGCCTTAAAACGCAAGGTAATTATTAACCACTAGAGCTCCGGATACATTTGCGTCGTTCTTGTTACGGTAACCTCGACTAAATTAATCATTTAAATTAATATGCAGCAGAATGTCCTTGGATGAGGATCTTGTGCCAAAGAAACACCTGTTTACTAAAAAAAAATCTAGTCGTTGTATATAAGACTTTGGTGTGGTCACGGTTATCGTTCAAACTAACACATGTTTTGGCCGTTATCAGAACCCAACCGCGTTGTTGATCCCTTGACCTAAATACGAATGCGATTATTATCGCGTAAATTGTTACTAAGTAATCTAGGTAATGATCTAATTCCTACGATAATCGGTCCATTATTAACGATACGATACGACACAATATGTTCTCATTTGTGTCAAGAAAGTCCGCAGTACTTATGATTATCGATCTCATGTGTTATTCAATCAAGCGGAATTCAAGCATTGAATGTTGGCAACCCTCATACTTTACACCTCTATTACCTACGTATGAGTGTGTATACTTACCTACCTATCAGTGTATATGTATAAGGAAAATTTTGTACGTACGATTACATATCAAGCTATACATTTCCAGTATAAGCTCACTTTGTACGAAAAGCCTATACAATACGAGGTCAGATACAACTGCAAATGTATAGATAGCTTGATATGTAGCCGTGTATACATCCCCGAATGATAATATGAATATCAATGATTATACTGTTTGTGGATAACAGACGTTTACAACCGTGTGCTATTTTTATTAACTGAACTAAACTAGTTCAAGGGCTTGCGCAAACATTTGGGTTTAAAATCTAAAATAACTGTTATTTCGTAATTCAATTTCAAGAACGCTTCTTTCTTACACTTCCACATTTATAGTGTTAATGTTATCGTAATTATTGTAGATATTATTCTCAGTTCAAATTATATCGCTGAGTAAATAAATGTTGATAAAATTCCAAAAAATATAATAGATGTTAATAGTACTTAATACCCGTAATACCATAACAATGTACCTATATACGTAAAACTACTCAACTATTAACAGTTTAAAAAAAAAACACATTTTGACATTAAAGATACGTTAAAGTAGGTACTACTGTCGTATACTGCCGTAGACTGAAGATTTAAAAATATAAACGTAAAAAAAAGAACTGTAACTATAGGTAATTATTACCACATAATAAATTATTATGCAATGCAATAAACATAAAGCGTCGAACCGTACATCGGGAGGTTGAGTTCGGCTTCGGCGTAATATCTGCAGGTCAAGACCGTTTGGGTGTCTCGCAGAAAGTTGATAGTTCCAGTTTGTTAATGACGAAACGAGTTGTACGAGAGAAGCAGGTTCTTATTATTTCTCGACCCATATAACACACGATAATGATAAAGGCCCGCACACACTGCCGCGACGCGACAGCGTGACACAAAGGCACCGACTGTCACGCGACGAGTGGTGTCTTTGTGTCTCGCTCTCGGGAGCCTTAAAGGTACTTAGTGACGATTAATTGTGAAAAACTACGTACTCACATTCGCGCATTACTTATCAGCTGTGCGCTAGATTTCCACAGCAATTTCTGAAAGAAGGCTATTTCAATTTGTACAACCACTATTCTAATAATTATCGTACCGCTGATAGTTGTCGTTTTTAGCGTCTTTCCTTGTTCGTTTAAGTACTTATAGAGGAGAGACGATAACAGTTATAGTTTTCCACAGTGCAGCTGCCTTGAGAATTATTAATAAACTACAGCAAAGTGTAATATCATGATCTTGAGAACCAAACACAAAGGTATTTGAACTGCTTAGATATCAATGACCGAATTATTCTTGATCTTCATAAGTCTCGTTTATGTCCGATCTTTAAATAACTGCGTAGGCTACGGCTACGGATTTTTATTTGTTAGCAACGACTTTGGAAAGGTACCTTGAGTCATTGTTTGAAGATTCTGAAAGTTACACCGCATTTTCAAAACATAAGAATCACAAACAAAGGGCAATAAAAAAATCTCAATAATATTGTGTATCTTACACGAAAATATTTACGTATACGGAACTACGGAAGCAAGCCGATTTATTTTTGTATTGGATCGGCTCTGCCGGCCGGTTCATTCACGCATTTTATTTTTTGCCGCACGTGATACAAATATAAACACGTTCTAAATACTAAAGAAGCATCCACCCGTCCCGTCGGGCTGTCAGCAATGTGAGCATCAGCTGAGCATACGGCAGCCAGCGGCCAAACATTCATGCGCGGCGTGAAACAGTCATCGCCCTCCTTTAATGACAAGGCCAAGGACTTGAGAACTGTGTAATAAATACTAAACAAAACACACAGCTGTACAACAAAACATACTGAGTAATGTGTAGGTGTCAAGTCCAACGCATAAAGCCTTTGTTATCCCATCATTACCGGGTACTTACGCATGAGCATCACATAGATATCAACGTGACTGGCGCGTAGGCTTGAAGATTAGAACAATACTAATGAAGTGCCGTGCCACTAATCAGTCAAATGTCACGCTCGGGCTCGTGATCCATTGTGAGGCAGCTGCAGTCAGCATATTAACGACAAATCACATATTTTTTATACCACTCCCTGACAGCAAGGCATTCGTTCTCACAATGAAAAATTGCGTCACTTCAGTTATCAACGTCGGCAACATACAAATGAGCATTAACCCACATAGATATAGTAAGAGACATGTAAAATGTCAACACTTGATAACCGGAGTGTATACAGTATAACGCCTGATACGAAAACATCGATTCATTGTAATTACAACTGAAAACAGGAGTGGCGGTGACCAATGTTTTATAAATAGTGTCGTGCCCCGTGGCACGATTTGGATTTCTTGTACATTTCCTTAGTGGCGTATAATGTTAGATCGGATGACTTTACTCATTTTATAATAGCAAGTTGCCATACAACGAGGCAGTGTTGCCAGCCCTTTGGGCACTTTTCCCGTTGACAGCGATGCGGACGATTTTTTTTCTTGTACATACATAACAATAATTATTATTAATTCAAGACTGTTAGCTTTCAAATTATGTAAATATGTATTATCTTTGAAATTTAGTTAAAAAAACACAGTTTAAGGCTCGTGCACACAGGCGCAACGCGACAGCACAACGCAAAGGCGCCGCTCGTCGCGCGGCACGCGGTGCCTTTGTGTACGCTGTCGCGTCGCGCCAGTGTGTACGAGCCTTTATGTTTATAACTATGTAACGTATATCATTTTGTCGATGTGTGATTGACATTATGATTGTCCTGATAATTCACGATCGTGAGAAGGAACAATTCAAGCTACACATTATGCTATTTCTATTATTATCTCTAGTTGGCATGTTATTGTTACTAATGCATTGAATTGCATATTGAATTACTATCGCGCCATAATTATCACTGTCATGACTCCTATATTTACTTACATACTTATTAAATGTTTAAACAGGGCTCCCGCAAACAGGCGCGACGCGATAGCGCGAAGCGACTCTAGTAGAAAAAATCCTTTGAAAACTTCATGGAAATTGTTCTACAAAAGTTGCGTCGCGCAGTCGCGTCGCGCCTGTCTGCGGGAGCCTTTAATTGTTTGTTCCTGTTATATAATAGCCGCATTGGTGTCAATTATTATTGTTTTCACACATTAACTATGTATTATAATTTATTAAGGGCCTAAGACATAACGTTATATTCTTATGTGTAAGCAAATAGTCACATAAGTGTCTCGTTCGAGTATGTAGCTATATGACAGCAGGCTTAGCACGAGCACCGTTTTGTTGACGGAAGAATAGACAAAAATTACGTTCCGTGAAGACAGTTTGACGGCAGCAAAGTAGAAAGAGTCAACTGCACTTTTTACGAAATTCAGTAGTTTATTCATGTTTATTCTTTTATTTTGCTTATATCTCGAAAATGGTGTGTCCTATAGCCAAAATAATGAAAATTTCGTCCCCCTTTATGTAGCCCTTAAACCCCTACTCAACATGTAGGTAATATTTTTTCACATATTCCATACAATAAGTGAAAAAAAACATTTTTCATTCCATTTTTATACAGGGTGTCTGGCGGCAGATTTATATTTTCAAAAACGAATATTTCAAAAAGTTATAAACGGTGCGGGGGGGAGGGTGGTGTCATTAGAACCACTGATCGTGCGGATTTCTCAGTCACGATGTCGCAGTGGTCGGGTGAGCATCGCGCATTCGCTATCGAAGCGTTTTTCAAGAGCCACGATTCTTACGTACTCGCTCGCCGGCAGTTTTGTTCACATTTCAATATTCGACGGATAAGCGATGGACCGAGTGTGAATTTAATTCGTTCGTGGGTGGAGAGGTTCCGCGCAACTGCTTCGGCTATGAACACACCACGGCCAGGGCCTAGTCGATCGTCAAGGACCCCGGAAAACATCGCACTGGTGGAACGGAGTTTACGTGAAAATGCACGACTTTCAATACGGAAAAGGGCAGCTTCACTGGGACTTCCAAGAGCGATTGTTCATGAAATTTTAAAAAAGGACATGAAGTTCCATCCTTTTAAAATTCAAATCATTCAAGAATTAAAAGAAAATGACTTTGTGTCACGCAATTTTTTTTGTGAAACCATGTTGGAGCGTTTTCGCACTGCGAATTCAATTTTTTGGAGTGACGAGGCTCATTTCCATCTAAACGGACACGTTAACAAGCAAAACTGTCGTTACTGGGCTCCAAGAACTCGCAATCCTCGATTGAAACACCAAAAACCATTACATTGCCCAAGGGTAACTGTTTGGTGCGCTTTATCCGCGAGTGGGATAATTGGGCCATTTTTTTTTGAAAATGCACGGGGCCACGCGACTAATGTCAGTGGTGAGAATTATCGACACATGATTTCGAATTCCTTTTTGCCGAGCCTGCGAGCTCATCCATCGTTCTCATCACACACGTGGTTTCAACAGGATGGTGCGACTGCACACACGGCCAGAGCTTCAATGGATTTGTTGCGCGAAAATTTCCCTGAAAAACTGATTAGTCGCTTTGGGGACATCCCGTGGCCACCAAGGTCCCCCGACCTAACCTCAATGGATTTTTTTTTGTGGGGCTACCTCAAAGCGCGAGTCTACACCAACAATCCGCGAACTGTTGTGGACTTAAAAGAAAATATTCGGCGAGAAATCGGCGCAATTGAACCGAGTTTACTGCAGCGTGTGGCGCGGAATACGAGGCTCCGTTTTGAACAGTGTGTGCAACAAGATGGAAGACATTTGGATGACATCATATTTAAAAAATAAAATCCGCATTATGACTCTGTATTTTAACACTTTTATTAAAACTATACGTATAAAGGTATTTATTTTATTTTATTTTGAAAACCTAAATCTGCCACCAGACACCCTGTACTTTGTGGCCGTCGAGTAAAAAGTTTTCTACTGTCTTTAGCATGGCAATTACAAAATCAAATTATCTTCACTAAAATACCATAAACAAATGTCAGTTGTCTGTGTGATTTTGCCAGTTTGGCATAGAAAACTTTCTTCTGAAATAGTCTACATTAAAAAGGACCTAGACAACGATCGGTAGAAACGAAAGACAAAATGACAGATTGTAGAAGGATTTTTACGGTGCGATGTCAAAAATGGAGAAACGAAATGTCACTTTGTATATAAGTAAGTAGCCATGTCTATTCTTCCAAGAAATAGAAAGCGTCATGCTAAGCCTGCTGAATGTAACTAGCACTTAGTCAATCACACCTTCGTTTGTTACCGACTGGTAATAACTGGAACAAAATGGTTTTGATCTTGGAAATGTTTATTAATCATGCATAATACGTTTGTTCAAAAGATTCACACTAGACTAGTAATATCATTTACAACCTAGTCAGTTTTCACCTGAAATAAGTGTACGTATTTATTATGGTAGAGGTGGAAAAAGGAAAATTAACAGAAACGCCCATAAAGTTTTTTCACGATCACACAGTGCGTAAACGGATAAAGTGATAACCATAATAATCGTGCTCTCCACCTAATGTACGTAGCGTCTAATAAGAAACGAATGGCGGCAAACTTTAGAGCCTGCGGTGAACTTCAAACAAATTCATGCTAATGGCTATTATGTTTATCGATCGGATTGCTTAACCTCGAGTTCTATCTATGGGTTACAAAAAGGGCCGAAGTTTTGTTTACCGTTTGATAATTATGGAGTATTTGCTTTTCTTTTTAATATATTGGTCATAAATCCATAGTTTTTTGTTAAAGTAGGTTTACTGGTTAATTATAATTAAAGTACAATTTGCATTATTTCGGTCACTCCGGTAAATTAAGCTAAAACATGTTTATTTTGTTTTCCATCAACATAAGGCAATAACGTAGCTCGTGGAAGAAGCCAGCAGGTAGGTAATATGAAATTTTCCGAGCTAGCGGTAATTTTCCTAGATCCACTATATTTGCCAATAACCATCAGTTGCGGTACAAGATTCCTAGTTTATTTGCTTACATACGTACAAATGACGCGATATGTTTTATTAGAAGCGCAGTCGCCATTTAGAATTATAGTGTTTGAGCCAAAAGACTACATAATCTTTCAGGGCAACGTGTGCAAATTACCTTTTCGCGTGTTATAGAATTTCCGTTATAGGTATTGGTAAAATATATAACTTATGGCAATTGTAGACATAATTTCTGTTGCGAATTCTTCTATGACCTCTATTGTATCCTAAGTCAACATTGGAACTTTTGTTCGCTACCCCCATTTCCCTAAATGCCTTGTCTTTTATGTGGAAGTCAATTTGTTATAATAACCGGCTGCGTCGCGTCGGGCACATACTCGTAGTATTGCGTGCGTCGTGAAGAGTGGTCGGCAAACATACGCGTCACCGTACTTTGGGCAACACGCCAATCGATATCGTTAAATTACCATCGTTGCTTATGTCAAGGGTCTGTTTATTATATTGACGC
The DNA here is from genome assembly GCA_916610205.1 of Griposia aprilina. Lineage (NCBI taxonomy): Eukaryota > Metazoa > Arthropoda > Insecta > Lepidoptera > Noctuidae > Griposia > Griposia aprilina. The sequence goes on from OU744283.1 coordinate 11,644,473, forward strand.
ACAGGTAACTGTTTCCTACGAAACGAAACAATTTAAGTTACGTTCTTACCATTGACATGCTTTGTTAGAAATACATTAATTCGTTACGGTGGTGTTTACCTTTATTAAGGTGCAATGCTAATTGCATAGGAATTTTGATTCAGAATATTTTATTTTTCATGTTAATTACACAAGTCAACAAAAATAACCTTTTTTTTTGGTTTGTTATTAAATGCTTATTTTCTGATTGTTTACATCGAAAAGTAACCAGAGGATCCATTTTTACCAAATAAAGTTAGCTTTTGTAGAAAAATAGTCATTTTTAATGCTCTTTTGTGCTTTTTTTCCTATATTTAAAGTTTAATCTTTATTGTTTTTGTAAATGAAAGTGATTAACATATAAATTAATATTTTTTTTGCTTTTATAGTATACAACTGAAGCATAAAAGATAGAGATTTTATAAAATTTTGAAATTTTGTTCTGGTAACTACAAAAGCAAACTTTATTATGTAGATAAAAGTATTTTTTCTTTCATTAGTTACACATAATTAATCAAAATCACATATACAGAGCTCAGACTCAAAAATCGTGTTGACTTGTGTTATAGAACAAGGTTTTTTTCTCTCTGTCGTCTTCCTAAATAAGAACTACGGAAAAGAAGTTAGTTCAGAAAAAAAAATACAATACTAATTTTCATTCACGCGCTTTCATTTAAATCATAGATAAAAACATAAATGTTGGCTTGAATACCTACAAGTTTATTTTGTGAAGAGTCAGGCATTTATTTACATATTCTCTCAAAATGTCAAGGAAAATGTGTGTAAATATTTATTATGTAATCAAACTTAGGCCGGTTACAAAGAACTACTCGACAGTATCGTTGTAAATATAAACCGCCGTATCAAAGAATTTTATTATCAACTATTTTCACTGCCAGCATTTAATGTTTCCTGTTAACTACCGATACCTATTGACTTATTTATACATATTTGTTCCTCCTATCAACATATGGATATTATTTACACTATCTGTCATAATTATGTTTTTATTTGCTGCGCTTTATTATCATCGTGTTCACAGCATGAGCTAAATATCCTTTTTTTTTGTTACAGATTTATACGTTTTTACAAGGCGTGAAGATGGCTGATGCTCACGCTAAAATAGAAGGTAAGCACATTTTTTAGTTCATAAACTAAATCCATTATGAATACAAACTAACTTCAGAATACAATTATTTATTCAGATTTTTTTATACGTTTGCTTTAACATGGATTTATAGATAGCTACGTTATTAGTTATTACATTACGTAAGTAAGTAGGTACAGTACTTAATTGTGACGTTCGTTGACAAAACCGCTGTAAATTTTAAGTGACGCTCGTTCTACGTAGAAACGTTGGTTTCAGGCGGCCTGAAACTTATATAAGCCTGCAACGAGTCAAAGTAGGTACCTTCTGTGTTCCATTTGGGATTTATGTGTTACTTCAAAACTCAAATACTAACTGGGCCGACCAAAATGGAATGTTATTTCTCGATCCGAAACCTCCTAAGCTTGTAGTAAAGTTAACTGAACGAGAGTCTTTTTTTGTTTAGAATTTAGGCCTAAGAAAATCTGTTACACTCATTATTGAAAAACATGCAGTTTGTTCCTAAAACTCTCTAGATTACTAAAGCATTGTTAGCTTTACTTAGTTTAACCGGGTCATCTACCACAATCAACCTTTTCGTTCTGTTGATAAAATAAATAATAAATAAATTCGGTAATGTTCCGTCTGTCCATTTGTTAAACTTCAAGGTTTTGCTGAAATTAGTTCAAAGTATTGTTACAAAAGGAATCCATTACAATGTCGGTAGGGAGAGTCGGTTTCTATATCGGAATATTATTTTTACCCACCTCAGCTAGTAATTCGCACTTTGTGAGTTCAATAAAGGACTTAGCTATCTGTTTATTTATTTACCTTCGTTCAGTAAGTATTTTCTTCCTCCAAATCATCGCTAATGTATAAATTGCCATAATTTATGCCGTATTTTGTACCTTTTGTTCTTGCTAGGTAATTATGATTATTTTCAAACAATCTGTAACGCCTGGTGTTATGATAGTTTATTTTATTGTGCCAACAGTAAATGAGTTGTATGATAGATCATGCATTCATTAAGATACCTAGATATACGTAACTAAACTATTGCTTTTTTTTCTTCTAAAAACAAGAAATTATACCTCGCTGTAGAATTGGAGATTGTCGATGGGGTCATCAAGTTTTAAACTAACGGTGTATTAATAAAACTCATTTTTAATTAATAGATAACCCGAAGATATTGTCGGGCCCAGTGCTCGTCAACTCACCCAATGCGGTTTTGTCCAAAACCCTGTTGGGAAGGTACAATGACCTCCCGATCCCCGCAGACAAGATTTTGGCGACGTACATCTGGATCGATGGTACTGGCGAGCATTTGAGGTGCAAAGATCGCACCTTGAACTTCATTCCTAAGCAACCCAAAGGTAAGAGTCTTATTACTAAGTCAATGGCACCCACAATTGGCCAGTTATGTTTAACTCCCATGTATTAAGGGGGATGCGCTCAGGTAGCCCTAGAAATTCAAAAATACTTACATTTTTCGCAATTTAAAGGTCACTGTCAGGTTGTATGTTGATTAAAATGTGATTCGCGGCCGTAACAAATATGGCTTTACAGAATTATAATCATTAGAATCAGCAATACAACTCCTTAAGTTAGAATTGGCCTCAAATGTCATGATTTCATGAAATAGTCATTCAATACGGTTATATGAACTTAGATACCTAGATGTATTGATGATTTTTATGATTATAACTCTATAAATAAATATTTGATACGGCCGCGAATCATATTTAGATTAACACACAACCTGACACTGACCTGCATATTGAAAAAAACGTAAGAAAATACGAATTTCGCGGGCTACCTTGGCGCATCCCCCTTAAGCGAGCGAGCTTATTGCCATCAACCGGGCACACAGCAACTAGCGAACTGTTGGTTTATTATACTTACAGCTCTGCCTTACCCTTCGGGCAATCAGGCGTTATTCACTTGTTTTAGTGTACTTACATGCACAACATGATGATGTTATGTCATGTAAATAATGTACCTACTATGTAAATTAATGTTTCAAGAAAAATATTTATCGTAATTTATTATTTACGCTTCTCGCTGCAGTCACAAATCCTGAAACAGAAAAGTCGGTCACGGTTTTAATTCATAAAGACTCATAAACATGACTGGTTGAAACATGGCACGTCCATTGAAGCCAGTGTGTTTTATTACATCCTCATTAACGACCTAATTAGCAGAGTTTAGGTAAATTGTTCAGCCTTCACTGAGACGAGCGGCGCTGATCTGTAAACAAGATGGTGTTTCATAAAACAAAAGTGTTTTATAAGCTCGCAAGTTGCAATTTAATGTTGTCTGCATAACGTTATTGTTTCATAAAATTTACCAGAAGAAGGGGGAAATAATTATTCTTCTTCTTGGATACCTAACTTTTCCAAAACACATTAACATTTTTTAATCAATTGTAAAACGAAACAATAGATGTCACATCCAGTAAATCACGATAATATCCACGGTGTAAGAGCATCGCTCTTCTAGGAGTAAGGACTTTTTGATGAAAACTTAAAAGGTTTCAAAGCAATATTGTCCACAAGCAGTCGTAGAAATGTTACGATAGATTTCATTCAGTATTCCTAGTTCATTGGAAAGTTGTTGTCCACAGTAAATTAAGTGTGCACAGTTCTGTGTACACTTAATATATCAGTTTAACTTATTTTTTACTATGTGTGTGCGTGTTGCATGTTACACTAAGAGTTGGCTAATCGCTACTATACCTAGCGAAATCAGTCTTAATCATGAATTTCATTACAGATCTGCCGATTTGGAATTTCGATGGCAGCTCTACCGGACAGTCGGACGGGCACAACTCTGACACGTTCCTGTGCCCCCGTGAAATTTACAGGGATCCTTTCAGACGTGGCAACCACATCCTCGTTATGTGCGATACGTATAAATACAACATGGAGCCCACAGGTGCGTTAAAACAATATTTACAAACAGATTTCTCGTAATTCCTTTTCAGCTTTTCGTGCGAGTGAAATGGGTGATAAAGAAGTGATCTATCATAATTAAATGCATGGAAGACAGTCATTATTGGGAAATTAGGATTGCATTCGCCTTCTGTCCCAAAACATTTCCAATAGTTGGCTTTACGCACTGTAGACCAAGTCGCGTTACATTACTCATCGAGGGTTCACTGTCGTAATTACGCATTTATGGTAATTGTTTGACAGCACGACCTCTGTGCATCGATTTAGTAACGTTAGATTAAATTAACGTAGACACAAATGCTCCTGTGGAAGAATACGATCAGGAACATTAAAGGTTCCTGTATGATTGACATTCGTGTGGGAATTGTTGCCTTGATGCAGCAACAGATTAAATTTAGATCTTAAAGTTTAGTCTTCTGAAACTTTTAACTCAAATTGCTACATGATTTTGTTTCATTTCACAGAGACTAACCATCGCATTAAGTGTGCTGAGGCCAGCGAGAAGGTCAAGGACGAGGAGCCGTGGTTCGGCATTGAGCAGGAGTACATCCTGCTGGACTCGGACCTGAGGCCCTTCGGTTGGCCCCCGGGCGGTTTCCCCCCACCACAAGGCCCCTACTACTGCGGTGTTGGAGCCAACAAAGTGTTCGCCAGGGACCTAGTAGAGGCACACTACAGGTAACTAATACAAAAATGATGCTATTCCAAAATATGGTATTTGCGTCTTAAACTTCGCTTCTTAATTTAAATGGACTAATTTTCTCAGAAAAGCAATAAACAGTACATGTTCGTTTTAATTACAGATGTTGCCTATTTGCTGGCGTTCCTATTTCTGGCACCAATGCCGAGGTCATGCCCTCGCAGTGGGAGTTCCAAGTGGGGCCATCCGTTGGCGTCACCGCTGGCGACGACCTCTGGGTCGCTCGCTATATCCTGAACAGGCTCGCTGAAGAGTACGGAGTCATCGTCACATTCGATCCCAAACCAGTTCAGGACTGGAACGGCTCTGGTGCACACACCAACTTCTCTACCAAAAAGATGCGCGAGGACAACGGTATTATGTAAGTGTCACAGTCTTGTTTGGACGTTATAATTTAATATGACTATAAAATGGCATTCGGTTTATGAGAGACAAGTATCCTTAAAAGGTAAACCTGAACGAGAAATCGATTGCAGCATTCGAGAAGTCGGTCGTATTTCCGTTTAAGATATTCCGGCAATGTCTTGTAATAGTGGCTTTTTATTTTTGGTCGACTACTTACCTATCTTTAAATTTTTAATTAATTTAATAGCGCCTGGTTTTCGCAAGAAATCCTTTTGTGAGTCATTCATTGTTTTACTGGCACTAGTTGCTAAACATTGCGTTCATTGTTTCACTGGACCACTTCATTTTCCTACCTAAATATCTTTATGAATCAGCAAAATTCGTATTCATGACGTTGTTTTCTTAATTGCAGAGAAATTGAGAAGGCAATTGACAAGCTGTCTAAGGTTCACATGAAACACATCAAGGTCTACGATCCTCGCGGAGGAAAAGACAACGAGAGACGTTTGACTGGTCTCCACGAAACAGCCAGTATTAATGACTTCAGCGCCGGTAAGTGCATTAACTGAATGCTGCTTAGCGAGCTGGGTACTTCGAATTGATTGGGCAGTAAATTAATGTTTATTTGTTTACAGGAGTCGCTAACCGTGGCAGCAGCATCAGGATACCGCGGACAGTGGCCGAGGAAAAGAAAGGTTACTTGGAGGACCGTCGACCAGCCTCCAACTGCGACCCGTACGCTGTGATAGACGCTCTGATGCGCACGTGCATACTCAACGAATAACAGTGGCGCCCCCCCCGCCAGGCCACTCCTGCGACACGTGTCAGCTAGCGACCGCATCATCAATCCGTCTATTATGTTCGTGCCTGGTTGCCAACGCATGCTGTATGTACCTGCACCAAATGTGCATTATGAAGCCCTCTTCCATTTTAGTGATAGACATACTAATTATACCACAACAACACTGAGTAAAAGTTTTTCAATAGACGTTTACCTAATCAAGTAATAATTATATTCATTAGCGACGACAAATCGAAAAATATATTATGGCCTATAGGTATTCAATAGAAAAGTTTATTCAATTTACAATAGCTATACAGATAACTAAATAAAATGATAATAATTAAACCGACACGTGATAGCGGTAGTGCGTTTAAAAGGACCATATAAGATATTAATATATTGTATAAGTAGGTAAATATTTCTACGAATATTATGTGATATTTAAAAATTGTTATTTTGATGTTAAATAGTTTAATTGTATACAAATAACCACATATCATTATTTTTAACAAATTCATTTAATGCATAGTTAAAAATTAGTTTTAGTAAACGAATAACCTGAATGAGAACACATGAATTGCTTGAAATATTATATACTAACAAGAGAATTAAAATGATGTCCGGGATAATAATGTTATCGTGTTAAATAATCTACAAGTATATTAATGTTAACGGTAGTTGATTGTGCAAAATAACATTTGCATAAATATTTAGAGTTTACTGTAATGGGAACCGCAGGAGCCTTTCAAAGTTCAAGCACTTATGATGTATGTCTAAACGTGAACACCGTGTACACTCGTGTAGAGCACAAAATATTATATTCCTATCGTTTGAATAAAATTATATGAGCTATTATATGTATAAAATGTTTAAAATTGTTTTGCATGCATCAGAAATTGGTATGAATTAACAAATTGTAAGTGTATAAGAAAGCTGTTATAAAATACGAGATATTATGAAAAATAAAGATACTTTGTGGTACTCATTATGTTTTAATGTGATTATTTTCCATATTTATTCTGTCTCTAGTACCTATATACTTAACCTAGCTAGTGTATACCTTTAATATTTGTCATTATTATAGCCACATTGACAACGTTAGACCTTGATGTCGTAACAACAGTTGCGCAGTTCTAAATAGTAACATGGTCTAAAAAAACAAGGTCTGGCATTCCGGGAGTGACACATGCTTACGTCACTATCCAGTTGCCACTTTATTGCAACAAAACACGAACTAAGGAAACATTTTTACTCACCATTCCGTTAAAAATATAAATAAACCATTTAAATTGTCATTTCATTTTTCCAATCAAACGAAACCATTTAATTTGAACATAAACCAACGTAATTGTTAGTTAAAACCTCTTTGTTTTATCGGATTCGCACAGATAATAAAGGCGATTGGGGAGATATTATTACACACTACTGGTAACACAGCGGTGATGACGTAGGTTTGTGTCACCCCCGTGACCAGAATGCTGTACCTGGCGAAGTATATTATTATACCATGAATAGTAACATACCATAACATAACACCATACCTGTAATTCTCGAAGAGTAAAGCAGAGGTGTACCTATAGCACACCCACATTTCGCCATTTATGTTTAAGTCCCATGTAATAGGGGGCAAGCCTATTGCCATCAATCGGGCACATATCCGGACTCCTGGCTGCTACTGAGAAGTTCCAGATGGAAAAATCCAACAACACTTTGCCCGACCTAGGACTAGAACTCTGGACCTCATGCTCAGTACTTAGTCTGACCATAAATACTGTTACAGTTAAAAATAAGAAAGATATTACATTTGAATTTGGAATCTGTCATTTTTATACGATTGTTCATTGAGTTTTCCAATTTTGGCGCCAATACATTGTACAATATTTTGCGATATTAAAATGGAGTGGGGTGATAAAGTGAACCGAATCGCTGTGATTGCATTACACAAAGTTGGTATGGAACGAAATGCAATTTTTGAAACTCTCCATATGCTTGGTATTAGTCAAATGTTTGTGTACCGGGCTATTAATAGGTACAATTAGACCTCCTCTGTTTGTGACAGAAAATGATCTGGCCGTCCACGTAGTGTTCGTACGAAAAAGGTGGTCAAAGCAGTAAGGGAAAGAATTCGAAGAAATCCTGTCCGAAAGCAAAAGATTTTATCTCGGGAGATGAAGATAGCACCCAGAACCATGTCGCGTATTTTAAAAGATGACTTAGGACTATGGCTATAAGAGACGCACTGGTAATTTTTTAACTGATAATTTAAAAAAGAATAGGGTGGTAAAATCGAAACAACTACTGAAGCGGTACGCAAAGGGAGGTCACAGAAAAATTTTGTTTACGGATGAGTAAATCTTTACAATTGAGCAACATTTTAACAAACAAAATGACCGTATTTATGCTCAATGCTTTAAGGAAGCTTGCCAATTAGTCGACAGAGTGCAACGTGGGCATTATCTGACTTCAGTGATGGTTTGGTGGGGTGTTAGCTATGAAGGAGTGACAGCCATATTTTTGTGAAAAAGGTATCAAAACATCGGCACAAGTGTATCAAGATACCATTCTTGAGAAGGTAGTTAAGCCCCTTAACAACACCATGTTCAATAACCAAGTATGGTCCTTCCAACAAGACTCCAATCCATACGATTGGCAGTGAAGAATTTTCCCATGGAAAGAGAGCTTCTATTGATAACTGGCCTCAACGTTTAAAGGACTGTATTGCAGCCAATGGAGGCCACTTCGAATAAGCTTTTTATATTTTAAATTGTTTTATATTTATGTATTAAACTAACACACTGTAAAAGTAATAAATATTATTTGCAATAAAAAAATAAAAAAAATCTTCTTGACAATATTTATGGCAAGACTAGGTAGTAACGCTTGCGACCACCAGACCAATGAGGCATTCTAAAAAGTAATAACGTAATAACTTTACAATGATGATTTAGATTTTAGGGCGCCAACTGGCGGCACGGCACGGCATGGGATTTGTACGCGACAAATAGAATATAACATATTGGTATGACAATAAAATTCAAATTTCAACGGCAACGTTGCCGTGGTATCCTTAGGTATGCCGCGATGTCAATTTTATTATCATACATCTAAGTTATATTTCTATTCGTCGCATAAAAATCCTATGCCGTTTCGTGCCGCCATCGCGCCAGTGGGCGGCGGCCCTTAGCTAGCAGTAGGCAGGCACGCCGAGATACCGAGTATAAACAAAATACAAAAAGATTAAATTCAGAATAATCTTTTCTTAAAGCACCTCCCCTCTAAGGGAGTAGGTTGCTTACAATAAGAGGAGTCTCAGACGATAAGGAGATTCGTATTTGCAACTCTTCAGGTAACCAAGTTGCACAGTTGCCAACTAGATACGTGTATATATATATCTAGTATAGCGACTTGGTGACCTGCTGAAGAGTTGCAAAAAATCTCCTATTTTATTTAAGTATATTACTTATTATATTCTTTATTGTATATACACCACAAAAATACATGACAAAAAATAAATCAAACACTACAAAATATACAATGGGCGGCCTGAGCGGCCTTCTCGCTTTCTGTGATCTCACCTTATCGCCAGTCTCCTTTATATTACCACTAGCTTCTGGCCGCGGCTTCGTCCGCATGAATGTTGGAATTTATCCCACGGGTACGTGCTACCGGGACAAAAAGTAGCTTATGTCCTTCCCCAGGATGCCATCCGTGCGGTGCGTGGTTTAGGCGTGAAAAGGTAACATAAAGACAGAGTTACTTTGGAATTTATAATATTGTATTATAGTATGGATTGGTATTTAATATTCATAATATTATAGTTACCATACTACCTGTATGTGTATGTTTCAACACCTACGCGAGAAGGAAAACGTGGGGAAATTGCCTTGAGAAAAATAAGTCCACACTATAATATGATAATGTCCCCGTTTTATCGAAGATATTGTAGAGTATAGGCTCCCAGAGACAGGTGCGACGCAACAGCGCGACTCGACAACGCGACGCAACGTTAGTAGAACAATGTCCATGAATTTTTTATAGAAATTGTTATAGTAGAGTTGCGTTGCGCTGTCGCGTCGCGCCTGTTTTATGACGAATATAAGTAGTACTTACATAATAGCTTCCAGAAGCACAGCTCTTTTTGTAATGGAGTTGACCGATTTCAGTCGCTAAGTAGCATTACTGTGTTTTGATGTGAATAATATTTACAAGCACATAAGTTATGTAATGAAAATAAAAGAAAGAAAATATATTTATTGTAAGTAGTAAGTAATAAAGTAGGTAGTTACCTAGTGCTATTCTGTAAAAATGTCACTGTGAAAACTTAGGTGAAAGTATCATCCTGGAGGGGTGACATTTTTACAGGATAGCACTACAGATCATGGCGGTTATGGCAGGTTTGTCTCTGGGACCTGGGTATGGTAGCGCCCTGCGTTCTCCCACTCTGGAATTGCAGACATCTTAAGGCGATGGTTCCTATCATCACCTCCAAGCCCATCAGACAAAGTAAAAATATTGTCACCACGCATCTTGCCGAACAAATAAATATTAACTTCCGGAATTTTATTCACACAATCACGGGGCCATCACATATTGTGTATATTTTACAACGCCATCTATCTATAGAATTCGGGATTTGCAAGTGGCAGAAGTAGCACGGTAGTCCACCGGAGTACGCTATGGGACAGCTTAGTTCTGATATGGCAACATAGATGGCCCTAATAAGCTGGCAATAACGTACAAACTGCAATCTGCGTATAATCTTCTGGCTGGAGGTAAAAATCTGAAATAAAGCCACCATTCACACACTACATAGCCACCATCTTGTTTTTTGACAGTTGTTTAGTTCACGTCAACTCACTTAAACTGTGCTACAAGCTCAGAAGGATCATTGGCGCTCGAAGGAGATTGACATGGCGGCGCGCTGGCGCTGTTGGAAAATATTCGTGAAATTGTTTTGTGCAATGTATAGACCACAGACATTTATAGAGTGTATTGAATAATGAAAAAACAAGATGGCGGTGAAGTTCCGATTTTGGCCACGCGCCAAAAGATCCTTGAACAGCTATAACCTTAAGCTCGTCCCAGACATTTGCAAAGATGATCAAAACCTAAGGCCCACTTGCGAGCTCATGGATTATCCGAAATTACTAACAGTTAACAGCTAACTCAGGGTTAAATAATTCATCTTGCGCCGCCAAGAGTTAAAGATGATTTCCACCATAAAAAATAATTCCTTTCCACTCCAATAATACAATTTTATTAACCATGCTTTTTTCTAACAAGCGTCATTGAAAACAAGGTTTGGCAGCACTGCCACGGTGGTAATGCCAGCCTTTGGATTAGGATTATCCATGGGTTTATCATATTCATAGTATAGGTGCTATAAAATTTGGGTAACATTGCCACAAAAAAGCACTGGCATCACCTAAATGATTAGAATTTTCAAATATAAAACATGGCCAATTTTTTGCTATATTATAGAGTGGTAATTATTTCCTGAGAGACATTCGCATATCTGTGTCTGACACGAGTACCTAAAGTAGGCAATTTGAACGTGTTTGGTGTGGCAACACAGGGTTATTGTATTGATTACTTTAGTAGTCACGTTTACGCGGGCAGCGTGTCCCACCGCGCCAATTCATTTGTTATTATTTTTTATTATATTATAACAGTAATCGTGCTGTGTTCGTGTGTGGCTCTTCGTTAATTCTTTTGAAGTCGAGCTTTATAAAAATAAAATATGGCAGCTGCAATGGATGGCTGGTCCAGAAAAGAAAAGTTATATATATTACAAGGTCTGAATAATCTTGATTTCGATAAAATGGAAATAAAAATACCGACAAGAACTCGTCAAGAAATAAAAAATGCAGTTTTGTATATGGTAAATGATTTGGCTGATGCACCACGGATGGAAAGAGTGCCATTATCAAAATTGCAACACGTTGTGAGTATCACCTCCAAAGATCCTAATCAACATCGTTTGAAAACCCAAATAGTTAGACTGCTTCCGAATTTTAACTATGTACCACCAACTGAGTGCGTGCTGAATATAGATGTCAGAGAACTCTTTCAACAGATAGCTAATGCCTTTGAAGGGAAACCTGTAGTTGCTGACGCGGCAATCATGGAAATCCTGCATATAATTATAGAAGAAGTTAGTGAACTCTGTGGTGGATACATTTCTCCTGAACTCAAAGAGTTCATAGCAAGAATCAATTCAAGCGCCATACCCATGCCGCCGTCAGCCGCACGAAAAGCGCATCAACGTTCTGTTTCTGGACGCATGCCCGCACCAGCGAAAACTAACATTCCACCGATATACACACCATCGATTACTAACATTCCACTGATGTACACAACAGGGAATACTAACATTTCACCGATGTACACACCATCGATTACTAACATTCCACTGATGTACACAACAGCGAATACTAACATTCCACCGATGTACACAACAGCGAATACTAACATTCCACTGATGTACACAACAGCGAATACTAACATTCCACCGATGTACACAACAGCGAATACTAATATTCCACCGAAGTACACACCACCGAATACTAACATTCCACCGATGTACACAACAGCGAATACTAAAATTCCACAGATGTACACACCATCGATTACTTACATTCCACCGATGTACACAACAGCGAATACTAACATTCCACCGATGTACACAACAGCGAATACTAACATTCCACCGATGTACACAATAGCGAATACTAAAATTCCACAGATGTACACACCATCGATTACTAACATTCCACCGATGTACACAACAGCGAATATTAACATTCCACCGATGTACACACCAGCGAATACTAACGTCATTCCACCGATGTACGCAAATAATATTCAACCTGCTACGTGCGAGTTTGAGCCAATACACGCACCGGCGACGTGCCATTATGAGCCTATTTACGCACCGGCGACGTGCCAGTATGAACCTGTTTACGCACCTGCAAACTACAATTACAATCCGATACACGCACCTCCAAAGATCATCTACAATGCAGCATACCCAACTGCAATGGGCAACTACAATTCTATATACGCACCTCCAATGTACAATATTATATGCACACCTGGGAAGGCCAACTGTGTACTTGCACCATGCACTATTTATGATCCGATCTCTGTAAATACGCAAGGGCACTTTGAACCATCAAGAGTGCCTGCGCATCCCCCACGTCATGAGCTCCCGTCACGCCCTGCTGGTAGTGGTGCGTACCATGCTGGACCTAATGGGCGGTACCTACGGCCATGCTATGAACAGAAATGAGTAATGTGGTGTCATGGCATAGCCACTTAGAACTTTAAGTCGTGTTTTGTCTTGGAACTGCCTCTCAATCGGGAGAGGTAGGTGCTGCATAGATGAGAGCATAGCTCTTAAGAAATAAAAAGACTGAGAATTTATGAAGAAAAATTCGAAAACCTATCAAAATTGGGCCAAGAATTATGGACAAAAATATGGGTTTAAAACTTTAAAATGGAATTTCTGGCGCTGATTGTGATATCGACTACACATTATAATGTTTAGACGGCAGTTTAAGAAGATTTATGAAACAGATTTGAAGTGTGTGCTGTGCGTACCTACCTATCTAATGTTTACTGTAGGTTTATCTATATGTCTAGGTACCCTAACTTACATAATCAGTGTTAATGTGCCAGTGTAAATCGTAATTTTAATAATTAAATATATTATCAGTGTTAGTGTGTCGGTAGGTGTGTATTGTACATTGTATTCGGAATGCACTATTTGGGTCACTATATTATTATATAATCCTCTTAATTTTTTTTAGGACTAACATTGATAAATCATAACGTTTTTGAGACTGGTTCTTTTAACAATATTTTTATCTGATTCAAGTACATATGTTAGATTATTTGGATAGTCATTAGTTCCGATTTATAATATTTAAGTATATGTAAACGATTCTGTATTTCGTGCCCTAGGTAGGGACACATGTTTGTAAGTGCTGCGCGGTTGCGACCTAATAATAAAATTATGATGATCGTTTGTACGTACGGTAAATACTTAATAAGTGTAAGATTTTTTTACCGTAATATAATATATGTATCAAGTTTATATTACCTACTCATTAAAGACTTCAATTATTTAAAAAATGTGTTATTTTTAACCTGTTTCTTATTTCTCAGACTTCATTTACCGAAAACTCCCCTTCGCAACCACCTGTCCCTGACTCCCCTATCGACCAATCCAATTCGCGATCTATTCTGGAGGGGGATGAAGTTAATATTGAATTATTTTTTGTGGGGTGCGTGTAATGATCTTGGGAATTTGTACACAGTTTGTTTTTTGGTCAAGTTGTCTACAAAAAAAAATATATATATATAAACATCCGAATTGATAACCTCCTCCTTTTTGAAAAGTTGGTTAAAAATGGGTAAAATCGAAAACTTTTTTTAATATGTTTTGACTGTCATGTAAGGATAACTTCATTGTAGATAAAGGATAAATAAATTCTGGGCGGCAGAAATTGGTCAAGTAAAATGATTTTTCATAAAATTTGTACGTTATCTGGGGTAGGTGCTTATTTATTTAAAATAGGTACGCCAACAGTATAATAATATACTTTGTAGCTACATTAATTAATACAAAATAACAGGTATAACTTCTTATGTATGTATATTATACCAATTACCTACATGGTGAAAGTAGTTATACGACATACAACAAAGCAACATCTTGATAAATTGTATAAATAAAATCAAAAATATTATTTAAAATGAAAAACAAGTCTAAGGTACGTATTGATTTTTCTTTTTAATTTTTATAAAATATTGGCTACTCGCAACACGTGTTTTGCTGCGTACCAGCCGATGTATTCTGTAAAAATATCACCGTGAAAACTCAGGTGAAGTGAGCTGTCAATAGGGTAAAGTCATTCCTACCGTGATGACGTATTCTATTTTTTGAAAATGGTGGAAGTTGAAGTAGTAATGTTGGCTATTGCATTACAAGTAGAAGAAAATTATCATAAAACACAGAAGAGGAAAGGAAAGATAAGACAACAGGCGAACGGAGCTGATCGCGCGTCGCAGCATACTTTCGGCTACGATCGCGTGTCGCGGAAGACGCCCCAGGTCAAGCTGCTGGGCGCGGCTAGGTAATAAAGACTTTAAATACTGTGTACACGATTTAATATCGTTTAAAGATTGTAAAATCATCATTTATGTGGAATGACAGCTCACTTCAAGCTCTCTTCACCTAAGTTTTCACGTTGAGATTTTTACAGAATAGTCCAGCTGGTAAATACAGCAAGATGGAGGCCATATTAAACATTTATTGCGTGCATTATACGATGTAAAATGTCGTTGATGCTGGTGGGCCGTGCTATGTATGCGGTCTGCAGTCCTGCAACAGGAGTCATGGTGTTTGAGGCAGTCGACAGCTTCACCACAGCAGTGGCAATAGTAGGTATGGAGGGCCGAGGACCACAGGTAGCACCTAACAGTAGGCAACTAGCGAGGCGAAACGATGCGTCTTACCCACTCACGCGCTTGTACTTACGCGTGACGTAGGCCGAAATGCCCGCGAACATTTTTTGTCGGCGCGCGCCGTGCGCCTAGCCACTTATACACGACTTCTACACGAAATATTTCTATGAACTGATAGTAAACTAATGACTGTTTCATATAGTGGACAGACCAGGCTTGATTATACATTTTGTTTTAGAACTATATATGACGTAGTTTTTTTTTTATTCGCAAATAAATAATAAAATCTGTTTTATTTCACTAACTAAAGCGTTGACCCTATGTTTTTTTTTACAAAAAATGAAGTCCCATTCATTAACTACACAATGCCATCATAATATTTACTATTTTCTCCAAAGTTTTGAAATACAAAGAATAATAACATCGCGGGAATATACTCTCGAGAATGAGTCATGGCGGCCATTTTGAGCGTGAGAATAAAGCGCGCTATTCACGGATGTTTATTATTTTTACCTGACTACCAAGAAAGGGTTATGTGTATAGTTTGTTTGTTTGAAATTTACTGAAAATGTGTGTAATTTTAATATTGTAACTTTAAATATTGCATGTATGCAATTAATTGTCGAGTATCGGCCAGTATTAAGTGTATTGGGGTATAATTAAGGATAAAAAATAAAAAATGTACAACGTAATTATAACTTTTATTTCACAAGTAGTCATTTATTTGTTTATCATTGGATCACCAACATAGGCTACACAATTACATGCAAGTTAACATAAACACGGACAAATACAAGTGTGCGCCTCCAATCAAACCCAGCCAGACAGCCGGCAGACTGGCAACAAGAGTACAAATGGCGAAAGCTGGGAAGGAGCTACACGTCGGGTTTCTGCCTGGAGTACCTATATTTTTTTTCTGCTTCATAAGTCTGTAATAAGTATAAACATCAATATTTATATTAATTATTATGAAATGCCTCGTTGGTCTAGTGGTCGCAAGCGCTACTGCTGAGCATGAGGTCCTGGGTTCGATTCCCAGGTCGGGCAAAGTGCTATTGGGTTTTTCCATCTGGAATTTCTCGGTAGCAACCCGGAGTCTGGATTTGTGCCTGGTTGATGGCAATAGGCTCGCCCCCTATTACATGGGACTTAAACATAACTGGCGAAATGTGGGTGTTCTATAGGTACACCTCTGCCTAACCCTTCGGGGAATACAGGCGTGATGTTACGTTATGTGATGTTATGTAAATATTATATAATGTTTACAGGACACAAAATCCCCATACATTCAAAACTATACATTCACATTCATACCTACATACATAAATATTCTAGTACATTTTATTATCAAATAAGTTTTAATTTAAACAAGAATAATAAATGTAATAATTTAGTTATTTAATACTAAGGACATGTTTCAAAACATACATACATAAATAAGCTCACGCCTTCTTCCCATGGGGGTAGGCAGAAACTACAGAAAATCCATAATTAATTAAGTATTAATTCTATTTAAAACATTAATTTTATACTTTTTGCTGTGCCCTACAGGGTCCATAATTGTGCCTTAGCTTTAAGCCCATTGTAAGATCTTCAAACATTATGAAATGCAAATAAAGATATGAACACATACTCTTCAGCCGGGGTCAGCATGGGTGCTGCGGGGCTGGGTGTTGCGGGACTGGGTGCTGCGGGACAGAGCTCAGAAGGCCCTGGCGCTGGCTCTGCCTCTGGCGCTGGCCCTGCAGGTGTACTGAAAAAAAAACAATATGAGTTAAGAAGTTGAGAGAACAATTTGATTTCGAAGTTGATCCCGTTAAGTTTTTCAGTTCGATGCTATGTAGCGTAATCAGCCTAGAATGTTCCCACTGCTGGGACACAGGGCTCCTCTCTTTGAGAGGGAAATGTATTAGATTATATACAATTTGAGATAACAAGTTGATAGAACAATTTGATTTTGAAGTTGATCCCGTTAAGTTTTTCAGTTCGATGCTATGTAGTGTAATCAGCCTATAATGTTCTCACTGCTGGGACACAAGGCTCCTCTCTTTGAGAGGGAAATGTATTATATTATATACAATTTGAGTTAAGAAGTTGAGAGAACAATTTGATTTCAAAGTTGATCCCGTTAAGTTAGGTAATCAGTTCGATGGTATGTGTAACTAGCCTATCAAGTTCCCACTGCTGGGACACAGGGCTCCTCTCTTTGAGAGAGAAATGTATTAGATATATACTTTTTATACAGCTACTATACCTCTTTTCAAACAGGTACTTATGTATTTGTTATACATTATACACTATACCTCTCTCCAAATAGGCATCGCCCTCGCCCTCGCGAGCGCCTGCGACCTGCTGAGCCTCGCCTGCCACCCTGTCCTTGAATAATATTATCCATTTTGCATTTTTTCTGAAAAATATGGCAAAAATCGAGATTGTTTTTTTTTTTTGAGTAATTATCACAAATCAGAACTCAAAGGTTTCAAGAGAGAAGAATAACCACAATTTATCATGAATAGGTTTCTTTAATCCGTGTCAATGAACTACGCCACGCCGCGTGCTTCGAAAAAAATTGGCTATTGGTTTTTGCAATTAGATTTTGTACTTTGAAATCACAACGAAATGATATAATATTGGTACCAAACTGTTCGTAATTAACCAGGCTACATGGTTAATACACATTAATTTACGTAAAAAGTAGTAATAGATTCGTTTTTATTACGTTTTTCAAGAGCTAAGAATTTTTCAGACAACAATGAAACATATTTCTAATTATAGGAACGATTTTAAAACTCGAAATTCAAATGTAGTATAGATAACTCGAAAGAGCGTTAAATCACGAACAAAATGGTATATAATGTTGATTATAATCATTACTTACCGTTTAATTGTGTATCATAAAATCCGCGACGACGAAATGGCAGATTGACAGCCCACAGTACACTTCGCAAACTTATTTTCAACCACAGATAATTTTATTCTTACGTCCGATACACACACATGGCTTTCGAAACAAAAATTCAAAATTTAACCACCTTTCCAAAAAACATGAAACAGAAGGGGTGGGTCCACGCATAAAATTCAAAAAAATAAAAAACAAA
Organism: Griposia aprilina; assembly: GCA_916610205.1. NCBI lineage: Eukaryota > Metazoa > Arthropoda > Insecta > Lepidoptera > Noctuidae > Griposia > Griposia aprilina. The sequence goes on from OU744283.1 coordinate 11,662,927, forward strand.
CGTGCTGTCCGCTGACAGTTTGAAGTGGTGAAATAATGAAGATGGGGGCGTTTCACGGATTTCAAAATTTACTAATTTTTGCATTGGGGCGCGTGAGTGGTTACACCAGTGCTTACCTATGGTAGATATGATAGAAGTGCCTAAAACCTCCATGACCAGCAAATGGGCACGCTTAACAGTATTATGTGATGTGATTACAGGGCTATTTTGTATTTAACAGCAGTAATAAAGTCGGCAAATTGACGTACTGTGTCAATCTAAAAGCTAAGCTAAGGCACCGGTCCCACCGCCAACCACGACAGGAAACCAAAAGGAAACGACCAGCTGTAAACGATTTTCTCGCTCAAGAAACGTTCTACAGATTGTAGGTCCCGTGTAACTGTGTAAGTAAAAGAGATACTTACATATTATTTTGATCGTTGATCGTTGACTGTGCGCACCACCGGCGAGTACCTATACCTACTCGCTTGTCGCAGCGACAAGAGCTATCAAAGAGATTACCTCGCTTAGCGACGCTAGCTTGGCGGGCAGAATACTCGCTGCTGAGACTCACGCTTGGTACATAGTGTACCTACATACGCATACCAGCGAGTAATCACTCGTCGCCGTCGCTCGCTGCTCGTTGCTCGCCAACTCGTTTTTCGTTGCTAGCTTTACTAGCTTCTCGTTAATCGCGCGGTAGGACAGGTGCATAAGCGATTAATTTCCTAATTTAAACTGTCTTAAAAAAAGAACGTGTCATGCGTGTGTGGTCTACATTAAAATAAATACCTACCTACCTAATAAACTTCGTAAACATGGGTAGAACACGTATGCTATAATGTCATGTGATGTGATTGTTGTCACTCAAAATCAAGTCAAAATTGCCCGTTTGTCATCGATATTTTTTGTATTGTAAAAATTATGGTGTCTCTTCACAAAAGCCACTAAAAAAGAGTTGAATTTGAATGTAGATAATATTTGCTTTGAATCTTGTTAGATGCACCTAAATAACTGTGCGATATTTTTTTTGTTTTTGTTTTAACACAAATCAAAGTCAGTGTGCTTGCTAATCAAACATAGACCTACCTACCTACCTACGATAGAAATAGCAGCCTACCTGAGTTATTCTGTTCTGAAAGGACCTCAAAGTACATTTTTCCTAAACATTGTGATTTGTGGCTGATATGCTGCTACAATCATAATTAAAAATGCTGTCAACTTGTGTTGTTGTGGACCACCGACGCGGTTAGTACCTACCTAGGCTTATAAATCTACCTTTGTATGTACAAGCCATGATGGGATTTTCCATCGGCAAAAGTGACGAACTTCCATACTTTTCATCCCCTTTTTAACCCCTTTAAAGGACGAATTTTCAAAAATAACTCCTTAAAGCTCACCCTTGTTATAAAAGGAACTCTTGAGCTAAAGTTTATGTTTCTGGACCCAGCGGTTGAGGCTGTGCGTTGTCTATCAGTGAGTGAAAGAATGAATGAATGAATGAATGAATTTAAGGTTTTTATTAAGTACCTAGGTATCTAGATCTATCTATCTGATTCAAGGTAATTTAATTAATTAAGACAATATTTACATAATATTTAAGGTAGTACAGACGCAGACTTAAAACAATAAATAATTAATACAGCGTGGCGCTACAATGGCGATATTAATTTAACACATGGGTTAGCCAGTAACAAAAAAATAATTTGATAAGATTTTTTTTTGGATTAATTTAATCATTTGTTTTTTAATAATTTGTTGTAATTAGGTTTAATTTCAATATGGATGTATTATTGAAATAAAAATGATTGGATTTGATTTGATTAATGCTGAAATGTACCGTTTTGGCGCAGCCGTGAGGCACACACTTGGTGTTAATACTTTTTTTTTTTGTATTTTGTGTTTTACGATTTTTTTTAATTGTATAGGCCACTAGCCCTGCCCATGTGTTAAATTAATGTCGCCATTGTAGCGCCAAGCTGTATAAAAAATATTTAAAAAACGAAACACCCGACTGCAAAAACACATAGGTACCTATCTGAAAAGAGAAAAACAAACATTATTATCTATTGAACTTTGTTTTGTGTAAGATTAACGCAAGGTAGGGACAACCAAAACTTACACCATATTTCAGGTTATTGGTTTATCCCCGACGGCAATAAACTTACACAAAATAAAGTTCAATATACTCGTATAATAATGCTTATTTTACTCTTTTCAGGTAGGTAGGTATGTGTTTTTGCAGTCGGTTTTATTTTATTTTATAATTTCCTTTAATTATTTCAAGCTTTTCATTTTTATCAATTTAGCATTTCTCATTCCAAATTACATTTAAATCTATAAGTTGCATATATTTTTGTAAGGCAGTTATAAAACCCTTTATTATCATACCCCACTCGATAGGTTTAGAGGAAAAAAATAATTTTGAAAACATCAATAAATGTTTTCAAAATAATTTTTTTGACACCAAATTTTGGTATCAAAAATCGACCATTTAATTTTTTTATAACTTTGATCTAAGTAGTGTCTACTACACCTCCTAAGCTAAAATCCATCAAGCGGTTTAGGCTACAGAGCGTGTCAAAGAAATATATATACATACATACACTCGAAAACACAACCGCCTTCCGGCGCAGTCGGGTAAAAAAGGGGAAGGAATTATAGGGTATCAAAAAAATCGTCTACATCGCTGTCCTCAGGAAAAGAGCCCAAAAGGCTGGCAGCATTGCCACGTTGCATGGCGTTGCTGATTCTTTGGTAAAAAAAAATAGACCAGCCCTCTGGTCACGTGAAGAGTCGACCAACCACTTGGCAATGTCTCGAAAAACCAAATCAAAAACCAAGTGGGCACTCGGACCCATGGCTCAAACATCTAACGCCCAATAAGTTTTGTATTTTCACCGTTTGAGGTTTTCCGCACCTGCAGCAGCCACCCCAACCAAAATGTAGGTAAATATTAAAGGTAGGTAACCTTTTGTTTAAGTGTAGAACGGTAGCACCAGGATGTGGCTGGCACAGGAACGTGCGGATTGGCACACGAAAAGAGAGGCCTATCCCGGCAGTGGGTGAAGATGATGATGAGGACTGGTTATGTATTGCACTTCGTTTTACACGACTGCGCCAGAAGGAGGGTTATGTTTTTCGGGTGTATGTATTTCTGATTGTAATGATTGGTTAAGTGTAGCAGGTATGCTACATCTTTTTCTGATTGTTTTTAGGTATTTATACCATCCAAATGTCTTTTCATTGACAAAAGGCACATAAGAAGGTACTACTAAGTATTTGATTCATTTGAAACACGGACTTACTTTAAACTTTTAAAAGTGCCAATAAAGCCTAACTAATTGAAATAAATGTATCTAAATTACTAATACTTTAACTTGATTTTTCTTTACAAAATGTTCGAGAGCGGAAACTAAGTAGGTAGGTATCTAATTATCTATACCTACCTATTAGTAATAATAAATAATTAATGCTGAACACTTTGACATGTTAACAGATGACTTTATAAAGAATGGAAACACTGTGCGAGGGGATCTAATTGATAATCCGATTGACAAGTACTGCGACCTCCCACTGCCTGAAGACAAGATTCTGGCTACATATGTCTGGGTCGATGGTACTGGCGAGCATCTGCGTTACAAAGAATGCACTTTGGACTACATTCCTAAAACGCCTAAAGGTATATTTAATTTTATGTAGGTGCTTTATATTTATCCTCTTCTGAATCGACCCTCGACCAATCTAACAAGGCCTAACAAGGCCTACATAGGTGGCGCGCCTTTATAGGAGGGCGTGCGGTCGTGGGATCGGCTGAACTTCGCTTGGTGATGTAACCCGCTAGACATGGGCCCGGGACCAGCCGGGGATGCGCGCGAATTTGCGAGTATCCCCCGGGTCCCTGACTCAAAGTAGTGGTAAAACCTGGAAGGTTTTAGTCCGTATGTGTCCGACATAACCCTCTGTTCTCCCCAGACAGAAGGTATCCAGAAAGTATTCTGAAAGAAAAAAATGGTACCTATATGTACTTACTTATTTTATGCAGGGCTTGAAATAACTTCATGCGCATGTCCAAACTATACTCAGTGGCAGTAAAAGTGGCTTTGTAAATCCTCAACATCAATGATAAGTCGTAGGTACAAAGACCATTTTACAGCTTGAAAAAATCTTTTGACTCACCTTCCAGGGGAACTTTAAAAACAGCATTCATATAATTTTTTACACATGTCAATTTTGAACAAATCATGAGTTAAATCATTCACTTAAACCAACTAGAGAAACTAGGTACTTACTTGGAATCTATTCACATAAAAAAAATACGAATAGGATTATTTTGTTCACAAATTGGCGTTTAGGACTTGGGCCACATTTACTGTCGGTGAGTGTATTACCTACCTAAATGCTGCACGTTGTTGATCGGTGAAAATACCTACCTAGATCAATCAGATTGTTAGGTAGGTACTATGAGATCAGTGGCGTAGCTAAGGGAGCCCTGTATTAAAATATGTTGGGGGCCCTTTTACCCGACTGCCGCTGAAAATGGCGATATTTTGTATTTACAAAATACTTAAAATAGCATCCAGAATCAGGAGGTTAAACTGTTATTGCGCCTTTACTAAGAAAATACAAGAGTGAGCGAAGCGAGGTAGAAAATTGAGACATCCTGGCCCGAATACGGCAAGGTTTCATTGATGAGCGAGCGACCCTATTGCCATCAACCGGGCACAAATCCAGAATCCGGGCTACTACTGTGAAATTCCAGATAGATAAACCCAATAATACTTACTCCCCGACTTGGGAATCGATCCCAAGGCCTTATGCTCAGCAGTAGTGCTTGCGGGCTCACAGGCAAAAGCTAGTAGGTATTAAATAAATTCTTCAGTCAGTTGGTACCTACCAACTTAACGTGTAACAAAATTCAGACTCCAGTTGCCCTTTTCAAACGTGTCGTGAGAGGATAGGTAGATGATTTTTAGTACGTATCTAAGATAAATGATTGGTCTCGCTGCGTTCGACCGCAGCGAGACCAAAGATTTACATTTCAATTCACCTACTTACATCACCACCTACTTACATTTCAATTCAAATGGTCGTTTTGCAGATAAAGTTGCACTCAAGATGGAGGCTTGGAATAATAAATTAATGGAAGAGATGTTGTCGAATATGACACATTCTCATTCTGCCAAATATTTGCCATCTTATGACTATCATCCTAGAAATTTAGAAAATATGTACAGAGTGGAATGCAGATTACGAACTAAGAGGAATATGAACTGCTTTGATGAAAACATGAAAGGTTATTTTTATAGTACTTACCTACACCAACATACAGTCAACAATGAAAGTCGATCTTAAATCATAATACGAGTAATTGAGCGCAATATTAAAAATAAACCAGAACAGATATAAATATAAAAGAAAATAAACTGACCCCGCGTCCTAATAAAAAATATCGTTCGCGCGAATACGGGACCGTCGCACAGTGGTCTGAAAATCAAGCTCCATACTCATAGAAACTTAATGTCAGAAATTAATAAATAAAAATATGTTTTGTGTTTAGTATACCTCCCTTTGTTTTACTAATATAGTATGAAGGGTATGAGTAGCTCCATGCGTGAGTTTTTTTTTTTTCTTTTTTTAGGGAATAAAACACTTAAAGTGCTTTTTTTCAAAACTGAATAGAACTGATGGGCTGGTACTCACATGAGCTATTGCACCATACACGGCGATCAAGATGACATACAATTCTTGTGCCTTTCGGTGCCGCTTTGCATGTAGCAAGCTTTGGAAATTTTGAATTTACAGTTGGTGATCTTTCAAATCTTTGACATAATTAAATGAAGTAACCAACCACATAACTGATATTGTCTTTAGTTAATAACCTGCTAATGACTTTTATAATGAAAATATTAGAAAACGATGTACATTATATACATTTTACTACAAAATTCATTTCACGAAATAACTCATTTGTTAATCACCGTCATTATTGTTGAATTTTAATTTAATAAGCATTATGGGACAGCGAGCGTTAATGAGGGTAGTTATAATATAAATAGGACATTTAAACTAACTTCACTCAGTAGCTCTTTGCACTTGTGCGCGCTTACTATACTTATTACGTTCGATTTGTTTTCGTGTTATGATGGAAGGTTTTAGTATCAATTTGGATATTTTTATGTTTGTGGCTAACAATAGCTGTTTCTCACAGCCCAGTGTATTACTTATTTGAAGTTTTTGTCAATGCCGTTGATTTGTCAGAAAACGAAAATAAAGAATTGAAACAATTCTGTCAGACTCATGTGTGTTCGTTGAGGAACAAATGGATCTCGTGTAATCGCACGACACATACTTTCATAAAAAAGTATGAGACATGGCTGCAAGAAGACATAAAATGGCCTGAGTTCATGAAGGACAAGATGACACCTTCTACAATGTTAGAAGAGCAGCAACCATGTTCCAGTTTTGACTTCGGTGTAAATTAGGGTGCATCAACATCATACAAACCGGAGACGTGCAGTGTTGGAACATCAACTGTTGTGAGTCCAAGAAAAGTGTTCTCGGAGCTAAGCCCGCTATAGAAGAGAAGAAGAGTAAAAGAGCTCCTCACGCACAGCACTGAAAGCCTTGCTTATGCAACTGGTTTAAGTGCAGATAACAAAAATGTAGCAGATATAATAAAATTGATCACAGAGCATCCCGAAGAGGCTACAAAGATAAAGGAATTGTTGAAGTCCAAGAAAGCTATGGCCATATATTCCGCTGATAAAGCTTTAGGAATTCTGACTTCATTGAAGCTTTCGAAATGGCAGTATACAACATTAAAAGCTTGTGCAAAAGAAGAAGGAATACTACTATATCCTTCATATACTGCTATCTTAGAGGCGAAGAAGGACTGTTACCCACCAAAAGACACCATAGAAATCACCGAAAGTGGGGTAAAAGTAAAGCTTCAAGCGATTTTGGACAAAACTGTTGCTAGATTTGGGAAATTCCTACGTTTGGAATCTTCGCTAGATGGCAAAGAGCTAACATTGATATGCAAGTGGGGCTTTGATGGTGCTTCAGGGCAAAGTTTGTACAAACAAACTATGGCGGGTGAAGATGATTCAAGCAATTTTATGTGTTCTTTTGTGCCTCTGCGCTTAGTTTGTGGTGAAGAAAAGTTATGGGAGAATCCAAAGCCATTTTCCACAATGTTCTGCAGACCACTGTATTTTAAATTTGCAAATGAAAACCAATTAAATATTAAGGAAGAACAGCCTTTGATTGAAGCTGAGATTGCAGCACTGGATCCGTTTATTATGGGAATTCATACTGTTAAGCACTCCATGCTTATGACTATGATAGATGGTAAAATCACTTGGCAACTGTCAAATACTTCAACGCAGACTTGTGACATCTGTAAAGCTATCCCTTCGGAAATGAATAAGTTAGAGAAGATCTCAGAGTAAGTTTTGAATAATTTGAGATATTTCAGATTACCGTAATACTGTGTATCTTTTTATTAATTAATTCACTTTCTTTCCAGAAAACCTGTTTCAACAGATATATATCAGTATGGTTTATCTACACTTCATGCTTGGATTAGATGTATGGAGTGCCTACTCCGTATTTCGTATAGACTAGACTTCAAAACATGGCAAGCCAGAGATGCAGACAGCAAAGAGTCATTGAAGAGTAGAAAACAAACCATACAGCAGAAGTTCCGTGATGAAATGGGCCTCCTAGTAGACATCGTTAAACAAGGTGAGTTATGATAACAGTCGTTGTTCTTAAATCTTATTTTTTCAAATAACGTTGGTTCTATGTATTCTTTACAAAGTTGTGGATTTGTTTTGATTCATTTATATTTTTTTGTTTCAGGTTCCGGAACCACAAACGATGGAAACACAGCGAGGATTTTTTTTGGTAATCCTGCCAATACTGAAGCTATTACAAGCTTGGATCCTAGTTTGATCCAAAGGTTTGCAACACTTTTGCGTGTGATGGCCTGTGGGGAGCCCATAAATGTTGAGGCGTTTAAAAACTTTGCGCGCCAAACAGCAGAATTGTATGTGGAGCTCTATGGCTGGTATTACATGCCTTCGAGTGTCCACAAACTTTTACTGCACGGTGCTGAAGTTATTAAACACTTGAATATTATGCCCATTGGCAAATTATCTGCAGAGGCATCGGATGCCAGAAACAAAGACTTCAAGAAAATCCGAGAACAGCATTCGCGCAAATTTTGTCGAAAACCGACAAACGAAGACATTTTCAATGGTCTCCTTGTCTCGTCAGATCCCTACCTGTCCAGCATAAGACCTGTGCTGAGAAAATCAGTAAATACACCTATTACTGATGATATGCAATCTCTTCTCATTGGTGATGATGCAGATCTAGACAAAGAGAATGTTGAATTTATTGATATTAACGCGTCAATGCTGGACTCTGATTTAGAGGACTGACGACAGCAAAGATACTCTCTGCTAATCGTTTTTGTATAAGTAGTTATAGCAAATAATTATAATAAAATAATAATAAGAATATAATTAGATTAATTAATAATTAATTAATATAATTCAATTTATTAATAATTAATTAATATAATTAATTAGTAAAATAATTAAAAAGTAATATTTAATATATCATAGTTATAGGAGCTGTAAATAGTTGTTGTAGTCTTAAATTGACCAATGTACAATTTTGACGTTACTTTTATTGTTATTGCCTTTCTTGCACATAATTTTTGTTGTAATGTATTAGTATTAACTATTTCATTAACAGTTCCCCCAAACGTATTTTAAATTAACTATTTAATACATGTTTTTATCTTTCTTCACTTTTAACCATATATTTAAAAATAAAAATGTAAAAACATCCTTAGTACATATTTATTCTTTACTAGCTGCACCCCGCGGTTTCACCCGCATAAGTCTCGATTCCGTGGGAATATCGAGATTAAAAGTATTCTATGTGTTATTCCAGGTTATAAACTATATGTGTGCTAAATATCATCCAAATTCGTTCAGCCGTTTGTGCGTGAAGAAGAGACGAACATACACACACACACACAAAGTTTCGCTTTTATAATCACACTAATATTATAAAGGCAAAAGTTTGTGAGTGTGTGAGGGTGTGTGTGTGTGTGTGTATGCTTGTCTCTTCTTGTATGAGTATTAGTTTACATACTATTTTCATATTCAAAGCGATATGTAACTTCACAAAATACCATCAAAGATTTGAAAGATCACCAACTGTAAATTCAAAATTTCCAAAGCATGCTACATGCAAAGCGGCACCGAAAGGCACAAGAATTGTATGTTATATTGATCGCCGTGTATGGTGCAATAGCTCATGTGAGTACCAACCAGCCCATCAGTTCTATTCAGTTTTGAAAAAAAGCACTTTAAGTGCTTTATTCCATACAAAAAAAAAAATAAAAAAAAAAAACTCACGCATGGAGCTACTCATATCCTTCATACTATATTAGTAAAACAAAGGGAGGTATACTAAACACAAAACATATTTTTATTTATTAATTTCTGACATTAAGTTTCTATGAGTATGGAGCTTGATTTTCAGACCACTGTGCGTCGCGTTCATAATAATCATAATGTCACTCATTTGTTCGGAAAGCCGGAAAGCGCCTTCTATCGACGCACAGTGGGCCCATACTAAAAATTAGTGGACTTATAGGCAACAAGGTTCCAATATCGATGCGATATTTTTTTATATGATGCGTTATGATATTCCTGACAACTATTTTTCTTATAAAATTTCTTCTAAAGTTGATAGTTTGTTTTGAAAAAAATTATTAATCACCATCCAGTAGTCAACCTGCTGGAATAGTTCAACAACCTAAAGGTGAACAATGGCCGTTCAGTAACTTGGTGCGATCAGTAGTAAAGATTATTTTCCTCCTGCGGATTATTACTAAATGACAGGAGAACGAGGCTGGGGACCCGAAAAGTCCAACAATTAATGTTCTTAAATCAAAATTCTTAAGATTGATTTCTTTGTGTATATAAAACAAAAACAATGATTGTAGATAAAAAAAAAAACAAAGAGAAACAAAAAACTTTAAAAAAAAACTGAAAAAAAATATTAAATTCTTTTAAATGCGCCAACAATTTACAATGTAGTAATTAATATCTTTACGTTAACAGTCCTAAGCCTGTGTAAAGTATGAAGGAAAGATTACAATTCATCACTGCGTACGTAGTAGGTACCGTGTACCAACACGTACCGGTGGTACGCAAAGACTAAGCTTACTTTAAAGTCTGCGTACTTCGTGGACTAGGTAGAACAGGTATTTGGATCGAGTATTTGTACGGAATTGGACTAGGTGCACCTAGTACAAAATTTACCTAGTACGACTCATCTCTAGTGTCTACTAGCCCATCATCTGGGAATGAAAATATAGTTTGGGAGAACCCCACACCTTGCTCAACTCTGTACTGTCGACCAGTGAAGTTCACTTTCACTTCGGAGACAGCTGATTTTATAAAGTCTGAAGAGTCTGAGATGAAAAAACAAATTGATGAACCAATATCTACACAGTGTGGAAATATGATTGTATCACATGAATTGCATATGACCATGATTGATGGAAAAGTGGCCAATATTATTTCTGAAGTACCATCATATGCAACGTGTCCCATTTGCTTAGCAAAACCGAGCGAGATGAATAATTTAGATGCTTTGACTTCCAAACCACTTCGTGAAGAAATTTACAAACAAGGAATTTCTTCACTGCATATGAAGATTCGGTGTATGGAATGTCTTCTCCATATATCTTATAATCTGGATTTTTAAAGATGGACTGCTCGAGCCGAAAATAAGGCTTTGAAACAAGCTAAAAAAATACCACGCAGCAAGAGTTTCGTGAGCAAACTGGAATGTTGATTGATATAGTCAAACAGGTATGTATTTAATTTTCGCTCTTTTTATGGTATTTGTGTATTATATATCTATGTATTGTATATTACAGTATTGTTTTCCCATTTTAGGGTTTTGGAACTACAAATGACGGGAATACTGCGAGGCGCTTTTTCCAAGATTACAAAAGATCATCCAGAATAACGGGAATTGACGAAAACCTGATTTTCCGTTATTCTACAAGCCATATAATCAGGCAAAAACATTGACTGTGAAAAATTTAGAAGATACTGTAGAGAAACAGCTGATGTGTACGTGCAACAATATTCGTGGTACTACATGCCAGTTAGTGTACATAAACTTCTAATGCACGGTGCAGACATCTGTAACCACTTTGGTGTTTTGCCAATCGGTAAGTAAAAAATAAATATAGTTTGATGTATTATTTAACTCAATTGCGTTTTGAAATTAAAATGTATTCACTTATTCGTTTTAGGTATCTTATCTGAAGAAGCTTCGGAAGCCCGTAATAAGGACTTCAGAAACGTCAGGGAGAGGCACAATCGGAAAACAGGGAGAATAGCAACAAACGAAGACATCCTCCATGGACTTCTAATAAGCTCTGATCCCCACATATCCTACATAAGGCCTAAAATAATGAAACAGGTTCATAATGAGTTGTTGCCTGAAGCAATTCAGTTGTTACAGACTACTGAGCCTCCCTGTGACAGTGAGATTATGGAGGAAGAAGAATGCCTCATAGCAGAGTCCGAAAATTTGCTGGACCCATTGGCACTTCTGGAACAAGAAATAATGTTATCCGGCTCTAGATTATTCCCACAAAAGCCCATCAGGGCTAGGAATATGACAAACAGCCCCTTTCAGGGCTACAATTACTTCACAGTTTCATATTGATCATACGTACGATAACTTATACTATAATATACATACGCTTGATTATGTAGATAATTATCAACGACTTGCCCGTACAAATTTAAATTATTTCACCTACCATTAACAAAATTAGTATAACCTGAAACTTAATTACGATATTTATTCAACAATAGATAACGTGCAGTTAAAAAAATAACACAGCCAATCAGAGACCAGCATTTTTCGGTGACTCGTTTATTATGCGCTTAGCCGAGCGCACAAACAAATGAGTCATCAATCACAATGCAGGTGCTACCGATAACATAGCAATAATAACTAAATTTCTACCAGAATAATTAGTTATCAGTACCTATGCGCTATTAAAACTCTATATTTAATAAAGAGAAGGTCAATCAACCTAATGACACAAAAAATATACTTTGAATTTATTTTAAACGGAAAAAAAATTCATACAATTATTATTTTTTACCGAATGATTACTCGCGATGCCGCAGATGGCCGGCGCTGATTTTTTTTCGTGGATAGAGATTGACCATCATATACCCACATCATATACTCACGCCACACACCCAACATATTAGCACAATTGAAGAAAAAAAAATTAAACGTGACTCGCTCCATACAATTTTTTTTTTTTTTTTTCAAAACAAACTATCAACCTTTGAAGAAATTTTATAAGAAAAAAAGTTGTCCGGACTATCATAACGCATCATATAAAAAAATATCGCATCGATATTGGAACTTTCTTGCCTATGTCCACTAATTTTCAGTATGTGCCCACTGTGCGACGTGACCATGTGTTCGAGTTCACCGAACAAAATGAACGTGACGATCGCATTGGTTCGGACGCGGCCTTAGCCATAACATGAAAAGCTGAAAGAAGTATCTCGAATAATTTTGTGTCAATTTAGATCGAATCATTCGAATTTCGCTGCTGACCATATTTAGCCAGTTGTACTCAATCTACCTACAGCCACTACCTACCTACTGAGTTACAAACGTACCTACTCATTTTTTTTATTTATATTAAATACATACTATATTGTACCTACTTACTGAATTCAGTACATAACTTGGATTAAATGCCCCTTTATTTATCAGTTAATTGGTGCTATTTATAGTAGTTAGGTAAGTATAAAAAGAACCCTTAGTACCTACATTAAGCATGACCATTACCTTTATAACAGATCTTCCGATTTTGTCCTACGATAGCGTCGGTACTCAACAGACAATAACAACCGATTCGGATCAGTTCTTAACTCCTCGTGCGATATATAGGAACCCTTTCAGACACGGCAATCACCTTCTCGTCATGTGTGACACATACGATAAGAAAATGCATCCCACACGTGAGTTAAAACAATTTTAGCTTCTAAATATTTACTTAAACATGCCTAGCAATAGAAGCTATAGATAGTTGTCGCGTTTTAAGGCTCTCTAAGACGGGCGTGACGCGACAGCGCGACGCGTCTCTTGCAGAAGTCGCGTTGCGCCCGTTTGCGAAAATAGCAGTCATTGACCCACCCACATATTATAGCATTTTTATTTAAAAAACTGAAATAGAGTCTGTTAACGACCTGAACTTCAACATGTTCCAATAACGAAAAACTATACCTACATGTTAATTGTTTGGCTTATGTTATTTTAATGAAAAAGACGTCAAGGTTTTTCAGACCAGTATCTCTAACGGATAAGATTTCACCACACCGAATGAGTTAAAAAAAACTATGTTTACATTAAGTAACATTATCTGTTACCTACACAGCAACCAACCATCGTGTAAAGTGCGCAGAAGCTTACAAGAAGTGCCAGGAAGACGAGCCGTGGTTCGCTATTGAACAAGAATTCTTTTTTCTGGACCGCTCTGATTCGAGGCCCTTGGGGTGGCCCAAAGATGGCTATCCCCAGAGAGCAGACCATTACTACTGCGGTATTGGTGCCGATAAGATTTTCGCCAGAGATATTGTTAACGCACACTACAGGTACACGTATACCTCCTAGTCTGTAGTCTCCTAGTAATCTATCCTATGTGCCTCAGATGGTACTTCTTTAAAAAAAAAAACGAGTGAGCCGTTACAGTAGTCGCTTAAGATGTGTAACATCTGACATCTCACCTTGGTAATAAGCAACATTAACATTATATCTTGAATAGGTAATCATTTCATGATACTAAAACAGTAGGTACTCGCGGCGCTCGCTCACTAGACCCCGCCATCCCCTTCGAACCTAACCTGTCCGAGCCCGGGGTGCCCCCAGTCTCAAGCTAAGCCTTAGGTGAATTAATAACAGTGACAGCACAAAATGGCGTCGTTTTACGTTTAGTGTCACATAACGGCAATAGTCGGTAAATTAATATGTGTTAATTTATTAGCACTAATTTAAATCAGTGAAATGTATGAAATATGCATAAAAAGTATCTAAATCTCTAAATATGCGTATGTATTTAATCATTCTATGCATTAAAACATTTTAGTGCGCTGACTTTACGTAAGACGAAACGTTCAATGGCGAGACAAAATGTCAAAAGTGACAAAATATTGGTAAATTTCTACGATTTAGTTCCGTTTTTTCTCGTAATACTCGTAAACTATTTATCTTCGCAACTTAAAACTTTACGTGGAGGCTTCTTCTAATAATAATGATCTTTCTGTAATAAAAATATGGACTCCCAACTCGACGGCTAATAAACTACAAATAAGCCTTTAAAAAAAAATATATGAAAACATCTCCACTGGGCAGCTGAGCAGCGAGAGAAATTAACCTCAAAATTTAAAAAGCTAATTACTGAAATTTTTATTCGAATAGTTATTAATTATTACTCACTTGCATTTCTTATCAATGTTCTGCGCCCTTTTCAGACACTTATTATCAACAGTAAATACGTTTATTAATATATATAGGTACCTATAGTTTACACATGTAAATGATTTTATACTTAACGGCACACTTTATACAAAACACTGTAGGTAAGCGCACAGCTGATGTGTTCTCCTTCTCTGTTTCCCTTTCTCATTCTCGTCACGCACACTCAGCACGCAGTCACTGCTGGCTGACAGTACCAAACTCTGCAAAATATGTTGGTACCATCTGACGGCCAACTCTACCACCACGCGCGCTCATTGGTCAAAACAAATAGAGCGCGCTTCCCGGCTTCCTGTAACACATTTCCGTCCCTTTTCACGAAATCACTCCCACAGATTGCAGGAAAGCGAGAGGAAAGATGTTACACATAAAAAAAATGCTACTTCTGATAGTCACTGACAGTCCTAAAAAGTGGTATTTTTTTTACATAAATCGGCAAACGAATAATCACCCCGACAGATCTTTAAAACTTCCCGTAAATAGGCCAAGTGGTGTCTGAACAGCTCGGCACTCATGCACGTACCTATTAATGTAACTACTTACAGATGTTGTTTATTTGCTGGAATTCCTCTTTTTGGCACCAATGCCGAACTTGGACCGACCCAATGGGAGTACCAAGTTGGTCCATCTGTTGGGGTGAATGCTGGTGATGACCTCTGGATGGCGCGTTTTATCATGGAAATGCTTGCCGCGGAGAATGGAGTCCAGGTCGAGTTGGATCCTAAACCATTCGAGAATTGGGAGGGTTCTGGTGCTCATATAAATTTTTCTACTAAAAAAATGCGTGGGGAGAACGGTATTGAGTAAGTATTGTATTTTTACATAAACATAACATAACATCAGGCCTGTATTCCCCGAAGGGTTAGGCAGAGGTGTACCTATAGCACACCCACATTTCGCCAGTTATGTTTGTTGTTATTTTGTTCGACTGATACGAATATCTAACCTATCTTCAAACGTGAATACTCTTTCTTTAATTGATTTTAGAGTTCCAACATGCTGCTTTAAAATACATTTTATTGTTACACCCAATGAGCAAAACATAGGTAGGTAACCACCGGATTATTGATATCGATTTGCTCCCCCCAAAGTAAAGGTGGTTTTACACCGTCGAGGCGAGGCGTGGATGGGATGGGCGAGAATTGAAGTCACGTTTACCCTTTTACACCGAAAGATGTCTATCGCTACCTCGCACCGGCTCGCGCTTTCACGCGCTGCCCAGCCAGCCGTGTCTCACGCGCTGGCCAGCTGTATCTCGCACGCCTACTACGTTTTGTGGTGGAGAAACTACTAGTGCTATTCCGTTCGTATTGTGCGATGAACGTTGGCGGTTCGTCTTGTGACATGTTTCGTCATTACTTATTAAATATGATAATGGAGGAAGAAGAATCAGAAGAAGATATTAGGAGAAGAAATAAATCTTCTAACATAGTAGAAGATTTATTTCTTGACATATCATGAAGAGAAAATCGCGATGTTTGGATAAGAAACCGTATTAAATATCATAACAAAAACATGTAAATAGCACTGGGAGCTGGAGCGCAGAGTGTGCAGGGATGTCTCGCGATGGTCTGAGCGAGCCGCCTGCCAGCGCGAGATATCGCGAGTCAGCGCTTGACGGAAAGAGACCGTGCACCCGTCCTCGATGGTCGGTGCGAGATATATATCCGTTTTACAAAATAAATAATTTGTATATTCTTACAGCAATAAAGTTAAATATTGTACTAACAAATATTTAAATTTTCGCCTCGCACATCCTCGCGCATCTAGACCTTTTGGACCAAAGATGGGCAGGGCGTGGATAGAAATTTTGCCATACAAATTTTAAGTCTCGCCCATCCCATCCACGCCTCGCCTCGCCGGTGTAAAACCACCTTAACAGTATAAGCCCGAATTTGAACGGCATACGCAAGTTAGTACGCTCTCAGGGTACGTTCAGAGGGGATCTTCGCAGGGGGGCCGGTAGCAGCTAGATGAGAGTTGCCGATAATCGAGATGAATGGTGTGCGAGTGGAGAGGCCTATGTCCATCAATACGACTGCTGAAGGCTGATGATGAAGCCCGATTTTATTTATCTAAGTATTGATTCTACCTATAATATTCGGTTTACACAAATTATTCTTAGTAGGTACTTACCTAAATAATTGCAGGGAAATCGAGAAGTCAATTCACAAACTGGAAAGGGTTCACATAAAACACATAAAGGCGTACGATGCACATGGAGGAAGGGACAACGCGAGACGTTTGACTGGTTATCATGAAACAGAATATATTTCTAACTTCAGTACTGGTAAGTGACTACCTACCTAATGATGACCTCTGCTGATTAAGTAGGTAGGTATTTAATTATGGAATGTAGGTATAACAGGCTTGCCCACGCCTGGAAATTCTACATAATGCGGTCGACTTTAAATTAAATACCATCCTTCCAGGAGGTTAAAAGTAATTTATAAAGAACTATTACTATGGGTCCAAATCTTTGCATAAGAAAGGAGTTTTAAACGGCTGGCAGCCTACTTGCCAAAGATGGACGACGCCACCAACTGGCCCAGCAAAATGTGGCGAGACGACTTGGACACGTACATTCTGCAAGGGCTGGTTGGAGGTGGCCCAGGAAAAGAATACGTGGAAGAATTTGGGGGACGCTTTTGCCCAGCACAGGGAGTGTCGGGTAATTAAAAAATAAAATACTTGTTTAAATTGAGAGGATGACTGAAAGGCGGCTAACAAATTTAATGTATTTACAAGGCAAATATTGTGAGTAGAAACGCCGGGAAGGAACGCCCTAGGACATAATAATATAGTGAACTTATTAGTTATGTTCTCCAGAAAGGTCAGGTGCGTACGTAGTAGGTACTCGCAACCGGTGTGCGTGTATGACCAGATATATGAACGTAAACGAAGCAAAAGGAGGATATAAAGATCGTAGTAGCAGGCGGCGTTCTGTAGTTTCTGCAGGGTAGGCATGAGCCATGGGAAGACGTGAGTTTATGTATTTATGTAAAAGCTTGTTGATAGGTATAGGTGGACGTTTCTGCAGTGTCAGGATACCGCGAATTGTCGCCGAATGCAAGAAGGGATTTCTAGAGGATCGTCGACCAGCCTCGAATTGTGACCCCTACCAGGCAATAGGCGCTCTGATGCGTACGTGCATACTCAACGAAAACTGATTAATAAACTTCAATTCAGAATTTAACTGTGTCGTACATGACAAAGTTCAAATTCATTTGCAACCAAATTTTTTTATGGCTTTTTATTATAAATAATCTCACAAAAATCAAGCTAGACATGACGCAAAAGTTGATAATAAGTGGAAAAGCGTAAATAATTCCTGTATTCAAGTACTGTAACCCTTCAGGTCACTTAGCAAATGTAGCACTTAGCAAAACTGTAACTAGGTTCCTGAAATATTATATTTCAATAATAAACCCTGGCCTCGTTTAATAAAGGATTATTTTTTTTGTGGAAATTTTTCCTATTGACAAAAAATTGTCAATAGGTCTAGACAGTGGGCCAGGTGGGGGTGGCGGGTCCGGGGGATACCCTGGTCGGGCAGTTGGTGGGTGTGGAGTGAAGGTAGTTGGCTTTTCTATCAAAAGATAAGCATTACCTTTACAAAATTGACAACTACCAGGCAGTTTAATACCTAAAGAGAAGAAAAAGGGGTAATACAACATTGACGGATACTCTATTGTTATATACTGTCGGTAAAAAAGTGGTGTACTAACTACGTATGAAATTCATTTTCACGTCATAAATTAGTAAAGACATATTTCAGGAGCTACTAGTTTTAAATATTTTTCCTTTTGCAAGGAAATGTTATCAAATCTGATAAACCACTTCTTGGCCGTCTGTACACACCGTCAGACACGCCTTGAGAACTCTTTCTCAACCTATTGAGAGGTGAAAACCTAAATGACCAGCCCCTTTCTCCATTCTAGAATTTCACAGGCCGCCAATACGTTACAACCTTATACAGTAAGGTACAACACAAATAATTAACGCGCAGTGACATTCAGATATTTATTTATTTGATAACATCAAAAAATCTCTAAAACGACAAATCAATAAAACAGGTAAGATCTCTAGAATAACATTAATAGATGTATGCATACATGCATGATCAACATAATCTTTAGTTCTGCCAAAATGATCCAACAAACATTCATAATAATTCAGTCAATAACGACAAACTAATCTAATATGCCAAAGTTGTTTTCAGTCAAAACACTTCAATATATAAATTCTTAAAAAAAAAAAAATTTGGAACATGGGCGATATTTTTTGGTTGCTGTACAGTTGGCAGAACAAACCCTTAGCGTGGCTACACATCTGCCGAAAATTAAGCGACGGAAAATCCGCCTGCTTTGTTTTGTTTAAAATTATGTGAACTTATTTCAGCTTGTCGTTATCTAGGTATCAGGGTTATTGGATATTATGTCGGCAATCCGTTAAGGGAATGAAGGCGAGGTCATTTGTAACCAAATGACCCCTGATGACCCCAATGCAAATGTCAACCATTTTCGAGTAATTTGACATTATTAATTTTTGAAGATAATCTGGTATCATATTGTATCTCGTTGGGTAGCTGAGAAGTTGTACATGTTTTTGGAATGGTCTGCCGATAAAGTACTTCCGTGTTTTTTTAGACAAATAACCTGCTATAAATGATAGAAAATTGTAACAATTTGTAAAACTATTAAAGATAATTGTGATTTTATGTTTGATTATTATGTACTGAAGTAGAAGTCAATAATAATAATTAAAAACATGCATTGTTTTATTAAATATATTTTCAAAGCTATGTACCGCTAAAAAAATATAAAATGTCAAAATACTTGAAATTAGCATAGGGGTTCAGTCATTTTGTTGCAAATGACTTCTCCTACATCCCTTTAGTGGATTGCCGACATATAACCCAATGACCCTGAATGTATAAGTGAAGTGTCCCGACTGACACGTCATCGCCCAGTCTAAACCGCTGAGGCTAGAAATTCGAAATTTGAACATAAAGTGTTTTGTGTCTTAGGTATTCACTAAGAAAGGATTTAAGGATGGTATTTATTTTTATAATCATTAATTTTCCAAGATCCTTTAAGCGGAGTGAAGTTTCAAGAAGAAATTACGTAATCCACGCGGACGAAGACCTAGTCGGTATTAAATAATAAAATATTTATTACGAGAAGAATGGGTACAGTAAATCTCTTTAAAAACAAATGCCACTCGTACTAGCACTACCCTGTATCAAGATTGCCATAAATAAAAATATTGCAACTTTCCAGTAAATTTGGCAGATGTGTTGCTAGACTTAGTGAACATAATGAACAACAAAACAGTAGTCTCAATTAATTAAGTTAGATCACTAGGAACCCAAATCATAAAAAAAAACTAGGCGTCAATCATGTGTGAACATCACAAGGATAATTTATAAATAAGCTCGCCGCATCAGCTCGACTCCGGATCGGCATAGAAAGAATGCTGGACGGATCGGGTTGAGTCTATGTAAGTCTACACAGCAACGCACTGTTATCAGCATAGTAACGGCATCGCGACATTCTAGTGAACCGCATGCGATTGGTGGTCAACCCGCAGGAGGTCATTGCGCTTAATCGTCGCCATCATCGAAGTACCTGTTGATGAGTGGAAGTGACGGTGTCTCGCACGCTCTTAACGAGCTGTCACCCAGCCGTGCCGCGGAGCTGCTGAGCCGCTCCGGTTACGCGACTGCGTTCGGTGGACGGGCTGGGTGAGGCGAATCGATGAGTAGAGGCGGTGCTGATCCGCTGCCGAGCCGAGTATGCAAAAACCTTTACACGTTTAACACCTATTGATCGATTTAGATATAATACCGATATGTACACAACATAGATTTACATGTAATGATACCATTGTTTTGAAAAAAACTTGTAAGTTAAAATCTACTAAATATTCAATGCTGTTTAGGTTTATCAAGTGCTCTTTGTATATACAGGCCGACTAGATTCCCAATACCATTCCATTATATTTCCATGTCACATAAGTATACTGTTCCTGTATACAGGGTTAGTTTTCAAAGACCAGCCAAATTTAAGGATGTGGTACAGACCATCAAACTGAACAACTCTCTCCATGGGACCAATATCATCATCGCGAAAAATTTATAAACTGTCCCATACAAAACTTCAATACCTACTCGACCCAAATGTATAGGACCGCTGATTTTTTTTTCGCGATTACGATATTGGTCCCAAGGAGAAAATTGTTCAGTCTGATGGTCTATACCACACCCTTAAATTTGGCTGGTCTTTGAAAAATAACCCTGTATATTCCATACCTCCAAACAGCATAGCGCAATGAGACCCTAAAGTATCTCGTGACAGTAATATCTTAACAATTCTAGCCATCACATTGAATATCAAAAATCTATTATAAATTGGCCTTACGAAAACTAAACACTGTCGTGATTCCTCGTATCCAGAGTCAATACCGCAAAAGACAATAAATATCAGAGCTAACTTAGCAAAACCTCTCGAAATACCGAGCACAACGAGGCGAATGTATTACAAGCCCGCCCTTGATGCCTATCTCTTATTGAACTGTGTTTGCAGCAAAACCAAGCGAACGTGTTTTCCAGATGCACTTTACGGTCAATCCATATAATATAGACACCTATAAAATTTAATGCGAAATGTACTATTGAAAAGTGTTAATTCTAAAGCTACATAAACAGGGTCAACTCAGTATATTCTAAACAATTAGCACACAAAAATAACACATTAAATAACATCGATACGGTCAGCAGTTAGTCATTCCATTTATCCACCACAAAAAATCCACCTTAGGGTGAATTCGCGGAAACGCATGGCCGAGAATCCCGCCTAAGCCTATAAATTCCGTTTATACAACTAGGCCTAGAGTGAATTCTTGGACATACTTTTCCGCGTATCCACCTTAGGGCGGATAAAAGGAATAACCCAGCGGTTATATTATGATGTATAACAATTTCGAACAGCTCTTAGCTGTTAATCTTTGTGTCGACAGTTTTCCGGTAAGCCTCATCTCTTTTTGTTGATCTTCCTCAGACAATCTCTCCTAATATTCGAATTTATTTACACATTCCATCAACGATTTTCGTAGTGATTCGAGTTTCATTTTTTTTTAATATTATATTTTATTAGTTTTAACGTTATAATTTCATTATTATTCACGTTATTATTTCATAATTTTTACCATCATTATTTCCTCATTTTTATCGTCATTGCTCTTAATAGATATTTCAGTTTTTCCAGTGGCGTGCACTGGTTCTGGGAATCTTTTTCATTGCTTTTCTTAAATGCAATGTCTTAATTCTACTCCTGGGTCAATGACTCTTTTTCTTTGAGTACTAAACTCATATTAATTTATTTAGGTAGTGTCGTGAAGCTGCAGTGCTTCCAGCCATTGTATTTACATAGACAATCGATAGACTTACTGTACAGGTATGAAATACAACGTAATGGAATCTATTACCTATAAGACCTAGAGTAACTAATTAATTCAGAATAAATATATACCGGGAAACAGCTTTTTATTATGAATTTAAAATGTATTAACGTAACTCCTAAGTTGAAACTCCGTTTTATGTTCAAACGTCATTCTTTCTAATCAAGCACATGATACTTCTCGAGTTAAATCATTTAATAGTGTTATCTGCTCTAGGCAATACCACAATAAATAGATAACAATAAAGCTTATAGTGAGCCAAGCAACAGCGGCATCAGTACTTAATGTTAATTATAATAACTTTATACATAACCGACATAAATAAAACTGTATCCAAATACTTTTTGCAGGACATACAACTTTACTTTTTATTAATGGTAAGACCTGTGTGTTCAGATGAGCATAATTTTCATTTATGATTAGTAGTAGTATAATGCGTATATTCACACAACTAAGATGATATGACTAGTATTAGAAGTTTATAATTAGTAGAGTCATGTATTATTCTGGCAACGGAAACAGCACGGACCGATGTACCATCATCGCGACATAAGAGAAAAAAAATAAGAAAGTTCAGTTACCAAAATAGAACTCATTATATAATGTCAGTCTGCTTAATATGAACAAAGCCTCTGTAAAAGTTTATCAAATAATCGCTTGCACTGGGTTGCCACTTGGATGCTTGCTGTGATTTTAAAATTATACGGATTAATAAATTATTCACACAGAATAATCAAAAGTATTGAAACATGAATGACAACAGTTGGTGTATAAAAGACGAATAATCTTAATATTAAAGCAAACGATTTGTGTGGTTATACCGCGGAGATATTTTATATTCCGTTCAGTGTTATGATGAAGGACGAAAATAATAGCTGCATTAACTAGCAAAAACAACATACGTTTGGTGTTAAATAGTATTAAGATTATGGTAAACCACAAACAGTCAGCCTTTTAGAGAGAGAGCTATCAGTTTAAGAATTTTGGATGTAGAAACAAAGTTTTACAATCAACATAATCATCAATATCTGTGCTATATTTTATTTTTATTGCTATGGGTTAATACCTGAAATAAATGATAATAATAAATATCACCTCACACACGAGTGCAGCAACCGCCGCATGAACAGGGTCATGGACAGACACACTCACCATCAC
Source organism: Griposia aprilina (assembly GCA_916610205.1). NCBI lineage: Eukaryota > Metazoa > Arthropoda > Insecta > Lepidoptera > Noctuidae > Griposia > Griposia aprilina. The sequence continues at coordinate 11,686,144 of OU744283.1, forward strand.
AAACTCCGAACATACCAACATCTCATCACAATCTAACCAATTTCGTGGGGTAGCACTTGTTTTTTGCCCTTACTACCCCATAGATCCGGCGCAACGCCGAGATACGTAAAAGTATAAAAAATAATAATAATAGCGAACTAAAGCTCGAGAAGGTCGATTGGTGCAGGGCTGACTTCTGGGTGTTTTACCTAACAAATTAATATTTTTAACGAGTTAAAGAGCTGCCGGCACCCACTGTGAAGCGCATGTACAACATATGGTTGTAGCGATCACATACGCTGATATACTATTTTTTGGATGCTGTGCGTCCTGATGTCATTTTCTGATTGCTCCACTCCATGCCTGCTATGCCACATGGCGTGTCAGTTCGCGAAAGAAGTCAAATATGCTATTGACTCTGAACATTTTTCCATATGAGAATTAGCCTTCTAGCTTATTTATTTACAAGAGACACAGTTATTATCGTTTTATAACTTTTGTATTCCATAAAAAATAAATATATCGTCCTACGTCACAAACAAAAATAGTCTCATTCGAAAATACGCATCAAATGTGTAACATCCCTAATTTTTGTATCAAAGACTACATTTTATCCAATACCAATATACAAATATCCAATACAAAAAAGTTTTAGAACGAGATGTTCAGAATTATGCTATTGCTAATTAAATTCTATCTCAAATTCATGCCGTATAGGAACGGCATGATCAAGCCGTCACTAATTATATCTTAAGGAGCTTCACATGAACATGCTATCACTAATTAAATCCTATATCGAATATATGCTGTTCTTAAAAGCTTAACATGCATTATAATATTTTCAATTACATATTATACAAGAAGAATAGCTACATCTGATATTTATAATACATTAGGTAATAACTCTAGTTACAGGCAAATTAATATTAATAAATGAATAATAATAATAATAATATTATTAATAATATTCATAATTTATGATTCTACAAGTTAGAATTATATTATATACAATACAGATCATATTTTTACAAAGCCCGAAATTAAAATATCTTCAATAAACGAATATCCTAAATTATATTATAGCTATCTATTATAGCTTTGACAATCTAAAGGGGGATCAATGTCACGAACAATGCTATTGCCACTGTTCGAGTTCTTACAATGTATCCGACTTGGACAACGAGGCGTTTTAAGCTCGATAAACATATCTATCTTGATAGAAATGGTATTAGATGGAACCTATAACGGATAAAATCGCTTATAGTTAAGGTATACCATAATTTGCTTATTGTACTAACACAGTGATTCTTTAGTAACATCTACATGGATAATTTTCATCGTTTTTGGCTTGTGAAAGTCCATGCGTGTAACGGTTTCAGAACTGTTGTTTGCAACACTTCACCGATTACTATGAGCGTAGTAGATGCCAACCCAGAACCAGACGCCTCCGATGATGAAGACCGCGAGCGTGCAGCACATCAAGATATCGCAGCACAGGCGCTAATCACGCAGTTGAGGATTGATATCCCCGAAGAACTCTATTAGTTAATTGTCCGGAGAGGGGGAAGCCGGCGGGCTGTTGGAGTCGCGGGCGGCGAAGCTGGCGCAGTTGGCGATCACGATCTCCGCCAGCTTCTTGATTTCCTTATAGGGGCGCGGGTGGATCAGCAAGTCGTTCAACAGACGCAGGCCACCCTCGGCCTCCACCAGTGTGCAGTACTTGTCCGCTGGAAATAACAACCATTCGCTTTTATACAAGAATTTACTCTCGTTCCTATTGTCACTTTCTTTCAACTACTGGTTTCAAACAGCCAAACGACCTAGCTAGCTACCTAACTAGTGGTTTAATTTTGTTTGAATTAAATCTAACCACTTAATCTAAGATTAATTGTGATAGTATGTAAGTGTTTCTTGCAACCTCTGTAGCTTTTCCTATGTAATTTGATATTTCTGATTTTATGGTTTGTTATCACTTAAATTGTTTTTTTTTTTTTACTTTTTGTTTTTGCCTTAGGTTCTCACTGTATTTGAGAATGTTGGTTCACCTGTTATTGGCAACTGTATAAGCCCATGGCGGTTACCTACTGTTTGTGATATTTTGTATACAGAAGCTGTTGGTGTACCTTTTTTAAATAAATAAATCTGTAGTCCCATGTCATCTTTACAATTTTACCTCTTTCCAGCTATGTTGGGGACGGCTTCCAGACTAACCGGATGCAGCTGGATATCAGTATTTTACATGGATCGACTGCCTACCTGACCTCCAGAACCCAGTTATTGGGTAACAAAGATCTATAAATGACAACCGGGACCATGACCAACGTCTTCACGTGCTTTCCGAATAAATAAGGTGTAAATTCTAAAAAACAATAAATATGACTAAATTATTTTTAAAATTGACAGCCAGCACCTGTCAGTTTCCTACGCCTAAATAAAGTTAGGAAAACAAACAAAAAAATAAGCACTATAACACTCACGGTAGACGGAAGTCAAGTTGGCCAGAGCCCACACTGCCCAGTGCTGGCACTGCGGAGTGTGGTGAGCATTCAGCAGGCTCAATATCGGCTCGAAGGAGCGATAGTTAATGTTGCGCTCGGCGCGCAAGTCCCACCGTTCCACAGCAGATGCCACACGGTGCAGAACCTGGTCGCGGGCCGGATCAGACGCGGTCCAGGCTTCTGGGCCATCTGACGCCATGTGGGCCAATACTCCAGCAGCATTATAGCTCACCTGTGGAGTCAATGATTGCGTTAAACTTTCGTTAACGTGGATATACGCGAGACACAATGGCTTTTTAATTGTGTCTGTAATTACGGCATTCAACCGGTTAAGTTTTCACCATGCATCCTAGATAATGTAGTAGGTAGTATGTTTGTTAAGTTAATTAAGTTATTACTGTTTATTTTTAACATACTACTGTTATAATTCATTATTACAAAAAACATTTCATTATTACTCACTGCAAGGCATACCTTAGTCCCTAAGTTTTACCTTAGGGAAGGTAAAGGGTAAGGTAGGGTAAACCTTGCAAGTGAAGGTAAGGTAAGGTAGGTTAGCTAATTCCACTTATCCCTACATAATTATCTACTGCTGTTTATGTCCAACCTGTGCTAAACTGTTTATTGCATCTCAAAATTAATGAGAAAGTAAGACACGTCTATTTTTTACCGTCATGGATAACAACTAAAACCTTTTTTATTTTTCTTAAAGTCGTTACCGAATCGGTACAGAATAACACACAGAAAATGGCATGAAATTAATGAGAAAGTAAGACACATTTTTTACCGTCATGGATAACAACTAAAATCATTTTATTCTCTCCATATAATCATGACCTAGACGGTACAGAATTACTCACAAAAATGGCATTCGTTCCATAAAAATCACTGTAAGGATTAGTAACTGTGTAAATGTACGATTAACCCTACGACGAAGCACTTCGACGTAATTACCTACTCTGAAACGAAACACAAGTTAAAAAAATGTTTTATTATGTTAAATTTGTTTTTAAAGCCAATTAGATGCCGCAGAAATCCGTAACCCGTCAAAATAAAACTGAATGAACATCTCCGGGAGTGCCCGTTTCCGTTGTAGACCTTATCCGTCGACGAGATCGAAGTCGAGAAGACGAAGGACGTAGGTACACCTTGATCTTTTGTTATTCGTAATCAGGGTCGTTCTGGACTTACAACGGACTATACCTTATCCCTCCATAAATTAACTTTAATAAGTACTGTCCTCTTCTGTCCATCAGAGGGGAAGGCCCTTGCCTTCCCTTTGGAATGTTTAACTTATTTCTATAGGTGTAACGAAAATGATAAATGATGAAATAACACTATGCAAATAATGACAATGTAATCGGCTACAAGATACGGCTACATAGGTCGTGTGTGTGTCTGTGTTAAAAACGTATAAAATAGTAGAGTGTGATATAGGTTTTTCAGTACGGCACTGTTGCGAAGAAATGGTGCTTAGAAGCCACCAACCAGTAAGACCTACATTTTACAGTCCACGGAAATCACAGCAGACGATACGCACGTTATTTTGTAGATTCTCGCAAGTTTTTTCAGCGCGGTAACCGTAGTGTTGTCTATTTGCTTGTATGCTGTTTTGAACAGAGCTTAACAGTCCGTAGAGCAAGAATTGAGCTGAAAAACAACAAAAAGGCAGCAAGCCGTATTTCGTAATCCTGTACAAAAGGGTTTATAACCAAACGCAAAGCTCATGTTTCCCTCCGCGGGCTGTAAAGTTAAAATGCTGTGAACAGAAAATATATTAAGTCATGATCCTGACCTCGATGCCGTCGCTGGACGAGTCAAGCAGCTCGAAAAAGACTGTTAGGAACAGCGAGTTCATCAGTTGTGGCCGCAGCAGTGCTACCTCAGCCACGTTGCCCAGGAGGCCCATCATGTTGCGCAGTAGCTCCTCCTTGTCAGGGAATACCTGGAGAAAAAAAAAACTATGAGTTTACGTAGTACTTTGAAAGTAATATTTTTGTTTGTTTGCCAGTCTGTGACACCTAGAAACAAATTAATCAAGAGCAAATGACTACCTTGAGACAGGCCAGGAAGAATTCCATGCCGCGGTTCTCCAGGAAGCGCTGGCAATTCTGTGGAGTCTCATCAGTTACGTTCCACATGGTGGACCAGGCCACTTCCAGCACGTCATCGCATAAGCGGCGCTCCAGGCGGTCAGAGATCAAGTTCAGCATTTTCTGAAACAATCGAATATCAAATTAAAATTCAAATATTTATTGCATATCTCATGTGTTTACAAGATCTTAATAATATACAAAATTCACATGGACCCTGTCGAGCACAACAATTTTGTAATACATATGAATAGTAGCATGATTTAAAATCATTAAGTACTTAAATGGAAATTAATTACACGTCCATTTTAAATAGGATATATTCCGTTATTGTTAAAAAAAAACTAATCAATTTAAAATTATGTGATATCTCATTACAAATGAATTATACCTTTAAAAAATCAATTCATTCAAAGTAAATAGATATTTTAATAATAATTAGGTATCATTCAAAAACCAAATAATTTAAAATAAATAATGTCATAGATTAAAATAATATCAAAAATCCAAGTAAAATAATAAAAAAGTGTCAATAAAAAGAAAAGTCATAAAATTTATAAATGGTGAAAGTCATCCCATTTTGATGTCATCATTAAAAAATCATTTAGTGTATAACAAGCATGTATCGACTATTAGTTTACTGAGCCGTTTATTAAATATTTTATCAATTTGTAACATTTTTATGTCGTTTGGTATTTTACTATTATATATTTTAATTGATGTTACATGAGGACTTGTGCTGTGTAATTTTAGCCTAGATTCAGGCATTACGAGCGTGTTTTCAATATCGATTGTGATACCTTTTCGTTGGTATTGATAGGAACAGTAGAGAATAGCTCATATACATAACATAAGCAGCCTATAATGTTCCCACTGCTAGGACACAGGCCTTCTCTCAGTGAAAGGGAGTAGGCCGTAATCCACCACGCGAGCCCGCTGCGGGTTGGTACATGTCACATGTCTTCAAATTTGGTTTTAGGACATGCTGGTTTCCTCACGATGTTAACTCCAAGCATAGCCCGCTCCATAGCGCATTGAGCAACCTTGAATTTGTGGACCAGCCCGACTGTCAGTATCCACGTTTCGGCACTGTATGTCATAACGGGCAGGACGCACTGATTGGATTGATGACCTTAGTCTTCAAACATTGCGGGATAGGCGACGAAAAGACTTGACATAGTTTTCCAAACGCTGCCTTTTTTTTTTTTTTTTTGTTGACGGGGTGGAAATCCTCATGGATGTCCTCCGCCCTGGGGCGGGCGGAGGGGTCTGTCAGACTTCTACTGACTAAAACCACCCCGTGTTCCCTCGCACACTTGCACCGGGGGCTACGGGGACACTTAAGCACTCTTCAACGCAGCCCCCGACTGGTGCCGGCCCGCCTCTGCGGGCTCCGTCTAGTCAAACGGGGGGAGTGAGGTGTTTGACTCCCCCCGCGACGTCTAAGAGAGGCGCGCGTGGAACATTACGCGCCACCACCTCGGGTCTTATATGATAGGGGGCGGCGGACGTCCCCGAGTCCGCCGTCCCTGGACCCATTTAGGGGGGCCGGAAGAGGGCATTATCTGCCCTCCGCCGACGCCCGGTGCGCCTGCTACGGGCCGGGAGAGCACTCGACATCTCCCTCTCCCTTTCCGAGATCACCGCGTCCCACGACGCTGCGCTGCCGACCATAGAATTAATAACAGTCGGCAGCGACAGGTCGCTACCCACTTCCGATACAAGGTCACGGCGTGGCTCCTCCCAAGCTGCACACTCTGCAAGCGTATGCCACGCCGTGTCCTCCCGGCAATGGACGCAGTGATGACACCGAGCGTCTGGCTCCCTGCCTATGCGATGCAGGTACCTCCCGAAGCAGCCGTGCCCCGAGAGCACCTGCGTCGCCCTAAATGACAGAGAGCCGTGCCTCCTCCCGAGCCAGTCGTCGAGCACCGGCCGGACCGCCCCGATAGTAACGAGGCCAGCGGTAGGGCGCAGAAGCCTGTCCCGCCATTCCGCCACCAAGACCTCACGGAGCTCGGACCGGCGCAGCGTGATCTGCTGCTGCACCAGTACCACGCCCCTCGTCCGCGCCTCCTCGCGCCACCGATGTAGTGACGCGAGGGCTCTCGCTTCCAGGTCCCACGGCGGGGATCCGGCCAGTGCGCAAGCCGCCTCGTAGGAGATCGTGCGATACCCTCTGATGACTCTAACGGCCATCGCCCTTTGCGGTACTCGCAACACTGCGATACTGCGGGCCGTCAGGTCAGCTGCCCACACCGGGGACCCATATAGGGCCATGGATCGCACGATCCCCACGTACAACCGCCTACAGGCGGTGCTCGGGCCCCCCAAATTGGGAAGCAGCGTTGACAGCGCGCCTGCAGCGCCCATCAACTTAGGCGCCAGCCGCCGAAAGTGGGGGCCGAAGTCCCAGCGGCTGTCGAGCACCAATCCTAGGCTACCTAACCCAACTGGATCCTCTTGTCGGCTTTTTTCTCAAAGTCGTGTTTACTGAGCTGGATGACTTGGCCTAGGTAGACATAATCCTTCATAGCTTCGAGAAGCAACCCTTCGATGTGGATTGGACTCGGCAAGACGTGAGAATTGTACATGACTTCCGTCTTGTCCAAATTCATGCCGAGGCCAACCCGCCGAGAGGCTCCGTTTAGGCTGTGCAGCATCTGGTCTAACTATTCCAGTGTCTCTGTCAATATGATGATTTCATCGGCACAGCGAAGGTATACGCGCCCTTAATGGTGATACCCAGTCCAGTCCAGCGTCATAAAGACGTCCTCCAACACATTGGTGAACAGTTTCGGGGATATCACATCTCCCTGTCTCACCCCTCTGAGCAGTTGGATGGGACTTGTTTTCTTATCCTGGATCAGGACAGTCATCGTGGCAGTGTCATACAAACATCTCAATACTTGAGGCCCGAACTTCCCATATTTCGGTGGAGTCGTAGTATATTTTATTGACATAAAAGTATGTTAAATTTATATATGGAAACCCTGACTCCTGCGCTAGGTTGTAACCTGTGTTACAGGAATCAGTGTCTTCTCCCAGTAGTTTTACAGTTATTATGCAATAAGATTGAAACAATTTTAAATTATACAGTACCTGCTTGAGGCGTATGTGTGTGTGTGTGTGTCTGGATGTGTGTGTGAGAGAGTATGTGTATGTGTGTGTGTGTGAGAGAGGATGCGTGAGCGTACGTGTGAATGTATATCATGGTATATATATTTATCGTGCATATTTATAATGGGACCTGGCAATTGAAGGGTTTATGTTATTAATTTTTCAGTATGTATGTAATCTAATGTTTGTAGCCAGGTGTTTAGTTTCTTTTTAATTTCATATTTAGAGAATGGGTTAATCAGTAGAGCCTTGTTTATCTTATTATAGATATGCGTAGCAAGAAAAAAATGTTGCCGTCTAGCTGAGGCAGTCTTACATTTGACATATTTACATACATTAGTAATTGTGCGTTTATTTTTGTAACTGTTGTTTATAGGTGTTGCTTCAATGTGATATTGAGAAGATATAACTGTCTCCCTGTGAGAACTTTACAGTTTTGGTACAAAGTTATGGGTCGGGAAACGATACGGTTTGAATGTAAGGATTTTGAGCAATGATCTTTGAGCTCTTTTGAGGTGGATCATAATTCTTTTACAGGCTCCTTCCCACACCGTGATACAGTAACTAATTATCGACTGGGCCAGAGAAAAATATATAGTGCGAAGAAGATTAAAATCAGCAACATGTCTAAGTTTCTTAAAGGCCCAAATAAGTTTCCTAACTCGAGAGGTAGTTAGCTCGATTTGTGGCCGCCAACTTAGTTTTTCGTCCATTAATACACCTAAATATTTTATATTTGTTTTTTATAATATTGGAAGACATGAGCACTGGAGCCTATTTTCAGGGAAACTGCAAGAGTGCACTTTAAGGGTTATTGCTATAGGTTTAGTTTTGGCGAACCTGAACTGTAAGTATGAAGTTTTAGCAATGTTAAGGGTAAGTAAGTTTTCTTCCAACCAGTTACTGACTTTACAAAGTCCCAGCTCAGCCATGTGCTGCGCCTCCTCCCAAAAGTCTCTCCATGAAATATGAGCGCGGTGTCATCAGCGTAGCTAAATATACTACCCTTAAAAAGTTGTTGCTGACACAGATCATTTACATATATCAGGAAGAGACACGGGGAGAGGGCACTACCTTGCGGCACACCACAGGTGACGTTGGCTTCGCTACTAACGATTCCGCCTATCTTTACCCTTTGTGTCCGATCACTCAGAAAGTCAGTAAATATTTTGAGAGCTTCTCCCGGTCGAAACGGTGTCAAAGGCCTTCGCGAGGTCGAGAAAAACCCTATACATTTCTGTTTAGCATCGACCTTCTCAGCAACGTGATCAACGAGTTGACTTACTGCATTTTCTGTGCTTTTCCCAGACCTAAAACCGAATTGACTTTCAGATAAGATATTGTTTTTTTCTAAAAAGTTAATGAGTCTAGTATTCAAATGCATGTGTGTGTGGTCTACAGTATTGAAACCTTTTCGAAAGCCGGCTTGTGCTGGTGGCTGGAACTCGTCAAGTCTCCTGGCGAGACGGTTCGTGACGACCCTCGAGAACAGCTTCTTGTATACGTGGCTCAAAAGTGAGATGGGTTTCTAGTTCTTCAACAAGGTTTTGTCACTTTTTTTGAAAAACAGAACCCCCGCACCTCTGCTCCATGCCTCGGACGTTGTACCCTCTTGGATGACGGAAGTGAAGAGACTCGCTAGCTCTCTCAGGACTGGAGCCCCGCCAGCTTTAAGGAGCTCTTTCGTTATTCCGTCATCACCCGGTGCCTTGTTGTTCTTTAGCTGCTCGAGAGCCGCCGTAATCTCACATTGGTCGGCATTCGGAATTTCCTCCGTGTAGTGGCGCGTTAATTGGACTTGATGGTCATCTTCTATATGTCCCGCTGATTTTGCCGTCCGCGTTGAGTATAAGTCCCCGTAAAAATCCTCGACTTCCTCCAGTATCTCAGACGCCAAAGTCACTATTCTGCCATCTGCAGTTCTTACTTTCGCCAGATGGGACCTCCGTAATTGCTGAGCGAACATAGAAAAAGTTTGCGGGACACGTCACGTAACGCTTAAACCACCTCGTCGGCTTTCTCGTCGACAATGCCTGTGGTTTCCAGCAGGGCGATTCAATTTGAAGTTCCAGTTGGAACTTTTTGGAGCTGCGTAGGTCGGAGGGTAAGCCTCATCATACGGATTCTCGAGTGTCTCGGAGATGCTTGTGATCACTTCTGGTATTAAACCTGCTGATCACGGAGACATGTCTAAATATATGCTTCTTATCCATCTTGATGAAGTCTATCTCGTTCCTTGTCACGTTATTGGAGCTCTGCCAGGTCCACTTCCTTTGGGGTTTCTTTTCGAAGAACGGATTTATTAAGAAGAGGCCCTGCGACTCTTATAAATTTGACCAGCATTTGCCCTCTGTGATTCCTGCGCCCCAAACCGAACGATCCGACTTTTAATTCGCCGCGTTCTTGTTCTTCAACTTTGGAATAGAAGTCCCCCATAACAACGTTGTAGTGGGCCTTAGTTATACTGTGCATTGCCTTGGCAATGTTCTCGAACATGGCCTCGGCTGTCTCGTCAGAGCTTGTCGAAGTCGGGCATATACCTGTATAACTATCAGGTAGTACCTGTCAGTGAGTTTCAGTAGGTTTTTGTAGTTTCTTTACCCGTGTCCACACTACTGTTTCCACAACGCTGTTAGTGAACTCCTTGTTGACCAGGAAGCTGACACCGCCTTAAGAGAGCTGATCACCTTCACGGAAATAGAATAGGTGGCCTGACTCCAGGGTTATCATTTCCTCCCCTTGTCTTCGTTCTTCAGATAACCCCAGTATATGCCAGTTAATGCGTCCTAACTCTACCTCAACTTCAGCAAGGTGATGATCCAGCCTCATCGAACGTCCATTGTACGTAATGTCATAGTCAGATGTAGTCGTTGTTGCGTCCCGCCGTTACCGTGACCACTAGCTTGAGCAGGAATAGCGGGACCACCGGGAACTGGGGGCTATTGTTTCGACATTTTTTTTATGCATGGGAGGTTTATTGCCCGTAGTCACCACGCAAGCGGGCAAGCGGGTTGGGGACCGCAAAGCCAATCCTTTCGCAACGATGACGCTGCTGCCCGTCATTGCTCTGGTGAATTTAGGATGGCTTGTTGGGTGGTCAAACCGCCTTCGGTCGGTCGCCAGCGCCTTGTCCGTCAGTGGCAGGATGTACCGCGCGCAGGTGAGGTTAACATTTGGGGAGTCCGGTTGTTGTGTGTTCCCCCTTACACCCTTATTAAAAGTTATAGCGTAACAAAACAAATCAGGAGTAGGTAGTTAGTTATACACAAGGAACAGTGGAGTTTTTAGCGATGCAGGTAGGAGGCGTTACAACGGTTGTTGTGTTTTTATTATGCCTACAACATCACAGTGCAGAACAAAATGACGATATGAAAATAATATTTTGTTTTTGTTTACCTACTTTTTTATACTAACTTGCTTGTAAACACAGATTTTATGTAGACTAAAAATATTTATAAATCTAATGTTTAATCTTTTTTTTATTTATGTCGCTTTTTGTGTCAGTTTGTGTGACCACGTTGTTCTACTAAATTGCTCAACGGATTTTGATGCGGTTTTCAACGACATTTAGTTAATTTATTTCGGAAGGTTTATGTGCAATCAATAATAATAATCTATGTATATATATATAAATGAATTGCTGTTCTTTAGTCTCGCTAAAACTCAGAAACGGCTTGACCGATTTGGAAACGTTGCGAGGGTCATGTAATAAAAGAAGAACAGAAAATGTTTAAATTAGACAAAATAATTGATGATACCACTGAACGCTTTATTATTAATGTGACAGATAGTTCCTCAAATTCAGATTCCGAATAGAGCCTCTTATTATGGGACTCAAAATAATATGATTTTAACATTTGAAATAAAAGGTTTAACATCTATGAGTCACGTGGTTTTTTTTGTTTACCTTTATTTAACTACCTAAACCTTTCGAGTATAGATAGTTGGTTGCTTGTGATTTGTAACATTCTCAAATAACATAGTACGTTTAGATTTGTTAGAAGCTTATTACCCGACTGCGCGACGCAAAAGAGGATAATGTGTTTATCACCCTATATTATGTATGTATGTTAGTTCCTTTGTGGCGCTCTAGAGACCAAACGCGTGGGCCGATTTTGATGATTCTTTCGTCAATCGATTTGTTTTAACCTTGGGAATGTCACTACAGACATAACAGTAATCAAAATTCAATATGGCGACAACCAGGCACCATAAAGTGAAAACGACAAAGTACTAATTCAGTGTAAGTCTGCCATTTTGCAATGAAACGGCGAAGTTCATTAAAAAAAATACGTGAAACGACTATTTCCATGAACGGCATTATTTGCTACTGCGCTGCATATTGTATGAAGTTTCGAGTCACTTCGACAACATTTAAATCAATTTCTTACCATTATGTTGCACATAGAATTCAGTTCTAGATTATTTTTGCGTACATAAAAGCTGAACTATGCATTGCCCTAGATCGGCGTAGTTTTATTATCAGGCAATATTATTACCTACCTACCTAAGTTTTTCGTTGTCGCGCAAATACGAACGGTGAATATAATTTATTTCAAGCAAAAGAAAGACCGAGAAATATCGACGGATCGATAAATTATTTATTTGTAGCACTTATAGAAAAGCTCAGAGCAAAACGGAGAACAATTAAACAAACCATGAGGAAAATGTATGAAAAATCAAAGTAAGCAAATTACAAAGATGTGATGTGTCGAAGAAACCGAGGTGGAAATTACAACTTACATCAAATTTCTGCACTGAGAACTGAGAGACTGAATTTTGATGGACATTTGGTACACCTACTGATAAAGAAAGCACACTAACCGCGGCGAATAGTTGTTCATTCTATTCAGTCATCATAAGTCAACAACAAACAACGGCCAAAAAAAAATTTTATTAAATAGAATTGCAATATTTCATAAAAATCAGGTTTGTGTCACGCGCCTGAGGCACGAGGTCGGACTGAAGTTTCCTGACGGTCTCTAGAACTTCACCCCATTTCAATACCTTTTAAAGTAGACTACCATTTTTCAATACATACAAAGAATCTCTTTTCGTAAAATCAAATGCCGTTGGTACTTAATGAGAAATGAACTCATAACTCGCCAAAATTTTGCGACGGCACTGTTGCATAGGATTAGGTGAATTGAAAATAAATAAAATTTCTAGACTATCTTCTGAACTGACCCCTTATGCATACAAGACAAAGTGTTAATAAAATGCGAACACGTGATCTTCGCTGCGACTAGCGGATGCGCCGTATGTGCATACTAATATATTGAATAAGTGTCCTGAAACTGGTACGATGGCCTTAAAGTACTTTAAAGCCCGCACAAACAAGCGATGATCGCTTTTTATTAGAACAATTTGCTAGCCTGGAACTAAAGTGGTCTAAGTAACATTTTTGGCTAAATCCATATATAAGCATATTTGAACAAAAATGCTCATAAATGGATTTAGCCAAAAAATTACATAGACCACTTTAATTCCGGGCTAGCCAATTGGTATCGAGGAACTTCCTCCTGATTCAGAACTAGCCAGGTGCTTCGTTTCTCAGGAATTCAAATAAACTCTCAAAAGCTACTGACTGCGTAGGTACCGCCGAATCAATATTACGGTGCTCCCGAACGAAAATTCGTAAAATGCTATCCACAATCTCAAATTCGTATTGATAAAAATTAATTAATACCTACTGAAAATATGAAAAATAACGTACTTATTTGTTTATGGCTTATAGAAGCTTCAAACGACAGGTGCGGTCTAATTCTTGAGCTTTTGCATTCATTTAGACCAGAATCACTAAGAAAATTTTACTTATCCGAGCCAGGATGCTCCAATTTTCGAGCTCGCTCTTGCATGCTCTTATAAGAATCACAATGACAGCTAAACTTTTGCGTTAGAATGCTATTTTATTTATTTGGTAAAAAAAACAATAAGTACCCTTCTTTAGCACTTATCGGGTAAAAAGGACCCCATTTTTTTTATACAGGGCCCCTTCAGAGCCGTCTACGCCACTGACGATAAACTCCATTATATTCAATTTTAAATTAAAATGTGTTATGGACGCTATCGCATAAATGCGATAGCGTCCATAACACATTTTTTTTTTTAAATCAATCAGGCATCTCATTGGTAATACACAAGTTACGCGTACGCACACATTGAAACTGTCGACCGCTCGATTTTATACATTACTAGCTAATCTTGTTATAAGGTTTTATTTTTTCAAATTTTACTAGCATTCTTGATTGAAGTTAGTAGTTACTTTAATATATTGCACGTGGTAACAGTAACTAAGTATTATGAGCATGATCATCATTATATTTGGATTTTTGTAAAATTCGTAGTTACAAATAATTCTTTCCGTGAAATAGAAAACATGAAGTACCGCTAAAACCACTTCCGAAACGATTCTTAAAAACGTAAATAATATAAACTAAATAAATACCGACAGTAAACTATAAAATAATTCAACGTGGATATTTGAAAACTCAAGATGACATACATTTTATTTGACAGATTTTTGACTGGTATAGTACAACTATCGCCACGGCTCTACATTTCGGTCAATTTTCTTGCGGAGAAAATTTACAACATAGCCAATTAGCCAATTCCACGTCCATTTGAAAGTTCGTGCTGGAGATTTTAAATCTTAATGCGATTCCCTCAGGCTCCAAATTCCTCTACTCCCACTTTTGATGCCAAACTCCGTGTAAGTACTTGTGTATTTACATGTGAGGACTATGTGGGTCATTGCTTTTTTTTCTTCTCAGTTAGTTTTAATCATGATCTGGCAGTTTGGTATGCGGCCTACCCAAATGTCCTTTCTTTGGTATTGTTCGTCGAATCGTTGAGCTCCTTAAGTTCTGAGTTGAGCTGCACGATTACTGACAAAAGCGTGCACTGACTGGACAGGTCCACTCATTCTATGTGGTTCTTTCCTCAAAAGACCATTTCAGACACCAATCTACATGGTCTTCACATGATCTGACCAAAATTATGTCTGGACTTTAAAAGAGACTGTGACCTCTGAGTTTGTTTTGGCCATTCTTCTCAGAGTAGTCCGATAAGAAATGCCGACCTCATCTAGTATAAAAAATATGATTGACGTGTAAGTGTTTGTACAAACCTACTTACAGGAATAAAATCATTTATCATTTACCTTTGCACAAACCATTTCGAGCGATTTTTGACCATTTTCTAAATCAAGTTGACACTCAAATTTTGCATAAAGTTAGGTTATTGGTATATTATTATTGGAGTATACAAAAGAAATAAATCGGAAAATTAAAATAGGTAATGGGTTTATTGTGGACAAAAGCACGAAACGGTGTGCACGGGACTAGATTTTTTTAATAAGGACAGTATTCTCATGACTACCCACTTTTTTTGGTGACGATGAGTAATGGTTGTGACACATCACAATGTTTGCAATTGTCGGCTTCGCCAATAAAATAACTGTGATCTAAATAGGTGCAAAGCTCTATAGAATTGAAAGAAAATCTAAAGTTTACATTGTAACTTGGCAAGTTTTCAAAGCTAAACTTTAAACAGTTACAAAAGAGGAAACTAATACATTTTCTACTTACTTTGTCACCCATTTACATAAATGTCCAGCTAGCTTTAGCTTTCTTTTATTGATGAAGCCGACAATTATGTAGTTCTTTTTTAACGAGCTTTTATTTTCACAGATGTTTTCGGTGGGTTTTCTTTCCTACTTGCACTTCGCGTAGGGATGGTTATCATGACACGTGCCATTAGACTTTGCACAAGACAGTGCAAAATCCACTATACTAATACTATTTTTTACTAGGGTATCACTGTTGCTAATTGACTTTGCTCGATCCTGCAAAGCAAAACCCACGATATACCATTATATTGTTTTGCTTGGTTGATACTGTTTTCCACGACTACGTTGTGAGGTCCAACTTGTACAGGGTCCTAAATTAAATTTGGTTACATTAGAATTTGAACTTTGTCACGTCAGCATTGAGTTTCCAGTTCCAAAACATGACTATAATATAAGATTCTGAATTCATTTTCTTTTGTTTTAAATAATAAATAAATGAATGAGTTCTCAAATGTGCTAATATGGCAGATCTAGATTTAGGAAGAGACTGTTACACTTTAATGACTGTATCGCTCAAAGTGCCCTTACTGCTACTGCGCTGTCATTGTTTTTTGTTGTTGTTCTGTTGTTATTGTTGTTATGCCGTTGATGCAAAATAAACAGATGTTTTTACCTACTGAAGAATTTCATTGGAAATAAAGAGCTGTAAAAAATCGAGCCTCTAACGTTAACTTAGAAGCTGGCATAATTTGCCATTCATGTCGCATATTTTGACACTCGCAAATGAACCGTTTCCGTAGACCTAGAATCATGAAATTTGGCAAGAGCAAGGTCTCACAGCACAATTACACACACCAAAAGAAGTTTGTGATCCCTAGCAAAAACTGATATATTTTTAAAATTTTACTTTGTCAAGAAAATGTGTTTACGTTATATATATTTTTAAATAGACTGTTTGAAATTAAAAAATAATTTTTATTTTTATTTTTTTGTAACAAAACTTGAGTAATTCAATCCTAATGTAATTTTAACCGAAAATTGATAGAAAGAAACATATCGTTTAACCAAACTTATACAACAATTTATTAATAGGTTTTTATTAAGTACAATATAACTCCTGCCCTGGCTCGTACACATGCGGAGATCCTCCTGGGCCGGAAAAAAATGTGTAAATAATGGTGAAAACCCCATCTAAATAAATCCGTTGGGCACGAAAAGCGACTTTATAATAGATATAAAGATTTTTTATTGAAATTTTCTTTAGTTATAGCAAAACAAAAAAAAAATAACAGTTAAGCATTCGATATTCGCTCGTTAGTAATAGATAATTATTTAGCTGCCAAAAGAAAAAAAAAACTATTTAGCTATATACCTTCATCTTCGATCAATAATAACACTAGATTCAGGATCAGGAACAAAAACAAGTCGCTGAAGTGGCCACGTTTACACCAACATAAACATTTACATGTCATATTACGAAATATAGAAAAAGGTTTTATAATATTAACAACATCAGTTCATTATACACCTTAACACTCAAGCATAAAGTTTAATTACGATTGCAAAATATTTATATGTAAGTCCTTCTGCCATCGGAGAAATGTAAAAGCAATAAATAAAAAATCTTTTTTATAATAGGTACAAAAATATTTATTCTAAAATGAAACTTTAAACCTAAGCAATAAGGTTAAAAACATTTTGTTGACAATTCCATGCTTACTCTATTTTGGAACTAGACGTAGTTCTTGGTATGACATTTCAATGCTCAGAAGTTCAGAAAACAGTAAGTATTGAAAGACGTAGAGTTGCAGAATTTATATATATTTTTTAGTCGAAGGTTCGTTTTGTATGGTAGCAAATATTTTTAACGGATTTAAAAAAGTAGTAAGACCAAATTAGTACAATAGTTATTTTTTATAAGATACCTATTGCTATTAATTGTCTGCGGGTTGGCTCATTGTAATCAACCCGTATAAAAACTGGCTGCGTCTACTTATGTACGCGGTTTAGAAGTTCGAATAAATATTTGTATTAAATTTAAATTATTTATTTTAATTTTAATTTGATGTGAAACATCTATAGCCGCGGGTAAACCGATTGTTAGCGTGACGACGCGTCACCACACTATATTTTTTTACAAAATAGTTTTTGATGTGGACCTTGAACATGATATAAGAATGAATTTGCAATGTTAAGCTTCGCTTGCAAGGTCAGTCTTTGGATGGGTGACTATTTTGATTCTTGATTTGCTCACAATAGCGAAGCCGCCAGGTTTAGCAGCGCTTGCCTAGGTCAGTCTTTGGGTGGGTGACCATTTTGAGTATATTGTGTTTTACATTGATTAGCTTGCAACAGAGAAGCCGCCAGGTTAAGCAGCGCTTGCCAAGTCTTTGGATGGGTGACTATTTTTGATGTGAAACATCTACAGCAGCAGGTAAAACCGATTATTGCCGTGGCGACGCATACCGCGGCGAAGCGTCGCCACGATATACGACGGTATGTTTCACATCTGCCACGCGTCCCATGACGGCTCATTTTTTATATTTAAATTAAACTATAAAGAGTGTATGGCAGGTAAACAACCATGACTGAAGGTGCGTGCGAGGTGGATGTGCTGAGGCAGCCCGCGAAATTCAAATTTTCTTGCGTTTTTTGCAACTTGCAGGTTAGTGTTAGGTTGTAACTTGATCAAAATATGATTCGCGATAATAACAAATGTATATTTACATAATTATAATCATATGAATCATCAATACATCTCTCTAATTTAGATTTACTCCGGATTGGTCTGATTTCGAACCAATCCGGAGGAAATCTAACTTAGAGAGATGAAAAATAACATAATATGATATAACAATACCACTCCATGCATTCCCTGTTCCAGAACAGTCGATGTGTGTTACAATAGTTGGCACGTAGTCGCAAACATTGATCAAACAATATAATAGGTCTTTACCTATGAAATTGCCGTTTTGTATGAAAAAATTTAAACGAATTTTTTTCATGAATTTTTTATTTGTATTAATCGAAGTAATCACCCATACAATCAATGCATCTTTGCCATCGCAGTGGCAGTTTATTGATGCCCTTCTTAAAGAAATCAGCTGGACGGGAGGCAACAAATTCTTCAAAGGCATTTTGTACTGCCTCTCGGGTATTAAATTTTTTTCCCGCCAAGAAGTTATCCAAATTCTGGAAAAAGTAGTAGTCTGTAGGCGCAAGGTCTGGTGAGTAGGGCGGATGACGGAGAGCTTCCAACCCCAGTTCTTGCAACTTGGAGACCGTCTGCTGTGCAGTATGAGGTCGCGCGTTGTCGTGCAGGAGCAGCGGAGACGAGCGATTGACCAATGCTGGTTGGAGATGCGCCAGCTTCTCCATCATTGTGTTCAGTTCTTCACAGTACACATCTGCAGTAATGCTCACCCCGTTTGGTAAGAAGCTGTGATGAATCACACCGGCGCTAGACCACCAAACAGTGACCATCACTTTTCTAGGGGTAAGTTTTCGTTTAGGGCATTGTTTAGGTGCTGAACCAGGATCCAACCAACTTGCTGAGCGCTTACCGTTATCAAACAGAATCCATTTTTCATCGCAGGTAACAATGCGGTTCAAAATACCTTCATTTGTGTGTCTGTTGAGCAGTGCAAGGCACGTCTCGACGCGTACTTCGCGCTGGCGATCATTGAGTTCGTGGGGCACCCATTTGTCAAGCTTTTTTACCTTGCCAATTTGACGCAAATGGACCAATATTGTTTTGACGCTAACGTCGAAAGCTGCTGCTAATTCAGCCGTAGATTGTGTATCATCAGCTTCCACAATCGCCTTTAATTCGTCATTGTCGACCAAAGTCTTCGGACGACCGCGAGGTTCATTTTTCAGGTCGAAATTTCCAGAACGGAAGCGAGCAAACCAATAACAGGTGGTGCGTTGGTTTGTAGTGTTAGCTCCGTAAACGTCATTGATGTTGCGTGCCGCTTGTGCCGCGTTGCTGCCACGACGGTACTCATATTCCATAATTACTCGAATTTTTAACGTATCCATGATGACGAAAAAGATTGAAATGCGATGAAAATGTAACACTAATCAATAAAGAAATGACTACTTTTAGAAAAAAAAATCCATGTTTTTAAAATAAAATTAATTTGAAATTAGAATTCTTAGCCAAACAAAAATTATTTTGATTTGAAATGGCCAGTACTGCAGAACGGCAATTTCATAGGTAAAGACCTAATATATGCTAAATGATAATATATGCTAAATGATTTATATTTACTATTTAATTATTTTTATTTTATGAAAAACACATACATAGTCTTAACGTTGGCTATGTTTGGACAATACTAATTTGAAATAAGACCACAAAAGTATTTGTGCTCTTATTTTTCGGGCCGTTTGTGAAGCGTTTATCGGGAATCTATACTCGAAAGGTTTAGGTAGTTAAATAAAGGTAAATAAATCGTAAAAAGGGTTTTTTATAGTTGACACTTTCTTGTTTAAAAATACGTTACAACAAAATTAAAGTTATTTGCGATTTATACGATAGTTTCCTCTTTTGTTAATGTATGTTAAACTTTATCATTTATTCGTAAACTATACTCTTCGTACATGTAATTGCTTGAGCACAATTTTTTTGTTAGATTTATAAAATAGTATAATATTTTGTAATCTGTCTATTGTAAAGAGCCCAAAAAGACAGGTTCCCTAAACCTTTTAGAAAATACAACGAATTACATAACGTTGCTAAATGGAAGAGTACACCTGTGACATAGCATGGCAACTGAAGTAGCAGGTATTACGTTTAGTCGGTTAACCAGATGCCTTTTATATTGTGGATGAATTAGAAAAAATGTTAAATGGTGTCACTGTATTGCGGCTGCCACCATAACACTGTGAGCGCAATTCAATTGCGGTAATATGGGCTCAAGTTAAAGGTTTAATTACTAGCCGAGAAAAATAAAACTTTTAATTTTTTTGACCTAAACATTCTTTTGCCAGAGGCTTTAGCTAATGTGACTGCTGAGAATTGGAAAAGTTGCGAGGGTCATGTAATAAAAGAAGAACAGAAAATGTTTAAATTAGACAAAATAATTGATGATACCACTGAATGCTTTATTTTTAATGTGACAGATAGTTCCTCAAATTCAGATTCAGAATAGAGCCTATTATTATGGGACTCAAAATAATATGATTTTAACATTTGAAATAAAAGGTTTAACATCTATGAGTCACGTGTTTTTTTTTTTGTTTACCTTTATTTAACTACCTAAACCTTTCGAGTATAGTGCTATTATTGATCGAAGACCTTCATAGTAATTTTAATCATTTTACTTTGTAATTTTTTCAGTATTCTCTAAAACTGTAGTCGATGATAAGGGTGCACGGTGTAAAACTCTAATGAGTTTATGTTTGCATCATTTGAACGGTAAAAATGTATGTGTACTTCAGAATAAATAAATAAATAGTGTGTAGGAAATAACAAATGATTTCGATATAAAATATGAGTATTTTACTATGAAAATGTATCATCATTACTGATTCGGTTCACGAAAGGTCCTGAAACGGGAGCTAATAGGGATTTTAATACATATTTTTTATTCTCAAATGTTTATAATTATCCATACGTTTTTTTTCTTTGCTTACCTGTCATGTATTATGTAAATGAACAGAAACAAGTAACTTAACAGGAAAAAAGCATTTAAAAACAATTCCGATATGTTCGTAAAGTGTGTAGTCTTAAGAGGGAAGTTTCTTTGTAATGTGTAACTAAGATTAAAGACCGAGAGAACAATAAAATTGTTTTTGCAGGAGTGCCACAATATAATAAACTACCGAAAGAGGTAAACAAACAATACTTACTTAGTTTGTATGCAAAACTTTTATAATATTATATTTTGAGTTCCAAAATGGTTCTCAAGTAAGTAATATCCTTGTAATTTCTTATTGAGAAATAAATTTCTTTCACCATAAAGACAACTGCACCCTACTATAAACCTCCCAAGAAGGTGCTTTCCCAATACATACATAAAACCCAAGACATACATAAAAAACACAATAGACATACAAAAAATACTTTATATTTTTTTAATAAAAATCTTAAATTCACTGTCAGACGACGCACAGCCTAAACCACCAAGTCCTAGAAAGGAGATGTTCCAAAATGTATGGAGCCTGGGCCAGGTCCTTGTACACTCTACTGAAAAATAGGGAGACACATAAAACATTTCTCTACTGTCCAATTACTATAAAATGGCTTTTTTTGTTGGTAAACCACAAGAAATACACACACAACAATAACCCGTCATGGCGGTAAGCTGTCATTTTGATTGATTATTAATGTTTGACATGTTTATTTAGTGCCTATTTGAAATAAATGATTTGACTTTGACTTTGACACTATTGTGACAGCAGACAGTTCTCTTTCTGTGATCAATGGCTGATCTATGGTTTACTGTCATTGTTTTTAAGCACAGAGTAACTAAATCAGTGAGACGCCATGTTGAAAGTCGATAAAAATAATTGATAATTATCAATTAACTACCACAACTTAAATGAATTATCTGTATCTTTCCCAAATTCTACGGGTTTTTCTCTTTATTTTGTATCAGGTACATAGACCTGGCCCGGAGCTGAGTACTAAAGTTTTTTTTTTTAAATTCAGCCTCTAGAGAAATAAGGGAAGAAAGTTCGTTATTATTCTGATGAGTAATGGGTTTTTTATAATATTTCCTAAAATATATCACCACACAAATAATCGCTAATGGCTTTCACAATACTCATTCCCAGAGTGTTTGTATTGTTAAGCCAAATCGCTGTCATTATCTCCTTAAGAGTCAATCGATTGAAGGAGCATATTGTTATGCAGTTATCTTAACTCGCATTTGCCTCAAATATACATAATGTTAATCAGAGCCGCGTCCTTGGCCAAGAAATGGGTCATCCCAATTAATGTATTGATTATATTGTATAAATAATTAGATTTCTAGAATTTAGCATCGGATATCAACTGTCACGCTCAGCCTAATCTTTGCAAAGCCTATTTAGCATCAAATGCCAAGCAAACAATCGCGATCACTGCAAACTGCAAACATAAATCCAATCCAATCCATAAATCCAATTCAAATCTGAAACGACTCTCATAAAACAATGTTTGTTTGAGCCCGAACGAGCTGTATCGATCCGGTGGCTCACATACCTAACGTGCATAAATGCATGTCGAGATATTAAATATTGCCGGGTGCATTTAGCGTTGGGCGGGTCAAGCTTCCACGGGATCGCAAGTAGCGTTGAAAATAACATATAAAATACATGTATCTTTCAATTGCCCTTGTATTTTTCAATAAAATACAGAAACTTTGCTTGCGGATCTTCGGTTGAATCTTTCGCAAGTTTAAGTTTTTACATGTATTTTACGGTGTATTTTTCGCATTAACATGGTATTTTGAGGGTAAATTTATAATGATGTTGAGTACAGTACATAAAACTTGTATCATTTAATTACATTACATTACTGTTTAATTAATATTTAATGAATTATTATTAATTATTATTTATTTATTATTATTAATTATTAATATTTATATTGATTACTTTTTAATTATAATTAATATTATATTTAAGTATTTATTTTTTATTCAGCAATATTTTTTCCCTTTGATTGTTAAATTTGAAAAATACACAGTTTTTAGTTTAGTTTTTAGGTGTATGATTGTATTTTTCAGACGAACAAGAAATTTGTTTGTTTTGGAAAATTACATGTATTTTAAAGGAAATATAGAAAGTTTCGAAAAAATAAAATGTATCTTTCGCAATTTTCAACGCTAATCGCAAGCCCCACGGGCCGGCAAGGGGTGCGGGGCCGATGAAATGCATAAATCAATAACAGCGGCGCAACTCCCTAGGTATCCTGCCACGACATACCTATGTAGCGCTAGTGCTACAGATGTATCTGAACGCCATTTTGTGTTCTAATATTACATTTCCTCGGATAAACCTGGTAGACTGTTTTTATTTCTTCATTATTAGGATCTAAGAATTCATTTGCACACAGGCAATAGTTAAAAAGCCAAATATGTTCATTTGGACATGCACACAAAGAAATTAGGAAATAGCAAGAGCGTGCGCGGTAATTTTTTGCCAACAGCAGAATTAGTTTTTTAGTTCATTTAATTTATGAAGTCAACAATCTAATGTTAGTTGTATTAGTGCAAATTCTTAACTATTGCAATAAATGCGGAATCATTTCTGTGAGACTTGTTAGCCTTGCACAACGAGCACAAATTTCTATGTATCAGTAACCCATGACGAGATACTAAACTGCAAGACACACAACATGTAATAACGTGGTTACTAGCCGCCCATAGAACGGCTGTCGTGTCGTTGCTTGCAATTCATAGTAACTACTGTGGAACGGAATGCATCACTGACACTGCAGATACTTTAAGGGGGATGCGCCAAAGTATAAAATATTCAAATTTTCTTACGTTTTTAGCAATTTGCAGGTCAGTTCAGGTTGGTATTCAATATTTATTTATAGAATTATAATCATACAAATCATCAATACATCTCATTCATAGTTCATATTACCCCATTGAATTACTATTTCATGAAATAATGACATTTGAGGCCAAATCTAACTTAAAGGAGTTGTATTGTTGATTCTAATGATTATAATTCTGTAAAGCCATATTTTTTACAGTCGCGAATCATATTTTAATCAACATATAATCGGACACTAACCTGCAAATTGCAAAAAACGTAAGTAAATTTGAATTTCACGGGCTACCTTAGCGCATCCCCCTTAATAACAGACTTGAATACAAATAGGTCATGATAAACTCGAGACCGCAAGCAATGAAACTGTCGCAAATTGATATCTTAACAAAGTTAAATTAGGCATACAACGTGTGATTTAAATTACTCAAAACCTTAAAGACCACCGATTAAAACATCCTACACAATACAAAATTTTGAATTTATTTTTCTCAAACTCTTATTTTATTTAACTATTAAAGGAACGCATTTTTATTAGATAAGTGCAAGTAGCAATTAAGTCCAACCTGCAAATTAGGTTCTCAGTTTTTCTATAATAAAAAGTAATTGAAAAGATTGCAACGAGCGCAGTGGCTCGAAATTCAGATATTAAGTTATGCTTTGATCAAATTGTGTAAAAAATACGGAAATCAATTCAGAAGTCGATTCTGTGTTATTTCAATTACATCCTAAAACTGCAAAGCAAGCAAAAAAACCTATATTTTTTACGTGATAAAGTCACACTTGTCAGTTTTGCAGCGAAAAGTTTTATGAAGAAGGCTGTTTTTCACAATTTTTTTAGTAACATACGAGCTGTAAAACCGAAAATAAAAAACAAAGGTACTTACACCAATGGCTCCTTGGTTGCCGAGGAAAGTCTTTTGCTTGCCATCAACCTGACAAGCCAGCGAGTTTAATAAGTAGATGGCGATACGTTGGACGAAACCCTCTTGATTTACGTCGGCAACTCCATTTAAAAGAATCTGTACCACGCGCTCGTACTCGAACAACTGAAAAGAAAATATTACTTAGAAAAGTAGGACCTAAATAAAACCAAAACAAAACGAAATGGAGTTCACGACTTGGGATTGCTATGTCCAAGTGCACTAGTAATTGCGCTTTTAAGAACATCAATCGTAGGTACTGTTACAAGACGGAGATTAGGATAGTCGTTTTTGTTTTGTCTTTTAAGTGTACACTCATCCAAAATTATGCTGTTTTGACGGATTAATTAAGATTATTGAAAAACTTCAATTCATTTACAGAGGGAATACCACCAACAGTTGATGCAGTTTACTTTAGCGACACATTCGATCCATGAAAGGGATTTTATTGAAAAATAGAAGAAATAAAATCAGTCCAGTTTGGAAAACTTTTTCCAACTATATTGTGAAATGCATAAGCAAAATGGCCCTCGGCCAGGCTGAGCATTATTATGCTCAGCCTGGCCTGGCTAACATAGTTTGAAATACAGTTATTTGTTCGAGATTTTATTTAACCTTTAACTGTGATGAATGTATCGGAGATAGCAATAAATCAATGATGGTGGAGCGTCGTACGTAGTGGGTGGTTAGTTACACCTGCCGGTGCAACAGGGCGGGAGGGGCCTGTGCGGGCGGCGACCGGGAGTGCTCCAAAAAGGTTCGATTTAAATTATGTGCACATTGCATGTAACATTGATAATATCAGCATGAAATTTCATCTCAATGTGAGCAAAGGCTGCATACAGGATAGCGATACTAAATTGGAAATTTTCCGAGTATCAAAACGTTTACCCGTATATTGAAGCCATTGGAAAAACTAGTGGTTTATTGGGATAAAAAGTTCTGATCAAATATTAACGGAATTTCAAACCGAATCATCGTAATCAGAAAAATCGTAGAAACTTTCTCAAATAGTTTACGTTTATACAAAACAATAGAATACTCGAGATATTTCACTATATTGTGTAAGCAGAGTGGTGGCCTACGTTGCATATTTTCACTTCATTGAATTAACTTGTAACGATCGATTTTGCGACGAGGAAACGAAGGTGGAAACGCAAAGTCGACACGTGTTTTATTTCTCAGCATTATGAATAAATTATACTTAAAGAATAGATACAGTACCCAGACGATAATATGGCGCATCGAGTTTAACACTTACAAATACATAGTATGAATGAATGCCAAAGACAACTTGATGTGCCATATATATACCCACGGCTGCATAATAAGGCGCTATCTCCACGGGCGAGAGAATCGAAGTGACGGACTCGCTGTGCCATCAAATTAAATATCATCATCTACTTGCTCTTGTCCCATGTTACTTGGTGTCAGCTGTCACTATCATTCACTCCTTTCATCCCTCACATAACACATCCTTGTTTTCTTTGGTCTTGGTCTGCCTCTCCATCCATCAACATTTAGCATAGCATATTCAGCCTAAAATGTTCCCACTGCTGGGACACAAGCCGCCTCTCTTTGAGAGGGAGTGGGTTATAATCTACCACGCGGGCCCAGTGCGAATTGATAGATATCACAAGTCTCCGAATTTTGGGTTCTAGGATAAGCCGGTTTCCTCACGTTGTTTCCCCTCACCGATTTGAGAGCAGTGGTGATGAAATTATTTACTCAAAGTAATGCGGCTGCCTGGGTTCGAACCCACGACCAACTCGTAAGTCGGGGCCGATACCACTGCTCACTCATCAAAATTTAATTACATATATCAAATTCAATAGAAAGTCCATAAATCAGTCTCCACACGGCGGTAATATCGCGGTGATAATTTGATAGCGTGACTATCGCCACGATTCATCCATAGAGATGGCGCTTAAACACAAACACTAACTTTACAAAACGTACCACATCAGACGGGATCTTGAACTGGCACAGAGTGAGGCATCCATTCCTCATCATGGTATCATCTCCGAGATGTGCCTCCATGCCATCAAGCAGCGCGGTGATGATGCGCTTCTTCAACTTGATGCCAATGCGATCTTTTTCTTTCCCCTTTACGATGTAGAACAGGGTGGCACTAAAATGTGCACAAAAACTTTTTGAGTCTTTGACATATTATAAGTGGGTGTGAGAAAATCTTAATGCACGTAAAGATCTTCCAGATGTTTTGATATGGTGCCAAAACTGAATAAGCTATTATTATTCATGACTTGGCTTATGAAATTCAAGTTCATTATGTCAAAAAAAATTAAGGATGTAAATAAAAAGGGTGGGGGGACTTGAGAGGGGGAAACTTTTTCGTATTTAATAGGTATAAATTTGTAGTAAAATATGGTTGGCTGTACTGTTTGTATCTGGTTGGTTTTGATACCGTTACAAAGATGACATTTTTTTCAATGGTTTTTCTGTCCGCCAAAATGAGTGAATGTAACGAAGAAATTCGATACATTTTGAAGTTATATTACAAAAAAGGGAAAAATAAGACACAAGCGGGGAAAAAAAAGTCAAATATGGTCTCGGTATACAAAAAAGCTGGATATTTGGGTGCCACATGACCTCTTTGTCTTGAATTTGTATATAAAATACGAAAGAACTTTTTGAACTTTTGTGAACGTATTGATCGAACTAACTGCGACGGTGCATTGTCTGCAGTTAGCTGAAATTTTTTAGCAACCATTTTCATATCGAGGTGTTGATGAATTATTGCCAATGTGGTTTATAAAATGAGTGGACAGCCTATTTTTTTTTACACAATAGCCACTCAATCAAACCTTGAAGAGTTTGATAACAAATGCAATACAATCTTATTAAAGAAAAATGAGTATTTTCTTTCAATCATAACACATTGAAATAACCGTCTTTGTTGAATACAAGAATGCTATCTTATTGTCCGGTGTTACGTCAGCAAAATATTCTCAAATTATATGGCAAGTAAAAATCTTAATCAATAGTCACGTACCTTCCCGATATCTGAATGTGTTTCTCCATAACGTGCTGGTCCATAGCATCGAGGACGACGCACAGGGCGCGGCCCACATATGCATTGTTCTCATAGCGGAATAGATAATACAGATCGTTGAGGACCCGAGTTAACATGGCTGGTCTCTCCATGTAAGCGCGAGCTGCAGTAAGGATCTGCTCTTCATTGGCGTCGCCAGTGATCTAACGAAAAGGAAACAATATTTAAATAAACCCATAATAAAAAGTAACAGTCGGTTGAGAGGTCAAGTCTTTATTTATGTTATGAATGGCCAATAAAGCCATGGCCCACCTGATGATAAGTGGTCACCGCCTCTTATGGACATCTACAATACCGTCGTCGTTGCCATCCTGACGACAACGCTAAAATGTCCCAATTGCCTGTAATTACACCACTCATATCCTTCAAGCCGTAGCAAAGCAACGCTGCTTGGCGGCAAAAAATTATAAAATATTATGATGGTAGCACTTTCCCGGACGAGCTCCTTCACAAAGAGTAATACTCCAAGATTTTTTTTAAATACTAATATTATAGTGCATAGGTATTATGAAAATAACGATATAAGGTGAACAAAGAGATCCATCAATTAGAAATACCCTTTGTGTAAGTTGCGCATAAATCCTTGTGCCTAAATCATTTGATAACCATATCAAAAGAATAATGAAATCAAACATGTTATTTTATTAGTTACTAGTATTTTTTTCAATAACAGATTTTTGGTTTCATTTCAAGTCGCCATTATTCACGTTGTCACTGAGTCTTTGAAAGTGCAGGCTCAAATCTAAGCGGAAAACGGCGAATTTCCGTGTGCGGTTTTCGTTGCTTTACAGTGCAGCAAGTTAAATTGTTTCGAAAGTTTCATACTATCTGTGTGTCCCAGGAGCGCGTCGACTACGTTACCACTACAAGTTACATCTTAGTTAATTAAAATAATCCGAAACTACCGTATCTGTGTCAGTTACATTGAATAAAGTTAAAGAGTTCCGAAGTCCGAAAGAACAATGTTCTGTGTCATGAATGCTGTCTACGAGGTTACCACGACCACATCTTAGCAAATTAAATAGTTCGGAAGTCCGAAAGTGCAACATCTGTGTCATGAATGCCGTCTACGAAGCTGCCACGATCACATCGTAGCAAGTTGAGTTCCGAAGTCCGAAAGTGCAATATCTGTGTGTCATGACTTCGAGACTGTTGTCTACGAGGTTGCCACGATCAGTTACTTCGCAGCAAGATAAAGAGATCTGAAATCCCAAAGTGCTATATGTGTGTGTAAGAGTAACGGAAGACCAAAGACACGATGGATGGACTGGGTGAAAGATGATGTGGCTAGAAAGGAGGTGACTACCGAGATGACGACTAATAAGGGAAGTATGGAAGAAAAACATGTTGCGCCGACCCCAAATAAATTGGGATAGGGGCAGGAGAATGATGACTTAGGTACTTATTTCAAAATAGTACTTTTTTTTAAAGATAATTATGTACACATGGCTACATATCAAGCTATACATTTCCATTCAGTGAGACGACAGCTTATACTGGAAAAGTATACCATGATATGTAGCCATGTGTACTAATATAAAAATAGTGTTGGAAGTGGCAGTTACGTCCAAACACTTCCCTAAGAGGAAATACAATGCATAAAATGATAAGAATTTAATAAAAGCATAAGTATTATTGTTGTTTATTATGCATATTTGTATGATGTAAACTTGTCAAGTACTCTTAACAATGAAAGTCAGCATGTACAATTAAAACAAAACTTCCTCAATGGGAAGTTAAGATGCGATTACATTCCTCACTTTTTATGGGCTCTGAAGAGTTTTGTATGGGGGATGATGTAGTCGGCTATACTATTCTGGTGCCATATTAAGCCACCTAGATGCAGGTTTGCTTAGAGAAATACCAGTGAATCTGATTTAAGGAATTCTCACAAAATTTTATTTTGCTAGTTATAGAAGGTTGCTACCAGCATTAGAATTTTATTGACAGAATTTTTTGGTATTATGTTTTGCTGTGTGGTAACTGTACAATTATTCTCATAGTACTTATTCAATTTGATAATCACTACTAAATCCAGCCATTACTTTACAAACTACCCACATATTTGGGAGATGAAAGTGATATATTGCTAGTTTGCTACTATTATCATTCAAAATTTAAACTGCTGAGATGTTTTAGGACCACACTATAATAACATAAATATGTTTAAACTATTCAATCTAAGAGAGAGATCCTAAACTTAATATTTTGTTGTTTTTTGTCAATTTGTAATTTCATGTCTTATCTCATCTCTTTGTTGTACCATTATAAAAACAAGATAGTAGAAGATAGTTTACGATTCTTAAACTAGACTATTTTTTATTGAACTAAATCTGACATGTAATTCCTTTTAAATGAATAATTAAATTAGGTGTTACTTTGTGGAGTAAACTCATATTAGTTGGAATATCGGTTTTATGTTTATTTTGATCAGGAGTAAGTATATGAAATAAACTGTTTATAATATTAATGAGGTCATAGAATTTTAAGTATGTTATTGTTTTTTAGAGACTAAATATTACTTTTTTGTGTATATTGTTGATAAAAACCAGTATTCCTTAGTCTGGTTGCTCCACATTATTAATCAAAGATCTAGGCTAACTTGCACCATAAATCATGAAACGCATTTAGCCATTAAAGAATTTTAAAAAATACTGTCAAGAGTGGGCGCCCCAGAAGGACATAAAGCCTTCTAGGACGTCCCTTAATTGGTGAAGTTCTTCAGAAAGGAAAGAAAAAGACTAAGCAATGTTTATAAAGTTGATTGTTGCTACTTGTCGAAACATAAATGTTATAATTTTATACCTTTACATGTAGTTAATTAATTACCTTAATATTTCAAAATGCACACTGCACAATTGCAACTAGAGAAGTAGTAGTAGAGGAGCACTTTATGATGGAGCTCATTCAAGGAAATACTATCACAATGCCTTATTTCTGCCCAGCATTATATGGATGCCAAAGTAATTACAAGCACATGAACCATTTGGTATAATCAGGCTGATACCTGCAAACTCATGTTGTATTGGTTATGTATGTGTGAGAAATAGATTCAATCTATCAACCCCAACTTTACTCCAGAAAAAAGGTCTTGCCAAAACAGCTTCTAAAAAGAAATACGTACACTGGGTTTTGCAGTCAATAGTATCAGATACTTAGACATGTTTATTGCATAGATCAACATCGAGGACCCTTTGAGAGCACTAGCTAAGTGTTTAGTTCCAGTCTAGGAGGATTTGGTTTTAATTTTATTTTGTGGTTATCTGAATCAAGAGAGTAATTGGGTCACCAAAGTACATGTAAGATTTTCAAGCAGTCTCTGGAATGGCAAGGTATCGGCAATGCCTTTGGCTATGCAGACAACTTACCATGCTGTGGGCTCGTTGGATCGTTTAGCATATAGTAACGTAATGGAAAGACAACCTTACAAAAAAAGAACACTTACCACTTTAGCAGGTATATCATGCCGTTTGCAGGCTCCGTGGTGAGTGCCATATAAACCGAGGAACTCCAACGGGTGGTTCACACGGCTCACCAGTCCAGGTATGTCACACCGGACCTCAATATTGTCTGAAGAAGATCCTTGGTTCATTTGAACTGCTGCAGCTCCAGTCCCCGCCAAATTTGTACCTGATATATCCAACGACTCCAATAGGTGTAGGCTCTCAACTAGTTGAGTCAAAACTTCATTAGGGGTGAAATATTTTCCATGCCTCTCATTGGACTGTGATATATCCAAATGCCTCAAGTGCCGCATTCCTGATATCCAATCAATTAAATCTTGAGTCCAAGGTACAGCGTGCAGCACAAGGAATCGCAGATTGTTCATCTCGTTCAGTGCCCAAATGGAGCCGGCCGATGTGCACTCAGAGAGGTCCAGGTGAGTCAAGTGCTGTAGTGGCTTTAATAAGAGCAATGGAAATATTGCCAAACCTCTACGTTGTATAGTCAGTCTCTTTAAGTTTGGGGCATAGATGATATAGCCACGCTGTCTATAGATATCTTCATCCTGCGGGAAGCAATAAGTCAACGGACCAAATTTTAATGAGAGCAGGTTCTGACTGTTGGTACTTATAATTTCCAGGGATACGTGCGATAGATACTCGCATTGGTTTAATTCGACTTCAAAAGGTTGGTGCTCCATCATGCAGCGCAATCCTTCGTCAGTGATCCGGGAGTTTCGTAATTTTAAAGTATTCAGCCTGGTGCGAAACTTATCGCGAAACATATTCGCAATATTATTGTTGATGCGGTATTTCTTCTGATATGCGCGGATGAATTTCTCGCATATCTCGGCTGGTAAAATAACATCATCCTTCAGTCGGCGCCATCGGGTATCAGGGTCGAAGTTGGCAATCGTATTCAGATTCACCACTATATAGTCCATACAAAGATCAAAAAGACTGTCAGGATAGGCATCATAGGCCACATCGTACAAAGTTATTTCGTTCGTCATTTTACTGAACCAAACTGGCTCTTTCACTGCATTGGGTAATAAAGGTAGTCCCGCGATAGCACCATGTCGCAAATGATTCTAGGTGATGAAAATTACCTCAGTCTGTTGTGATGACTGTTCTGAGTTGCTGTTAGGTCTCCCGACCGGGACCAACACACTTGCTCATTCGGCAACAGACGGGCTAGCAGTAAATCAGTAATTCGCAGTTTTCGGCTCGCTCGCACAACGCAACAAGAAAGTCAATTGTCGTTTTTTTTTCGCTCGCATAGACAAGTAAAGATCGCCCAGAATATTTTGTTATTATCTGTAACAGTGGGCATTCGTAACCAATAAATTCTTCAGTCAGTAATTTAAAACTCAAACCAATTAAAATATTATTTTTAGGTAACTGAATAACGTAATATTATTGAATAAACCTAAATATTTAACTTTAGTTTATGGTTAAAAAACTATCTTTCCTTGTCATTTTCATAATGACGAAATGAGAGAGCGACAGAGTTTTGGACGGTTTTGGATCGATAATCTGTAGACGACGTGATTTTGACAGTTGGTGGCGCAGCTTGTCTTTTTAATGTCAATTTGACAAGTCATACTATAATAACTGGGCCTTTAAGACTTGGAAGAAATAAAAAAAAGTCGGGAGGTGTAATGGGATACCAGATTGGAACGAAGTTCCTTTCCTTTATTATTATTAATACAAGCTTTTATTTACCTCGCAATGTTCGAATATAAATTAATTGTCCTCTTCAAAATTTGCAAGTTTCGTTTGACCCACTTCCCGGTGTTCGATTGAGCTAAAATTTGGCACACTTAAGTAAAGTCGGTGACAATGCAATATTTTGGTACCATCGAGCTGATCTGATGATGGAGCCGAAAGGTGGCCACAGGAACTAACTACTAAAATAATGCAATAACATCGAGTTTGGGCTCCTTTGATTTTTCTCGACGACTATTCTGTTCGTAGATAGTATCCAGGGTCTGATGGTGGAGCCGGAAGGTGGCCATAGGAACTATATAACGAAACGACGCAACCCCACCGAGTTTGGACTCGTTTGATTTGTCTTCACATTAGTCCTCTATTAGTAGATTGATGTTCAGGGTCTGATGATGAAGCCAAAAGGTAGCCACAGGAACTCTTTAATAAAACAACGCAACTTATTCGAGTTTGGGTTCGTTTAATTTTTCAAGTACTCTATTAGTAAATAATAATAATAAAAAATGCTCTATGCTAGGTTTTGAAAATATAAAATGTTAATAATAATAAACCTATAAGACTAAAAATAAAATAAAAAACGTTTTATTTTTTTAGACATGCTTGATTTAAAAGAAATGTCAACTAAAAAGAAAAAAAAATATTCCGATTGTAATTTGGATTATAGTTTTCAATTAAAAGCGTGTTGTTCCCTCTTTTTTTCTCTCTTGCTGTTAAAATGTAACACGCTGCACTGACCTGCAAATTGTAAAAATCATAAGAAAATTTTAATTTCGCGGGCAACCTGGCGCTTTCCCGTTAAGGGGGATGCGCCAAGGTAGCCCGCAAAATTCAAATTTCCTTACGTTTTTCGCAATCTGCAGGTCACTGTCAGGTTGTATGTTGATTAAAATATGATTCGCGGCCGTAAAAAATATGGCTTTACAGAATTATAATAATTAGAATCAGAAATACACATCATGTTACGATGAGAAGAGATTTATTTGAAAATTTCGAGTACCTAGTTCAGTAAACCTCACAACCTACAGCTGATGGAAATGTGGTAGAAGCCTTAGGAAAAGGGACAATTAGAATTAAACCTAATGTTGAAAAATATTTTTCCTCAATGATGTCTGGCTTGTTCCTTGTATTAGCAAGAATATTTTTTCTGTGCTAGCGACACAGGACAAGAACACAAATAGTTTATTTCAGTCACGAGTAACTACATGCTTTATTAAGGTACATGGAAAAGTCGCCGTGACGGGAACAAGAAAAAGATATGGTGGGCTATATAAGCCGAATTGTGAAGCAATTAAACCGAAGGTAGCCGCATCGATTAATGCTGTAGATGCCTTGCAGCTTTACCATGAACGCATGGGTCACCAAGATAAAAGGCATGTGAAAGGTCTTATAGAACGAGAATTGAACATAAAGGTAAAGGATAATGGTTTAGATATTGTGTGAAGGCTGTATTTTTAGAAAAAGCGCACAGACAGAAGTTTGGCACTAGAGAAAAGGCTCAAATGCCTGGAGAACGCATACATTCGGATATTTGCGGTCCTTTCCCGTCTTCATTCTCGAAGTTCCGATATTTCGTTCTTTTCAAAGATGAACACACTCGATTTCGCTACTTCTACTTCATTAAGACAAAATCTGAAGTACCTGAAAAGTTAAAGCAAATGCTGGCAGAAGCTAAAGTAGAAGGGCACACGATCAAAGAGTTCCTTAGTGATAACGGTGGAGAGGTCGACAATGAACTAGTTCGGAAAGAATTAACGAAATATGGAATACACCAAAGTCTGATAATGTATACGCCTGAACAAAATGGGTGTAGCGAAAGAGAAAACCGTACGATTGTAGAGTCAGCTAGAACTATGATGCATGCACATGAAAAGTTGCCTCAAAAGTTATGGGCGGAGTTGGTACAGACGGCTGTTTATGTCTTAAACAAAACAGGACCAACTTCCGTGGAACACAAGACTCCGTTTGAACTTTGGTTTAGGAAGAAACCACGGATAAAGCACCTGAGAATTATTGGCTCCGTTTGCTATATCCATGTTCCTAAGCAAAAAAGAAAAAAAAATGCATAAGAAAGCTACGAGATGCGTACTGGTTGGATACGATTATCGTCTCCAACTCGTACGCATCTCGATGACGGTTATAGACTATGGAACAAGGAAATCAATTACATAGTCAGGTCAAGAGACATTATTTTCGATGAAAAGCCAGATGAGGAAGTCACAGAAATGGAAATTCCCGTTCAGATACGAAAGGAGTACTACGAAGTAGTGACACCCGTTACGATCAATAATCAAGTCGTAACGATCAATAACGAAATGAATAGTCAATTGGACAGTCATAATCCTGTCATGGAAGAAGATATTTTTGATGACGCTGTATCGACTCATGGAGAATCAATTGAACCAAGGGGCGAAAATGACGATCGTTATAATGATGATCTGGAGCAGATGATTGGAAATAATGTTGTTAATGAAGATGAAAATAATCTTGAGCAACTGAATAACGCACAGAGTGATCGAGTACTGCGAGATCGATCATTGATCAGACGTCCGGCTAGGTTCAATGATTATGTCATGGTCACAAACGGATTTTTCGAAACAACATGTTACAAAGACGCAGTATCTTGTAAAGTAACTGAACTTTGGAAGAAAGCAATGGACAGCGAGATAAATGAACGAGAATGAAACAGGGGTTCTAAAAAGGTTACCTAAAAATAGAAAAGCCATGTAAATGGATTTTTCGCGTGAAGCTAAACGCTGATGGAACAGTCGACAAATACAAAGCAAGACTAGTTGCTAAGGGTTTTCGCCAGAAGAATGGAGAGGACTATGAACAGACTTTCAGTCCTGTTGCGAAAATGACCACTGTCCGAACTGTGATTAGCGTTGCAGCAAGCGAAGGTATGAAGGTGTGTCAATTTAATGTGTCGACGGCATTTTTATATGGAACACTGTCGGAAGAAGGAATTTATGTTAAGCAACCCGAAGGCTATGATGATGGTTCTGGAAGGGTATGCTTACTGAAGAAAAGTCTCTACGGGTTAAAGCAAGCCCCGAGATGTTGGAATCAGAAAATTCTTAATTTCTTCAAGGAAGCGGGCTTTAAAATCAGTGAATCCGATACCTATTTATTTGTAAGAGAAAAAGACAACCGGAAATTGAGTGTGGTTCTCTATGTTGATGATGGGTTTGTAGCTGGAACTGATCAAGAACTCATTGATGAATTTATTGAAGAGCTGAAAGAATCGTTCAAGATTACAACCAAACCAGCTACCTATTTTCTAGGTATAGAGATTTCAACCAGAGAAGGTCTTGGAGTAGTAATACATCAAACATCTTACGTTAACAAATTTTTGAACAGGTTCGGAATGCAAGACAGCAAACTTGTGACTACACCAATAACCAAGGAGAATATAATCTCACAAAACGAGAACGATGAGTACGTTCTGAAAAACGAAAGGCAAATAGTTGGAGCACTTGTATATGTAATGGTCGAAACAAGGCCTGACATTGCATACGCAGTCAGTGTAGTGTCAAGGAGTCTGGAGAAACCATGGGAGAAACCGACTCAAGCGGATTGTGTAAGAGTAAAGCGTATCATGAAGGACCTACAGTACACACTTGATCTAGGCATTATGTATAAAAAGAACTATAAAATCGGAATTATAGAGTCATACTGTGATGCCGACCACGCAGGCGATATTGGAACTAGAAGATCGACTTCTGGATTACTTTGCCTGTATGCCGGAGGACCAGTATCCTGGATGAGTGGGAGACAGCAAAGTGTCGCTATTTCGACAACGGAAGCTGAAGTGATCGTTGCCAGTGAAACTGCGAGAGAATGTGTGTGGTTGACTCGGTTCATAGGAAGTCTCGTACAACTTAAGGGTCTTCCTATGTTACTAGTGGATAACGAAGCAGCAATAAAGTTAGCTGAGAATCCAGAGTTTCACAGACGCACCAAACACATCCGTTCACGTCACTTCTTCGTAAGAGAGCTTGTGACTAATGCAGAGCTGCTAATAAAGAAGGTAACAAGCGAGCTTTAATTAGCGGATCTTCTTACCAAGCCGTTGCCCAGAACTAGGCTTCGTAAGCTTGTGGATATTATGGGACTACATTGAGAGAAGGTGATAAAGTTAATGCATGCAAACTCTACTAAAATCTGAGTATGCAAACTTATCTTTGAGTGCAATGAGTGTCACCATCTCAGAATAATAACTAAAGCATAGAAGGAAGGCTAAAATAGCAACTGAACTCAATATATTTGGTTCACGTTGAATTATGGAGGCTGCTGATATGTTAGAGAAGGACACGCGTACAAAAGACATTTCGAAATTTTGTAGGTTGTCACTAATTTTATTCTGACTAATGATGTGACTCACGTACTTTCAACGTCGATAAATTTATCGATGACATGCATTAATTGCCAAAATGAATGTCGGTGATGAGATATATTAAACTTTCTTGAAATATGTAAATTATAGCAAAAATCGTGAATGAATGAGCACAGGGAAATTATTAATCTTCAAATAAATCAACAAATTTTACGGGTAAATTAAATCTATTTTAATATTCGACTATTTGTTACAGCTTAAGCTCTTTTTTTTGGGTTGGAAATCATCAAATGACCTCTCCCGCTCTGGGCGGAGCGGAAGGCCGTATCCGACTCTTACTGACTAAAACCCACCCGTGTTCCTTCATTTGCTTGTGCGCCAGGGCCACGGTAACTCTTTCGAACAGTTCGCGACCCTGGCAGGACAGCTTAAGCTCTCAAGGTTAAAATGTAATGGACGACATTTTATGTAGAATAGGTCGAATCAGTCGAGGTTCATAAGTGCAGACCTACATTAACTTTAACTTGTAAGTCTGTAAATTTAAAAAAATAACAAGTATATGTAGTAGGCATAAAATCATGTTTGGAATAACAATAATAATTTCCAATCAGATATAGCTTTAGCTTTGTATATTGTAAGGGCACATTCAAGTCAATGAAAGACGAACCTATTAAATGGTAACTTTATAGTAGGTACATACACACACGCATCACACGTGTGCTATGCAAGTATACAATACTGAGAGCTTGAATTTATACAATGCAAAGATAGTTTTTACAATCTTCAGCAGCTTCAACAGTAGTTTCAAATGCTACTCAATTAGTTTATGCGTCCTTGTGGAGCAGGACCAAATTGAGCCAAGCATTTTTATTAGCAATGTAATCCCCCAACTTATAATATGCTTGGCTGCATAGTGTGAATTTTATACAAGATTTAAATTTCGTTTTATTCAGTTAAAGTATATGGGTAGATTTCAAACAGTACTCCATGAAAGATGAGTCTAGTTTAGCCAGCCTGAAACCTGGTTGAACTAATTGTGTCTTTCACCTCTTTTACTAAAAATAGTTTGTTTTCTTTTTAAAGATTTTTCTTTTCGTATATGATTTTTTCATAGATATATTGACAAGGTGCCGTCATGATATTAATATCTTTAAATATCGAAGTCGTCTCCATTTTGCAGTTTCATTGTAAACATAAATGAATCCAAAGTAAAATGGTTGGAGCAAATGTGACTATGCTTTTTTTGGAGTTCAATTTCTTCTGCCAATGCGATTTACCCATAATTTTTTTTCACATCGTCCTTATGAAATCTGTAAAATAAAAGTATCGACAGTATTATTTACGTCACTATGCATATTTATGATAACCTCAAAGAAATTTCCGAATAGTCGCTAAAACTTCTACTGAAATAGTTATTACGACTGCTTTCCACTACAAAGTGATTCAACAAACCTTGTTTTATATTTCTAATCGGTTATCAGCTCGCATTAGACAAATGATGGAAAGTCAATAGTTATTGGTTATTTTCTTTTCGTAAAGAATGGGACTTGCAGCCCCCAACTACACAACAAGACATTATACCACAGAGTCCGCACACTCACTATGTATATATAAACAAAGAATTCGTGCAATGTAACAACAGAATTATTATAAAAATTGTTGAAAATATCTTGTAAACAGAGCCAGTTTAGTAAAACTCGCAAAAAGATAGTTGACTTTTATTTTCAATTTTTACAGAGTGACATACATACATGCTTTTTCAAACAACAAAGTTACCTAGCAACCAATGTTACAATAGACTAGAATGTATCCAGCATACAACCTCTGTCAACACCCCCACTGTATGCCTATACATTTTTTAAAGTAGTCCTGCTTAACTCTAGTAAGTCCTTTTGTGAAGATATCGGCGGGCATCTCATCAGTCTTACCGTATTTGATACAAATTTCATTTGCCTCGGCCAATTCCCTCACATAACGGTATCTAATATTTATGTGCTTAGACCTCCTACCGACTGTTGGCACGTACACTAATTTTAAAGCGCTTTGGCTGTCGCTGAACAGATCAATCGTATTATTCTGACCTGTCAGTTCATGGTAGAGACCTTTGGCACAAACTACCTCTTTCGCTGCTTCACAGATAGCGACATACTCTGCTTCAGCCGTACTGAGTGCGACGCAACGTTGCTTGCG
Source organism: Griposia aprilina (assembly GCA_916610205.1). Taxonomy (NCBI): domain Eukaryota; kingdom Metazoa; phylum Arthropoda; class Insecta; order Lepidoptera; family Noctuidae; genus Griposia; species Griposia aprilina. The sequence continues at coordinate 11,725,584 of OU744283.1, forward strand.
GGTCTGCCAGGAAACCGCAGCACCGCCAAGGACAAGCATATACCCTGTGAACGAATGTCCATCAGCGTTGGCACCCCAATCCGCATTGGCATATGCAACCAGAGGATTGGCAGTCTTCTTGTAGACCAATTTGTGATCTACTGTACCCATTAGGTACCTCAGCACTCTCTTGAGTGCAGCCATGTGAGTCGAATTCCAACAAGAATTAAACTGACTCAGGTAGCTCACTATGAATGTGATGTCAGATCGTGTGCCACAGGACAGGTACATGAGTAAACCTACAATCTCCTGGTAGCTCATAATATCTCGAGTTGGATCGCCTTTCTCCAACCTGAGATTAGTCTCTGTGGGAGTCGCGACAACTTTGCAATCTTCCATTTTATACTTTCGGAGGACCTTCTTTATGAAGTTTCTTTGGTTGAGCTCCACTTCTCCCTTCCTTTGCGTGAGCTCCATGCCCAGGCAGTCCTTTGCCAATCCCAAGTCTTTAGTTTTGAAGGCGTCCCCAATCTTCGCTTTCACAGCCTGAATCTCGTCAATGTCATGCCCAAAAATTTTGAAATCGTCTACGTACAAGGCAATTGCGAGATATTTGCTTTTTACCTTCTTCAGGTATACGCATGGGTCATATTTTGACCTCGTAAACCCGATCTTAATTAAGTGAGCGTGAACCTTCACGTTCCAACATCGTGCTGCCTGCTTCAGACCATATATGGCTTTCTTCAGCTTACAAACCTTTCCTTCTTTCCCCCTCGTGATGAATGCCTCTGGCTGTTCCATATACAGGTCTTCAGCAAGCTCACCATTAAGGAAAGCAGTCGTGACATCCATATGATGCACTGTCAATCCAATTTCTGTCGATAGCGCCAGCAGTAGTCGGACCGACGACAGTTTAACCACTGGTGCAAAGGTTTCGGAGTAGTCCTCCCCCCACTTCTGGGAATACCCTTTAGCCACCAGTCTTGCTTTGTGGCGCTGCACTGTCTCATCAGTGCCAATCTTCAGCTTAAATAGCCACTTGCATTTGACCACGTTCGCTCCTCTTGGGCGATCCACCAGCTCCCAGGTTCCGTTCTCGATGAGCGAGTCATACTCTTGCTTCATCGCATCCAACCACAGTTCCTTATCTCCGCGGTCCATTGCATCCTGTACCGACCAAGGATCGTGCTCACTGAGAAAATTATATTCAAAATCTTCCTGTCTATTTGGAACTCTGGTCCTTTGAGGGTATCGACGCCCCTCTACAGCTGGTTCAGCTTCTCGTTCTTCGTTTCTTTCAGAATCCGAGATGGAATCCATTGAATCATGGAATTCCTCAGATTCGACTACAACAATTTCGGGTGTGGTGGACCCGGTTGCTGGAGCTCGTACTGTTATAGGGTCCCTTCAGATAGGCTTTTTAAAAAAAGAAATTATTTAAAAGGGTAATTAATATTTATTTAATTAAATCACAATTAAAGGAAAAGGGACCCTTATGCAACCGATCACCGTAAAGGTTCGAAATAGACTGACTTTAGTACCAATGATTATTGCTGACTACGACTATTGTACTGACATGGCTGAGGGCCATGATGATTAGGCATTTTAGGGTTCAGTGTATGCTTATAACACCTCCCCTATCAGAGTGAACTTTGGGGATGATTACCAAAGTTAACCCTAGAAAGAGGTTCTTAGGGCTGGAGCTGGAATTTCTTGAATAGTTTGCTCCAGTTCCACAGATTCCGATTTAGATTTATCGCATTTGCGGAAACTATATTTGCGAAGGTTGCAATTACAAAAAATTACAATTCTATAAACTAAGTAAAACAAAATAAAACATACAATTAAACTTATAATTATTGAATAATGTGTCCCATATTTAATTATGTGGGGTGTTTCCTGAATTTTATCAACGTCTGATAAGAGGTTGTTAATTGCTCTGTTAACATGATTCATATCATCTAAGTTAATGTGCTCTAAGTAGGTAGGGGACATATTATTCGATATACTGTTTGTTTTACAACAACTACTATTTATTAAATTGAAATCTGGCAGATTAATAGGTGAAGTTAAGTTTAGAACATTGCTATATCTCGGTAACAGCGTCGTACCTTTAGATTCAGATTCAGATTTATTTATTTGCCATCAATGTAGGTACAAGTTTAAGATGATACAAATAGCTGAAGGTTACCGCTACATTCTACCTTACGGCATGCAAATTCATAGAAACTAATAGATTACATACAATATTATTATAAATTAACAACTAACATGTCATTCTAATTAACACTAACAAACATAAAAAAAGGAAATAATAATAATCATCAAATAGTCAATTGCACATAAATAAATCTTGTCAACAAAATGAATTTCATTATCTTGGAATTATAATTAAGTGAAATATTATTTTACAAACATAATGTCATTTACAAATTTTATTGTCAAATTTCTTTATCATTTAAAAAGTCATTGATACAATAATAACATTTATCCAATAATAATGCAGTGAGCTTAGATTTAAATATTCGAATAGGGTGTTCTTTGAAACTGTGCGGAATTTTATTGTATAAGATAGGTCCCATCGACATAATATTTTTCCTTAGTAGTGCTGTTCTGTAATTGCCTGTATGTAATAGGTTTTTATATTGTAGTCTCCTTGGACCTGACCGCATTCTAATATCGGCTAGTGATGGAAATAAATCTAAATTAGTTCTAACAAAAATTGCGACCTCTAAAATGTACAGTGATGGGAAGGTCAGTACTTTCAGCGACTTAAACACAGGTACACAGCTGTCTGTAGTTTTCAGATTTAACATAGATCTTATGCAACGTTTTTGGGCTCTAAAAATTTGCTCCCTCTCACTGCAATTGCCCCAGAATATTACTCCGAATCTTAAAATTGGCGCCACTAGACCGTGGTAAGCTACTACGAGTATATTATTGCTTACTTTATGCGATAGATTATGCAGCACATAGGCTGACTTGCTAAGTTTACAACAAACGTCTTCAGCATGAGGTTTCCAAGTAAGATTGCTGTCAATTAAGATACCCAGGAATTTAGCAATATTTGTTGTTTCAACATATTGTCCATTATGACCAACGTTAACATTAAGAGGGCAAGTCCTTTGATAAAAATGCATAATTTTTGTTTTTTTAAGATTGATGACTAAGTTATTTATGTCAAGCCAGTCAATAATGTTTTCCAATGCTGTATTGATATCATCTTCATAATCTTTAATGTCATTACATTTTACTATCACAGTACTATCATCCGCAAATAGCACCATAGGATGTTGGATTTGACGTGGCAAATCATTGATATAGAGCAGAAATAGAGGTGGCCCAAGAACGCTACCCTGTGGAACACCATATTTGACTACTCTACCGTCTGATGCATATTTAAGCTCACGTTTCGTTTCAAGAGATGTTCTAGATATTTCTGTTACCTGATATCGACCACTGAGGTAAGAGGTTATAAGGTCCAGGACATTACCCCTAATGCCATAGCGGTGTAGTTTATATAAAAGGACGTCATGGCTAACGTAATCGAACGCCTTAGTCATATCAGTTAATATGGCACATACCGGTACTTTCTTGTCAACATTATTCATAACGGGAAATAGAAGATTAAAGATTGCCATATTAATATTTTTGTTTTTTCTAAATCCCATTTGTTCTTTGCACAATATATTATATTTAGTCAAATAATTGTCAAGTGCTTCATAAATAATCTTTTCAAGTATCTTGGAGAATATAGGGATCAATGCTACTGGTCTATAGTTGGACATATCTTCTTTGCTATTTTTTTTATGTATTGGTTTAATTACAACTGTTTTCAGGCCATTAGGGAAAATACCAGAAGCAATACAAGTGTTCACTATGTGACTTAAAGGCGCAGCTACAATATCACTGACAAACTTCACAACCTTGGTAGTTATACCGTCATAACCATGACTTTGTGTATTTTTCAGGCTTTTGATCACCCTTACTAAGTCGTTTGAGACAGTTGGGGCCATAAACATTGAATTCGAGTTGTAACTCAGGTCAATAGTTCTAACGTTTGTTTTGTTACTTACACTTTGTACTTGGTCAATAAAAAAGTCGTTAAATGATGTTGCTATCTCTTTAGGATCGTCAATTGTCATATTTTGGTTATTAATCTTTGATACAGGTTCTTTTATATAGTTATTATTGTTAATTATTTGCCATGAAGCCTTTGATTTATTATGAGCAGTATTTATAAAGTTGTTATTTTGTGCCCTTTGAGTGAGTCTGATGACTTTTTTAAACCTTTGTGAGTATGACTTAAATTTATTTTTATTTTCGCTTGATGGATTCAACCTGCATTTCCATAATAGGCTTCTTTGCTTCTTGCTACAAAGTTTAATGCCCTTAGAAACCCATTTAATTTTGTGTTCTGCTTGAATTCTAATCCACTTAATTGGAAAACACTGATCATAAAGGAGTTTAAAGATTTCTATAAATTTGTTATATGCGTCATTAGGGTTACTCTCACCGTATACATTCGAAAACGACAAACTCTGCAAAAAACATTTAAACTTAACCAAATTTTCTTTAGAATAATCCCTTTTTTGAGTGCGCCAATTTAGTGCGCTAAAAAATTTTTACAATAGGCGATACAATTGGTTGGTATAGATAGGATACCAATACCGAATATATTTATTTCTTTTATCTGATTATGACCTTGGCAATCTAGTGAAAGTTTCGTTAATTCAGATTGAACATATAAAAAATTATTATTATTGAGCGATTTAAAAATATCTAGATTACCATGAATAAGTTTAATATTACATACCGCGGGAATTTCTTTGATTGTTTAAGATAACAGTTCGCTTTCGCAACTTGGTCTTGAATCAGTTCTGTATATAATAGGAATTTCACATACATATTCTGCCAAACGAATTATTTTACAATTTTCCAATGATACTAATTTACAGTACTTTGACTTGTCTTTTGTTATAGCTATATACTTAGCGATTGGTACAATTAAACTAAATGTGTTTGGTTGATTGGCGTCGTGGGGTGTTGGTAATGCAATATTATTAAACAGAGAATATTCTTGATTGGATATCAATGGGACACGCAAAAGAAATATTAGTTTATCATTAAAGTAATAACACAATAAAGTAGACACTTTTATAATAGTATGAATTGAACTTATATCTAATTGTACAGGTAAGTTTAGATTATTCGGCAGGTGCCTTACGTTATCAGCTAATTCTCGGTACATTGCGGTAGGCGACATAACGGACGGGTGTACTATGTTTTGACTACAAAGCATTATTGCAGTTGTTATATCTTCAAGTTGAAACGTTAGGGTGACCATGGAAGTTTCCAAGGTATTACGGACAAAATCTAGTTCTAAAATATGCGTAGTTTTAGAAATATTTTGAATACTGTTCGAGAGCTTGCTGATAGCGTCGTTTAACTTTACTTCGTTCTGTTGAATCTTTTGAAACGTATTATTATATGTTGATATAACGGATTTAGTTATTAAAATATTATTTCTTATGGAAGACATAAGTTTATTTTGATTGTGTTGTACTGCTTCAATAGCTCGATCATATTGAATAGCGTCGTCTTCATCTAAAGTACCAAAAACTTGTTTTAGAATCATTCCAATTCCTCCAATCCATGCCCGTTTGTTTCTGTGATCACCATTATCAGTAAGGTAAGATATGGCACTAAATAGTTTTATTAAATTTTGTTGTTGAACTACTAATGGTTCCACCGTATTGTGGCATTCTGAGTGTTTTATATAGCCGGTTTGTTTACATGTATAGATTACTGTTTCTAATGCTGAATTTATATTTTCTATATGCGGTTTAATATGTAAAATATCTAACGGCATAATGACATTTAGGATGCCATTATTAATTTTTAATTTCCCTATGTAATCGAAGTATATTCCAGGACTCGCAGTAATCGCGTGGACATACTCGTTAGATGGTTGGAGCTCCGCTGAGGCACTGTAAGTACATAGGTATGCATGTATTATGAATACTAACTAAATATTTAATGTAATAACTAATTACTACTAACCTAACTTATCTATAAGGATTACATAAAGGTATACATAGTCTATCTAATATCTATACCTACTAGAAATATCGATTTCATTATGATTCTAATTTAAGAGTTTTCTTTCACAGGTTGTTGGCAACTTCTGCGAGTTTCACTTGGTCATAATGGTGACGGACGTGTCGTCTGTTTATCAATAGTGATAAAGTGTTATTGCCATGAACTTTTATGACTTTATACGGACCTTTCCATATGGGTGCTAAGGCCTTTCGCATTCTAAGGTGGTTCTTTAAGTAAACATAGTCGCCAATTTTATATTGTACTGCACGACTATGGGAATCATAATACGTTTTAGACGTTATCTTAGATCTGTAGACGTATTCAAGAGCTTTATCGCGAGAATACTTTAAGCGGTTTTGTAGCATACGGACATATTCAGGGTATGTGGCGCCAAGCCTTTCGTCACATATAGAGTTTGGGATAAACGGTTTATTGCCAAACATTAATTCATACGGGGTGTAGTGCGTTACGGTATGAACAGTAGTATTATAAGTAAGCATGGCTGTGTATACATAACGGGGCCAATTTGTTTGTTCTTTATTGACGAAACATTTTAAATATTCTTTCAAGGTTGAGTGACTCCGTTCAAGGGCGCCTTGTGTTTGTGGGTGGTATGGAGTTGACCACAACTGTTTAATTTTTAGAAATTCACACGTTTTCTTGAATAGGTCAGCTGTAAAATTAGTGCCTTGGTCAGTCAAAATCATTTTTGGAATGCCAAATATTGATATGAAATGTAGTAAACATTCACATGTTTCTTCGGCTGTCGTGCTGCGCACGGGGTACGCGGTAGAGAATTTTGTGAAATCGTCTTGTAGTGTTAATATGAATTTAAGTTTTGCCGGACCGGATTCTGGAAGAGGTCCTACTACATCAAGCGATATGCGTTCACACGGTTTAGTTGACGTACTTGTAATTTGCATTGGTGCTCGATTTATTTTGCGTAAAACTTTATTTTCCTGGCACGATTTACAGCTTTTAACATAGGACTCTATGTCATTGCGCATACCTTTCCAATAATATAACTGTTTCAATCTATCATACATACGACTGACACCAAGGTGACCAGCTATGGGTAAGTCATGATTGTCGTGGAGAATTTTCTTAACTTCAGACGGTGATGGGTAAGTAACGTTATTATGATAGATATCTATTTGTATGCCAGTATTATGAAATAGGTAGTTTATCATATTATATATTTTAATATAACTGTGTTTTTCAAAAGGGTCACGGAAGTCGGATATACTAATTTCTTTAATTTGATCGGTTATTACAAGTTCATTACGAATACATTTGAGAGTCTTATATATTTCGTCATATGATGTCTGATCGAAGTGATGTACTTTTACGTACAGGAAGTAGTAATCTTTATTTCCTGATTGGATTTTATAGAAAGTATGTAATTGTTTTTCTTGGTTGCGGATTTGGTCACGATTTTCTAAATTATTTAATATTTCTTCAATATACGGATTCGATTCATCCAAATCGATCGATGTGGGCACTAAAACAACCTTAGATGTGGTTTTTAGCAAACTGTCATTATGTTCGATAATGTGTGTGGTGAATGATTTATTTTTATCCGCTATTTGTTTCAGGAAGTTGGAATAGTCGACCGTGGATAAGTCAGGGACAGGACTGAGATGCGCGTCTTGAATTACAGTGTTTTCTGATGGGACTCTTATAGAGGTAGGAGTAGGAGATTCTGTATTAAAAAGGTCTGGGGTAGGAATTTCTAAGAGAATGTCGGGATTAAGTTCATCCGACTGAAGGGAAGTAGGTGACGTAATGAAGTCGAACAAATCTCTGTCTGAATTACTGTCAAAACTTTCGGGTATAGTATTAGCTTCGGAATTTAGAAGATTAGGTGTTGTTATTTCGTTAGCAGTAGGTTGAACGGGGTTAACAGGGAATCTAGACAAAGCGTCTGCGTTGGCATTTATTTTACCCTTTTTATACTGAATATCATATTCAAATTCTTCAAGTTTTAACCTCCATCGAATGAGTCTAGATCCGGGATCTTTGCAATTAAATAACCATTGAAGCGGCTTGTGGTCTGTTACAATGGTAAATCGGCGACCATATAAATATGGTCGGAAGGTTTTAGTTCCAAATACTATCGCTAAACATTCTTTTTCCGTAACACTGTAATTACATTCGGCTTTATTTAAAGTGCGGGACGCGTAAGCAATTGGAAGATCACGCCCGATGGGACCTTGAGACAGGATAGCTGATATAGCATAGTTAGATGCATCGCAGGTTAACAAAAAGGTTTGATTAAAGTCAGGATAAGCTAATATAGGTGCTTCGACTAGTTTATTTTTTAGAGTTTTGAAACTAAGTTGTTGTTCATTCGTCCAATCAAATGGGGCGTCCTTTTTCAGGAGCAAGGTAAGGGATTTGGCTAGTTTCGAAAAGTTAGGGATAAAACGCCTGTAGTATGATACGAGGCCTAAGAAAGATTTAATTTCTCTAGCAGACTTTGGAACGGGGTATTGTGTTACAGCTTTCACTTTATCTGGATTTGGTTTTACACCGTTTTGGGTTATAATGTGACCTAGGTAAGTAACTTCTTTTCGGAGAAATTCGCATTTTTCTGGTTGAAGTTTTAAATTGAATTCTCGAAGTCTGTCGAAAATGGCCTTGAGATTTAGGATTGCTGAATTTAAATCAAATGCGTACTGGACTATATCATCTAAATAAACAAAACAACGAGAGCCTTGAAGCCCAGCAAGGCAAGTATTCATAAGTCTCTGAAACGTACTTGGGGCATTCTTTAAACCGAACGGCATTCTATTGAATTGAAAGTGACCTTGGGGTACAGAAAAGGCTGTTTTAGGTGCGTCTTCTGGTGATACCATTAATTGATGGAAGCCTGATGAAAGGTCCAGGGTAGTGAAATATTGACTTTTACCTAATTGGTCAAGAATTTCGGTAATTTGAGGGATAGGATAAATTTCACCTATTGTGACATCGTTTAACTTTCTATAGTCAATTACGATGCGCCATTTCTTTTGGCCAGAAGCGTCTGTTTTTTTAGGAACAATCCATATAGGAGAAGACCATGGGGAATTTGAAGCTTTGATGATGTCCTGGTCCAACATTTTATTAATTTGGGTGTCCACTTCTTCTTTATGACACTCAGGAAAACGGTAAGATTTTGTATGTATCGGAGTGTTACTGGTGGTTTTGATTTCATGTTGGATGGCTGGCGTAAACGACAGAGCTTCTTCTGGTAAGTGGAATATATCAGAATAATCTGAACATAAATTAAAGAGCGATTGAATTTCTTCGTCATTCAGGTGGGAGGTTCTCAGGGAATTTAGAACTTTCCTAGTACGTTCAACTACGTTTTCCCTAAGGGGGGTCGATTGAATAGGATAAGCGACAATTGGGTCTAGTTTAAGGTTAAGGTTGCGTTTAATCTTAACAGGTTTATTAGAGGTATTAACAACGGATATATTGATTCTATTATTGTCTTTAACTTTTGCTATACAATTAGCAACTAGGAGAGTACTAGAAAGATGTTGATCTAGGATCACGCCTTCTTTTAATTCTGGATTTGTGACGGTACATTCTATTACAGCCTCTGTGCGTGGTGGTATGATGTAGCAAGAGTCAAAGAAATGAATTTTAATTTCATTGCGTGTTATTTTAAGAACATCACGACTGTAGTCAATGTTGCAACAGTTAGCCGTCAGGAAATCATTACCTATAATGCCATCATACGGTAGGTTAATTTCTTTGATCATGTGAAATTTATGGCTAATTGATTTAGAATCAGAAACTTTTAATTTTAAATGAAAATAACCTATAGTTTGAGTGGTTTCAACGCCAGGATCTATGCCTTTAATGCTTATAGGTTTGTGAATGATTGTTGGCTTATTTAGGACACTTGATTCTTTTAACAAGCAGATTGCAGACCCTGAGTCTACAAGGAGTGTTAGTGGAATATCAGAGACTTGTGACTCTATCAACACATGAGGTAGTAGCTTTTTAGAGGTATCGATACTAACCTCATAAATTTTATTAGGAGAATCGTGGTTTCCGTTTTGGGGCTGATTACCCTGCTGTATAACCTCGGAAGAGTTAAGGTTGCCGTTTTGGGGCTGGTTACCCTGATGTATAACCTTAAGAGGATTGAGGTTGCCGTTTTGGGGCTGGTTACCCTGATGTATAACCTCGGGAGAGTTAAGGTTGCCGTTTTGGGTCTGGTTACCCTGATGTATAACCTCGGGAGAGTTAAGGTTGCCGTTTTGGGGCTGGTTACCCTGATGTATAACCTTAAGAGGATTGAGGTTGCCGTTTTGGGGCTGGTTACCCTGATGTATAACCTCGGGATTTTGATAGGTTGAACTCATGCAGTTCGAATGTGTGCCGACTTTGACCTTACGTCCCGTTCGGCACGGTTGCAGGACGTTTATTCGTTTAAATCTTCCACTTCGACATTTTCACCTTCGTCATCGTGGGTAGATTCATCAGAGTCATCGCAATCATCGATGAAATTGACTTGAGGAGATTTAGGATTGGGTTGGAACCCAGAGGATTTACTTTGATCCTGTTGAGATTGAGAACTCGGGTAACGTTTCTGTCGCTTTTGACAGTTATTTATATCATGACCAATCTCTTTGCAATATTTGCATGTAAGGTTTGGGTCGTGTTTAGGATTGCTACCCGACGTACTTGGTTGCGAAGATGATTTCTGCGAGTATTTATTGTTCTGAGCAAAGATTTTAGGTTTGGACCTATTTTGGCTAGCTTGTTTATCATGTTGTGAGCTATGATTCCGCCTATAAAGAGTTTCTAAAATCCGTTCTTCGGAAATGGCTAAGTTAACGGCCTCATTGAAAGTTTTAGGTGCCCTACACCTTACCATGTTTGATACACGAGGGTTTAAACCCATAAGAAAGTGATGGAGTGTTAGGTCCTCCATGGCCGCTGTGCGACCTGGTATTTCCTTGGCCTTATAATTAGAGAGTGATATCTCTGTTAATAATTGAGAAAGGTAAGTCTCCATACGAAGGGCGAATTGTCCTACATTTTCAGACGAAGTTTGTTTGCTTTCCTGGAGGTCATTAAGTAAATGTGTATAGTGTTTCCTTTCTGAAAATTGAGTTTTAAGGAACTCTTTTAACTGTTCCCAAGATGTGAATTCTTTGATCGAACAAGCAGTTTCGGCTTTGTCTGTAAGTTGGCATAGTATGTATTTAAATATAATTGGCTTTTGTGCCTCGGATGCTAGCTCGTAAGTATTATTGCAGTTATTAATAAACGAATTTAGTTTCTCGCGACTGCCGTCATATGGTTTTACAAATTTTAATAAAGTATTAAGTTCCATTTCTACCGTTTGTCTAGTAAATATTGGTGATAAGATTGGAGATTTTAGGCCTGAAAGCTCAGATGGAATATCAATTTGCAATTTACTATCTTCGTTTTTTGGTACTTTAGGAGGCATAACATGTAGATTCTAGACGTGAAGTAATAGAATATTAATTATAACTAACAGGGATAAGTTTACAGTTAGCAATTGTTCATTGACTTACAGGAATACGTAGGCGGCGATAAGAGCTAGAGCTGAGAACGGCTGCATTGCGACACTCACACGCAGATAACACAACCGACACTCTTAGATTCTCGGAACACTTGTTAGACTAAACACAAAACACTCGCGGGTCATAGGACGACACTTATGACGTTTCAGGATCTGCGGGATCCCTGAAGGACTCGCAGGATGCTCGAAGGACTCGTAGGATGCTCGGAGGACTCGTAGGATGCTCGGAGGACTCGCAGGATGCTAGAAGTATGTGAAGCTACCAGGCAGTTGAAGGGCGCGACTGGCGCTCACAGGATACTCGCAGGACGATTAAAGGCTGTCCACAGGACACTCACAGGATACATGTAGGCTGCACTTATTATTATGCGCTCAGGATGTACACGACTCGCAGAATCGTAACGTGTTACTTATTTATGAACACTTCACTGGTTTATTACCATTTATTTATTTTATAGAATTGCAGGATACGGAGAGTCTATTACTGATTTAACGCAAATGTGGTTTACGCGAATCGGCACTGGGGATTTCCGTATCCCACCGCTGCCACCAAATGTTATAGGGTCCCTTCAGATAGGCTTTTTAAAAAAAGAAATTATTTAAAAGGTTAATTAATATTTATTTAATTAAATCACAATTAAAGGAAAAGGGACCCTTATGCAACCGATCACCGTAAAGGTTCGAAATAGACTGACTTTAGTACCAATGATTATTGCTGACTACGACTATTGTACTGACATGGCTGAGGGCCATGATGATTAGGCATTTTAGGGTTCAGTGTATGCTTATAACAGTACGCTCTGGCTTGGAACTTCCTCCTCAGTTTCCATAGCCCTGGTAGTCGCTCCTGTAATGGGGACTACGAAAAATTCTTCAGGAACATCCACCACCGGCATCTTAGTTGGCGATTTGTTTGGAGGTCCGAGAAAATCCATATTGACCTTAGACTGATTTTGGCAACCTCTCATCAAACACGGCATCCCGAGCAACAATAATCCGCCTTGGATTATTCTTAACATCAGCAAACTTAAACCCCTTTTGATCCTCACTATAGTCAAGAAATATAAGTTCTCGTGTCTTGGGATCAAACTTTTTGAGGCTTGCATCCTTAATAAGAACCTGTGCCTTTGAACCAAACACTTTTAAGTGTGAAAGGTCCACCGCCTTTCCGGTCCACACCTGTTCAGGGACCTGTTGCGAAATAGCCATAGTGGGCGAGCGATTTTTCAGATAAATTGCCGTTAGAATTGCTTCACCCCAATATCTCTTATTGAGATTGCTTTCTGCTAGCATGCATCTCGCCTTTTCGACGATTGTCCGGATGGTTCTCTCCGCAACTCCATTTTGCTGTGGAGTGTGCGCTACAGTTGTCTGATGTTGAATTCTACGATTTTTCAGGTGATCCTGGAATTCCTTACTGGTGTACTCAGCACCATTGTCGCTCCTTAACTTTTTAATCTTTTGGCCCGTTTGGTTTTCAACTAATGCCTGAAACTCACGAAACTTCCCGAAAACTTCTGATTTGCATTTCAGCAAATAACCATAAACTTTCCTGCTATAGTCGTCAACGAATAGCAGTATGTATCTTTTGCCGCCCCATGACTCCACCTTAATGGGACCCGCAACGTCACTATGGACCAGCTCCAAAATCTGTGAAGCTCTATTGAATTTCTTTTTTGGAAACTTCTTCACGCATTGCTTGCCTTGACTGCACGGTACGCAGGGGTTCTTGCAGTTCCCAAGGCTATAATTAAGGCCCTTGACGATGTCCTTAAGTTTGCACATTTCAGATTGGGATAAGTGGCCCAATCTCCCATGCCACAACTTAAAGTCATCCTGACTTTCTCCTAAAAGAACCGTCGCCTTGTTACTCCCCGAACCTAAAACATAGTCCGTTTTGCTTGCGTGGCGCTGTAAACAGTACGATCCCATCCACAGATACATTGCCATCGAAAACTCTGCAACGATTTTTGTCAAACACTACAACCTTGCCATTATGAGTGCACTTGCCAACAGACATCAAGTTGGTGACTAGTTCTGGAATCAACAACACATTATTCATTGTCAGTCCTAATGGACGTCCCTTGTGACGTACATCAAACTTCACAGTACCTTGCGAGGTCGATACTATTTTGTCATTATACGCGCAAGTAACAGCTTTCGAACTGCTGGCTTTAAGCGTTAAAATAAAATTAAAGGCAGCTAAACGCCATAAAGTCGTAAATTGAATGTATATTGTGACATCTAGTTTAGGTAGTTGGACACGCTTTGGTGTATTAAATTTTACTAACAAATGCAGCTATGTCCCTAGCAAATCAGTTCAAAAATAAAATACAGAGTTGCTACCTTGACAAAAATATTAGTTTTTGTAGTTTCCTGAAAATTTCGCAGATTTGGATTTAGCTGACTTTGATTTTATAGGCCTCATATGTTCTGTGGATCAATACCTACACCCTAGGAACTGTCACGCGTTCCGTATAGTTGCATAAAATGTACTATGTGGTTGTGTCGTGTACCTACAGTGTGTGATGATTAATTTATTCGTGAATTATAATTTGATTTGAACTGCAAACGGTTTTTCTATTGCGCCATAACCAACATTACCCAAAATAGGTACGCACACAGTAGTTAAAATATGGCTGAAGATAACGATAGAGACATACCTTCTCCGTCATATTTTTGTAACTCAGGACACTTTTTTAATATATTCGTCATTCGAAAAGCGAATAATAGTTTTTTAATTTCGGTCAAAGGATGAAAATCTTATGTCCAGTCGTATTCCTATATAATCCTGCAACGACAAGAAATGATCAGTGCCATGGGTAGGTTACTCGTAGAAGCTGGTTCTCGGCAACGAACTGTGGCAATCGCTCTGGGCACTACGCAGACTGTTATAAGTCGACTTTGGACACGTTACCTTAGCACTGGCAGCGTCGCAGAGCGACATGGAGGTCGAACTCGCATCACCACACCCAGACAAGATCGTTACATACAAATTACTGCTCGACGAAATCGTACAATGACCGCGATGATGTTGGTTACTAGGCTTCTTAGCTCTTCAGGGATCTTAATAAGCGATCAAACCTTAGGAAATCGCTTGCATGAAGTCAACCTCCGGTCCCGAAAGCCGCAACGTGTACCACCTATTGAACCCCGCATTCGCAGAGCCCGTTTACAATGGGCTCGTGAAAACAGAAATTGGGCAGAAGTAGAGTGGCGTTTTGTGTTTTTCTGACGAATCTCGCTTGGTATGAGGGGATACCTACTAGACAGACGTACACGATATCGGAGGACCCCTGGTTGCCAATAACGTTACAAAATACACAACGCGTACATTACAGCGTTTATTACAGTGGTGGAATAATCATAATATGGACGGGTATTTGGATCGGCGGAAGAACCGCACTGATTTGGATCAGAGGCAATCTCGATGCTCAGATTTACGCTGAAACGATTGCATCAGATGTTGTCATTCCTTTGCGGACCCAATTTGGTGCTGCGTTTCTGATTATGCATGATAATCAGTGATCGGAGTAGGTAGATTGATTTTTAGTACTTGTATCATAAATGCACACAGAAAGAATAACATGGATAAGCCATTTTTCCGGAAAGTAATTCCGGTATTTCCGGATTTAGTATTTCCGGCGGGCGTACGCATTGTTCTGATAACCGGTTATTGTACCACCCATGATCCTTTGTTCTGATTGGTCGTTGGGTTTTGTCAAATCGTGACAAAAAAAAAATAGGAAGAATAATAAAGAATAAAATTGCTCATTTTATTACAATTCCTACCTTTTTTTTGAGGATGGCAAATCATCAAATGACTCCTTCCACTCTGGCAGAATACAATTCCTACATAAGTTCCGGTTTTTTTTTAATAATCCACCAATTCCGGAGGAATGTCCATAGTAATATATACGTTTCGGATCAATGACCCCAGTTCAATCTACCTACTCCGATCACTGATGATAATGCACGTCCCTTAGAATTACTGAAGCTTTAAATTCCTCACCCGCACTTTCTGTTGCCTTACTTAAAAAATAATTTAAAGGCATGCCCTTTGGAGTTTAGGTTTCAGCATACAAACCCCCAAGCTGTTATAAAAGCTTTTAAAGATCTTAAAATTAAATCAACAGAGGATCTCTGTGGAATTTCTGTAAAAGTCTGCAGATCTCTCATCGAAACCGTTGCGCCCTATTTAGCTTTCATATTTAACACCAGTGTAGACCCCTTAGCCTTTCCGGATTTTATGAAACACAGTAAAGTAATTACATTGTTCAATTCCGGTGATAGTAAAGAGCCCAACAATTATAGGCCAATGCTTAATCAAATGTTACGTCACTTTAATAAAAATTCCATATTTCATGAACATAACAGTACGGTTTCACCAGAGGGCGTTGTACCACTGACGCTGGTGTCACCCTATTAAAGATCATTTTTAACGCCTGGGAAGAAGCACAAGATGTCATTAGAATCTTTTGCGACCTCTCTAAGATGTTCGATTGCGTAAACCATGAGACATTTCTGCTGAAACTAGAGCACTATGGGATTAGGAATACAGCTCTTTATCTACTAAGATCATACCTGCAACATAGAAAGATTTAAGTTCAAGTAAACAGCATGAACTCATTAGGATCTGTAATGATTCTAATTTGGGTTCGTTTTTAGTATCTTCTTCTTAGGTCACTCCATTTTTGTTATAAATATTTTGTTTTTGGCATGAATTTAGGTATTCTCGACTTGCAGTCTATTGTTTTTTTCGGTTACGTGTGAAATTATGGGTTTTTTCAAAGGGTATGATTTGGGCTGTAGGTTCATGGCTTGTTCTTCTATTTAGAATATCCCTGTGCTCAGTGCATCCTTTGTAATTCGCAGGACGTGAGCCTTCACTAATACCTACGCATTTTTTTTAGGCACTGAGGTTTTGTGGGCTTGTACCTATCATAATTTTCTTGTCAGCCTCAATCTCTAGGCTATTAATTTTTAACCGATTTCTGCTGTCGATTTTGAAGATGAATTCTCCTTTATTTGCAACAGTGGAGCTCAGTTAGTTTATTAACATCTTCAACGCCGTACAAGATAATCGATGGAGGTTTACTAAGGCGTTTTTGTTTTGGTGCGTGTTTGTCTTCGGTGAGTTCCATTTGTAGGCCGCTATATTTATTGGAGGTTTTAATCTTCTTTGGAGAAGGTGATTGTGAGAGCTTCTTTCGTTTAGTGCTTCTGTTATAAAGATCTCTTTGCCATTCCAGTTGACGAGATTTACTATAGCTGATGGCTGACTTGGTTGTTCGCTTGGTGACGAAACTGTATTTTGACCTCAAGATGTTTTATGTTTGTTGGCTCCTGCATTTCTTTACTTGGTGTGCTACCTAAGGCATTGCATCTAGGTAAAACAAAAGAACTATGGTGGAAAATTGCCGAGCATATTTCTTACTACTAGTACCGCCGCACACAAAGGTAGGTCGCCTACTTCCATGGAGTCTTCGGCTACCAATTTCGCACCCACCGACTCGGATGTCGGGGGGCGCCGGGTGTAAGCCGGATCGCATAGCAAATACTCGCTCTCATTGTTAGATATTTTTATAAAAAGGGGGGTTGGGGCAAAATCTCATAGCACTTTCCCACTTTCTCAGCACTATGTGCACTCTTTTAGGAGGTATTTAGTTCTTCTTGGGACCATTGAATGGGTTACTTAACCGCCGCCCGTAGCCCGGAGTTGTTGCTCTTTTTGCACCACCCGGGGATACGTGCAGGGTGGACTTAGGAGAACTTCATCCCCCGACTCGGATAGCTTAGATTTTCTTTTGACCATTGAGTCGGCTTCCAGTCTAACCGGATGAAGCTGAATACCAGTATTTTACATGGAGTGACTGCATATCTGAGGTCCACATCCCAGTTACTGGGTAACACGTAGCCCTTGGTAAGACTGGTTGTCAGCCTTTCGGGCTTAACCGTAACCTTAGGCGTAACCGCTAGTATGTGAGTATTCGTACATGTAACCTAGATTCAGGTGTAATGCTCGATTTTCCGCACTCACTGCTGCATTGTATCATTACAGGTACTCACTATAATGTTCAATGCTGGACGCATTCACTGAAATAACCACAGAATATATAGACCCCTGATGTAAAACTATTGTGTCATTAAACGCAGATGCTCCTGGTGAGTGACTACCTTATGATGTGATCGTTGTCATGACAATAATAATATGTCAGTCTGACGTGTTCAGTAAATGGATTTTTTTATGACATTGCATTTTCATCTAAATTCTTCTTTCTAACACCTCTCAAAGTTGAACTTTTGAATTGAATGATCTTCTATATTTGCTTACCTCGTTATTGAATGATATCGGTATACATATTAGTGAGATTTATGTAGATTACCTTATTTTGGTCAAAGGGTATATAGATGTTTTGGAATAAAATGTTTACTTTGTTTTGGTAAAATAAATTGTATAGGTACTTACTATGTTTTGTACAAAAACAAATATACGTAATGTATGTATGTGTGTGTATATAATGTATGTTTTGTGTTTGATTGATACAATGTTATGGAACCATAGTTGTAGACAATAAAATGGTTCCGTGTCCGTGTATACATCTGTTTGGGTCCGAAAGTATCTAGTTGGATAGTGTCCGTTGAAATTGGCTGTCGTCGCCAAAATTCGGTCAAAAGGTTTAGATAAGGATTTAGCGCTAGGGACCAGTCGATGATAGGCTACTATAGGAATAAACTAGCAGCCTGTACCCCCTAAATATTGCCTATAGGTTTCTTTCGGAAAGGAGATACTCAATACTTTTGGGAAATTTATAGGTATAGGCGCATTAAATAAATAAATGAAAATAGTTAGCACCTTATATCTTTTATTAGTAATTGTTAATCGATATTTTAAATTACACTAACAAAATATCTAATTCTTAAGAAATTATAGTAGTTAATTACATAAGTTATCTTAGGTACGGTTACGATCGAAAAGCTCGAAGGAACTGTAATCTATGTACTTTGGCTGACAGGATTTTAGTATTGTTTGTTATTTTCAACTAATTTAACTTAATAAATTCGAACTAATCTTATTTGTGAGTGTGATGAAACTTTATGGAGATAGTACAAAGTGTTATTTTGTTTATTTTATATTTGCCACACTTACAACGAAGATTGGATCAGACATTGACACACAGAATACCACTCATCCATACATACCGACAGCTACAATAATTACACTGGTTTATCAGGTTTTTGTTGAGAACTATTGAATAACGTGGAATCCCCTATGGCTAATGACAAGTACCTCATATTGATATAGGTAATTATTTTACTTACTTATGTCCTAGACAGTTTTTAATCGTTATAAAAAACAAAACACAAATTCTATGATCTTCCTCAAAGCCATAAATAAATATATTATATATCATAATATACCTATGGCCTATAAAAAAAATATAAGGTACCTATATACATGGTTCTAAAAAACATATTATTTTTTCTCTATAAGTAACTCAATTTAATCATAGAAAAAATAATACATTTTCCATAATTCTCTGGATTAAGGAATCGTTTCATGTCATACGTTGAGTTTTCATAAATTCCTAAAGTTTGTCCCGTAGTGTCCACTTGACTAATAATCCCATATGATTCTTATTTTTGGGCAGAAGTTCAGTTTGTAGAAAGTTCCTACAAATATACTACTAGCAAAACATCACAGTCTGTTCAAGTGTTCGTCTTGCCTTAATAAGGTAAGGGCACAGAGGAACCTTAGCGTTAACTTACGCTTCAATCGGTGTAAATAAGTCCATTTTAATGTGATTTTGCAATTATATAGGTACAATAACTGAACTACTAGTTAAGTTATTTACTTCGACTATTTTATCTTTAGTAGACACTTAGTTAGTAATTTCGAAAAATATTCAGTATTTTTTTGTTAGTAACATAAATATTAAAATACCTAAAACCTTTTGCAAAACCAGTGTTACTTTGTACACATACACATCATATTCATGTAAGATTATATTTTAGCAACTGTGAATAGGGGTGATGTTCACTACAATTTTGGTCACAAGCAATGTTCTACAATATAATTAGAAAAAAAAACATTATAAGCAATAACACCTTTCAACCAATTTATATACACGCCCCTTATATTTTGCTACGTAGTTATTTAACCATCCGGATAATACTTGCTACATACTAAACTCAAATTACACATTTACTCGACGTTTTCAGAATACGATCATTTTAAGGAGACACTGTCGGTGTCGGTGTACCTAACGAATCGTCCTATTTACATCGCAGACCTAACAGAATGGGATGGTATCTATCTAATTCAAAATTTACATGCGCCCGACCGAATCAGAAGACACTCTGCCCTAGCCTAGTTTATTGGCAGTATATTTTTAAGGCGAAGCAATCAATTCGTAGTCATCGGCGTGCGCAGCGCCCGGGTCGTGCCCTCACTGCGGCGAAGCGTTCAGGTCGCGGAGTCGCAGGTGGTCGACCAGGGGGTGCGTTTCATCCACTCTCCGCTCATCGGGCCATTTCACCACCACGTTGGTGTTGGCGGGCGGCAGCGTGACGGGCGGGTCCACCACGACGGGCAGGCCGCCCTCGCGCTCAGGCAGTATGTGGCCAAACAGCGCCCCCACGCGCCGGTACATGAGCTGGGGCACCAGCGGCGAGGCGGCGTCCCGGTTGATGCCGTCGGGCACGGCGTTCAACTGCGCCACCACGATGACCGGTGCCGTCTCCTGCGGCGGCACCACGTCGTTCAGCGCCCTCATGGGGATGGGCGCACTGGTCTGTGGCGCCACACACGTCGACGCTCCGTTGATGCGCGCGTTCAAGCTCTCTAGCACCGTGATCAGCTCGTACAGGCGATCATCGCATAGGACAGGGTTATCTGTAATGTAATATCCTATACTTGTAGTGGCAACGGACACAAAATATCTTTCGCTAGCTTCTAAGGTATGAATGAGTCGTCGAGGCACGAGCACATGCACTTATTTCCTTAGGGAGTCTAACCAATAGTGGAAAAGAATTCGCAAAAGCTAAATAATTCGTTAGAGCAGTTATACAATTACAGGTAGCTAATTTTAATAACAGTAAAGTTAAATTCGCTTTGCTTTTTGGTTTATACCCGCCCACCCACAGCATTGAATGCAAACTAGAACCTAATGTAGTTATCCTAATTAATAATTATCCTATGTCATATTCTTTGGTTATTGTTAATGATAAAGTTATTATTCTACGAAAAGCCATACGTACCTTGAAGGTAAATCTTTAAAACGCTAGGAACTCCATTAATAGTACATCGAGATTTTGATACAACGTCGTAATTAACGGTTTTAATTCGATTAAACGACAAATCAGCTATACAGAGCGATGGCAACCCATGGAAATCTTTATCAAGCAAAGTGATATTGTTATGGTGGGCTATCAATTCCTCAAGTGATGGCAAAAATGTCTGGAAACAAAGACGGAATACATTAATTATAAAATGTAAGTGAAGTACATCGCAGCAGCTGTTATACTTCCTAATAAACGTCAACCAATGATTTAACTCGCAAAAGCTCGCTAAGCGTTATTGCTCCAGTACTTAAACAAACCTTTGATGTTTCTTCCAGTGTGGTTATATGGTTATGGGACACATCGAGCAATCTTAGATCTTCAAGGCCTATAAGGTCATCTGGTGAAATTTGTTGCAGTAGATTATGGCTTAAGTTAAGTCTCAAGAGACCGTGCAACCCCATCAGTGCACCGCCCAAGCTAACGATGCGATTATGATCCAACCTTAGCTCCAGCACACGGGTTTCAACGTCCACTAAATTCTGTAAATGTATTCATGCAATAGGTTAATTATAATAATGTATGTAAGTAACATCATCACACCTATTTTCTACGACGAGTTAGGCAGATGTTTACCTATAACGCACCCACATTTCGCCAGTTATATTTAAGTCCCATGTAACCCGGCACAAATTCAGTCACCGGGCTGCTACTGACAAATTCCTGATGGAAAAACCCAATAACAGTTTGCTCGACCTAGGAATCGAACCCAGGACCTCATGATCAGCAGAAGTGCTTGCAACTACTACACCAACGTGGCAATAATATAAGTCATTATGAAAAAGGTGTATTCAGTATATTTTGTTAATTATTTACCTCCATGTTTCCTGTGATAAGACTTATCCTATTGTGGGAAAGATCAATTACAGATAATCTTTTCAAGCCTTTGATTTCTTGCAGAGAAAATTCTGTCATGTAATTGTGAGTCAAATTTAAATATCGCAATGACTTCAAACTCCTTAAAGAACCATTTAATGACTTGAGTTGATTGTAGGCAATATCCAGTTCTGCCAATTTCTCGGCTTCAGTGAATTCATCCTCCGCTAGCTAGAATAAAAAAAATCGTTATTACTTACGAATTAAACAGTAACTTGAGAGAGTAGAAGTTAACAACACCATTATCAATATCATTCACTCGAAAAATAGTCACATCTACTGCTGGATACACGCCTTTCCAAAGCGTAGCCACAACAACTAGCTCTTTCACTCTTCGATACACCTCCCACTCTGAGGTTTTCGAAACGCTGTCTTTACTACAGGGCTTTTGGGCTCTGTGCTCTGACCACTGCCAGTTAAAGTTGGTAATTCTTCGGGTGACTTAAAACTGACCCGTTAACTGACATTTAATTTCTGGTATAAACTTGTTTCTCCTACAAACCTGCTCACTCTCTCTCCATCGTGAGCGACGTTTCAGTACCATAAGCAAACGTTAGCAGTACTCACTGTTTTAAAGACTTCAATCGTGACGAGAAGATATTGAGTAAGTGTCTGAACTCTGCTTACCAGAGTAGGATTCCACGGTTGACCTCTTTCTCGAAGTTGGACCTACCTTTTGAACTGGACAGTTTGTCTGGCTAAACACAATACTCAACAATGCTACAATTATCCAATTCTACACCCTTTACAAAAAATTACTAACGCTTTCTATTTTGTTGAATGATAGTCCTATCCTCATTAATCTTCTGGATTTCTGCAGTGCTCCATCCAGCAACTTTATATTGTTTCCGTAGAAGTAGAGTGACTCTAATGAAGGCATTTGTTTTAAATCTTTCGGTAAGCTTTGTAATTCATTGTGGGCAGCATGGATGAGGACGATCCTTTTCGCTTTCTGAAATAAAAACATTAATGGTAAGGTAATTCCCCTTTTATTGTGTGTTGAATTAATATTGAGTTTTTTTATGTAGGTATACTTACGACTGGCAATTCGTTTTCTATAGATTTTAAATTATTGGCGTTGATGAATATCCATTCCAAGTCATCCAAATCTCTTAGAGCGCCATTCAGTGAACTAAGCTTGTTAAGTCCAAGATGAACGTGCTTCAATGCTTTGGGTACCGCATTCCTCTCGATTTTTGATATTTGGTTATCTGCTACCAGTAAGTGTTCCACTTCCTGTATATCCTTTGAAAAGAAAAATATTTGTTTATTAGTACCTACTAGCAAACGAATACGTGGTTACCAATGACTATAAAGGCATTTAAAAGAAGGATAAAGAAATACCAAAACATTGATAGTACAGATATTGGCTATAGTGGCATTTAAAAGAAGGATAAAGAAAATACCAAAACACTGATAGTACAGATATTGATAGCGTCATCCTAAAGAAAGGAGACGATAAGAAATACTCTGTTTCAAGTTAATAAATTATACAAGGTTCGATAAAAGATATCTAAGTACGAGTATTTATTTACCGATAAAACACTACAAATTCGAAAGCCTGGCAAAGGGTCAAAAAAACGCCACCCTGAACAGTAGTTACAGTAAACAAAAAACACAATAATCATATTAATTTCAAATACACGCCTGCTGCATTTGGGGCTATCGCCAACACTTTACGTTTCTATTTATAGAACACAGATAAAAAATATGAATGACTGCTATTATTATTATTCTTTTCTATATTGTTACAATTTTATTTCCTTACCCTGAAGTCATCTTCGGTGAGCTTCGTGATTTTATTACGGCAGAGATCGAGGGTCTTCACGTGCGGAAGATGCTGAACAACATGCCTCGGCATCTCAGTCAACGAGTTATCAGCTAGGCTGAAGAAGTCCACCAAATCCAATTTGGTGAAAACACTCTCTTTCAACTCACTGAAATAAGAAAAAAAAACAATCACCATTTGTATAGAAACAGGTGGATATTAAATATCAAGTCAAATAAAAATACGGACAATTGTCCGTATTTTAAAATAATTATTTTTGAAATCCACGTGCTGAAAAGTATATGATAAACTTTATGTAAATATTTATAGATGGTGACTACCATGCACCGCGAGCACAAGCAATTATGCCTGTACGGCTGCATTGTTGTGGATAGCCCGACACGGTAACTGTACATGATACCTATAACTGACTACAATACATTTTACTGTAGGCAAGTTTAGATGATAAGTTACTGTCTTATTGAAAAGTGCCAGGGTTTAAGCATGATATAGAATTTAGTAAGAAAACATTACTGACGTCACACATTATTTTGTTCTTTCTTGTAAGTTAAAACGCAATAGATATTAATGAATGAATGTACAGACAAGGCGATATTACATGTTTTATAGAGCATATATTTTTATTTTAACGTACCAATGATGCCGAGACTCTTCTTCGATATAAGCCTATGCCTTTTGTTATTTATTACTGTATTTGTAATGTTTTTGGTAATGTGCAGTTAATTGTTTATTTATTTCAAGTTTTATTCTGCTTTATTTTCAAACAAGATAATATTTACATAATATATAAGCTAACAGACTTAAAAATATAATAATAATATTTCATGTATATAAAAAATACAGATGAATTGAGAACCTCCACCTTTTTGAAGTCGGTTAAAAAAGGAGAGCAAAGAATCATAGGGCATCAAGAAATTTGTCCGTATCGCTTTCAACAGGACAAGTGCCCAGAAGGCTGGCAGCGTTGCCACGTTGTATGGCGATGCTGGTACTGTGTTAATTATATTGTATTAATCACTTACTACAGTATTTTTATTAAAGCTATTACTTAATAATTACAATGATAAAGCTGCCTGTTGAGAGACATATCGGCTCACGCGATCGCAGTCAACCAAAGGGTAAAAATAATTCTAGAGACAAATATAAGTTTTTATCTTACTTGACGAGCACATAGTCTATTGTATCAAATAATGTTGTTTACAAATATAATAGTTCTATCAATTTATGAACATCATCCATTATCGCCGTACACCTAACATCACTATCATAGGATAGCAATTTTAGACAATTTTCAACTATAATAAGAGACCATCCTTAATTCCTTAGTTTGCATATATTAATCAAGAAGACCGTTTACGTTGCCCTCTATCCAAAATCTTTCGCCTTCTTCCCTCAGACACTACAGAACGTCCAAGCGCTACGATTCTAACTTCCAGCCTCATTGGTCTAGCGGTCGCAAGCGCTCTACTGAGCATGAGGTCTTGAATTCAATTCCCAGGTCGGGCAAACTGTTATTGGGTTTTTTCCATCACGAACTTCTTAGTAGCAGCCCGGAGTTTGAATTTGTGCCCGGTTGACGGCAATAGGCTCACCCCCTATAACGTGGGACGTAAACCAAATTGACTTAACGTGGGTGTACTATTGGTACATCTCTGCCAACCCTTCGGGAATAACAGACGTGATGTTATGTTGTGTATGCCTACAATAATTCTATTTTTGAACGAGCAAATGGAGCATACACGGACTGGTTCTGCATTTTAAGGGATATTTGACAGGGCTGTTCAACTTGTACATGGATGATACAACTTGTCTGACTGATTTGAAAGAGGATGAGTGCTGATTGAGGCTTAATCAGTTGCCTGTCAAATGCCTTCTCTACCCAGATGATCAAGTTCTACTCGCATCGTCAGTAGAACAGTTCCAAGACATGGTGACTGTGATAGATGAAGCATATAAGATGAAAGGGATGAATATAATATGAATAAAAGGAAGGTAATGGTGTCTAAAAGAGAAGAGTATGTGTCGGTGTGTGTTGTGAAAATAAATTATAAGAGAGTTGAGGATGTGAATAAGTTTTTATATTTGGGGAGTAATTTTACACGAGATGGAAAGATTGATGGTGATGTGGAAAGGTGAGTGAATGCGGGAAATAAAGTGTATGGTGAAATATATGCGATTGTGACCAACTAGTCGATGTCCAAAAAGACTCAACTGGCTATTCCCAATGGTGTGCTGGTGCCTACGCATGTATGGAAGTGAATGTAAGATGTGACAAAAGGGGCATGAAAGTAAAATATTTGCTGTGAAAATGCCTCCGTTGCGAAGCAAGTGTGGTGTAACTATGAATTATATGGTATGTATGGTAGTATGCTTAGATGGTTTGGTCATGTTGAGAGGATGAATGAAAGGCGACTGACAAAAGGTATTTAAAAAGGCTGATGTGGGTGGTAACACTGGGAGGGTACGCCCTAAAAGGACATAATATCTAGAAACCATATTAGTGATATTCTTCAAAAGGGACAAGTGCGTATTACTAGCTACCGGCGTGCGTGTATGCCCAGGTGTATGAACGTAAACGAAGCAAAGGTAGTATGTAAGAATCGTAGCAGTTGGCGTTCTGTAGTTTCGGTCTACCCCATGGGAAATGGGCGTGAGTTTATGTATGTATGCTTATATATAGTGGGATAAGAGGTAGGCACAGGACATTAGGTTCGTCCTTGTCAAGCATTTGCCAAGCTTTGAAAACTGACCTTTCGTATCTACCGGCCGGTTAATTACAGGAACCGGGATTAACGTTTTAATGATCATAACATAACATCACGCTTGTAATCCCCGACAGGTTAGGCAGAGGTGTACCTATAGAACACCCACAATTCCCTAGTTATGTTTAAATCCCATGCAATAGGGGGGGGACCAGCCTATTGCCATCGACCGAGTACAAATCCAGACTTTAGGCTGCTACTAAGAAATTCCAGATGGAAAACCCATTATCAGTTTGCCCGACCTGGGAATCGAACCTCATGCTCGATTGCGACCACTAGACCAACGAGGCTGTAAATATCGTCATAATTCTTGTTAAGATAATGTGGGTCAATTGATAAATGATAAATGATTTTATTTCTGTAAGTAGGTTTGTACAAACACTTTTATACGTCAATCATATTTTTTAAATTAGATGAGGTCGGCGTTTCCTATCTGATTGTTTTTAATCATACAAGGAGTAGGTATATTTGATTTTAAAAGTGGCGTTAGTCTTGAGGTGAGCGTGTATTGAGTTTTTTCCCTTATCTTAACGGGTATAAGAAAATGTTTGATCCCAAATTGTTTTCGACTTTTGGAACCATCTTCGTTTTTATTGCTTTTTCATAAGCTTATTATAGTGTATCTATTTATTAATTTATTGCATCGTTAAAACTGTAATCAGCCATAATCCCTTCCCAGCCATATCATCTTTCACACAGTCCATCCATCTTTTCTTGCTCTTTCCCTACTCATACAAACTCAAAACTTTCCTGACGACATTTCCGTCATTCCTCCGCATCAAATGCCCATACCATGACAACAAATTTTCACACAACTTTTCAGTAATTAATGGTAACATAAAAAAAAACCCGAACCATATTCAAGCTTCGAAAATATTATCTGGTGGGCAAGCTTAAAAAAAAGGTCCGTTATGGATACAGGAACTGCAGTAGACAACGTTCGGCAAAAAAAAACTACAATTATTCTTAATTTATTACACTTAGATTGTTATTCTTGTATACGTTATTTAATAAATAACACTACTTAAGTGACTGTTATCTATTATGAAACAATGTGAATATGTTAAGAAGATTTTTAAAAATAGTTGCGGCGCCTAGGTGGCATGTTTTCGAATAAGTGTGGTGGCCGCCACATAGCGTTCTCAATTTACCGGCGAATGACGTCACTGAAACGTTATTTATGAAAATAAGTTGGTTTGTTTTCCTAGAGAGTGTTTTTTTACACCGTACAGTAAAGCCCTGCAGCCATCATTTTCATTTCAGGAGGCAGTGCGGCCGTATTGTAGCGGCCACCGCTCTGCTAGGAAATTGTAGCTTTAGTGGATGCGAGTAACTCGAGTTTAGTAAACACTAATGTGAGGTCAACGTTCCAGGGTTATCAGGGGCGGCGCCAAACGGTCGCATAGGCGCCCGACGAGCCGCCGGCGCCGGCGCCGCGCACTCCCTGCGCCTACCACGCACGATGCACCGACGCATCATCACACTTTTGGACACAAATGAATGGCAATCAGTCAATCATTTTACGTATCTCAGTAGTTGCTTCAATTAACATAAAATATGATTATG
Organism: Griposia aprilina; assembly: GCA_916610205.1. Lineage (NCBI taxonomy): Eukaryota > Metazoa > Arthropoda > Insecta > Lepidoptera > Noctuidae > Griposia > Griposia aprilina. Next base: position 11,753,548 of record OU744283.1, read on the forward strand.
TACACACATTTGTCATATTACGTTAGCCTGTCTGCCTACATCGCAGTGGTATCTGCAAACCCTATTTGGTATCCCACTTAGGATGACGTAACGTTGTTAGATTACAACTAAAGGTTCGACTGCCGCTTGACCTGTAGTTTTTCTTATAACAGTAAGCTAAAACTTCCTAGAATGTTTATTGTTTTCATTGCTGCACAGTTTCGTGGTTATTGTGTTCTATCTTGTTCCTGTTTCTATCATCTGGGGCAAATTCGATCGACAATCTAGTCTAACTCATTTTTGCAATAATCTCAACCCATTTTCTGGGCCTCCGGTGTTGTTTCATTGGCTTCCCTTGTGTTTCATTAGGTATAGAATTCTAAGACAAAGTACGTGTTGGCCTAATAAAACAGCAACCCACTGTATTCCAGATCTATTAATTATCTATACCTATCTTACCTACATATTTTATAACAAAGTCACTATTGGTCTGTCTCTCACTATCCATCTGTGTGACCGCTTATATCTTCTAAACTACAAAATAGATTTTTATGCGATTTTTACCAACATTTAAAGAAATTATTCCGTAAGGTATGTGTACAATACATTAATATTTAACTTATATATAGCACAGAAGTCTCATTGTTTTGACATGTCGCCATTGCACGCGTAGGAAGAGCAGGGATGAGTGGCGGGTCGGTAGTAGTATATAAATGAAACTAACTATCTAAGTAAGTTAGTTTCATCTTACTTATTTGCAGTAAATGGATAGTTTAAACTTTGCCTTTAAATACACCAGGATAGGTGTAATGTAATCTCAGGACCAAACCCGAAATTAGAAGAATTAGTTAAGAGGCAAAAGAAGGAAAGTGTCCAATGGTTGTGATACAACTAACTTAATAGACGAAAAATAACCACCCTGTTTAATTGCATCCAACTATATTTATTTATTTAAACTTCCCGCACATAAACATACAAAGGCGGACTTAATGCCTTAGGCATTCTCTACCAGTCAACCATGGGTGGTGTAGAGATAAGATGGCAGGTGCTCTGTTTAACTGGGAAAAAAAACAGGGTGACTTGTAATAGTTTTAATTCAACGTATTCCTTCTAAGACTTGATTAGTGTAATCCCTTTGCAACATTTAATGTGCAACTGGGTGTATCTTGGCTAAAATCCATGGGAATAGAGAGAATCCAAGATTTGTGTGACTCTGAAATTTCCCTAAAATTCATCAATAAATTTCATTTTTCTCTAAACTCTCAAATTGCACGGCCATCATTTTGACTAATACGCATTTGGCAGTGAATACGTTAACAATGCTTTCGACATACCCAGATGTTCTAAAACGTCATACTGTTAAAATATACAACAAGAAGTTGAAAGTGAAGTGAGAAGAAGAAAAAGTGCGGTCGAAGAAGTTACAAGTGACGCAATACGAAATTACGAACAAGTACCTACCTACTGAAATGACGACGGTACCTACATATTATAAGGAATCGCAAATTTTAATATCAATTTTAAATTCATGTCTTCATTTGCGTTCCATAATGTGAACAGGACCGATCATACTGTAGGGCACAGCAAAACGAAAACATTACTTTTTTATTTTTATTTAAATTTGGGTACAATTAAGATATTAATAATTATTAATATGAATTATGTCAAACAAAACATTGATTTATATTGAGATCAGTTCATAATAATTGTCTGGTAAGGTTAATTAAACATATTATAATACTGTACCCATGTATGAATGTAACTAAACAACTATGTATGGTGCCTGTTAAGGCTTTTTAATTACTATTTGCTTGAGTTTTTATAAATGTTGACAATTTGACAGAGGACTTCGACCTGCAGTGGACCTGCCGCTGACTGACTTTATTGAATAAAGGATTTATTGATTAGGCATCATAAAATAAAAGACTAGAAAGCCGTACTGCTGCGTATAATAGCGACGTAGATCCCAATAGCACAAACGATAAAAGAACTGAATTACATCTTTTGTCAAATAAAGAGAGTAAGTAGGCTTATACACAATCTAACCCAAAATTTTACAGCAAATGAAGTAAAGAATGTCCATGACCTTCGCATTTTCAAGGAACATCATTTAGAAGATAAAGGATTAAGTACCCATCTTATGGACGTGACCACGAGTCCGCTACTTGTTGAGTCGAACGATGCATAATTGACGTTCTCGCTTAGGCCAAAGGGTAATTAAATTACAAAACGAGACCAGCATACTCGTATATACAATTAAACGAAGCGCTAGGCTCGGTTGACGAACAAAGCGCGATTGCACATATCATCGAACAAATATATAAAAGTATTACGCCTTTTTGACTTGCAGAGCTTTGGATGAAGCTCTGCAAGTCAAATGGTTAAGCTAAGCTTATCGAGGTCGATCCGTGGATGGGTGACCATTCATTACATATCGTGACCCGTCCGTGCCTCGAAAAGCACGTTTAACCTTTGGTCTCGGCTGTCATTTCGACAGTCGTTACGGGTAGTCAGAAGCCCGAAAGTCAATCAACCAGTCTTATAAGGGGTAAAATACTGGTATTCTTTTTATTGCAGAATGGACCTGCTCCTGACCTTGATCACGCCTGATGGAAAGCGATGGATGAGGTATATAATGGAACGCGTGTGCCCAGAAGATGCCTGTTCACTCTTGCTTTGAAGGCAGACGGGTTAAATGTGGATGGGTACACAGACGCTGGTAGAAAGTTCCACACTTTTGTTGTGCGCTTATTAAATGTGGAGGAGAAGCGCTAAGTATGACTGGTCGGGATATCAACCAGTTCTAGTCTCAATCAGACTAGTCCGGCAGTAAAAGGGCGATGGTGGGATCAGGACGTGGTGCTCCTGCGCACACTCTCCGAAGTAGACCTATACTATTCAGTTGCATCCGGTTTGACTGATAACCGACGAGATGGATATGAGTAGGATCGGACGCAGAATCGCCAGAAAATAGGTTCATGCCTCTTTGCCCCGGATAGGTCAGAAAAGTCTCATAGATTACTTTCCCAGAAGCGGGACGGTAAGACTGTAAGGCGGGCCCTACCGCTGCAATAACAACTTTATTGTAAAATAATATTGAATCACCCTTAAACTCAAACGATCAAATATATTGATGCAATAACATTGACGGGTCATAAGCGTCAATGTTTTCGCGTGAGCAAAACTTGCCTAGTGTTCCGTGACCATGTCAGGCTACCAGCCTGGTTTAAAAATATTGCGCAATACTGATAGTCACCAGTGCAAAAAAAAAATTGTGCTGCAATAAAAATTTAACTCGCTCTATCTTTTGTTCAATAATTATTACGCAACTCTAGACGGCCAAAAAGATTGCGCAATTCGTGATATAGTCTAAAGTCAGCCTAAGAAATTACAAAAAAAACTAAAATATGAAAGCTCGTCACCGAAATGCGAGCTTTTGAATGCACGTATAGAAATCGTGCTTATATTTTAAATATTGTTCTAGAAGGTAACGCCTACGAGGTCTACGCGTGTAGCTACGGAGCTACGTCTGTGACATAATTCAGATCTGTAGCAGTTTTCGTAAAGCGCGGTTCCTGTTTTCTTTAGTTGTGTTCCTGTTATTTTTTATCGATTTTTAAATACCTACGTATATTTTTTTTTTAAACATAAGCGTGTAAGTTATAAAGTGGGACTAAGGCCCTCCAAAATTAGCTGCTAGCTTAATTTCATTCGGTGGCCCAAATTTAGCAATGCTACATGAACGGGCTTAAATTACGAAAAAGGCTTTTTGGGACGAACTGACTCCTACCTACATACATATAATGACTGGCGATGCGATTTCTAACTCTATTCAATCTAGTTGTGTCCACGAAGTTATCTCTGAAACTCGTCTCGACCTCTTGAAAGAAGTTAAATAAAAGTTTGTAAATTATACTTCGAATCGGAACCTTCCTTTAGCTGTAGATAATTCTTATTAAGATACAGGGTGTAAAAAGACCCATCACGTAGCCGTCAACTACACATTCTGAACATCAAACTAAGTAACATTGCACAATAATAATTGGTGGGAACCGACTTATTTTTGGTGACAAAAATCGCTGTTTACGGTAGCGCTTAATGTAACGCACGCAAAAATTTGAAAATTGTCCTTATGGGGTGCATGCAACGGTACAGGGGTCGTGGGGGTATTTAAAGCCATGTCAGCCTTTAAATACAGGAAAATAGGTAAGTTCCTATTTTGCTGATGCAAGGTAGGTACTAGGTCTTCGTCCTTTTTGTAGTAAACATAGACAGAACATTAATACTTCTCATTCTCTCATATCGGCACGAAATACGTGCGTCCGTTTCATTTATTTATCAGTCTTTTTGTTTTCATTTGCAATTTTATTAAATATCACACTATTTATGTACATATTCGTTACTATTTTTATCTGATACAAATTTATTGTATTTAAGTATGCATACAGACGTCACGTTGCAGTATAAAACTGACTTACATCCGTCACAACACACTTCAGGTCCTGAGGCACTAGTTGTCTGGCATTTTTGCTGAACTGGGCCTTTTCGGCGCAGCCGTGAGGCGCGCACACTTTCCTGCTAATTTCGTCGTACTAAACACTTTGTTTTTGATTTTTATTTTTTTATCGGCTGTATATTATACTCTATGGCTTATAGTTCAAATAATTGTATTTTGTTTCTTCTTTTTTCTCTAAATATATTTTGTCCCGGTAAAAATATTAGCCGGACACTAATACAGTAGCGAGCCTGCGTCATCATCATTATCCACATCCCCGACTTCTCCTACGGCTAGGCATAGGTATCCCTTTTTTGTGCCAATCCCCACGCCCCAGTGCTAGCCTCATCGAGGTTTTACCCGCGGTGGCAACAATGTCACCCGCTCATCTTGCCGGGAAACTAAGTCTGACAAACTGCGGATCCGTCTGGAGAACATTTTATCTCCACCTTCTTAGAGTCTGATAAATTAATAATAAAAAAACACATTGTTTACACATTATTCGTCACAATTTATACACTACACTAACTCAAATGGTTTAGTTCTCTTTAGCCTACGAACTATGTCCGTGTTGTCTAACAGCTATTGGACTATTTTAATGGTCACTAAAGCCAATCACTAAAGTTTTCTTAGCAAGTAGTGATTAAATAGTCTCTGGGCCTCTATTAAAAGGAGTTCTATGTAAAGTCAGGGAAATTAGAAGCACATTGATTACTAACTTAAATTGTCCGTGTATTCAAATCAAGATTGCCATTCTTTGACAATCGTATGAAATGGCTATAACACGGCAAATTGACGTAAGGTCCTATCTAACTGAAACCTAAAAGAGTATAGTGAATTCGAATATTTGAAAGCAATCCAGGCAATTAACATGTCAGTCCGTAAATGTCCACTTCTCAACAAGGGCCTCCCATTGACGGAGACAATGACCAATCATCATGCTACAATTACCTCGCTTGGCGAGCATAGAATTGGTGAGCAGAGCGAGCACAATGTTTTGCTATTAGGATTTATAGGAGTTATTGCAGACTTTAGGACATAAAAAGACAGAAATTTAAAAGAGTATGCTTAGACAGCTTAGTCAGGTTGAGAGGATGAATGAAAAGCGACTAACAAAAGGTATTTGCAAGGCAGATGTGAGTGGAAATGCCGGGAGAGGGCACATCGCGAACTTATTGGTGATGTTCTTCAGAAAGGTCAGGTGCGTAGTACTCGCAACCGGCGTGCGTGTATGACCGGATGTATGAACGTAAACTAAGAAAAAGGAATATGTAACGATCGTAGTAGGTGGCGTTCTCTAGTTTCTGCCTACCCTCATGGGAAGAAGGCGTGAGTTTATGTATGTATGTTTAGGATACTGCTAGGCATTGATTTTTGGACACGGTCTCGGATTAAATAAGGAACAACCAATTAATGGCCTCGAAAAAGGAAGGCTAGAAAAGAGGCAAACCAAAGTAGAGATGGATGGATTGTACGAAAGATGACTAAGAAGGAATTATACTCCGAGATGCGTTCAATTCCCGGGACGGGAAAAGTATAATAGGGTTTTCCCATCTGGAATTTCCAAGTAGCAGCCCGTAGTCTGGATATTATCTCCTCGGTTGATAGCATTAGGCTTGCCCCGTATTACATAGGAATTAAACATAATTGGCGAAATGTGGGTGAACTATAGGTACACATCTGCCTAGCCCTTCGGGGAATACTGGCGTGTTGTTATATTATACTCCGAGACGAGCTGTATGGTAGATCATCCTCTGTCTGGCCTTTTTCCAACTATATGTTGGGTTTGGCTTTCAGACTAACCGGATGCATCTGCGTACCAGTATTTTACGTAGAGCGTCCACCTATCTGACCTCCGCAACCAAATTACTGGGTAATACGATACCCCTTGGTAAGACTTGTTGTCAGATTTCCGGGCTTCTAACTGACTTTCTGACTCCCGTAGGGACTGCAAAGATCTGCAAATGACAGTCGGGACCAAAGGAATAACGTGCTTTCCGAAGCAAGGACGGGTCTTGATATGTAATAGACGGTCACCCATCCATGGACCGACCTCGGCGCTCGACCTATATAGCCAGGAGCCCCCCTGATGAGTCCAGGATAAAAATGATTATAACCAAAACTATCTAGAAATTGTTCTTTTACCTAATACACAGATCGTTGGAACCCCAACAATGAGACCATAGTAACTAGATTATAGCCCTGACAACCTTGCTCTGGGATCCTATTATAATCACTTGCAGGGTAGATGAAGTGCAGCCCATTGGGCAGGTCAAGGTTATGGTGAAAATAAACACTACTATAGGAATGAGACAAAAAAATATTGTTATTGAAGGTAAAAACCGATTGCAAAGATCAGATTTAGGTAAGAAACGCAACTTTAGAACGATTAATGCAAATTATAATATTGATTAGCTTATGTAAATATCTAAATTAAGTATGTAAGTTACTATAATGCAGATTAGGGTTTATTTTCAAAATTCCTCAGAATACCTATGGTTACGAATTCCTAAAATCATGAAGCAATGTGGGTTAAAGGCTCGTACACACTGGCGCGACGCGACAGCGTACACAAAGGCACCGCGTGCAGCGCGACGGGCGGCGCCTTTGTGTCGGGCTGTCGCGTCGCGCCAGTGTGCATGAGCTTTAAACCTATTGCCCATACCTACCTACCTACCTACCTATTGCCTTGAGCCTATTGCTTATAACTGTCATCATATAGTCCACTAGATAAATGTAAATAAATATACAAATACCTTTCGGAAAAAAGAACTATTAATGATGGTGCAAACCACCTCAAAATCCGTTCCGTAGTTTAGAAGAACAACGCAGTCACACAGACAGACACAAAAAGTGACTTTACAATTGGAAGGAGTCCTTCCAATTGTAAAGTCACTTTTTCCTTCCGAAGGACACACATCAATGTCTAGGAATCAAGGTATTTTTATTAAATATATTGTTGCACTATTCAAATTAAATAAAACAGTCTATTTAGATTGATTAAATAAAATGTTTTCGTATGTGTAGATCGACGAAGTACTCTCTGCTTTTGCATTAATAGAGACTTTTCGCGATTTTTGCTTATACTGGATTTTTCACCTTAATTATACCTGACATTAAAATGCGACAACAAATTGGGTCTGCAAAGGAATGACAACATTTGATACAATCGTTTCAGTGTAAATCTGTGCATCGAGATCCAAATCAGTTCGATTCTTCCACCGATCCAAATACCCGCCCATATCATGATTGTTACACCACTGTATGCATGGACTTCCTGGCATAATTTTAAACGTTCTTGGCATCCAGGGTTCCTCAAATACCGTGTAAGTCTAGTATCTGGCCTCATACCAAAGCGAGACTCGTCAGAAAAACACACAAAACGCCACTCTTCTTCTGCCCAATTTCTGTGTTCACGAGGCCATTGTAAACGGGCTCCGCGATTGCGGGGCTCAATAGGTGGTACACGTAACGGCCTTCGGGAACGTAGATTCACTTCATGCAAGTAATTCGTAAGGTTTGATCACTTATTAATATCCCTGAACAGCTATGAAGCCTCGTCACCAACATCATAGTGGTCATTGTACGATTTCGTCGAGCATTAATTTGTATGTAACGATCTTGTCTGGGTATGCTGATGCGAGCTGGTCCGCCATGTCACTCTGCCATGCTGCCAGTGATGCGGTAACGTTTACAAAGCCGACTTATAACACTCTATGTAGTGCCTAGAGTGCTGTGGCAATCGGCCACAGCACGTTGCCGAGAACCAGCTTCCAACATTCCCACGGGTCTGTTTTTTTTTTTTTTTTAAAACCTTATTTTTAATAACTATCCAAAACGTGCTTGATCCCTAGACACTTTTGATATGTGTAGTAGATGATTCACTAAGGGGATAAATCATTGTCATAGGTCAAGGGCGCTATTTTGAATCCCAATCACAACGAAGGATTCTAGGGTTCCCGAACGCAGTGAGGAAGCTCTGAGTTAGCACTAGAATCCTACATGCGAGGGATTCAAGCTCGCCCAAGATGACACCTTTATCCCCGAGGAAAATACTCTACTTTTCGCACTTACTCCGAGGTATTAAAAATCAATTCAAAAATCGAATTAGTTATTTATGAAACTGTTAAGTAAGCGGGGCACACCTAGTTATGTGCAGTTTCATACACAATTTTATCTAAACTCATGCAACTTCATCAAAAGCACAATAAATAATATCGTAATTATGACGCCTAAATGCATTATTCTAACGAGCCGTGGGTACGCTCAGCAACAGATCAGATGTTGACATGAAATGCAGCCCTAACCGCCACAGACTTAAGTAGAAATAGCGCTTCGCGAGTCTAATATTCACATTATTCAATAATTTATGACTTAACCTTACGGTTAAGTCCAACATTATTACAGAAAACAATTTTGTTATTATTTTCGTTACTTATATCTATTTAATTAACATAATTGAATGTTACTTATTATTCTACAACAATATCTCTATTAAATTGCGTAATCTAGTTATTTTGTTCTTCGACAGCAACTAAAACCTATGAAGTGGGAACTGTTTGGTCGAGCTGGACTAATTCAAATCACATTATGCAACAGGCAGCGGGTCATAATGAAATTCAGCACATTATTATTGCCCGGCTAGATCCAGGCTTTAATGACTTGCTTTAGGTTAGGTTTGCATGACATATTATACTTATTTTGACATTAGCGAGCAGGTGGTGTGACAATGATTTTTAATTTAGAGTTCCGTACCAAAAGGAGGGCAATAAGATCCTTTTTAAAAAGGAAGCTTTTTTAAGATACCTATCGTAATAGTTAGCGGATTGGATGGATGTGTAACCTAAGTTAGAAACGAGTAGAAGTAAGAAATTTTGAAGTTAGAAAGTGATGCTTAAGCATAATCAGCCTATAATTTTCCCATTGCAGGGACACAAGGCTCCTCTCTGTGACATGGAGTGGGCTATAATCCACCACGCGGGCCCAGTGCGGGTTGCCGGATGCCACATGTCGTCCAATTTTTGGTTCTAAGACATGCCGGTTTCCTCAAGATGTTTCATGTCATGAAATAAAATACACAAAGTATAGTGCCTGACTGAGTTCGAACTCACGACCTACAACTCGTATGTCGGGGCTGATACTACTGGGCTAAAGTGATGTAAGTACTGTTATTGACAGAAGGAAATCTTTTTTCTAGGTATGGTATGGACAATTAATGAGGAGGAATGAAAGATAAGTGACGACAATAATGAATATAATATGGACATATGTAGGGAAAGAGGGAGACCCATGAAAACATGGATTCATTGTGTGAAAGATGATAGATATTAACGAAAAGAGACTGAATGATATCATGATAAATCTCACAGGGGATATTGGAAGAAGACATTTTTTGGGCTGACTCTAAGTAAGATGGGACAAGGGCAGGCAGAAAAAGCAAGTTAGCCAGTCTCAAAATATGCTTTACCATGGCCGCTATAATGTCATAATTACGTATATATATAAAATAACACAAAATCTAGGCGGTTTGGTTGTCGGCTGAACCCGCTAAGAACACAGCCTGGATTTCTAGATGGTAGATGTTTCGGTGATGATAATAATATTAGGAGTGACGTCGGCAGTGCGGAAAGTATTATAAAAGGATGGGGTCTCCTTGGAAATAGGGATTTTAAATTCCATGCTTGAGGTTTTACAGTAATTTGGCAGACAGTATATTATGAGGAAGATTAATAAGCTTATGATCAGGTTATTTACACAATATTGAGCAAACTACTAAAATCATTTGTAAAAGACTTTCAGACTGATACGGAATCGTCACTTCAATAAACATAGCCATTGATATTATTTGTATCACTGTTGTTGTGAATGATACAATCGAGTACCTACGATAGAAACAAAACACGTATGGATGGATTGCTTAATTACAAGTTCTTACTTTATTTAATGCCTATAACCATGAATAATTAATTTATATTAGAAATATTAAGATAGACTGAAACAAATTTGAGTGACCAATATAGCATTCAAACATGCGTTAATTAAAGTAGCCTATGTATAATAAATACATAAACAACGACTACAGTAATTTGTTAGTTCACCATTAATGAGTAAATACTGTGAATACGACACGACCAATATGATATCATTCAATTTTACTGCTTTAGAAGCGACCTTAGATAACCCCGGGCAACGTCTCCTAGATGCCATCCCCACACATATGGAGTTCACTAACGAAAGGTTACTAATGGAATTAATAAAAAATCCATTAGATAAAACCACTTTCCAATTAATAAAAATAAAGCCTATACAAATCCTGGTCAAAACTACATAGGCCTTCAAAGATTCCAACTTGCAAAAAGAGTTTTCAATAAAAGACAAGAAAATATAAATAATTAGGATGACCCGAAAAATCTGTGAAGATCAATTGAGTGGTCAATAAGAGCCGAGCTCATGGGTCACGGGCGACTTAATTGTTGTTTTGTAAGGAATAAACCGCAGAAAATATCACATCCCACCAAAACATAATATAAAAAGCAGGATCTACTCGTACTTCTCGTCAAAACCGTTTTCTGTTCTAAATGGGCTTATTTTGGGCGATGTGGAATTCATAACATTATCCAAAATCCAAGTCTTCCATGTTTTGGCCAGAAGTTGCATATAGTGTAGGTGTGTAAATAAGTATGTCTATTTTTGTATGTATACAAAAAATATGCAGTATCGTTGTATTCATTATTAAAAAGGAATTCAAATCAATTATAATTTGAGATGTCCATTTTGATTTTTTTGTTGGGGTTGCTCATTATCCTCTACCAAGTATTGAAGTAAGTTTTTAAGCGTTAATATATTTACCTTCCAATGTATTGGTCATTCCAGCACTCACAAAAGCATTCCTACATACTTCATCAATAATCATTTAAAATTATGACATGATCATCATGATCATCTAATTTTATAATTTATCGATAGTTTAGTTCGGCACTACCACAGCTCTAGCGATTCTGTATAATTATTATCATAACTGAAAACTGTTGCATTACTTACATTAAAACTAAATTATAAGATTTTAAGCCACACTTCGTTTAGATTAATGCACAATAAGAACGTTTGCAAATTGTGCCTGGCAAAACTTTTTTGAGGCAAGTCCCTGAACAAAAAAGGTAGCTTTTTAAGATTTCAGATCTACCTAGTTATCGTTGCTTTAAATCTTAACCTTAATCTTATCATCGCCCCAATCTCAAATCACAACGATAGCTTGCTTAAAAGTAGGTTCTACTTTTAAGCAAGCTGTCACAGTGTTCCCATATTTGCGTTTTTTACATCTCGTCTTTTTGAACTTAGTCCTCGTATTCTCGATGTATTTAAAATTGGAATATTGCTTGTTTTTGATACTCATAACCCCTGGTTAATGTCATAAAGTAACTTGCCTCAATTGCCTTGCCGTGGTCAAGGGGGTCGAAATGGGCTTGAAATATTGCAAGATGCGCTACAAGGTTCGGTATTATGTGAGAACTTGAACTGGCCAACTTCGTGCATTTCGATACTGTTGTAACTCGCAGAATGCCCGTTACCTAACTCATGTCCACACTTCTCATGTTTGCGTTTACATTAGTTGTAGTAAGTAATACCAAGCTGATAAGAAACATTACAATAATAAACCCACTTCGAAGGGAAATTTACCGAGTGGTAGTTTGATCCTATTTTCTCCAGGACATAAAGAAACGAGATATCGAATTAATGCCAGTTTTGATTCTTTCCACAATCGATGCGTACGCGTCGCATGATATGGCAGCCGAATGCTGCCAGCCCTGGCAAGGGTGCCGCCCACTGTCTCGATAACAGCCGATCCTCATCGGTGTGCGCTCTTCTTATCATAGACCTGTGGTTCTCTCATTCAACATACACATTGTTTGTATCGTGATACACACAATTTTAATGCTATTTTACACAACAAAGAGCTTACACATAGTACGTAGACGTTGCGTAGATTCACAACCGCACACAATACAAAAACTGCACAGAGAACCGAACTTAGATCCAATGATGAAGTTAGAATACTTCGTAATCGACTTGCCTTAAATTATCGAAGTTAAGTTTGAGTCTTGTGATAGAAAGTCCGAGTTCTTTGATGCTGTGGTCAGAAAAATCCGGTAGCTGGGAGTAGGAGATATCCAAGCCGATTTTGGTTTCGGGGCTGAACTTGTTTGTTAAGGCCCTTGCGATTTCTTCATAAGCACTGATACGCTGACAGACTACTAGGATGGCACCAGTTCCAGCGTCCTCGCGGCGGCATGTGCAAGGCGAGATCTCTCTCCTCATGGCACAGTGCAGGCTGGCTCCCGCGCCGAGCTGGCCGGCCAGGGCGCACAGCAGCGCCGCGGCGAGCGCGTGCTTGTGCGCGATCATCGTGTGTGCCGGTCGGGGCTGTTCGCGCTACTGGCTCGACTCCCCACGGCCGCTCGGAATCTGTGCGACCGCGCGCCCGGCCCACCCCGCGCAAGCGCATCATCAAATCGTCTGCACTCTGCACCTTCGGTGTATTACCATTTCCCACTGTTCATCGTTTACATTTTTGCGCAGCATATCATTAATTTTTTATAATTATTGAAGCTGATCATAGCTGACACAGACCAAAAATATTTCAATTGAGTTCTTCAACATGTTTTTTTGCATTTAAAAACACTTAACTGAGGCACTAGGGAATGTTTTCTCCCACTTAGTTCATCGTTAACAATCTTGCGCAGCATAACATTTAATTTTTATTAATTATTGCAACTGATCATAGAAGACCAAAGATGGTTTGAGTTCTTCAACAGGTTTTTTTGCTTTTAATATTTAACTGAGGACTAGGTAGTGTTTTCTTCTGTGCTTAGTAAAATTGTGTCTATTCGACCACGTTAGGTACATATAATATTTTAAGATGATTCCAGTGTCAGCTTCAACTTTTTATTTATTTAGTGATAACCACCATTAACGCCGGCGAGTTACTCGTAATTTTTTGATAACATATTTTAATTAAGACACTCATAATTCGGTCAATATGTTCCTCAGACAGGATCTAAGATCCCTACTGTGTACAAGAACTACTTGTACCTTATCAATAGGCCAAGTTTACAGAGATAAAGATGAACTTACTCGTACTTATCTCTGATATTTTAAATAACCAATTAGGTACAATACTTTCATCTTTCATTTACTTTTTAATGAGAAAACCTGTACGTTATAGACTTGTGTGTTCCTATTCAATTTTTTATCTTCTTAACCGAGTCTGGAGCCCATAAAGGCTCTAAATGGGTAGGACATAAGTACATACATAACAGTACATAATTCCTAACCAAATTAAAGAACTTGCAATGGTCCGCTTCAGAAGGGCTTTACGCAGTTGGTTAAAGACCTATCAAATACGAATTATTTCCTACAAGAAATACATAGATGATAATTGTGTGCTATCCATACTAATATTTTAAATTCAAAAGTAACCCTGTCTGTGTGTCTGTTACCTTTCACACTTTAACGGCTGAATGGATTTGGATGATACTATTTATCCCGGAAGCACGTACCCGTGGGATTATTTCCGATACCCACGCGGACCAAGCCGCGGGCAGAAGCTAGTATAGTTATATACGCAATATAGCGATGAGGCCATCTGCAATGAGTTACAAGTTATTATCTCCTCATTGATGAGAATATGAACAAGGACAGCAGTGCATTGCACTAGGATATTTTGGAAGAGGTTTTTATCATTTTTTTTCCAACCAAATCACTCGATTTACACCAGCCGGGTCGCGTCGGAGCGCAGTGGTCGCGTCGTAGTGGATGCGCGCACACCCGGCGGCAGCTGAATGTTTCCTCCCGACTACTAAATTCCGCTGGGACCTGGGTGCTTCCCTGTTCTTCCATCGTCACGTGGAGTGACACCCGAGTGCATGAGACAGGAACTGAACGAATCCAACCAAACGCGACGGCAGCCATCTTCGCACGCGAGGATCTGACCGGCTACCGCGGCATGTGTTTGTCTGGATCCAACCGGGTTCAAAGCTGTGTAAATGTTTGCCGTGTAGACGTGAAACACTTTCGGTAGATACCGAAAGTATTCGCAATTACGGAGGTCCCATCTGACTCAACTAAGAACTGCGGATGGCAGAATCGTGACTTTCTGATTGAAACTCAAACTCAAAGCATTTATTTCAAATAAACCAATTACAGGCACTTTTGAACTGCCAAGGGGTCGGTCAGTCAGAAAAATGAAGCTAGTTGCCTATTCCAAAGCGTAGTAGGTACCTATGGAGAAGAACGGGAAATAAACTGCATTTTAAATCAACATATAGGCATAAAAAATTGGTTACACAATTCGTGTTGAAATTATACATGTGAGAACGATGTACAAAGACGTGCACGCTTAAAGCTTCCGTAATAAAAATAAAAAATAAAATAAAAAAACAGTGGCAGCCAAGAGATGACAAATCCGATGATGAATCCGAGATACTCGAGGAAGTCGAGGATTTTTACGGGCACCTATACTCAACGCGAACGGCGAAACCAGCGGAACAAAGTGCAGATGACCTTCGAGCCGAATTAACGCGCCACTACACGGAGGATATCCTGGATGTCAACCAGTGCGAGATTAGGGCGGCTCTCGAGCAGCTAAAAAACAACAAGGTACTAGGGGATGACAGAATAACGACCGATCTCTTTAAATCGGATGGGGCTCCAGTCCTAAGAGAGCTAGCGAGTCTCTTTAACTCCGTCATCCAAGAAGGTATAACGCCCGAGTCTTGTCCAGAGGTGCGGTGGTTCTGTTCCTCAAAAAAGGTGACAAAACCTTGCCGAAGAACTATAGAACCATCTCACTTTTGAGCCACGTATACAAGCAGTTCTCGAGAGTCGTCATGATCCGTCACGGCAAGAGACTTGACGACTTCCAGCCACCAACACAAGTCGGTTTTCGAAAAGGGTTCATTTCCGTAGACCATCCATACTGTTCGGCAAATTGTACAGATGACCGAGGAGAACAACCAGCCGCTGTGTATGGCATTTGTGGACTACGATAAAGCCTGTGACTCCTTCGAAATATGGGTAGTTCTGGCCTTTCTGCAACAATGTCGAATTGACTGGCGCTACATTGAAGTGTTGACATGCTTGTAAGACGCTGACACGGTGACTGTCCAGATCTAGGATCGGATAACCAGCCCCATCCGACTGCTGATAGGGGTGAGACAGGGGGATGTGATATTCCCGAAACTGTTTACCAATGCGTTGGAGGACGTCTTCAAGACGCTGGACTGGACTGAGCCTTCGCTTTGCGGATGACATCGTCATAATGGCAGAGACGCTGGAACAATTATACCACATGCCGCACAGCCTAAATGGATGACTCGTACTAGCTTGAGACTCGACGGTACATAAACTGTGAAAGCTTTAAGCTTTCGCCGCCGTCGAATTCATCAGCAAATAAATACGCAACTAGCTTGTTGCGCAACTTGCCAATTCTATATACTTAGGTGTGTAATATCAAAAAAATATGAGTCAGATATTCACGTTGTCGTAGTGTAAGAAGGGTTTAAGAGTTAAATAAGCTTTTGATAGGTTTTCCGAAACTGCAAAAATACTTCCTTTTTACTCAAAATATATTACTATAAATATATAAAACGTTTATAAGCTGCAAATTGCTATGCATACGCTATATACACATATACGAGTATATTTATATCGATCGAATTCGTTTCCTACCAACCAGGGCCCACCCAATTAGCCTTCTTGTGGTGGCATTAATATATAGCCTGCTGCCATAGTGGTCCGGCACAGGTTCCAGGTTCGCAGCCTAAATTCTATGAATACCTATAAACAATTTATAAGTATATACAGACAGATCAATGTGTTGCCGATCGCAGTAGGAACGTATGATCGGATAACAGAGTGAGCTAGCCCTATCTATGCACCCAAGACTAAAAAGAGAAGACTGTTTGCGTTTGTTCTCGGGATGACAAAGGGAGATAGCTCTAATATGAGATTTGGTTGCGGAAACGGAATAAAACGTCATTATTGCTGCATAAATGTTCGGGATGCCACGGTGACACTAGTAGAGTTATAGGAACTCACACAAGGTCCCAGGTATTGCGTATGATTCCGTATCAGTGAGACACGGCCGCCTGCCCCCTCTTCGATACACCCCACACTACGATTTACATATGTCGCGTCTGTAATTGATTGAATAAATAAACCGAGCGTCTACAAAATTATGTCAAGTAATTGATAATTTCAGCCCGTTTTATTAATTGAAAATATATGTGATCTTTTCTTACACTTATTTTAAAAATACAATTTTTACCTGAAGATTTCATCCACCTGTAGTATGAAGCCTTCGATCGCCTGTACTGATGATTAGGTAATGGTGAAAATATCGCCATTGTGGAAAATCCTTAGTCCGCTGCCTCTCGTTGTTTGAGCCCTACGTTTTTCTGAACTAATTAAGTTATGTAGTATTAAATAGCAATTCGCATAAAATACGTACTTTTTAAGAAGCAAGCGTAGCAACAACAGGAAGCTATTTACATATTCTTCTATTTTACGTACATAATAAAAAGCCAAAATAAACTTTCGTCCGCGATTAGAGCTTTAATTGGAGTTGTTTTTGTTCAAGTTCAAGTTCTGACTTGAGGCGTTTATGGGAGATCGGCTGGAGAAGGCACACACGGGGTAGAGTGGAAAGCTGTGGGCGAGACATTTGCCCAGCAGTGGGACATTGGAGCTATTACTAAATAATTTTATACGAAATATTATATATAATATGAGTTATGGGAGCCGTTTGCATCCGTGATATAAAGAAAATGGTTTTCTTTTGTCTCATAAAATATTCCAATAATATTAGAGGATGACGGTCTATAACTTGTACGGTCTATTTGCAAGACTTTTGGACTCTTTTCGACATCGTAAGGATTTCTAAAATTATGCTCAAATTATTCAGTTCCAGGATGCACCAGAATTAACGCTAATGCGGCAAGGACATCGACGTGCAACCTGTTACCAGATTCAGTACATGATCCTGAACCCCTCCCCCCCTTCTTTTTTTGATAACCGACGAAAAATTTCTACGCTAGGGGGTCTAGAATCATGATTGTGCTGAACTCATGGTAAAAGTTTGCGCGTCGATGTAAGCATGTAGGCATAAGGTATAAGGTGCCGATGCCGCTCGTCTTGTTTAATAGAATATTCCACTTACTTTGAACTTTTTTCTAGCTATTTCTGCTGACTCTAGATGGACCCATACTGATTCTTCTGAACGTCTAATGTACATAGGTGTCTTCATATAACTGGTATATTATCCAAACTAACGACCGAACATAGTTCACTGCTCATCACGGATACTAAACTTGTTTTTTGGGAAATACCAAGAATGTCCAAGTTTTGCATAAATTACAAGGAACAACGTATGTGATAATTATGAAACTGACAATAAATAATGATAAAGTGTTTTGTCAAGTGCTGTCGATACTTGTTTGTATATGAAGTATTAATTAGGATGATAAGACAGGTTTATCTAATGACTTTCTGATAACAGAGAATCTCGTTGATACTTTTGACAACATCATTTTTAACTTGAGCTATGCAAATGTTTATTGCCAGATAAGTATTGAAGTGGCTTTACCCGAGTTCAATTTGATAATATTGTTCTACGAACACCGGATGCTACATTATTTTTGTCCTTGTAAACTTGTAAAGAGATAACTACGATAGAAGTTTGTAGGTAATTTTTTTTTTTAATATTGTCGAGAAAACAAATACATACACTGCAAAAAGCAGAACCACAGGATTAAAAATTCTCGGAAGTTAAGGTAATAATTTCGGTATTTAAAACTACTTCGTAAACTACTTAAACTACTTGGGTATTTTTTATTTATTTTTTGACCAAATTAGACCCTGGTTTTCAAATTGGAAATCTATTTTATCGATAAAGTATGTTAGGGTACCTATCGAAGCCTATGGTACTTTAATTCTCCCACTATATCAATCCATTTTTTTAGGATCTATCTTTCTATGTTGAACCGTGCCCCAAAAGTTGTGATGTTCTGTAATTACCATAATTATCGGGTACAGTCAACTGCACATCAGTCGTAATAATTTGACATTGACAGCGCTTTATCTCGTAGCAGTTAGGGTGATTTTCGTAGTGCTGCGTCCAGTAGTCGTCGAGAGAACGCGTTCCTGACACCTGTCAGTGCCACAATTCTGGTAACTAATAAAGATCAAATTCGCAAAAAAACTTATTCGCTTGTATGAAACTGACAGGTGTCAAGAACGCATTCTATCGACGGCCAGACTGTAGTGTGACCACTGATGTGCAGGTTACTGACTGCACCACTGCAGCTGACCAAAAGGCCTCCCGAATGCAAGCTGGTTAGCTATAATGTCTTGGTATCAATGGTATCCGTCTCGTCAACTGTAGAGCACTGCTGCCCAAACTTTTGTCATCATGTATCCCAGTCAACTTTTCAGACTTACAACCGAGTGTGAAGACGGCCTATTTCTGCCTGGATTCCTACACGTTCCGTTGATTCTATGACCATAAATGCGCCTCAATAACCTATCGACTTCTTTTGTGGTTTGTCAAATAAACTTACCGCCATTCGATGATGAATAACAGGTAGGGCGTGAGCTCTATTTTTAGTAAATCCCAACCTCGAGGCTTCTAGAACAGGCATTATGAATGTTAGGAAAATTGAATGGAATTGTTTTATGGGGATTTGATTGGTTAGAAGATGAAATCCCAAGATACAACTGTACCCACTGGAGCTACAGTGGTACAATGCGTCGTGCAATAGCTTCTCGAAAGCCTTGCTATGTGCTGGCTGGTCTCCAGTTCTAAATTAAAAGAATTATGGGGTTTTTCTAAGGAGCATTCCCAAAATAGGTAAGTCACTGCTGAAAACAGGTTCCTTTCCAAAATATGGTACCCCGCGGTTACCAGTGCTGTTACTATAAGATTAATAGATAGGAATGCGGGGAAAATAAAATGTAGAAATGGCAACTATTTATAGTTCAGTCCAATATTAATGCTTGTTTCGGAATTAATTAAATGTAAGCTAAAACCAGTTCAACGATGAAGTAAAAAATTACGAATGTTAGGGTCAAAATACCTTTCAGCTTACGGTTTGTTTTTTTGATGATATAATATTTATTTATAAGCAAGGCTGCAAGAATAGCTATAAACAATATTATTTTATCGCCCACTAGCTCCGCCCGCGACTTCGTTCGCATGGAAGTCGTAGGACACCACAATAGTCTAAAATAACAGCCACATTTCTATAAAACTTCCCTGTATACTACGTTTATAGTTTTGGTCTCACTCAGGGTAATTTTACCCCGTTATAGAGAGAGTCAGGACTGGTGACGCAAGAGTAAGCGACGTACATCTCTCCATGTGAGAAACAGCTCGTTCTGAGGGCAACACGAACAGCCTGTAATAGCAATTTCCCATTGCTTGCGAAGTTTTTCGTTTTTAAAGAATTAAGGAACGCCTGCGTTCCTGCATATAATACTTTATGTCAATTCAATGACTGAAGAATTCTGACGGATTATTTCTGACGAACAGCTATTACTAAAATAATATAACAGTAGATGGTAAACACACGGGATTTCTCATTAACAGTCACCTACCCATGGAAAATTATCTATTTTTATAACAACCAAAGATGACAAAATATCATTCGTTGGAAATGGACCGATATTTTTGTGCTTCTTTGTTACATTTTGTTATACTATTATATGATAGTTCGTAGAACGTACATAGACAAACGTAAAGGTTAAGTGCCAGGGTAGCCCGCGAATAATCGCATTGAAACACAAAACAAACAAACAATACAATAAAATAAATAAACAAACAATAAAAACAACAACAAAATACACAATACTATATATGAACTTAGAGGGTTATATTGATCATTTTTATTATTATAATTCTGTAATTACATACTTGTTCCGGTCGCGAATTATAATAATTTTTTTCAACTTACAACCGGACACTGACCTGCAAATTGCAAAAAACGTAAGAAAATTTGAAATTTGTGGGCTACCCTGGATGGCGCTTCCCTCTTACGCCATTTGCTTTTTGAAAGTTGACTAAAATAACCGTTCAATTATTAGGTCTGCTATGATTGATTGCTTAGCTCCATAAAGGTATAGTGGAATGGTAATAATTTAAAATGTTAAAGCTTTAACCAATGTTTTAGCTATATGCTTTATTCGTTCCTTATAAAGCCCAGTGAAGTAATTTGGAATAATTCGACTGTTGTCATACACTGGTATATTGTGTTCTCACTCATCTCAGTCTTATTTCCTACGAAATATATGAGAAGTTTTTGGCGATTTCTCACTGTTATAGTACACAAATCTCAGTTGGTTCCATAGAGTTCTTTAATCATTCTAAGAAACCGCCAATAGAGTAGCCGATCTTCTCCTGAAACAATGGCCGGTGTAGAGCTCGGCATTTATTAATTTCAGGTATTTCGCAATTTCTTTTGGCATGGTACTGATTTTACTTTTGCCAATGACTTGCCTGGTGCACTTGCCATTATTATAAGGTACGAAAAATCTATTAGTGTTTATAGTAGAGGGGCGTAGAGCTTGATACTTTTCGGCAATTCTTACGTGTTCTCCACGGACTACAAATTACCGTTCTTTGTTTGATTTGGGATCTGGCAACTTTACCAGCAACAAATCTGAATGTTTTTTGGATATCTTCGATTTTAATGTTCCATTCACTCCAAAAATCAAAGCCACCAGTTACAAAAAATTGACAGGTAGATTAGTAAGTAGGAAGGTAAGTTACGTACTTACTAATAAATACTTTTTCTTTCTTTCTTTCTTTCTTTTCTTTACATACGATTTACGATTAAATCGTATGTATTACAAGTTAGACGCTATCTTGTTTTTTTTAACACATATAAATGTAATTAATTATAGACGCATAAACTTAACGAAGGTTTCAACAAAGTCAAAGTCAAATCATTTATTTCAAATAGGCACATTTATGGCACTTTTAAACATCAAAATTTACATGAAAAATGTAAGTAAAAACCATTTTAAAAACTAGCTTTTAATGAACTAACAAGCAGTAAATAAAACTTATTAGGTACATACTTATTTACTGCTTTTTTGTTTGATAAAAGCTTGTTTTTAAAAAGATTTTTACTTACATTTAATTTTTTTACTTTTGAGCATTAGAATTTATTTAAATATCCGTTATATCACCTTCTCTTGAAAAGTACTTATAAAGAGGAATCCAACGAACCCAAACACGCCTTTTACACATGTCATGATATGAAACCATCCGAGTTGCACTATCTAAGTCATGCCATACTTTAGAACGGGCTATCATCATAATTTAATGAGTAATTAAACAAAATTTCGTGCATGTGCTGTTGACCACTGAGGAGATCTCTCATATGAAGCCAATCCTAGGTGCAGCAGTTTCCTCGACTGGAGCCAATCCTGGGTGCAGCAGCCAAGGTATTATGGACTTTAGAAGGAACTACCAAAATTAAATACGTAGGTATATTAAATTTTCGTGTCTTTACCGTTGAACGTTAAGGAATACCTTCGTCTGGAGCCCATCCTGGGAGTAGAATCAGGTCATGCATCATAAAAATGCATTGACTTTGAAACAGAATCAACGTGTGAAATTTCAACT
The DNA here is from genome assembly GCA_916610205.1 of Griposia aprilina. Taxonomy (NCBI): domain Eukaryota; kingdom Metazoa; phylum Arthropoda; class Insecta; order Lepidoptera; family Noctuidae; genus Griposia; species Griposia aprilina. The sequence goes on from OU744283.1 coordinate 11,775,705, forward strand.
CCGTAGGACAAGACGAAGTGCTTTTAAGTCAGCTTGCAAGATTCGGCCCGAACCTACATACTCGTACATACAAAAATTGCAAGTTAAATAAAAGCTTGTAAAATAGAATTGAATCTAGTTGCTCCTTCCACAAGGAAGTTCCGTATTGAAAAGAATGGGCAAGAAATTCCACCGCTACTTTTTTAAAATGTTTTACAATATTATGTATACATTAATTATTTAATTATATGTGAAGACGATGCATCTAGAATAAAATTACTATACCACAGCAAGTAAAAATAATTTAATATAAAGCAATGACAGGTAAATTAATTCACACACACATGGCACATGGCACATGGTGCTCAAATATTTACAAATATTGAAAAGCAGATGATTTTTTATAAATTTTATCAAGTAATAATTTAGGGGGTGAGTTAAAGTAGTTACATAATGTAAAATCATAAAAATGATAATTTATACAATTAGATCAGCAACCAGTTTGATTTTGTCTAGACTCTAGATTGTCCTGTGGAGCAGTACCAGCATGTTTTCAAGCATTATTATTTAGGAGATAATCCTCTAATTCGTAATACGCTTGTTTACAAAGCGTACAATTAAATTTTCTTTCATTTAATTGCAATATATCACAAGGTATTTTGTTATAACATTTAACACAGTAAGTACCCCATAAAAGATGTTAAAAACATTAGGTAACAAACTTGGATTTATCCAAAATGCCTAAAACCAACCAAACGTTGTCGAAACATTACGCAAAGCTTCAGTAGATCGCACACAAGCGATCGATGCATGAGCGGGTCGCTAGTAAGTATAAGTAAGTATGTACTTGCCGTTGCTGACTTTTTAGGCAGCAATTTGGATCTAATCGCCTTAATCAGACTCCACAGTATCATATTTATTATTTAGTTTCAGCTTAGCCGACTGTGAAAGTCGACTCTTTAAAACAAAGTTTAGGAGTTGAGTCTGTCCTTCCTGATCGAGCTCAGATTGATAGTATTCTACCCCGTCAATAAGTTGCTTCACACTTGTTTCGTCATCTGTTAAAACTGGTAATATGCTCAAAGCGATTTTTAAATCTAATTTAACTATGATTTCTACCTTATCAGATTTTCCCTTTGTAGATGTAGTAGCACATAAATCTAATATAATGTCATATAAACTAAAAAAAGATGTAACCAACTGTTCAATTTTTAAACATTCATCTTCCTTTAAGCTTGGTCTCAATTTTTCTAACTTTTCCAAACTAGAGTTAAGGAGACTTACTAAATTATCAGCTTCTTTAATTTTTCTCAATACAATTTCACCCTGTCGCCTACTTGGCCCAATTTTCACTAAATATATTCTTATCTTGTTTAGTTCACTATTTAAGTCGAATAAATGTTCATACATTACAGTTTACCTTACAGTTCATGTTACAGTGAAGAGTAGGATTATTTCAATTACCGTTAATAGACACTTATGCACGCACACACGAATTTACTTACACGAACTTATGCACACACGACTTCACTTGCGCACGCAAGTTTACTCGCATGATGTAAATCGATTGATGTCCGGGAATTTCTACTTTTCCGGATTGTCATTGTTGGAGTCGCTTTATTGATATTGGCACCCCTCACATGCAACCTGAGGATATCGGTAATTCCTGGCTCGATTAGATGATCGCCGCAAAATGTTTCGCGTCAATTGTTCCCTCATCCAGGACCGGTGGCACCTTTTGTACAGCCTGTACAAAATGTAGGCAACTCCGAGAAACAACAGCATACATATGACCATACGCACAATACTTATTGTGGATATGTGGAATTTTAACTCCTCTACCGTAGCTGAATTGTAGCCTCCCAAGGCACTGTCCCGGTTTAAAAAAAGCTGTTCATTCTGCACTTTACCCTGGTCACTCACATGCGCGCAAACATTCGTTCGAGGTTCGCGCATTTTGATGTGCGTCAAAAACCGACACGGCTATGAAATCCGTGAATGTGGTAAAAACTGTGCAATAATCATTTGCGAATGTCGTCCTACACTTGCGGGTTCCTGTATTCGTGCGAATGTGAGTGACCGCCATTAGATTGACTCATGATGATATAATTCTTTCAATAAGTTTTCAACTCGATGACACTCGCTCTGAGAACGATTTAGACTAAATGCGCACATGATTAACAAATGTCCGCTCAAGTGGCAGGGTCGCCATATTTTATAAGGACGGAACTTTAAGGGAAATGAAACATTTCAATGCTGAGTAAACACTGAGTACATTTGGTGCATTGTTACATCTTAGGTGTATGCACTCACACAAGCATAATATAGTATACTTACATACTACATCACAGCTATTTTAGTTACTACAAATTCAATCATTAGGTAAGTACTTACTTTTGTGGCACGAAAGCTGTGGGCAGGGGCTTTATTTAGAAACGTTTCCACATTTTCAGCGGTGAAAACTTTAAACTTTGCACGATATCCTACCGATCGCCTTTCTAAAAATGCCAGTAATTTGGTGTATTTACTTATGTATTTATTTAATATTATGTTTAATGCTTATTGTTGACCTGAGCATCGAATAGATGCACCATAAGCTACTTGACTTCTTTGTACATGATATAAATGCTGGAAGTAGACTAAAATCACTGATTCAGATACAGACTTGAACAGGGTTGCCACCTTTTTTTGAGACGAATAAAGTATTTTTTAATTTCGGTAGAACGAACATAAAGTACGACACAGCATAAAAAAGAGTACTTATTTATTTTTTACTTATTTATCTTTAAAAACACTTTTCGTTACTTTTCGCAACATTCAACAAATATTGTCTTTCTTGAAGATAGTTTACAGCCTCTTTGCAATTAAACTTTAAATTGAAATCAGATCAGCTTTACATTCATAAGGGAGAAAAAGTCAGTAACAGTCATAGTTACGTAAATAGAGTATTTTAGCGTCCTTTATTGGCGTCATAGATTATAAAGTAAACCTACACGAAAATTAGGGCAATATCTACTCTATTTTAGAGTACGGGTGGTAACCCTAGACTTGAAGCCTTTTATAGTTTCCCATTTGTAAAAATTGTCGTAGGCTTTCATGTTCCTTGGACTTTTCTGGGAGTAAGTAGATTGTTGACAGTGCCAATGTCTTCGGATTTAATGTACTCCGTAGTCAAATCAAATCACTATCGCCTCTCAACATTTTTGCAACAATTTGTAGTTTAATTTGTTGTATAACAGCAAAGCGATTTGCAGTACATATTCGCGCCTATTTTTTATTTGTGTTCTTTTCTTTTATTTGTATTCCACTTTCGGGGGCCAGTTCGATTTCCGAACAATTTTTTTTTTTAGTGCTGGTCTCAATGGTAAATCGGATTAGTATATCGTCCCCGTAGAGCGAAAAGTCACTAACTTGAAAAATGGCCAAAATGTCACTAAAATCAACATTTTCTTGTTTAAATATCTGTCTAACCGACATTTTTATAGCTGCCCCCGCTTTTGTTTTACGAAATGTGAAAAGTAAGTAAGTCTACCCTTTGGACCCCACAGCATAATGGGAGAAATAACTAATTTAGTAAATTATTATACATTTATCGAAAATTTACAACACTCGAAATTAAAACGACTTAATTACTTTTGCTCTTGAATTATCAATGCATACATACGCCTTTTGGCAGTCTAAAAATCACTAAAATGATTTTGTGAGTTTTTAAAATCAGTAGTTTGCAAAAACCCACAAAAGCGAAAATTAACTAACTCGACTTAGTGACTACTTCACTCTTCATTTTTAAATGATTTGTACAATACCAAAAAAGGGAAAACTCATCAACCCATTTTAATGTTTTATTTTATTTTATAAGTGAATAATTAAAGTCTTTTAAAGTATTATGTGAATTACGTGAAATTATGAAAAATCACTAACTACGTACGACAATTAACTAATTCAGAAGTAAGTCAGAGATTTTATAGAGAACAATTAATTAATTTGATGATTTTAACTTTTCTCATTTATTAGAGGTTTTTCGCGTGTTTTAGCTCTTATAATATCAATTTCATTTTATTTCCTTCAAATAAAAGCAAAAAAAAATAAAGATATGTAACAGCAAGCCAAAGTTATAACGATTTTTATTTATAAAAACTTTCACTCTCATTATCTCAAAACACGATTTTTAGACTTAATGACTTTTCGCTCTACTGGGACGATATACTATCGAAAATGTGTGTATGCGATTTTTACTTAAGGTTCCAATGCTCCAAATTCAAATCACATTTATGACCAGCGGGTCGTCATGGAATTCAGTACAATATTATTATTAATGCCCGGCTAGACCACTAAATTTCCTTTAGGTTAGGTTTGCATGACATATAATTAGCCATGGTCGAGCAGGTGGTGTGAAAAAGAACTTATTGCTATTTGATACACCTATTTACAATAATGTGATTTTTCGCCAATAAATAATATTATCATATCCCCCTAATGAGTTAATAGTCGATGTTATCTTCAATCTTGATGGTGCCTAATATTACCTGATACTATTTACTCCACTTAGGTACTATTTTAGGCACTTCCTCTAAATATAAACATTGGAAAATGGACTGAAAAGCTACAAATAATAGGTATTTTATGCATTGCTAAGTTTTGCAAAGCTTTTTTGTTAAACACAGTAATTTTATGGAGCTAGCCAGCAAAATAAAGTAAGTATATCAAAAGAAGAAGAAAACTCGCTAAATTAAACAAAGCAACATCGCCCAACGCCGCACGTTTTCAACCATCTCGAAATCCGATCATCATTCGGTTTTTTCCCATCCTAAAGGATTGCAAATCTAGTAATAAGACAAACTTCGCTTCTCATGTCCGGCATTAGAAAATCAAACACTTTATAAAAAAACATCACTGCCCTGGACTGCAGAATTCGCACACAGAAAAAAGACGCCAAATCAGCTATAATAAAAATAAATCGGTGTGAGTTGGTTTGGCACTCACGAAAATTGATGTGTAAACATGTGAGCTCGCATCAGTTTGGTTCACGCGCTCACATACACGGGTCTTACGCTGACGTCATCTGACGCTCGGAGTCTTACGCTTAAGCGTCTGACGCTCGAAGTCCCAGCTAGCCCCTACCGTAGACCGAGCGCTAAGATGTTTACACATCAAAAAAACTTATGGCTTTTTACCAGTAATATTAACAAGTACCGGTACGTACTTTATTAAGGTAAGTTATCAGCGGTTAAATGTATTTTATTGATTTAATAACTGCATATTATACGACGCTTACGATGTAATATTAATGTAATATACTCTCAAACATTACCAGACATAAACAATGCTCAGAATGCCAAAGGCAGACTTTTTATTTTATTTCCGTTATCCGGAAGTGAGTCAACCTCCTTGAGTACAAGATTCATGATTGGCTACAAGCTGACCGCTCTGCATTTATAAAATCTCACCTTCGGGTCACTGATGACCATCATAATTAATTATGTATAATGATGATATCTTTTAAATTATGTAAGTATCAACGATTTAAATGTGCGTAATCGAACATTCAAAAACATAGGTGTCCTTACGAACAATAACTTTAAATTAAAAACGTATCTGTAATCAGCTAGAGCCGAATGAAGATTATTCTAAAATTTTAATTAATTAAAATGACCATTTTCTAAAACCTAATTAAATTGTATTGAACAAGTTTAAAGCCCTGATTAACACACGTGTTGATGGAGAGTTGTTGCGCCACTGACTGCTTCGTCCCAGTTAAAACACTAGGGAGTGGAGTATGGGCAGACGCTTTGAGGGACTGGCTCATGTAGTTTTGACGCTCAAAAGTGCTGGTTCTCATGGTTCTATAAATATATGATTTTTTATTAACCGACTTCCAAAAAGGAGGAGGTTATACATATGTTCGACGGTATGTATGTTCACCGATTTCTCCGTCAATTGTGGACCAATTTTGATTTATTTTTTTTTTGTTTGAAAGGATATGCTCTCGAGGTGGTCCCATTGTTACCAAGTCAGAATCTGATGAGGGGATCCCATGGAAATCGAGGGAAATCCTCAAGTTTTATAGGCACACGTATAGCGATTTGGTTATTTTTACAGTAACTCGTGCATTTGCTTTTGGAAAGCACCATTCGGTGAAGTGGAACTGATGATGAAGACCAGAGGTGGCCACCGGAACTTCTCAATAATAAATATTTCACGAGTTGCGATTCGATTTTAATATGCTTGCTAAGCAATTTATGCTCGTCACAATGCATATGGTGAAATGGAGCTGATGGTGGCTTCACCATCGGCTCCAGTGGTTTTGGTTCTTAACAGGAGAACTCCTCAACAATTAACGTCCCTGCGTCGGGAAAAGGAATATTTTGTAAAAGGTGATGAGCAGTTGACATTAGGCTATTGTAACTTAGATTTATTAATACGAGTAACTGACTCACTAAAAAGTGAAGAATAAAAACTTTTTTACAAAAAAACAACCGACTTCAAAACAACCACTACAAAGTAAAAAATAACTTTAATTTCGGAAGTCGGTGGCAAAAAACAAAATACAGATACAAAGACACCGACTTCCGAAAGTAAAGTTATTTTTCACTTTGTGGTGGTTTTTTGAAGTCGGTTGTTTTTTTTTGTAAAAAAGTATTTTTTATTTGATTTTGGATTTACCACATTTGTAAACCTGCACATTATTTCCACCAAAATGTTTGAACAATAATATTATTATTTCATGTATTTCAGTTTATACATATAAATTTTATTTTTAAATATTAGAATATTAAAACATTTAAAAATATAAAAAATTGTAGCCTACCGGTATCAGGAACAGGGTATTATTTATTATCATTAGGAAACAAAAACTTGTGTTTAAAACAATGGTTGTGAAAACCATAAGTTGACCTCCTTCCTGCCACATCATCAGATCCTTTTCACCGACTGTCTACCAACTCAACAAATCTAGACCTATCCAAGGACTCCAAATTCGGTGGGTTTACGATTAGGAAGGCTGCGTTCCTGTGACCACCTTCCTGCTCCATCATCAGACTATGGGCACCATCTTTCCGTCAAATAGGTAATCATTGAGGATAATTAAATGAGCTCAAACACGATACGTATGATGTAAGTTGTGGGAGAGTTGGTTGGTACACAGACTTACCTGGATGCAGCATTAGGTCAAGGTTAACATATTATCACAGTGCCTTTTCCCAGCTATGTGGAACCAGTATTTTACATGGAGCTAGTTAATGAGTAACAGTACGACACACTTTGGTAAGACTGGTTGTCAACATTCTGGCTTCTGCCTACCTGTAACGACTTTGACAGCCGTAAGCCTGTAAAATTAGACATATTTTTTCCATTCATACTTAGATGTGAGTAATAGATCTTAGCATAAGTACACACCCCTAATAAGGTATGTTTAAAATAAGTGTTTTCTATCTTTTTGTTACATTATGTGAGTATGTAGTAAGAGCAAGAAAAAAACTAAATGCATTAAGTTTACGCTACCTCATGTCACACACGTGGAAACCAGTGTATTTAATTTAAAAGGTGAAGAGGTGAAACCCGAAGATACACAGTGTTCTTAGCCATAACTTTGGATGCCAAGCTTCAGTGGGGACCCCATGTAGAAAAATTGAAAAAAAAAAAATAACTGCAGCGGATGCCGTTACAAAATTCGTGATTTAACTGATTTACAGACAGCCTGTTTAGTTTACTTTCGTTATTTTCATAGTGTGATGTACGGTATTCTGTTGTGGAGATGGTAATGGTTGTTTCTACTGTGGAACCCCATAACACAGCATCATGCTTAGTGGAAGCCTTCTTGTCACGGTCATGACGTGCAGCTGTCGACTATTTCGGTTTTGTGCTCGAGATTTTAGATCTATTATGTTTTTATTTTTCTTTATTATTAGAGAGAGAGATAATATTTATTTACTTAAACATGTGTCATACATACAAGAAAAGACATGCATATAGGATGGTAACAACATTATCAGGTACAGACATGTTTGCCACATGATGTGACGTGCAAATGTCAAGAAATATTATTAATTAAAACATTCTCTTAAAATAACAGTAAATTAAGTAGGTAATTAAAGAATAATAATAATATTGTAATAAATTTAAAATAACAAAAAGTAACAGAATAATCATGTAATCTGTAAACAATAATCATGTCAAATCAAATAAGCAACTATGTCAATACAAATCTTTCCTCTAGGAACTCCTTAATGTTATAGTATGCTTGATTTACTAAATATGTCTTAAGTTTTCTTTTCAAGTGTACATTAGAATAAATAAAATACCAGAAATAGAATTTATAACCTTTTTTGTATGCATGTGTTTCTGTGACAAATAAAAAAAAACTATTTTTCTTTCTAATGCCGCCGATATTCAAGTAACTTTTGTTTTACACAAATAAAAGGACAATTCGCTCAATTTATACATTAAGTCCCAGATTCACTCTCAGAGAAAAAGGAGGTATTAAAAGAGGTCTATGAACCAATAGCGACACGGTTCCTATTCATACTTCTGGTGGGACAAACTTATTTGTCTCAAAATCTGACCCGTTAATTTTGAGAAAAATCTACTTTTATAATTTACAAGGGCCTCTAATACCTCAACCGTTGTACCTACTACACTTTTAAAGCGCAGGCCACACCGCCAGCTAGCGAGCGAGCGAACGAGCTGGCGGGCGAAGCGAAGCGAGGGAAACTATATAAACTAAGCGAAGCTTTGGCAAGCTAAACTATGTGGGTTCACACCGAAATCTACGGACGGATGGGCGAGCGAGCGGGCGGGCGGGAAACCGAGGTGAGCGTTCCATCTCAAGCGTAGGCCACACCGCTTACTACGCTAACGCAGCTACGCTAACGAGGTGTACGAATAGCATAGCTGGCATCGTCGGATATTTCGTTAGCACCGTTTGTGTCGCTGACGAAGCTTATGTCTGTAGTTCGGGGTGTGAACCGAAGTATGTAAAGAGGTGAAACGATGCTCGCCCGGGTCGCTCGCTCGCTCGCTAGTTGGAAATGTGACCTGCGCTTAAAGCGGACGGAGGCCCCATTGAAGTTCCAAGAGAAAACTATAGGTACAAAATCCACGCGGATGAAGTCGCGCGCGAAGAGCTGACTTAGAAGTCAATGAACGTATTACAAAATTCTCCCTTAACAAATATTTATAACAAATTACAAAAATACAACCTGTTTCGTTTAATGTTATATATTATGCAAATCAATATTACGACCGTGAATTCGCGGACTTGAGTATCTTTAAGAAATGGATTCAAAACTATGATGATCTAACTAGTTTATAATTATGTCGTATGAATGCGGATATTTTTAAACATCCTGTTTTAGTCTAGGAACATTTACTAAAATACCAACCGCACTTTTAGCCACAATGGTTATTGTTATTATGCAGAAGTGAATAGCAGTAGAAGAACAAAAATTATACTTAATGCATTTTTTTTTTCGAGCCGATTATGAAACAACATAAAAACAGTTGGTACAAGTTGCATCCGGTTGTATCTCAGTGAACATAGGGAAAATTAAGCGGATTTTCTAGTTTATAATGATGTAATTATTCCGTCATTCCGTTTTAAAATCAATTCCAGTCCGAAAATAATAATCTGTGTTCAGTGTTAAGAATAAAAAATCTTTTAAATAATAGGCTGGAAATCTGGGGGCACTGCCGTGCCCCCGCCAAGACGAGCCAAGCGATGCGCAAGGGCACTACCTACCTTTTCTCGAAGTGTTTCGTCATTTTTTTGAACCCTCATAGAGTTGGTTTCCGATGTACCAGATAGTTCATATTCTCAGGATATGATGTCAATAATAGACTAATTAAACATACAAAGTCTCAATTGAATAGTTCTAATACTATAGATTTGATTGATATCTAAAATACACCGGTTTCGTCACTGATACACTGACACACTGATGATCATCAGAATGTTTGGCTACTTCCTGAAGTGGTAGAAAGCTGAAATTTGGTATGTAATCAAAGTTTAGTATACAACCAACAAAAAAAATCATAAACTTATAACTTTCACCCCCCATCCCCTAAAATGGGGGGGGTGGAAGTTTGTATGAGACTTCAAAATGTTAGGGTACTTCCTGAAGTGCTAGAAAGCCAAAATTTGGTATGTAAACAAAGTTCAGTATACAAAAAAACACTACCGTGCCCCTAGCTAAACTTAAAAAAAAGAAGAAATAAATAAACACTAATAAGACTGCCTAGCAACTTACAAAAAGAACTGAAATCCCACCAAAAACGTTTCATGTAAAATGTTGCCAAGACGGCCACATAAGGTTTGCCCTGTGAAAAAGATATCAGATCTCATGTAGAGCCAAGCTTCTGAATCTACACGGCCTAACTCTACCGACCCTAACTTCACAAATTCTACATATCAGTAAAAATGTATGGCTTGGCTGTTTCGTTACTTACTTCAGAAACTAAATATTCGCATCACCTCCACGACGGTAGCGAAACGGCGAAGCCATACATTTTTACTGATATGTAGAATTTGTGAAGTTAGGGTCGGTAGAGTTAGGCCGCGTAGATTCAGAAGTTTGGCTCTTCATGAGATCTGATATCTTTTTCACAGGGCAAACCTTATGTGGTCGTCTTGGCAACATTTTACATGAAATGTTTTTGGTGGGTTTATACTGTATTTTAAATGGCTTTTTAATGAAGTATAAAAAAGCAGCATCGAAAAACAAAAACGTTAAATTAATTTATTAAGTAACATGTTACAAATGAGTTGAAAACATCACACATTACGTAAATAATAATTTTCGTAGTAACCTACCCATGCAGTGAACCTTATTAATTTGGCAACAAGTCAATGACCTCGTAGGTACCTAATCATGTTTTTTTTAAGTCGTGTCTTTCTTCAAAAACTTAACCATTTTTAACACTAGACTTACCAATGACAATAATAGGCTGGAATTATTTATTACTTAATGGGATGCGAAGTTTCAGAAGTTTCAGTGCAATTTCAGTTACCAAACATCGTAACTGAAACTTCGTAACTACTAACTGTTAGAGATAAAAACCTTTATCATACATCTTCGTGGATTCACCAATCATTTCGTTATGCGGAAATTTTTGACAAATTTAGTTTTCCATTGAAGCACCAAGTTCTTAATATAAATTTTCCCTAATTTCGATTTTTGCCAGTTATTTAAACATCCGTTTATATAGTGTTAAGATCTTGCTAATACGGCAAACGCAAAATCAAAATAGAAATAAATAATGTAGAAATGAAAAAACTAGCGATGAGAAGAGTCGTTCGAATCGGATGTAGCCGGTAATAAAATTGTAGCATTATTTTATTAGTCCACGGATTGATATTTAGATTTTGCTGCGAAATAAAAATAGATGTCCTCATACAAGTTATCAAACTAGTTTAATAAATGCGAAAGTATGGACGTTATGGATCTGGATGTTATTTACCTAATCTAGCCATGTCATCTCAATAGTGCCCGCTGGACATCTCAGAATAAACTAAATAATAGTTATTGATTTGACAAGGTTATCAATTTTAGCGGAGTTCTTTAAACAAGGTGTACTTAATTGAAATAACTGAAATCTGAAAAGCGGTCATTGTACAAATTGAACAACTTTACTAAGGGACCAACCCTGAAATCTAAAGACCAGCTGCATATAGCTTTACAAAATGTAGGGAACGGCTGATTTAATTTTCGCAATTTCAGGATTGGTCCCAATGTAAAAACTGTTCATAATGCTGAGTACAATTAATTGCCCTTAGTAGTAGGGTTCCGTTGGTACCCTTTGCGTACGGAACCCTAAAGAGTAGAATTATCCATATTATCCATATCATATTGTTTTAAAAGAAAATGTAATCGCACGCATTACTCCTCCGCCCTTCGCTCAATATTATTGATCGAAGCTTCCGACTATTTTTGTCACAGAATAGATATATAATTATTAGGGCATTTTTCAAATTCTTCGCGTTGACGTCTTAAACAATAATTAATTCAATAACAAACTCTCGGGTAAATCCAATGAACCTTGATCACGTGAGTAATCCACGAATAAATTCAAGTTGGGCCAACATTTCAAAGTTTTCTATAAACTCACCTGATGATATGCGACATATTTTTAAGTAGATATAAGAAATATTTTACTAAAGAAACCGGTTAGAGTATTGGACATTTTATTAGCGCTGCGATCATTTCATCGGTTACATTTTATTTAATATCTACATTATTATTCGCCTACGAATATCTTTTTAAATAGAATCCAATCTCAAAAATAACTTCTTTTTATGACGTTTGGTGCGAAACAAGCAGGTGGCCTACCTGGTTATATGAGGTCACCTCCGGCTGTGACCTCTTTATATCCGCAGTACTCGAGGCATAACAGTTGCGTTGCTGGCATCCTAGAGACAGATCATGGTATAATAATATACTTCACTAGGTATAGCATTCCGAGACAGTGGTCACGTGGGAGACACAAGCCTACGTCATCACCGCTGTGTTACCAGTAGTGAGTAATAATAACTCCCCAACCGCCTTTAATAGCTCTGCGAATCCGATAAAACAATGAGGTTTTAAGTAACAATTACGTTGGTATATCTTTAAATTGAATTGTTTCGTTTGATTAGAGAAACGAAACGACAATTTAAATGCTTTATATATATTTTTTTAACAGAATGGTGACTGAGAATGTTTCCATAATTCGTGTTTTGTTGCAATAAAGTGGCAACTGGATAGTTACGTAAGCATGTGTCACTCCCGGAATGTTATTTTTTTTTTTTAGACTATGATACAGATAAAGCTGATAGTAGATTATACAACAAGTGAAAAAAAAGGGAATTTAATTCGAGGGACTAAGTTGAATCCCGAAAGCAGCGAAGGATTCTAGATTAGAATCCTGCGCTGGAGCGAGGGATACAAGGACCGAGATGATTTTTTTTCACGGGTTGTGTACTATATTTTTACCATAGGCTGGAAGATAATAAATAGTAATATTATAGTATTTATATTTATCACATTTTAATATATGTAATCGGTAATAAGAGAACAAAGGATTATAAGTAACATTAAAAAAGTATAGTGAAATTAGAACAGTTTTCGATTTGAGTACCATATTTCCTTTTCCTCCTCTATGTGAGGGGGAGCGGACCATAATCCACCACGCGGGCCCAGTGCGGGTTGGTGAATCTCAGTTGTATTGCTCTATGGAATAGCTCCATTTAGCCAGCCAGTAGGTACTTTCAGCACGTTTTATTTACTTTTTGTACATAATTAAGCGGACATAGGAATGGCGGTAGTAGGTAGGTACTTCACCGGTCTAGTTTTACCTATAACACATAACAAAGAGGTCTAATAGTACAATAGGTACCTATTAACTTCCTGATTGATTGTGAAAGCTTTTAGAAACCTACGGGAATGTGCTGCGTAACGCTTTTGGGGTGTTACACTGTATACATTTGTTCGGGTTGGCACGGTTCGGCACAGCCGATGGCCGCCAATGCCGACCCCTTTATGAGCTAAGGGGCATCTTATACCATTGGGCGTAAAACTATGGTTTTCTAAGACTGCGGTGGCCGCCACTTAGCATCCGCAGTTCACCTTCTAATGACGTCACTGAAAGCTAAGTATGTAAGTAAGTTGGTGTGTTTCAAATGTTTCAATAGAGACAGTTTTCTGACACCGTAAAGTCAAATCCCGCTGCCGTCATTTTCATGACAGCGGGCTTTTCATTTTCTCTGCTCTTCTACGAAACCATAGCTGAAGTAAAAATACAGGTACAGAGTAGTGGAGAGTACAAGGATTCAGTAACGATAGTGAAAACTTAGACTGATTCCGGGATAAAAAACAACTATTAAAATCCTTTTTGCATGGAAATAATCTAAATTCTGAATAACAATTGCGTTTCAATACCTAACTCAGAATTCATGACGTTTTGAAGACAAAGATAACAAACAATTGAACTTACATTATCAATACATAATTGTTACAAAACAAAGTCTTCCCGCCGCGTCTGTCTGTCTGTCTGACCGCGATAAACTCAAGAACTGCTGAACGGATTTTCATACGGTTTTCAACAACGGACGGAGTGATTCACGAGGAACGTTTAGATGTATAATGCATTAAGGTTTTGTGTAAATTGGCTGAAATATGACCATGGTTGTTGAAGATGTCAGAAAAATTCATGTCGACTGGGAGCTTCACTGGCGTGCGCCGCAAGTTACCTATATGAAAACAATGTATTACGGAATTAATACATTGTTTACCTGGATTAACACATAGGGTACAGTTAATCCCAGTAGTACGATCCCGTAGGATATTTTCCGACATATACACGGGCAAAACCCCGGGAAAATAATAGTAATAGGTACTTATATATATATATATATATATAAAGTTAAGTTGATTATATATATATATATATATATAAATGAATCCCTATTTCCCTTGGTCACGCCATCACGCGTGAACGGCTAGAACGATTTCACTTTTTTTTTTGTTGTTTTGTTCTTTATTGTCAGGAGAAGGATCTTATGAAATAATAATATTTCACTTTTTAGTTGCGGTACCTACCCCACACAAATTCGTATACCACTACTTGGTGTGTAAATAACAGTGACAGGAAATTATTAACACATCATCCATATAAACTAAGTGGAAAAAATCTGCAGTATTAAGGATAACTCAAAAACTACTGGTCAGACCTTGATCAAATTGGACTACATGTGAAGCACCACCTATCAAATAAAAAAAGAATCATCCAAATCGGTTCACCCAGAAAAAAGTTATGAGCTAACACACATAAAAAAAAAACACATACAGACGAATTGAGAACCTCCTCCTTTTTGTGAAGTCGGTTAAAAAATAAGGAAGTTGATCGGTACGTTACAAAATTTAAGAAAACTTAACGCCAATATTAATTTTATATAACTGTCAGTTGTTTGAAATAACTGTCAGCGATTGACAGAATGCGCGCTGCAAATGTCGTTTAACACAGATGGATCGGTTGATAAATGAGTCGGTAGTTTTAGTTTTAGTCAATAGTCAAAACTAAAACTAAACGACATATGACATTCATAGTTAAGACAGGACAACGTCTGTCGGGTCAGCTAGTAATATAATATTATGCAAGATTACAGATAGCTTTTGCTTTCGTCCGCCTACAGACGGCAGAAAAATGTAGTAAAAATAAACGCCTTCTTCCCATGGAGGTAGGCAGAAACTTCACAACGCCACCTGACACGATCCTTACATACTCTCTTTGCTTCACTTTTTTTTTTTTGTAGCTTCTTTTATTTGTTTCCATCTTTGATTTAAACATTTGTTGATTCCTTAGAATACCTCAAAAAAAAGCTCAGTCAAACAAAAAACCTCCACTGAAGGTTTGTTTTACAAGGAAGTTTGACAGATTAGCATGTTTTAAGGTGCTAAACATGCTGAGGATAACGACAAGGTAAACTAAAATCCAGGGGCAGTTGAATTAAATACGTATTATTATATAAAATACGACAAGGCTGCATCATAGACATATAGGTATTTCAATATCGAGGTAAACTGCTCATCTTGCACATTGATTCAAGTTTTAAATAAAAATATTACTATTATGTACCTACGGGACACAAATATTGCGTAATACGAGTATAATATTTTCGCAGCATTTCCGTATAATTGATTGGAAAATATCATCTTTATAATATGAGTACCCCACAAGTTGGGGTTGGCTGCCAGACTAACCGCATCCGGTTAGACTGGCAGCCGACCTGAATACCAATATTTTACATGGAGCGACTGCCTATCTGATCTCAGCTACCCACTTAGGGTAATACGATACCCCTTGGCAACACTGGAACTGCTTGGAAAATATACGATAGGTTAGCATAGCTATAGCGTTTTCCCGCGGCTTCGCCCACATGGAGGTCGGAAATTAAAAATCCTAGTTCGACAAATTTCAATGAAATCCTAGCCGTTAAGGCGTAAAAAAAATGTGAAAAGGTAACAGGCAGACAGAGTTTTTTCGCATTTATAGTACTACTAGCTTTTGCTCGCGGCTTCACCCGCGTGGATGTTGGAAATTATCCCACGGGAACATACTAACGGAATAAAAAGTATCCTGCGTGTTAATCCAGGTTATAAACTATCTGTGTTCCTAATTCCATCCAAATCCGTTCAGGAGTTTTTGCGTGAAAGAGAAACAAACATGCATCCATCCATCCTCACAAACTTTCACATTTATAATATTAGTAGGATATAGTAAAGAATTATATTTATATATGCCTAAGATATACTACATTAATACTTATATCAAATTATTGACAAAACCGGAACAGGCTGGCATCTTTGACTGACGCATATTATTGGCAAGCAATGACCTTACCTCTAGACCTTAACCTTACTATAAAAGAAATTCATCTCAAACCAGTCTTCTTTTTGGTTTTTCAATACCTACCCATAATACTTTAGTTTATTATCCATCTACAGGTACATATTATAAAGTCGCTGTTCGTGTCTGTCTGTGTGACCGCGTTTATCTACTTAACTACGCAAAGGATTTTCAGGCAGTTTTCAACGTTATTTAATTAATGTTTATTTTTCCTATTGGGCAGCTCGTAGTTGTGACCTCGGAGATCGTGGCTACTTAACCGGTCATTCCTGTGGGTGACTTAAGCTAACTTAAAGCCTCCAGCCAGGGGTGAGTTTCTAAGTGACCGCACGCTAAGGGCACCCCCTGTGGGGTACGAACCTCGGCTTAGGGCCTCACTGAGGGGAAGGCAGCAAGGTGAAACAGGCTGGATCGAATTTAGTTTAATTTATGTGTATTATATTGATATATTATATTAACTTACATATGAGGATATGAAGATCAAAACCACAACTCATCCACTTTTTTTTTTAACGTGTTTTCGCACATTATATGATAAAAACCTACCATTAGCAGTAACGTTTAGTTCAAAACCTCAAAATATCCCGGTTAAAAAGAAAACTGTTTTAAAGACCTATTTATCATATACGTAAATGGCATTCTTTAGCAGGGGCGGGTCGTTAGTGCTTGATAACTCACATTTGGCTTGGTAACTCAATGTTAAACTAACTAGCCTATGTATCTATATTATATATATATAAAATTGAATCCCTATTTCCCTTGGTCACGCCATCACGCATGAACGGCTAGACCGATTTCACAATTTTGTTTTTGTTGTGTTCGTTATTGTCAGTAGAAGGACCTTATCAAAGAAAAAAAATAAAAAATTGTAAATATTAATTTTACATAACTGTCAGTTGTTTGAATTAACTGTCAGCGATTGACAGAATACGCGCTGCAAATGTTGACCGTCCAGGGTTTGATTACTTACTTCATGGGTCATTTAAATCCCTAAACTTTTGTCGCTAATTTAAACAGATTCTTAATCGACTTATACTAGTTTTTAAGAAGAAGTTGACCATTGACGAATTCTGTACGAAAATAGGCTTTTCCTAAAGTTGGTTCACCACTTTAGCGCCACACACCGGAATTAAGGAATGAGACCGTGTGCCTATTGTACCTCCATGTCTCAGGGGTTTGAACGGACATTTCTAAAATCGTGAGTGCTGAGGTAATACCGACTCCTCCCAACTAAACTGGCCTTCAAAATTTAGTACCACATTTTTAAAATCGCATTGTTTTTCTAAACTATAAAAGTCAGTTTTGAAATAAAAAACCTTTTTTAGCAAACTTCATCAAGTTTCCTTGAAATTATAGTTTATTATACATTAGTAACGTTTTAACTTAAAAAGAGATAAAAACCAAATAATAGCCATTTTTAAGTTACTGGCAAATAACTCGAACAACATTATATGTTGTTTTACGCCTAATTTACATTTTAATAACTGGTATTGCGTCCTCCGGCTCTGATTACAGTTTCGAGCCGGTTTGGCATACTGAAGACGAGGTTTCGGAGGCGATGTTGGGGAATATTCTCCCATTCTTCTATCAGGGCCTGCTTTAGGGCCCTTGAGGGTGATAGGAGGTGGTCTGCGGCTTCTGACCAGCCTCCCGAGTTCATACCAGGCATGCTCGATCGGGTTGAGATCAGGATGGCCAAGCCATTATGTTGATACCAACCTCCGGAATGTACTCTGGTTCGACCCGAGCGGTGTGTGGCCGGGCGTTATCCTGCGTCCGTTGATCCATCACCCATATTAACTAAATATGGCCCTGCATGCTCGTTAAGAATCTCTTTAGCATATATTTCCCCAGTCGGGGTGCTATTTTCTATGGCCACTAGATCTGTGCGACCTTCTTAAGAGATGCCAGCCCATACGTATACAGAGCCTCCACCGTATTGGACTCTTTCTGTGAAGCAGGCTTGAATCTATCGCTCACCAGGTCGCCGGTACACTCTTCGCCTTCCGTAGGAAGTGACACTATAAGTGTCGATAAGTGTGACACTACTTGAAAGGTACATAGGTATGCAGTAATCGCAGTTCCTACCTATATTTTCTGAGAAATATTTTAGGCCCACAAAGTTTTCCCGGGGCCATGCCATGGGAACAGCACACGGGGGCACTGGCAGGTACGTTCAATGGCCCAAATTATATATTTTATTTTAAAACGAGAAACTTCACGCGCACCAAGTCGCGGGCAGAAGCTAGTAATATAATAATTTTGTAAACAACGCAATCATTAATAAATCAATGAGTATAATTTTTGACGTTTAAAACTACGGAGGAAACAGCTCACAACGTTCAAAAACTAATGATTTATCATATATGCAATTTGATGAACACATAAATAAACAATGTCCAACTGCTATAGCCGTTTTCTTGTTTAATCTATAGTTTGGTAAACCTTGAGTGATCAGATTACCCAAAAGATAAGTAAAGTAAATATAATATTATAATTATGAAGGAACAGGAAGATAAAAAGTATTTTTAAAGAAAACTGTGGCTACCTTCACCCCAATTGCATAACACACTTTCAATCTCAATTCGACGGATTTTGATTGCTAATCCATTGCTTCATACGTATGAAAAATTCGTCAGCGCGACAACGTAAATCACGCAATGAATGTTTTTGAACTGTCAAAATGAATGGTATTGTCATTGTGAGTGTGTTTCGCAATTACCCCGCTGAATAGCACAGTGGACCATTCATCAATTGCTGTGACAGCGCCAGGTATTCATCACTGCATAGACTGGTTCACATATGGAGTACTGGATCTCTAAGCTACCATATGTACGTGGTAATGCTAGAAGAGATTCCTTACCTGAATGCGAAACCTGCTCTGGTCTGCTACCAAACGCCTCTTCAAGCTGCAACAAATAGAAAGAAGTCTGTGATCTGTGATGTCTTACGTTCGTGTGCTGATATAGCTACTGATAATAACTCGAAGCTTAGAGTAAATGATGACCAACGACCTTAGAGAAGTCGTTGGGGCTGGATGTAGAAGATGGGAATCGAACAGGGTGTTGTTATGCAACTTGGAAGAGTCTAATGTCCAGCCCTGGACAACGATAGGCTGAGTTCTTTGACATGAAGGAACAACACCAAAGCATCCAACTATTTGTTGTTTTTATTTGTAGTTACAGGAAATAGTTGCATGCTTTTGCTCCTATATTTGACTTGGACATGAATATGAGACCTAGGTACAGCTAGTAACAAAAGTCGATTAAAGCCAAGCGCACATTATAGCCGCAACTGGCCGCAGCGCAACGCATTTTCATACAAAAAATTGTACGTCGTAGGTTCACAGAAAATGTACGGAACTGATGATGGAAGAGTTTTGCAATGCGTTGTATTAGGGCGCGGCCCGCCTCAATCTGTGCTAGCCTTAACATTTAAGTTTTTTAAATCTTAATTATTGATCCAAATATTTAATCAAATCGGAACAGGAATTACATTAAAAGAAAGTTAACTCTTAGTCTTTAGTTTATATGAAAAAGGTAAAAGTAGTTTATCGAATGGTTTTGTCTCAATTCTAATGACAATTTAAAAGTGACAGTGTTAATGGACTTTTGTTGCTAAACGTACTTTTGAGGTCCAAATCACAAGCGCATTTTGCCCAAGTTGTCAAGTGCGATTACCAATATTATTGAAATTGTTTCTTTGTTGATTGTTTGTCATTGTTTTTTGCCTTCAATTAGAGCTAGTGTTGAGGTTTGAAACAAACTACAATTGACCACTGTGACACCTCGGTTTTTCAACCGGAACATTATATAATAATAGGTTAGAATTCATACACCAATATAGTGTTGGTGTTAGCAAAAAACATTTCTGGGTGCTCATTGCAAAGGCGAAGGTTCCATCCTACAATTGTTTAGCGGTCAGTCAAAGTAAATATTCAAAACTCTGTGTTGTTACAAACGCACAAGAGACCCACTTGACCTTTACTTCTTGGATTGTTTATATAATTATGGTTTAGAACCTTTAAAATTAAAACAAAAATGGTAGGTACTTACCTATATGCTCATTAACACTTCGCATCAAGTCATCAACGGTAACCTAGGTAGGCAGGTACGGTTACCAACAAAAGTCGGTTAAAATTTAAGTTTCATAAATCATTACTGGACAAAATAACTAATATCTGAAACAAAAACCTACTTGAAACAAATAACCTACTTGGAACAAATAAAGCATTAAAATAATATAAGTAACACAAACTATTGGCAGAGTTATCACGGGAGGTGCTGAAAAGCAGGTGTATCAATTGAAAAGTTTCGTGTTCTGTAAAGTGATAACTTTTAAATTACTAACCATGTTCTGTAAAAACAGTCAGTTCTGTTAACTTACTTTCGTTGTTGACAGTATCTGCTTTGGGTTGTGCTAGAGCAGTCTCTCAAGAACGGTATGACTGACGCCTACAATCCACTTGCCAGGCCCGAAAATGGCTCTAAGTTAGGTTTGCATTGTCACCTGCCATACAAAGTTAAAAACGCATCGGAAGGTCTTCCGATGAGGTCATTATTAGGAATCTTATGTCGATCCCGTTTCTAAATTGACAATAAAGTTATCTGCTTATAAGTACTCATTAATGCTAAACCAGCTAAACCAGCTTATAGGTAAGCAAAGGTATAAAAATGATTTTAACTAGCTAGATAGATACTGGAAGTCATGGGGAGAAGCCTTTGCCCAGCAGTGGGCTAATGCAGGCTAACAGTAATGGCAACAGTACTCGTATATACAGGGTTAGTTTTCAAAGACCAGCCAAATTTAAGGGTGTGGTACAGACCAGCGTACTGAACAATTTTCTCCTTGGGATCAAAATCGTAATCACGAAAAAAAAAAAAGCGGTCCCATACATTTAGGTCAAGTAGGTATTGAAGTTTTTTATGGGACAGTTTATAAATTTTTCGCGATGATGATATTGGTCCCATGGAGAGAGTTGTTCAGTTTGATGGTCTGTACCACATCCTTAAATTTGGCTGGTCTTTGAAAACTAACCCTGTATATACTTATACCAACTAGTGCCTACGTGACTCAATCCAAGGTTCATGGTAAAATGCAAATTAAGGATCTACTTAACAAAAATCTTGAATTTATTCAATGACAGATAGGATAACGCACCACCTAAACTACAGGGTGTAGAAGCATGAAATTTTGCACAGAAGTTTTGCACGGAAGTTTTGCACAAAAGTTTCTTAAATAACGAAAGCGAGCACTAAAGTAGGATTTGATCCTAAAAGGGGATTAAATAGGAGATGAAGATACCTTGATATGAATGTAAGTTTGTAATTTTCGTCGTTGGGAAATATCACCGGGCACATGCCATGTAACATTTAAAAAAACAACCTAAACCTTATATTGTAATCTGCATTCAAAGTCAATGTCAAGTCAAAGTCAAATCATTTATTTCAAATAGGCACATAAAAGGCACTTTTGAACGTGAATATTTACAAAAAAATAGAATTGATTCTAGTTGCCCCTTCAAAAAGTAGTTTCGTATGGAGAGAATGGGCAAGAAACTCCACCGTTACTCTTTTAAAAATGTTTTACAATATTATGTATACATTAATTATATGTGAAGACGATGCACCTAGAATAAAATTACTATACCACAATAGGTAAAAATAATCAAATATAACGCATGACAGGTAAATTAATTATGAGACAGATACATGGTGCTCACATATTTACAAATATTGAAAAGTAAATCAAGCATTATCCTTCTATGGCGCCAAACTTAAAAGCTCTTTCTTTTAAGAACTTTGGTACCTAATAATAATCAAGAACATTAACTCAATTTCTATTTTCTGTACTAAACTACAACAATTAACTAAAATCATATTTCATAACTTAAACTATGAATAAGAAAGCACAAAAGTCTTTCGCTTAAAAAGAAGGCGCTTTTACGTGAAAAATATATGACATAGTTCATCGTTTTGCGTGAACCCGCTGACATAACCTTGTAGGTTCGTTCAACAGAGGCGGGTCTTCTCGCACAGGTATTTAAGAGACGAGTCGCTCAGAGAGGCGACACTTGCCGCATCACCTGTTCAAGAGTCGGTAAGACAAGCGATCGAACCGCCGACATGATGGTTACTTGGGTACGTACCTTAAAATATTTTTTATTTTAATATTTGTAGCAATTAAGATCCCAATAATTAATTATAATTTAAAAAAGTGTTTCAAGTGTTTGTTCTAAATAAAAGTGTAAAGTTTTAAAAATGAACGTTTGGAAAGATGACAGTTTTTTTTTTAATGGTATCGAAGTGAAAAAATTGTTTTAAAACGCGACTGAAATTTTATGAGCTTTGCGAAGTGTGCTTTATATTTTTCACTAAGATTAGTTGGTATTCGTGTGACAAATTTCAGCAGATGTCTTTAATATCTCTAACTTTTATCATTAATTACAAAATATTTACTCAATTCCAATGTGATTGATTAAGTTGTTGCAACCCAGTATTAAGATTTTTTTACGAAAATGTTAATATTAAAATTGGGAGAAGTAATCTTGTCTTACAATGTTTTTAAATTATTAAAAAAAAACATTTTAGCTTTAATTTCGTTTAAAACGGTTTCTATCTGGAGAAGATTTATTTTGACAAAACTATTCAATGGCTAAAATAGTACTTATTTTTTTTTAATTTAAAGTAATTTTCGGTGTCAATAATATGTTTAACTGTAGATAATGTCGTTGGTATGTGCGTGTACTACACGAACACCTCTGGCTTACCCTTCGGGGGTAAAAGGCGTATTTATGTTATAATGTTCTAACAATACCTAATATTCGTGCTAATCATGTGTGTGTAATCATAATCCAAGCTCCAATCTCAAGCTCTTATCCCAATTTAATAACGTCGGCACAATACATGTCTTCTTTAAAACCATCAAATTCCGAAGCCATCATGTGCGTATTCACGCCTTTTCCAAGCCTATCATCTTTCACAAAATCTATCCATCGTTTCTTTAGTAGCCCCCTACATTTATAGCTGCTATCTACTCACATATAGGAACACTCAAAACTTTCCTCAAGTCACGACAGATATTGTGACTTAGCCCTTATAGTCATAATTATTCATTTAAATGCCATCTATAATCCCGTATAGTCCCCATCTCAATATTTAAGGTCTTATCGGCAAGCATATTTCAAAGTCCATTGCCATATGTGACTAAACGTCAATTAAAAGTAGCCAAGAATCTAGCGGTATACCTCGAAAATTACTCAATATATTCCATTGTTAACACCAAATAGGTATTTGCATTTCTAACTTTCGTCGTCTGGCTAATTTGTTCAAGTACATCGTTTATGTAAACATCTCTTGCTACTAATATGAGTGTAAATTTACCGAAAGTGGAAAAGATTTATCGTCATCCGTCACCTGCATGTCTTTTCCCTAAAGCTCTATCTGCTGCCATATCAGTATAAAACCTTTTTCATATTTTTTTAAATTTTCGATTGCCGAGAACAGTGCTCGGTCTACTCACAAAATTTTAAAGATTGGGACTTCACTTTGTTCTGTCACTTTCACTTTGATACGAAAAAGCAAGAGACGGATGGAAGTCGATTCGAAGTTCGATTTTCAAATTCCATACCTAGTAGGCCCAAAAAAGAAACAAACTGCGCTCGGGGATTCAAAATTAACACTCGCAGCAAACCAACTTTACGAAATAAACCAACAACCTCTCTTGTTGCACAAATAACAATCACTGCCTTCAATCGAAGTTGATATTAATATGAGTTTATCAACTTTGTTTTTTTTTAATGATGTTTATGTACGGTCACCAAAAGTGATAAGTAACCAGGGTCGTTGGATATAGTTGAAGTTAGGTAAGGACCCGATGTATATTTTCGAATAAAATTTAATGTAAATAATAGAAAACAAACAATTAATTTATCAAATTAAATGTCATTCAAGTTCCTGAAAGTTTTTTAATGTAGATCTAGACTATTTTTTCCTTTTATTTGATACTTTATTCAAAATTATTCCGGCAGTAATTATTTACTTCTATTTTTTTTATATCTTCGTGTTTCCTTTCTGTAAAATGTAAGTATGTGCAGGTACATATCGAATGCAACCGGGTTACACATTGTTTATCTTATGCTGACCGTCAATCATAATCTTCAATGACCTCCACATTATTATAATTTTATAAATCTCCAAGTTTTAATAGACCCTGAATTCGTGAATGACCACATGTTGAAGTGTGTTAATATGTTACATCAGTATTGCATTTTATTATGGATCTATGTATATTTAGTAGGCCGATCTTGGAATCATAACCACAAAGTATACTCAAATATATTTTCATGCTGGTCAAAGTGGTCATCTAATATCAACCATATTATCTTAAATGCACAATTAGTTTGTCGACTTGTTCCCCCACGCTTCAGCAGTCGATGTAGGGTCAATGTAGAAACAATTAATATAAAGTGGTAACTTTAACACAACATTTAATCAGTAGGGTATGGCGTGGATATTTTAGATGAGTTCAAAATCTTGTTATTCACTGTCACCGTCAGTCGGCTGATCACTGCGTCAAACCAAATAATTACGACAAGCTCAGTTGGACTGATCTGCTTCTTTCACTTCGATGTAATTACTATAAATTATGATAAAGCTCCGGTTGATTGGTAGTTATTACTCGTTTTTGACAATTTCTTTACATTGCAAAGCGGCTATAGCATCGCAGCTAAATAGGTTTAGGGACAAGCTTCAGCTTCAGCTTCAAGCTTTTTCTCGTACATTTTGTCAGAAAATACCTACAAATGGAATTTTTGGCGAC
The DNA here is from genome assembly GCA_916610205.1 of Griposia aprilina. Classification (NCBI taxonomy): domain Eukaryota; kingdom Metazoa; phylum Arthropoda; class Insecta; order Lepidoptera; family Noctuidae; genus Griposia; species Griposia aprilina. The sequence goes on from OU744283.1 coordinate 11,800,881, forward strand.
AATAGCCATATGCGGCAAAGATTTCGTGTAATGTTATCCTCAGACATTGTGTCGGTGTAGAACTAGCAGAATTTACGACAGTATTTCAATATACAGGGTCAAATTAAATTAGCTAGCGAAACTCTGCAGACGTAATGGGCATCGATATCTAAAAATGATAAAATTAAAATATTGATGTTCTTTTTGGGAGTCAAGGACCGCTGGTAGTGTTGTTACTTGTGTATGAGTTGAGAAAAACATTTTTCTTTTGTTTTATCGTGTTGATATATCCATACCCACTACGACTGTGAAGTTTACACACAAATAAACCGATGTTTTTAACTGATATTTTTTGTGACTGCGCTCATTTGAATCACTGCCCCATAACACAATATTTTTGTTTTGTTTTGTCTTGTAGTTTATGATATCCATACCATCACAACTGTAGAGTTTCGGAGACCCCGTATTAATCGAATTACCATTAGGTACTGTAAATATTTATTAAATATATAAAATGTTCACCGGACCAAAAAGCATATTACAAATGATTAAATAAATAATTTATTCTTGTGATGACGTTATACCTTAAGTTAAATATAAAATATGGGTAAATTATTAAAGGAAATATCGTTATAAATCATAGATGCTTGTATTAGTATTAACAGATGTCTGAACTTTGCTTCTTTTTTTTTTTGACAAATAATAATGTTTACGTAAATCTACCGTAAGGAATTCCTTGTTAAATGGCAGAAAAACTAGACTCAGCCTTGACAAATAATAGTCTAGGTCAAAGTGTGACTATATTGAATTTAAGATCTTAGTCATTAGTTATGCAAAAGTTGTGGCAAAGCGGATGTAAATATGTTGTCTATACTTTTATTTGTTTTTAAAGAGGTAGGTAGTACATACAGCAGACGGTCGCTCTGCTCAATTTTGGAAGCGTGCTCGTTAGATACATTTTTCAAATTGCGAATTACAAACTTTTCACAATGTTGTATTTTTTTCAAAAGGAAATCATAATTTTCTATATCTTTTGATTTTTTTGCTAATACCAACTAATTACTTATATAACGACCATTAATAATAATTTTCATTAAACTGTAGTTAATAATATTGTAAAGCCTATTTTTTTTTATTGTGCCGTCGCCCATTCTTCTCCATACGATCTGTCTTTTGGAAGGGGCAACAGGTATTTAATAGTTTTTATTCAAAATTAAAATGAATGTAGATAAAGAACAACTTACACCTAATTATTAATAAACTAGATTCAATCACTTTTTCTAGTAAATTTTGTCATTCAAAATACGATTGGACTTTGACTTTATTGGTTCCTAGAATGTGAGAAAATGTAGCTAATAAATGTACGGTCTATAAATATCACAGGTGGATAACAATAATAGGTGAACGCTAATTGGTTGGCAATGATTTGCCCGTAAGCGGATTTCCGGTAAGCCGAAACCGCAAAAGTTTCTGCTCAACTACACTTAAATGTGAAATATTAGATAGGTATTAATAATCGCTCGGTCTAATAAAAGCTTCTTCGTTGTAGAATGTCTTCATAAGCAAATTGTTTTTGATATTTTTTTATATAGCTAACCGCCATGTATAATACGAATAAACTAACTATGCATCGGAAGACTAGCCAATGCTTGTTTGGATGCTTAATTAGTTTATTCTGTGTAGTTACCTGTCTGCATCGATATTATTAGACAATAATATGATTAGGTATCGATTTAACTTAATACTCACATCAAAATTTAGAACTCAATTGAATTAATTTTGATAAGTTTTCCATTTGGATAAAGTTAGTCGAAAACTGGTCGCAATTATGATGTCACACTACTTTACGAGAGAATTAGTATTAGGTAGTATGTTATATTCAACGGCTTGGGAACTATTTTGTACCCAGTGTGTTGTGAGTAATAATAGGAATATAGTTAATAATCATTTCCCCCAACTTCCATAGCCCGCTACGAAAACCATGTAACTATTCATAAGATTCTGGTTAATAATCGTTGTACAAAAATGCACAAAAATAACTACTAAGTGAATCTTAATAAAAGGATTTAAATATAATATAACCTGTGAAGCATGAGGACAGCATGAGGGCCTGGGTTCGATTACCAGGTCGGGCAAAATGTTATTGGGTTTATCTATCTGGAATTACTCAGTAGCAGCCCGGAGTCTGGATTTGTGCCAGGTCGATGGCAATAGGCTCGCCCCCTATTACATGGGCAATAAACATAACTGGCGAAATGTACTATAGGTACACCCACATGCCTAACCCTTCGGGAAGACAAAGCGTAATGTTATGTTATGTTTTGTGTTATATAACCTATGAATTCGCGCTGAATTTCAAAAAGTGATCTGTGACAACTTGGCAAAATAATTCCGCGTAGCACTGTAGTAGTGAGGCGGAGCACCTCTACAAAAGACACGTCGCAATCTTATAATACACTTTTTCTTAAGTGAAAAAGTGAATTCCCGCTTTTTCATTTTACTTCCATAACTTAAAATATATTTGCATTGATTAAACCAATAACAACTTAAGAAGCTATTACAAGTTACAAGAAAAGTAATTGTAGCTGTACTCAAAAATAACCTGCGGCGAAAATGACAGTAATCTGTACCCAGTTAATTGAACGACTTTTATCCATTGGGTGTTGTAACACTTACTAGTTGCACATAGCATGTGGAAGCGGCAACCATGGTCAAGTTCATCGCACCCGCATCGCTGACCCCAGTTTGGTGTGGTGGTTGCGCAACCGTCGCGACCACGCCAGCCATTGTACCATCTCTAGCTATCCTACATACGAGTCGTGACCTTGCACATACTTTCTATTCTACCATATTTTTTATCTAATATGAGAGTACCGGTGTAATGTTATTGGGATTCAATTAATATAATTAGTTTTTAACGTTAAACCCAAAAAAGATTGTAATACCATTGTTGAGTAACAATTAGTGAGCCTTCGTATATACTTTGAGACCTAAGAAAGGAATGAAGCATCAGCTATTTGAAGAAAGTTCAACCTTTTTCATACTCTTATCTTCTATTAAAACATTTTTAATTAATAAAGCTGATCTATAATAATAAATCCTACTCACCTTAAGCTTATTCAGCAAGACAACTAAGTATATAGCTTCAACAAAACAATTATAACCATAAACGCTAAAGCTTCAGGTTGCCCTAAGTCTGTATTTAACCCGCATAAAAATGCTTGACGTTATTCTATATAGACATAACAGAATAAATCAATCGCTTGAGCTCCGTTTGTTTATTGCATTCCTCAGTGATTCCATCAATAATATAACTAGATCTAATTCCGCTCGAACGCGTTCTGTATTGCAACATCTAGTGGTATTGAGTGGTCACGACTCACGATGCGACCGGTCGGTCGACGGTCCCACGTCCACGCTCGCGTCGCCGCAACAGCCTCCCAACAAATTACCCACACCTCAACTAACAAGCCTGTTGCTATGAAAGAGCACATTTTTTATTGTGTCTATCCATAATTATAACAAAACACTAAAATTTTATTTTCTTTGGGCCTTCTTCTTACGACATTTCATTGACTTGACAGAAACAATTACTTATATTTTAAATTAGATGTTAGTCAACCCATTTGTTATTACAGTAAAACTCATAAACTCATAAGCCTTTTGCTTGTTCCAGGTATTATTGCTGGCTCTCGGAGTAGTCGCAGCCGACGTTAGTCACCTCGGCTACCAGTACAAAGTGCCACAGACCTCGTACGGAGTTCCTTCCTACCAAACCGGAGGAAGCTCTGGCCAGTACAACACCGCCTTCGCTGGCAGCCATGGTCTAGAAAACAACGCCTTCGCTGGCAGCCATGGTCAACAAAACAACGCCTTCGCTGGCAGCCATGGTCAACAAAACACCGGCTACCAAAGTTCTTCTAGCGGCTCTGGATTTTACCAAGCCTCCGGCTCCAACAATCTCCACCAAACCGGATTCCAAACTCAATACGAGGCCTCAAGCCAGTACCAAGCTGCTCTTAAAAACCACCAGAACTACTATCAAGTGCAGCACCAGCCCGCTCAAGTGTTCAAACACTTCTACGTGCATGCCGCCCCCGAAGAACAAGAAGAGGTCAGGCCCCGCGCGCCCATTGTACTGCCTGCTCCCCAGAAACATTACAAGATTATCTTCGTTAAGGCACCCAGCGAACCTAAACAACCTCAAGTAATTGCTCCTATCCAGCCACAAAACGAGGAGAAGACAATTGTCTACGTTCTTGTTAAGAAACCCGACGAACAACCCGACATTGTCCTTCCTAAGATTGAACAGAAACCTCCATCCAAACCCGAAGTATACTTCATCAAATACAAGAACAAGGATGACTCCCAGGCTGTGATCAACAACATCGTTCAGGACTACAACAACGGGGGCCACACTGTGTCAGTGAACTCAGGAGCAGGCGAGGGTGCCTCGTCTTTCTCGTCGGGTCTCGGCAACGTACAGTACCAAGCACCAGTCCAGCATGGAGGGTCAACTGGGTCATACAGCCAGTCTTTCGGTCTGAACACGGCGTCTGCTAACTCTGGCGGTAGTCTGGAATCGTCCAACATCGCCAGCAACATTGCATCGCCGGTCACGATCAGCAGCACGGCCTCCAGCACGAGTTTCGATGGTGGTGCTATCTCTACTAGTCAGGGTGTCCCCCACGAAACCTACGGACCTCCTAAATTCAGGGTAAACAACTAAATAAATGCTACGACTTAAATTAACCTACGTGTATTAGATTATTTTATGTATGTAATGGATTAATAAATGTATTAATACCTGCGTCGACCTTTGTTTTACTTACGTACATACATACCTTCATTCATAAACTCACGCCTTCTTCCCATGGGGGTAGGCAGAAACTACAGAACGCCACCTGCTACGATCGTTACACACTGCTTATGCCTCGTTTGCGTTCATACATCTGGTCATACACGCACGTCGGTTGCAATGCGAGTACTACACACCTGGCCTTTCTGAAGAACACCAATAAGGTCAACACTGCATGGCGGCAGTATCGAATCAGTATAGTTGAAGTACTTCCCCAGATGAACTTCTTCACAGAGAGCTCTACTTCTGCTAAAATTTAGTACATTGAACCTTCTTTAATAAGAATAATGCAGGAAAAGGACTATTGCGTAGAGTACTTTGCAAGACTGCTTTTCCTGACGTCACCAAAATAGGTAAAACATAAAAGAATAAGACATTGATACAGTAGTTAGGTATACCAAATCAGAATTACCCACACAATAAGCAATAAGCGTACCCTACATACGTCAATTGTATTATTGGATTCCTTATAGTCGTACATACATGTACGCAAAACTGATAAAATCCCTCAAAGGTCCACAGCGTATTATTTGTTCAGAGCATTCAATTTTATCGCAGCTAAATTACCGAGCGATATTGTAGGAATTCCTACGCACAAGAAACGCCAGCTGATTATTATTTATAATATTTAGTGTCGGAACTAGCCCATTGCAATTGAAGTTGGCACATTATTGGCATTTTAATAGCGGGCTCATCCGCATAACTCCATCACGTTATCTTGATTTATGGCAATACGTACTTTCATTTGTGCGAACCAGAGTCCAGAACATGGCGTACATTTAGTTAGTAAATGCGTTATGTGCCGATAGTATTTCATTCATGATGTGCATTGTTAATGAATGGAATGGTTCTATTTCGGGGCAGCGGCGCGTGATAGCTTAATATCGAGCATTACGAGACTTGGTTGATTGAGTGGTTATTCACGGATGCACTTTCCTGGAGCTCGCGTGGAATGCCGTGCGCGCAGCCCCCGGCGCCGGCGCCACATTAATTCCCGCGCTCGTCCATACGGAACGCTCCACACTCCACACTTCAGGCGCCGAACCAACCACGTCTCATTGTATCTATAAACGTTTTCAAATAAAATGTAATAGCTGCGTCTCAGATTACAGTCTTGTGAAATAAATAACCTTTTACAAAGAACTATTATATGTATGCTTCGGCAATAGACCACACCATTCGAAAATAACCATAACAACATGTTTACATGATACAACATTAAGAACATGTAAAATTCGTCGTCATAATTCGCGTCATCAATTGATCATATCCCACAAACGACCGCCTGCCAGGAGATAGATGTACTCGTAGATAGGATATATACCTTTTTGTGTATAGTATTTATAACAAGGTTACTGATTTCACCTTACAGGTCAGGTGTAACTTAGGGTATCTACCAAAATGCAGAACAGGAAGGAACACCTTAAGCAGTGATGACATCATGATACAAGCGACATTGTTTGAGTTCAGCCAGACAAGGGATAATACTAGGAAGAATAACGAAACCGCTTTAGCTTCATAAGCACTTTAGTAAATTACTTTTATTTTTAGGAGATACGTATACCTTAGGAAAATACATTGACAACAACAAAAACTTCCTACATAGGTTCAGTACCCGGCTGATACATTTGTCTTGTAGGACAGATGTACCAGCCGACCTAATTTGTTAATCACATTTTATAAAGTAAAACACTAAAACAGTGTTAAAGCTCGTACACACAGGCGCGACGCGACAGCACGACACAAAGGCGCCGCTCGTCGCGCGGCACGCGGTGCCTTTGTGTACGCTGTCGCGTCGCGCCAGTGTGTACGAGCCTTTACCCTGTAAAGGATGCAAAACCGGCCGGAATTAAAGCCTGTTTTTTTTCGGGTTTCGTATAAAAAATAAAAATAAGTTTTGTTTCATTCTTTGTCTAAATTTTAAAACTGCTTGTGAAATTCAGATCTTTTCAGTTATTGAAGAGAAACCTATCTATCTATCTCGTATCTATTAAAAAGAAATACCTACATATTCAAAATTTCTATGAAAATGCAGAAATTTGTTTAAGTAAAGGGTTTATTGGGTTTTTGTGCTTAAGCTAAGTAGGTACAATATTAATCATCAGTATCAAAAAGACCAACAAAAAAAAAAAAAAAATATAAGTATCACGCTCACTCTCACATAAACACCTCCACGTCCACACACACACAATTACACGTGCACACTCACTAATCTGAGTGTGTAACTACGTTTAATAAATTCATTTAATCCTCCGTTAAAAAAAAATATGTTTACCGATATAACACATTTTTTTAGTAAAAGGCTTTTTGGTATCATAATGACAGAGGAACACTGACTCCAAAGTCACAGGATCTCCTAGTTTGGGAGTCAGGGTTTACTCTATCTGTATGACCTTTATTCACTGTAATTCATGCGTCCTAGTTTTTAATTTTCTAATTTATATTAATGACCTACCTAAAGAAATTGACGCTCAAAGTATCTTATTTGCTGACGATATTTCTATAATTTTTCCATACACTAGTGGTGAAAACTTAAACTTAAACTTAGACGATAAGCTCTCGAAAATAATATCATGGTTAAAAGATCATAACTTAGAATTAAACTTTGACAAAACAAAAATAATGCAATTTAGACCATATCAAAAGCGTAAATTGGACATAAATTACTCGTATAATAATATACAGATACAATGCATAAATGAGTTTAAACTGTTGGGTTTGTCTATAGATACCAATATAAACTGGAAGGCTCATATAGATGCAGTGGCAAATAAGCTTGCTAGCTTTATATATGCCCTAGGAGAGCTTAAAAGAGCTACCGATTTTAAAACTGCTCTAACAGCATACTATGCCTACGCATACTCCTGGTTAAATTACGGAATAGTGGTGTGGGGAAATAGTGTAGACAAACAAAGGCTCTTTATTCTACAAAAAAAATGTTTACGAATTCTTGCCAATATAGACAACACGGAAAGCTGTAGGCCATTCTTTGTTAAATATAAGGTCCTTACACTAACTGGCATCTACATATTGGAAGTAAGTAAATTTGTACGAAAACACCAATCACTATTCCCACTCACTAGAACCCTCCGTCCACAAAGTCGCAGTGATAGGCGCCAAAACAAGAATGAATTAGCCCTACCAAGCTCCACATTAGGTATGTTCCATTCAGGACCTTTAGCCATGTGCGTAAAAATATATAATAAGCTTCCAAACTCAATTAAAGACATAGAGTACGAAAATAAATTCAAAACCAGCCTTCAAAGACACCTTACACTAAAATCATACTACACTCTAAAGGAATTCTTTGACGATAATGATAAGTAAATTTTGACATTAAAATTCATAATATAAATAAATTAATAATATAAATTCACAATTTTTGACTTAATACTATTATTCTGGTTTGACATTAAGCTTTATGATTATTATTATTGTTAAGGGAATTCTTGGACGATAACGATCGATAAATTTTGACATTCAAATCCTTATTATATACATCACTGACTATTGTTGACTTACTACTATTATTCTAGTTGACATTGCCTATGTTATTTTATGATTATAGTTATAATTATTTGATTATTTTTAATTGTCTAATTTATTTTAACTATTAATGGAAATTATGACCAAATAACTGTTTACCAATACTTTATCATTATGTTAAAAAAATTATTATTGTCTTTCTGCACTGTGGGTTTCTTTCATTCATTTACATTTATTATGTACTGTAGCATGCCAAAACATGTATATATTGCTGTGCCCTGACAGGGTCAATGTATGAAACAAATATTATTGTAACATCTTGTACACTACATTGAATGCAATAAATGATGATTATGATTATGATTATAATCATTGTTGAAGGTTTTTGTATAAATAAAGATTTTTATTATTATTTAATTTTTATGTTAGTAACCATAACTCGGGACCTTGGCGTCCCGGACCTTTGGCGTACGAGGGGCCGAGGCCAACTCGCAGAAGCCCCTTAGAAAATTTTAAATGGAATGAGGCACCTACCGACGATTATCCCTGTATGCACTGTGCAAGTGCACCCAAGGACAACCCCCGGTTGGTGTCGGACTATTGCAGGATATGGAAACAAAGCTATTGGACTATTGATTTGGGTGGCTTAAGTGGACTGGTTATCTAGGACTATGGAAAGACTATGGCCCCTGCCTGACCAATGTTTTATATAAAATACAAAGATAAAATGGCAGGGGGTGACTTGCACACTCAATAATGGGCCCCCGAAAACGGTCGCTTGCACATAGTGTCGTAGCGACAAGGGGTCAACATGTCCTGAGGTGCTTATGAGGAGTTGAGAGGTATCCCACGGCTATCAGGACAATCCTGGAAGTACGGTCAAGATCCCTACCAGCATCTTACTGGAATACTTCCTTCCTCCGAGCACGTTAGCTCTTGCGAATCTCCATTCAAGCCAGCCAATAAAGGCAAGAAAGAGGTGGGATCTCTGTTCCTCGTCATTGTTCACTCCTGCCAGCCAATAAAGGCATCCAGAGGTGAGGAACAAGACTTCTCCCGGGAGATAGGGTACGTGGGGTCGCTACTTCCCAACAGCTCGCCACATGCTGCCCTGCGGGTTTCTGTATCTCTCTTGGTCTGGCTCCTCACCCTTGACCTATTTCGGCAAAGAAAACTCTACCGGTACAGACCCAGAGTTCAGGAGCGTGCAAGCCCCACCACGACGTCAACGTAGATATACGGCGGTGGGGTTATTATTATTATTATCACGCAGGAATAGACAATATTATAAGATATAAAACCAACATTTTATAACACTTAAAATCTGGTATAAAATAAACCATATTAATATAAACTTTAGTTTTTAAAATGAAATCATAACAGTCTCAATAGCGCGAGCTACTGAATGTTTTTCATAACTTAAACCTTTAATTAACCTAATATAACGTAGAAATAAGTCTTTTAAAAGAGATCAATAATAGTTGCAATGAGGTTAATCATACTTTGTTCTAATTAATAACTAGAAATAATCATTTAAAAAAACAAAGTGAAATAAAAAGTCATCTCTTAGACATTTTCTTTAAAACAATTTACTTAACAATTTTTGTTAAGAAAGTGAGACCTTATATCTTATAACTACAATCCTATAACTACATATACATAACTTTTATTTTTGGTATATTCTCAGTTCCTGCTATAATTTCACTGAAATATATACCAATGTTTCAGTGAAATTATAGCAGGAACTGTCACCTATAATGTCACATAAACACCAGTTTATGTGACATTATAGGTCGTAGGTTAAAATATAGGTCTTCTGTTTTATTATAAACCTAAGAACTTATCTAATGCATTTCCATTTTTATTTTATTTCACATTGTTAAAAACAATCAGAATCAGAATCAACGTAAAAATAAAACAAATCACAGATAGGTAAAACCTTAGTCGTAAAAGTACAATAATAATGTTTCCGCTAGAAGTGATAACAGAAGTTTTATAGTTTAAATAATTTAATATAATGTTTCACGAATCTCTACGACTTTATACAATATTTTCGTTTTGTGTTGTGTGCATTCGAAGCATTTCTGTAAATAGTATAGAGCGTCTCATATGTGAAAGCGACACATATAAACCGATCCAGGGTTGTGTAGGCACGTTTATTTTACCTAATGTTGTACTGACTACATCATATTGCGCTGAAAAGTGTAACTTTGTAGGAAACTCGCCTATTGTGCAATCTTTTATTCACCCACATTACAAGAACTATGTTCATGGAAACAATTTTATTGCGCGAAATGACATTGCGTTAGTTACTACTCGACAAGAAAAGAGAAAAAGAAAGCTTATGAAATTGAGTGCTTTAGATAATCTGTCTACTATTGGTCTGAAAGCGCTGATTCCCATAATGGACGCAGATAAGCCGAGATTAGCAGTAACTTCTGTTGAACGTTGTTATATTGAACAACCATTTGGATATTATGTTTGTGCCTCCAACAAAGTCACAAAACGAACTATACAAGTGTGTCGAGAGAGACAAGAACAAGGTGTGCCATTACTAATCGAAGACAGAATATTTGGCATAATGGGCATCACCGATAAGGACAGTTGCAGACTTCCTCAACGGAGTTTTACTGCACTAAGTCCTGCTCTTTATTGGATAAGTGAAACTCTCAGAAACCTCGGTTACGACGATGCGGTAATTACTACATTGCACGATAGGACTTCGACACGTCGTGCTACTACTACTGCTACTACTACTCCTACTACAACAACAACTACTACTGCTCCTACTACAACAACTACCACTACTACTCCTATTACTACTACAACAACAACAACAACTACTACTCCTACTACTGCTCCTACTACAACAACTACCACTACTACTCCTATTACTACTACAACAACAACAACAACTACTACTCCTACTACTACTCTTACCACTACTACTCTTATTACTTCTACTGCTCCTACTACTACTACCACTAAACCACTTCGAATTCCTACAAAAAATCCTACTTTTATGTCACACTATTATTCCTATCCAGATAAAACTCGTTCAACGGATCTTCATATTTCTGTTCATGCACCCGCCAAAACTCCTCCTTATTTCACAGAAACTCCTCCTTTTGGTTCTGATCCTTACCCTGGTGATAGTCCTCCTCATTTTACTGCTTATCGCCTTATTGGTACTAATCCATCGTTTCCTCAAACTGCTCCATTTCGTCTTAATCCTAATCATTCTTATGTAGCTTATCCTAATTTATATCCTCTGAATGTCGTTCGTTTATCTCCTAAAGATGTAAAAAGAAGAAAACAAGAAGAAATAAAACAAATGCAATAAATTACTTTCATAAGTGAATGAAAAAAAAAAACCCAAATGAAAAAAAAAGATTTTATATGACAAGATTGTCCAGCGTTGTTCCTTTTAACTCTTAATAACAGTGTGTTCAAACATGCACCAATCATAAGAAGACGAAATGGTATATCTACAAAAACAGAAAAACGCATTAGCGCCATAACAATTGTACCATTGGCTACCTCAAGCAGAACGTGAGCCACGACAGTATCGAAGTCTCCTGCGCGAAGGAAGACTGCAATACATACAAACGTACTACAGTTACAATTCATTTTATCAAAGTTCTTGAAAATGATAAGACAACCAACGTTATGGACTGGTTCAATGTGATGGTTAAACATAAACTGAAGAATAAGACAATGTGTTCTACGTAGTTAGAACAATACTGAAGCATACACTCTCTCTCACCGACCTCTTCATTTCAGAGATCATACGTAAACCTTAGTTGCATGTGTTGAATGTTCCTAGTTTCATGTTTTTTGACTTTTTGTACATAGATGTCGTAAACTTGCAATAACTTTGCAGTATAAGCAATATCATAAAACATTCAAATGGTTTTTGATTTATGAATATAACTTTAACTTTAATGGCAATAATGCAACATGGCTATTAAAGTCTCCAGTCCTCAAAGTAGTACTGCCGGTCTATTTTGAAAAAATCTCGCCTTGAAGACTTAGGAGAAATTTAGTGAGCTTGAAATCAGCCGTGAGAAGTGTCATGCCCCCTAGAATAATTTATTTTATATAAGTAGGTGCCTACATATTAACGTAAGTCATCGAACAATACTTGTTTAAGTCCTTCGACAATGTTTGGCACGATATCCCTATACTATGGCTTACCCAATGATTTATGAAATTGTAGGCAGAGGTACCTGATAGTGTAACCCAGAGATTCGGCAACACTATCGGGTATATAACTGGTATATAACTGTTTTTAGCGTGCTAAGCATGAGTTTACGGATACTTCAATGAAACAAACCCATCTCTGTGTTTTTCCAACCTACAATCAACCTAAATCTCTAGGAAGGTATTTGATGTTCTTGTAATGCGGAGCCATAAAAGACGTTGCCAGAGTCACAGTTCACAAATGCGCCTGAATGCATGGGAGCAGAAACAGAACACCTTCTTCTACTATAATGAAAATAAAAATATTTATATCAGGGTACAATAGTCCATAGACAATTTTAAAGATGCCTTACAAAATAACATACATCGTACCTTCGGTAGGACAAGGGCATAACTGCATTTTAGCGATTTTACAGGAGAGTCATTTTAAGATCTTGGCGTCACGATAGTCAAAAAATGCACCAATATGATAGAGGCACTGTTGCCCTCTGGCGGCATTAAGCTGATATTGAAACAGGTCGTTGTTCCTCCGGATAAAGGGACTTTTTTTAGCGCTTTAGCATACTTAAGTCATTTTTAGATTTTTTTGTCAGTGATGCCCTTTTCCTACCGAAGGTGCGACATATCCGATACCTAATGGATAGTCTTGAAAAAAAAAAGCCCGGTGATTTTTAATTTGACGTGTTCCTTCCTGTGTGACCCATTTGCAACAATTAAGCTTAGGCGAAAATGCATAGAATTCGAGAAAAACCAATGGCCATGTATTGTTGAAAATTTCCCAAAATACGTCACTAATTATCACTTTTCTCTAAATTCTCAAATTGAATGGCCTTAATTGCTATTCCATTGGGTACCTAATACTTTAACACATCTTTCGATGTAACCAAATGTTCTAAACCATCAAACAGTTAAAAGAAGAAGTTTTACAAAAATAATTTATGTAGGTACGTACATGAACTTTGACACCAGTTATCTCCAAATGTTACTATGGCAAATATATCTATGGCGCACAATTTACGCGGAAGACATCTTCATTTAATAAGTTATCTAAGGAGGTACAAAAATCTAAAATTATATTTAGTATTGCCCATGAAACATTCGATATTGCTGGCAAAGGTCGAATTTGCAAATTGTTGTAATATTTAAAACTTTGTGATAATTGGATTAATTAAGTGGTTTATGTTATCCCTTCTCCTCACCCAGCAATCCTTCCACCGTTATGTGGCCAGGTCGTCGCGACTAGGTCGCATGTTTAGACGCCACTTTCGAGTAATTAGTATTACTCGCAGTCGATGAGCTAATCACTGATCACTTCTCGCTTAATTCGTGTGTTTTTAAATTACTGTGCACGTAACATAACATACTTCGATTTTTTAAGGTTTTGACAAAGAATCTTTTATTTATCATGTCCTTAGCCTGCAATGTAGACACTTCACATCATTACTTTTGTTGCTTAAGAGAAAGATCAAGGCCTTAATCTGTGACGACGGATTGTGGATTGTTGCTAATAGAAGAAACCATTTCTCTGATGCCAACTTTGTGCATTTGACAACTCTTGCCGACATCCAGTAGTAATGGTTCAACCCACCAATCACATAAACAGTTTCAAGATAAAGTCCATTATTTACCTAGCACCCTGGATATTAAGTAAATACAAACTTGTGATAAGTACTAAATAGGGTTCCCATTTCGAAATATGAAAAGTCCTGACCAAAAGCCGGACATTTGCGAAGAACTCCGGACATTTTACTTTATAATCTTTCTATTTCAGTATTACTTAGTTATTATTTTTATAATTCCTATAAAACAATCCCCTTAAGTCAAAAAGTCCGGACAAATGACAAGGCCGGAGAAAGTCCGGACGGGGGCCATAAAGCCGGACATGTCCGGACAATTCCGGATGGATGGTAACCCTCCAATAAGGCTTAAGACTAGGTATGTGAGAAGCCCTTCATTTAGCACTAGATTGACGATCGCCCTGTGGCGTAGCGCAAGGGCGGATCCAGCTTTGGTGCCAGGGGGGGTCACATAGTCGTGGTCAAGTCACAAGAAGTTATAATTTACTTTTTATAATCATAGATACAAGTAAAAAGTAGGTATTTTATTAATGTATGAAAGTACTTTATTTAAATTAATTAAATATTGAAGGTATAAAATCTATATTGTGACAAAAAAAAAATGTAAACACATTATGTTTAACAATTTTAATTAGTGGTCCACCTAGGTCCTGGACCAAGCCCAGGGGGGGGGTCAAGACCCCCATGACCCCCCCCCCTGGATCCGCCCTTGGCGTAGCGTAGTGGGGGCGCCTCGAGCAACACTTTTAGGGGGCGGCAAAAGGTGAACGGCAGATTTAGTACAGCATACTATTTTTGTTGTTTTGTTATAGAATTTGTACCACTTATTAAGGCAACTAAGCCATTTATTTTCATGTAAGTATACTATTTTTTGAACTTCTGATTAATTAATAATAATAATATTTTAATAAACAAACGTATCGAATAAAATCTTAAACTAAACGCAGTTATGTTTTTAGAAGTTGCCATATGTAAAATAACACAAATATCGAAATTATAATTAATTATTTAGAAATAGAAATAACGTTCAATATAATTAAACACTTAATATTATACCTAAGAATGCCTAATTGTTGCATAAAAAATTGTTAACGATTTAATGATAGGAATGATTTTCGACTGCATCTAAGCAATTTAGCAAATTATCTGGGTACCTAAGCTATGCTTGCCATGAGGGTATTTCCCGACCTGCCCGCTTCTTAGATGAAGTAATAATATGAAGAATAAATTAATTATAAGTACAACAAAATAAATGTACTTACAAAAACAAAGTATTGTTTTATTGACCTATGTACTCTCAAAACCCCATCAGAACTTCATCATTATCAAACTGTTGCAGTCCGCTGCTGGACATAGGTATCTCCTAATGCACCCTTTACCTTATCACCAAAACAATGTTTATGTACCTATATGTAACAATCTACATTGGTAGACTAGAACATAACCCTAAAAAATAAAACTGGTTATTACATCTACGTCCCAACTTCTAAAAATCTAAGAATTTAAAAAGGGCTTGTCTATCATAGTAACTACCAATTAAAACAAAAAATATCCCAAAACACGAAATTTTATTAGCTGTACCAAATTCCCATACAAGCCTGCCGTTCGCCTTTCAGAATAAATAATAATAACAACTTGTAAAAAAAAAAAAAACATTTTTTCTTTAAATAATCCAGACGCTATTATCCACGCGAATTATGGCCTTGCGGCCTTTCTGGCGGACGTAGCCGCTGTCCTGTTGCTAATGGCTTGTGCGACCAACGAAATGCGAGACCGGCCGACCGCGACGTTGGGTATTGCGTATACATCCCTATTGCTCATGAAGGTGTACCCGGACTGCTTGTTGGCAGTACAAATGATGTTGAAGAGTTGTCGTCGCTCGTCCCTCATTCAGTGGCGTTGGGAATGCGTTGCAAGGTAGTTTTCCTCAGTTCTTTTCGCTCGTACCAATTACATCTTTGCAAGCGAACCTCGGTATGTTCTTACTCTCCGGGTACTCCAGACAGAGGGATACGCTTCCTCATGGACGTGAAGATCGAGCTCTGCAAATGAGGGAACTAGAGCTGTTTCAATCACAAAATTCGAAATTCAATGAAAGTTTAATTGATGGATTTCTTTCCAAACTATGATTTTAGTGCTCATAAGTACGTGTCGTGATTGTTATATTATTGAACTTTGTAGAAAAAATATATATATTTATTTTAAATTCAGTTCGTTTACGTTACTATACATTCCACTATGTGACATTGACGAAACTAGTTGCTCAAACTTCAATTCATTGATAGTTACACGTGTAAATAGATAATTATTTACACGTTTGTACTTACATCCGCCTTGCTCTGTATTTTTTTTTATTGTACACTTAAAACAGTGTTAGGCCCTGAACACTGCCCTGGGGCACACCTGGAAAGTAATTAACTGCTCAATTACTGACAAGATCTTAACAGACACGTTGTTACGTGAAAAAGTCATGGAAAAAATCTAAAACCTCATGCTTAAAGATTCTATAATTGGTGTTGTTGGTTGTTATTTTAGGTGAACAATAAAGTTCACCAAAAACAGTGTTAAAGGCTTGGATAAATCGAGAAATATGCGGCAAATATTTTTATCATTTTGATAGACTTAGGGGACTCCGTGACATACTCTGTCAGAACAATTAAGCAGTGATGATGCAGCTACGAACTTAGTCGGACGAAGGAGTCTGTTGCCTTACCATGACGTGCCAATACCATCATGGTTCCATTGAGAAAAAGGGATACTGCTATCGGTCATATATAGCTCCATCTCTCTTTCACGCTGGAATAATGATGGCTTTAACAGGTCATAGTACGGCCCCTGGTATCGACTACAAAAGCGTGC
This sequence comes from Griposia aprilina, assembly GCA_916610205.1. Classification (NCBI taxonomy): domain Eukaryota; kingdom Metazoa; phylum Arthropoda; class Insecta; order Lepidoptera; family Noctuidae; genus Griposia; species Griposia aprilina. The sequence goes on from OU744283.1 coordinate 11,817,843, forward strand.
TTACATGATGCTTACACGTTGTGATTGAATAACGAAACGAAACCATAATGACCGCAGCATGACAAAGAGTGATCTTTTTTAAATACCTACTTAAATTCCTTTTTAAATTTCACTGAAACGCCAAGTTCAAAGATTTAGTCTAATTATATACTTATAGGTTTTAAAGTCGGTTTTATACATAATTAAATATTTTATGTATTTTACAATATTTATAAAATACCAATCAGAACCAGTATCAACATAAAAATAAAACAATTCTTAGCTAAGTAAAAACTTTAGTCATAAAAGTACAATAATAATGTTTCCGATAGAGGTGATATCAGAGTTTTTATAGTTTAAATAATTTAATATGATGTTACACGAACCTCTACAATTTTTTACAATATTTGCGTTTTGTGTTGTGTGCATTCGAAGCATTTCTGTAAATAGTATAGAGCGTCTCATATGTGAAAGCGACACATATAAACCGATCCAGGGTTGTGTAGGCACGTTTATTTTACCTAATGTTGTACTGACTACATCATATTGCGCTGAAAAGTGTAACTTTGTAGGAAACTCGCCTATTGTGCAATCTTTTATTCACCCACATTACAAGAACTATGTTCATGGAAACAATTTTATTGCGCGAAATGACATTGCGTTAGTTATTACTCGACAAGAAAAGAGAAAAAGAAAGCTTATGAAATTGAGTGCTTTAGATAATCTGTCTACCATTGGTCTGAAAGCGCTGATTCCCATAATGGACGCAGATAAGCCGAGATTAGCAGTAACTTCTGTTGAACGTTGTTATATTGAACAACCATTTGGATATTATGTTTGCGCCTCCAACAAAGTCACAAAACGGACTATACACGTTTGTCGAGAGAGACAAGAACAAGGTGTGCCATTACTAATAGAAGACAGAATATTTGGCATAATGGGCATCACCGATAAGGACAGCTGTAGACTTCCTCAACGGAGTTTTATTGCACTAAGTCCTGCACTTTATTGGATAAGTGAAACTGTCAGAAACCTCGGTTACGACGATGCGGTTATTATTACATTGCACGATATGACCAGCACTCCCTATCGACACCCTTCTAAAACATCTTTACGTGCTTCTGTAACTTATCCTACTCAAACTTCACGTCCTAATCCTTTAAATCTTAATCCCACTGGAAATCCACCTCATGCGTCTGATCCTAATCCTGATGTTACTCTTCGAGCGTTTCCTCTTCGTGCTAATGGCTATCCTAACCTTATTGTTACTCCTCTGACGTTTCCTCCTCTATCTACTTTTGAACCTTACCCTATTGTTACTCCTCCGACGATGCCTTCTATATCTACTTTTGATCCTTACCTTATTGTTACTCCTCCGACGATGCCTTCTATATCTACTTTTGATCCAAACCTTATTGTTACTCCTCCGACGATGCCTTCTCTATCTACTTTTGATCCTTTCCTTATTGTTACTCCTCCGACGATGCCTTCTATATCTACTTTTGATCCAAACCTTATTGTTACTCCTCCGACGATGCCTTCTATATCTACTTTTGATCCAAACCTTATTGTTACTCCTCCGACGATGCCTTCTATATCCACTTTTGATCCAAACTTTATTGTTACTCCTCCGACGATGCCTTCTATATCTACTTTTGATCCTTTCCTTATTGTTACTCCTCCGAAGTTTCCTTCTCGTCCTACTTTTGCTCCTAACTTTATTTTTACACCGACGTTTCCTCCTCGTCCTACTTTTGATCCAAAACTTATTGTTACACCGACGTTTCCTCCTCGTCCTACTTTCGATCCAAACCTTATTGTTACACCGACGTTTCCTCCTCGTCCTACATTTGATCCAAACCTTATTGTTACACCTACGTTTCCTCCTCGTCCTACTTTTGATCCTAACCTTATTGGTACACCGACGTTGCCTCCTGGTCCTACTTTTACTTTTGATACTAAACTTATTGTTACACCGACGTTTCCTCCTCATCCTACTTTTGATCCAAACCTTTTTGTTACACCGACGTTTCCTCGTCGTCCTACTTTTGATCCAAGCCTTATTGTTACACCGACGTTGCCTCCTCGTCCTACTTTTGATCCTAACCTTTATATTACTCCTTCAACGTTTCCTACTCTTTCTGAACCTTATCCTATTGTAGTTCCTCCAGGAAGTCAGGCTTCTTATCACCCAAATCGTACTCTAACTGGTCCATTGCGTACTATTCCTAATCACTATTATGTTACTGGATCCACACTAAGGAATCCTTATAGTTTTGGTCCCAATTTTCATCCCTCGAATGTTCTTCGTTCATCTCCTAAAGATGTAAAAAAAAGAAAACAAGGAGAAACCAAAAAAAAAGCAATAGACTACTTTCGTAACGCTCATAAGTCAATGAAAAGATTTAATATCGCTAATGAAAATAATGATTTTATAATACAAGACGTCAGTCCACAGCTGCGACCTCTAACTTACGTCAGCATGTTCAAAGTTGCACCAATCATGAGAACACGAAAGGATTTATCTACAAAAACAGAAAAACGCATTAGCGCCATAACATTTGTACCATTGGCTACATCAAGCAGACTAAGAGCTACGACATTATCGAAGTCTTCTGCGCCAAGGAAGACTGCAAAACTTACTACAAAACGTACTACATTTACAATTCCTTTCATGAAAGTACTTGAAAATAATAAGACAACCAACGTTATGGACTGGTTCAATGTAATGGTTAAACAAAAACTGAAGAATAAGACATCTGTGTTCTTTATAGCTACAACAACAACGACGGAAGCATACACTGTCTCTCACCGACCTATTCTTAATTTCATTGATCTTACGTAAACCTTAGTTTCATGTGTTGAACATTTCTAGTTTTATGTTTTTTGACTTTTTGTACATAGATGTCGTAAACTTCAAATAACGTTTCAGAATTCGCATTATCATAAAAAATAAATGGTTTTTGATATATGAATATAACTTAACGTCCTTTATCAGTTATAATGCAACAAGTCCTCAAAGTAGCTCAGAATTTCAGAATCGACCCGAAGTAGATTTAAGGATTTTGTTGTAGGTAGTAAAAAAAAATACAAAAACAATGAATGGCATGATAAAGTTAATGCATGCAACCTGAGGGTAATTACGTAAATAACAGTAGGAATGGGTTTCATTTTGACAGTTCAACAACATTCATTGCGATAATACACGTTGCGTTTACGTTGCTGAGCAGACAAATTTTTCGAACATAAGAAGCAATAGATTAGCAATAGGCTTCAAAATGATTCAGATTGTGATAGATAGTGTGTAGATGACGTAATTAGGGTGCAGTACTATAATCTGACTATGCAAACTTCTATGAATGCAAAATGTGACAACATAAAAAAAAAACTTGTAAGTTTTAGTTTGTATATTAGGTCCATGGTTTTAGGTTTTATTAGACCTTTATTCCACAGACTAAATAGAGATACTACGTATTCTGAATAGTCGATAAAAAATAAAAGACACTGAATTTGAATTCGCGTTTTATTTTATCTTACTGATAATGTTCAAATCGTAATAGGTTATGGGCCCCTTTATTTTCACTTAAATATTTGTTGGACACAAAGAGATGTAAGATACTATCAGAAAACATCAACAGAGTGAAGCTAGTCAAACTGTCAAAATCAACTGACAGATCCAACAATCGGTCATCGTTCAGTGTTCGACAAAAACGTCACACGGCCAGTAATCTTCTAGGAACAAAACAAAGACACACGAATGACAGCGGGAAAATGATACATAACGTTTGTCCCCCTCTGCAACTCCTTCATGCCCCTGTGTCGCCTGCGGCTGCCGGTCGGTCCGCCATCTTCTTGTTTGTTATTGTTTTTGTGTTGGCATTCGCGGTGAACACAAGTTGTTTTTCGTGATTGTGATTTCGATATTACACATTCTTTTTGAGAGTTTTTAATGTGTTGAGCGCTAGTTCCTCCGTATTAGCGTCGAGACTTTCATAATGCGCTATAACAAGTGTTGTGTACCGGGCTGTACCTAATAATAGGCGACAGGACGCTGTAATATTACACAAGTTCCCAACTTGTGAAAATAGACGCAATAAGTGGTTAGATTCTATAAACTGTGCTTTCCTGCATGCTATAAGTGTGGTTGAATTGGCCAAAAAATGTGTGTGTAACAAAGACATTAAATTATTACATTGTATCTACGAGTATCTTAAATCTCTTTGGTGTGTCATAAGCATTTTGTGACAAGGTTTCTTACCCAGAAATCACGTATTTTGATGCAAGCAAAAGTTATGTTATGTCTTCAGTTAGGCAAGTGAAAGCTTATAATTTAAGAAAAGTTACGAAAAATCCTAATAAATAATATTATTTATTGCATAACATCTAGTATTTTCATTTCCCTTTTCCTTTTCCTTTTGAATGAAATGAATGAAACTAGTCTTGGTGGTTTCTGTAGGGTATGTAGCTGTATAATGCATACCTTTGCCTACATACAATAACCAACAATAAAAAAATATAACCGTCACACATCATTTTCCCCTAACCAATCAGAAGCGAGTCGCTGTGTTCAATATTTTTTTCACTTCAGTAGCTCAAACATGTAGGTTTTGCTGCCTGAAATCAGTGAGCAAAATGCGATTTTGCTCACTGAGTGAGACCAAGTAACTTTTTTTTTTTTCAGATAGTCGCTAATATCTTAGTCAGCTTTGGGTTAATCATACAATTCGAAACATTCACACTCTATCTCTTTCCCGCCATTAGAAACAGAGAGAGACAAAGACCAGCCCTTTCGAAATTCCGATTTTGAATTCTACCTCAAAGACAAACACGTTCGGAATTTCGTACTAACTAAAGAAATTTTGCAAAAAGATAGTTATGTCTTTTATGGCTTGTAATAATGTCAATAATCTTGAGCATTTGGACGGAGCTAACGACCAACTGAATCCTAAGACGAGTGCGGGGGTGACGTAGACGCAGTCATTAATCGGAGGCCTTTTTAATTTATTACAATAAAAATAATACATATTTAAAAAAGGGAAAATAATAAAGCTTCCGAAAAACAAATTAACTTCCAGCGATCTGTGGTTGACTTTATTACTAACTAAGCTGTGTTAAAATGAATTACCGAAAAATTAATACAAAATTAACCGACAACAAATAATAAAATAAATTTCCAAAAAAAAACACTAAACTTCCGAAAATATTACAAAGTTTCCGAAAACATATAATATGTTCCCGAAAATCCTAACCCTAAACGGTCGACGTCAGGGGCACCCCGAGGTTCGGTCGGTTAGGTTCCTTTAAACCCTTTAAACAGAAATAGGAGCCCCGCAACGCGGGGCTCCGTCGACCTGCTTATTAACCCTAACCCTAGCCGGTCGACGTCAGGGGCACCCCGAGGTTTGGTTGGTTAGGTGTAAGGTTGATTCTAAATTTATAATAGGTAAGTTACAATAAAAATGACTACCTGTAGATTTCGGTAAAACGCAATTTAAAGTGGTGAAAAAATATTACGTCAGCAAATATTGTATTAATTTTTTCGGAATTTTCAGTATTTTATTCGGTCGTTTCTTTATTTGTATTCGCATATAAGTTGTCGGAAAGTTAGTATTTAAAGCAATAAATTTCATATTTTGAGTATGCTCATATTTTAATATTTTTTGGAGCTTTTATTACTACCCTTAAAAAAGTAACAAAACCAAATCATTTTCCTTTGTATTGCAAAGCAGTAGATATTTTTTTATACTCTTTTGATAAAAAACGAAGGAGTAAAATGGTTTCATCTCAATGATTTGGAGGTGATTTGGTGTATTTTTATTTTATTTTGTGATACCGATAGAAAAATTATGGCTAAACCAAATTACGTATTACATCATGTAGATTACAAAAAAAAAAAAAAAGTAATTTCTCTATAAATGCCGACAAAAAGTTGCTTCATCTGCATGGTTTTGTCAAGCTTTTTTCGAGAGAGAAGCCTTAATGTAGTTTATTGAATTTTTTACTTATTGTTGTATTTAAACGAAAATAAGTATTTACTGCAAATAAAACTGATATTTAACCTGTAAATATTTATTTCTAGTTTCAATAATGTTACGTAATATATTTTGAATAATAAAATATCATGGGTGTTATTTCCGACCACGCCTTAATTTAAATAAAAGAGCGGGAATAAATTTTCGTGGCTGGCGTAAAGAGTTGATTAAGTTAAAAAAATATTAAAATACTCCTAAAATATAAGTGAAACTAGCGACGAGAACAGTATTTTAACACCGGAAGAGTTAAAACAACAAGTTATTAATGCAGAATTAAGTTTCCTACCTGAGAAGTCTCGCGAGAAATATCTGAAAGCATACCATGTCTTCAATGAATGGAGACTTAAAAAGGGCGCAAGCAGTTATTCGGAGACTGTGTTGCTATCTTATTTTTTAGATTTATCACAGACGAGGCGATCATCTACAATGTGGAGTATTTACTCAATGTAGAAAGCTACTTTAAAAACTATACATGATGTGCATATTGAAACATACGCAAAACTCGTATCTTTTTTAAAAAGAATGTCAGGCTAAAATGTCCAAAATTTTCACAGCCCTTAACATAGAAAAATTTCTTAATGAAGCTCCGGACTGCAATTTTCTTGCCGCTGAAGTAAGTGGTACCTATGAATCTATGTTTTTAGTTATCTATTAAAATTTATTTGTGTGTAGACTGTTATGTATAAAGGTACTTACTGCCTACTACTATTTTTTGGAGGCGCAATGAATCCTATTCTGGCTTAGCAATACTGCTAAAATATTTATTAGGTACGATATGTAAAAGATGCTGTAAATGTTAAATTATGCATATTAATTATGTAATATTTTCATTACAGGTGGTACTGATCATAGGAATTAGTGGAGCGTGTCGCAATAACGAGCCATTACAGCTAACAGTTAATAATATCGAAAAGCATTCAGATAAATTACTGTTAGTAAAATTGAAAAATACGAAGACGAACCTTGACAGGTCTTTTGTCGTACGCGAAGAATATGTAACTATTGTAGAAAAATACCAAAATTTACGTCCAGCCAATATAAAAACCCACCGATTTTTCATACAATACCATAATAATAAATGCTCAAGACAGCATAAGGGAGTAAATAAAATAGGTGCTATACCGCGAGAAATTGCCACTTTCTTAAAACTGGAAGAACCTCAGCTATACACGGGTCACTGTTTTCGGAGAACTTCGGCAACACTCTTGGCTGATTCCGGAGCCGATCTCACCAATTTAAAACGTCACGGCGGGTGGAAGTCTAAAACGGTTGCAGAAGGCTATATTGAAGACTTAATAAAAAATAAGTCGAAAATCTGTAAGCGTATAGTGGACACAATAAGTCTGAATTCGACCTCGGATCCTTGGTCTCACCCACGCCCTTTCACTTCCAACGACGCACAGTGTACTTATACAGAAAGCCAATCAGAGTCACCAACGTTCACCGTTGTTCCTTCTCAATCCGCCACCGTAACAGAAACCTTAACCCCAGATAATCAAACTCAACTCAATGCAACTATAACGTTGCCAAATAAATCTGTTACTTTTAATTTGCAGAATTGCAGTAATTTTACTTTTAACTTTTAAAATGTTCGATTTTATTGAATTGGTACCTCTACCAACAATGTTAATTATTTTGATTCACAATAAATAGTTATTTCAATCTATTCCTGTTTATTATTTTATCTCCTAAAGTGTTCTCGCTGCTGTAGTGAAAAGTTGTGTGTTACACGAGAGCAAAGTTTTTTGCATCTCGTGCCTTTGAATCCCTCGCCACACTCAGGATTCAAAATCAGCACTCGCAGCAAAAACAACTTTTCTCTCTTGTTGCACAAATAACTATTCTATGGGAGTTGTGCATCTGAACGTAGTTCTCTATGTAGTCTGTGATTACTTTTGCTCGGGACAGCTTCGCGGAAGGGTGCTTCACTGTCGTATCGTAAATATTATTTTATTGTTACGTGTTATGACAGAAATCAATAACAGCTGTACTGTAGTTTTAGTTCCATCATTAAATTGATTATTTTTTAAAGAAAAAATGCATAATTTGCTTTTATCAGAAGTGGGATAACTACCCACATTTAGTTTTAAATACTTATTGCATTATTGATTTCTGGTGTAATATTTTGTTGATTGCTGTGCATTGTTGTGTTGACTGTCGCATTAATGGGAAAACGAAATCGTTCTCGTAGTCGTTCGCGTTCTAGGAGCCGCAAAGATTCGAAAAGTCGGCATCGCAACCGTTCGACGCGCAGCCCACGATCTAGGAGTGATTCGGGATTAAGTGAGTCGTTACAAACCATCGTGGCCCGGTTAAATGCGTTAGAAGATAGGTCGTCGGTAGTCATGTCGTCTAATGTCAAAGTACCGTCAACAAATTGCGATTCAACGGAATAAATTGTGAAGGCTATTCAATCTATAAAATACGGTAGTACACGTGATTTTTATGTGTCAAATTTTGACCCCAATATACACGATGTTGATGCGTGGTTTGATGAGGTAGATCGAGCGCAAATTCTAAATAAGTGGAATGATGTTGAATGTTTGTCGCGTATCGCTATCACTGTCAGAGGTATGAGGAACAGGGTGTAAAGTTCACTCATACTCTATGGAAAAGGGAGGATCCTCCGACCAGACGGGTGTTGTGTCTGGTGGGCAACTGCCCGACGGTTGATGTCGGGACGTTGTATATATGCTAGTCGCGCGGTAAACTCTGCTTGCGCGATGCAGGATTTGCGTGACGTCAGTATGACGTGTAGCTCGCATGTGGCGATGTTGATACCGCTACATCACTCCCCCCCGGAGACCGGAGGTCGATAGTGGGCTGAGTCTTGTATCTTGCGATGCTTGCCAGGGCCAGTTGCGGTTCCAGAGAGTCGGAACCGGGTGCCGCATAGTCCACGGTGAGTCGGAACTGTCTGCGAAGGTTTCCCCAGTGAGTCGGGGTGGCGCTGCGTTATGCTCCAGTGCGTCGGATGTGGTACAGCGCCGGGTTGAGGCTGACTGCTGGCGTCGACCAGGAGAGGGTTTTGAAGGCTCTGCTTGTGGACCGGCCGAGACTGCAGTGTGCTGTGCCAAGGTTGCTGCTGAGGCTGAGGGTGGTGACCAGGTATGCGCGGTCGCTGCATGCTGGTGGTCAGGATACCCGTTGAAGCCGTGGGTGCTGGCTGGCTGTGTGACTCGCCGCTCTAAAGCTTGCGGAAGTGATGCTGATGTGATGATGACGTCACGCTGTAGTAGTTGCACGAAGGCTGCGCTGACGTTCAAGTTCGGGGTCACCAGTTGTTGTATAGGAAGCCTACAGAGGTGTTAATGCAAAGACGGAATGATTCACACTGTTGTATTCGACGCTTGCGCTTAGTATGTGTCGCAGCCACATCTACTTATAGCTATGTAGTTACATGCATACATAACACCAATAAAGAGGTATGAGGAACAGGGTGTAAAGTTCACTCATACTCTATGGAAAAGGGAGGATCCTCCGACCAGACGGGTGTTGTGTCTGGTGGGCAACTGCCCGACGGTTGATGTCGGGACGTTGTATATATGCTAGTCGCGCGGTAAACTCTGATTGCGCGATGCAGGATTTGCGTGACGTCAGTATGACGTGTAGCTCACATGTGGCGATGTTGATACCGCTACATCTTAAATGCGACGCAAAGTCTTGGTTGAATGATTGGGTTACGACAGACTGGTCTTGGAGTAATTTTAAACGAGATTTTATTTTATTGTGTGTGAAAAAGATTGATGCGGCGGACATTCTTTATGAGGTCATGAGTACCAATTCTGATAGTTTTGCTACGTATGCGGAGTATGTACGTCAGTCTTTGTTACAGTTACAAATAGATAAAGGCCTGAGTAACGAACTTATTACTGCCATTATTAAGGCGACAGCCACAGAGTACATTGTATATAGGATAAATAAATAAAATTAAAAGGTGTTTCAACTCCTTAAACATATTTATTTGTAAAAAAAAAAAAGTTGTTATTTTAAGAAAATATAACTAAAATGGAACATAATTATTGTGTTTAAATCTATATAAACATAGTATCTCTATGTAGTCTGTGGTTTAGACGAAACCCATGAACATTTTGAGAACAGCGCCGTCTACCAATAAGAAAATTCATATTTGATATTACTCTACTAGTAAATTAAAAATCTATAGAATTGAGTAGTGTATCTCCAAAAGCAGAAGCCTACTTAAACTGGTCGGATATGATCCCCATACTTTTGTATTAGGCTACAGCACCGTGGCGACATGCGGCAGCTACGAAAATGAACCTTAAGCCGTGCGAGTTAGTTAATTATTTTTCTTCTTTTGTAAAACCGGTTCGGGGTAAGCATGAAAAGCGATTAAATCGTGACTCTGCAGCATGTAAGGAGGTTGTGAAAAAAGACTCAATTATAATGCTTTTCATGTGGACAAACCGGACTTAAACAAATTAACTGTCAAGCTAAACAAAAACCATCAACTAATATTACAAATACGACTAACAGTGATGTGAAGTCAGGAACGAAAATTGTTTGCGCGTTTGACTAAGAAAGACGTAGATTTTAAGTGGGGGTGAAGGGTGAAAAACAAGACCAAGCTCGTGATGAGGTTATTAAGTGTTTTATTAACTATTATATTATATCGTTTTCTTCATGCATTAAATCTATATCTATTCAATAATACTGATAACCGTTTCCTAAAATTAAAAAATAATTAAGGGAAATACTTAAATCATAATATAATTATATACCCATTTACACTAATGACATTTTAAATAGAAAATAATTATGTGCATCTTCTTTAAAATCTGTAAATTTATTATTAATAATATTATTAATTAATATTAATTAGGTTAAAATTCAAATATAATTCCTATATTTTCATTAACAATTCTGCAATTACATGGGCAGGTAAGTGTTGTTAAATAAATTAATATTGAATAAAAAGTGGATAGGTTAGGAAAACAATGATAAAATATAATATAATAGTTCATAAAAATTTACAAATATTTATAATCATTGATCGATAGTCAACTATATATGGCGCGTTTTCGACTGGAGGCACCGGTTGACCTGAAATGATACTGTGACCGCGCGCTCTCCGCCCTCTATCTCGAAAACGGTTCACGGTATAAAAAAAAATGTCAAACAAAATTTGTAAAGAATTTTGTATTCTACAATATTGATAATAAATACAAATAGCAAAAAAACCCATAGAAAATGAGATATTTACAAAAAAAGCGCAAAAAAACGATTTTTGTGACCTTTGACCTTGAAATTAAATGGTTGCGTACACCCTACCATATGTAGGTTTTGAGACAAGTTTTAGGGTGTAAATAAACAAGTATTTACAGACTTACAGCTGGGTATCTCGAATTCCGAGGTGAACTTACTATAATGACTGGACTATAGGTGGTGGGTGTACCTACAAGATTTCACGTTTACAATTGTCTATAGAAAAGGTGTTTTACTGTCACATGCGGATTATCTTAGTCGCAACCCCATCCGCGTTGTAAATAACATAGATAGGCCGCGAAATTGGGCTCAAGTTGCATAATCAGGTGATGACGAAACGCAAAAATTATTAAGACAATTAGAAGGACAGTTAGATGCTAGTCGTTACGTTAAAAACAATGAGATTCTTCACGACTGTTATTCACCTGTAGGTGAGCAATCACGGTTACTTTGTTTTATACCGAAAGGCCACAGATTTTTTTCTTAATAAAGCATACTGAGCCGGGAGGTGAAGCTGTCATTGTAACCTTACAAAGACAATACAAAAGCCAGCAAAACGATCTCGAAAATTAGATCGTCCCATTTTTTTGCAGTTTCATGTCTTTGAAAAATAATTAATCCCAAATACAGCATAATGCAATAGAATGGGGGACAGTTCCTACAGTCGTGTGCCCCTCCCAGAAATAAATCCTGGATCCACTCTTGATTACGGCTTTAGTCTTTTCACTTTGTGGTATTCATACTCAATCCAAATAAATGCTATCGCGCACTTTTTGCGGTTGTTTTTGTCTATGCATTTATGATCAGCCTACTGCTGTGACCCTGTGACTGCCCAGTACACAGAGTTTGTATAGCCTTGTGACTGTCACTTTTGATTACAGACCACTTTGACTTCATAATATTTATTTATCTGTGCTTTGACTATTCACTTGTGACACTAAACTTGTTGAAAAATACGGTATTCAATATTCTACAAACTGCAAAGTATCTGAATCTTATCGTTAAATACGACGTGGTATTAATAAATCCATTGAATAATTTGTGATGAATACCTAAGAAATGCTTTTCTGTACGCTAGCGGTGTAAAATAGCTGTCTGCTGCTTGTGCATAGTTTATTACGTATTTCATAGGACTGCAAATTTAATTTGCCTAAGTTCATCTTTTCAAGGTTCCAAGCCAAGGATCTATTATATTATTATAATGGCTACCGCTCCGAGCGGCACTCACAACTTCAAAGTTGTTTTACTGGGGGAAGGATGTGTTGGAAAGACATCTTTATTACTGCGTTATATTGAAGACAAATTCAACGACAAACATCTAACTACGCTGCAGGTATGTACCTACGACATCAGTATCTTAATTATAAAAATTATCATCAAATAAATAATAAATTTCATAGCCCACATATAAGGCTACAACCTGTAATTTGTATAACTCTGATACCAGTGTTGTAGTAACAGTTATACATAACTTTTCTTTCTGAATATTCATTTACCATCAGGTATTATTTACACTAGTTCAAAAATAAGTCAGACTCCAACCAGTGACTGAACAAATAAAGGCTACTTTTTATGTTGCCAGATGGAATATCATCTCTCAAGTCTACTCCGTTAGTATTAGTGTTTGCAGGCTTTAGGCTTTATCAGGACTATATTCTCTTTAAAGTCGCTACCACATGCAGTCTCAAACTTTTATTTTTGTTTCAGGCCACCTTTTTGAACAAGAGATTAAACATCAATGGCAAACGTGTTAACCTTTCCATTTGGGACACAGCAGGTCAAGAAAAGTTCCATGCTTTGGGTCCTATATACTATCGGAATTCCAATGGAGCTATTCTTGTGTATGATATCACTGATGAAGATTCTTTTGGAAAGGTCTGATATCTCCTAACACACAAAATATATTCAATACAGTCATAATCAAGAAAACAATACAAAACTTTAAATTGATAATGTCATATTTTACATTGATAAGTAAGGTGAATGACTGGGAATATGTAATCAGACGTCTAGTTTCTCTGTAAATTAAAGTGTTGCTACTAAGTAGTACAACACGTTTCACTTAACTGTTCAGAAAAAGTTACTTTTTTTCCATTTCAGAATAAGAATGACTAATAGATAGAAATTTTATTGCAGGTGAAAAACTGGGTGAAGGAGTTGAAAAAAATGTTGGGCTCAGATATAGTTCTCACAATTGCTGGAAATAAAATTGATTTAGAACATGAAAGGACTGTTCCCCTAGAAGAAGCAGAGAGGTATGTTTCACCCCATAACTTAATTGACTCACATTTGCATTCAGTGTTGATTAAATACAATGTTAAGGGTGAGAGCATAATAATTGAAAGATACATTGCTGTATTTCAGCTATGCCAATATGGTTGGTGCTCAACATTTTTACACATCGGCAAAACTAAACCAAGGAGTGGAAGACCTGTTCCTCGATCTTACAAGAACGATGATTGAGAGGTATGAGCAAAACTCTCAAACAGATGTGAACAGACCATCACAAGTTGTGGTGGTTGACGATGAAGCTGCACCAGCCCAAACGTCTTGTTGCTCAGGGAACAGGAGTAACTAAGAGCATTTAATAAAATAATTATCTATTCCGTGTAGAGTGTAGCTGAGTAATAGACATTATACATGCCTATGTCCAGATAAAAGTATGTAATTCTTTTGCTAAATACTTGTAAAAATGTAATATATTATTTGCATACAGATGATTAATTAAAGAATAACTTGTTTTAAATGGTAGCTACTATATTTTGTTGTCTCTTATATCATGAATGTGGACTTATTGTAATATTTAGTATGGTGCATACCAAAAATATACAATGTTTATTATTATATAAAATATTTTGCCTAAGCTGTAAGATGTCAGAATTTATGTAAGCGAGCAAATTAATGCACATTTGATAACAATGCTAAAAGTGCTTGATTATGTGGACAACTAACAGCCACATAATGTTAAATTAAGTCTTATTATGTATTCATTAAAATGCTTTTAATTTGTTTTTAAATGTATTTTAAAGTCTAATTGTTATTGTAATAGTTAAGATCAGGGCAAATTCAAAATATCTAAGTCTACCTTCGCAAAGTTCATCTCACTATCCCACATACAACTTGAGGAATTGCGATTGATTTAAGTTTTTGCTAAGTGAACAACTGTAATGCTTTAAAATATTAATCTTCATTTGTTTAGATGAATTAATTTATATTTGTGGATACTAATGTTATTGTTTCTAGTAATTAAATGTATGATAAGGTGATGTCTTTATAATTATGGAGGCATGGAGTGATATTTTATTGTGCCAGGTAACTTGAGAAGTTCCACAGTAGAGTATACCTAGTCTGGCAGGTCAGGCCATAAGTTCTGTAACAAATTAAAATTGCAACAAGTTTTATTAGCATGACCTTTCCATATCCTAAGTAAGCACATAGTAAGACAAGTCTTAATGCTAAATTAAAACAATTTTTACTCTCATGATATTGCAGGGTGATGAGCATGTTAAAAATCTCCGACATGATCAACCTACATATTTATGTTTTATAGTTTTCGAAAGAAAATGAGTTGGTGTATCTGTTATTAATGTGACGGAAGTAGCGTTGGAGCTCAACATTTTAAATGGTATCAATAATGTATAGCCAGACCTGGTATACTGAGACGATTGAGTCAGGGTAATGCACTGACATAGGGTAATAATGCACCAAACATCAATCTATAGTTGTACGTTATTATGGTGTGGTGGGTAAATTGTTAAATGAAACAAATTCTTTTTGTTAACAATATTCTAATATGCACTACTAGTGTAACTGTGACTAAAACGATAACAACAAACTTGATCTTTAAAGCATAAGCTAAACAGTTATATCATCATTATTTGAAGTTTTTTGCTGAAAATTAACATATTTCACTGTTTTAAGTTATGAAGGTACACTAAATAATATTGTGTATTATATTTACTGCAATAAAGATTTCATGGATTTGCCGATAAGTGTTTGAATCTACCATCAGAAAAAAGAAACAATTGCGTCTCCCCATTGAGTAATATTAAAAACAAACACTAATAAAATGCTTGCAGACTTGAAAGTAATATTGCCAGATCGCAGACAGACAAAGTTAACACACTCTCGTAAGCATAACCATTACATTTATACTAACTCCAATACAATAAGAATTAGATTAATTAATTCTACACCAAATGCACATTGTATAGGCAACTTATGAGGTAAGTGCCTTCAACAGGAAGGTCTTTATTTCACCTATTAGTATGAATTTGCTTTTATATTTTTCATATCGCTGGTCCCGGGCAATAAAGCGGTAATATCAAAAATCCAATTTTACATGAGAAATAAAAGAAGCTAATTTTTGTTTATAGTGCAGCGTACAGTGATCCAAAACAGGAGTTTAAAATGTCGAATGCAAGCATTTTTTTTTACCAATTTAACCTTTTAAAAATAATTGTAATTGTATAAATATTACTGTTACTCTTTGTTTAAAAATTTAGTGTAAAGATGTTCACCGGTTTTTTGTGTAAAGTTTCTTAGAGTAATGCAGTAATACATAACGTAGTCGTAAGAGAATTTTCCATGCAATAAAACTGTTATTGTACCTACAGAAATGTTATTTAAAAAATCTGAAAAAAATAAGAGTGAGACTGATACTCAGAGAAGCCAAAAATCAAATAACATTAAAAATGGCGTAACCGGTGTTTACCGCTATATTGCCCGGGGCCAGCGATATCTTTGTACATTTAAGTTTATTCAGTTTCAATAACACAATACATAACTGTACTTTAAAATAGTACAGGGATATTTTATATTTCTTGGTACATAGTTTCCAAACACCGCATAGGATTCCTCAGGCTTAATGTTGACTAACCATTATTCAAAATAATGGGAGCATTCATCATTCTTATTTCTTACATACACTAAGGTAAACCATGAATATGAATCAACTACATTATCTTATCTTCTACAAATTTATTGCGACTTGCAACTGACTTGTGCTAGCTTTTTCTTCTGCGATAATTCCCGCAAGGCTTCCATGTCTCTATCATTCAAATCTATAAATTTTTTGGAGTCTGACTTTTTACAATCATATTTGAACTTTTGAGTTGTATCACAGTTTGTTCTATTTCTTGTGGAACTGGAACATATGTCGTTTTCAGCTAGATCTACAATGTCGCCAGGGTTAACGCTGTGTCACTTCTCTAATTCAACATCTTGGTTCTTCATTTTCATTGCATTTTTGGAATTAGGCTTCACTGTTTCTTTCTTCACAGCATTTCCGTTGTCAGTATCCAAAGGCGGTAAGTCTAAGAGATAAGGCATCATGCTTCGAGACTTCTCTTCGTTCGATAACCACTCCATCTATGATAAAAAAAAAAATGTAGGTAATTGATATAAACGGCAATCACTTTTAGAGCTCCGGTCGTCAAACCAATAATTGAGAGGACATCGCGGAAACTATATTGATTTGCTGTGTCCTTCGCAAATAAATGAGCAGTATACAAACCTTCTGACGATGATCCCTCACAGCGTCATCACAAATATCAATGCACATTTTCTCAGTGAGGAGGCCGTCGTCCGAGGCATAGGCAGCCGCCTGCCACGCGACTCCCAGCTTAGACAGCGCTCGGCCTGACATGCCAGCAGTGCGGGCAGCCAGGGTCGTGCACAGCTCACTGTAGTCGAACTGATCCACGCTCAACCGTCTGAAAAACAATTATTTACCCAACATAGTATCAAATGCCACATGCTTTCAAGCTCTGTTAAATTTTATTTACCTCTTTCCTTCTGATGCTGGTTTAAGAACAAAGGTATCAAAGTAGAGACGAATCAAACGCTCGCGCTCCTCAACGCCAGGCAATCCGAATTCTATCATCTTGTCAAGACGATCGTTGATTGCAGAGTCAAATTGCTGCGGTGTGTTGGATGCAAGCACCAACATTATCCGGTTGCTCTGGTCAGATGTCCGGTACAGGAATGCATTGAGGGCAGCTCTCAAATCTTCACTAATCCTTTCTGAGGAGCGCTTCCTCAAGAATGCATCAGCTTCATCAATGAAGAGAAGTACACCTGTCCATTTGAAATATATTATAAATAAATGTACATTTGACTAAATAAATATGCTACATGCTTTATGTAAAATGGTTTCAGACTAACCCTTTTTACTGGTACCGGCCCAATCAAATACTTTATGAATTGCTGCCACAGCATCTTTTCCCATGGGTGCAACATCACCACCAGTGAGGATAGCATATTCCATGCCAGAATGTTTGGCCAGTTTCTGCAAAACACAAGTAAATTATTTAACAAAATGATTATTACACAATACAATAAATAATAATCTATACACTCACCTTAGAGAATAATGTTTTACCAGTTCCAGGAGGACCATACATAAGCAGGTTTCTGTAGAATCCCTTATTTAAACGTGTATTTTTAGTAGCAATAGCGATATCTCGTAGACGCCGCTCCAGAGTTGGAGCTAGGACCACACCAGCTAATGCATCAGAAGGCTTATTGAAACTCGCTATTGCTTTTGAAACTGTGAGTATTGGATGTTTAACAGCTTCTAATATCGAGAATCTTGATGTTTCATTGACAAGGGAAGGTTTGCCTAGAAATTGGGAAAAGTGTGAGTAAATGAGAATTAATTCCTTCTAAGAACTACTTTGTGCTATCCTAGTTTGGTTCTACTATACATTGACATAAAATATTGTTACATACCAATGCGAGCTTCAATGAACCTTGCTGCCACTGATGTTGCGCCTTTAGCAGAGTATACACCAAGAGCCAGGAGTGATAGCCCACCAGCTGCGGCTAATGTTTTGTCCCAATCAGTGACCAGAGCATTTAGTCCAGCACCAACTACAGTCCCTGCTGTTCTGTTAATTAATTAGAGATCATTCAACTCTATTATTTTTAATTAAACTGAATGTTTGAAACCATAATATTAAAAGACAAAAGTGACAATATGATGTAATATTAAGAAAAATGAAGATCTATAGCTATTGATTATCTATCTAATACCAACAAAAAACCTGGGTATTCATGATTCAATCAATCTGACCAGCCTTTTCCAACTATGATGGGGTTGGCTTCCAGTCTAACTGGGTGCAGCTGAGTACCAGTATTTTATATGGAGCGACTGCCAGTCTGACCTCCACAACCCAGTTACTGGGTAAAACAATACACCTTATACAGACTAACTACTAGCTATATAAAAATTTGCTACTTACTTGATACTTTCAAGAATAGTTGTTCTGTTTTCAGCTGCCTTCAATCTTATTTGCTCTAATGTTATGTCCCGGTTTTCACGATCAGCTTTTGCTCTGGCCTTGGCTTCAGCCTCAATTGCCTTTAGCTTATTCTTCTCTCGTAGCTCCATTTCGTGCTCAATAGTGGCGCGCCGTAAAGCTTCCTGCTTAGCAACACTCTCTTCTTGTCTAAAAATATAGTATTATTGCAATATACACTGTGTATAAATGTAGCTAAGGGCTATATAAGTGTAGTGAAAGAACAATGGACGGATAGACTGTGTGACTACTGAGATGACTGCATGTAGAGATGAAACATTCTGCACAAACTCTAAATACCTAAATTAACATAGTGATGGAAATAATAAAGATGAAATTTACTTAGACAAAAACTTATATATAGATATATAAATATAAAGGCATTTGATACGGCTTACTTTCTCAGAATTTCTTCCTGAGATCTTTGTTGTTGTGCCAGTTGTTCTTCATATCTCTTTTTAGCCAACTGATCTTGATACTGGGCTCTCATCTGATGTTGTTTTGTTTCTTCCTATAGATTTAAAAACATAACATTTTAATGCATTCTATGATGCATGATAATATATGTAATAAACTCTAATAAGATTATGATAAAAAGGCACCTGCAGTGTTTTTCTGCGCTCTTCAAAATCAATTCTCTTCTGTTCTACTTTGGCCTGTTCTATAGCTGCTTCATACTCTTTGATCTTTGCCATTTGTTCTGACTGTTTGGTGCTTTCTTGTAGCTTACTAAGCTCCAATGCATCCTTTGAATGTTCTGGATAAAATGGCCATAATAAGTAGTTGTAATCAGTGTACCTAACTACCTACATTAAAATGTTAGTATTTGAATGGTTTAGCATGTGTTCACAGCAGATCCAATTGTAATTATGTATCTCTCTAACATTACTTCAACCATTCATTTTAGTATATTGTGGTATGTGCATGAGGAAGGTTTTAATGTATTTATATAAGTCTAAATCTTTATCTAGAACATAGCCCAGCAATTGAACCATTTGGGTTCAATTAACTTTTATTTTTGTAATAGAAAACCATTTGCACTAATATGATGAATTAAATTAATTGTATGCAAACCAGTAGTAGTAGGTCCGTGAATAGTTGCAAAATATTTAAAAATATATCTCCCTATGGTTTTGAACTTATACTCGTAAGTTTCGGCCCGGTTAAGAGATTATCAAGCACATATAAAAGTAAACACCTAGAGAACAATAGAACTATTCTAACCTATGTAAAGTTATTAAACTCATGTTTAAATTTTGCTGCCCAGAACAAGAACAATGAATATAACATTACTAGACAATATTTTTGATATTCAATTATATGATAGGAACAGCTAAAATTTTGTTTTTATCGCAATTGTAGTAGGTCTTGCCGCGGGCTGTAAGGTTATGCGGTCGCTTATGCAATAGCGCGCAATGTGATTGATAAATATCATACTTTAACTACTTACTTGATTTTTCTAGTTCTCTAGCCGCTTGTGCAGCTCTTTCGAGAGCACTAGAATCAAAGCGATAGGCTTCCATTGCCTTCTTTTCAGATTTGGATAGGTTAGGGGGTGCGGTAGCGCCCCCAGAATCTGCAGGCGGAACATCAGAGGGTGGTGGCGGAAGTGTCGAACTATACCCAAATAACCAAGACATGTTTGCCTTGGGAACCTTCTATAATACAACAAAATATAATTTCAAAATACAATTTTCTTTTTAGAAATATTTCTATCTTCGGCAACGAGCAAACGACCTAACACCGAGCGAAGATAAATGTCAATTTTGCAGTCGCAAGTTTTTGACAGCTTGTCATAGACAGAATCATCTATTATTTGTCTATGTACACATATTATTAATTTTCTATAATATTCTATCAACAAAATACTACTCTAAATCATTGCTCTAAATACATACTATATTACTTTTACCACCGGGATAGAAAGCCAGATCCGAACTACCGGTGGTTACAACAAAGAGGATAGTTCCTACATAGTTATGGACATACATAGGTAATTTATTAGAGTGCCTTACAGTGACGAATCAGTACAAAGAGACTTAAAGAGCTAGAGCCTCCGCTAGGAGTAATAGTGTTCTGTGGGGCTGGCCAGATCATAGAGTATAGTAATAGATGGGCCAGATTCACAAATCATAAAATCTCGACCCCACCATTTCGCTGGATGAAAATTTTCAAATGTAAGTACAGCCATTGAAAAAAAATATTAGGTAGGTACTATCCTCTTTGCTGTAAGGACTAGGGGTTTTCACAAATATTTTACTACCTATTATAGGCTCTGTATGTTAGCATCGTTAGCCTGTCTTTCCATCTATTTATCGCTTTGCTCCGAGGCTATAGCCACTTACCTAAGGTATGAAACTAATCCAGAAGTTGTGAAACATGCGTTAAGTGACTTGCTCTAATCATCATCTCAGCTGAAAGACGTCCACTGCTGGACATAGGCCTCCCTTAAGCATCGCCACTGAAACCGGTCATGTGTTTAGTGCATCCAGCGGATCCCCGCGGCCTTCTCGGATTAAATATAATTAATACTTTATTATTTTATAAGTACTTACTATACTCATACCTAACTACTCCACGTCATCCAGTCCTACTAGTAGTGCCTAATGCCTACCCAAGCTGACGCGTCGGCCATCCAATCTGTGCTCCGTTCATTGGGCTTGGACATTCTTCTAGCGATAATGGTTACTTTGGTTTTCCAGCGGATGTCATTTCCTATTCGATCACGCAGGGAAAGTCCGAGTACCTATAGCCCTCTCCATTGGGTGACTATGAATTTTGAACCTTTTACGAGGTCGCTCACAATAGGCGTGATCCCATTGTGAGCGACCACGTTTTACTGGAACATGAATAGGTCTGATTAAAAGGCTCAGTCACCCAATGGGCAATTAAGGTGGCTATGCCCGCAGTTTCCCTGCGTTTCAGTGGCGAAAGTAATCAATCACTGGCAAAACGCACTGGTCGAAGACTTAACTTTTGAGACACTGCGGTAATTGGAAAGCGAAGTTTAAAAACGGTGGATTTTTGAGATGAGGCAGCTACATTAACCGTTGTAGGTACAGGAAAACGGTCTTAGCGACTTTCCTTAACTTTTTCAGAAATTTTGATTTATATTCAAAGATTTTGAAAAAATGTACAGTCAACAGGAAAATGGGCAATTTAAAAAAATATAAAAATATGCCAATCGATCATGTTTCATTTATGGATCAAAAACCTCTATTGGACCAACTAAGGTCTGAGTACTCGAAAAGTATCACAAATCGCAAAAATCTTTTCCCATACATTTCGTAGGAAATGAGATTACAACTTACTGTTTTATAAAATTATGATTTTTATTATCTATTGGCCCAACTGAGGTTTCAGAAGGTACCTACTAGAAGAGTCAGAAATCGCATAGAATTCCCATACATTTCGTAGGAAATGAGACTACAACTTACTGTTTTAACATCGATAAACTGACACTAATAACTAACTTTTGAACCAGTGACCGACAAATTCTGATATTTTGCGACTGATTCTGACTAATTAGCGACAAAATTTGGGAGAAACCGATCTTCGCTAGGTGCCCTAGCTTTTGAAATTCATTGTGCCAAGCTGGGGTAGGCGCTCCCCAGATAGGCCAACTATAAACCCTTACAACTTTTGAACCAGTGACCGACTAATTCTGATATTTGGCGACTAATTTCGAATAATTATCGACTAATTTTATTGTGTTATTAAAATTAAAGTCCCTGATGGTGGCCATGCCAGTGTCAGTCACACGATAGCAGCTATAATGTGAAAGGATGAATGCCATAGAGAATCGTGGTAAGTGAATCTTTGAGTTCCTGAACACTGTCGTATTTCTTTTTATAAAGTTAATTTTTTTAACAGCCCCACATAAAAAAGTCAAGACGTGGACTGCGAGGTGGCCACGGTACAGGAACATAATTTTTATGTTCTTATCCACAGCCGAATTGCCGGTTTAAATTAGAACGGGTTTGGCGGCTGTTGTGTGGCGGAGCGCCGTCTTCATCTTCAGAGGTCATTTTTGGCAAAGAATTTCGGAAATCGTAAGTAACCTGGCAAGAACCTATTTTTGCCGCTTTATTGCAACAAAACACGAATTATGTAATCATTTTCAGTCACCATTCTGTTAAAAAATATATATAAACAATTTAAATTGTCGCTTTATTTTTCTAATCAAACGATACAATTCAATTTAATCAATACCAACGTAATTGTTAGCTAAAACCTCTTTGTTTTATCGGATTCGCACAGAAAATAAAGGCGATTGGGATGTTATTATTACACACTACTGGTAACTGAGCGGTGATGATGTAGGCTTGCGTCAACCCCGTGACCCGAATGCTACCTGGCGAAGTATATTATTATACCATGGTCAATCCATAATAAAAAAGTTAATTGTAGTCTCATATCCTATGAAATGTATGGGAAATGTTTTTTGCGATTTCTGGATTTTCTAGTACCTACTCAAACCTCAGTTAGTCCAATAGAGGTTTTTTGATCCATATAAGAAACATGATCGATTGGAATAAAAATAAGTTTTTGTGAAAATTGCCATTTTCCTGCTGACTGTATTTTTTTCTAAATCTGTGAATGCCATGCAATGAACAAACGTGGCAGACAAGTGCACCACCCAGCGCAACGCAACTCTGCGATAAGTGCGGGTGGCGCACTGAGGAAATCACTACGTGAATTAGCGTAGGTATAGGTCGTCAAACGATGTGAGCGGGTTGCGGGCGGAGCAGTTGAATTCTGCCAGGCACTCTCCGCTTTTAAAGCGCATGCTCCACTATTATTTGGCGATATAAAAAAGTTAGCTTTTTATTTCTTGCAACGTTCGATCCAGCCTGTTCCACCTTGCTGTCCTCCCCCCAGTGACGCCCTAAGCCGAGGTTCTTACCGCACAGCTTAGGGGGTGCCCTTAGCGTGCGGTCACCAAGTAATATTATTATACTGGGTTATTGGTAAAACACCAGCAACCTCCTACGGGGTCACTGTACTCATCATTATAAACAACTTTTACTATGGACAAAATCAGGAATCGAAAAAAAAAATAACAGATTTTCCCTACATTTATGTTCGCATAACACCTACCTACAGGTGGATGGGCAATATTCACAAAATCTTTTTTTTATTCCAGTCGATCATGTTTCATATATGAAACATGATCGACTGGCATAAACAAAAGATTTGTCCATTTTCCTGCTGACTGTACATATTTTTTTCAAAATCTGTGAATTCAAATTCGGTGTAACTGATCATAAAATGATTGCTAATTTATTTAGGCAACAATTTACTGTGCAGTCGTCCTTGAGCACTCCGCTTAGTACTGATAGCGATCCCGGGACCATCGTGACTAGAAAACAAAATATCACTTTATTCTCCGTGAAAAATGTATCAAGAGCTATTACAAATATGCAAAGGGGAAAATCACCTGGTCATGATGGTCTCAGCATCGAACATTTTAAATATGCTGGTGTGCATCTGCCAAGAGTATTGAAGATGTTTTTCAATCTCTGCTTAAGTCACTCATACTTACCTGAGTCGATCATGCGTACAATAGTGGTACCGATAGTTAAAAATAAGACAGGTGACTCGTCTGACAAAACTAACTATCGGCCCATCTCGCTTGCGACTGTAACTGCCAAAGTGCTTGACAGTGTGCTAAATGGCATTATCGAACAACATGTGGACATACATGATGCTCAGTTTGGTTTTAGGTCAGGATTGTCCACTGAGAGTGCCATTCTGAGCTTAAAGCATACTGTCAGGTACTATACTGAGAGGAAGACGCCGGTATACGCGTGCTTCCTTGACTTATCGAAAGCTTTTGACCTCGTTGTATATGACCTTCTGTGGGATAAGCTAAGA
The DNA here is from genome assembly GCA_916610205.1 of Griposia aprilina. Lineage (NCBI taxonomy): Eukaryota > Metazoa > Arthropoda > Insecta > Lepidoptera > Noctuidae > Griposia > Griposia aprilina. The sequence goes on from OU744283.1 coordinate 11,842,258, forward strand.
GGTGCGGGTGTGCCGGCGGATACCATCTCCCTACTCAGATACTGGTACTCAAACCAGAAAAACCAGGTGAGATGGGCCGGTACGTTGTCGGACGAATACAGGTCGGAATGTGGCGTCAGACAGGGTGGGTTGAGTTCACCTCTTCTGTTTAATTTGTACGTCAACCAGCTACTTGAGAGACTCAGCAGCACTCATGTCGGATGCTATATCGATGGTACCTGTGTCAATAATATTAGTTATGCAGATGACATGGTTCTGCTGGGTCCCTCAATAAATGCAGTGAGGAAACTGCTTTATATCTGCGAGCAATATGCAGAAGCACATGGACTAAAATACAATTCCAAAAAGAGCGAGCTGCTAATCTTCAAAGCAGGCAAACATCGACCTGCCCATGTGCCTGCAGTATACCTCAATGGCGTTGCACTGAAGCTGGTTGACAAATTTAAATATCTGGGGCATATTGTAACGGATGACCTCAAGGATGACGAGGATATAGAGCGGGAACGCAGGGCGTTGGCGGTGAGAAGTAATATGCTTGCTCGCAGGTTCGCTCGATGCACAACTCAAGTAAAAATAACGCTCTTTAAAGCGTATTGTCAATCTTTTTACTCGAGTGGCCTGTGGGTGAGCTATACGCGACGATCCTATGACACCCTGCGGGTTCAATATAACAATGCTTTCAGAGTGTTGTCAAGGCTACCGTGGCGCTGCAGTGCCTCCTGGATGTTTGCAGAAGCCCACACGGACGGCTTCAAGGCCATAATTCGCAAAAAATCGGCTTCTTTACTGCAGCGTCTGCGAGGTGCTAAGAATGGCATTCTGAAAGTCATTGCGGCTCGCTTTGACTGCCCCATTCAAAAACACTGGGTAAGGGTTGTGAATGGTCTTGTATAGGTAGTAAGTAGTCTACATAAAGATGAGTACTAACAATACTAACATAATTGTAAGCTAATATTGTTGCTAATATACTAATAAGATATGGATTTAAATTATCTGAAATAAATTATTAAAAAAAAAAAAAAAAAAATCTCAAAAAGTTAAGAAAAGTCTCATAAGACCGTTTTCCTGTAGCTACAACGGTTTTAAAGTAGGTGCCCCTGCAGCCCCATCACAAAAATCCAAGCTGTACCAATATACCAACTAGTCGGAGCGAAGGTCCTGCGTAAACCATACCGATATACCTACTCGTAGTTAAGAACCAAAGCACTACACAGTAGGCACTTTTCTTTACGAGATCCAGCAAAAAATATATTTATTTTAGGGTGAATAACAAATAACTTATGGTAATTCAAATAATACTGCACATGAGACATTAATAAAACATTTATTTTCTGTTAAGACAGCCCATACTGCTTATTGATTAATAAAATTATACATAGAAAAAAATATTTTCTTAAATATAATATTTATGATTGTATAAGAAAATAGTTTTTAAATCATATTATGATAGTTAGGTATAAGAAAGTTCCATTACTTTATAAATTTATAAAAATGTAAAATGCCTGTAGGTATAAAGAAATTATTTATATTAAAATACATTCTTGTTTTAGAATAGGTACCTAATATTGAAAATACTTGTAAAAAGAATCTTCAAATTATGATATTGATATTATATTAGTGATTCTCTTGTATATTTACTTAAATTACATAAATTATGGAGTACATAAATAAAATGGAAGTTGATACTGATATATATTCTAATATGATGCCATTACGGCTAAATGCTGCCGGCAGTAGGGTCTCGTAAATACGTTGCAATTTTAATGACGATTTGTTAAGGACAAGCTCAATTATATCATGTAATTGTACATTAAAAAAAAAAATGGTTTTCACTTAGTCCAGACTGTATAACATGACATAATATACATACATCAATAACGTGACTGAGACAGTGCAGCGCCACGTCGTGTTAAACATTTTTATTATGCTGCAAAAGATATAACCTGCACATGCAGATGTAATCTTTATCTTAACAAAAACATTATGAGTCACTACTTAATAACCTAAGAATTACTTTAAAACGGTTGGTAACAAAGTTTTCCCTAACCATACAACCCGAGTCAAAATATCGGACGCGCTACATAAGTCGCTAAAGTCGCAGGCTGCCACGACTTTATACACTTTGCACTGTCGTCTCAGATTTTGTAGGACGATTTTCGTCGACGTTCAGCGTCGGACATCGAAATGAACGCTGATGTTTGCACTGAACAAAACCAGTACCTGCACTGACCAGAAACAGCACCGGTCTGTTCAGTAGGTCGCGATCGCGACTGTAAAGGCTCACGCAAACAAGCGCGACGCGACAGCACGACGCCGTTCGTCGTGCGGCGACTTTGTGTACGCTGTCGCGTCGCGCCAGTGTGCACAAGCCTTAAGTCGTGTTCGATAGATTGTTTCAGGCTTATGATACACACACGTTTTCTTTTACTTCAAAATTATAAGTTACTAATATCAATTACAATATTAGATCTATGTAAAATAATGTACACCTAATAGGTACATTGAGAAGAACTAATATAAATATAAACACAATTTTACTGAATTAGCTGGAAAGTACAAAATAATAATAAACCATTTTTGTAAACCTAACCGGTTAGTCAGACTAACCAATAAGTGCCATTAAAGCCCAATTTCTGGAACTAAAATCAACACAATAATTAACTAGCAAATTGAAAAGCGCACGTTAGCTGCTGTGATTGGTTGAAACAATTATGAACAGCCAATCGCATCACTTGACTTGCGTTTATTTTTGGCGCGTCGATAATTTTTGTGCCAGAAACCGGGCGTAAATATAATAATAAAGAAGACAGAACACATTTTTAATACTGGGAAATAAGATCGATACATTCGAGTGCACTTATCCTATCAGTTACAAATATTGACTAATACCTACTGCAACTATACAGTTTTACCACAATTAATATATAAAGCTTGTTTTTAGTTTTCGAGTTCCAAATTGTGATGCTATTAAGTGTTGTCAATATAAACATTATGTATACTTATCATTATTCATTATTATTCTACATATAAATTGCACCATACCATACATATAATAATTATACGCACATGTGGTACTACTCGCTAAACATTTAGAATATTCATTAAAATCGTGTACATATACCTATGTGATACGAGCGTTACGTTGTCGTGCCATGAGGAAGACCATTTTGGCACTGAATAAAAAATCTGTATAGTACATTAATATGGCTTTCTCATATAAGTATTAAAAATTGCGTAAAAAAGACTCAACTCATAAATTATTAATTTCATTAACTAAGTCAACAAGTTAAGATTGTATTCCCATACGCTAGAAAATTATTATGAAATATATAACACAACAGCATTATAGTGTAGAACTGACCTCTCCTCTGTCTACATCCGGCCCCGCAATATATTCAGACGTAAGTATTTATATAACTATCTCTTTGCGACCCATTTCGGGGATAGTAATAACCTAATTTATCCTTTCGGCAGACGTTGAAGCTTCATCATGCCTATCGTGGATATTCGCGCGATATTCGGGATTCATGGTCAGCTTGTATAAAGACTGGCCATCCATCTCATAATTGACACCGACTATGGTTCCTACGTAGTAGCGAACCATTTGACTAGGGACAATAAATTACTGGTATTTAAAATAATGCAACTAACTAAATTAAGAAGGAATTCTATGAGTTTTCTTTCATGTGGGAACATAACCTAAAAAATATTAATAAGTGTAGGTAATAAAAGCTTAATAAAAATAGGCAGGCTATAAATGGAAGATTCCAATGCAGATCTTTGAAAGTTCCATTTTTCAATCACGTAGCGGTTTCGTCAATGTCTGCCAGGTTGTTTATCGTCGGTACCTGCCTAGGTAAGCACCGCAGTTGGGGCACTTGTGATGCACGTCCATGCAGCTGTCTATGCAGCAGGGGATGAGGCAGCATCCCAGGACACATCTGGAAACAATTAGTCACATCTTGTAATCACAGTCGCACCCTGTATTAATATTGGTTTAGCTACGATAGGCGCACGGCTGTTAGATTACGCCCAATGGCATTTCATATGCCATGTTAACGCAAGTGTGCTTATAAGTATTAAATAAATAATAATCCTAAAACTGACCGTGATTTAATAATAACTTTCGAGTCATGTTGTATAATTTAATAACTCACCCCAGAAGAAATATGATGGCTCCAGAAATGTAAGCAATAAGTCCAGGTTTTGTCCGAGTGGCCGTATCTATCTCAGCGTGGCAGCTGGGGCAGATCATGTGAGTCGGGTGAGGACCTACGGGCACCACAGTCGTCACTATGGAAGGTCCAGATGCTGCAACAAACAAATCACTTGCTATAATTTAAGGAATGGTAAAGAATATGCATCACTCCACTAGAAAAACTAGGATTTCTTAAACTAGTTTTCAACGTATTTATCTCTAACTGTATAATAACATCGTAGCGAAGTCAAAAGTGTAAAATACTTTTTAAAAAAAATTTGCGAGGTCTGGGAACGATTCTAATGCCGAAAATATAATTTTCATTTCTCATACTCGGAAAGTAGCGTTTGTTTCATCAGAGTAGTAGGTAGGTGGAAGACCCTGCCCCTCCCCATCTTAGGACGGGAAAGACTCATAGTAATTGCTTCCCTCTCTAGGGCGAGAACGAATTTAAAAAATAGAACTATTAAGTAAAATAAAAAATATGCTGTGGTCTTGGGAGTGTATAAACAGCCAGTGTGCATTAAAAAAAAAGACCTACGGCCCACGGCGGTGACGCGGTGTTCCATATTTAATATTAAAGAAAAAGACTATCTAATTTGGCGGGATACTAAGTCTGTAAGCTGTACCGAAATTCAAAATATCGGTTTTAGAGGCTAATATTTGATTAAAAATGAGTCTCATGTTATTCTTATCAACAAATATTTAAGAAAAACTACTATTTTTTATTTTCCTTATATTCGAAACGAAAAGTAGAGTGTTTAACACAGGTGAAAGTCATCAATTCCTTCTCGGACTATAGCCGCCCTTGCTGCGCTCGGGCGTCTAAATACCTCGTATGGGAATTGATTCCTTTCGACCCTTCTCTAACAATCTACTATTTTAGAATTTTGTCTGTTTATATGTATAAATGATTACGCTATTTGGTATGGGGGATGAGCAATATTGCAATATGTTCGTATTCTTCTATAGTTTACCGCAAATTGTAAAAAGACGAACCAAAATATTACAGATAGACAGATTTAACCTTTTAAATGTCTTTCATCATTTGATTTGTCAATTGTTTTTATGGAACCAACCCGAGTGACAGCTTATTCTGCCACTTCTAAGTATAGATAATATTTTTTGTAATTGTGATTAGAATAAAAGTAGACTCGATGTCTGCAGCCCATCCCCAAAGTAAAATGGGTGTGTAATATATTATGTCGTAATAACAGATACTTAGTATAATATCACTTGAAATAACGTTCACATGATATAATTTTCATAAGCTATAAAAACAAATAACCTAATTTCATGTGATCTAATGTTTTATTTCATATAACCTTCTTTTGCTCTAATAACATTTAGTATAACATTCATTTCACATAATTTTCAATTTGTATAATGCTCTTTTTATATAACGTTCAGTTGGCCTATTTTTCATATTTACTAAATTTGCAGCCAAATTTCTGTAATGAATGTAAATATCAGTAAACATCATACTGTTATAGCCTCATCTAACCCAAATGATGCACCAACAATAGAGGGGACCTGGCGCAGGTCAGGACCAGTTTTTGCTAAAATATACAAAACAAAGTATGTTTCTAACTGATATTAAACGTTACTTATAGATTTTGAATATTATAGTAACTGATTATTATACTAATTTTATATTAATTCAAATGTGCATTATATATAATGTTCATTAAAACATATAAAATTATATATAATGAAATTATATTAGTAACTTATTATGTCATTTCATAGTTATATTATTAAAAATAAGTACCTATATTACTTAAATGAAATTAGGTCATATGATCATTAGAACTTTTGTTATTATTTCAAACGTTAGGACACATAAGTAAAATACCGTAAGATATGATACTATGAAAGTAAAAATCCTTTTTAAAAACAAGCTTTTAATGAACTAATAAGCACTAAATAAAACTTACGTTAACATAAAACATTAATATTTTCTTAAAAGCTTGCGGCTTATCTTAAAGTGTAAGAAGGACGTTCACGCCTCAAGCTTTTAAGAAAATATTAAAGTTTTATGTTGACGTAATTTTGTTTTAATACTTTTTAGTTGATAAAAGCTTGTTTTTAAAAAGGATTTTGACTTAAATTTTATTTTGTAATTTAGCACTAGAATTTCTTTAAATATCTGTTCTATCACCTTCTCTTAAAACGTACTTGTAAAGACAAATCCAACGAACCCAAACGCGCCTTTACACAAATCATGGTGTGAAGCTATCCGAGTTGCACTATCCAAGTCATGCCACACTTTAGAACAGGCTATCATCATAGTTTTATGAATACTTATACAAAATTTCGTCCCTGTGCTGTTGACTACTGAGCAGATCTCTCATATAGAGCCAGTCCTGGGTGCAGCAGCCAGATCATGGTAAACTTTAGAACGAGCTATCATAATTGTATGCGTATATCAACATTTTGCCTCTGCTGTTGACCGTTGAGGAGTTCCCTCGAATGGAGCCAATCCTGGGTGCAGCAGCCAGGCCATGGTGGACTTTAGAAGGAACTACTATAATTAAATGCGTATGTATATTAAATTTCGTGTCTACACCGTTGACCGTTAAGGAGATACTTCATCTGGAGCCAATCCTGAGTGTAGAATCAGGTCATGCATCATAAAAATGCATTGTCTTCGAAACAAGATCAACGTGTGAAATTTCAACTCCGTAGGATAAGAGGATGTTGTTTTTTTTTCAGCTTGCAAGATTTGGCCCGAACATAATACTTACATACAAACATTACAAATTAAATAAAAGCTTGTAATTATAATAGACTAGTCTTGCGGTATCTACCTACATCAGTAAATGACGGATTTTTCTGGCAGCGTAAGCTGCTGAACTTAGCCGTCCTGCAAGAGATGAGGACCTCATAAATGAGGACCCCATTGTAGCCTTTAAAACTCTTAAAACAGTTTTATCGGCGAATTCTAGTTTCTCTTGATTCAATACTATCCCACAATCTCTTCCACCATTGTCGTTTGGCAAAGAAAACCTTATGCACTTAGTTTTTTTTTCCACTTTAATACTAAATTATTAGCAGTTAACCAATTTTGGACGTTATTTACATATAGGTATTCCTTGCTAAATGGCAATATCAAAGTGATAGCTATAAACAAACGAACGTTAGCGTTACGTTTATTCGGCGTACCTTAGCTTTGACCTTAGCAACACAACATTGATTTTTATGACGTCTACGTGTAACCTCTAATCTTTTTATTTATTCAACAATTTAAACATTTAAATTGTTTAACATTTTGTGTTGTTGTTGTTTACTGCACGGAAAATGGAATCTTCTTTAGCTAGGTAATAAAAAGTGCCGCTCAAAATTATGTAATGTTGTCAATTGTATAGCAAATCAAATTTGGTGACAGACCGACAGCAGCGCCACCTACTGGGTCCAATTGTGTTTTCAAACCATCCAGGAACCCATTGAAATATACACACAAAATTTCATCCAAATGAGTCCAGCCGTTTAAGAGGAGTTAGGTGACAAACACACGTCCAGAAGAATTATATATATTAAGATATAACTAATGTATATTTATAATATTGTAAAACATTTTAAAATAGTAACGGTGGAGTTTCTTGCCCATTCTTTTTCATAGAAACTACTTTTTGGAAGGGGCAACCCGGGCAACTAGAATCAATTATACAATTAGTTATATACAACTTACGGACGAAGTCGCGGGCAGAAGCTAGTTAAAAATAAAACAAAAATTTCCTACTTTACAGAGTCGTTTTCAATATTTAATACTTTTATTGTATTCCACAATATATATAAGTATAATATATATAATTATGTTATATAATAAATTTTCAATATTAAGTTTGTGTAAGTCATATTTGTCAGACCCACAATGGACTATAATGCCCGTTTTCACTAACACTACGCGATAACAGTGTGCTTTTGTTAGGCATTACTTTTAGGTGTCCCCGGTGTCACGTAATGTTAGTGAAAACAGGCTTATAGCTAATAACATAGAAAGAAGAAAGAAAATACGTTTATTTGCGGTAAACATGACGCAAAGAAAAAACACAAATACAAAAAAGAACGAGTTGGGGGAAAATATGCGTCATCACGCACAACGGCAATCGCTCAGCATAATGCTACGACCCTATTTGAGACAGAGTCCCTGCGCTGGTTTTCAGCGATAGCCGGCGTTACGCGGTCCCTTAAGTAAGGAGCTAATAATAACTCATCTAAAAACGCTGTTTGCTCTATAAAGTAATTAGTCACAATATTGTTGGAACAAAGGATTTCAGGATTATTTTATAACAACAATATTCTTTGGCAAATGTATCATGTGTTGAATCATCTTGTTCAATGCCAAACCACAAAATATCTCGCGTGGCGGCTGCGACTAACTAAATGAAGGCAAGTTAGTGTGTGGCCTTCACAAAGTCGTCTAACATAACTTAAAATATTCTTTTATTAAACTTATTTGTCACATTATAATAATAATTATGGGCTATGGCCATAGTAATCTTTATAGCACAACTTGAAACTCAGCGTGGCGCAAAGCAATTAAAAACAATTAATATAAACGTATAATTATATAATACTAGCTTCTGCCCGCGGCTTCGCCCGCGTGAATGTCTGGAACATGCAACCGGGACAAAAAGTAGCCTATGTCCTTCCCCAAGAGGCCACCTATCTCCTTGCCAAATTTTATCGAAATCCGTTCAGCGGTTTAGGCGTGAAAATGTAATATACTGATGGAGTTACTCACAAATTTATAATATTAGAATGGATATACCTACTTTAGATTGTCTTTTTTGAGTCAATAAGTATTACAAAAATAAACTATTTATCCCTCACAGTTTCTTTTTGTTTTATTACATTAAACTAAAAGACGAAGTAAATAAGATAACTTTAGCCAAAAATAATATCTGTTTTGTATGTTTTGTCAAGTCTCATGTAACATTGACTAGTGGGTCAAGGCTGCAGAATAATAAGTGCAGTCATAATGTATCCTTATTTATTTTTAACATAACATCACGCCTTGTTTTCCCAAAGGGTTGGCTAGAGGTGTACCCACATTACACCCACATTTTGCCAGTCCCATGAAATAGGGTACAAGCCTATTGCCATCAACCGGGCACAAATCCAGAGTCTGGGCTGATACTGACAAATTTCAGATAGTAAAACACAATAACACTTTGCCCGATCCGGGAATCGAACCCTGGACCTCAAACTCAGCTGTAGCGTTTGCAACCACTAGACCAATGAATCAGTTTGAGTATGAGAATTTGTATTCAAGAGAGAATATGAAAATCCTTCCTTGATCACAGTTATGATGAGAATTTTAAATACAGCCTAACTTTTTCTTACCCCCGTACTTATAACACTTAAATCCATTCAACAAAATAGTTCTGACCCCCTATTTCATCCATACTAATAATATAAATTCGAAAGTAACTCTTTCTGTATGTTAACTTTTCATCCCTAAACCACTGAATGGATTTCTATAAAATTTGGCAAGGAGACAGATGGCATCCTGAGGAAGTACATAGGCAATTTTTTGTCTCACACATAATCCTAAAGGGGGTGACATAGGGGATTAAAGGGAATATTCCAATCTGTCACCCTGCTTTGTCCCCTTAGGGAAACAGATTGGAAAAATGGTTTGATCTGGCCCCCTGTTAGCAACGAGGGGACAGTTAGTGACCCTATCACAAAGTGACAGTGGCCCTATCAGTGATAGGGGGACAGATAGGAGTGAATAAAGTTCGCACTGTCCTCCTAAGGGGACAAAGCAGGTTGACAGATCGGAATAATTTGATGAAAGTTTGTATGGGAAACCCAGAGGTACATGAAGAAATAAAGAATTATGTTTTAGCATTTTTGTAAAATCATCCCCCAAGGGTGTAAAATAGGGGATGATTTTACAATTCACATGTGGTATTGAAAATTTTGGTGTACGTCTTATTTAGCGATTTCAGGGATTGGAAATTTGGTCTGTCTGTTACCTTTCATGCCTTAACGGCTGAACGGAATTGGATGAAAGGCCTACAGATAGGCCATGACCTGGTTTAGGACATAGGATACTTTATATCCCAGTTGTAAATTCCCATGGGATAATTTCCGATAATCACGCGGGCGAAGCCGCGTGTAAAAGCTAGTGAGAGACAAACATATCTGGAGGAGAGACCATGGATATCTAACTCCACCAAAACTACAAAAATGTTTGTGAGAGCAACAGACACATACTAATTACATTACATCAATGCACACACTAATTATGACTGAATGTTAATTAGTATTAACTTGTGATGTTTATAGCTACAAGGTTTTATCTATAACAAGTTTGCATTAATATAGATGATTACATTTGTTAATAATATTAACATTATCAATGTCAACTTTAACATTTAACTTAAATATCTGAACAAATCTCTAGAATGGCAAAGATGCATCAAGGTTGAACATTGTATACTGAATTTTTAAATCTACAATTTATTATTTGTGCTTCCAATGTATTCAGGTTCAGGCATAATATGTCAAGCTAGCAATGGTTAAAGATTCAGAACAAATCAATTGCTTACTCAGCCTTAGATAAGTATTAGTAAACATAAAATATGATTGGTGACCTATATTCCCTAAGTGACATATATTCCCTAAGTGACATATATTCCCTAAGTGACCTATATTCCTATGTTCACCGTAACCTATATTCCGCATTCCCATAACAAATTAGAAGCTTTTTGTCAACCAGCATAAACAATTTAAAGTGATTTTATTATTTCTTACATTATTGTGTTTAGCAAAGGTACTCTAATTTAGTTTATAAATTATCTAAGCATATGAAGCAGTCACTTAATCAATACTGACTATTAATGCTGTATGGTTGTTGAATAGATAGATTTCCAGTGAAAGAGTCTTAAAGGTAGAGTTTGGAGAATTTAATAAGGTCAGTTATCATAAATAAGAGCAGCCTGAAGTCATCGCCAGATTCGAAAGCATAAACAGATCACTCTGTTATTATTGGATTATCAGATTATACATAATATTAGTATCATGTCTACTTACATGGTGGGTACTGTGGTGTATAAGGGCTGGAAGGTCCGACACCCCCAACAGCTTGGGAGTAGCTGGGTGGCGCAGCTGGCGGCGGCTGCGTAGTATGCGCGTTACCCCAGCCATATGGAGGAGGATTCCAGCCTTTCTCCATTGTGCCGTCTGCGAAATGTTCAGTAAACACTAAGGTAACTGGTAATAAATTCTCCTCACAATCGGTCACTGTGATGCAATACAATCTTGAAGCTATTTATAGGTATGACTCCACCAACCTATATATCGCACAAGTAGCGTGAACTTCTACCGAGTACAAATTGTACCTGGACGTTTTGCAAACGAATTTTAATAGCAACCAACCTCGGCGCACCTAGATGAAAAATCAATACTTGCACTACCGACAGAATAAAAATGGAGGGGAGAACTTTTTTAATTCAAAGTATTATTACGTACACCATAATATATCAACAATTTGTATATTCACTCAGCAAAGTGACACATTGTCAGTGTTGCCAAATGCCAACTCCAAAAGTTGATAAAATGATGACAAAATGATCCCGTATTAATTTATTTGTCCTTATTTTGTAATATTTTTGTAACCCGCTGCGGCGTATCTTGATTATGTACCAGATTGATATTACAGATATATATTACAGTCATTACAACTATACAGTAGCACCAGCATTACAAACTGTAAACAATATTTTCTTATAACTTTGAGTAGTGACGATTTTGATAGGTTTTGTGTTTAGCCGTTTATTCTTTCTAGCTTTCCACTATTTTTAACGAAACAAAACAACGAGAAAATTTAAATTCGCTTTGCTGTGATACATCGGCGCCGACGACAGTAATCTTGCCACGTATTTTAACATAGAAAGAAATAAATGATTTAATTTAATCTCATTAGCGCAATTTTTATTCAAACCTCGTGTGGTAGGTCAAATTATCGTACATCCCCATAATTATCGTATGGGTTGGCAATACTGCACAATGTTTTCCAAACATCCAAAGAGAAATTCTCTCCGAATCATTCTGCAATAAGTTACAAGAAAAATATTGATAAGTTTGTAGTTTTGTTTACACAAAAACGCACACGGTTAATCGCGCCTATTTGCGCCTCTCGGTCCGTTCACTTCCGAGGCCGCGGTTTTGAACCTTGAATAATAGGCATGATAGTTTATTCATAGCGTTGTTCTCCCATCTGGATTTCGATATGAATAATGATTATAGACGTATGAGGAACAGGGTGTAAAGTTCACTCACACTTCCATAGAAAAGGAGGATCCTCCGACGGCTGTTGTGTCTGGTGGGCAACTGCCCGACGGTTGATGTCGGGATGTTGTATATATGATAGTCACGCGGTAAACTCTGTGTGCGCGATGCAGGATTTGCGTGAAGCCAGTGTGACGTGTAGCTCGCATGTGGCGGTGTAGATACCGCTACACGATTTACCTCCAGTTATTTCAATGGTTCTGTAATTATGCTGTTGTGTGTTGTGTCTCGGTGCGGGGAGAGAGGACCATGTTGACTTGGAGACGCATGGCAGTACACACAAATGGAAAGCACTCAAGTTTCGTCATAATACCCATAATTATCAATCCCTTTTATAGCATGTACACGAATATTTTTCATCTGGACATTTTATCTGAACTTAGTAGCCCTGCAGCTATACTACTGCCACTTGTAGCTTTACTGTTGCTTTTGAAAACAGTGTGTTGTTCGATATACTTCACAATCCTCTGCTAAAGTTAATGCATGCAACCTTAGTAAAATCTGAGTCTGCAAACTTTTTTGAGTGCAATGTGTGTCATCCTACAGAAACCTTGTCATTTGTTTTGTATGTAGACGTAACTTCCACAGAACATATATACTCTTAGGGAGGTCACTTTTGTCACTGTGACTTCCTGTCTAGTCGACAAAAATGAAAAGACACTGAATTTGAGATCCCATTTTATTTTATCTTACTAATAATGTTTAAACAGAGACTAAACGACTCGTAATATCCTCCTCGCTTTCTCAGTTTCAGTAAGCCAAATAGATTTGAAAATATTTGTATTCACATTCCGTGGTCTAGGGTGTACCACTATTGGGCCTGCCACGTTCAGACGGAATTTAATTTCGGAATCCCATTTCGAAATATCAAACCGGAATTTCGAAGGCAGCAAATCCATACAAAATCAAGGATCTATCATACGTATAGTAGTTCTCCGTTCTCAGAATCGAAATTCCGCTTGGTAATTTGTGCATTCGGAATCTCGGACGGAAAAAACCGTTGCGCATGCAAGTCTTTCATATATTTTGTATAGGTTGCTTCACACATTCGTAAATTCGGATACGACCTAAGCGATTGGAGGTGTATGTATTTGGAACCCCCGCGCACGTGTATTTATTTGCGCGATGTCTGATATCGAACAGTTAATTATAGCCGTAGAAGGTTACCTGTTTTACCCTGTATTTATAGTGTATTATCTATAAGGTTACCAATGCTTATGGTACACTGGACATGAAGATTATCATAACAGGGATATTATGGAACTGGCGTGGCAAACCATTGCTCAAAGTCCATATTCACTGCCAGATCGTCTGGACTCAGTGCCTCGCGTCTCTCAACGGAGACTTGTTGTTTGGAACGGAAATAAACGTATGTATGTGATGACGAAGATAAACTTAAGTATAGCCGGCTAATCTTAAGTTTATGTTCACACCCACCTTTAGCCGTAACATATATACGGAATCTCAAATCGTTATTTCGAAACGGAATTCCGTCTGCATGTGGCCAGCCTTAAAAGACGAGCTAAGGAAAAGAGAAGCGATTTTGTTTTTGCTAAGTTTAAGTTGAAAAAGGCAAGGATGATCGTCCTGACATCCTACCCTGGAAAATTTCAGAGATGTTTAGATGTTATGTATGTTTAGATGTAAATGTTCCCAGTCGCCACCCGGTGGCGACTGGGAACATCTACATCTAAATATACTTAATATACTTATTGCCCCCACTTCAAATTGCTGTACATTGCGGCGTGGATTAGCACTAGGAATAATGACAAATCCTAACCCTAGACGGTCGACATCAGGCGCGTCCCGAGGTTCGGTTGGTTAGGTTCCTTTAAACCCTTTAGACAGAAATAGTAGCCCCGCTAAGCGGGGCTCCGTCGACCTGATTATTAACCCTAACCCTAGCCGGTTGACGTCCCTTATTATTTTATTCTTGACAAGAAACAAAGCAATGTATAGCGAAACCGAAGTGGGGGCTATGATTTCCCAGTCACCGCCGGTGGCGACTGGGATTTTTTATTCCCATTTACCGCCGGTGCCAAACCCTGCGGGGGCGACTGGGGGTGAACGATCTGAAATGAGCAAGTGACAGTTTTTATTCACATTTACACCAAAAACCAAAAATAATAATAATTTGCAGAATAGCGCTCCGCAAGTTTTGCTGTCATTTATTTCACACTAATGTAATCTGTGGCTTGGTTTTGCTTTTGAGTCTTGGTTGTTTGCCTTCCATCAGAGTTAAAAATAAAAGGTACAAGCCAAACTATACTAGCATTGTTTAATGATTTTCCTAAAATCCCTCGCTTGCTGTTTCTCTGTAAATAAGTGAATTGGTTACGAGTTTGCTTAGAGTTGGTTCAGGTGTGTTGATTGATTGTGACCTTATTTTTATCATGTAGGTAGAGCGAGATGTCGTCACCACGCCCGAAATCTCCTCGAACTCCCGTATTGCCTAAAAAGGAGGATAAAGAAGAATCATTCTGGGACAAAATTGGCACCATAGGTCGCAAGAAGCGCATAAAAGAAGGTAAATATGTGGTTTGATGTCTTTGTAAAGACTCCTGTAGTGTTTTTGAATGACTGTGTGGGTTTAATCAAGGTATTTTAGCAATACGTCTTGTATGGAATGAGTAATGTGTCAAAGATATTATTCCTTGAGTATTTCTTGGGCATTAGTTCCCACAAATAGCTCTCAAAGTTGGTTCACCTTCAATTATAAGATCTCTTCATTTTTACCCTTTCTATGGCAAGTTCCTATATTATTCATCTTAAGTAGGTAATAAATTATCAGTACTTATTGTATTGTGTCTAAATTTCCATTTGGTTTGTTTATACAGTGCAAGATGTGCAAGCTGAAGGTAAATTTGCCATTGATTCTCCGGGGAGCCCGACTGCCCCAGAAATACCACCTGAAGAGTACAGTTTACGTAAGTTATAGCTCAAAGTTTCGTTAAAATAATTGACTATCAAGCCATGTTTTCACTATAAATACACTATGTGCTGTATGACTCATGCAATGAGTAAATTTTATAATTAACATAATTTTCATTCTTTATGCCTTGTAGTTTTCAATCATAAATGGTCAGTTACTTTACTGTGTTTTATACCTATTTCATTTATCAAGTTGTCTTTTGTCATGTTGGAACCTATGACTCATAAAGGTGTGTCTGTGGTGCAGTTATCCTGCCAAGCAAGCAATGTAACAAACAGGATAATTCATATTAAATACATACCTATTTTTTTTACCATGTAAACTGACTGCTATAAAAATATTTGTAGTTGACAATGAAGAACGAGCCATTATTGAGCCAAGGTCTCTTGAAGATCCTAGAGTAAAAGACCTGGTCCAAGTACTTATTGATTGGATCAATGATGAGCTTGCTACTCAAAGAATTATTGTCAAGGACATCAGTGAAGATTTATATGATGGTCAAGTACTTCAGAAGCTCCTTGAGATGTTGACTAAGACCAAACTAGATGTGCCAGAAGTTACACAGTCTGAAGAAGGGCAGCGACAGAAACTTGCTGTAGTACTCAGAGCAGTGAATCGGGTATGTTTAGACACAAAGTCTATTCAAAATGCTACAGATGTATACAAATATTTATCTAGGTATTAACATGTGGGTTATTTTGCAGGTTCTTTACGGAACAGCCAAACCTGTGCCTAAGTGGAGTGTGGATTCCATACACTCAAAGAATGTTGTATCTATATTGCATTTACTGGTTGCCCTAGCGCGCCACTTCCGCGCCCCCGTCCGCCTACCCGAAAACGTGAGCGTAAACGTTGTGGTAGTGAAAAAAGACACCCCTAACCAACTGTCTCATAGGTAATGTTTTTACTGCCATAGGGTTGTTTGTTATTTTAAAGCAATGTGTATTAATAGTACTGTAATACTTTCAAACATTATTTCAGGACATTTGTTGAAACCATAACAACCACCTATGATGATCTGGGAATGAAATGTGAAAGAGATGCATTTGATGCTTTGTTTGATCATGCTCCTGATAAGTTGCAAGTGGTGAAGAAGTCGCTCATTACTTTTGTTAACAAACACTTGAGCAAAGTCAATCTTGAAGTGATGGACTTGGACACTCAATTCCATGATGGTGTATACTTGTGCCTTTTGATGGGACTGCTTGAGGGATTCTTTGTGCCTTTATATGATTTCCATCTGATCCCGGAAGATTTCGACCAGAAGGTTCATAATGTATCCTTCGCTTTTGAACTCATGCAAGATGTTGGACTTGCCAAACCAAAAGCAAGACCTGAAGGTGAATAATTTTACTTGTATGACATAGTAATAATCATCTATTTACTTTCACATTAACATGTTGATTCCTTTTTCAGATATTGTGAATCTCGACCTCAAATCAACGCTGCGGGTCTTGTATAATCTGTTCACCAAGTACAAAAGTATAGCCTGAAAACAACATTTAAAACTATTATAAAACTTATTAACAACCGTGTTTGTGCCTGATCAATACCTTAATAATTGTATTAATATAGAATGTTAATGATATACTAGTAATGTATGACGGTGCTTTATCTTAACTAAGTATAGAGAAATAAATTAATTTACTAACAACCATTTTACTTTTTCATTTAGCTTTTCTCATCGGCCTTCTTAAACAATATGAACATGGGCCTCCTAAATTCCCAATGAAATTAACTTATAGCAGCCCCCTCTAGGCTGCTGATAAAAAAGGAATAATCTCAAGTAGTTCGGAAAAGAAAACTGCTTTAAATTGAGTTACAAGTCTTTATTTGTAATAAAAAATTGAATACAAGATTATCAATTTATTTTCCAATACACAATATGAAAATACACAAAGTCACGAGTAAAATGTAAAAAATTGTGATCATAAAGCATTCACGGCATGCTGTGAATTTCACTCCATGTTAGTTCGTCAGTAATTCACCGTGGTGCAAGAATAGTTCCCAGGTATTTAGTGGACTATTCGTGAACGGAGATCAATACGATGTTATAAAACATTTCTATATTTGACAAAAAATAACTGCTGCGTAAACACCTTGAACAAATCAGAGGAAAAATGAATAACTATTTCACATCAATAGGTATACTACATTTTTACCTCCACTGTCAAACCTATTTTTATTAAAATTATATTGTATTAAAAGCAGGAAAGACATTGAGCAAACACAATCTCATAAAGCTGCGTTTATATTATATTCACTAGACAAATATTTTTTTAATTATATACTGATATAAAAGTAAAAAATGTAGGTGTTTTTTTATTTCTACACAAACTGTTTTTGCTGTTTTGGTTATTGCTTCCTACAGGGTGTTTCGTTTCACAGTTGTATAGCTTGATTTTATACTACAGGATATAATATATTAATTATTATTTATGTAAGTTTATGTATGTGAACTTTTTACTCATGATGAAACTGAAATATTATGTTTGATGTGATTACACAATATCAAAATAAAATATTAGGTAACTATACCTGCTTACTGGTGTAAAATGAATTCCCTAGTGGTTTTACATAATACAGAACATATAAATTGTCATAGGTAGCTGCCGATATATTGATTAATAAATAATATAGTTACACAACACATAAAATATATTACTCACAACAATAACTAAATTAGAACTAAGGAATTATTTGGAACAACATGCGTAGTATTGCAGTCAATTATAAAATTCGATATTATATTAAAATATATTTCTCTTATAAATCTGTTTCTAACAAAAATAAAATAAAGCATAATTAGAGGCATTTGTAACAAATATTCAGCTGTATGTACGTTCTTGTGCTCATACTGGCATTGTAGAACTTACACGGGCAGATGAGTAGTGTGCGGTCATTGTGTCGCTAGATTCCATACCATCTCAATTGATGTGGTTACTTAATAATCTTAGGGAACCCATGTTAGCTATGTACTATATTAGGTGTTGTAAGATATAATCTTATACCTAAAATCTGCAAACCGATTCGGATTACATTTTAATTGACTGGTAATAAATAGGCTCATAACATAGATCACGCAATTTTATTTGCTTTCAAAAATAATTTATCTGTGTACACAGCGCCTCTTCCGCCGTACTTATTTTATTGGCCTGTGTATAAAATGTCTTACTTCCAGTCATATTACTTGTTGTTTTGATAAAAATAACACTGAGGTGCAAAAATATCTATAGGTGTCATCAATATGCAGCCGATCTGCTAACGTGTCTAAATAGAACTGATAGGTCTTGAAAGAAATTAAAATGAAAATGGATGAATTTACTCTACCATCGCTCATGGAAAAAATATTTATTATTTGGGAGCCCCAAGAGTACCCTTCAAAGGCATTGTGTCAATAAAATAATATAATGTCCAACACAATGTTGAGTATTTTTACAATAATAAATCAATACTTATACGGATTTATTAAAATACTTCATCTTAAAACCTAATAAAAATACGTAAGCATTAATAAAATAAGTACGCGTAATATTGCCATCAATACTAGACTGTCTTCCCTGTCTCGTCATCTAAAAATAAAATCATCGAACTCGTCATAACGACGTAACTAAGTTTAAATAATTAATATTTAAGAATATCTAGTCCCGCGGCAGCAGGTCACATTACCCAAAGTAAAATACTTTTTATTTTTTAATAAATAATAAGTAATAACAAGTTGGAATGTTTGTTAAAAATGCTAGTATTTCATAACTAAAATATTATTCAATCGTCAAATAATTATATGGGAGAAAATGTATGATATGACGCGGCCACGAAATTGTCGCGCGTAATGCAGTTAAAGGTTTTCTTGTACCTAATTCTAGCAACTGTGAATTGAGTAAACACGTCACTCTGTCGCTCTGAGTGCTGAATAAGGACCTAGTTATTTTGGTTGATCAATTAGTAGTACTTCAGTTGGCTTGGTTAAGGCTTTTGAGATCAAAGCTACCAATTTGCGTGAGAAATTTATCGTTACGTGGATTTAATTTATGTTTAAATTTTAACTGATATTTACCACATGTTCATATAAGAATTAATTTTCTACTCAATAATCAATAGACTATAAAATACAACTATTATATTAAAACTACCTACCTGTATGTCTCAACTACAACCGTATTATAAATTATTCTTACTATTACTAATAATGTGCATCAATGTAGAGTGCAAATCAAAATTATGGATATTCTTTTTAGGAAAACGTAGAATACAAACGTCATCTAAAAAGTACACTCGCTATCTTTAAGCCCATCGTGTAATGTAGTTGGCATCACGAGACTGACCAGTGGACTCTATGAAACTCTAAGCAATCTAGATTAATGATTGTATTTTGATCTATAGCTAAATTTACTATTTTTAGTCTATTACAATCGCTCAAAGACATGTCTAGCACAACTACTGTAAAACATTATAACATAATAATATTGAGAATTCCGCGGGGTACAAGTTGTTGGGGATGCGAGAAACAACAAACCCTGATACTTCAAGCGAATATTAAGGAAGAACGACATGGATACTGTTCTTTACACGTTCTACAGAACAGTAATAAAAGATTTAAAAAATAAGAAGAGATCACAAACAAGGTTGTGGTGATAAATAATGAGTACAGAACTGCAAGCAGGGGCAAATATTTCAATAACGTAGTTAGTATTCGTTACGTAGGTTTTCGTGACATCGCTGAGAGGTCGAGGGATGTGGAAGATTCGCGTCGAAGAATTAGTTTAAGTTTCTCGTCCTCCTCCAAGTCATCTTCGAAGGACACGGCGCGGCTGATCTCCGTGTGCCCCAGAGCTCGCGACTTCCAGGCCTCTAGCCTCATGACCTGAGAACACGTTACTTTGATGTTATTTATTGTACCAGCGCGTAATTTTGTCGAAAAAACATGCTGAAGTGAAAATATAATTTTCTTTACCCATCACTATTATTACCAATAAGTGCATCAACTTTATTGTGTGTAAATCTTTGCAGGCTTTATCATTTTAGTTACCGGTCTCAGTATAAAAACTGAAAAATAATATTGTCAACCACCACATTTCGACGTCCTTACTGCCATCGTTGGGAGAGAGTCATTTAACTTTTATTTTTCTACAAGTTTAAACTATGATACATCGTCAATGTTACGGTGAACACAATATGTAAGTGGGTTGGAAAAACAGGAACAAACACAGCATGAACAACACAAACACATGCATGCAGTAGCGCGTAACATAACACAAGCAAGTCGACAATGCCATGACCAGCCACACGATAAAACAAGTTCTTTTAGCTTCAACATATAAACCAGACATAGACACCGAGAAAGCACATTAGATGGCTGTCTTCGCCTGTTTCGTACTTATACTAATAAAACAAACAAATTGGTATAGGCGTCTAGTGTGTTCACCTGCCGAATCCATTTTATTACAAGTTTAAACGATAATTTTCTTAAATCAGCGATTTGATAGTTTGTTAAATGGCCCTTATAATTATTTATTATTTACAAATCTAACCATACTAACTACTAATATATACCTATGAATAGTATTCATTTGCCGTAGGCAGAGGTATAATATAATAATGTATGCGTGTCTACATGCTATTAAGTAAAACAATATTTTACGCATTTAATTCAGCCGAGTTATTTTGTTAAAATCTTACTGTGAAAACTTAGGTGAAGTGAGCGTGAAGTAAGCTGTCAAGAGTGTCAATCCCTAGCATCAGCTGGAATGACAGGTCACTTCACCTTTTTTTGTGGATGGAAAGGCGTCAAATAACTTCTCCCGCTCTAGGCGGAGCGGAGGGCGTGCCAGATTTTACTGACTAAAACCACCCGTGTTCCTTCAGTTGCCTGTGCGCCAGGGCCACGGTAACTCTTCTTCGAACGATCCGCGACCCTGGCAGGAGATCACTTCACCTAAGTTTTCACGGTGAGATTTTTGGTCTTAAAGTGGGCGGGGCTGAAGGTTGTATGACACAATGGAACTGTGCAACGACTGCTACATTAGATATTACATTATATTTATACAGTCGAACGGAGAATGGAGTTTTAGAAGACAAGTGATCCGCTGCCGCTGTTTTAATATAGTCAACCTACACATTAGGAGTAGTTTAGATTGTTAGAATGGAGTAAGCCTGTTAACACACTAGCCGGTAAGATGTTTGATTGTTGAACTTACTCGAGCCATTTCCAGGGCTCAGTGTCCGGAGTGGTGATGGGTGTGGGAAACTGTGCAGTGCCAAACAAAATGTATCAGACATTTTGATAAAAGGGCATCATCACTGTACATACAAACACTAATACATAGATATATACCTTAAGTTTGGTCAGCTGCGGTGGTACGCTTCAAATACCAACAGTTAACGGTGTCGGATATTTTCTTAACAATTTACATAGTGAATGATTCCTTTCCAATTGATTAACCATATTCCGATTATAGTGCACAAAGCTACAATCACAGAATCATTGCAGGTTTTTATTAAACATTGTTCATTGAATATTGAGAAAGTAAAATATGTGTATAATATAAAAGAGTAGACCTTCCAATTACGTTTAAAAACTTCGTGATACGAAGTAGTAGTTCAGGAATTTTATGCAAATTAAAGAGATGTTTGGCGTATTGTAAATCAGCTTGAACGGTTTGAATGTCAGTGAGTCAGTGAACAATAGATAGCAGTGTCGTATTCCCATCGCATTTTTACAATAATTTACAAAGTGACCCCCACAGACAAAGCGGCGTTGCCGTTACAATGACTGAAGCGTTGTTATAGCGAGTGATCAACCACACTGTGCGCTCCTCAAACATGAAACGATATATTAATAATCATGATCATCATGTTAGTATTGTGTGCTTTTTGTATTTAATATTAATTTTTGTGTATAGCATAAGCATAACCAGCCTATAATGTTCCCACTGCTGGGACACAGGCCGCCTCTCTGCGAGAGAGAGTGGGCTATAATCCGCCACGCGGGCCCAGTGCGGGTTGGTAGATGTCACATGTTTTCGATTTATTTGGTTCTAGGACATTTCGTTTTCCCCACGATGTTTTCCTTCACCGTTTTGAGAGCAGTGGTGATGAAATTAAAAACACAAAGAGTAAATAGCATAATCATTAAGTAAAGAACCTGCCTGTGTTCGTACTCACGACCTACCACTCGTAAGTCGGAGCCGATACCACTGGGCCACCACTGCTCTTCTTCTGTCTATTTCTGTGTATAAGCTTGTTAAAGTTAAAAAAAAATCCAATTTCATCATTCTCAATTTGTTAGAGAAGCAAAGCGTCAAGACGCGTTATAACATCACGCCTGTTTTGCCCGAAGGGTAAGGCAGAAGTGTGCCTATATTACACCCACATTTTGTCAGTTATATTTAAGTCCCACGTAATAAGGGGCGAGCCTATTGCCAACAACCGGGGACAAATTCAGACTCCGGGCTGTTACTGCAAAACGTGCGTTATGTTACTTTAAGATGGATGCGCGAAGTTAATCCGCGAAATTTATACTGTTCTTAGGTTTTTTGCAATTTGCAGTTCAGTGTCAGGTTGTATGTTGTTAAAAATATGATTCACGACCATAACAAATAATGTTTTTTACAATTAGGATCATCAGCCATTTTCTTGTAAAATTTGACGTTCAAAAGTGCCTATTTAAAATAAATGATTTGACTTTACATCTCTCCATCTATGTCATGATTTCAGAAAAAAAAACTTATTTGTTACGGTCGCGAATAATATTTTAATCATCAACACAGAAGCTCATACTGACCCGCAAATTACAAAAAACGTAAGAAAAAATTATTTCGCGGGTTACCCTGGCACTTTCGCCTTAAATTCGTTTTCTAATTTATGTTTGCGTAAATCGTGGGTTATTGTAGTGCGACCTTTGTGTGACTAGTGTGTGTGTATGTCGCAGTGCGGTGGAACAAGTGTGGATACGTACCTCAGCCTTCAGTTCGGCGACTTGCTCCTGTAACTCACGGACTCTATCCGAGTCGCTGTCCATGTTATTGCGGAGTTCGCCTTCAGTTGCCATCACTTCATTCTGGATACAAGAGTGTAATTACAGATTTGTGAGGAGGAAATTGTGACATAATTATGTTCATACTGCATAACATTGTGAATAGAATATTTGTTGTAGGACATCAAACTTTACGAGAATTCAAATCACCTTATTGAGTTACATTGAAACGAGAGAGGGACAGCGATTATTTCGATACTATGACGACAGGCAGCATCATTCTGTGTGCTTGATGCTATCACCCATCCATTTGCCAAGCGATAAGGCAATATAGCGACTACTACGTCTTCCAATATAGGGACTACTACGTCTTCCCATATAGGGACTACTACGTCTTACAATATAGGGACTACTACGACTTCCAATATAGGGACTACTACGTCTTACAATATAGGGACTACTACGACTTCCAATATAGGGACTACTACGACTTCCAATATAGGGACTACTACGTCTTCCAATATAGGGACTACTACAGCTTCCAATATAGGGACTACTACGTCTTCCAATAAAAGGACTACTACATCTTCCAATATAGGGTCTACTATGTCTTCCAATATAGGGACTACTACGTCTTCCAATAACGGGACTACTACATCTTCCAATATAGGGACTACTACGTCTTCCAATATAGGGACTACTACGTCTTACAATACAGGGACTACTACGTCTTCCAATATAGGGACTACTACGTCTTACAATACAGGGACTACTACGTCTTCCAATATAGGGACTACTACGTCTTACAATACAGGGACTACTACGTCTTCCAATATAGGGACTACTACGTCTTCCAATATAGGGACTACTACTTCTTCCAAGGTTCAAAGCAATGTTTATAAGTAAACTCACCTTTAATTTACATTCAGACACTTCAGTTTCCAGCTCGGCTATTCTCTGAGCGTCCTCCATGTTTCGAATGTTCGCTTGCATGGAGTCATATTTAGCCTGGTGAGGAAACACTCATTAAAATGGAATGATTATTGATGATTTTCGAAAAAGAAGATACTTAATGTAATGTGAGTAATGTAATGTGTGTGGGGAAACGATACTGTTTAGACAAGCATATTATAAGTTCAATGATTATATCGTAGACAAAAATGCTTGGCTTAATGATGGTCCTGCTCCACAGCCACATGGGCGCACTAGCTAAAAAAAAATATTGTTGGGATGAGATACTTCTTTTTTATTTTCCCTTTTATTTTTTCTGACATTGCGAACTTAATGTTTGTTTATTTTTTAATATTTTTAATATATTTTAATATTGAATACTTACTCCAATAGATATGTTAATGATTGTCTTTTCTTTTTGGTAGTAAAATTTTATTCATCGCTCAAATACATTGCAAACTATAGTTTAGTATAATTTAGAAGCATTTTTCAATGTTGTAAATGTGAGTACCATGGATACGTTTATTATATCATTATTATGTATGTTGACTTGAAAGCATGGCAGTTGAGACTATGTCATGCTCACTTAAATGTCTCACTTACGCTCGCTGTCTCGCTTATTTTTATTATTTATCTATTTTTTTTATATGTACATTTATTATACATTGTTCTCACGTATAGAAGCAACAACAATAATGTACCAAGGATTTTGTAATATCTTGATTTAAAAAGAGTGTCCTTGGAGTTTATTGCCCGTTCTTCTCCATAGAGATCTACGTTTTGGAATGGGCAACTAGCTTCAACTTTCTGACTAACTGACCGACTCTTTGACAATTCAAAAGTGCCTGTAAATGGTTTAATTGAAATAAATGGTTTGAGTTGAGCTTGAGTTTGAGATAATTTTCTTAAAAAAAAAAAAAAAAAAACAATCTTGTATTGCGTTTCTTTCGCAACGTCATTACATACATGTATGTAATGACGATACAAAATTAACGCAACACAAGACATTGATATGTTCGAGTTTTGGGCATTTTCGCCGGAATACTTGGTGAAATCTACCAACGCCAGGTAAGGGTCAATACTCGTAAGTCTGTATATACAAGTTATTCTTGCGAACATATTTGTATCAGTTATTCAGTAGCGATAGCACGTGCGCTATGAGATTGTCAGTGGCATGGCGCACATGCCACTCTATGAATGCACGCTATGACGTCTTATAGCGTGCAAAACCGAGTGCATCATAGTAACCCAAAACACGTTACAAATATGGGAGGATTTCTTTTTAGGACTCAATCTCAAGTCTTTCAAATATCTACAGTTTTTCAAAAATTCCAACTGCTTTTATATTTATGGATAATTAAAAGAAGTTAGTTATGGCTCAATATAAATAAAAAAATTGATATATGCAGACGAATTTGAAGCTACTTGACGTAGGAAAAGTCGGTTAAAATTTTTTCAAGCTGTTACAATTAATAAGCATTAAAAAAACAACCACAAACAAGCAAAAATGTTATGACAAAAAAGTCGTACCATGAACACCATGTCATGAACAATAGTAAAAAAAAAATTGTATCTACCAACATTTATGCTCACCTTGCTCTCCAGGTCCGCGTATTTGTGCTGGAACTCTCTCTGGCGCGTTTGCAGCGCCCTCTCGCGTTGAAGCGCGGCGTCGAGGTTTTCGCGAAGCAGACGAGCTTCCTCGTCCTGACGACGCAGCTGGTTCGTCGATACTTGCACCTGGGTTTCTAGCTCCATTACCTAGAAATAGTGTTAGTATTAAAGAAGGGGACCGACATCTACTTAATAAAAATCTTGACATTGATTCATTCATTCACTCACTCACTGATAGAAACGCACAGCCTAAACAGCTGGGTCTTGAAGCTTGAATTTTTGCACATGAGTTCTTTATATCGCGAAAGCGAGCACGAAGGAAAGATTTTTGTAAATTTATCCCAAAAAGGATAATAAAAGAAATAGTGGATATTTTTTTTATGAAAGTTCGTCTTTTCTAATGTTAGAGACGATGAAGTTTGGTACTTAGACTTTCGCTTAAAGTAAATGGTAGCTGTATCATCGTTTTTAGGGGATCCTAAGGGGATCTCCTGAGAAGTTGCCGATGGGTAATCCTGAAGAATTGCCAATCTTAAGGAGGAAGCAACAGGTTGCGCGCGAAATTTAAATGTTGTTACGTTTTTTGCAGTTTTCAGGTCAGTGTCAAATTGTATGTTGAGCAAAATATGATTCGCGACCGTAACAAGTATGTATTTACGGAATTATAATCATTAAAATCATCAATACAACCCACTAAGTTACAATTGAATGACAATTTCATAAGCTATCAATCAATAGACTTATATGAACTTGCAGGGTTGTATTGATGATTTAAATAAATATTTATTTCAATATAAAAATACACATATACCTATACATTGTCACCCTTGAATATGCTACTGCAGATAAAAGATCTTTCTTATAGCCTTCATACTTACCTTGCCTTTACTTAAAAACGTCATGAACGCTTTGAAGTTATCACCAGCTGCTCTTACCACGAAGAAGAAGATACATAACAATGCAAACTGCCCAAGAACTTGCTGTATACAAAATAAACATTTTATCGAATTACCTTCAGTCTTAACTCCTTAAGCTCAGTCAGTGCCTCGACTTCCCTTATCCTAGTGGTCATAAGTTCTTCCTCCAATTTCTGCATGTCTGCGGAGCGGCCTTCCCAGGCGCGCAACAACTTCTTAGGCGTCGCCATTATATCGGACACCACGTTGGACTGTACTGGCGTGGCTGGCACGTCTTGCCTGTGCTCCTGAACACAAACGTAAGATATATATATGTCGGAAATACGTTGCATCAATCGTTTGACTTTGACTAATCGGGACGCCAGTGCCACCAGGTGGCGCTGGACATAGTCTATAACGCTAACGCTTGACCAGAGTTAAGGCAGAGTTTGTTGTTGGCGGTTAACCAGTGAACACGTTTGGAAACTGTCGCGCGTTCCGTATAGTTGTGTCGTGTACCTACAGTGTGTGATTAATTTGATCGTACATTATAATTTGAATTGAACTGCAAACGGTTTTTTTATTGCGCAATAACCAACATTACTCATAGTACGCCCACAGTAGTTAAAATATGGCTGATAATAACGAGAGAGCCTTCTCCGTCATATATATTATATTATTTTTATTAACAAATTTGGATACAACTCTATCCTAAACAAAAACACAATACAAAGTTATGAGTATTTTAAACATGTTTATGACGATGTCTGTGCTAGTATTAATTGTGTGACAGACACATACACACATAACATTACGCCTGTATTCGCCGAAGGGTTAAGCAGAGGTGTACCTATAGTACACACACATTTCGCCAGTTATGTTTAAGTCCCATGTAATAGGACGAGGAGGGAGCTTATTGCTATCAATCGGGCATAAATCCAGAAATAATCAGATTGAAAGCCGGGTAGTGAAAAACCTGGAATAATGGATAATACTATTATGATAAGAATTTTAAAAAGCAGGCAGACTATTTGTGCAATACACCGAATGAGAATCGATTTATTTTGGCGATTCAGCAATGTCCGTTGCGCCGTATGATTAAAATTCCATGTTCATGATAACCAACACATGGTACAATGAATGTCGTTGAACTGACTACAAACCTTTGGCGATTTTTCTGAGCGAATTTCTTCGATTTAGCGCTACCATAAATACTGTTCTACCTTAAGTCCAAATTGGGTTAGTCATGTATGAGAATGTCTAGTATCATCTGTGACGTAATCCATGCGTATGAGTTATATTTGAGCAAAGAAAATCACAGCATTGGATCATCTGCACTTATGAACGCGGCTGTACATAATACATCACGTTTCTTTCCGATTATAATTCCGAACATAGGCAATGAACGTAATAATAAATGTGTTTTACTTGTAGATGTCGCTGCCACGCTTCAGATATCTCCGTCACGCGTTGCCGCAGATCTTTCAACGATAAATTAGCTTCAGCCTCGCGTAGCTTCACAGCAATTAGCTCGTCCTGAAAACAATTCCAGTATTACGTACATACAAGAGCAAGCAGTGTTTACAGACACTGTAATAGATGAGTCAGTTTAACATATTACGGGCTGGTTTTAGAAAAACGCCACTTGTCAAACCCTTATTGAAGATGCAATGTAGCAAATTTTACGAAGCGAACACTTCGTTTTCTAAACTTATATTATAAAGAGAAAAGATTTGATTTTGTGTTTATCCGTATTGAAATTGGAAATTAAATTATTTGGCTGAACAGATTTGGATGAAATTTGTCACATGGGTAGAACATGACTTGCGGGATAATTGCGTTAACACACTTTAATTTTAACAGTTCAACAACATTCATTGCGTTATTTACATTGTTGAGCAGACTAATTTTTCGAACATATGAAGCAATAGATTAGCAATATCTATCGAAATTATTGAAATCATGATAAATAGTGTGTTACGTAATTATGGATGTATTAGGACATAGGTTAGTTTTATCCCGATATTCCCACGGGATAGAGACATAAGCGGGTGAAACCGCGGGGCGCAGCTAGTATTTCATAATTGGAACAGCTTGTTGTCTTATCGTCACTAAGTCATGGAACATCGCTATGATAGGGGGTTCATCAAGACAAGAACAATAAACTCTAAATTATTAAAAAAAAGTATTAGATCAGACATATTTGTCAATTTACACAAAGATGATGTATGACATAATATATTTGATTCGAACTATTGATTTGCTAATATTCAGGTTGTATCGTCAAAAGAAGTAGTGGGTACTTCTCTACATTCTGTAAATGTAACATTACCGGCCAATCGATCAATCTGCCTTATCCTAACTATGTAGGGGTCGTCGGCTCCCAGTGTAACCGGATACAGCTAAATACCAGTATTTTACATGGAGCGACTGCCTACCTGACCTCCACAACCCAGTTCCCTCCTATGTAACACGATACCCGTTGTTAAGACTGGTTGCCAGACTTTTGGGTTTCTGACTATCCGTTATGATTATGACTGTTAACGATTTACGAATGACAGCCGGGAGTTGGTCCCGGCTGTCATTCGTAAATCGCTTAACTTGTTTTCCGATAGGCGTGTGTACTTCTTTACGGAACCGACTCACTGATCCGGATCATTGAAGTGATTCAAAAGATTGGTTCAGTAACAACGTTTCAAACGGGTCATTTGGATCTGAAACATTATTTTGCTCTGTGCTCTTTCCGCGCGACGCGTCGCTTGCGAGACGACTGAGCAGGGAGCGAGAGAGGCAGACTGAGACACTGACACACTGAGTTACTACTGACTCACGAGTCGCGAGTGAGCAGGTGACATATTACAATCTATAGAAGTCAGAAGTGAGATGTGACCACTCTCAGTGTTTCATTGTCGTTTACCATGTACGTAAAAACTACCACTAAGGCGCTTTACATATAAAATTTAATACTATACATTCGTTTTTCGCATAAAATTCTTGCAATAAAGGCTCGTGCACACTGGCGCGACGCGACAGCGTACACAAAGGCACCGCGTGCAGCGCGACGCCTTTGTGTCGGGCTGTCGCGTCGCGCCAGTGTGCACGAGCCTTAACAAGTTATCGTTCGTAAGTGCATACGTAACATACTGCATTTTAAATATATCCTTTGAGCCGATGAGCCAAATGATCCAAATGTAAAATATCAGTGTTTCGGATCATTTTAGTGATCCAGTTGCAAATGTTCCAATCACAAAAATTATATACTTTGCCCACGCCTACTTACCGAGGCTCGGAGGAGTCTCTATATGTAATAGGTCAACATTACCTGCAAATGGGCCACATTATTATCGACTCGCTGCCTCCTCAGACTCTTGTTTTCGTTTTCCAGTTCTGCGATGCGGGCCGTCAGTTCCCTCTCAGCGGCCTCTCGTTCGGCCGCATGAAGTCTTGCGCGGACCAACTCCCTTTGAAGACAACGGGCCAGCTCTTCGCCTTTCTGTGTACTACCGCCCTCTATGCCTTCTAGAGATGACTGTCGAGAGTTGTTCTAGAAACGGGATAGATTTTAGTAATGTTGGTATGTTAATAGTGATGATCAGAGATCGGATATTCGGATGCATATTTACCTAAAGTTAATTTTTAGTTATGAAAGTATGGAAACGGTTCCTTATTATTATTTTTTTTTGTAAAAAATCAGATGCATATTTATTTAAAAGTAATGTTTAACCCCTGATGCAAATATCTGTACCTATGTATGGCGCAAGAGAGATAATCTAAGATTAATTGTGTAAGTGTTTCTTGCAACTTCTGTAGCTTTTCTTATGTAATTTGATATTTCTGTTTATATGGTTTGTCACCACTTATTTTTTTTACTTTTTTATATTTAATGTTATCACTGTATTTGAGAATGTTGGTTCACCTGTTATTAGCAACTGTATAAGCCCCATGGCGGTTACCTACTTTTATGTGATATTTTGTATACAGAACCTGTTGGTGTACCATTTTTTTTAAATAAATAAAAAAAGATGAGGGGTGATGTGTGCAAGTTAAAACAAAAAAAAAACTTTTATTAAATTAAGTACATACTTATATCCTGATTGGGCGTAAATATTACCTCGGCTACAACAACTTTAATCACTACCTTTCGATCGCTATGATTCGGTCCGATTTGGTGACTGAAATTTGTCGTTAGCGGGATTTTTTCGATACAAAAGCGCATTCCATATTGGCCAAAGAAGCAAACTTTTTTTTATATTTATTTATTTATTTTTGCATAATGTACACTCAGTTACAGGCTAGGCTAAAACTTGAGTACATGCCCCCGTTGGAGCGCAGCAAGTATTATTACATTTAACATATATCTAAGTTAAATACTCAAAGTTAACATTATAATATTGCATGCCTATTAGATATCAATATCCAGTGGCGTGTGTTTCATAAAGACAGAAAGACACTGCCTACCCTAGTTCTGATAATAGATCTAATATTATTTTATCAATAAAAAAAACAACATAAAAAACTTAAATCATAAATCAGCTCCACCTATCGAGTGCCGGTGGGTATCATTAAGATCGATACAATGTAAAGGCTCGTTCACGTAATTTTGCATCATCGATTCGCGCTGCACTAGCGCCGCCTCGCCTTTGCCACAGCAAAGACACAAACTATCCGTCTCTGAATGTTTTATATGTGTGCGTTCCTATAGCTACGTGGGCTTTGCTGACACACAATGACAAAAATCATGCACACATCTGCATGAGAAGCCAGTGTCTCTTTGCTTTTTTAGCAGGGATGTTATGGAGCTCCGTAACCGTATCCGTTTCACAAGTTTCGGATAGTTTCGTTTAAGGGCGGAGTCTAACTAATTATAACATCTCTAAATAATTACTTACCTATATGACTGATATATGACTAATATATGACTGATATAATACCAAATGATAACCTAGACTAGATAAAAGCAAATTATTACATACTATTTGTGTTTATATTTTACTTCAATCTAATATCCGTAACCGAAACTATGCGAAACTAACGGATAATCCGAAATAATTTCATATCCATAACCGTATCCGAAACCGATATAATTGTATTCCTATATCCATATCCGTATCCAGATACAAAATATCATATCCATAACATCCCTGTTTTTTAGTTATTCTATACAGCTAACACGAAAAATTACGACTCGTACTGAACATTTGCGAATGAAAGTTTGCTATGCAATGCAAATATTTTAGGAAGTAATATTGTTTCATTGAATTTTACTTATTTAGATGACCATAATTTTATGTCGTATTTTTTTTTTCTTATTTTCAATAGTCAATAGTCGCCATATTGTTTAATCAGTTTGATGTGTGTTGTGTTTATGACTGCGCTATTTAGAATTTTATTGTTCAGATGGTGTGTGTATTGAGAAAATAAAACATGATGCGTTTTCAAAACTATCTTTCGGTGAAACAATATGATTCATATCATTGGCAGACAGGTTGCATACACAGTAATCGGTTATTTTGTTTCGTTTGTCTAATATTTTCAAATAACAAAACCGTCTGGAACGACATCGGTTACGCTGATATTCATAATTTTCCTATCGCCGCAAGAAAACATGAACAATCTGAAAAACACTTAGAAGCTTCCCTTAAATATCACACCTTTGGAAAAAAACCGTATAGAGTCGCGTTTAAACTCTCAGATAGATTTAACGCAAAAGTCGATCGGAACCGAAATATTTTTCAGCGACTTGATTGACATTGTTTGCTTTTTGGGGAAACAAGAGCTCGCTTTTCGTGGACATGACGAATCTTCTTCGTCAGTGAGTAAGGGAAAATATTTAGAAATGGTCGACGTGCTCGCGAAATACGACGGAGTGTTAGAAAACTGTTAGATACGGTACACAAAGTAAAACAACGGCGGCTGTGAACGCACTAACGCTTTATTATGAACACGTGGTGGCGCGGGGTGCGGGGTGCGGGGCGCGGAGCGCTGCGCGGCACCGCCTGCGCAGGCAGTCCGTGTGGGCGCGCATCGCTACACATACATACATTTATAACAAACACCATTTACAAAATTGCACTAGCTCATTTACGGGTTCATCAAATCGTATTCAAAATGACCTAATCTCTAGTGTAGCGTCTGTAATGATCGAAACAATAAATCAACAAATCGCTTGCACTGATTTTGTAGCTATGATGGTCGATGAAACACCAGACGTAAGTGGCAAAGAGCAACTAGTACTGGTTTTAAGGCATTTTCATAAGTCAGAAGTGTTTGATCGATATATAAAATATATTGACGTAAGTTCCGACCGCACCGCGAAAACTTTAAGTGCCATCATACTGCAGATTTTATCAGAATTTTACTGTTTGTCAAAATTAGTAGCTCAGACATATGACGGTGCAGCTGTCCTGTCATCTGAACGGAACGGCGTTCAGTCGCTGGTTCGCCAGCAATGTCCTCTTGCTGAATACGTTTGGTGTTCCGCCCATGTCCTTAATTTGGTACTTTCCAAATTGTGCGAACGTATTCCGGAATCTAAACGTTTTTTCAATCTCATAAAAACATTACCAAATTTCTTTAATAATAGTACCAAATGGCAAAACCACTATAATAAAATGGCTGATATGAAAAAATTGCCTCGCGTTGCTGACACTCGATGGACTTACAATTCGCGTACTGTAAATGTAATTTTCAATTCTTCTTTACATTTAATTGATTTATTTGAGGATATGGCTGAAAACGAAGACTCTTGGGATGGCGAGAGATTAAGTCAAGTTTCGTATTTGTTACACAATTTAAAAGACTTTCAATTCCAGTTTTTACTCCATGTGTTAAACGAAATATTCGCAGAAACTGATGTGCTTTACGAAATTATGCAAAAAAAGACGTCAGTTGTGACTTTCGTTTTTAAAATCATTCAGATCTAGGTTTGAATTAATTTTTGAAAGCGTAAAAATAATCACAGGGTCGCCAAAACGAAAAAGTAATGTTCTGGACGCAAAAATCTATTTTAAGCGGATTTTTATTGAAATTATAGACAACATATCCAACGAGTGTCGCGACGGGTATAAAAAAGTGAAAGAGTTAAAAAAAAATGGACTACTTTCATGCGAAAATTTCAATAAATATAATGTCAATTTTCCGGTTGAACTAGTATCGCAATTCGTAAATGTTTATAAATGATACGAATTTAACTTTAGAACGCCTTATCAATGAGCTCAAATGTGTTTATAAATCTGCCGAATTCAAAAACCTTAGTATTTACAAAATTATAGAACATTTTTACGAAAATAACATAAATACAGTTTTTCCCGAAGTGCTGCGTTTGGCAAAATTAATTGTTACAGTTCCCGCGAGCAGTGCTTCAACCGACAGGTCATTCTCGTCGCTAAAACGTATACACACCTACTTAAGAAATACACAAGGCCAACAACGACTTACAGATCTTTCCATGATTTCAATAGAAAAAAACCTTCTTACGGGAATAAAACGCCTTCCCAACTTTTACAATTCCATATTGCAGGCATTCTTACAGAAAGATAGGCGTGTAGATTTAATATACAAATAAAACAATCCTATATAGTATACTCACACCACCATCTTTTCACTGCTTTTATTAAAATTTTGCAAATCACACAAACATTACAAAACATCAAACAAACGCGCCGAAAGGCCGCTTCGAATATCCGTAAATTGATATGTCTATAAAATCAGTAAATCTATGGATATTTGAGCTGGCATTTGGCAATTACCTACATCATCAATCGACAAGACGACGAACCAGAACCAACATGCAGTATTTTTGGTGAGTAAAATTTTCTGCCTACCCTGTCTTAAAACTGTGTGCACGCCACTGTTAATATCATATCACTTTAGGTGAATATGCATCCGAATATCCGATCTCTGGTGATGATACACTTTAACAGGGAGAAGTCAGCCAATTTTGTGATACATTGACATCCTTGATCCTGATAACGGAGTAAAAGTTAAAACCAGTACAAACTATAAACTTTTAAGGTATAACTTGGGTTTACTCCGCATTTTTTAATAAAGTGGTCAGAGACGCGTTTACGTTAACGACGTGTAGGTAAAAATGTTCGCCCTAAAATTAACACTCCATTTGATCACTACTCCAATGTTCAATATCATGCGACTCACCTCAGCGATGGTCATTTCAAGAGAACGTATCTCGTCCTGAGCGACTGCTAGACGTTGCTGCGAGTCCACGTTAGCCCTCCTCAGAGCCTGCACCTCCCGGGCGAGCGCGAAAGTTTCCTCCTCTCCCTCCGCTAAGTCTACTTGTCCCCTCACAAGCCTTTCAGCCAATCCCGAGCTCTCCTTTTCGAGCAGTTCTACTCGTTGCTTCAACAGACGATTTTCCTGACGCAGGCACTACAATAAATACCATGTTTCCAAGACTATAGACGTTGTTAATAAAAAATAATAATCACGTGCATTTTCTCACATTTCATTACCGATCCTTATTGCTTTGTTTTCAAAATTCATGAATATACGCACTTAGTACGGATTTACGGTGATGAAATGTTTGATTAGTTTGTTAGTCCATAAACTCACGCCCCAAGAATGCCACACAGACGGACAATCCACAAACCCCCAAACTATTTAATGTTCTCTTACCCTCAGCACTGCTATATCACTTTGCTCCTTAGTTTTGATAACTGTGTACTCTTTCTCAAGCTTTTTCATCTTCTTTGGGTTGACTTTGATAGAATACGCAAGGTTCATAAAGATATCTTGATCAGCCTCTGCTTTCGACGGCAGTTCCTTTTGTATGTACTGCAAATATGGGAAATTAAAGTGGTTTTCGTCAGTGGAAGGCATGAAGTAAGAATAATAGGGCGTTGATGTGAACATTATGTTCACCGTACCGGACCGCAAGTGCAATCAATGCTGTCAACTGACAGCTGTTTGACTGATTGCACATCGCACCTTTGAAGTGGATTGACAACGACTTTTTAATTTGACGTTGATCAATAGTGTAGGATCACTGTTGATTAACCGGATACCGTTTTACGATTGAGCAACAGACAGTTAATGATCACTCAACAATAGTCGATCACTGAGCGGCATCTTATCATAGCATTGTTCAATCGGCGGAAGCTAGACTTATAGAGCGACTTACCAACTTATGGTGTCTTGATCACATAGCTATGCGTATTAGTACTCCAATCTTATTACTTGAAGGTCCATCTAATCTAACTAGCCCGTACTGGGCAAAGGCCTATCTCCTTTTTCTACACAATTCTGTCTATTGCTAGCCAGTCCTTTCGGTAGGAGTCTAGTTCGTCCCGCCGTCTTCGTCTCGACCTGACGCGATGCGTTTAGTGGGACCCAATCGGTGGTTCTCTTAGCCCATTTGTCATCTGACATGGGGCAGACATGTCCAGCCCAATCCCATTTCAAGGTCATTGCCAATAACATTTTACAGTACCCAGAGTACCGTTAATATGTCACATCAAGTTTTACAAACGGGATGATTGACAGAGGCTCTACAAAAGCCAAAATTCTTACAACTCGATGTGCCATATTTACTGGCCATACTTTATGTTATTTCACTCACCTTTAATATACTTTCCATATCAAGTGAAAGCAGATCATTCTTGCCCACTGTCAGCAAGGCGAGGGCTACCTTGAATACTATTTCAATTCCTTCGGATAGGAATACGTCCATGATTCGGCAAGCAAGCGGCAACGTTAGTGTCGTAGTGAATAGGGTGAGGAACCAACTACTAGCATACAGGGATGTGTTGAAACTCTGTAAATAATCATTCATTAACAATTACACCAATTAATCACCATCAAAAACCAATGATTAATCTAGACAGAGTATAAGCATTAGAGAAATCAACTCACTTATTAGATTCAGTAGTAAGAGAAAACGAGACAGAAATATATTTTCTTTATCTCCTTCGCATTATGTAAACTTTTTGTTTTTGATCAACCCTTAACTCCCCAATAGAAAACTGTCACGGTACGATTTCGCTGGATAGTAGTACCCAACTACATTTGATAGTACCAGTTTACAAGTGACTCTCTCATAAGGTATACGCTGATAGATAATCTATACAATACTCTATATATTATGACTAAGTAATCCTATCGACCTAAAATGAGTCCTGTCGGGGAAACGCTGAACTTGACTGAATTGTAACCGCCATTGCGTGGTTTACTGTCACAGAAATATTATCCATCCATCAAAATGTGTGGTCAGTTTGTGGTTTTTGCCCTAAATCTGACCACCATTGCAATGTGGCCGCGGTAACACGCGGTTACAATAAGTGGATAGCGTGTTTATTGACAAATAGTGTACGATTGTATTCCATTCAACCTATCCATCAGTCAGTTTCAAGGTTTACTCTTTGTTCTGTGCTGTATATGGCACTTTACTTGGTGTATTTGTCCAAATGTTCGCGTTACTTGGGTAATGCAAAATATACTCTATGCTCATTGTGATAGAGTTGTTTTTGTATTAACGAATTACGCTAAGTGAAGCGCCAGCATTAGCTATTGTGTGGTAAACGCACCTGTGATTGGAAATGCACGTGCAAGTCGGGTAGCAGCTCTTGGACAAGGTTTTCCAACTGAAACATGCAGAGGCCCAGCTCTGCCATGCTCGGTTTGAACATGTCGCGCATTCGGTGCTGTTGCATTATCTTTACTAAAACTGCAAAGGCTTCCTCTTCCGGCATCTGTTTGGAAAACATATGAATATTTGTTTTTAAATCATTCGTTCTCTTAAATGTATAAAAATTAGAAGCATGTTGCCAGTATAGTTATAAGTAAGAAAGTAAGGATGGCTATAAAGCTAAGTACACACGCAGCGACTTTGATCGCCTGCGACTCGCTGGCGATTTCAAAATCTCACATATTTTGACATCGCGATCAATGTTGCTGCATGTGTACCTAGCACCCATAAGAAAACAGGAAGCCCAAATATGGTTTGATTGTGTGAAACACGCTATGGCTGCCTACTAAGGAAGTGAACACTGAGATGGCGGCTAGTTAAGATGAATGGAACGAAATGACGTACTGCGGCGACCTAAAATAAATTGGGATTAGCAGGAGAGTTACAAAAACGTCGAAAAATTACCATCTTGTTTTAGAGTAGGTACAGCCGTTGAGACCTGTAGTTGCATTATTATTCCATAGATAATATCAATATTTTCAATTTTTGTTTTGGGATATATACACATGTATTCTAATCGCTTATAGGTACCTACTATCCCAGTTAAAGACAAAGGCCTTTGTCCAGCACCGATATCTATAAAAGACATGATTTTTTGCTCACCCTACCTAAGCGTAGATCGTGCCGGAAATATGGCACATTGAGATCTAGCAGAAGTGTAACTGATACATATTATGCACAGACCAGGGATATAACTCGGCGGGCAGTGTCTAGAGGCGGCATTATCAAGAACTGCTACCAGAACCAAGCATGTCGCCGTTTAGTCGTACTACGACAGTAATTAGTAATTACGTTAAAAGCTGACGGCTTTGATTTCGGTCTGTGACAGAAGTCATGCTCTCAACGTAGTACTGCAGTCTCTAGAAGCTACCGGCGCGGTGATTCCGTGCTCTTTCATAACATGTGACAGGCTCTTCCTAATGCTCAATATGTCAGATGAACGCTCGCGTGCTGTATATTATGAAAGAATAAAACTGACCTGCATAAGTAATAAGCCGACGATGAACCCAGATCCTTGGCAGTATCCTACTTCGCGATCATGTAATGAATATGCTTTCATCACGTTAAACAAAGATTCTTGTCCAAGACCATCCTTTTCTTTGAAGAAGTCATGTTCAGGGTATGTTCGTGCTATGTCACGACGGATCACCTTCTCACATGCAGATTTTGCCTGGAACAAAAATTAAGGTGGAAATGGAAATCGAAAACTGTTTGCTCTGCATTGAAATCCAGTTTTTGAAAGGGTAATAAACATTTCAACTACAACTATCGATTCAGTCGTCATGAGTTTGACAGTCGGTTTGCTGCTGTGTTGATCCATTTAAATGTCCAGTGGCTAATCATAAAGGACTGATGATGATAATGGCCAAAACTGTTCGTACATATTTACAATAACATACATAAACTCACGCCTTCTTCCCATGGGGGTAGGCAGAAACTACGGAACGCCACCTGCTACGATCCTTACATACTCCTTTTGCCTCGTTTACGTTCATACATCTGGTCATACATGCACACCGGTTGTGAGTACTACGCACCTGACCTTTCTGAAGAACATCACCAATATTTTTCTCAATTTACAATAACAGTACATTTCATATGGATGTCGTGGAGTACCTACTTCCCCGAACTATCTTACAACTTTTAATTGAGTTTCAATTAATTTTCTACAAGTGTTTTTGATGTACAGCAAATTGAGATCAATAAGAAAAATCTAAAGATATATCCTATGCTATCAGCAACAATAGATAGTGTCC
Source organism: Griposia aprilina (assembly GCA_916610205.1). Taxonomy (NCBI): domain Eukaryota; kingdom Metazoa; phylum Arthropoda; class Insecta; order Lepidoptera; family Noctuidae; genus Griposia; species Griposia aprilina. The sequence continues at coordinate 11,881,587 of OU744283.1, forward strand.
GAGATAATATTATCGACTGTTGTTTCTTTTTCTCAATTCGCACGTCGGCAATCCCAATAGAACAATTAGAACATTCCAAATAATAACTTGGCGATACGTGTTCGAACCCTTTTTCACTTATTGTCTGCATCATGCCACTGCTGGGCACGGGCTTCTCCCCACGACTTCCAGCTTTTAAAACATAGTTCCGGTTACATATTGTATTATGTAACAATACTAACTTTTATATACGAAGCGTAGAGCTTTTTCTCAGGGGATGTGTCGACCCCAGCCAGGAGTTGCCACACGATTCCTCTGAAGTGATGCGGCACTCCTTGGCGCACCAGATCCCGTACGAACTGGTTGCGTCGCTTCCACTCGGTCTCCCAGTTGCTGACGATGCGTCCCCATAGACTCCACAAGTCTTCTTCGCCGTTGGCGCTGGTACTGACTCGCGCCTCCGCGTCATGGCTCGAACTTGTCGCTGTAGACAAATATTGCACTTACTCAAATAGCATTTAACTTTAAGACGTTCTTTTTTAAGTATTCCTGTCCCTTTTAAGACACGGAGAGACTTATCGCCGAATTAAAATTAAATTGAGTGAAGTATTTGACCGTAACACTATTCTTGAGTGTTGCCATCAATTTGTGGAACTATCAAATCAACATAATACATTTTGTTTACAGGCTGCCTTAGAGAATATAACACTCGACAAGCTTTAAGAACACTGTAAAAGTACAAGAAAAAAGGTTCTAGTATTTTTCAAGGCGCGCGGAGCTTCGTGAAACTGCCTGGCTGTGCTATTAGATCCTGTAAGAAGCGTTGAATTACGTCAAACTTACATAAAGACGGAATAACCCTCCATACGTAAATAGTTTTTTATAATATTTAAGTCATATTTTTATTGAAATTCAAAATCCTAACCTCGTAATACATTTTGAATTTTCATTCGATTCAACCATTATTCAACATCAAACATGGCATCGAGTATTTTTGATGCAATGTTTTTGTGACGTCACCGACTCTCGCTACACCTCGTTTTTAAAAGCTTTTATTTTTCTAATGGAATATTATTAATATAATAGAAATATATTTGGTTTTATAATTTGAAAATCTTTTTTTTTTTTTTAGCTAACCTGACCTATTTTATTATTGAGATTATTAGAAAGTTTGTTACTTTTATTTATTTGTATTTATATTAAAATTTAAAAACATACCAAGTGTAATCATAAGCTGTTTTATTTCATGGATTCAGTCAAAATTCCGAATGGATAACGATAAAAAAAAAACGATGGTATAGACTTCTTTCCGGGCCAGCACCTTTTTTTGTAGTAGCTACCGCGGCTCCCGCCAAAAGTGACAGACTTTTTAACCGACTTCGAAAAGGAAGAGGTTGTCAATTCGGATGTTTATATATATTATTACTATTTTTATTTTTTTATGTATGTTCGGGCATAACTCCTTCATATATAGACGGATTTACAAAATTCTTCTTTTGTTTGAAAGGATATACTCTCGAGGTGGTCCCATTGTCACCAAGTCAGAATCTGATGAAGGGATCCCATGGAAATCGAGGGAAATCCTCAAATTTTACAGGCATGCCTAAAGCGATTTGGGTATTTTTTATAGTAACTCTTGCATTTGCTCTCGGAAAGCACCATTCGGTGAAATGGAACTGATGATGAAGACCAGAGGTGGCCACCGGAACAACTCAATTATAAGTATTTCACGGGTTACGATTCGATTACTTTAATATGGTTGCCAAGCAATTTATGCTCGTCACAATGAATATGGTGAAATGGTGCTGATGGTGACTTCACCATCAGCTCCAGTTCTTTTGGTTCTTACCAGGAGAACTCAACAATTAACGTCCCTGCTTCGGGAAGAGGAATATTTTGTAAAAGGTGATGAGCAGTTGACATTAAGCTATTGTAACTTAGAAAAATAAATAGCTGACTCACTAAAAAGTGAAAAATAAAAAACTTTTTTACAAAAAAAAAACAACCGACTTAAAAAAAAACACTACAAAGTGAAAAATAACTTTTACTTTGGAAGTCTGTGGCATAAAACTAAAATAAAGATCCAAAGACAACGACTTCCGAAATTAAAGTTATTTTTCACTTTGTAGTTTTTTTTTTTTGAAGTCGGTTGTTTTTTTTTGTTTCAGAATATTGCGCTTATGCTTTCTCCAGTGCTATATACTCTAAGTAGGCTGCTATAGTACTGAGCTGATCTGAAATTGGGACGAAAGCATAAGAGTGATGAACCAATAGGTAATAACGAGTTAACTCTTTATGAATGTTCAATCAGGCAGCCTCTCATCGATTTCTAGTGTTTATGTTAGGATCAGGTGCAAAACACCAGCTGTGCCTACCATGTGTGACTGACTGTACGCTGCATGTTGTTCACATAACATTAAACAATCAATGTAAACCTGAAACATATAGTTGAGACGGTGATAAATTGTTGCTTATTGTAGACTAGCATCTGCCCGCGGCCTCGCCCACGTGAATGTCAGAAATTATCCCACGGGAACGAGCTACCGGGACAAAAAAGTAGCCTATGTCCTTCCTCAGGACGCCATCTATCTCCTTGCCAAATTTTATCGAAATCCGTTCAGCGGTTTAGGCGTGAAAAGGTAACATACAGACAGAGCTACTTTCGAATTTATAATATTAGTATGGATTTTATTATTTCCGATTCTTTCTGTAATTTTTAGCAAACTAAGAGAAATTAGAGACATTATTACACAACGAAAAGTTTATTTATGTAAGTCGTTCGTACTTCAAACAAATGTCTATACTTAGTCGATGCGTCACATTTTTAGGCTACATTTGCATTACACTTACGTTAAAATAATAAATAACCCACCTAATGACAAGTTTTCTAGGACACAACTTATGTAAAATTCTAGCACAGTTTTGGTTTCATCATACACATTGTTTGGGTCGTTCATTTTTACAAAACACTGTATTTACAAGATGTATAAGTTTTAGTACATATCTGTGCTATCATTGCTAGTTACTCACTGATAAGCGATAAAAATCTGACAGTTCGGCATTCTAGTCACCGAACCAGTTTAGGATTGAATGAAATAAAACTTTAACATTTTATTACACTTAAGTTAAACGGGAAAAGCAGAAACTATTAAAGATTAATTAAAAAAAAAAAAAACCTTCTTGTTGCCCAATGTTTTAATAAGAAAAATACTACTTTTAGGAAACCTAGAATTTTCTTTTGATCGAATCTAGTTTCAGAACGAGTGACACAGATAATGTCGCGTTCAGTAAACTAAACAAGATACAGAGTTATTTTACTGTTACTTACGCAACTGGCGGATTACAAAGTCGTGAGAGAAAAACAATTTTTATTAATTGACTAAGGAAAAAAGTAGGTCACAAAAATGTGTCCATTCATTAAAGCGTACCATCTAAAGCCCATAATTTTGCTAATATTTTGCTAATTTTGTTTGGACAACTTTTGTGTTTATTGCAATAGAGACCTTAAACTTATGAGGGTAAGGCTCATAATAACATATGTTATGTTGTGGCCCATGACTTTGTTTGTAAACAACCTGTTTTAGCCCTTAGGCTACGATGTAGATTTTAAATATCCATCCTCTACACATTGATAATTATATCAATGCATCTACACCATTATGATTCTTTTGGCGGTTTAGGCTGTCAGCCTGATAGACAATCAGTCAATCATGGCAAACTAATATCATTTACAGGTAAAGTTGTTTGTAGATAATCTCGTATAATAATATACTTCGTCAAGTTCCGGTCACGGAGGTGACACAAGCCTACGTCATCACCGCTGTGTTACCAGTAGTGTGTAATAATAACTCCCCAATCGCCTGTATTAACTGTGTGAATCCGATAAAACAATGAGGTTTTAACTAACAATAACGTTGGTATATGTTAAAATTGAATTGTTTCGTTTGATTAGAAAAATGAAACGACAATTTAAATGGTTTTTATATATTTTTTAACTTTTTTAGACCATGGATAATCTCTAGAAGTAGGTGCTGATCCGATTACAAAAAATCCTTCACTAATAGATATTTATATTGAGGAGGAAGCAACATTATTGCCGAGTGTCATAATATGATGTTTCTTCCACGCTGACGAAGTCGTGGGCTGAAGAAGGTAGTATCTTTATGTATGTGTCGATAGATGTTTTGGGTACGGGAGTTACGGTACCAGTGGCCAAGATATGGACTGTTCTTTTTATTAAGTAGTAAGTAATATAATAGAAACTTACCCGAGGCTAAAGATACTTGTGAAGTATCGGAACTCTTGCGGCTGTGCACGGTTGTCAACGAGGGGCACTTCGCGTCCGCCTCGATCCGTCTGTTTTCCTCCTCCAGTTTGGCTAGCAACGCCCGGTCGGGCGTCGGAATTGTGTCAGTAGTAGGCTCAAGTATCCGGTAATCTGCGCACATTAGGAAAACAATTTATTCTTTACTTCATTATTGACGGTCACAAAAAAAAAAAAACCTTACTACGAAGTAAAATAATGTGTATCTCCAAACTATGATCATGAAAACCCCAACTGCGTTACCGCCCTCAAGCGATGAATCAACAATAAGAAAGTAACGTAGCACAGTACACAAACAAGGCTAACGATTTTATTCACCGTATTTGTCTTTGTAACTACTGAAAGTACTATGATCCCGCCACTTCTGCTTATTTCAAGTGCGAGTTCAGAATGCGAGTGTAGAACCATCGTATTTGCATTTACCTGTAACGGACCTGCCGCACGCAACATCTCGTGCTCAAGGGCTTCACTCGAAGAACGTAATAACGTCTAATATTATACGATGTGCTAGTGTTAGATTCGCAGAATTGCTTGTCTGTACTAGTTTTAGCTTCTTCGACGTTTAATTTGTAATGTATTTAGCACCTAGCTTCTGCCCGCGGCATCGCCCGCGTGGATGTCGGAAATTATCCCACGGGAACGTAATACTGGGATAAAAAGTATCCTACATGTTAATCCAGGTTATAATCTATCTGTGTTCCAAATTCCATCCAAATCGGTTCAGTTGTTTTTGCGTGAAAGAGTAACAAACATCCATCCATCTATCCTCACAAACTTTCACATTTATAATATTAGTAGGATTAGCCACCATAGAAAACAGCAACCAAGAAATGTATATTAGAATGACAGTAAAAACTGAGCCCATAAATACTATTAACTATAGCCCAGCCACTTCGATAAAATATAAGTATAAATATATTTGATCGAAACCCACCCACCACCGGCCGCGTTGTCTTTGTTAACCAACGTATTGAAAAGTGCACACGCACAGAAAACAAAACACTTTTATATCTGGCATACGTCGGTTACGCAAAGCTTTCGACAGCATCAACCATAACTCACTCTCCAATTAAAAGAGGATGGAAATAGGGAGACCCGTTGTCCCCAAAAACAATTCTGGCACTTCTTAGAAAAGGAAGTATTACAATCCTTGACAAAAACAGGTCAGCAGACAAAGGATCCTTTATCAGTGAAAATAGATTATCAAAGCTCTGCTGTGCCGCTGATGCCATCAAGATTTTCTTTTATTAGCAGCTGACTAAAATATCCATTGAGATACCGACATCGCGGCAAGACGAAGCTGGAGCGACGAGCTTGACTCCTACCGAAAGGACTAGCGCACATTTGATGAGGACAGAAGTGTATGGCAAAGGGAAGACCGAAGCCTTTGCCTTAGTGGGAAGTTGAGAACTAGACCAGGACATAATCTGATTCTTCGTACAGGTAAAGTTCGTCCTGAATTGTCACATTGTCTGCATGGAGGAAAATTATTTTGGTTCTGTTTTAGCCTAAATGCCTGATATTGTAACATACAGATTTTAGTTATTTACCTATTTTTTTCGGAAATGCGATTGTTAGCCTTTTGTATCGGGCAGATTCACGAGTAGCGATGTTAGGTGATTAACTGATTATCAATTGGACTTACGCCAATGATACGACTAAATTAAATCTGCAGGGTAATTACGTAACACACTAACAGTAGGAATGCCTTTAATTTTAACAGTTCAACAACAGCAGACAAATTTTCGAACATGAACCAATGGATTAGCAATAGGCTTCAAAATGATTCAGATTCTGATGAATTATGTGTTACGCAATGAGTGTGCTGATGACCAAAAAACAAGAATATTAATGTAGGTCAATTCATCACGTGCTCGAGGGGTAATGCAACCATGAAAACTCCAAGTTCGACGTAACGGGAATCGACGTAGAGAGAATAAATTATAGAGCTTCCGGACAAAATAATTTAAAGAACATTACTCCTAAAGAAACTAATGGTGAGTAACAACCAGAATAAGAAAAATAAGCGTATTAATAATAATTATATTAGGTAAGTTATATATGAAATATTATAGGTAAGTACTTAGATTATAGATAATAATAAGTTATTGTGGATTCTTCAATAAAGTAGGTAAAAAAAAAGTATTAGTAAAATTAACTACCTAATAAATAAAAACGTACTGGACCACTCTATAACTTAGTATTACATAAAGATCGGATGGCTAAGCATAAATTTTCTTATGCGATGTAATTTCAGGGAAATTAATTGTTTATCAAATTGTCTACTAACATAAATTGTCCGTATATTCAAACCACAACTGTCAATGTGCGCTTTTATAATTTTTAACGTGACGATATAATTATGGACGTCCACGGCATCACGATAACTAAGGTTGCTAACTTTTTTTATATCAAATATAGTATTTTCGAAGCAATTGCCTGAAAAAATATAGTAGGTATGTTATAAAACAAATTATTCATTTTTAAATGTATTCTTTTTGCTTCTTATCAGCCTTTATTAACAGGTAGATATTTATTTGAAATGACTCATACATATTATTACACTCTAAATTAAGGTCACAATATACCATTAATTCAGCTTTTATGAGATTAATACTGACCCCATTGCGTTTATTTTGTCATTTTGTATTGAAATGAAAATATAGTAGTTTCGTCTCTTACATTTGTGTTTTATATATAAACATATATTTTTTAATATGGTGTTTAGGTCTTTAATATAGAAGGATACTATATTATATAGTAGGGTTGGCAACCCTAATGATAACACAGGGAACTAAAATGTATGGAAATTTATGAAGACGGTTTTATATTCCCGCCCCCGATAATATCGTAACGTTAGAAATAATAAAAGCGCTCATTGTTTGACAGTAGCATGAAATAGCTACCACACGGCCAATTGACGTAGTTTGTCAATTTGATACACAATTTATTTCATCGTAAAATCAAATTATTTTAATATAAGAACTTTTTTTAGAGTTCTAAATTATCTATAAGAATTATTCTTGATTATGGTCTTATTAAGTTTTTGTCATTATATTAATAGTACGTAGTACGTACCTATTTTAAATTAAAGAGTAACATGAAAGACAGAGAAATGTGGGTGTACCTACTATAGGGTACATTTCTCCATAATCGTCCGGGCTTACAGGTGTTGTTATGTTGTGTTATGTTATGAAGGACAGAGCCATGTTGTTTCCTGGTCGAGGGGGAAGAGTGTCAAAGAATTTAATTTACTTATGCCTCCGAATTACCTTATTTTTAACCCCCGACGAAAAAAGAGGGGTGTTCTAAGTTTGACCGCTATGTGTGTGTGTGTCCGTCTGTGGTTTGGATGCGTTTTTTTATTATTTGAAAGCAGGTTTTCTAACGGTGGTTCTTAGACATGTCTTATTAAAATCGGTTCAGTCGTTTCAAGGTCCTCAGCTCTTTTTTCACAGTAGAATAAGAAACACAAAATAAGATTTTTCTGTAGAACTATATTATTTTAAACCATCGATCCTTTATTGAATTTCGAACTTTATTCCAACAAAAAAAATGTTCTAAATTAGCAAAAAAGAAACTATTCTAAGTTGTAAATTATTACCCGACGACAGCAAAGCCAAAATAGGGTTATGATTTTTGTATTACTTAAGAACTATATGTCAGTCTCAATAATTATCAGCTCAACTGTCGCTAATGAGACACAATTACTTTTCTATTAGTACCGAACTTAATTATTTCTATCGACAGATGAGGCGATAAGGTAAGAAATAAAAAAAAAGAGGTCAAGATCTCTTAAAGTCCAGACCACCAAGCAGGTTATTGTCTGAAACGGTCTCTTTAGGAAAGGAGCCATTCCAAACGTTTGTAACAATCAGACCTGCTGTTTGTTGTAGATACCTAAATAGCTGTTATAACAGAACCACTTTTTGTATGCCTACGTATGATTGTTAACCAATATGTAACAAAAAAATATAGCCGTTTGCAGTTTACCTTGGACGAATATTTATACACTTTTAATGTCCATAGTATTTGCTAAAAGTTAAAACATAGCGATGTATTCTTTTGCTTCTCTAGTCCAAATCCGTCGCTATTATTTCTATCATTGAACTACATCTAGTACTACAAAAAACTTAATTTAAAAAAGCGGTGATGTTAGGTGTTAATAAATTAGTACTCAAGCAGCGTCAGCCATGTTAGTGTTGTGTCAAAAGAAATGAAATCAAGATGACGTCGGTGTGATAGAATGCAAGCTCAATATTTAGTGCTCATAGTGAATGTTAGTGTTAAACCAACAAACCGTCCAGAGATGATACAGGTGATTCTGTATTACTAGCGATCGGCGTTCCGGGAGCAGCGGGCGGTGCGGCGGGCGCTTCTCTGGCGTCGGCATCCACCTTCATGGTGACTCTTTGCCATATAGAGCCCTCCCCTCGCCCTTCGCCCCTGCTCACTGCGCGCTCCTCTCTGCACCAGACACGCGCGGTCACGCCATCAGCTCCACACACTCAACCGAAGGGCCTCTTGCCCTCGTATGAAGCACGAACAATAAAAGACTACGTACCCGGTACGATTTATTGCAAAATTATTTTTTAAGATTTCATTCTAATAGACGGAAAACCAATTATTCCGTTCGTGCTAAGCTAATACATAAAATTTTGAATAGCAATCACCGCATTTTTAGCTGATGTGTAGGCAATTACATCATAAATGACTAATCTTTTTATTTAAAATCATCAGGGTCTAAGTCGTATAACTGTGTATTTTTAATCATTCAAATGTCAACCAATATGATACGATATTTTAATGATAGAACACTAAACAGGGCTAAAGAGCTTAGTATAAAATATGTAAGCAACCCTTTAACAAAACGTTTGTACAAAAGCCAGCCGCAGCTCCACCACACATGCACAAACTGTTAATGGATGAAATATGATTAAAAGAAAATTCTAATCTATCTGCGTTCACAACACTGCGTCACGCAAAATGCACTAGTAACTATTCGCCTTCCAGAAATGGCTACAACGCGTTAAAATAAATAATAACGTACGAATGACCGGCCGAGTCGTAATGTTTTAAAGTTTTGTTTTGATGAAACCAGCAGCAGGTAGGTGAAAGTCGCGGTGATCCGCGCGCTCCGCGGTCATCCGCCCACTAAGCATGAAGGCCGCTCGCGTTCTTCACATCATAATAGAATAACATGCCGCGAGCCGCGAGCTAGATGCGCGCTAAACGGACTCACGCAGAATTATTGCCGACACCGTTTTGTTTAAAAAATTGTATTAGGAAAATTCTAGGTACTATTTTACATGCTGTACCTCATTGACTTGTTTCTTAGAGTAACTTAGTTCTAATTCGATACTCTAATACGTGTTCGAATGTTATGGTATGGAAAAGAAATCGTAAAATGCACAAGTTCACACTGCTCAGAGTCACTCACCTTATCTACTATTATTGAATATTAGAATATACACAAGTGGGCGTCAACATTTAATCACACATCGAATAATAGTAAAACTGAAATCGGAACACCGAGTGAGCTCGAATTCACGTTACGCACTCGGTGATATTATACGCTAGCTTGCGCTGGAACTGGATCGAGACGAAACGGTTTAACAGACGGACTACCAGTTATCCACGTCCAAGCAAACAGTATACCACACGTGACACGACACATTTACGAGATTTTTTTGCGAAATACATAAGGCGCTAGGGAAATTCATGGCAGATGAAAAATAAATGTTTTGATTGTGCTGAAACACAATCCTATCGGCTAGATATCCACTGAATATTTAATAGCCTCACTGGCACGGAAAAAGCGATAGCGCGAAACGGAGATTGTGTTTGATATTCAAATGCACTAGGTTGTTTAAGGGGACTACATGACGTAAACGCAAATTTATAATGCCTAAAAATATATGATCCACTGCAGTAACCAAAATCAGAAAAATATATGATATTCTTCTGGATATATGCTAGTTAGATAGTGTGTTGAAAACATAATACAATTAACTTGATATGATAGAAAAAAATCACGAAGATACCTCTAAAAAAATTTTTTATCGATTAAAAACAATGATAAATGATAAATGATTTTATTTCTGTAAGTAGGTTTGTACAAACACTTTTACACGTCAATCATATTTTTAAACTAGATGAGCTCGGCGTTTCCTATCTGACTACTCTGAGAAGAAAGGCCGAAACAAACTCAGAGGTCACAGTCTCTTTTAAAGTCCAGACATAATCTTGGTCAGATCATGTGAAGACCATGTAGATTGGTATCTGAAATGGTCTTTTGAGGAAAGAACCACACAGATTGAGTGGACCTGTCCAGTCAGTGCACGCATTTGTCAGTAATCGTGCAGCTCAACTCAGGAAGTCAGAACTTAAGGAGCTCAACGATTCGACGAACAATACCAAAGAAAGGACATTTGGGTAGGCCACATAAATTACTCAATCTGCCAGATCATGATCAAAATTAACTGCGAAAAAAAAAAAGCAATGACCCACATAATCCTCACATTCACAATAATTAAAATAACATACTACTTTACAAGTAAATACTCATGTCATTATGTATATAAAATTCAACAATGTCAATGTGTATATAAAAAAAATCGGACATAATGTTTGAGAACCATGTAGATTGGTGTCTGAAATGGTCTTTTGAGGAAAGAACCACACAGATTAAGTGGACCTGTCCAGTCAGTGCACGCATTTGTCAGTAACCGTGCAGCTCAACTCAGAACTTAAGGAGCTCAACGATTCGACGAACAATACCAAAGAAAGGACATTTGGGTAGGCCGCATAAACTACTTAAACTGCCAGATCAAGAATATAACTGAAACAATGACCCAATAGTAATATACATGCAAATATTCAGATTTTTGTCAGATTATTCTACAAGTAACATACTAACGTAATAGTGTTTTAATTTTTTAGTCCAATGAATAGATTTTTTGTAAATCCATAATTGCTTCATATTTTGCAATAAATTACCAGCGTTGTGTCATCGCGCGTCTCTTTCTTTTCTATGCAATCCGACAGTGACCGCGCTTTAGGTCTTGTAAGCCTCTTAATAAAAAGAGATCCTATCATGTGATGTGCAATAAAAGCTTTATTAGCTGCCTGTAGTTAATTAGGTAAATATTAATTAGGACATTCAAGATGACAATGATTTCACCACAATCTAGCAGTGAAACATAACTTTCCAGAAGTCATATAATATGGGAATAACTCTAAAGAGTAAAAAAAAACAGGTTTTGTTCCTCTGCTGTGGGTTAGTTGTGGCCGAATATGGGACAGTACTTCAATGAGCCAGAAAGAACCAGAGAATGACCCTCAACGTATCTTTTTTGTAAGCCTATCTTCACACACGAAAATGAAATACTCCCTGATAAATAAACTAAAACTTAAAAATAAATCCTGAAGTTTATGAAAAAACCTTTTCTTTTAATATAATATTATACAAGCCATTTAAGTGTTTTTTGGCTATTGGTATATAAGTATACAGTTGAACAAAAGTGGAGCCAGTATACTATCCTGAGGCAGACCATTGTCTTGAGCTCGCCACCTACTCTTATCTTCAAGAAGATTGACTTGAAATCGTCCATTACTGAGCCGTTCTCAAAGCAATCAGGAGAACCTTGAATCCCCTGTCAAGTTAGTAACCTTCCATAGTAAACAAAATAATCTTAGGGTGTCGTATGCTGCTGTCAAGTTAACAAATAATACTGCACCCGCGTTAACCATTTAAACTCAAATTCGAAAGCGCAGTATAGAAATAGAGATACTATTCTAGCTTCGACCTCTTTCCGTGACAGTGAGTGAATAGCAAGTAAGACTAGACTCTTCTAGTCTAGTATTTATTGTAGATGCACTTTTACTATTTCTACACGTATTATTAAACAATGAATCTCTCCAATACTGATGATATAATACGTACGCTCAATGGTAGACAAGTATACATGCTTTTTACCTCACACCAGCAGAAGTGTATGTATGTGTGTATAAAATAACTTAATAACTTCCGTTTTAATAATGAAGATTGAGTGGTTACATTAATAGTAAAGGTATATTTATGCGTATCGGTATTGGATTCGATAGGTATCCATTTATGGAATTATGGCTTACGCAATTTTGCTCTACGTCCCTACATCGAACAATTTACTGTAGTAGGTACAAACAGGCAAAAATGATTTTCGTGCTGTAGGTAGCTAGACTGCTACCTACTTGTATTTCTAGCCACTTTGTGAACATATTTTCAGGTGTTTCACGATCTGAATAAACATGACTTAGTTGCATCCACTCAGTCTGCTCTACTTAACTTATTCACAGACACGACCGATTTGTGCTGCGATATTTTGAGCCTCCAACCTTGCAGTCCCTACTAACATCGCCAGTCAGACTATACTTTTAATGTTTAGAGCATTTGAAGCTTTTGTTATAATACTATGTCTATTATGTTCGGTAGCTGAATACAATTTGATACTCGTCTATTTTGTGTTTATAGAAGTGAAAAAGCTCTCACAGAGGCAGCCTAATGCTGTCTCGCCGTTGTTTGCTTCGTCGATAAACAAATAAATCAGGTTTCAGTGTTCTATATTAATGGAGTTAGGTATAAAGAGCTAACGTCATCGCTAGTAAGTATGACTAAGCGCTGATGATTTAATGACTTTAGCGCCGTGACATATTTGACCTTAAGTTGAGTAATCTCGGTTTAAGACAGGGCTGCAGATGAACCTATTTTTATTATAGTCAGATTTTATTGATTACCTAGGTACCAGTTATGGACCTAATAATTATTTTTATTTTATTTTAGTAAAAGATAATACGGACCTATGTATTTACAAATGGTATACGCTTCGATATAAATATTGATAACTAGGAAGGAAGTATTTTAATAATACTTATGAAGATTATATTGTCTTTCGTTTATTTTTGATTACATACCTACTTTGATTGTTTTCTGTTGCCGTAGTGTTCTTTGTGTTTCGTAGAATGTGAAGTTCTGGTTTAATTTTCAAGTAGATATTAATAATGAGAACTAAAAGCCTAAAGACTGAGCGTGCTTCAAGCAGCATTTTGGAAGACGTGGCACACTTTATCTATAGCTTTTAATTAACCATTTGCATTAGAGAAAACTATCTTACCGCATTTAGATACGTGCAGTGATTGTATTAAAAAATCAGCAAAATAAATCTTATTAAGTACTTCACTTTGTTCTTTAAAGCTTACATTTTTACTTGGATGATAATAATATTAGTTTCAAGTTTCAACGACAAGGAGATGAGTAGACTTTAAAAAACAAACTGTATTTTCTTGCAAACGATTCCTTTGTAAGTTTTAAGATAATTGTGAAAACTACTTTATTAATGAATGGTTATAAGTACCTGTAGTATTTCTAAATATGTGGGAAGAACACGTCTCGGCTCCAACTGGCTCGAACATTAACTGAAAAAAGAAGTAGTCTTTGTTACAAAACCAAATTGTTTGTATTTCAAAGGTTTATTTAGAGCTCTGACGTCGTAACCATTTGTTAGAGAAATTAGATGTTATCAGGAATCCATTGTATGCGCATATTTTTATTACAGCCAAACTAAACGATCACGTCGATTTTAAATTAGCCTTTGGAGGCTATGACGTGGTTACCCGGGTACAGGGTGGCAATTTGAGGATCGATTGGCATCACGAAATAAAACGTAGAATTAGAGATTTTCTAGCTACGTTCACTATTTTTAAAATTTGTGAATGCAGTTTAATTAAAGTATCTCTCTCGAAAATTTGAGATGCTCTTTTAAGAAAGTTTTCATGCAGTTACAACGGATAAGGTAAGCTTAGTTACCTCATCTCTAATTATCGACCATTTAAACAGTCTCAAATGACCGTTAAAAAATTGAAAAAATGTACATTCGTCAAAATATCATATTTATTATTTAGTAAAGCAGAAAGCAAACATAGCATTATACTTTTCTAAGAACTATAAATCGCATTAGCAGAAAAAATAATAATACTTAATAAGTTAGTTTTCGTTTATTACACGATTTCCTAAACGCTCTTTGTATTGGCTCTACTTCTATATTTCTTATAGAATGAGTACTCCAAGTTTCATTCACTTGGAGCTCGAGTTCTAGAGGAAGCTTCGATTACAAATTAGGTGTTTGATTTAATTGCCTGTCGCTAGCTGATTAGTGTTTTGTTTTCTGAAATCAAATCACGAGTCATGCCAAAGGCACTGTTATGCATCTGTAAGACCTTAATTAAACTACAATAATAGGATATACTCGGCAGTGGCTCGAACAAAGGCTGTCAATAATGATGAATAGGCGTCATTATTTTTAATTCAGTTTTTTTTCAAAATGGAGAACCATAGTACACAATTCAGTGGGTAATCAAATGCGGTTATACTAGATTTAATGCTCCCATGAATTAAGTTAGGTCAGGAGTGATAGACCACCACCGTTACTATAGTTCAGCCTAATTGAAGGGCTCAGCGATGTTACATCCATATAAAGAGCTTTAATGTTCTTAGTTTACGAATAAGCCCAAATACTTCTACTCAGGCCGCACAAAACCTTAATGAATAAAACGGCCGAATATACTGTGCATATTTCGTAGTTTACAACACAAACAACAAAAAAAACAACCGACTTCCAAAAAAAACACTAAAAGACGTGAAAAATAACTTTAATTTCGGAAGTCGGTGCCTTTGGTTTTGTATTTTCGTGTTTGGCCACCGACTTCCGAAATTAAAGTTATTTTTCACGTCTTTTAGTGTTTTTTTTGGAAGTCGGTTGTTTTTTTTGTAAAAAAGTTTTTATTTTTCACTTTTTAGTTGCGGTACCTACCCCACACAAATTCGTATGTACTTGGTGTGTAAATAACAGTGACAGGAAATTATTAACACATCATCCATATAAACTAAGTGGAAAAAATCTGCAGTATTAAGGATAACTCCAAAACTACTGGTCAGACCTTGATCAAATTTAAATGGGACCACATGTGAAGCACCACCTATCAAATAAAAAAAGAATCATCCAAATCGGTTCACCCAGAAAAAAGTTATGAGCTAACACACATAAAAAAAAAAAAAAAAAAAAAAAAAAAAAAACATACAGACGAATTGAGAACCTCCTCCTTTTTGTGAAGTCGGTTAAAAAACAGAACTAGTCGCGAAGTGGCGAGGGCGACCACGCCACGTGGGTAGGCAACCGTGACTCATAGCATAACTGTGGCACGCTTGTCAATTTAAAGCGACGGCAATCGCTGATGGCAATACATATACCCGTTATGGGTTACTGAACACCTTCTATGATGTATATGTAGCAAATTTTTATGTACAGGTTGTAATTCTCGATTTAAAACGTGTGCACAAGTCGTTTGTAGATCATTTTAAAAGCACTTTCAAATGGAAATAATGCTCTTATCGTGTCACATAACGCACGTACATGAGCGCAATAACGTTTTAGTGATAGTATTGGATAAGGACATTCGATACGTAATAGTTTAGGTCTCGATTGCGACACTGGAATAATAATCTACACTAGAGTCGAGTGAGTGTTAACTCCCCTCATCCCGGTTCGCTAAGCGGCGACTCTCGGCACACATAATCCAATTTAAATGCTTAGTGCATCTGTACCGCCAATCCTAAGAGTATTTCTCTGACGACACGTATTGCAAGTTGCTACTGTTATTTGTGCTCACGCAACCACTTCCACAGGTTACTGTACACAGTGCAAAACGAAGAGCTGATTCGGGCGCACGACACCACGTCGCAATACATCAATGTTGCAGCGCTACAGCGCAAAGCGTATTAAACAGGTGTCGCAAATGAATGTAACTCATATTAAAGAATGAAAACAAACAATATCTTTTTTTCACTTTTCGTTTTGTAATTATTTGCACAAAATTAAACGGGGTATTATTTATTAAGTATGTGAAATAGCGGCAGGTCACGGGAACCATTTCTGAGTCCCGAATGCCCTTTGAACTTAAACCTAAGATCTGCCTTGTATAGGTCAGAATATTTCTGAGTGTATCTTTTATTTTCTTGAAGTTTTAGGTATGCCTAAAACTTCAAGAAAAAAAACGATACTCTCTCTAAGATGTATTATGTGTAGTCAATGTCACTGACATGATTCTTACAATAAGTGCATGAAACACTTAAATAATTCTTCTAAAAAAGACATAAATTTGTAAACAAAAAAACTAAAAAAAGATATAAATAAAGAAAAGCACGCAAAGCTTGAATGTACTCTAAAATGGTACAGTATTGGATGATTCTAAGTTTAAATATTTAAAGCTTAATATAAATGAGAATAATATCGTAATATCCAGCTCAGCACCAGCTTCAAGCCAAAAACTCAATATTAAAATGTGATAATTATAGTAATCAACACATTCGCTGTGCTATGCAGTGCAATTTTTTTGACATACTATTTAACTTTATTCCTCAATAGCTTTTGCCCGCGGTTTCGCCCGCGTGGATGTCGGCAAATATTCCATTTATTAATTGTTTTCAATTATAACTATAAGTTTATGCGGCGCACGCCAGAAAAGCTCCCAGTCGGCATGGTTTTTACCGACATCTTCAACAATCATCGCCATATTTCAGACAATTTATACAAAACCTTATTGAATTATACACTTAAACCTTCCTCATGAATCACTCCGTCCATTGATGAAAACCAAATGAAAATCCTTTCGGTACTTTTGAGTTTATCGCCTACAGACAGACGCGGCGGGGGGAATTTGTTTTATAATATGTAGTGACTTTTCATATTATTATCATTGTGACGAAAGTAGGACATTTTTTTTTTAATACTAAATAGAGTAATGGTAATTCTGTGATTCGCCTACTGATTTTTTTTAAATTCTTTATTATTCAATAACAGTAACTTTGTATATGTAAACTTGTTTATGTGGTGAAAGTTAGAAAGAAATAATGTTGTGAAGTGCTATAATTTAATTTTACTTGAAAATAATTGAGGTCATACAATGTAGGAAAGAATTTAAAAAAAAGTTATGTACATGATTTATTACTTTGCAGCCGCAGGAGGGAGTATTCCTAGTTGTGGATTTAAAGTACTTGATAAAATGTACTTAAAAAAATACATTTTAGTTATGACACATATTATTTAAAAATCATTAACAACTCGATTTTATTTTATTACAATAGGGAAATAAGTTAAAACTCAATCCATTTAACTATTACTTTTCAAGGTTTAAAGTAAAGCATTCATTCTATAACAATAGGTAAACCATTACAAAAATTGTTAAATAGCAGTGTTATTAAGTTCCTACAATAGAAAATAAATATAGAAAAACTTGCATTGCTTTTCAACAAAGTGGTATACAAAGGTGTGAACTGATCAGTTTCTGTTAAAATCAAATAGGTCTCTTTTTATTGTAACTTTATAATAAATGTTTTAGTCTGGCCGTCAAGAGAATACATTCCTGACATCTGTCAGTGCGACTAATCTAGTAACTATTATAGATCAAAAACGCAAAAGACTTATTTGTTTGTAAGAAACTGAAGGGTGTCACGAGCGTATTCTCACGATGGCCGGACTGTAGTCCGTAAGTTTATTATTATTAACCCTATAAAATTCAATTTTAAATTAGATTTGATTATTGTTTTCTGTATGGAATTCACAATGTTCAATTTTTTTAAGAATCTGTTCTTTAGCAGTGTAGCTTCATCAAACATTTTGCTGCTGTTTTTGGAATGTATTTTATGGAATATTATCCATATTTAATTGACTAAAACAATAGAGACGAGACTGGACAGTGTCAGGAAAACATATGAGTGATTTTTGTTTTCCTTGCATGTTGGGTTACATTATACCTATGTAGGTAGGTATGTCATATTTCCTGTGTATTTTTCAGAAGTCCAAAGATATTATTAATTTGAGTACACTCTTCCCTAACAACAGGTTTTGGCCTTTATGCAGTCCTGCAGAAAGTATTTTGAGTAAAGTTATAAGCCCACTAAACTATATGTAAACTCAGTAAATAATGGGACCTACTTTTGCTTACATGGATAGATACAACAGCTATTTTATCCAATGCTATTTTATTTAACTAAGTAAATGGGTCGTTAAAAAAACTTATGCCAACATATTACTCAAACGCCACACAGTAAGCCTTTAGTGACAGAGACAGCATCAGACTCAACTGTGACTGTGACTGCCACTGAGCCGTGTTCGAGTATTCTGCGGTAGGTTAGTGTTATCCAGAAATGTATATCAGGAAACAATAACCGCATTTCTAATGTTTTACAGATTTCAAAACCGAAAGAAAATATAATTGAAACTATAACTTTAAATAATGATTGTTTTTTTCTCTCTCATTACTTAAGGTTTAGAATTTCGACATTTCTCAAATTTTAACCAACATTCCGGGCAAACGGCATCATTAATATAGCCATAACTTGAAAGGTTATTGCACTAATTCATTTTGTTACTTTCGCAAGAATGTGAGCACCAAGTACAATGGTATTGATTTCAAACGACAAGCAGGTAATTAATATTATATTTGTGATATTATAGTACTTACATGTCACGGCTAATGTTCCTATTGGCAAGAATTACCAGTGGCTACAATATTGTTTTTAAGGATATATTTTGATTTTAAAATTATGAAAATAAATATCGGAACCGCCCAGCTGGCAATTTTTTTATCACAGATTAAAAATATATAATTGACAATACATTGGCTGCGTTCAAGAAAGAATCTGTCACAAGGAACATTATACTCACCGATATAACATCGTTATAATATAATTTCAACTTTTTTATATAATATTGGAGCTGTTTTTTTATAATTTATTCATAGTAAAATGATAAAATCTATCGACGTAAATCGCCACTTTATTTAAATAAATACATTTTCATTCTCATACATCCAGATTTCAACAAGAATCGACTAAACGTCAGCGTTTTTTTTTATCTTGGCAATATTTAAACGGATGATATTCTCGGTTAGATGAATGATTAGCTTATCGATTGCATTGGAATTGGAACCAGAAACACTAGACAACACTTGATCCGGATGTCATATTGTCTATTGACGAGTTGTTAAAAGGGCGCCAAATTCGGTGTTTAATATTTGCGGTGGTACGGAAGTACACACACGGTAGTAAAAGTACACTGTGGTCATTCAGTTATTCGAATTTAAATTCTTTATTGCATTCATGTGTACATTTAGTTGTTACAATATAAGTAAGTTCCAACGTGAAACCCGGTTAGGGCACGGCAACAGAATAATAATAATAATTGTAATGTACGTACATTATAAATCAATTTCTGTGGTACACGGTGGTGGTTGTGGGGCGGATAATGGTTTGGTGTCATTCTTTTAGAAAGAAAGAAAATAAAGAGTAAATCATAAAATTAAGATTTACGTAATGTTAATACTTAGTCCGTCAATAAGCGAAACGGCTTTACGTTTGATAAATATCAAACGACCTATATTTATTGTCAACAATAGGCTGGTTTTACACGGGTCATTTAGCTTAGATTGCGGCTAGTCCTCAAATAGCTAAGTAAAATAAGGGTAGTTATTAAACAAATCTGCTAACCCCTTCGGGATTTTTAGGCGTGATGACGTCATGTCATGTTAGTACCTAATATCGAGCATTCTCACACTAAAAGATGCTAACTCCTTTTCAACGTACCTAGGCAAAATGAGTAGTAGGTGGCTTTTATCCCAATAAATGGAAGATGAAAACCATGAAAGCTTACTTCAAACAACAATTTGTATTTGAGGTTACGGCAAAAATAGGAGAGATCTATTATGGTTTATTTTCCACTGGTGCTAATGAGGACTTTGGTACAGAATATACCATGTAATCCGCTTTGCACAACACCATTTAAATACAGAGGGTGGGTAGATATTTGTGTGATATTTCCAAAGAGTTTATTTTTACCTACCTATGCCCAAGCTCACACCTAACGAGCAAAAAGTGGGAAGTATAAAAGCTTGTGAAAATGCGTGCAACCTACACAATATACAATATTTATGTACAGAAGCTATTGGTAAAACTTTATAAATAAATACTAAATTGAAATGCACATACATGCATCAGTGTGTAGGTAGCTCAACGACCCGTCACACGACGCTACCAGATCTGCAGGACATTGCTCAGGCCACGTAAAAAGTACTCAAAACCGCCAGACAGAGTACATAAACTGCCTAAGTCGGTCAGTGGGTCGAAGTCACGTATTCTATCTAGCCTGTAGGTACATATTAGGTTCAATTTACTTAGAAAACATAGATAAAATATTTGGGGTTATAAGAATAGTTGCTCTCATTACATTGTCCGTTCATGGCCCTTTCATTAAGTACCTACATTCCATTGCATATTAAAAAAAACAAACATGTTGTCTACGCATCGCGGGCATTTGTGTTCTATTCGGAACGTGACCGGGATTTTTAAGTTCAAAGTGGCCGCGAGTCGACTGTCAGGGCGGTCGAAAAGTCTTTATTATCGCTGTTAATCAACCAAATAACTACAGTCCGATGTGTAGGAGGTAAAATGTTCCACACTGTGCCGCAACGTGGCTAGGTTGGTACAGTCAGGGAAATTAATTGTAAGCAAAATTGACACCTTACGCCAATTTGGCATGTTACGGCCATTTCAAATAACTGTCAAAGAATGCCAGTTGTGTTTTGAATAGGTATACGGATAATTTGAGTTTGGTGATTTTGCTTTACAATTATTAAGCAAAATCGGGGAAAATAAGCATTTTCCCCGATCTTACCTACCTACTTATTGTTCAAGACAACACTAAGTTACTATTAGGAAGTTACTTGTGCCTGTACTGTGGTTTGATTTCAGTCAGGCTACCTTAGACACGGCTAAGATACGTACGGGTATCATTATAAAACTAATACAAGGACAAGGACATCTATACATCACAAGCCTGACAGACTATGTTTAGTTCTTTAAAAGATGTTATTTATTTATTAAAACTTTATGCACAAGTAAAAAAAGAAATACTGTACAAAGGCGGACTTAATGCCTGAGGCATTTTCTACTAGTCAACCTTAGGGTGATGCAGAGACATAACATGGCAGGTGCAACATAAGGTATAGATAACTTGAAAAATAATAAATACTAATACATAGATACATACATACATATAACGAAAACAAACTTAGTCAAGAGAAATAACGATAGGAAGAGGAGAAAACGAATCCAGCAAATCAGCGCTGGGATGATTCTGCCAACTTCTTACGGATATGTTCACGTGCCTTCCATTTAAAAGATAACCGACTGGTGGCCGTCCTGATGCTCAGAGGGAGCGCATTCCAAAGAAAGACCGCCTGGACAAAGAAAGAAGAGTGAATGAAACCAGAGCGGTGAGAAGGACATCGTAGAAGACGATTGTTGGTGGAACAAAGATTTTTACTATGCGCGGAGCATAAGTATTGAATATTTGAAGTGAGGTAAGAAGGAGAAGTAGGTTTGTCGAGAATAGAAAACAACATACACAGAGCCCTCAACTCTCTGCGCTGACGAATGGGTAACCATTTTAAAAGCAACCGGTGCGCGGACACATGATCGCATGATCGTACTTACGAAGATTGAAAACGAATCGAATGCAGTTATTTAGAAGGCGGTCAAGTTTATTGAGGAGATCAGCATTCAGGTCATAGTAGCACACATCACCATAGTCAATTATGGGAAAGATAAGGGACTGTACAAGCATTGCCTTTATGTATGATGGGAGAAAGTTATCGAGCATGAATCTGATAAAAATACGACTCAAAGTTTAATTACCTAGATGCGTTCTAATAATTCCCTTACAAGCAAGTCGTAATTTAGCACATAGGCTGCGAAAAGTATGACAATTGGATTCACTAGATTTGGGTATGACATGCGGGCTTGCATTTTTAACTGCAGGTAGTGACTTTGCTGTCAATGGCTGCGAATAAAAAAAAAGATGTTTAGTTAAACAAATACTTTCGCATGCTAGCGCGTTTTATAGATGGTGTTTTATGGAAAGTGTGCTACAGTTTAGGAAATAAGGGACAAAGTCCCCATTTAGCCATACCTACATAGCTTTTTCTACTTGACAATTCACATTGAGAGTACGAGTACATGCTAACATTTTTACAGAGTAGGTGGTGCAGTATATTTCCTGCAATTACATACTTTACAATTACAGGCTTTCCTAAATTCTGTTCATCAGATCTTATAGCATAATTAAAAAAATATCTTAATGAATTATGTAAAGAAAAACCTTAATCTTCCGCTTATTTACGTATAACACTATAAAGAGAGACTCGAATTTCGTACGATTGCAATTTAATTTAAATTCGTCAGAACGCATTTAAAATAACATATTAGGTTGGGGAAAAAGTCTTTTCGCATTATAGTATGTATGAACTTGTAATAAAATCTCTTTGGCTATACTATTTGTATCTGGCTGGTTTTGGTATCATTTAAAGTTTAAATTTTAAAGAACATAATTCCAAATTCAAATTAGGAAAATGTGTGATTTTCATTTGTTTTTCGTACTGTCAAGATGAGTGAATCTAATGAAGAAATTCGATACATTTTAAAATTTTACTACAAAAAAGGTAAAAATGCAAGGCAAGCCGCGAAAATTTTTTGCGATGTTTATGGACCTAGTGCAGTGTCTGTGAGAGTAGCACAAATTTGGTTTAAGTGTTTTCAATCCGGAAATTTTGATGTCAATGATAAATGATAAATGATTTTATTTCTGTAAATAGGTTTGTACAAACACTTTTACACGTCAATCATATTTTAATACTAGATGAGGTCGGCGTTTCCTATCTGACTACTCTGAGAAGAAAGGCCGAAACAAACTCAGAGGTCACAGTCTCTTTTAAAGTCCAGACATAATCTTGGTCAGATCATGTGAAGACCATGTAGATTTGTCTGAAATGGTCTTTTGAGGAAAAACCACACAGATTGAGTGAACCTGTCCAGCCAGTGCACGCATTTGTCAGTAATCGTGCAGTTCAACTCAGAACTTAAGGAGCTCAACGATTCAACGAACAATAAATACCAAAGAAAGGACATTTGGGTAGGCCACAAAAATTACTCAAACTGCCAGACTAAGATTAAAACTACCTGAAAGGGAAAAAACTTTTTGACAAAAATAACAACCGACTTCCAAAAAATACACTACAAAGTGAAAAATAACTTTAATTTCGGAAGTCGGTGTCTTTGGATCTTTATTTTAGTTTTTTGCCACCGACTTCCGAAATTAAAGTTATTTTTCACTTTGTAGTGTATTTTTTGGAAGTCGGTTGTTTTTTTTGTCAAAAAGTTTTTATTTTTCACTTTTTAGTGGGTTAGACAATAATGTATCGCAGTTACAATAGCCTAATGTCAACTGCTCATCACCTTTTACAAAATATTTCGTTTCCCGATGCAAGGAATTGAGGAGTTTATTGTTGAGGATTTCTCTTGGTAAAAACCAGAAGAACTGGAGCTGATGGTGAAGCCACCATCAGCTCCATTTCACCATATGCATTGTGACAAACATAAATTGCTTAGCAACCAACGAAAGAGCATTGCTAGAGATGACGCGATTACGCAACTTAAATTCAGTCTCAAATTGACGCATCAGCATGACTAGTAGGTAGTGGTTGCCCTATGAAAAACTTCAATCTTAATTGGGTATTATTTTTGTACGACCTGAATATTTTGGAATATTGAACCGTATGAAGTAAGCCCAACAAAAGGTAACTGCTGTAAATCGTTGAGGAATTCCCTCGACTGTCTATGGTCTCCATCATCAGACCTGTAATGGCACTTATAACACATATAGGTGCAAAGTTCTCATCAATATAAATGAATTAAGTCCAAACACAAGGTAGCTACTGTAAACCGTTGCGGAGTTCCCTTAACTGTCCTTCATATTCATCATCAGACCCCTAATAACAGTCATAACACATCTAGGTATAGTATTCTCATCAATAAAAATTAATCAAGCCCAAACACAAGGTAACTGCTGTAAATCGTTAAGGAATTCCTTCAACTGTCTATGGTCTCCATCATCAGACCTGTAATGGCACTTATAACCCATATGAGTGCAAAGTTCTCATCAATATAAATGAATTAAAACGAATCACAAGGTAGCTACTGTAAACCGTTGAAGAGTTCCCTTAACTGTCCTTCGTATTAATTATCAGAGGTAATGGCAGTCACAACCCATCTAGGTGTAAAGTTCTCATAAATACAAATTAATCAAGCCCAAACACAAGGTACCTGCTGTAAATCATTGAGGAATTCCCTCGACTGTCTTTCGGCTCCATCATCAGATCGATTCCAGACCTTCATTAAATTGTAGTTCTTCAAAATACTTAATGAAAAAATTAACAGACGCACTAGGCGCTCCTACGATTTTCGAAGGTTCCCCTCGATTTCTCCGGGATTCCATCATCAGATCCTGGTTTCCTTATCATGGGACCACCCTTGAGGTATGTCCTTTCTAACAAAAAAAGAATCATCCAAATCGGTTCACCCAGGAAAGAGTTATGAGCTAACACACATAAAAAAAAAATAAAAAAAAAAAAAATAAAAAAAAAACATACAGGCGAATTGAGAACCTCCTCCTTTTTTTTAAGTCGGTTAAAAAGAAGCAACAATGACCCACATAGTCTTCACATTCACAATATTAAAATGAATATCTTGTATTTCATCTAGCCTGCATGCTACTCACATTCACAGACAGGTTTCTCTTTAAATGTCATCAAAAATCATAATAATATATGTTATGTCATGTAATTCAATAAAAATGACATTATTAATTCTAAAACACATAATCACAGTATAAAATGGATTGTTGCTTGGGGGTACATTGAAGTAGCTTAATTAATCCCAAGCCTTTTTGTCATCCAAGTAATCTTTAACTTTATAGAAACCCTTTTGACAGAGTTTCTGTTTAATAAATGATTTAAATTTATTGAGGCTTAGTTCTTTAACAAGACTTGGGAGTTTGTAGTGAAAACGTATACTTTGGCACTTAAATGAATTACAAATTTTTTGGAGCATAGTCGAGGGCACAATATGTACATCTTTGTATCTAGAATTTATAATATTTATAAAAGGGCACAATAAGTCAAAGATGCACGTCGCTCTGGTCGCCCTATTACGGATAAAATGGATGCCATATTTTGAAAAAGTGGGGCAAGATCGGCATATCAGTAGTTACGACGTAGCTGAAGAACTGGGATTTGACCACAAAACAGTTTTGGCACATTTGAAAAAAACTGGGTACACAAAAAAGCTCGATATTTGGGTACCTCACGAGCTCACTGAAAGAAATGAACCGTGTACTCATTTGTGATTCTGTATTACGACGTAATGAAACCGAACCATTTTTAAAGAAACTGATAACTGGTGATGAAAAGTGGATCACGTACGACAAGAACGTGCGCAAAAGGTCGTGGTCAAAGGCCGGTCAGGCTTCACAGACTGTGGCGAAATCCGGGTTAACTCGCAACAAGGTGATGCTGTGTGTGTGGTGGGATTGGAAGGGCATTATTCATTATGAGCTGTTACCACCAGGCAGGACCATCGATTCTGAACTCTACTGCGACCAACTGATGAGATTAAAGCAAGAAGTTGAGAGAAAGCGGCCGGAATTAATCAACAGAAGGGGTGTGGTTTTTCATCATGATAACGCTAGACCTCACACATCTTTAGCTACTCAGCAAAAATTAAGAGAGTTTGGCTGGGAGGTGTTAATGCATCCGCCGTATAGTCCTGACCTTGCACCTTCAGATTTCCACTTGTTTCGGTCTCTTCAGAATTCTTTAGGCAGTGTCAGGTTAACATCACGAGAGGACTGCCAAAACCACTTGTCGCGGTATTTTGATCAGAAGTCCCAAAATTTCTATAGCAATGGGATCAAGTCCCTACCTACAAGATGGTAAAAAATTATCGAACAAAATGGTACCTACATACTTTAGTTAAATGTAAATAAACTATATTAAAAAATGTTTTGAATTTTCTTAAAAAATGCGAAGAAACTTTTTCCCCAACTTATTATATTTGGTAACATCGTTTAAGTTTTTTCTCTCAAATTCAAGTTCTGATATTTTTTTAGTATCTTTAAATTCCAACGACTGAATCTTATTTTTTGCCAATTTTCTTTTTTTTTCTTTAAGTATTTCGGATTTTTTGTTTTTACATTACAATAAATTTTGCGTGTATTTGCCGCGAGTGTTTGATTTTTAGCTACTTTACGCCGGGCTTTACGGCTTTACTTGACCCCGGCGTGTCTTAGCACGCTTTATGCTGCAGTGGGTAGGTATAACTCGATGGGAAGAAACTGCAAATGCAATTACTAATTACATCATAATAGAATCCTAACTCATATCGCATCCCAGTGCCTACTCTCTCGTCTCTTAGACGCTAATCACCACACTAATCACGTTAGCTTAGCATGAAATAATATCAAAGTTATAGCAACGCCGCGTTGATAGTGCATTGGTAAGGCTTTGCGCGCACTACAAATTTTAATCGTTGCGGAAAATAATCGCAAATCTGTGAACATCTGTTATCATCACACCCATCTTCAATTGATGTGTCATTTGTCTGTTCGTGTGTGTGTGTGTGTGTGTGTGTCGTTTATACCGGGTGGCCCATAAGTCCTTCGACATGTTAATAATTAAGTATTATATAAAAAAATGAATAACAATAAGAAATATCTTTTTATTTTGTATTAATATTTACAAAATGGGAATTATTTTTTGAAAATTACTTTATCCAAATGTAATCCGTTACGACCACGGCACTCCTGTAAGCGAGGTCTAAAACTATCGATGACTGAATATTTTCTTTTAGGGCTTCAATTCACCGCGGGTTTGTGTCATACACTTTTGATTTCGGATAAAAATACGCGGACCTATACTCGAAAGGTTTAGGTAGTTAAATAAAGGTAAACAAATCGTAAAAAGGGCTTTTTATAGTTGATACTTTCTTGTTAAAAAATACGTTACAACAAAATTAAAGTTATTTGCGATTTATACGATAGTTTCCTCTTTTATTAATGTATGTTAAACTTTATCATTTATTCGTAAACTATACTCTTCGTACATGTAATGACCTTTGTAATCTAAACCTAGAGCACGGCACTATAATATCCTACGCTGACGACACTGCCCTCCTTTTTTCTGCTGATTCGGAACATGAAGTCTACAAGTTTGCGCAACACGGTTTTAATATTGTAAATAAGTGGCTTCAACATAACTCACTAACACTAAATGCGGCTAAGACAAATTATATTAAGTTTTCCATGCGTAAGCCAACATCTGTATTGCCCTCAACGATGTATGCTCACTGTTGTATGGTCCCCGAAGATTGCTTGCTCACATGCCCTAATATTAATATAACTAATCAAATAAAATATCTGGGAATTATAATAGATGAAACTCTATCTTTTAAACAGCACATAGAAGCTTTAAATAATAGAATGCGTAAGCTAATATTCGTTTTCAAAAAACTACGCTATATTGCAGACCCAAACTTAATAAGGCGAGTTTACTTTGCTCTCTGCCAGTCAATTTTGACTTACTGCATTACCTCTTGGGGTGGAGCAGGTAAAAGTTTGCTACTTCCTATCGAGAGAGCTCAAAGAGCGATTCTCAAGGTGTCTACTTGCCGCCCTTTCCTTTTTCCCACTAACCTACTCTATGAATCCTGCCAAGTACTAACAGCTCGACAGTTATTCATAATGAGCATTGTATTAAAGCAACACGCAGCCCTCCCCTACAGCACTGAATTAACTGAAAAGAGACGGAAAGACATAGTTTGCCCTACAAAACGTACAAAACATGCTTTCGCAGCCAAATTTTTTGTCTTCCTAGGACCATTACTTTATAACAGACTAAATGCGAGAGCCAAAATTTATTCACTTAATTATAATAATTGTAAAAAAACTCTCAAAGAAGCTCTTCAAAGTATGTCCTATGAAGATACAGAGGAATTATTAGTTGTACTCAAATAAAAATTGTATTTGTAATAATTAAGTTTAAGTTAGGTTATGTAAATACTAAGATTTTAGCAAGTAGGGTATGTTGTATATTTATTAATTTTTTGTGTATTTACACCTTTTACATATGTACCTATTAGATGACTAGATTTTTATAATTAAGTAGATATGTGATTATTTAGAAATACTATGCCTTGCCTCGCCTGAAAAACAGGATGACCTAGTTCAGGCACATAAAACAATAGAATTTTTCGTATATTTAAGCTTTGTACTTAGTGTTTTACCTTTTTACCTCAATAAACTTTTTATTATTATATTATTATTATAATTGCTGCAGCACATTTTTTTTGTTAGATTTAAAAAATAGTATATTTTTTTGTAATCTGTCTATTGTAAAGAGCCCAAAAAGACAGGTTCCTTAGACCTTTTAGAAAATACAACGCATTAGATAACGTTGCTAAAGTGAAGAGTACACCTGTGACGTAGTATGGCAACTGAAGTAGCAGGTATAACGTTTAGTCGGTTAACCAGATGCCTTATAAGTTGTGGATGAATTAGAAAAAATGTTAAGTTTATGGTGTCACTGTATTGCGGCTGCCACCATACCATTGTGAGCGCAATTCAATTGAGTTAATATGGGCTCAAGCTAAAGGGTTTGTAGCCGAGAAAAATAAAACTTAAAATGTCTGACCTAAACATCCTTTTGCCAGAGGCTTTAGCTAATTTGACTGCTGAGAATTGGAAAATTTGCGAGGGTCATGTAATAAAGAAGAACAGAAAATATTTAAATTAGACAAAATAATTGTCACAGATAGTTCCTCAAATTCAGATTCAGAATAGAGCCTATTATTATGGGACTTAAAATAATATTATGATTTTAACATTTGAAATAAAAGGTTTAACATCTATGAGTCACGTGGTTTTTTTTGTTTACCTTTTTTAACTACCTAAACCTTTCGAGTATAGATTTGACGGGATGGAGCGACGGCCCATACCTCTAACATCGCTTTGCCCATCGTTAAAATTTTCAAAGAGAAATGGCTAACATTACAGAACTGACTTGCCGAGCAGTCATTGATAGTTTTAGACGTCGTTTTACAGGAGTGCCGTGATCGTAACGGACTACATTTAGCTATAGTAATTTTCAAAAAAAAAAAACATTTTGTAAAGATTAATATTAAATAAAAATATATTTCTTATTGTTATTAGCCTTTTATTTATTAATTATTTACATGTTTGAACGTATGGGCCACCCTGTACCAGAGTCCGCGCACTGTGTAATCGCTTGAGTATTCACTTGAAAAATTATTTTCGTTTGCGATTTTATTTTGCAGTTTAAAAATCGCAACGATTAAAATCATAGTGCGCACGTAGCCTAAGTCTGGTAATCCGTATTTATGTTAGGTGCGCTTGAGCATAGTATGTTTTGTGGCTTGAGAAGCGCAGCAGCTTTATTTAACGCGGAAAGGTTAAGTTAAATCCGTAGGTAGGTGTCAGTAATCAATGTAGTCAGATTGAGATACCTTTATAGGTATACCGAACTAATGGGGTTGTTTCGCGGAAGCTTCGCCGCAAGAAGGCGCTGTGTGTTTGTTACCTGTCAAAAGTTGTTGATAAAAACGTGTACATTCTAAGGACAATTTTTTAAGTATTTGCGTGTTTTTGTCGTCAATTTGTATTGCTTACAGTTGCTTCATAATGTATTCTACCTGGCGTATCACCCAGTTGAAGGAGGAGTTGAAAAAAGAGGAGCATCGCAACAAGCAAAGAAAGCCGAGCTTGTCATTATATTCAACATTTTATCAACATTTAGCAGTTTTCTGAACAATATTATGGTTTTATAAGTTATAAAACAAACATAACTCACTAACTTTTTGCTTTTTAATGATACTAATAATAAACAAGACGTAAGGTTACTTGTTACAAAATGTAATGATATTTGAAAAGAAACCATTTTTTTCTACACAGGTTGGAAGCTTACGACAGAAATTTCAACTTCGACGGTGTATTTAACAGCCCTGAATCCAGTTCGGTATCATACCAACCTGTCGGTTTAGAAGTGGTCTCTTGAAAAATCACTAGATTTGAAGGTTTTTTATTTCAGTGCCTTTTCCCACTTTCTGTTTATGTGCAAATTACTTGGGAATTTGACAAAGCCTATTTCTTTGCATCCAAAGGCTACACAACGACCCGTTACATTAATATAAGTCACAAAAAAAACAAATATTGTTTAATTTCTGAGTTGGACAGTCCGTTTGTAACATACAGTTAGCGCCACCTACGCGGAACTAATTGACAGTTTTCTTCCCCATATAGAGCAGTTTAAGATATCTTGTATAGACTCGTAATAACAGCCCATTAATATTCCCCTGCAGGGCAAAGGCCTCTTTTTATACAGAGAAGGCACGAGCATTGATCACCACGCTTGCTCAAGCCGTGTTAACGATTTCGGACTTATATTAACTAAAGTTTCGTCACGATCCTCCAGACCTTCAGCGATATTAGTTATAGCGTAATCAGCCTATAATGTTCCCACTGCTGGGGCACAGCCCTCGTCTCGGTGAGAGGGAGTGGGCCTAACTCACCACGCGGGCCCAGTGCGGGTTGGTAGACGGC
The DNA here is from genome assembly GCA_916610205.1 of Griposia aprilina. Lineage (NCBI taxonomy): Eukaryota > Metazoa > Arthropoda > Insecta > Lepidoptera > Noctuidae > Griposia > Griposia aprilina. Next base: position 11,912,484 of record OU744283.1, read on the forward strand.
AAATGTCTGCGAATTTTTGGTTCTCGAACTTGCCGGTTTCCTCACGATGTTTTCCTTCGCCGTTTTAAGAGCAGTCGTGATGAATTAATTTACACAAAGTAAAGCACCTGTCTGTGTTCGAACCTACGACCTACAACTCTTAAGTCACGGCAGTTACCTCTGAGCCACCACTGTTCTTGGATGTCAGTAATATCCAAAATAAATTCAAACTTCACAGACGTGATGGGTAAATGATTCGTTTGGAAAATATAAACTGGTTCTGCTCCACAACCACAACTAATTGATGAACACTTAAAATACTGTACGAGTAGGAGCTGCTGAAGATTGTAAGACTATATTTACATTGTATAAACTCAATCTCTTCTGTAGTATATAACTGCATAGCACAGGTGTGAGTACTATGTACTATAGAGCTACCATTTATCGTGTAATATGTCTTTCATTGTCTTAAATATGCCCTGCTAGCAGGCTGATAGTACCTATGTCATGCTCACTCAAATGCCTCGCTGACGGTGCACGGTGGCGCGTGTGTTGGATCATTTAGCTCCCCTCAAAATGTTTGAGCTGAATGGGGATGATCCATGCGTCATGTTCAGGCGCCATTAGGGGACTGCTTATCTCTTACCTGCCACGACTTAATTAAAAAATAAAAAGTTGTACTCTGGACGGTTTTAACGTGTACGGCTTTTTACATCGTTCTTACATATAATTATAAGTTCAACATTAATGATGTAATTCATGTTTTTGTAACAATATAATTAAAAAAGTGTTCATGGAGTTTCGTGCCCGTTCTTCTTCATACGTAGGTACCTACTACGCTTTGGGAAGGGCAACTAGCTTCATATTTCTGACTGACCGACTCCTTGACAATTCAAAAGTGCCTGTAAAAGGTTTAATTGCAATAAATGCTTTAAGTTTAAGGGCCGTATTACAGAACGACACTCAATACTCAAGCATTACTTAAAACTAGATTCAAGTCATTTGATTGGTTGAAACTAGTTTTAAGTAATGCTTGAGCATTGAGCGACTTTCTGAAATACGGGACTAAGAATATATTTTTGTTTTATCGATAAGTTTCGCCAGCAAATTTAATTGTCCCCTTATTAGATAGTTGTATAAGTGCCAAAAATATAAAATATCTTCGATTTCTACGTAGTAGGTACGTTATGGTTCTTACCTTTCAGGTCCGTCTGCTGATCCGACCAAAATCTGTTACGGCCTCAATATACTACGGATGGATCAATTTCTATACATAAAGGTACTATTTGCACAAACAGTGTGTGCAATTGTGCATGCATTCAGTCAGACCGATCGGACGAGATTCCTTTGTCCAGATTGTTCGCTCCCTGCGTGCATGTAGGTACGTATAGCAGTAGCTTTTGCAATTTGTGTATTCACTCTCAGCATATCAAAGTCCACTGTGGAACGTTCCTTTGAAGCTGCCCTGCTGCACTGGGCTACTGTGTAATACACTTTTGTCGTGGCGTTATACTATTTTACAAAGAGGCTAAAATCCTTTCAGTTCTTGGTTGCTACAGTTCGGTGAGCAATAGGTAGGGCCGTATGGGAACTGAGAGTGGATGAAGGAGCGAAGAATACAATTTTAGGCTCCTACAAAGAGGGGCGACACGCGACACAAAGGCACCGCTCGTCGCGCGACAGGCAGTGCCTTTGTGTCGCGTCTGATTTTAAGGAGCCTTTTATCAAACGTTTTTCCAATACGAACTTAAGAAAGAAAATTTCGTTTTAATTTGTATCGAATGTACCAAATCTACAATTCTAATCTCCCCTCATTAATGTGTTCAGATTGTAGGTAATAGCAATTACAATGTCTTTTGCTAATCACCTGATTCTCGTCCCCATAAAAGCCGATTTATGTGTTAATTAAAGATTTTATTTTATCGTGATCCTGATGTAATTTCGGATTTAATGTTAATTGGGCACTTGACTTATTTTATTGTGTTACTAGCTTCTGCCCGCGACTTTGGTCGCGTGGAAATCGTAAGACACCACAGTTTACTAAAATAACAGCCACATTTTTATAAAACTTTCCTGTATACTACGTTTGTAGTTTTGGTCTCAGCAGCCAAAATATGAAGAGAGTCAGGACTGGTGACGCGGGAGCAAGCGAGGTACAGTTGCTCGTGTGCCGCTCATCCTGAGGTCGACACCCACAGCCTTCAGTAGCAATTTCCCATTGCTTGCGAAGTTTTTCGTTTTTAGTAAATTATTGAACACCCGCCTTCCTGACTATACCTACTACCTAACGGCACAACACTGGTACACTGACTGATACCTTCTTACAGACTGTTCCTGACGAACAGCTATCACTAAAATAATACATCGGTAGATTGTAAACACACGGGGACTCTAAATAACAGTCACATAACCTTAGATAAATGATTGGTCTCGCTGTGCTTGACTAGATACCGCGCTATCCAAAAACAATAGCTCCGTGAATGCGGCAACTCATTATTGTAGTGTGTAAGACATCGTCACTTGACATTTGTCAGTTGACATTGACAACTTGTGTGCGTGAAGAATTGTGTTACCAGCTGCTCAACTATTACCGGAGTTAATGGGAAAAATATTTTATGCTGTGGTCTATTAGTTAAGTTATAAATGTAGCTCAGAAAATACTTAAAATTTAACAATAAATTAAAAGCGAATGCATAAATATATTTGTGTATAGGTTTAGGCGTAGGTTTCTTCTTTAGAAAAATGGAAGGTATGTAAGATTAAAAAATTAATAATTAATTCATTTTTAAAAATGATTCTAATGTATTCTCTCACGTATCCTTCATCCCCTCGAATATATTTTTCGCAAATATTTGCGATGTACAGACACGAAGGTTACATTTCAGGAACACGGGTCGAAATACGAAAAAAAAATTCTTTCCCGTAGTAAGTCAATCAGCTGACTGCGCATGTTGTATGGGAATATGTTTTTTTTTTTAATTTTTCGACCCATGTTCCTTGGGGAAAGTTGTTCAGTTTCATGGATAGAATCACCCCTTGAAATAGTGTCAGCTAACATTTTTACACCTTATGTGTATAGATTACAAAAATAAACATTAAATAATTTATAAAACTAGATTGAGTATATAATAACTAGGTTAGTTAAATGAAATAGGTTATATAATAAAATACAGAAACAATAAATTCACATTATAAAATCTCAACCACGGGGAACTTAATTCTTGTATACGCGGCAGCACTGAATGGCGTTTTAGGGTTCATGTTATTTTATGTTGAAATTTCGAAATTATACGATACTTAATGGGGTAAGTAATAGATGATATAACAACAAAATCTCTAATATTAACAACATTTAACAACGGAACCTATAATTTTATTTAATATAGCGATTAGTTAATATGTATAATGAACGATTGATCTAATTTTGAAATAATGTTATAAGCATAACATACATTAAATATAACATCGTTTGACATAACATACATTAAATATAAAATCGTTTGACATACCACTCAAAATATATAAAACTTATTTCTTCAATATAAATAAGCAATAATAATAAGAATATTCAGTGTGAATTTTTACGAGCTGTGGCTTCTAATTTAAGTTTAAAAAATCAATAACTTTGTATTTTGTTTAATAAATATTTAAAAGTATTTTTTCTTTGTTTTATTCTTTGTAAGTTCTATCGTAGTTATAGGTAATAGTAACCTTAGTAGATATTAACCATAATTAGTAACTGATTACCACCTGCGCTAAGATAGGTCGACGGAGCCCCGCTTAGCGGGGCTCCTATTTCTGGGTGGTTTAAAAAAAATAACCACGAAGGCTAAGGCGGGAACTCCGCTCCGCTTCGCTCCCGCCTTAGCCTTCTAACCTAACCTATCCGAGTCGGGGTACTCTGAGTCGGGGTGTTAACAATAATGACGTTTTTTATATATATTAAACGTTAGACCTAATGATTTTCGATTAAATAAACTATATACATATTAAACGTTAGACCAATTGATTTTCGATTACATAAACGTTATATCAAACAACGTTATACTAATTAAGTTTTAGAATAAATAAATGTTATATGTAAAGAAATTATATCAACAGTTGGTATATCTCACGTTGATTATATCTTATGAACAATAATAAAATGAAATTAGACCAAATGAGTTTATACGTAATGAGACGCACCCCATAAAGTTTTTTGATCCTTCTAATAAACAGGGGAGATTGGCATGAAAATTGTTGTTGGTGAAAAATTACCGTTTTCTTGTTGACTGTATAGTATTTTTTTTCAAAATCTGTTAATGCAGATCAAAATGTTTCAAAAGTTAACAACTGGTGCCTAAGACCGTTTTCTTGAATTGAGGTGCCTTTATTGCCCAATTACAAAAATCCATCCTGTATACAGGATGGATTGACTGACTGACTTGTGCGACTGTGAACATGACCGATTGCATTAAAAAAAGTATTTTTGAAAATTGCCCATTTGCCTGCTGACTGTAATTTTTTTCAAAATATGTGAATGCAAATCAAATTTTCTCAAAAAGTTAATTTTCTTGACCGTTTACTTGTATTCTCCTACCACTTCCAGTTTTAACATCGATAAACTGACAGCTACAAAAAAGACTAATCGATACAATTATAAAAATAATAACTTCTGCTTTGGGTATTATTTTACCTAAAAATTAAAAACTTGAAACTGTACATTTGGACTCACCTAGAATGTTTACTTTTAGTAGCCGTTTTAACGTAGGCATAGGTTTACTCTCTTTACAAAAGAGCGGGTAGAAGTGGATAATGTGAAAGGATGAATGCCATAGAGAATCGTGGTAAGTGAATCTTTGAGTTCCTGAACACTGTCGTATTTCTTTTTATAAAGTTCTTTTTTTTAATAGCCTCACATAAAAAAAACCATGAGGCGTGAAATCAGGATTGCGAGGTGGCCACGGTATAGGACCATAATATGATCCTATCCACTGCCTCCCGAATTGCCGCTTTAAATAAGAACGGGTTTGGCGGCTGTTGTGTGGCGGTGCGCCATCTTCGACGGCGCGCTGTGTTTCAAGCACGCCTCAAAGAGATGTCAGCATCATTGACGGGGTCCGATAGGGCCGATGCCTGCCGGGGTCGCGGATTGTTCGAAAGAGTTACCGTGGCCCTGGCACACAGGCAACTGAAGGAACACGGGTGGGTTTTAGTCTTAAGAGGTCGTACACGCCCTCCCGCTCCGCCCAGAGTGGGAGAGGTCATTTGTTGAATTCCCTACCCAAAAAGGACTGCTAGGTGGCCACGGTATAGGACCATAATATGATCCTATCCACTGCCTCCCGAATTGCCGCTTTAAATTTGAACGGGTTTGGCGGCTGTCGCGTGGTGGAGCGCCATCTTCGTCGTCAGATGTTATTTTTGTCACAGAATTTCGGAAATCATAAGCAACCAGGCAACAAACTATCTCGATTCTGTTTTCAAAGCAAGTTAAATTACGACGCGTATTCGTTCGAAATGCAAAGTTTCTTTTTTTGTTATTTTTTCGGCCAGTCGTCATTGTATCGGTTAGTCTATCCATAATTAAAAAAAAAGTTGTAGTCTCATTTCCTAAGAAAAAATTTATGGGAAAAGATTTTTGCGATTTCTGACTTTTCTAGTACTCAAACCTCAGTTAGTCCTATAGAGGTTTTTGATCCTTATATGAAACAGGATCGATTGGCATAAAATAAAGTTTTTGTGAAAATTGCCAATTTTCCTGCTGCCATTTTGCGGTACATTTTTTCTTCAAAATCTGTGAATGCAAATCAAAATGTCTCAAAAAGTTATTGAAAGTCTCCTAACACCGTTTTCCTGTAGCTACAACGGTTAAGGTAGCTGCCCCTGCTGCCCCTTCTCAAAAATGCACCATAAGTATATGTCATGATTGACTGCTTAGCTCCATAAAGGTATAGCGTGATGATAATCATTTAAAAGTTTAAATCTGTAACTATCTGCGACGTTTTGGCTCGTCTTTTAACAATTTGCGGTAAACAGTAGAAGAATACGAACAAATTGCAATATTGCTCATCCCAAATAGCGTGATAATTGATAAATGCCTACTGACTGACCAGACTTATAGGGAACATCTATGCAAAATTTGAGTAAAATCTGTCTGGTAGTTTACGCGTGATACTGGAACATACATTCAGACAAACAAACAGACAGAAATTAAAAAAATAAATAGTTTTTAGAATAGTTCCCAGACCTCACAAAAAATATATAAAAAAAAAAAAAACAATTTACAGTTTTGACTTTGCTACGATTTTATTGTATGTATAGAATATGAGAAGAAATAACCGCTGAAATTCACGACAATATAGAGAATAAATTGTAACAAAAGAAACAAAACAATACCAGTATGACTTTATTGTATTACTTATATATTTTTTAAATTAAAACTGCAATTTATCAGTCTTCACTAACCCATAAACTGTTGCAACATTCGTCTTGATTCTGTACAGGGATATCTGTATTCTCAGTGGCGTATGATAAAAATTTCAGCGGCTATTTCGAGGTGGTTTTTAAATGATTAAGTAGGTAGGTGTAGGAAGATAGACGTACAGAACACAAACTCTGGTAGTAACAAAAGCACAGTCGAATGAACGCGTGCTTATCGTAGCAACGAGAGCGAAGTTCGAACCTAAACTCTGATTTATATTCACTCGACGAACTGGCACCAGTTTCTGCACCTCAGCTGGCATTCATTCCAGCCAGGGCTGCCAGGAACCACGAAACTATTACATTATTAACAATTCAAGGGATTAACTATTTGAAATTCCTTAGATTCCTACCTTATCAAGAACCGACCTCAAGACTGTCGATATTTTAATAAAACTAAGTAGAACAGCCTCTTTGCTATTCAGAGCGCGGGGTCCTATAAGATATTATGAATTTTAACAAAGCTGTTGTAAAATGAACAGTTGTTTGTACGAAGCGTAGCTTACCAAGATAGGTACTGTTCATTTTTTTATAATAAAAAGAAACAGCAAAGAAGAGCAAAGAGTTGGTTAACTTTGTAGTAAGATGAATTGTTTCGCGGATGTGCATCATGCCTAACTTTGGGCCTCGACCGTTTTTAAATATAATTAAAAAGAAATATATTGAAAATGGGTACTCATTCATACATAAAATCACGCCTTCTTGCCATGGGGGTAGGCAGAAACTACAGAACGCCACCTGCTACGTCCTTTTGCTTAGTTTACGTATCCTTACATACTCCTTTTGCTTAGTTTACGTTTATACATCTGGTCATACACGCACGCGCCGCGCCGGTTACAAGTAGGTACTATGCCAAACTACCTGTCTAAGAATATACTCGTTTCGCACACAATGTTTATTTATTTATTTATATCACCATTTATGTACACAAAAAATTATAAACAGCTAAGAAGAAAGGAACGGGGAAATACGTAAAAAGTAGATGCTTATTTGTAAAGAAATCTCTTCGAGCATACTTGCTATAGGAGAGTAGATAAAAGGAGATGTAGACAACGTGTGTAACAGTAGAAGGGAAAACAAAATACATAAAATCAACAATAATTCTCTAATTTAAATGTAAACATACATTATGAATACCCTATATTCTCATAATGTATGTTTGAGATGGATTTTTGAGATGGGGCAGCAAGGGCAGCTACCTTAACCGTTGTAGTTACAGGAAAACGGTCTTAGGAAAGTTTCCTTAACTTTTGAGAAATTTTAATTTGCATTCACAGATTTTGAAAAAGAATTACAGTCTGCATGAAAATGGGCAATTTTCACAAAAAACTTTTTTATGTCAATCGATCATATTTAGCTTGTTCCCAACGAGTCACACCTCAACGGGTAACAGTGTGACTCGTTGGGAATGTTTTGGATAATAATTCCCAACGAGTCACAGTTACTGTTACACTGTTACTATATCATCTACCGCCACGAAATATTTTCGTTCTCAGATAAACAAAAATTGTTCCCAGGTATTTGGTACAACTTGGGGCACCCCGACTCGGACAGGTTAGGTTAGAAGGGGACGGCGGGGTCTGAAAGACCCCGCCGTCCCCTTCGTGGTTATTTTTTTTTAAACCGCCTAGAAGTAGGAGTCCCGCGAAGCGGGACTCCGTCGGCTACGCCTCATTATTCACTTCACTTATTATTCGCTTCATTATTTAGCTTAAATGATACCCTAAATCAAGGTGGGATCATCCCAACGAGTAACAGTGTAACAGTAACTGTGACTCGTTGGGAATTATTATCCAAAACATTCCCAACGAGTCACACTGTTACCCGTTGAGGTGTGACTCGTTGGGAACAAGCGTCATATTTCATATAAGTTTATAAAGGTGAAATAATACCCAAAGTAGAAGTTACTATTTTTATTTGTTTTTCGATTAGTATTTTTGGTAGCTGTCAGTTTATCGATGGTAAAATAGTAAGTTTTTGTCTCATTCCTACGAAATGTATGGGGAAAGTTTTTTTGCGATTTCTGACTTTTCTAGTACTGAAACCTCAGTAGGTCCAATAGAGGTTTTTGATCCTTATATGAAACGTGATCGATTCGCATAAAAAAAAGTTTTTGTGAAAATTGCCCATTTTCCTGCTGACTACATTTTTTTCAAAATCTGTGAATGCAAATCAAAATTTCTCAAAAAGTTAATGAAAGTCTCCTAAGATCATTTTCCTGTAGCTGCAACGATTAAGGTTGCCCTTGCTGCCCCATCTCAAAAATCCACCCTGTATACCTACTTACATACTTCTAAAATAAACATCACTAGTCAATTCCGCTACCGAACCGCGTGCAGAGTGAAGGAGTAGGAGTAGAAGTCGGTTGAGTGGGGAGGGAATTTGAGGAGATTTCTAAGATGCGACCTGCAAGGCGCATCAAAAGCACGGGCGTAGTATTATGCTGACATTATTAAAAATACTGATGATACAATTTCCACTGACTCAACAGGCAGTAAATATTCCCACTTGACAGTCAACGCCAAATCTATATTTATGCCCCCAACAATTTCTCCTGTCATTCTTAAAATTATAACTTCTTTACGTAATACAAATAGCACAGGCTATGTCGAAATTACAACTCAGAGTATTAAGGACGCAGCAACTTTCATTGTTGCCCCTCTAAGCCATATTATCAACCTGTGCATAGAACATGGTACGTTTCCTGAGAAATTAAAATTGACAGTAGTAAAACCAGTACATAAAAAAGACGACAAAACTTCTATTGGTAACTATAGACCTATTGGTTTAATAACTATATTTTCTAAAATATTCGAGAAAAACATATATAACTGTATCTACCCATTTTTTGAAAACAATAATGTAGTATTCCATGTCAATATGGGTTTCAAAAAAATAAATCAATAAATTTGGCGAAGTATAATTTCTTACACAAATTCTTATTAAATATGGATACTAGGTCGCCAGCCATAGCGCTATACATGGATATGTCAAAAGCATTTGACCGCGTAAATCACAAAATACTCTTGCACAAATTATATGCGTTTGGTATAAGAGGTAACGTGCATAAACTAATTGAATCCTATCTTAGTGACAGAAAGCAGGGAGTAGAATTAAAAAGAATCTCCCAAATTACCAGAACTGAAGAGACCTTTACCTCTGAGGTTAGAAATATAAACTCAGGGAGTCCCACAGGGCAGCATCCTAGGTCCACTGTTTTTTTATAATTTATATAAATGACATGTCGACGGTTACAATGCATCATATGACCCTATTTGCTGACGATAGTACGATACTGCTTATCGGTAATGACAGGACTGTTTTAAAATTTGACCTACTTTTAATACTCTGACAACAATTATAAAATGGCTTGATGAAAATGACCTGAAATTTAATCTAGAGAACACAAAAATCATGAATTTTAAACAGCGAGTAAAATCAGATTGTATCCTAAACATACGTTACGATCAAACTGACATTGAGGAAATAGAAGTAACCAAATTTTTGGGTCTTCATATAGACAATATATTGAGCAAGTGTGCAAGAGGCTTAGTCAGAGCTCTTATGCCCTCTACAGATTAAAGAAAAATGACAATCAACAAGCATTACTAACTGCCTATCATGGATATGTTGTTTCGATCATACGCTACGGTATCATTTATTGCAACCAATCAATCAATGTGCAACCTACAACGGATGGATTCATGTAAGCCATATTTTATAAATTTAAAAATATTAACTCTCCCTAGTGTATATATGAAACAATAATGTTCATAAAATCAAATCCATTTGAATTTTATACTAGGACCCATACAAAACATTTTTTTTGCATCAAAGCATCTTTTGTATGGGTCCACATATATTTAATAACCTTCCACCTTTTTTAAGAAATATGAGATATAAATACTTTAAAAAAAAAGTCACATCAATTCCTGATAGCTAAATGTTATTATTCTATTAATGAATTTTTAAATTATAAAACACTGAACCAGTCGACATTTATTATGACAAACCAGCAATGAAAATTAAATGTAAACTACTGATAAAGTCACGCGGTGATTTGTAGAATAATTTGGAATCTGACATATAATTGTCATTTAATTTAACATACAATGTGACATGTAATCTGACATATATAATACCTACATAATGAATAATTTGTAAATAATAAGAACAAACCACAATTTCTCGAATAATTGTGTATTTAAAAAAATGTCAATGTACCGGATTATTTTTATTTATTTATTAAAACTTTATGCACAAGAAAAAAAAATACTGTACTATTATTATATATATTATTATTATTATATACTTGGATTATTATTGTTGTATTTTAAATTACTTAGTGTTTAATTGTTCTTCTGTAACGTACCTATTATTAATTTTGTATGCCTCAATGGCGAGACATAGTAGACTTATTTGTATAACTATATTGTAACATCTTACTTTACCTATGTTCCACAATAACTTAATTTGAATTTGAATTTTTAGAAGAAGCGTTCCCGCAAGTAGGATGGCGTTTTAGGGTTGTGAATTATGTTAAATAGCAGACACAATATCCGAGATTTCCTACCAAGTCGAATAGGTAGCGTCTTTTTGCATCTCTACACATACAAATGTAGCGATTACGCAGTATCTTAAACGCGGGACAGCGTTTTAACCTCCTTTTGGCTTTGTCTACTTGCCATCGCATCCTTAATGGCATTAGTGAGCCAGGGAGCCGGGACATACTTGAATTTGACTCGATGGATCATGACGATCATATAAGCTGAGCATTGTGCTATTGAAAATGTGAACCATATCATTGATACATGTGCTCTCCAAGATGTCCATCCTGTCGATACTACCAGCATAACGCAGCAATGCCTTCAGGTCTATGCCCTTATAGTTCCTAAGGACAATATATTGCGGCTTACGTTTGGGAGGGCGAATCCTGTAGGGCATAAATATGAAGTCGTGATAAGAAAATCAAGCAGTGAGCTGTCCGTGAACAGATACATTATTGGAATTAGAAAGAATCATCAGGTCCAAAAGAGAAGGAAATGATAAGTAGCAGAAAGAGGCAGAATACTAAGGTTAAGAGAGACTGAAGTTTGTGAGTACGATTATCACGGTTAAGGAGGCAAGTATTAAAGTCACCCATCAAGAGGGATAGAAATCATTTAGAAGCGAATTAAAAGAGTCAAAGAAATTTCGAGAAATAGGTGCTACTCTGACCCCGAGAAGGAAGATAGTGATGTGCTGATAATCTTGTAAGGAATATCAGTACGCAAGTATATGGCAACACCATCACCATCCTTCCCGGTTCTATCGTTACGAATAAGAACAAAACCAGGAAGGGCATAGTGAACAGATAAAAGAGAGGGTTTGAAGAAGGACTCGGAGATCAGCAAAGCATCATGTATATGTGCACAGTTAATGAAAGTCAGAAGATCAGAGTGATGACAAGGAACACTCTGGGCATTGATGTGGCCATGTGGCTATGTTGAGATTGTTGGGAAGGTGGGAAAGCAAACAGAAAATCTGAGAGGAATTCAGAGTGATAGAGGAGAGGAAGAATCTCTCGCCGCACTAAGGAAACTGCTAGAAGAGGAAGAACAAGAGCAAAAATCTTCATCAAGGTCCGCATAAAACACAGTTAGCAAATTAATAATATGTACTTAAGTGCATAAAAACAAAACAATAATTAAGTACGCTCAACTAATAAAAGCACCTATTCGCTGCAGTTGTTGGTAGACATTTTAACACACCATATATGGTAGACATTTTAACACACCATATATATCCTGAAGGTGATTGGGGATAGGCTGGACGGCGTTTTCCTGGAGTATTGGACCCGTATGCATAGCTACGGGTCTGATACTTCAGGAAGATACATGAATTAATGTAATTGTAGGTTTTATTTTGATTTGGTTTCTATTTTTAATTTAATGTAAGTACTAACATAGTTACGTAAGTTGTATCACTAACAAAGATCTATGGAGCAAGTTTCCGAAATAAACGTTTTATTATATTATTATATATAAACTACGTAGATACATTAAAATGTGAAGGGAATACCCTGATGTCATGTCATCAAGACATAAATTATACAGAAGTGTTTTTTTTTAAATTTAGTTTTATGGCTTTTCTCATATCTTTGGCCGATACTAATTCTATTGTTGTATTGTGTGTATTGTAACCAAAACATAGTTTTATTTTCGATTCAAAACTTGACCACAACTTTTTGGTTAGATTTATAAAATAGTATTAAATATTAGTAGTTTAAAATAGTATTAAATATTAGTAGTATAAAATAGTAAAATATTTTGTAATCTGTCTATTCTAAAGAGCCCAAAAAGACAGGTTCCCTAAACCTTTTAGAAAATACATCGAATTAGATAACGTTGCTAAATTGAAGAGTACATCTGTGACATAGTATGGCAACTGAACTAGCAGGTATTACGTTTAGTCGGTTAACTAGATGCCTTATAGGTTGTGGATGAATTAGAAAAAATGTTATATGGTGTCACTGTATTGCGGCCGCCACCATACCACTGTGAGCGCAATTCAATTGAGTTAATATGGGCACAAGTTAAAGGGTTTGTAGCCGAGAAAAATAAAACTTTTAAAATGTCTGACCTAAACATTCTTTTGCCACAGGCTTTAGCTAATGTGACTGCTGAAAATTGGAAAAGTTGTGAGGGTCATGTAATAAAATAAGAACAGTTTTTTTTTAAATTAGACAAAATAATTGATGATACCACTGAACGCTTTATTATTAATGCGACAGATAGTTCCTCAAATTCATATTTAGAATAGAGCCTATTATTATGGGACTCAAAATAATATGATTTTAACATTTGAAATAAAAGGTTTAACATCTATGAGTCACGTGGTTTGTTTTGTTTACCTTTATTTAACTACCTAAACCTTTCGAGTATAGGTATATTATACGTATGCTTTTTCTGCGATCGAGCAAAACCTATGGCGTGCCCATGTTTTCTTGCTACTTTTCATTGAAGTCGAAGGTAATAATAATAATAATAAATGGTTTTATTTGGGACAACATAGGAACCATTGTTGTTAGTAGGCACCTTAGATACTATAACTTATACACTAGGATTAGTAACAGATTTATGAACAGCACAAATTAGTGACTCATGTACTGCACAATATGAATAGTTTAGTTAAAGAGTCATTTTAAGAATGAATAGTGTGTGACCATGACTTTGCTGACTCTATAAATTCCGGGAAATTAATGGTAGGTATAGGTACAGTCACGTGCATAAATATATTACTATGGACCGCTCGGCAATGATATGTGATTTCATGATTCATCCATTAATATTTGTGGCAAAATCACAAGTGATACATCGAAAGAACACCAAAACTATCTGACGGGCCAAAATATAGGATGCAGTGTCGATGTAAAAAATATGTAATTCTTTTTCTTTGATACACACACACGCACCTTACACTCCATACTTACCTATACTCGAAATCGGAATCTGAGATAATTATCTAGAAACAATACACGATAGCAGGGTTAACATGACTCACGCTTATACGTACGCAACAATTACTCACTCTCGTGTCGTCTCGTCGCGTCTATTTCTGTCACTTTTCTCGTTTTATGACATTGCTGCCATATAAAGTACTCGACTAGTTCTGTCAAACTTGATGTTTTCTCGACAAACCCTGACATAGCACCTAAGTTATCTCGAATTTTGACAATTCAACATGAGATAATCACCGATTTTTCTCTAGTTTTGTCGTCCTTGATTTTGACGACGAGAAGAGTAGACAAAATTATGATAAAAGAAAAAAATAAAACTACAAAATAACATGGCAGTTTCATAATTATACTTATTTTAGTCATATTTTACAATACATTTTAATAATGAAAATACTTAGTTTTAAACTACTATTTGTATTGGGATGAAGTTCCTTTCGGCGGCCGCGAGAGAAACTGTGGCAGAGGGGAGCACTGTTATGTAGATGAGCATCACTTTCAGTAATAACCAGTCTCTTTGCCAATTATGGTGTTTAACGAAATCCAGGAAGTTATGACTGTATGGCAATACCAAACCTTCGCAATAAAATTACTAAAATCGCCAGTTCATTTCCTAAGGGTGGTGATTACAACGTTTAATGTTTTATGGTTATAATAGCGAAAGCAACTCCAGCTGCATATTTATCAAAACGCTAGTCCTTTTGGTGAATGTGGTGATTAACAAAATTAGGAATATCATGGGTTTTATGGTGAGTGCTACAATATCAACCTTCGTTTTGTCATTTTGTGATCGTCGGCTCATTTGTCATTTGTGGTGATTATCTAGTGAGTATATTATGTGCCACTAATTTTAATTTCCGTCATTTTGTATTTAAATTTCGGCATGTCAAAGAAAAACATTTAATTTAAATAAAAAACGGTCATGTTAGGCATTGGGATGACGTCAGAATCGTAGACACAATTCGAGAAATCGAGATAAAGAAATGTCTCGCGATTGTCATGATAGCCCTGCAGGATCGCACCGACCTCATAGCGACGTCAGCGTCGTTTGTTACGCTGACGACACGCTGGTCCTGGCGCAGTGGAGGTCGCACCAGGCGGCGGCCGAATTAATGACACGCGGGGTTGCGACAGTCATTGAGTGGATTCGGCAATTGGGACTCGAGGTGGCCCTGCACAAGTCTGAGGCCATGTGTTTTCATGGTTCTCGGAACGCGCCACTGTCGGGTTTCCAAATAATGGCAGTAGGGGTTCAAATCGGCATCGAGTCGACGATGAAGTACCTGGGACTCGTCCTCGACAGCCGGTGGAACTTCGTTGAGCATTTTGACGTTTGGCTCCCAGACTGGACCGGGCCGGAGCTGCCTTGAAGCGGTTCCTGCCCAATCTAGCGGTCCAAACGCCTCCTGCCGGAAGCTACGCGGGGGTCATACGGTCCATGGCCGTTTACGGGGCACCGGTGTGGGTGCGTTCCTTGAGGCTCCGACCAGCCCGCCGGTTGAACGCATCCCAGACGCGGCCATCCGGCTGGTTCGGGGATACCGCACGGTCTCCTGCGAGGTGGCGCGCCCCCTTGCCGGATTGCCGCCAGGGGATCTGGAGACAAAAGTCCTGGCGCACATTTGGGAGTGGCACGAGGAAGTGAAACGCCGGGGCGTAACTCCGCTGCTGCAAGAAATCGCGGCTCAGCGGACAGAGCTCCAGCGGGATCTTATGGCGGCATGGAGAGTGCGACTGTCGCAACCCAGTGCTGGGCACGCCAAAATTGCGGCGGTAAGTCCCCTTTTTGAGGAGTGGCTTGAGAAGCGCCACGGCATCCTCACCTTCCACCTGACGCATGTCCTCACCAGACATGGCTGTTTCGGGAGGTTCCTGTTTCGGATAAGGCGGGAGGAAACGCCCGGGTGTTATCATTGTGAGGATCGACCGGAGGACACGGTGGAGCATACGGTGGAGGTCAGCCCACCTTGGGCGGCGCACCGCCGTGTCCTCGTAGCGGCGATCGGGGGCGGCGATCTCTCGCGTCCGGCCCTAGTCCAGGCCATGCTACGGAGCGAGAGGGAATGGGAAGCCGTCACCTCTTTCTGCGAAGCAGTAATGCTCGCGAAGGAGGAGGCGGAGCGTGTGAGGGTGAGGCAATCGTTGCAGCCTCACGCCCCTAGTCGCCGCAGGAGGAGACACCCTGGGCGTCAGGAGTCGATTCCTGACTCCCGGCCACCGTAGGCGCGGGCTTGCGGACGGCGAGCAATGGGCAGCTCGTCGTCCGGTAATGACCAGGCCCGGGTCGACGGTGCGTCGTGTTCCACGCGCGCCTCAAAGAGATGTCAGCATCATTAACGGCAGTAAAAGTCTGACACGCCCTTCCGCTCCGCCCAGAGCGAGAGAGGTCCTTTGATGATTTTCCACCCAAAAAAAAAAGTCCTGCAGGATACGAATTTCTGTTTTTTCTCAGTACACCATCACAGAAAAACTAGATTAGAGTGCATAATGCTGAAGTAGACAGTTGAGTAACTGGGGATGAAATGTAAATGTCTGTGATTACGAATTCAAGTGCTTACCTAACTTATTATTTTAAATTCTCTAGTTTTAGTTTTGGTAATGTACCTATTTTGTTATTAATTCTGTCATTAGCAGGCCTTGACACATAGATATGGAAGAGGGAGATCTTCTGTTACCGGTATCCATACTTAAAAGAAGGCCTCTGCAATTTATTTGTTAAAACCTGTTGATTCCGCAATAAATAAACTTATTTGACAGTTGCATGAAATGGCTATAACACGGCAAATTGACAGAGAGTGTCAATTACTTAACAATTAATTTCTCTGGTTGAATGTACATATTATGTATTTCACTTAAAAAAAACAGTGATGGTGCACACTCGCTCACTCTAGACAAAGTCAAAGTGGTTGCTAATTTAGGCAATTGTATAATTTATTATTTTTATGACAGTGATTATACATTCTGTGATTACTTTAACACACACACTGACTTATTTACTTGTAAAAACATTAGGAAAATCTTCTACTTTTACAATGCAATTTTAGCACCATGTATCTATCACATAATTAATTTATCTGTCATTGCTTCATTTTTCATTATTTTTATCTATTGTGGTATAGTATTTTTATTCACACTTCATACTTTAATCATACAAATAATTAATTTATACAAAATATGGTATAACATTTTAAAAGGGTAACAGTGGAGTTTCTTGCCTATTCTTCTCCATACGAAACTACCCTTTGGAAGGGGCAACTACTCGTAGAATCAATCCCATTTTCTTGTTAATTTTGCCGTTCAAAAGGCAAGTGCCTTTTATGTGCCTATTTGAAATAAATCATTTGACTTTGACTCGCAATAAAACAATCTAATAGTCAGAGCTGTCGAAAACCGACTGGATATACAGTTTCGTCGCTCCTAACTAGGCAAAGGTGTTGATTTATCATTATCTACTCCTTACGGAATTGATGCTAGAAATTGTCGATTTAACAAGTCTGAATTTAGGTGTAGTTTAGTTGTATGACTGGAAACGCTCATTGAAAACAAACAGTTTTGTCTAATTTACCAACAGCCTCCCAAATTATATCGTAGCAAATATTTACATAAAATAAATGGAACATCGTCATTTTGGTTTTCTTGTATGTGGGGTACTTACTTTTTGGGGTCCGTAGACAACAAGGAATCCTTATAGTTTCACCACGTCCGTCCGTCTGTCTGTCCACGGCTTAGCCCAGAGACTCATAGTTCTAGAAAACTGTAAGTTAATACATATTAATCACGCCGGCAAAGAGGAAAAATACGAAATAATAAGCTTTAAAGTGCTAATTTTGTTAGACGCAAGTGACCCCCCTGCATGCTAAATAATTGTTTTTGGATATGTAAAAAAATCATAGCAGTAGTGATATGCGTATACTCGTAACGAAGTTAAAAGGAAAACTATCATAGCTAAGTAGGCTTTACAAGTTCACGAGTAATATTCGAACATAACTTGTTCGAATGTCTTCGAATTTGCAGTTGAAATGTCTGAGAGAAGTCTGTTTTTCAATTACAATATTAAGTTTGTATGCGGAACCCTTCGTTATGCGTGGTCCGACAAGCACTTGATTACATGTCATTCTTCTCATATAATAAAAGATACAGCGAGTTTTTCGTAAATCCTACTTATTATTTTATAAGAATGTGAAAGTTTGTATGTTTGGATGTGTGTTACTCAAACACGCAAAAATGGCTGTACGGATTTGCATGAAATTTGGCACACAGATAGCCCATGGACAGAATCCTTTTTATCCCCGTCTAGTACGTTCCCGTGGGATAATTTACGACCTCCACGATGGCGAAGCCGCGGGCAAAAGCTAGTTATTAATGAATTCAGTAATGTACACTAAAAAGCCCCAAGTCTAAGGTTTTCAGAATGTAGAACTTGGCTCTACATTAGATCAGAGATTTTTTTTTATACCTAAAAGAGTTGCGAGGCTTTGCGTGATTTTTGACATGATTGTTTTGATGGAATGTCTTTCAAATTCAAATCATTTTAATTCAAGTAACATAGGCTCTTAATAGGAATAACAAGAACACACACAGTCACATCAATTAACGTAGAACATTGGTAGGTGCCTACCTACCAATGTTCTATGTTAATTGATGTGACTGTTTATATAAAGTACGGTAGACAACAATATATGATCTAAATCGATACCGTCAACTTTACTTTCCATGAACAACTTTACCTATTAGTACTGTACTTAAATATATCTCGATTAAATCTATTACAAAAAACATTTTTACAAAAAAACAACTGACTTAACTTTAATTTTGGAAGTCGGTGGCCTAAAATGAAAATGCAAAACTAAAGACACCGACTTTCGAAATTAAAGTTATTTTTCACGTCTTTTAGTGTTTTTTCTGGAAGTCGGTGGTTTTTTTGTAAAAAAGTTTTTATTTTTCACTTTTTAGTTCCGGTACCTACCCCACACAAATTCGTATACCACCACTACTTGGTGTGTAAATAACAGTGACAGGAAATTATTACCACATCATCCATTGAAATTAAGTGGAAAAAATATGCAGTATTAAGGATAACTCAAAAACTACTGGTCAGGCCTTGATAAAATTTAAATGGGACCACATGTGTAGCACCACCTATCAAATAATAATCATCCAAATCGGTTCACCCAGAAAAAAGTTCTGAGCTGACACACATAAAAAATATAAATAAAAACATACAGACCAATTGAGATCCTCCTCCTTTTTGTGAAGTCGGTTAATTATAAAAATTATTATTACAAAAATAGAAGATTTTTCTACTTTTGTATCGATGGTGGCATCAGATTTTTAGTAATTGAGAGATATAGGTATATGTACCATGGGTAAAGTTGCTCATGGAAAGTAAATATGCCACAGTTAACTTGTACGACGCTTTTTAAACAATAGAGGGAAAATATACCTATAATTATAAATCGACGTCTTTTTTTAAAGTTGGCATATTTTTGTTGTTTAAAAAAAGTGCACAATTCTACCGACCTACCTACAGGATCCTAACAGTCCCCCAAAGGACGCTAGATTTAAACATTCCATAACTTCTTTTATTTTGTGCCTACTGAAAATTAATAAAGCCGTTTTCAAAGTGAATCGTTTGAACCATGTTTGAATCGTAAACAGAAAAATATTCGCTTTAATTTCGGAAGCTTTTGCATAGGTGGCCATGATGTTGGAGAATTCGCATGGACGTGTATGAACTTAATATAAGAGGAAATTATTTTTTCCGGAAAAAGTTTTATTGGCTTTTAAAACTTTATGAATCCTTTTGATAAATATTCATGAGAGTTTAGCTGGAGTCTTGTAATTACTCTTACGCCACATAAGCTTTACGCTTACTAAATTATTAGTAAAAAATATTGTATGAGAAAAAAAGTATTATCTCTGTCGAAATGAGTTCCACTTCCATGATTATGTTACTTGATGAGCAACGGGATATTAGAATAAACATAATCAGAATCTTGTATTTATTTTTGTATTTGTTCATGACTGAAAAATTACTAAATATGTACCCACAATCCTACATGCCATAATTATGGCATTTTTATAGGCGATTTTCTATCTGCCGATTGAGTGAAATGTCATCGTTTTTTTGGGCGATTGAATACAAAATGTAGGTACGTTGATTCTTCATTCATTCATTATTATGCATTTTGTTCGATAAGCATCTCGCTCTTTTGTGGCGTCACATGCCATGTCTCATGAAAGCTCACTGTTGACATGTTATTTTTTTTCTTTTTCTCCAATCTCACAATTTATTTCATCATTCATCATTTATTTTCTCAGTTTTCATTTTTATCGTGTTTACACCTAGTTATAATATGTGCATGCTGTGGTCTCCTGTAATTGAAGGAGCACACGTAAAAGATGCTATTTATTATTATGATTTATATTGTATACAAGCTGACCCGACAAACGTTGTCCTGTCTTAACTATGAATGTCATATGTCGTTTAGTTTTAGTTTTGAATATTGACTAAAACTAAAACTATCGACTCATTTATCAACCGATCCATCTGTGTTAAACGATATTTGCAGCGCGCATTCTGTCAATCGCTGACAGTTATTTCAAACAACTGACAGTTATGTAAAATTAATATTGGCGTTAAGTTTTCTTAAATTTTGTTACGTTCCGATTAACTTCCTTATTTTTTTATTTCATAAGATCCTTCTCCTGACAATAACGAACACAACAAAATAAAAATTTGTGAAGTCGGTCCAGCCGTTCACGCGTGATGGCGTGACCAAGGGAAATAGGGATTCATTTTTATATATATAGATATGTATCTTTTGTTGGTGATCTCATATAAATAATTAAATAAAGTGTTGTCCATGTTCACGCTCAAAAAGGCTGTAATGAAATTGTGCGTCCTGTTTATTCTAAACTACTGTAAAACTGCGTTTTGCATAATTGTAAGTACCCACTGGGTTTCAATAAATAGTTGATTATTGACTATGTGAAAAACGAACGGTTGTACACTTGACAACAAGTTTAATTTTCTTTGAACCTGAAAAGGCACAAATTAAAGTGATATTTTACGAGCCCAATCATAATTATCATTCATTGTTAACCGATAAATGTCCGATCCTGAAACTTAGGTAAGTACACATTTCTTTCAAATTAACAGCTGACTATTCTGTGCAATTTAATCATTTCCCCTAAATTCCATTATACTCTTTTACTTCCAGTTGAGTCTGAAAGAAATTGAAATTCTTTGCTTTGTAAAGGGAGCGTCTCAGATATTTTTACACTTCATTGAAGAATTGTCGGGCTTTTCCACTCACTGGCTCATTTTGAGAAATGATGCAGAAACTAGTAGGATTGTCCATGAAACCGTAATAATTATTTAAAAAAAAACTTCTCTAAGTAGGTACAGCTATGATCAACACAGTCAGCACCAATGGAGATTAAGGAACAAATCAAATGAATAAAAATATGTAGATCTTAGAACTGTGTGCGCCGCAGCTTCGAAAGACCTGAGCTAACGGCGCCGAAGGCAGCGTGGTGCTCGAAAAGCCTCGAAATTTTCAGACTTCTTTCTGTTTTAGACTTATAACTTCCAAAAGGTGCATCCTACGTACCCTATACATTTTTAAAGTATATACAATTGAGCGCAACTGTAGCTCTGTAGGTTCAATAAAACCCGAGATACAAAAAAAAGGTAGGTAATCTAACTGTTGCATGTTCTATAGGCTTTATACTTTCAATTGGAATCTATTTTGTTTGGTTAACAAGACAGTGGTGCCGATTCTCTTGTACACCGAACTAAACTAACTAAACTATCACTAAAATTCCGTACTTTTGGCTTTTGGCTATGAGAATCTTAAAGGTATTCTGCAATAAAATAAATCTAAATCTAAATTTAAAAATCATTTTGACGCAACTAAAATTTAATTTGACAATCGCGACTCCACATGGTACTTGTTTGCCCTACCCCGTGATTTTTTTTTAGAGCCGGAGGCGCGCATGTTTGGCAGCCTCGGCGTGTTTTATATGGAATTTTTCACTTTTTGTATGGAAAATATTTAAAAAAAAATACCTACATGTAGAGTTATATAGGTTTAGGGATTCTATAAAGGGGGTCGACATTTTCATTATTTTTGCGATAGGACACACCGTTTTCGAGATATATGCAAAATAAAATAAAAAATACAGTACTGTTTTTGCCCCTGAAGTCGAGGTGTTGTGGTGAATCATAGTTCATGACAACTAATTTTATTCCACACCTTTTTAATCGCAATTAAAAATAGCCAGATTTAGTTAAGACAACCAAAATTTTAGGTGAAAAATGTCAAATTCAGATAGCAAAATTGCCATTTTCACTAAACTAATAAATCAGTACCATCTTAGTGCTGTAAAACTAAAATATAGTTAAGTTGTGTCACTTTAGTCTATTTCAGAATGAGAAATCGTTTTTGACAGGAATAAACTAAATTTTAGTGATTTTTAGTCTAGTTTAGTGAATTTTGTGTCAAGAGAATCGGCATCAGTGAAATATTAAAAATAAAATACTTACAGTACTTTTGATTTATTATAGCCATGAACATATAAATTTAAGTAGGCAACCCTTGCAATATATTTGTGACCATATTATATTTGATAAAATAATATTAATTTTAAATACAGATGGGTGAAGGTTACTCCGGATTTTTTACTTCTATTGGTAGGTTTCTATCCCATCAACGTCCCAAAAAATCAGTACAGTGCAAGTTTTTGCGACCTACGCTGCGTTGCGCTGTGTTTCATGCACGCCTCAAAGAGATGTCAGCATAATTGACGGGGTCCTATAGGGCCGATGCCTGCCGGGGTCGCGGATTGTTCGAAAGAGTTACCGTGGCCGTGGCGCACAGGCAACTGAAGGAACACGGGTGGGTTTTAGTCAGTAAGAGTCTGATACGCCCTTCCGCTCCGCCCAGAGCGGGAGAGGTCATATGATGAAATCCAACCCCAAAAAAAAAAGACAAAAGAAGGCTTTTAAAATCTTTGATAACTTAAGGATGAAAAAGTGGCCAAGTACACAATAACTAGGTTGTAAAAAAATATCACACGGCATATTATTAAACAGCTCTGTTCTTTTTAATGTTGCCTACTTAATTAAATAGGTACAATTTTATTATTATTTTCGGGATTGTTCTTTTTCTCAGTTCTTTGGCTGGTTTCTACATTTACGGGCCAAAGCCAGGTAAATGTAGCGTGTGGTGGTATTATTCTTCTAACTGCATGAATATCCTAGCTGTTCTGCAGCTATCTGTAGATTGACGGGATTCTTCGAAATCTATTAATTTCAGGCTACGGAGGAGGTGGTTGGGGATAACGCCTTTTGTGGAAAGAACTGTAGGGAACTGTAGCGGTATCAACATCGCCACATGCAAGCTACACGTCATACTGACGTCACGCAAATCCTGCATCGCGCAAGCAGAGTTTACCGCGCGACTAGCATATATACAACGTCCCGACATCAACCGTCGGGCAGTTACCCACCAGACACAACATCCGTCTGGTCGGAGGATCCTCCCTTTTCCATAGAGTATGAGAGAGCTTTACACCTCTGTTCCTCATACCTCTATGCTGGTGACTCCAAACTTGAACGTCAGCGCAGCCTTCGTGCAACAACGTGCATCACTTCCGCAAGCTTTAGAGCGGTGAGTCACACAGCCAGCCAGCACCCACGGCTTCAACGGGTATCCTGACCACCAGCATGCAGCAACCGCGCATACCTGGTCATCATCCTCAGCCTCATCAGCAATCTTGGCACAGCACACTGCACTCTCGGCCGGTCCACAAGCAGAGCCTGCAAACACTCTCCTGGTCGACGCCAGCAGTCAGCCTCAACCCGGCGCTGTACCACATCCGATGCACTGGAGCATAAGCAGCGCCACCCCGACTCACTGGGGAAAAAAACCTTCGCGGGCAGTTCCGACCCACCGCGAACTATGCGACACCCGGTTCCGACTCACTGGAACCTCAACTGGCCCTGGCAAGCATCACAAGATACAAGACTCAGCCCACTATCGACCTCCGGTCTCCGGGGGGGAGTGATGTAGCGGTATCAACATCGCCACATGCGAGCCACACGTCATACTGACATAACGCAAATCCTGCATCGCGCAAGCAGAGTTTACCGCGCGACTAGCATATATACAACGTCCCGACATCAACCGTCGGGCAGTTGCCCACCAGACACAACATCCGTCTGGTCGGAAGATCCTCCCTTTTCTATGGAGGTGTGAGTGAGCTTTACACCCTGTTCCTCATACCTCTATAGAACTACACTTTTTCTTGTCTCCAGATTCTTGTGACTTCTTCTTTAGGTTCAGCATATTTACTTATTTTTAAAGTGAAACTTTTATTACATCGTCCCAAACTTTTTCGTGTTTTTCGTGACGGTCGGCCGCGGAGTAGGGAAAATGTTTCACTTTTACCGTGGTTTCATAAAACCACACAATCCTTTTTTTTTCAGATATAGTTTCTTGTAGCATACAGGTATTGAGAACTGCAATGTTTCTAAGGTGTGGTAAAGTGATTTATCCTGTAGTGTTTTAACTGGTTTATTGTAGTGGATAGTACTACCTGTAAGCATGGCGCGATCGTAGTACAGTTTGTATGTATAATTTTCTAGGATAGTTTGTGGTGTGTACTTGTAGTAAGGAATGCCAGAGTTTTGTAGGAGTTTTGTTTTGAGTGCTAGTTTCTGATGAATGACGTTTGGAATCTAGTTGTGTCTGTGAGTGTAGACTGTCTGTGTGAGCGTTATGCATGCTCTGGTTGTGTGTTGTGTGGTTTCTGATTAAATGTGGCATCTGCGGCATTTATCGTTTGTGATGGTAGGATCTTTAATGATACATTTCCTGTAGTTTATGGTGTTGGTGATTTTACCTGCATAGCTATGATGAAGACTTCTGTTTTAGGGAACAGGTTTCCTATTTTAAGTCACTTATAAGACCCTATTATATCAATATGGGATTGTTCTAAATTATGAGTGTGTCTACCGCGAAAGATTTTTTCTTCCAGTTTTTAATCTTTAGTTCTCTGGGTCTATGTTATTTGTGTGTCGTATGAAACAAGCAATACTTAAAAGTATTGCATGTTTAGACTTAAGGAATGCGTTAAATCAATTTATTTATAATTTAAGTCCAGCGGGGTAATTGCGTAATTCACTAACAGTAGGAATAGCTTTCATTTTGACAGTTCAACAACAAACATTGTGTTATTTACGTTGTTGAGCAGAACAATTTTTCGAACTTAATATGCAATGGATTAGCAATATACTTCAAAATGATTCAGATTCTGATTGATAGCGTGTTACGTATTAGGGGTGCTGTTTGCAGCCTACACAAACTTCGCAAATAAATCTACAAAACGTCGAAATATATTATAATAACTCACGTCTGCTAATTAAACGGGAGCGAAACTCAGATATGATCACGCTTACCAAGCTTCATATATTAAATATTAATCATTATTTAAAATTTTAATCTTGATTATCCAAACTTTTTACAATACGCATATACCTATGTGGCGTAGGTACATACGACGACATAATTATCAAGCTACACCTTTCCAGTTTTAGCTGAATTCGTATTGTATAGGCTTTTCCGCATTGGTTTTTCGTACAATAAGTACTTAGCTTTTACTGAAAATAACGTATGGCTTGATATGTTGTCGTGCGTACTTGGCGTATGAGTGGGTAGAACGGCATAATAGGTATATTGCCCTCATCAATAAGACTCCTTCCTAATACCTAATTTTTGAGTCATGGATGGGATGTAATGTACCTACACTAAGTACAGTCAGCCTCAAAAAGATGTTTATTCATTTGATTGTCTATGATTTTTGTTCCATAATACTTTATCAATGTGTCAAACAATTAAGTACCGTCAAACGGGGTGAATAGGGATGCAGGGGTGAATCGAGACGAAACTTTAAAATGGATTTTAACATTGAATTAATCTAGTTTGTCGCCATAAAGGATTCTAATGTGTTACAGTATTATAATTAACGATTAAGTGCCCTTGTTGGTAACAAACTATATTATTTAAATATTAAAATTATTTTTAAAGTTTCGTCCCGATTCACCCCTGCATCCCTATTCACCCTATTTGACGGTACCCAAATGTGTTAAATTTTCTCATCGATACAAAGTTAAAAGAAGAACAAAGATTGTAGCCAAATTAATTATTTTTTACGAATTTTAACGTCTTATTGAGGCTGACTGTACTACTTTATAGTCTAGGCTCCAGGCAGCTTGGGTTTTATTTTGTCTGGGCTTTGACAAAACAAGAATATAAGAAATCAAAGTACGTCTATCAGCTTTCGTCATCTGCGTGAAGTTGGTAATTAAGAAGAGAAAGGCTTTGAAAGAGGAATGATAGAGGTGGGAGGACGATTTTCAATTTGCAT
This sequence comes from Griposia aprilina, assembly GCA_916610205.1. Taxonomy (NCBI): domain Eukaryota; kingdom Metazoa; phylum Arthropoda; class Insecta; order Lepidoptera; family Noctuidae; genus Griposia; species Griposia aprilina. The sequence continues at coordinate 11,938,855 of OU744283.1, forward strand.
TTGAATCGGCTCAGGGCGCGTGGGACCCAGCTGACAACAAAGGCCGCAGATTAATTTATATGCAATGGGGAACACAGTAACACGTAAATATGAAACATTGAAGCATGTAGTGATTATGACGAAGTAATTGGAACCCATTCACTCGCGACGGTAATGTAAGTACAGTCAAGGCATGAAAATGTTAAACCCCATTAGGTTAATTTTTATTTGAATTTAATTGTAGGCAGCGTTGTGCCGACATTTTCCGTCTTATTACAAAACACGATCTAACTTTAGCCCGAGCCTAAATCTTCGAGCCAGTTTTTGTATTCCGAACTTTATTTAAACCATCGAGCCTGTTAGTAAGAACTTTACTAATGTCGGCACATTAGTAAAGTTCTTAATACAAAATTGACAACCTAAGACCGGACTAAGTTGACAGTTTTGCAAAAGGAACTGTATTTCGATTTCTGTTAGGTTCTTATTTCAAAAACAGGCTCAATTTAGTAAACCATGTCGAAGGAAAAACATTGTTTTGTAATACATGACAGTTCGAAAAAGTGACATGCACTCGTTATGTGGGAAAGGAAAGTTAGAATACTTTCGCTCCTTTTGACCGTATATATTTTACCTTAATAGTGAACTGTTTCACTTCGTTTTGTGAAAATATAAGGAGTAAAACGTCTCGGGGAAATTAGCGAACAACTTTTATTTAAGCCTCTGATAACTTCCTGATCTCTTGTATATAAAGTGTCGTAAGGTCAGTAAACTCCTGTTAGTGACTTCTCGTCAAAGTTTTCGCTGTTTATGACTGAGCTTTCTTTTTCAGTAATTAAATATTATAATAATTCTTTTCGTTATAGTGTAGATATAGATTTACATTGGGGTTACATTGTTAAAACTTGTTGTGGTGTCTTGGTTTAGATTAGGTTAGGTTAACAATAAAACACTGTTTTCGATATTACTGCGTTAGGCGTGCTGTTGCTACGGCTGCTCGGACGAGAGTACGAGACTGCAAGCTGCAAGTGAGTGCGGGGCGGCGCAAGCCCCACAACCAGCACTCATAACTTATTTATATAACGTCACACTTGTTTATAGCTCGCCTTAATTCTGTTCCAGCCTATCCTAATTCCGATCCAGCCTGACCCTTGCTGCCCTCTCCCAGCGACGCCCTTAGCCTCGGCTCGTACCCCGCAGAGGGTGCCCGTAGCGTGTTGTCGCCTAGTTTGTAAGTTTTTTAAGCCCTGGGTGGGGTCATTAGTTTATTAGGGCAACCACAGGCACGTCCGGTTAAGTAGCCGACAACCTCCTAGGTCAGTGGTTCGACCATTTGACAAAAAACTTGTCTTGCCATGGACCAACCAACTCTTTGGAGGTAAAATAAGTATAGTAAATGTAAATGAATAAAAGGTTGTTCTATCTATAAATAAAACACATATAAAATTGTTCAAAGCCAACAGTATTTTTATGTTTTTACGAACATTTTACAATAACTGTAATAACAATAATTATTTTAATGCAATTTTTGTGACTGTATACTCTTTACGAACTTCTGAATCCTTGGTTCAGAGCTACTCAAAGCCAAACTCATGTCCGCACTGGTATTCAAACGATTTCGGTACTTGTTATTAATTATCAGAAGCGCCGAGAACCCTGCTCGCATAGATATGTCGATGAAAATTTCTCGAGTCTTTGGGAAAGAAATTGTCTTTTGGCTCCAAAGATCTTTAAGATTAATTCCTGTCTCGAATGTATCTTTCATGCTGATGCCCAGTTTAACATAATCGCTGTTATAGTTTCGTTTCGGTGACATTATTATTATTCCCACCTACTTAGTAACCTATGTACTATACTACTGTAATAGTAAAATATATAATAATAATTGAAAGTGGTCACTGAAAAAATACGTATAAAACATACCTAATTTTAATGACAAACTCCCAAAGTAAATCGCAATTCAAAAGAAACTTATCAGATTCGGAAATGTAATATTCACGGTAAGTACCAATTTTGAATTAACGTGTGAAATAAACAAAACAAACAAGGTTTATGCAGTTATTTACTATAAATACCTTAGTAGACCAATGATATTTGCCTTAGCTGTCGAACTTTAAAATTGAAAATAAATAAGCACTCAGAACAAAACAACGAACGTAGGTAGTTTTGAGCACATGAATAAAAGACCGATTTTATTCATTTGGTTTGACTACTATCATTAACCAAACCGAGTGAGAGAAGACACTGACTGCTCGCTCGCTGCACGTCCCTGCACTCACCTCATCCCGGCTAGATTCTCGACTCGCACTGCGTGTCGCCGACTCGTTGTCACTTTTAAATATCTTTTGGGCGGCTTTGCGGACCACTTCGAGTGCTTCCAGGGACCACCAGTGGTCCACTGACCACCGGTTAAGAACCACTGTCCTAGGTTGACATGAGAGAAATCAATCACAAAAAAAAAAAAGCAGCCTGTCCCTTGCTCTCCCAGCGACGCCCTAAGCCGAGGCTCGTACCCCGCCGTGGGGGGTGCCCTTAGCGTGTTGTTGCCTAGTTTGTAAGTTTATTAAGCCCTAGCCGGGGGTCTAAATTTATTAGGGCAACCACAGGCATGTCCGGTTAAGCAGCCGACAACCTACTTTTTATTTATTTTTTGTTCCGGGGTGGAAAATCCTCATGGATGTCCTCCATCTTGGGGGGGCGAAAGGGTCTGTCAGGAGTCTTACTGACTAAAAACCACCCCGTTGTTCCCTTCCTACACGTGCATCGGGGATCATGGGAACTTGTGCGCCTTCCACGATCCCCGGCTAGTGCCGGCCCGCTCCTGCGGGCCTCCTCAACGGGAGTGAGGTGTAAAATTCCCCCCGCGACGTCCAATAGGGGCGCGCGTGGAACACTACACGCCACCACCTCGGGTCCTGTTATATGAGGGGCGGCGGACATCCCCAGGTCCGCCGCCCCTCTGGACCCATTTATGGGGCTGGAAGAGGGCGTTGTCAGCCCTCCGCTGACGCCCGGCACATCCGCTGTGGATCGGGAGAGTGGCCTCGACCTCCCTCAACCTTTCCGCAGCCTCCTTCAGTGAAATGACGGTTTCACAGAAGGAGATCACCGCATCCCACGACTCGGCGCTCCCGACCATCGAATAAGCGACGGCCGGAAGCGACAAGTCGGCTCCGACATTTGACACGAGAGCACGGCGCGGCTCCTCCCATGCGGTACACTCTGCCAGCGTATGCCACGCCGTGTCCTCCGGACAGTTGACGCAGTGATGACACCGAGCGTCCGGGTCCCTGTTTATGCGACACAGGTACTTCCCGAAGCAACCATACCCCGAGAGCACCTGAGTCGCCCTAAACGATAGGCCGTGCCTCGATGCAGCTCGGTCTCTCGCTGCATCGATCCACTGCCCTGCGACCGCAACTCCTCGCGCCACCGGTACAGTGACGCGAGGGTTGTCGCCTCTAGGTCCCAAGGCAGAGATCCGGCCAGTGCACAAGCCGCCTCGTAGGAGATCGTGCGATACCTCCTGATAGCCCTGACGGCCATCGCCCTCTGCGGTTTTCGCAGCATTGCGATGCTGCCGGCCGTCAGGTCAGAGGCCCACACCGGGGAGCCGATAACCTCCTAGGTTGACCTCCGAGAATAAATAAATAAAAAATAGCTCGCTTCCAGTTAGGTACTTGGGACCTAAACATAACTTTCGAGATATGGGTGTAGGGTAGGTACCACTACCTTCCCCCTTCAGGGATTGGTAGATACAGGCGTGATACTGCTAAACTATAGCGATCAAAAGATAAGCTTTGCTGTGTACACATAATCTGCTGATTGCAAACGTTTCAATAAAGTTCTATAATCACGTTTTCCCTCTCGTGGCAAACCACCTAATATGTACGTAATTTTGAAAATAAAAGACTAGCGTAATATGTGTCTACTATAGACATCTCTGACTTACCCTTCGGGGATGACATGCGTGATGTTATGCTATGTTTATACAAAAAAAAAAAACATAATACATTACACGGCGTAGTTTCCTGTTTCCGAATAAAGCCACATCGCAATGCTACGAATGAATAATGAGTCCCTTTGCAAAACTAAGTCATGCCGTGGTACTAAGCGGCATTTCTCTTCACAATTTCCATCTAACCGTTCAGAACTTTCCTAGCTACATAATGTGTCTCTAATTAGGCAGTTAGGGCAGTTATGCTCACAAAAGAGACATTTATTTCCCTCGCGACCAACTTACCGTAGTTTTTGTGTGATTCGAGGTTGCGATTACAGAAACTAATATAATTTTAGTGCCAACTGAACAGGTATAGTACATATTGTGTTTTTACGTGATGGGTTGGGTTTTTATAAGTACCGGGTTTAATGGCGACTTAGGGTGCTTATTGCCAATTATTTTTGTTTGAAAGTTTTTTACTAAAGTTAAGAATATATTGAGATTCGATGTGGGTAGTTAAATTGTATTATCGTCTGTCAATTCTGTGACACGTCTCACAGGCTTTATTTCTTTGAAGTCGTGAATAAAACACAAAAATGTAAATTTTCATTTCGTTTTCAATTCATAAGGTTGAATTGAAAACCGAAAATAAAATGTTATTTATTTTCTAAACATAACATAACATCACGCCTGTATCCCCGAGGTTTAGGCAGAGGTCCACTGTACAGAGGTACCCCCACATTTCGCCATTAGACCTAGATTTATGTGAAACAATATATCAGAAATGGAGTTATTTTCTTTTTTACAATTTTCGTTTTTTTTGCATAAAATGTGCGGGTCTACGGAAGTATGTTGCAAAGGTCGATATAGTTTGTAATTGACATCTATTGATATTCAAAATGCTTTTAATCAAGTTGAGCGAGCCCATCAAGCGAACCTTGTTTTTATTCAACACAGTGTCTAGATAAAACATTGTAATTTGGAAATTGGAACAATTGGAAACTTGTTTATTTTTAACCGACTTCACAAAAAGGAGGAGGTTCTCAATTCATCTGTATGTTTTTTTTTTTTTTATGTGTGTTAGCTCATAACTTTTTTCTGGGTGAACCGATTTGGATGATTCTTTTTTTATTTGATAGGTGGTGCTTGATAGGTGGTGCTTGACATGTGGTCCCATTTAAATTTGATCAGGGTCTGACCAGTAGTTTTTGAGTTATCCTTAATACTGCATATTTTTTCCACTTAGTTTATATTGATGATGTGTTGATAATTTGCTGTCACTGTTATTTACATACCAATTAGTGGAATACGAATTTGTGTAGGATAGGTACCGCAACTAAAACGTAAAAAATAAAAACTTTTTTTACAAAAAAACAACCGACTTCCAAAAAAAAAAACACTAAAAGACGTGAAAAATAACTTTTATTTCGGAAGTCGGTGGGCAAAAACGAAAACACAAAACCAAAGGCACCGACTTCCGAAATAAAAGTTATTTTTCACGTCTTTTAGTGTTTTTTTTGGAAGTCGGTTGTTTTTTGTAAACTGCACGATGGATGTCGATAGTATTAATTTGTTAGGACACATGACTTAACTAAGGCCAATAAATAACGGCATTTAATATGTATATAATAATTACTAGAATACGATGAATATTTATAAAAGACGAGCATTAGCAGCCGGTAATCATGTTAAACAATCTATATAGGTACCTGTTGTACATGTCAGGCCATTTGAGAACTGATTAGAGTAGGGCTGCCATTCAAAACCACACAGGAATGAAAATGGCTTGGATTACTTGAATCGCATCTCCTATTCTTAGATAACTAACTGTCCCATAACATCCTGAACTGCCCTAATGTAGTCGTGTGTGCCGCGAACAGCATTATCCTTCTGTATATCCCAATTCATTTTAGGTCGGCGAAGTACCTCTTTTTCTTCCGTAGGTACGTCTCTATCAGCCGTCATTTTATGTTCACTATATTCCTTGCCATATCGTATTTCACACAATCTATCCATCTTTTTTGGTCTGCCCTTTTTGTTATACTCAACAACACTTTTTCTGCAAAAAATTACGGATTTATAAAACTGGAAAACAACGCTGCATTCTTCATTAATGTCGGTAATAGTGATCAGTCTTTTTAACCGACTTCACAAAAAGGAGGAGGTTCTCAATTCGTCTGTATGTTTTTTTTTTTTTTTTTTTTTTTTTTTTTTTTTATGTGTGTTAGCTCATAACTTTTTTCTGGGTGAACCGATTTGGATGAATCTTTTTTTATTTGATAGGTGGTGCTTCACATGTGGTCCCATTTAAATTTGATCAAGGTCTGACCAGTAGTTTTTGAGTTATCCTTAATACTGCAGATTTTTTCCACTTAGTTTATATGGATGATGTGTTAATAATTTCCTGTCACTGTTATTTACACACCAAGTAGTGGTATACGAATTTGTGTGGGGTAGGTACCGCAACTAAAAAGTGAAAAATAAAAACTTTTTTACAAAAAAACAACCGACTTCCAAAAAAAAACACTAAAAGACGTGAAAAATAACTTTAATTTCGGAAGTCGGTGGCCAAACACGAAAATACAAAACCAAAGGCACCGACTTCCGAAATTAAAGTTATTTTTCACGTCTTTTAGTGTTTTTTTTTGGAAGTCGGTTGTTTTTTTGTAAAAAAGTTTTATATATCAATACATATGCTTTAATTGATTGCATAAGCATAACATAGCATAATTAGCCTATAATGTTCCCACTGGTCGGACGCAGGAATCCTCTCTTCGGGAGGGACTGGGCTGTTATCAACCACGCGGGCCCAGTGCAGGTTGGTAGATGTTACCTTTCTTCGATTTTTTTGGTTCTAGAACAAGCCGGTTTCCTCACGATTTTTCCTTCACCTTTTTGAAAGCAGTCGTGATGAAATGATTTATACAAAGTAAAGCGGTTCGAACCCACAACCTACAACTCGTATGTCGAGGCCGTTACCACTGGGCCACCACTGCTCTGCAATTGATTGATCATTGTAAAATTACCTGATTGATGCAGTGCTTTTAGTAGGTCGTAGGTCAGCCCTAAATGGATAGCAGTTCGAATACAGCGACAATAACGGATCGTAGCGGTATTATGACGTGTCGGTAGTTACATGCAAAACACAATCGGATGTCGTTGGCAAGACAAATCTAGGCATACGCTATTTCAACCAATAAGCGAAGAGACAAACTGTTCCCACGTACGCAATGTATGCAACGCATTTTAAGACATTGATTTTATACGGAAATCTAGAGATATTAGAAACACACATAACTGGCCTATATTGCGTTGCATACGATGGGTACGTGGGATCAGTTTGTCTTTTTACCTTAGCATAAGCATAATCAGCCTATAATGTTCCCACTGCTGGGACACAGGCCTCAGCTCCCTTGTAGAGGGAGTGGGCTCAACAGGGAGTGGGTTAGATTATTTACCTTTTTTTGATTGAATTTCGAGTGGGCTTCGAGAGGGTCTTGGCTGGACTTTTTACCTTTACTTGACGGAATTTCCGCCTGCTTTCAGCAGATGAATTGCTATTATACACTTAGGTATTAATAGAGAATTACTTAAACAGACGTAATTGAAGACGTCGAATTCGAGCCGGCGTTAAAAATGGACTTCTTTTGTTCTTATTTATAATTTGATCTGATAAAGGCTGTATTATTGGTTTGGTTAGGTTGGTCGATAAATCTCATCATTAGATAGTTTTTGAGTATTTCAGATTGGATGTGGAATACATTTTGAAGAAATTGTGATTTGTTGATAGTTTAGTCGTTTATTAGTCAATGATTTTCTTTAGAAAAATATTACTAACACTGAATAGTATAAGCTGTCGTCATGAACCATATATGGCCTTGTAGAGACAACTCTAAAATCACTTTTCGAATACGTAGCGATGACACAATCATGCTTTTCGTTTACATAAGAAAATACTCTACAAGTACTGCTTAATGTTCACGACATAACTATAGACCTAAAGCATATCTAAAGCTAAAGCATTAGCATATGATTAGCATCACTACATCACAGTTTGGCACGTTTACACATTGCCAAGCGTAATGCGGTGTCGATGCATATGCCGTCGCCGATTTCCGCTCAACTTCATAGCTAAATGTATTCTATCAATAAATGCAAATACTTTTGTTATCATATTCAAAAACCTCGACTAGCATCCGGTAGAAATAATACAAATAGTGAATAAGGACACTAAATACATTAAAAAATAGTTTATGGAAATACACAATCCGGGTCTTCGTGTCCATGGAATGGTTTTAGTGCTTCAAAGAGATTTGCTGTTTTGTCAATTGCTGCCAACTGAAGATTTTTATTTACTCCTATTTCCACCGGCTTTGTGACGTTGTTTTTCAAAGAGGAGCTTTCAGAATTTTAATGACACTTCACCATGTTCAGAGTGAAGAATTTCATGTGAATATGAGGTGCTCATTGAGAGTTTCACGGCGGTATTATTGGAGCGAGTTTGACACGGATGAGTTCCTGGACAGGTTTTTCAAAGGTTAACATGATTATCATTCGCTTAGAGGCTAAGCATTACCATACAACGTGGCAATGCCGCCAGTCTCTTGGGTACATTACCAGTCGACGGCGATACGGAGGAATTTTTCGATGCCATATATTAGTTTTTTAACCGACTTCAAAAAAAAAGGTTCAATGTTCTCAATTCGAGAGTATTTAAAAAAAAAAGTGTCTTAGCTCAGAACTTTTTAGAAAAAATAATCAACCAAATCGGTTTTCCTTCCTGGTAGATTCTTTTTTTATTTGAAAGCTGGTGGTTTCATGTGGTCCCATATAAATTTGATCAAGTTTCGACCAATAGTTTTTGAGTTATCCTTAATACTGTATAAAAAAAATTTGTAGGAACTCCACCAACAAAGATCTTGTCTTTCAATACACAGAAACGGTGCATTAGGGCTATGTTCGGTTTAAAATCTACCGAGAGTTGTGTACCTTTCTATAGAGAATACAGTATCTTACCATTGCCATCACTGTATATATTTGAAGTAGCTGTCTTTGTGAAGCAAAATCCTGAACTTTTTGTGCTAGCATCTGAAGCTTTCAATCGTACTCAAAGAGATGAAAGTCGTCTCTGTGTTCGCAAAACGAATACTGCCTTAATGTAAAATAGTATTTTTCATATGGCACCAGTCGTGTATAATAAATTGCCGAAGGAGCTAAAAAAAATTCATGTTAATTTATTTAAACAATAATTGAAAACTATGCTATGTCAAAAATATTATTATAGAGTCACAAATTTCTTGGCAGATAAATTTTGACATTATGTATTATATAAACATTTTTAATATTATAAATAAACAAGCTGACCCGACAGACGTTGTCCTGTCTAAACTATGAATGTCATATGTCGTTTAGTTTTAGTTTTGATTATTGACTAAAACTAAAACTATCGGCTCGTTTATCAACCGATCCATCTGTGTTAAACGATATTTGCAGCGCGCATTCTGTCAATCGCTGACAGTTATTTCAAACAACTGACAGTTATGTAAAATTAATATTGGCGTTAACTTTTCTTAAATTCTGTGACGTTCCGATCAACTTCCTTATTTTTTTATTTCATATGATCCTTCTCCTGACAATAAGGAACACAACAAAAAAAAAAGTGAAGTCGGTCCAGCTGTTCACGCGTGATGGCGTGACCAAGGGAAATAGGGATTCATTTTTATATATATATATAGATAAATTATTATACTCAAATAATTCTAATGATATGATACTTTAATACTCGTAATTAATATTGACGAAATTCGGACAGAAGCATTTGTTTTGACATAGATTATATTTTACTTGCTGTTGACATTTTAATTTAATATTGTTCGCTGAATTCACTTAAAATTAATGATACTGACTTGAAATTAATTATTAACAAACATAACTATTCATATTTGCACGCCATAGTACGAGTATGTGGCAAACGTCTGAACCTGTATTTTATTCATTAAGTTATCAATGTTATCATTCATGCTCTTTTTTTTTATTCTTGTATGTGTACGCGTTTATGCAAATAAATATATCTTATCTTATCTCAAAAAAACAACCGACTTCAAAAAAATACACAAAAAAAGTGAAAAATAACTTTAATTTCGGAAGTCGGTGGCAAAAACGAAAATACAAAACAAAGGACACCGACTTCCGAAATTAAAGTAGTTTTTCACCATTTAGTGTTTTTTTGGAAGTCGGTTGCTTTTTTGTAAAAAGTTTTTAACAGTTTTAGTCAGGTTAGGTCATTATAATTATTTTAATTTTAATTGTAAATACTGGAATTTTCTATTTGTGAATACGAATTAAAAGAAAATAAAATTAGTTTAGTAAAAATAAAAAAAGTTATATGCTTCTTTCTTCTATATGATAAAACAATATTTAAGTTTAAATTCTTAAAAGATTTATAAAGAGAGATAAAAACTTCGTCACGTAAGAACACTACACGTAGTGATGCGTAGTGTCTGTTAATTAGGTAATGTTAGCTTGAACGACTTCCTGTTGGTCTAAACAAAAATTAGTCGACATTAACTTGATTTCCTTCGGGTCTTCCACGGGTCTGCCACATGGAGTTGTGATGTCTATTCCATTAAGATTCACCGAAGGCGCGAAACGTCACCGAATGGCGTTGATAAATGACGCTCTACTTTGGCAATTTTCCACTTTTACCACGTCCACTGTCTACTCGATGTGCTTTAATCTGTAAAGAAATTATATGACAAAAACGTATCAATTTATTTTGTGCCGAAAAGTACGCATTTCATTCTAAAAAGTTCACGTGAGATTTTATTCTCCAAGGACAAAGTGTGGAGACCCAATATAAAACATCTACGTGAAGTGCCTGATCAATCAATATATTTGAGTGATTGACCTAGTGTCATGAAAATATTTTTCCTTCATTAATTTTATTGAATCCCTGGAACTTAGTACCTAGCTGTTTAATAAACGAGGATCCTTAAGGTGGAAAATCCTGTCAGCTGCAATAAAGCTGCCTTGAAATGAATAGTTCAAGCCCCAATGAGCTTTACCTTTCTTTTGTAAAGTAAAACTGTTTTTTGTGCTTTTCATTCATGGCAAGTTTTTTGCAGACTGGGTCTGCTAAACCGTGATAGTTCGTCTTGTGTATTTCATGTTGCGTTTATAGTGTATGTTCAATCTCTCTAATACCTCGCTATTAACCAAGATACATGAATGGGAATGGCCCCGTTAACACGAATTTCGGTGTAAATATACCTTGCCCAAAGGGTTTTTTAAATCCCCCTTTGACGGGTTACAAATCAGTAAGTCATCATTCTCATCATCTAGGTAGCCTTCCAGTCTAACCAGATACAGCTGAATACCAGTATTTTACATAAAGCGACTGCCTATCGCACCCCCACAACCCAGTTACTGGGTAACTCGATACCCTTGGTAAGTCTGGTTGTCAGACTTTCGGGCATCTGACTACCTGTAACGACTATCAAAGATCTACAGATGACAGCCAAATCAGTAAGTATACCTAATAAAGTTTAGGAAAGTAAACTTTATTACCTACTGATTTTTACCTAAGTTTTCCAGCGTGGCTTGAACAAGAGACTTATAAAATAATGTGTTTCGGTGATATGTTTCGGTCAGAAACAAATACCCGAACTCGCGGGCAACAGCTAGTCCTATCTCACAAATAATTTGTAATAATTAGTACAATGAATAGGTAGTCCTTGGTAATTTGGTAAAATCAAGCAATTAGAAGTTTAAATACAATTGTGGCAACAGCAGGCATTAGAAAACGGATGCTTCAATTAAATACAGATAAAGTTTTTAATATTTTCAATTTTATTAAGTTCCAGATTAAAATCTGCAAATCATATAATTACTAGCTTTTGCCCGCGGCTTCGCCCGTGTTAGAAAGTGGATGAAAATACTACATTTATAGGTATTGGCATCCACTTAATTAGTAAGCTTTGAGTGTCAGAATGGCTAGTTATTTAATATGTTAGAAAGTATCTATGATTATGGTGTGTCGGGAAGGGATTTTATGAAGAAAAGCACAGAAAGACAAGACCAGGCATTTATTTCAATTAGGCTTGTAAATAAATATATGTAGGTAACGTTAGTGAGAAAGCTATTATCTGTTCCAAAACTAGGTTCACATTATCATATTATTATTGTGAACACAAGGTCCGTTTCTCAAAGTTAGCAACTTTGTCAATGTAAAGAAAGAACATGAATATTCCCTATTTCGATTTAACACACATAAGCAATATTAGCTATATGTATAACACATTACATAACAACATAGATCAGCAATACTAATCAATATTACAATATCAATTATATACATAACTTACATGAACATTGTAGTCAGTCGATCTTTCACTAGAAGTGATAATATGATGATCATAATTCAATCCATTTTACAATATAGGAAGAACTTCGCTATGCAGCGTGATTTCCTTAGGTACATTGGCTTTTAGAAAATTAATATTATGGACAATGGACACCACTCAGGATCTGTGAGTCTGTCCTCTCTCGTCAAACCATCCAAACCAAGTTCCCTTCGAAATTGGCGGTAACTCATTAAAATCCCTCCATATTACCAGTCAGTACCACAAACATTGCCGTCCATTCTGCCGCCTTTCTAGACCAATCAGTGATGGTTGTACATAATTGCTAAATATCTTCTAATAAAGGTTTTAATTAAAAAAATCTAGTATAGTGGAACTATTTTAAAACTTCATAAGATTATTTAGCAATTTAGTATGTATTTATTTGTAATCTTTAAGTAAAATCTTATATTATATTACCATCATCTTTAAGATCTGAAAATCGTCTAAAACAACTTGTTACTTTTAAATTGCAATATTAAATCATGAGAAATATTACTAGTATCATATTAATTATTATTTAATCATTTATTTTAATAATAAGATAATATACATTTGTTTTGATTAAGTAAAACCACCAAACATGACTTGTTTGAAAACTCTAGAATCGTTGTTTGTGAAGCGACCTTTTAAGTCAGAATAAATACCATTTACATTAAATACTTCTGTCTATGAAATATCAATTAAATAAATGCTAATAACATATATTTTAAATTAAGACCTTTCTATTTATAAAATAATAATTTACGTTTAATAAAATATAGTTGAAATGGAACGTTTCCTACGTCAATGTCTTTGTCATCTGACAGCTGACGTTCATACGAGTATTGTGATTCTAGATTAGAGATCAATAGACAACATCAATATTTGTGATCAATAATCAATCAGTTATTCGCCTATAAATATGAATACTCTCACACCCGCGTGGATGTAGTAAATTATCCCACGGGAACGTACTACCGGGATAAAAAGTATCTTACGTTAATCCAGGTTATAAACTAGCTTTGTTCCAAATTCCATCCAAATCCGATCAGTAGTTTTTGCGTGAAAGAGTAATAAACATCCATCCATTCATCCATCCTCACAAACTTTCACATTTATAATATATAGGATTTATTTATTATAGTACTAGCTTCTGCCCGCGACTTCGTTCGCGTGGAAGTCGTAAGACAACAATATCTATACGAAAATAACCTCCACATTTTCATAAAACTTCCCTGTTTACTACGTTTGTACTTTTGGTCTCAGCAGCCGAAATTTGAGGAGAGCCAGGACTGGTGACGCGGGAGCAAGCGACGTACACTTGTCCGTGTAAGAAGCAGCTCGTCTTGGGGTCGACAGCCGCAGGCTTCATTAGTAATTTCCCATTGCTTGCGAAGTTTTACGTTTTTTGTGAATTAATGAACGCCTGCGTTCCTGCATATACCACCTAATGACACAACACTGATACACTGACTGATTCATTCTTTCAGATTATTCCACTATAATAATATAACAGTAGATTATAAACACACGGGATTTCTCATTAGCAGTCACCTAACTTAATTTTTTTTATGTTTTTCTGTTTACGTTCTATGAACTATCATTAATTTATTAGTATAAAAAAATGCAAAAAAAGGAATCACAATAATAGGTCTTTACCTATGAAATTGCCGTTTTGTATGAAAAAATTTAAACGATTTTTTTTCATGAATTTTTTATTTGTATTAATCGAAGTAATCACCCATGCAATCAATGCATCTTTGCCATCGCAGTGGCAGTTTATTGATGCCCTTCTTAAAGAAATCAGCTGGACGGGAGGCAACAAATTCTTCAAAGGCATTTTGTACTGCCTCTCGGGTATTAAATTTTTTTCCCGCCAAGAAGTTATCCAAATTCTGGAAAAAGTAGTAGTCTGTAGGCGCAAGGTCTGGTGAGTAGGGCGGATGACGGAGAGCTTCCAACCCCAGTTCTTGCAACTTGGAGACCGTCTGCTGTGCAGTATGAGGTCGCGCGTTGTCGTGCAGGAGCAGCGGAGACGAGCGATTGACCAATGCTGGTTGGAGATGCGCCAGCTTCTCCATCATTGTGTTCAGTTCTTCACAGTACACATCTGCAGTAATGCTCACCCCGTTTGGTAAGAAGCTGTGATGAATCACACCGGCGCTAGACCACCAAACAGTGACCATCACTTTTCTAGGGGTAAGTTTTCGTTTAGGGCATTGTTTAGGTGCTGAACCAGGATCCAACCAACTTGCTGAGCGCTTACGGTTATCAAACAGAATCCATTTTTCATCGCAGGTAACAATGCGGTTCAAAATTCCTTCATTTGTGTGTCTGTTGAGCAGTGCAAGGCACGTCTCGACGCGTACTTCGCGCTGGCGATCATTGAGTTCGTGGGGCACCCATTTGTCAAGCTTTTTTACCTTGCCAATTTGACGCAAATGGACCAATATTGTTTTGACGCTAACGTCGAAAGCTGCTGCTAATTCAGCCGTAGATTGTGTATCATCAGCTTCCACAATCGCCTTTAATTCGTCATTGTCGACCAAAGTCTTCGGACGACCGCGAGGTTCATTTTTCAGGTCGAAATTTCCAGAACGGAAGCGAGCAAACCAATAACAGGTGGTGCGTTGGTTTGTAGTGTTAGCTCCGTAAACGTCGTTGATGTTGCGTGCCGCTTGTGCCGCGTTGCTGCCACGACGGTACTCATATTCCATAATTACTCGAATTTTTAACGTATCCATGATGACGAAAAAGATTGAAATGCGATGAAAATGTAACACTAATCAATAAAGAAATGACTACTTTTAGAAAAAAAAATCCATGTTTTTAAAATAAAATTAATTTGAAATTAGAATTCTTAGCCAAACAAAAATTATTTTGATTTGAAATGGCCAGTACTGCAGAACGGCAATTTCATAGGTAAAGACCTAATATATATCAATTGTTGGGGATCGAACACAGGTTTGCAAAGCAGTCGTCGAACTTATAAGCTATTTGCTTTGTCGAAAGTTGACTAAAATAGCTGTTCTTATATTAAGTCATAATTGGCTGCTTAGCTCCATAAAGGTATAGTGTGATGATAACCATTTAAAAAGTTAAATCGGTAATTATCTGCACTATCATAACTTTTTGGTGTGTTTTTTTTACAATTTGCTGAAGACGAAGAATCAAACTCAAACTCATAGCATTTATTCTAAAACCAATTACAGGCACTTTTGAATTATCAAGGGGTCGATCAGTCAGAAAGACGAAGCTAGTTGGTCATTCCAAAGCGTAGTAGTTACCTATGCAGAAGAACGGGCAAGAAACTCCACGGACACTCTTTTCAATCAAAATATGGTTACAAAATATTAGTTACATCATTCATGATGAAGAACAATGCAGATTGTTATAAGCGTCTGTAATAAAAAGACAAAAACAATTCAAGTGTTAAAATAAATTAAATTAAAATAAGCCGTGGCAGCTAAGAGATGACCAATCCCTACTTACGGCGCCCGGTCACGAACATGACGCATGGATCAGCACCATTCAGCTCAACCATTTTGAAGAGAACTTAATGATCCAACAGACACGCCACCACCAACGAGATATTAGAGTGAGCATGACATACTCTCAGCCGCCAGGGCACATTCAAGTCAATGAAAGACTAACCTAGTAAATGGTAGCTTTTTATTGGGTACATAGTGCTCACACATGTGCTATGCAATTATACAATACTAAGAGATTGAATTTATACAATGCAAAGATAGTTTTTACAATCTTCAGCAGCTACAACACTAGTTTCAAATGTTAATCAATTAGTTTATGCGCCCTTGTGGAGTAGGACCAGCGTTGAGCCAAGCATTTTTATCAGCGATGTAATCCCCCAACTTACAATATGCTTGGCTGCATAGTGTGCGTTTTATACAAGATTTGAATTTCGTTTCATTCAGTTGGAGTATTAGTGGGTGGTATTTTATTGTAACATTTTAAACAGTACCCCATGAAAGATGAGTCTACATTAGTAAGCCTGAAATCTGGTTGAATTCATTTGTTCCTATTTCTAGTAATACATATAATTGTGTCTTTCACCTCTTTTACTAAAAAGGTGTAGATTTTTCCTTACGTACATGGTGTTTTCCTAGATATATTGACAATGTACCGTCATGATGTTAACATTTTTAAACTGTTCCCGTAGAGTGTCGCGCCTGCGGAGGCCATATATGGCTCTGATGGCTCTTTTCTGCAGAATAAAAATAGACTCTTTGTCTGCAGGCCGTCCCCATAGTAAAATACTGTACGACATAATGCTATGAAAGTAACTAAAATAGACTAGCTTCGCGGTACCTACATCGGTAAATTGACGGATTTTTCTCACAACATATGCTACTAAGCTTAGATATCCTGCAAGGGATTTTAAATGAGGACCCCATTGAAGCCTCGAGTAAAGCGTGCTCCCCAGGAAAACAGTTTTATCGACGAATTCTAGTTTCTCTTGAATTAATGCTATCTCACAATTAGTACTTTTGACGTTTGGTATAGAAAATTTTATACACTTCGTTTTTTTCCCGTTTAATACTAAATTATTAGCCATGAACCAATTTTGGATTTGCAGTAGGGCATTATTTACATCATCAAGATTTGATGCATGTCTATTAATTTAAAAAAATAAAGTAGTATCATCGGCAAATTGTAGTACCATTTGTGGTTGGGTTTTTAACAAATTGGGTAGATCATTAATATATACTAAAAAGTGGAAAGGATCCAATATTGAGCCTTGTGGTACACCCATTTTTACTTTTAAACCGAGTGAATTGACACCATTCATTTGAACTTGCTATTGTCTATCATTTAAATAAGATTTTACTAAACTGAGCCCAAGTTTTCCAAGTCCATAATGCTCATGTTTCAAGATTATGGTTTCGTGGTCGACGCAATCAAATGCTTTGGAGAGGTCACACAAGATTCCTACGGCGTCTTGGGCCTTTTCCCACTCCGTAAATGTGTGTTTTAATAAGGTGACACCGGCGTCAGTTTTACAACGTCCGTTGGTGAAACCATACTGTTGATCATGTGAGATTTTATTGGTGTTAAAATGATTGAGCATTTTATTCAGCATTACCTTTTCTAACACCTTACTGAAAACTGGCAACACAGATACGGGTCTATAATTATTGGTGTCTTTATTACTTTACTGTATTTCATTAGATCCAGGAAGACTTCTTGATCCACACAGAAATTAAAATCAATATTAAGGCCAAGTACGGCGCTATAGTCTCAATAAATTGAACCAGATCTTGAATATACATTCCCTTAACACATTTCATTGTAAATCCAAAATTAAAGAATATCTTTTAACTCTTGACTACACTAAAACAGAAGAACTATTGAAATCGCAATATACATGACCAACAACTCTTTACACATACACAGGCTCTCATACTCACACACACAAACTCACTCACTCATACCCACAAGTACACAATCACACGCACTTTTCACATCTTGTACACAATAGAATTAAAAACATGATTGTACTCTTTAAAAATAAAATACTACTTACTTACTTACCAGTAATTTTGTATTATGTACGGATGGATGACCCCTGTAACACAGGTCTCACCTAGCATGGGGGACATTGATCAAATTTCTATGCACTGTAAGTCCTAAGCTACAAATGCTGCGCATACGTACTTAGTAATTTACTTTTGAAAATAAATGATTTATAATTATAAAAAAAAAAAAAAAATGAATGGAGGTACAAACTTTGATAGACATTCATAGAATACGAACATAATCCAATATTGCTCATCCCCTATAAAAAATAGCTTGATAATTTATAGCCTACAAACTGACCAGACTTATGGGGAATATCTAAGCAAAATTTGAACAAAATATATACGCTAGTTTTTGTGTGACTCTGGAACATACATTCAGACAACCAGACTAAATCTCTAAAAAAAATATTTTAGGCATTAGAATCGTGCCCAGCGGGGTAATTGCGTTACACACTAACAGTAGGAATGGTTGTCATTTTAACAGTTCAACAACATTAATTGCGTTATTTACGTTGTTGAGCAGACAAATTTTTCGAACATATGAAGCAATGGTTTATCAATATCCTTCAAAATGATTCAGATTGTGATTGATAGTGTGTTACGCAATTAGGGTGCTGATCTCGCAAAAGTTACTCAACAAGTATTCAACGTACAGTTTTGACTGCGCTACGATTTTATTATATGTATAGATATAGATAGTTCTGAAACTGAATTTAAATTATTAAATTACAAGCTGTGTGCTCGATGCCATTCCCATTGGCAGAATTGACGAACATCCATTCAAACGTTCATTCCCTAATTACCTCGTCAGGGAACTTCTTTTTTAAATCCTTCCTAAGTGCTTACTTTCGTTGTATAAGGAATTCTTGGGCAAACATGCTTTCGTTGTTTAGGGGACTCATACGCAAATATGCTTTCGTTGTATAAGGAACTGTTGTGCAAAGATGCTTGCGTTGTATAAGGAACTCTTGTGCAAACATGCTTTCGTTGTATAAAGAACTTTTGTGCAAACATGCTTTCGTTGTATAATTAACTCTAGTGCAAACATGCTTTCGTTGTATAAGGAACTCTTGTGCAAACATGCTTTCGTTGTATAAGGAACTCTTGTGCAAACATGATTTCGTTGTATAAGGAACTCTTGACCCAGCGGTTTAGGCTGTGCGTTGTCTGTCAGTGAGTGCATGAATTTAACATTTTTTAATAACTAAACACACGAGGTATTTCGTAATAATATTAGTAGATATGCTGATAAAACGTAGCAATAAGCTCCATATTCACCCGGAACAAAAGTAGCGTAACATTGTTGCAGTGACATGTTTTCGTGTTGCTTACAGCTAGTGTATGCACTACTTGTACCCTAGTGTAACCATGTCCCACACACTTATACTGCATGCAATTTCCCCCAGCAATATACAAGATGTAATTAAAATAACTGAAAACCTCGTAGGGGTCATTATACTCATCATTACAAACATCTTTTCTATGTGACCAAAGAGAAAATCAGGACAAATAAATCTGCTGCTCCATACATTTATGTCCGTACAACTCCACAAAATGTACAGCTGTTTTATTTCGCGTTTTCGGGAATAGTAAAAGTTATCTATTATGATGGAATACAATGACCTCTTACGAGGGTTTCGAGATATTTAAATAACCCCTTTTATTTTCAGCAAAACTATAATCATCTTGTGAGGTTTTCGAGGTTCTTGATAATCGCTAGACCGACTACGAGATACGGTAGAAACCTAAATAGCTGCACCTACTTAGGCGGAAGTCGTGAAAGCCGATATGAGAGCTATCTGCTGAAAATACACAAGTACGGGCAAAGTAGAAGAGACTTAGTCGGCAAGTGGACCTTTCAGCGCGCTGGAATGGCGCCAGAATGGCTTAAAACTCACCACTAAGTGATGGTTAATCAACCTATGATAATATTATGCACAAAATATCTTCATAATTCTAACTTACATTACGTTTATCACGCACTTCACAAAAGGTTTAGGCAGACGCGTTAGTTCTGTGCAAGTTCCATGTAAAAATGGTCGAGCCTATTTATCGGGCACACATCTAGTCTCCAGGCACATTGAGTGTCTGATGGAAAAACTTAGTAACACTTTATCCGGCCTGGGAATCGAACCCATGCCTGGGCTTGCGACCAGTATCTGTGCCTGGGCGTACAAGGCAGATAAATCGTTTTCTTTTAATCATATTATCCACTCGGTAGTTTTTCCATTCGCCACTGTTTGACTTATGAATCTTGCTAAGACTATCGCTGAAGTTTCATAGAACGGTAGGTTTGTACATAAGCTGATAACATCACATTGCTAATTATCAAATTACTTTTTCGCACGGTTGCAATCAACTAATGTGGCGAGATGTCAAAACCAGGGATGTTATGGAGCTCCGTAACCGTAACCGAAACTATCGGATATCCGAAATAAAAATATATCCGTAACCGTAACCGTATCCGTTTCACAAGTTTCGGATAGTTTCGTATAAGGGCGGAGTCTAACTAATTCTTATAACATCTCTAAATAATTACTTACCTATATGACTGATTATAATACCAAATGATAACCTAAACTAGATAAAACCAAATTATTACATACTATTTGTGTTTATATTTTATTTCAATCTAATATCCGTAACCAAAACTATCCGAAACTAACGGATAATCTGAAATTATTACATATCCGTATCCGTATCCAGATCCGAAATATCATATCCATAACATCTCTGTTCAAAACATCTAGATTTCGGTTCTATTTCTAAATTAAATATTAATCTATCTGTCTATCTATACTAATAATAAAGCTGAAGAGTTAGTATGTTTGTCTCTTTGAACGCGCTAATCTCTGGAACTACCGGTCGGATTTGATAGCCCAATTCTTGAAGAAGGCTATAGACTAATTGACATCACGTTGCGCTTCTAAAGGAGCCGAGCAAAAAGATAAAAAAGTCACAAAGAACGCTAAGCGAAAACGAAGTAATAACGCGGGCGGACGATGCAATAAAATAGATTTTCAAAAACTACCTTTTAAACTGTTTTAGTTTTTTAAACGCCCTCGGGGTTTAAAAGACAAAAAAATACGAAATCCACACGGACGAAGTCGCGGGCGAAGTGCTAGTGATAAATACACATAATAAACCTTATGAAATAAATGTTCTAAATTATGTTGATAACCCTATCAACATTTACTACCTATTTTATTCTGTAGTTTAGAAGATCTAAGCGGCCACAGACAGACACGAAAAGTTACTCTGTTTTATAATATGAATAAGTATATAAAATAATGTTAGAACAGTGGAAGAAAAATAACTCCGTGCAGCAGTTTAAAGTGTGAACATGAATAGTGAAGTGCGAGCATTACACACACCTATCTTGTAGTATTTATTTTAGTATTTATCTTGTAGGCAGGACTTAAACGAAGTAAAAGGAGTATGTAGGTACTGTAGTAGGTGGCGTTGTATAGTTACTGCCTACCCCCATGGAAAGAAGGAGAAGGTTTATGTATGTACCTATGTAGTAAGGAGGATGACTTAAAAATGGTCTAATGTGAACAATAAACCCCAGTCGGTTTTATTTTTGGTCAAGGCTTGCGATGTTTATATTATCTACATATATCTACACGGTCAAATTCAATTAGCTAGCGAAACTCCGCAGACTTGATGGGTATCGATATCTAAACATGATAAAATAAAAAAATAATTACTTCGATGTATTTTTGTGGGGTCATTGGCCGCAGTTAGTGTATTGACTTGAAATATCAGTTTAATAAATCTGTTTTTTTTTTTTTGTAAACTTCACAGACGTGATTAGTATCGATATCTAAACACGATAAAACATTTTCTCAACTCATACATCAAGTAACAACATTAACAGAGGTCGTTGATCCCTAAAAAGAACACCATCTCTTTTTAGGGTTCCGTACGCAAAGGGTAAAACGGGACCCTATTACTAAGACTTCGCTGTCAGTCCGTCCATCTGTCTGTCTGTGGGCCTGTCACCAGGCTGTATCTCATAAACCGTGATAGTTAGACAGTAGAAATTTTCACAGATGATTTATTTCTGTTGCCGCTATAACAAAAATACTAAAAAACAGAATAAAATAAATATTTAAGGGGGCTCCCATACAACAAACGTGATTTTTTTGGCCGGTTTTTTTTTTAATCATGTTTGGATATCAATACTCATCACGTCTGCAAAGTTTCGCTACATAATTTAATTTGACCCTGTATATAAAAGAACAGAGTATGTTCCTCAGACTTGCACAGTCTAAACCGCTAAAGAGAGAAACTTGAATTTTGGACAGTAGTAGTTTAAAACGCCGGGGTGTATTACTAAGAAAAGATATTGCGACAGTCAACCCTTTAGGGGGTGAAAAGGGGAAAATGGTTTGTATGAAAGATCTTATGCCTTATTTTTTAAAACTTGTAACTTGGCACAGTTGAAGTTGGTAGGGGAAAGTACAAAATCTAGAAAGATAAAGTCTCGGGCGAAGTGCTAGATTTTTTAAAGACGGAACTACATCGTTTAGTAAGTTATTCGGAACACCTTAGTTCCTAAGATGGGATGGCAAACCCTTAACAAAACTACTTTTCTATAACCAATTTGACCAATTGATTGAATTTGATCAACTTGTTGATCCCCTTCAGATGGACTAACAGGGTTTTATGTAAACCTACCTCAGGCACCAGTCTCTCACTACTGTCAAAGTTTAGCATTAAGTTCATAACTTGTGTAGAGATAATAAACGTTTAATTTTATTATATCGATATAAATAAATATCAATTGCCAAATATTTTTGTTCTCGCATCACTTCAAAGCGGTTGCACCTATTTGGCTAATTCTTTTTTTGTTTTATTTGTAACTAGCTTTACCCGGCCTGGCTTCGCACAGGGAGCACTAAGTATCTAACACCTACCCTAACCGTCTCAAAAAAGAGGCGACGACTAAGAAGAGAAGGATCCGTAATGCAGCCGCAAGCCGGAGACACTTCACCATCCAAGAGTACGTGTTGGCAAAACAAAAATATACACAGACTGCAATGGAAGCAGCCACGGCCAACTGGAAGGAGTTCTGCTCGAAGCAGGACCGAGAGAGCATGTGGCGCGGCATCTACAGGGTATTAAGGAAGACAGCCAGAAGACAGGACGACGCGCTCCTGAGAAACACCGCAGGTGAAACGCTCAGTCCAGAGAAATCGCCGATCTTCTGGCACAAACCTTTTACCCCGACGACTCAACGGATGCCGAACAACCATACCACACAGACCTGCGTAGGCAAGCAGAGGAGAAGAACCCCCAAGTTCTGTCCGCCGACGATCCGCCCTTTACGACCGCGGAGCTGGAAATGGTTCTCCAGAACCAAAATCCGAAAAAAGCCCCCGGTCCCGACGGATTAACGGCCGATATCTGCATAGCGGCAATAAATTGCGATAGGGAAGTGTTCTTACCGATAGCCAATAGGTGCCTGTCGCTGTCACACTTCCCGAAGCAGTGGAAGGTCGCCCACGTGTGCATCCTCCGTAAGCCAAGAAAGGACGACTACACCAGCCCAAAGTCGTACCGTCTGCTCTCGGTCCTAGGAAAAATCGTCGAGAAGCTCCTAGTAGGTAGACTCCAGTGGCACTTCCTCCCAACACTGAACACAAACCAATACGGCTTCATGCCACAGCGCGGAACCGAGGACGCCCTCTATGCTCTAATGGGCCACATACGAGCCGAAATCAAAGCCAAAAAGATCGTGCTGTTGATATCATTGGACATAGCGGGGGACTTCGACAACGCGTGGTGGCCTTCATTAAAACGACAGATGGTAGCCAAGAGCTGTCCAAAAAACATCTACGCTCTCGTCACCTCATACCTGGAAGACCGGAACATCAGGGTCAACTACGCCAGAGCGACTAGCGAGAAGGGTACCACGAAAGGATGCGTCCAGGGCTCAATTGCCGGACCGACGTTTTGGATCCTCCTATCCTAGATTCGCTCCTACACAAGATGGCGAGTATGGGAGTATATTGCCAAGCCTTCGCAGACGATGTTGTCCTGGTTTTCTCGGACCTTGCAGCCGGTCCCCTGCAGCAGGCAGCCAATGACACGCTAGACATAGTGTCGGAATGGGGCGTCCAGAATAAGCTACGTTTCGCCGCGCACAAGACCAATGCGATGGTGTTAACGAAAAAGCTGAAGTACGACGTTCCGGTCCTGTACATGTCAGGCACGAGGCTGGACCTGGTCGGGGAGGTCAAGCTGCTGGGTCTTACAATAGACTCCAAACTCACCTTCAACGCGCACGTGTCTGCGACCTGTAAAAAGACTGCAGACATCTACAAGCAGTTAGCATGTGCGGCGAAGGTGACATGGGGTTTGAACAGAGAAATAATCCGGACAATATACGTGTCGGTGATAGAGCCCATCGTGATGTATGCAGCGAGTGCGTGGGCCCCCGCGGCTGAGAAACTGATGACAAGGAATCAGTTTGACTCACTGCAGAGGGGCTTCGCGCAGAAGATCTGCAAAGCATACCGCACGGTGTCTCTAACATCGGCACTTGTTCTGTCAGGCCAACTCCCCCTAGATCTCCGGGTAATCGAGGCCGCAACCCTTTTCAAGATCAAAAAGGGCCATTCCCAAGAGTTCATACCGCCGGGCCGCGAGCTGGAGTGCAACGTGCACCACTCCGAACATCCCCACCCAGCGCAACTCATAACAACAGAGTATGCACGCCTAGAGGACTTGACTCCCGAAACTCTGGAAACCCATCGAGTAATCGGTCCCCAAATCTACACCGACGGCAGCAAGATAGAGGGGAAAGTAGGAGCTGCCCTAACTTGGTGGGAAAACGGGAAGGAGTCAAAGTCTAGCACCTTCGGCCTGGAGCCTCACAACACTGTCTTCCAATCGGAAATGTACGCCCTCTTCAGAGCTGTCAGGATGGCAAGAGAATCTAGGGCGGCCTCCGTAAGCATCTTAAGTGACTCAAGATCGTCACTTGACCTGCTGGGGAGACCGTCTGTCACTCACCACCTGGCACTCCAAATCAAGAGGAGCGTCCGAGAGTTAAGAGAAGAAGGCAGAGAAGTGAGACTCTTCTGGCTAAGGGCCCACGTGGGAACCGCCGGGAATGAGAGAGCGGACGAGCTGGCCAAGGAGGCAGCGTTAACAAAGGACACAGCGGACTACAGCAAGGTCCCCGTATCGTTCGTGAGGAGGAAGATACGGGAGGGGACTATTAAGAAGTGGCAAGCGCGGTACGAGTCCTCCAGTACAGGAGCGGTCACAAAAGCGTTCTTCCCAGACGTCCTTGCGGCGAAAAGAACACTTAGAGACGCAGCTCTCACACCGGTCCATGTACAAATCCTAACAGGACACGGAGGATTCTCAGCGTATCTCCACCGATTCCACCTCAAAGACAGTCCCTCGTGCGTCTGCGACCCCAGTTGCGAAGAGACAGTCTGGCACTTGCTCTTCGAATGCCCGAGATTCAGTCTAGAAAGAATGGAGCTGGAAGTAAAGCTTGAAACCCAGCTTAGCCAGTCCACACTCCATGCCATCATGGGGAGACCAGCTACTAGGAAACCATTCTTGGCATTCGCGAGCAAAGTCGCCACGGTAGCAGCAGGGGCCAACAAAACTGACGTAACCTTGCGAGGTCGAAACCAACTACCATCCGCCGTAACAACAATAACAACCACGACATCAACCACAACACAAATGACGACAAGCACTTCACCCACAGAACCACAAATCACACGTACATACACTAACTCACAACCAACACCAGCGGCAGTAGCAACGGCACCAGCAGCAGCCAACTTTACACCAGCCCCAAGCACCATGTCCACCACGCAATTCCTGGCATGCGGAGGAGACGGAGTTCCAGGCGTCCGATTGCGAGGCGTCGCCCTCTTCATGAACCGGGAAGGGGAAAGGTTGGGCATAAGTTTCTGCGTAGGCTCAAGCAGAGCTGCGGCCCGAATACCGATTTCACCAGGCCTTGCCGCCTTGATCAACGGAAGCACCACCAAAACGAGCATGAAAGGCAGCAAGTATGCTGCACTGCCCCAGGTAGAAATAGCCACTCACCGATGCCGTTTAGTGCGATCCAAAGGAAAGACGATCGCACTACTCGAGTGGGGAGAGGAGACTCCATTTGCCCAGGCAAGCTCGCTGCTTCAGAAGATCAGGGAGGCAGGAGACTACACGGGAGCTACAGCCCGCACCATCAGTGTAGACGCGATGACGGTCGGAGGAGAGAGAGGGGACGTCGCCGACCGATTCGGCTGTTTAAAAGCCTCAGAACATCATGAGGTGGTTGTCTACGAGGATAGAGGGGAAACTCTGAGTTTCCTCAAAACCCCCCGACAGCCAACAGCCGGCGCGACGAGCCCCACAACAAACCCGACCACTCAAAGCGGATCGGAGAGGGCCCAGCAGAAGGCAGCGGCCGAAAAAGCTGCAAAGGAGCAGGGGAAAACCAGTAGCCCGGAGGACCGGGCCCGGTCGAGGAGTCGCCTGAAAGCCTTTGGCACTTTCCTCAGTGCACTGCTCCCAAGCACCAGCCGCGCATCACCATCCCAGAAGCAGGAAGCAGCAGTGGAGAGGTTCTTCAAGAACCAAAAACCAAAAGAACCAATCCAGCAGAAGCCTACGCCTACAAGAGCCGACAAAGGGCAAGTCAGCCTGCCGACCCTCGCAGTGAACTCGGGCACCACAGACCACGTGAAGAGCGCCTTCCTCGAGTACGTAGCAATCGTGAGAGCGACCAGAGATGTCAATCTCATGACATGCAGGAAGATCCTGCAGACCTTCCAGAGAGAAACAGAAGGTCTGCTAAGGGTACTACTCGAGGAAGCAGAGGCAGCAGTGTATGACAACGTCAGATGTCTAGTCATCAGAGGAGAAATGACGGGGTCGTACATGGCAGCCCTTAGCGCGAAGAGCGGATTTGTGGCCCTGGACGAGGAGGAAACGGAGCGCTCAGGCAAACTAAAATTCACAGCACCTGACGACGATCCGATACTGGTTACCGCCAAATGTACCAAAATAATGTTGGACGACAAGATCCTTGAAATGGCGCAATCCATTTTGGGGACTTCAAACAGTCCAGCATCGCAGGAAATTTGGGCGGTGCCCAGTATCAGATGGGTAAACGGAGTTCCGGGTTGCGGCAAGACAACCTGGGTGGTCAAGCACTTCGACGAGGAGAAGGACGTTGTAGCCACCACGACGACTGAAGCTGCCAAAGATCTCAGGGAGAAGCTAGCGCACCGCTTAGGAGATCGAGCGAAGACGAAGGTGCGCACTATGGCCTCAATCTTAGTCAACGGGTTCAAGCCCAAAGAGAAGTGCTACCGCCTCACGGTAGACGAGGCTCTTATGAACCATTTTGGGGCCAGAGTCATGGCAGTAAAGTTGTCTGGAGCAAGCGAGATTGTCCTCATCGGAGACGTAAACCAGCTTCCATTTTTGGACAGAGAGAACCTTTTCGAGTTAAGGTATACCCGTCCAAACCTGGTGGCTGGCATCACCCAGGAGCTGCTTTGCACACACCGCAATCCCATGGACGTGGCGTTTGCACTTAGCGTGATATACTCCGGTATATACTCCTCCAAATCGTCGCTGTCGCGGGTCCATTCCCTGGAGGTGAAAGGTTACACAGGAGCGAAAATACCGAGCATCGCCCTGAACACCCTGTTCCTGGTTCACACGCAGGAGGAGAAAGCTTCTCTTGGGAGCCAGGGATATGGGTCCGGCGAAGGATCGCGCCTGTTGACCATACACGAGGCCCAGGGTTTGACCTACGACAGCGTCATCATCATCAACACGAGGTCCAGGAGGATCCAAGTTCACGACAGCGTCTCCCACGCGGTAGTGGCGGTATCCAGACATACAGTCAGTTGCGTCTACTACACCGACGACGCCGATGACGCCACGGGCCGCTTCGCAAAGAGGGCGATGGATGCGCCGACTAAAACGGTCGTCGACTACAACCTAAAGACGGCCATGCAGCATCGAGACGCCACTGTCGTGGAAGCCCTGCTAGGGCTAGCGAAATCCCTGGTCAGCAGACCCCACTAAAACCAAACCTAATAAGTCCCATCCAAACTCCACCAAGTCAAAAAAAAAAAAAAACCCTAACCCAATGTAAAACCTGTGTAAATAATATAAAAAAAATAACAACAACACCATGTAAAACTGCATGGCAGAGTGAGTCAGTCATACTCACGTAAATGTCCTGCCGATGGTGGCGCTGCACGTCCGGTCGTTGAGTTCCCTACAAAATGGTTGAGCTAAGCGGAGCGGAGGTGTACGTCATGTCCGTGAACGGACGCCGTCGGTCGGGGCTGGTCGACTCTCACTGCCACGTAGTTATCCCTTAGAATAGTGTTATATTAATCAAGTAATTATAAGTTAGTTAAGATATTTTAAACACAACAAATTAATACAGCAATTTTTTCTTAAATTCTCCATACTTTGTAATGCCTGTGTATTGTAGTTAATAACAATAATAATAAAATAAAAAATATATATATATATATATTAAAAATTATATATAATATCTGCATGTCTATTCGCATGAGTATGTTCACTTAAAAAAAAAAAATAAAAAAAATATAACATGGACTCACGTAGACTTAAGTTAGTTAAGTAAGCATAATGTAATGTTGTCCGGCGTAGGAGTAAGACTATTGTGTAAGAAAAAACAAAAAAGAAACCTATAAACCATAATTAAAGTAAATAAGGGCGCGGACTACCATGTCCGCGGAAAGTAGTTATACATTAAAAAAAAAAACACCTACCCTACCTACCCTACCTACCCTACCTCACCTGCTTACCCTACCTACCCTACTTACACTACCTACCTTACCTACCCTACCTACCCTACCTACCCTACCCTATGCTGCCTAAATATCCTATTCTGCCTACATACCCTACCTACCCTATCCTACCTACCTACCCTACCCTAACTACCTACCTTACCTACCTACCTACCCTACCTACCTACCCTACCTACCTACCTACCATACCCAACCTACCTACCCTACCTACCCTAACTACCCTACCTACCTACCCTACCTAACCTGTCCTACCTACCTACCCTACCCTTCCCTACCTACCTACCCTACCTACCTACCCTACCTACCTTCCTACCATACTCCACCTACCTACCCTACCTACAAACCTTGTCCTGACAATAAAGAACACAAAAAATAAGAATTATCCAAATTAGTGCAGTCGTTCGGAAGTTATGCGCGTACATTTCGGCGATTCATTTTTATTTATATACATAAAGATTGTCAGGACAAGGTTTATACGAAAGAAAAAATAAAAAAAATCGTACGGAAAAGTGAACGTTTGTATGGAAGTACGTAATTTTTGCCGATGGGATTCCATCGGGCGCGTAGCTTGTATTATATATACGAGTATAATTTCATGCCCCAGAATTTCCTGTCTCGTCGCGTGTTTCCGTAGCTGGCGTGTAATTTCACATCCACATACGAAACTGCAAAAAGTTTGTAAGTTTGACCATGTCCATACAAAAAGGCCAAAGGTCCGTTCTCCTTGGTGATGCAGATCTGTAATAAAGTCTGGGTCCCAATTAAAGACTAATAGGTAATATAACTTGGGACTGTAGGCTGTAAACAAAGTGGTATTAGGCCGTTATCCTGAGTGGCTAAGACGTTACACTATAAAGCACATCTACGTACAGTTTAATGGGTTGACATGGATCCAAAGATGGGTCGGGTCTGTACCCGTAAACATAACGGATTAAGGATTATAAATATTTAAGTAGGTATTGTTTGTTGTAACTCTGTTCTAGCTAGTGGGGTGGAGAGCGATGTGGGTACTACCGTGTGTAAAGTTTAATTACTATGGTCTGGCTCGCAGTATGCATCCTGGATACATTAATAACACGTTACACAAGTAGGACGTTAATGTTTTCGGAAATAAATATATTAGGTTTATCGCCTGAAACCGACTCAGTACCTACCTGCTGCTGAACACGAGCTTGCTGTAAGTTTCAAATTCGATTTGTTTACATTTTTAGACCACTTGCATGTCAAGTGATGCAAAACGACTATTTGAGACTTGGCCAAAGTTGGCTAATTGAAGTGCTTTTAAATTGTCTTCTAAGTAGAGCCGCTATTACTATTATATGGATAGAACGCAAGATTAGGCCAACGTTAGACGTTGCCAGGAACTAATGAGATAATAAAAAATATACCACAATTACTTATATTATGGTCAGCTTTTCTTATGAGAGGAGCTTTTGATTGAATGAGGAAAACATATAACAACAAATAGCTACTGTGAAAAGTATTTCCTTGTTATATAACCCGGTACCTGAGAAATATGGCTGTTCCTAATTTCCACAGCCATGAAGAAGACATTACGTTATACAATCATTGTTTTGTTCAACGTCCGTTACTTTATGGTATTAAAACTGACGTAAATAATTTAGCCAGTACCGGTTTGATGATTATTATTTGCTTTAGAACATGGTACATTATGATCTTAACAATATAATTATGATCTCCAACAAAAATATATAATTTCATATAAATGAGAATATCAATTAAACATAGATTATAATATACAAGCTAAAACTAAAATATATATACATACTATTTACAAGTGTATAATGTAAGGGAAGAGCTCATAGGGCATCAAAAAATTCGTCCGCATCGCTGTCAATGGGACAGGTGCCCAAAAGGCTGGCGGCATTGCCACGTTGGATGGCAATGCTGATTCTTTGGGCTAAAAATAGGCCAGCCCTCTGGTCGTGTGAAGAGTCGACCAACCGCTTGGCGATGTCCCGAAATACTTTATGAGCACTATGACCCCAAGGCCCTAGTGTTTCAACCCCAAACGGCTCAAACATATAGTTTCCAATAAGGTTGTTATACTTGCGCCGTTTGAGGTTTTCTGCTCCTACAGCAGCCGCCCCAGCACAGCCCGCCGTGCTAGGAAGATGGGATGGCGCGAGGGTGTCAACACAAGTCGCATCCCACACCAAAGGCCTACCCAACTTCCAAGGCATTATGGTCATTCCATCTGGCCTCTTCCCATCGTCACGTGCCAAGCCATTGGGTTCTAAAACAGCTGGCACCCCGGCGGTGACAAGAGCCCGACGGATGATGTTTAATGCTGGCGTGACGTGCCATCCGACCAGCGCTCTTGCTGCAGGATAGGCCGTGGTGTCCGAGGCGGTCAACTGCTTCACCACATTGACAGCGATGCGGAGCCCCGCAAGGAGCGCCTAGTCGTAAACACGTAGCGAGCCGGAATGTAGTATCACCCAGCAAAGTGCCTATGTTGGGTGACGGTAGCGCCTGAAGCCAGAGGCCCGACTCCCATTCCCCCACAGCCAGCAGGCGGGCACGCTCGGCAGTATTGGTGGACGTATTAATAAGTTTATTCCGTACCAACCTGCAGAGCGGCTCATCCCACTGTCTCTGGGAAGATGGGTTCTCGGGCTGAACCGAGTTCGGGCAAGTCAATTTCCAGGCGTTCACCGCATCGGTCAAACACGGCACTTCATAGTCAACCTGAGAAGGGGCTAAGATTCTTGTGGTTAACTTTTCCGTGCTGTGGACCGAAGACAGGAAAGCCGGTAGGCTTACACTAGAAATTTTGCGGACGCCGAGCCCACCAAAACGAATGGGTAGTGTGGCTTGCAGCCACGCGCGGTCGTCCAAAGCCACATTTAAAATGGATGTTAGTGTACTTCGAATAATATGATCAATTTTGTCTAAAAGGTGTGGCTGCTTCCATAAAGAGGAAGAGCGGAGAAAATACATAAAATTTGGACCGAAACAGCAATATCTGATAAGGGTGAACGCCGAATGTAAATTAATTTTAGAAAGTCTATCCGAAATATCGTTAAAATGTTTAATTTTTTCTTCGACGAATGGTGAAAAACTGTCTTCTAGAATTGGAGAACCTAGGAGGTGCAGTGAACTTTTTTCCAAAACTTTGATATCTGGGGCAATTGAAATGAATTTCTGTAAAGTCGATTGTCTGTCGGTATTGTCACAAAGGTAAATTTCGCATTTTGAGTAGTTTACTTCAAGACCGATGGATTGGAACTGCTGCTTTAGGAATTGAAAATCTTTTAAAACGGTATCTACGTCACCTCCTAGTGTTCCATCATCTAAATACCACACATTGAATTTTGAATTTAGTTGTTTTTTAATTGTTGTTGTTTAATTATTATCCATACTTAGGTGTTTATCTTAATTGAGTTAAAAATAATTGCAGAGCTACAATTATTTTGCGGGTTGCATCGAGAGAAACGAAGGAGAGGAATGTTAAATACTTAGTTTTCTGAATTAAAAATATCTCTACACTTTAAGCTTACAATTATTATAATCAAGCATCTGTCTACTTTATAGTATGGAAGTACTTAGTAATGTTTTTTTTTCTAGCGGTTATCCGCTTGAAAAAGAAAACATAACTTTTCCCCCTTAAGTGGGGTAGATTCATGTAATTGCAAGCAATTTTGGGGACTTAAAAGCCAAAGTAGATTTTTGTTTTTTGCTTAAATGTAGTGTCCGGCGTAGAATAATGCCTTCGAGGGGAGACTTGGTATAGGGCGGCGAAACGCGGAGCGGCGCGGTGGCGCGGCGAGGGACGAGGGAGCCGGCAGCCACCCTATCCAGTGGCCACTGCCGGCTGCTCTGCTCATAGCATTCAGTCACGAACGCGCGCCCGCGATACTGCCACGCTTGTAACACTCCTCCGCCACAGCGTACCGCGCTTGCAATGTGTTCGGACAAAGTTTATTCTCACCTCAAATAAATTAACTGTGCAAAATGAAGAAGCAAAGCTGGCCTAGCGGGAAAGCAGAATGGCATTTTATGAGGTACGTACACTTTTACTAACTAAGAAAAAACTTATTTTCTTTTAAATTTCCATAATTCGGTATTAGTTCCGGCTTCGCACATAGCAAATTTACTATTTGCGAATTCTTATTGATATTGCCCCGGCGATATACTTTCCTGGGCTGTGCGGTATGAAAAGAAAAAATATTTGCTTTAACTTCATATTATTTGTTCGCGA
Source organism: Griposia aprilina (assembly GCA_916610205.1). Lineage (NCBI taxonomy): Eukaryota > Metazoa > Arthropoda > Insecta > Lepidoptera > Noctuidae > Griposia > Griposia aprilina. The sequence continues at coordinate 11,971,758 of OU744283.1, forward strand.
ATTTCTTTTATTAAAATGTTATTAAGTACAATCATTGGCAATATAACTTTTGGGGAAGTAAGTTAAAGACGACAAAAGTGATTCAGGAAACTGAATAAAATAAATGGGGGGTCTAGTAATAGAAAAACAAAACTTTATACGGCTCACGCTTTATTCTACTTATTTTTATTGTGATTTTCGAAGCCAGGATAATGTATAACGGCGGTGTAGGTATGAGGGGTTGAAGACGCGATACATTTTCGTACTTCTGTTTTTCCGCAGTTTTGTTTTTATGTTCCTAAATCTTCGTCAATCGTTTCCGGCTGAAAGGCGCTGAGAACTTAGAACAAAGAACAACAAAATGTTATTGAAAAATAAATCAGTTTCCTGGACGCGGAACAATTCGATCATATGAATCCGTCGGATGTAATAAATAAATAATTTATTATGAATATTTGAATTAGCATTACTTATTTTATTTTTTTGTATACTTTTCCCCGTTTTCCGCTACTGCTTTGCTCAGCAACAGGAAACTGTTAATTAATGTTTTGCTACAAGTAATAATTACTATGGAACCGCACACAATGAAAGACCCGAATGTCAAACAGAAATTAATTACAAGACGTATACAGTATATAGTTTAAATTCTGAATTACTAACTTTGATGGAAATGATTGGGTCTCATGAAGAAAGGGTGTAAATGAGCACATATGAGTACTTATTCTGTACGAAATATAGGTATGCAAGTTGATTCCGCTTCAAGTCAATAAATTCACATAGTTCAAGAAAATTTAGAGATGAGGGAATAAATAGGAAAATTGAACAGTCATGAAGAAAGTTGGAAAGGATTTATTCAGGAGAAACTCGAGCCTATATCGGATGAACTAGGTAGCATTTCTGGAGACGCTGGCCGCCGGCTATGAGCTATTTATCAAGATGCTGCAATCATAACAGAAAGTCTTGAAGATATGCAATTTAAATGCGACTAGTCCCAGTAATAAACGGGTCCAAATGCGATTTCCATGCGTATTTACTTTATTTAGGAGTCGTTTCCGTTAGCTCTTGACTTCAGCTTTAGTTTAAAATGATGCCGTCGACTAGTTTGACGACGTAATTGTTGGAAAAAAGGTTCCGAAAGATAAATGATAAATGATTTTATTTCTGTAAGTAGGTTTGTACAAACACTTTTACACGTCAATCATATTTTTAAACTACATGAGGTCGGCGTTTCCTATCTGACTACTCTGAGAAGAAAGGCCGAAACAAACTCAGAGGTCACAGTCTCTTTTAAAGTCCAGACATAATCTTGGTCAGATCATGTGAAGACCATGTAGATTGGTATCTGAAATGGTCTTTTGAGGAAAGAACCACACAGATTGACTGGACCTGTCCAGTCAGTGCACGCATTTGTCAGTAATCGTGCAGCTCAACTCAGGAAGTCAGGACTTAAGGAGCTCAACGATTCGACGAACAATACCAAAGAAAGGACATTTGGGTAGGCCACATAAATTACTCAATCTGCCAGATCATGATTAAAATTAACTGCGAAAAAAAAGCAATGACCCACATAATCCTCACATTCACAATAATTAAAATAACGAGAGAAAGAACCTTAGAAAAAGAAAGATAGAAACTACTATTATATCTCCGTTATGATTCGTTAATCAAGTATGTAATCGGACTTTTATTCAATGAATAAGGCTGTCGCTTCATATTTTCTGATAGGAAATGATTGATTAGTTACTACAGCCTTCTTGTGACGCTCTATTCGTCTCGCATTTTTCCCGATTGTGGGAATGTCTGACGCTCAAAATTTTCCTTTACGGAGCCAACCAGGTATTTGTTTTATGACAACGGTATTCTTTTGATGAATAGGAACCTAGCTTGCGGATTTTACTCTTTTATTTCAAATGAATCACTTTTATTAAATGAGACACTTCTGTTGTTTCGTAGATAATGAAAAAATTGCAACGTTGCATTCGTCCATACCTAGAATGCTTCTTTACTTCTGAGTTAATCCCAACTTTTGTTAAATCTTCTCTGCTTTGCCGAATCTTCAACATTTTCAATAGACAAGCAACGTCTGGTTGTTTCCAGTCAGCGCTTTATTGGGGCACAGCGGGGTTTTGCACCGGGGATCACTTGGTGATCTGGTGTGCTCTTGCTTGCTTTTTCTTTATTTTCAGCTTTGTTCCGGCTTATAAGAATCCATTGTATATTCTCTGAAAGTCCCATTTTATACTGAACGTGTTTCAACTAAACTTAAGGGACATAATGAGACTAAAGAGGGATCGTTTAAAACATCTTACGAGGAAATTCAGTACAATGATCTTTTAAATCGACACGATACTTATAAAGTTGTTCTGAGAGTTTCTTGCAAATCAAATACCTAAATGAAGATCGCCTGACAAGTACGTTGGAAATGTATGATGAAGATTTCGTTTTCTAGGAACTAATTGAGGTAATTTTTCTTTGTTTATCGAAGCTCTTAATAAAAGGGGAACTCGTCTGTAGTTTGATGATAATAAGCTACCCAATAAGCAATATTATTTTTAGGTAGTGGGTTGAATACTGTTTTACAATTACCTACACCTGAAAAATGCCATGTTGCAATAAGGAGACTTCATGAATATCTGAATATTACAGTGGAGAAAAGCTTAGGTTTTTCTTTAAGTAAATACTGAACAAATATATTTTATTTATTTATTTAAATGCCTTAAAACTATCATTACAGGTCTTAACGTAATTCTATAGTATATAGTTGTAAGTATCTCCGTATCTACCAGTAACTACCCACTTAATTAATATTTTATAGTTACGTTAAATATTCAGACATCAGCCTAGACAGACAGGAAACTAAGAAAAAGGTTAGAGAACCTAAAGTATGTTTAACATTAGGTTCTGAAATCTTTTTCTTGGTTTCCTGTTTGCTTCAGTAACTAATGGGTAGGTACTTAGGTCAATATTGCCGGTTTTTAATGTCTTTTGCTGTAATAGTTTCTAATTGGTAGAGCAGTGGTGGCCCAGTGGTAATAAGCCCCTACTTACGAGTCATGGGTTCGAACCCAGCCAGGGGCTTTACTTTGTGTAAATAATTTCATCACTACTGCTCTCAAAACGGTGAATGAAAACATCGTGAGGAAACCGGCATGTCCTAGAACCAAACAATTCGAAGACATGTGACATCTACCAACCCGCACTGGGCCCGCGTGGTAAATTATAGAGGCGGCCTGCGTCAATAATAATATTGCTATAAAGCAGTTTTATAACTGGGGTTGAGAAAATAATTAGACTGCTAGCTTAGTACCGATGAAAATCTAGTTAGATTTTAATAAGTACCTTTACCCAAATTTTTAATAAAAAGATTAAAAAACATATTCTCGGATTGGTGATTGTGCGACGCGTGCTGGCGACGCCGCCACTAACACACATCAATTTCTTACCTGTGTGTATTAAATTACTCTTTTATTAACAAAAAAGATTTCATTCGTTGCACTAATCTTCCATTCGTGCGAGTTATGCTAATTGCTAGGATTAAAGAGCAATATAATCTTTTTTTCATTAGATTATATTACATTCAAACAAAGGATTACACTCAATATTTCATGTATGATTGCTTTGTGAAAAAAGGTAATATATAAAACAAATTTTATGGAAATGAAAACCAAATTTTGATAGCTTTATTGCTTTTCGTGGTTTTTGGGTTCCGTGAAACAAGGAATTCTTTAATGCCGTGTACGTCTGTTCGTCCGTATGTCACAGGCATTAATTTTTGTAGGTACTTGCTTTTATTAGATCTCCGAATTTCAGATAACACCAAATTAAATACAAAAGATTTTTATTCCATATTATCGGTTTATTATGAAACAGAAATCCTACTTTATCCGAATTTAGGAAACTAGTTATTTAAGAACAAAGTAGTTTAGGTATAGTAAGATAAACAAAATAACAGGGTGTAAGAATTGGAACTAGGGATTCAAACATTTAAAGAAATGAGGCCGCTAGAAATAAGGAGAATATTCCTTAAAACTTGTCCATAAAATGGTACCTACCTAACACCGAAATCAGGAATTGAGGGATTAGAATTTTCGGAATAATCGACAGCTCTTTAGAAATGGGTTAATACTGTTAATACCTACAGTACAGTCAGCCTTAAAAAGATGTACCTACCTGGACAAGAATTTATTTAAAAGTCTAGAATGTTTATTCTTTAATATTGAATATTAATGTCTAGCACAAAACATACTACACATTGGATACTTAATTATAGTAAATATATTGATGAGATGGTGCAGTGGTGGCCCAGTAGTAACCGCCGCGACTGACGACTTATAGATCGTAGGTTCGAACCCAGATAGGCGCTTTACTTTGTGTAAGTATTTCATCACCACGGATCTCAAAAGGGTGGAGGAAAACATTGTGAAGAAACCGGCATGTCCTAGACCTGAAACTGACAAAATATTCGAAGGCATGTGACATATACCAACCCACACTGAGCCCGCGTGGTGGATTAAGGCCCACTCCCTCTCACATAGAGGAGGCCTGTGTCCCAGCAGTGGGAACATTATAGGCTAATTATGCTATACAGTATTGATACAGTATTACGGAACACAAATTATATACAATCAAATAAATTATTTTCAATGTGGGTATAGGTACATCTTTTTCTGGCTGACCGTACGTATACAAATTGGAATTAAATATTGGGGCCCTATCACCTTGTTGCGATTAATTCAAGAGCTTTAGCAGTCGGTACCGACCCTCTTTTGCTTAGCTTATCCGTCAAGGTAGTACAAGAGATTATGGTAATATCCTTCACGACCGTGGATTGTCTATTAGGAGTTTATGACGATGATCCTTCAACCAGCCGTGTGGATGCGCCCTTTGCGTCACATAATATTACACTGAAATGGCCCTTAGAGGCTTTACAGGATTACTCATAGGTAACCTCAGAGCTTTAAGTGCAGGACTTGTTTGAGTGGACCTGTCTCAGTTGGTACGGTAATTGAGCCGTGTCTGTCACAGGGAGCCCAAACACCGGAATGTTACCATCAGCAAAGATAAAAGGGTAGCAAGTGGACAAACTGCTGTCATGAGATTTCTGGCTTTATAATTATAATTAATAATATTTAAAAAAATCATGATAGAACATTATACCACTCGATCTAGTTGCAGTGCCGGATTAAACCAGCGCAGGGCCTTTAGCTTTTACCTAGGGGCCCTATGGTAGACCTTGGTTTGTTCTAGGTTTAAAATTTTATGAGATAAACTAAAGCAGTACTACAAATATTTTTTCTCGATATAACTCTAGTCAAATCACTGTTTCTAATAAACAAATACGTTTTTTCCTGTTCATTTACTTTCAAGGACTTGACTAAAAACCTAAATGACTCATTTTTCGTATAGTTGGTGCCGATGCCGGGAGTTATTTAACAAAGAATCTTCTAAGAACCTTGAACGAAAATGTTTTGGACCTGGGATAGGTTGTTTCCTATTGGTCATTTATACTGAAATAGAAGCTGCCTATACTCTATCACTAATGCAGAAAAGTTTATGAATGAAGAGAAATTAAGATGCAAGGACGAGTGAAGCGAGCTCGAAACTTTTTAGCAGCTCACCTCGGAGTTGCTTTGCCGACTTTTGCGGAAAAGCTGAAGATTCAAGAAAAAAATACCTCGGACATATTAGTTTTCTTTTGACCTTTCTTACATAATATTTCAAGTCAAAGTACCCTATACCACCACTGAACGCAAATGTGGTGTACGGTATCTACTGTGACTGGTTTTTTGTACGTCCATGCGCGGCCCTGTAGCATTTGCACGTAGCTAATCCGGCCCTGCCAATCTATAAGTCGTGGTGAAGGCTCTATGTTTGTTTTAGGTATGTTCCTTGCTACCTAGCTTCTTACGACACTCATGAGAAAAGCCGTCGTATCGAATATAGAATTTCCAATTTCAAATATTGTAACAGCTAATGTTCATTTACACGACTGTTTTGGGATTTACAAGCAACAAATATTTGGTAAGTAAGTCATAAATATTCATGCTGTTTTATAATAGAGTACAGGAAAGCTGACATTTCATTCAAATATTTCAGCGATGGTCTAACTTATAATATCCTGTTCAAAAAGCAGATGGACTGATTTTAATAATTATACAGCAAATGCAGCAATGAACAGTCGGGGTGATGGTTTACATCGGCGAGGTGGCGCGTTTCGGGTGCAAGCACACGGGAGTGAAACATTGTACCAGTATATTCCCACGGTGTTTGCCACTACCCTCGTCTGTGCCCGGGGATAGTCGGAGCACGTAAACGCATTACTACATTGTTGCATATGTTGCCAGAGTTGCCACCCAGCGCGATCCACCAAACAATGTTACCACACAACAGGAATAACAAAGACACGTCTTACGACGCGCCATCTCTAGCTACTGGATCTTTATCGCAACAAAGTTTGTTTTACCAACATTTTATACAATTTTCAAACAATTTATTATAAGGCCAAAAGAATTATACAACTCGTCATAATGTTTGGAATTTCATTGCGGAGGTACTCATTGCTAATTCTAATAAAATATAACATTAGCACAATATTAAAATGTCACCAACTGGATATAAAATGAATTTATCTACTCACATTTAGAAAGCATTTTTTTTAAACTAACTTTGCCAATTGCGTTGGCTACTACTTTGTTCAAACACCTCAAGTTTATTTTTAAATATTTCTTATGAATTCTGTATAAAATTAGTTAACTGGGATGATTTTAAAGTTGTGCTCAGAAAAGAGAACATTTTGATTTAATGAAGGGACAAGTAGTACCGCTATGGATGTTTTAGTAACTTAGTAGTGATGATAAAAGCTAAGTTATAGAAACTACACGTGAGGGGCGCTAGCTGTCTGGTGCCTATCGATTATGCATACGATGGGGCCCCTAAATATTCAAGTGTTGATTGCGATATTGTAGAATGAATTATTGGCAAAAGTAAAGTGATAGCCGATACGTCAACTTCAGTTAGATTGAAACTCAAATCACGATGGCGACGTATGACTCGACGTATTCCAGTATTACCAGTCACACTCGCCAAATGGAAATAACCTGATAATTTTGATATTTAAAAAATTCGGGCTGTTTTGTGTCACACGACTGTTGGATAATTGCTTTATGGGGTCGAAATGAAAACTAAACTTAGAAAAACAAACTTCTTCGTTACGTCCAAATTTCCATTTGAGCAGTAGATATTTTTCAGTGTAATTTTCAACATTTTACGTCATACATTAACAGCAACAACCCCCAAATAAAATCGTCTGTTAGACGTCACGTTTGAAAAGAAAACTTTAAAACTGTACGCCCAAACTACAAAGTTTATTCCGGGCTCGGCTGTCACAAATTGCACAACCATTATGATACCACTTATCGTTGGGCTGCTCTACCTCCGTCCTTTCTGAATTGTCTTTATCGTTTCGACACTCTACAGTTTACCACCCGGGCCGTAACTGCCAATCGACCTTCATACATAAATTTTGGCGTTACTCCTAACACTCAGTTTCAATCTGCATACTAGGATTTGACAGCGGCGTTACGATATTGATGACCCAGCCTGGATGGCAGGCTGCAATAGAACACCATGCATTTTTTAACAGCAATTTGTAATCCATTTAGCTGTTTCTGTAATAGGGCTGACAGTATCCGAAGTGAAACGTTGCCCGATCACTAATTCAGGGGTGAGACTGTCTGATCGAGTTTTATCATTAACTAGTCTCTGCCCGCGATTTCATTCACGTGGAAGTCGTAAGACACCACGATATACTAAAATAACAGCCAAATTTTCACAAAACTGTCCTATGTGCTACGTTTGTAGTTTTGGTCTCACCAAACAAATTAAGAAGAGAGCCAGGACTTGTAACGCGGTATCAAGCGACGTACAGTTGTCCGTGTGAGAAGCAGCTTGTCCCGAGTTCGACACCCGCAGCCTTCAGTAGTAATTTCCCATTGCTTTACAAGGTTTTCGTTTTTTTTATAAATTATTGAACGCATAATATACTACCTAATGGCACAACACTGATACACTGAGTCTACTAACTGATGCATTCTTACAGATTATTCCTGACGAACAGCTATCACTAAAACAATATTTATAAACGATGATTTCCACCAAAAGGCTCCCATCGCATCGGATCGGAACGGAACGGATTTTACAATCTTTAAACGATATTAAATCGTGTAAATAGTATTTAAAGTCTATATTACCAAGCCGCGCACAGCAGCTTTACCGCGGGCGTCTTCCGCGACACGCGATCGTAGCCGAAAGTATGCTGCGACGCGCGATCAACTCCGTTCGCTTGTCGTCGTGGTAGGAATGAAACTATTTGACTAGGCGCAGAAACGGATACGCTCGCAAGCAACGGTACGGAGCAGATCGTATGCGTCGACATCCTGCCAGACGCGATCGGCTGTCGCCGCATCCGTTCGTATCCTTTCCAAATCGATGCGATGCGAGACTTTGGTGGAAATCATCCTTAACAGTAGATTGTAAACACTCGGGATTTCTCATTTCTCTTTATCATTAACAGTCACCTAACTTATTATTATTATAACCAAAGATGACAGAAGTGGCCTAAACTTAATGTTTTTGTGTGTACGTTCTACGAACTATCATAAAATAATATAACAAAATGTAAAAAAGGAAGCATAAAAAATATCAATTGTTGGGAATCAAACCTAGGTTTGAACAATAATCATAAATACACCTAGGGGTGAATCCAAAGTTACAGTAAGTCAAACTTGTAAAGAATCATAAGATTTGGCGCGGTATGAAATTACTGTTTTTTAAGTTTTTTTATTACTATGACATGCTCTAACTTTGGACTGCCGCACTACTCGACCAGCTCAGATATCTTTTACACTTAGGAAAAACTATTTTTGGAATAATTTTCAGGCGGTATATAATTATTTTTAAACTAACGTCATCGCCCGTACTATTATGTCATGATTGACTGCTAAGCTCCCTAAAGGTATAGCGGCATGATAATCTTTTAAAAGGTTAAATCTGTAACTATCTGTAATATTCTAACCTTTAGGCTCGTCTTTTTGCAATTTGCGGTAAACTATAGAGGAATACGAATAAATTGCAATATTGCTCATCCCCCATAGCAAATAGCGTGATAATTTATAGCCTACAGACTGACCAGACTTATAGGGAATATCTGTGCAAAATTTGAACAAAATCTATCCATCATGATACTTTTTTAATTTTTGTATTTTAGATGGGTTTGCTCTTGACTCTAGTCTAGGTCAGAGATGACAGAGACAAAGTCGACCATGGACTGAGCTTACCCAGAAGAAGCCTGTTCACTCTCACTTTGAAGAGATTTGGGTTGTATGCGGTCAGAAACACAGGCGCAGGTAGAGAATTCCACTCTTTTGCTGTGCGCATTATAAAAGATGTTTGGAAGCGCTTAGTGCGAAATGGTGGAATAGAAACTAGGTAGGGATGATAACTTGCAGTGCGCCTAGATGTCCGATGGTAGGAGGGGTCGGTGGAATGAGGCCGTGGAGTTCTTGGGCACACTCATCGAAGTACAATCTGTAGAAAACCGACAAGCAGGCAACCTTGCGGCGATGAGCCAAGCTATGAAGGTTGGCATCCACCAGTTTTATGTCGCCAATGAGTCTCTTAGCTCTGCGTTCCACTGAGTCAAGCGCGGCAAGTTGGTATTTAGCTGAGCCATCCCAAAGGTGGCTGCAATACTCCATGCAGGATCGGACTTGCGCTTTGTACAGGGTTAAAAGCTGTCCAGGCGTAAAGTATCGCTTCACCCTATTTAAGATGCCCAGCTTCTTATCTGCAGTTTGGGCTTTATACTCGATGGTGGCACCGAAGTTGCTGGAACATACATTCTGACAAACAGACAAAAAATTAGAAATATCTATTTTCTGCATTAGAATCTGTTGGGACCTTATGATATCGTGGTTGGAGAAGGTGGTAAATTTAATTAAAGTACAGTATAAAGTCTATTGAATGATAACCTTGAACAATAAGCACAGTGCCGCTTCTTACTGAATCTAAGAACACAAGTTATTGCTAAGGCGTGGGCGCGGGGAAGACGACTGGCCGTTAAACTGTATACGCGGGGAACAATGCATTTCGCCTCGTTAGCATTATTGTTACCTGAAGTTCCTACACACCCAACGCTTTAAAAAAAAAAAAAATTGTTTAGTTTATATTCTGCTGTCTTCTCTTGGCATCATTGTGGCCTGGCACCAACAACACAAAGTCTGCAGATTGACCTACGATCGAACAGCAAAATATAAATCCAAAAGTGTAACACTAAAGAACTTACACGATGCACCTTTTTGAAATCTCAACGATACAATACCTATAGTGTATCCGGCTTGAGGTACAATACACCTTTAATTTAAATATACTATAACATTTAGGGTAGTCATCTTGACAAACTACTCTGCTATAAAATAATTGGGCACCTCATTAGGGTCCACAGTATTTGCCATGATGACTCCAATCTAAATCACATGCACACAATACACTTCAAATCCCTTTTACGCTATTACACACATAAAATACTCTGCTATTATTATACTTAAGGCGGTACCCCGACCAAAACCTTGTCAAAGTGCGTTATTCAGAGGCTATTAACTCATTCACTATGGGTAATAAACTACATCTAAAAGCACATTATTAATGTTCGATATCCTATCATCACATTCCACGTTCTTATTTGTTTTTATGTGTTATAAATTCATCTGAAATCTCCTTCTAAAAAAGTGACTAAAATTATTGATTGCATGCATCTCTTGCTAAAGGTGACGTTCTATTCATTTGAGGATTACACTAATGAATAGATAATTTAAAAATCTAAATAATACACGTTTTATTTTATTTTAAAACTTCACTTGTCTTTTTTTATTCAAGTAATTTCATTATTTTTGTGAATTTTATGATAAATGAGCGTGCGGAGGGAGCGAGACAGAGCGAGACTCAGCGACGGGACAGAGAAGGACCGAACGTTTGGTCAGGGAACCGCCTTAAGTTGGCGGTCTAGCTTTCGTTGTGAATAAGTTGTTGTTGCAGTAATATCATATTACATTACCAAGAATTGTTATCAAAAGCATTACATGAAATATAATTTATTGTAATAGTTTACTTCATTGTTCGGTACAAGGTTAAAATTAGTCTGAATCCCAAAGTTACAATAAATGAAAAACGTTTTTTCCATTCACTTAGTGTCGATATTCATTAATTATCTCTAATGCTTTATCTATTTCACTGCATCACTGTGCCGCATTTTGCCTTAATACTTGTAACTTAACACATTGTTATTACGCGTATGAAGCTTGCGGTATGGCAGACTGCTGAGCCGCTGTGACTGCAGGTCCCTCTGACCACAACGATGTCTATTCATTCCTTACAAAAAATGTGTACACGTCTTTAAATCCTTACTTCCAGGAACATTACATGAATTGCTAATAGTTCTTTACGGATGTCACAATTTGTTTATTGCTTGACGAAGCTGTCCTACATTTCGTTCGTCTTTTCGATTCGTTAGCCTGTTGATTTTACTCGTGGAAAAAGTCTCCTGGCAACCCAATAGTTTCGCTACGATATACAATCTCTGCAGCACTAAAACCTGAGTCACTTCTGCATGCTGCGCGAAGTTCTAACATATCGCATTGCAGTTCGTCCACCCAATCGAAGTTCTAACATATCGCTTTGCAGTTCGTCCACCCAATCGAAGTTCTAACATATCGCTTTGCAGTTCGTCCACCCAATCGAAGTTCTAACATATCGCTTTGCAGTTCGTCCACCCAATCCATACCTAGTACCTGTCAAACGTGAGATGAATGCGTTTTTCAGGGAGCGATGCCACCTTTCTACTAACCCGTTGCTATAAGGGTGGTAAGGGGTTGTTCTAACTCTTTCTAATATCCAATGCTCGTAAATAACTGTGGAGACCGTATCAGCTGTAATGTCTGAAACTGGTATTGCTTAATAGTTATACAATGATGATGTCCGTGCTGTGACGTGGGCAAAGGACCTACAATATCTGCTAATCACTCTTTGGTATAACTACGTGTCTACATTGTGAACTTACTGCTAACGTCACGTCCTGCCGTAACCCGATCGCGCACCTGCACTTGAGCCAATTTGTTGAAATCGAGCACCGTTGGACAAACAATAGACTCGACGCGCGATAACGCGGCAGCCTGTATTTCCTGGGCCTTTTATATAATGTATGTTGTTGTAAATTCGCGGATCTACAATAATTATCTGCCCCTCATTAGTAATTTGTCGTCCCTCTATCAAAGTATGAAAACCAACCATGGCCATTTAAAAACTCTTAGAAACACTAACTTAAGTTCTAGGGGTTTTACAACGTATGTTCTAATGTCTGTGTTAATTGCAGCGTACAGCTTATAACCGCTTTCATAACGCACACAATTTTTAACACTATTCACTGGCATAACTGACACAATTGCACCTACGCACAAACAATGGTTCCTTGTCGGGGTAGCGCATTCTTTTGACGAACAAGACTGCACCGCGCTCAGGTTCTCCTTAACCAATTTGGACTCTCTGGAGTGTGACGTGGACCTCTTGACCTTGACTGCGTTCTGCGCCAGTTTCCACGGTTTCCACGTCCCCTACTGCGTTTACGTATCTGATTGATGTCTCTCTGCAGTTCCTTCGATTCTTTAGTTAATCCGTTCATTCGGGTTGCTATGGCCGACGTTGACGATGACGCTGCCGAAGATATGGTGGCTACTAGTGGTGGTGGGGGTTGACTCACGGTTTGCAACCCTTGAAATTACCGCCGATAGGTCCCGAGTCAAGGGGGAGTCGTCTTCTGCGCGTTCCCACACTGTCAGTTTTACACACTGCCCATATTATATTTATCCACAACCACGTCTCTAAGATCACGTCGGGGTCACCAATGTTGGGACCATAAGGTCCCAACATTAACATAAGTTATCATTGTTGGAGAAGGTGGTAAATGAAATACAGACTGACCAGACTTATAGGGAATATCTGTGCAAAATTTGAACAAAATCTATCCAGTAGTTTTTTCGTGATGCTAGAACACACATTCTGACAAACAGACAAAAATGAAAAAATATCTATTTTCTGCATTAGAATCTGTTGGGACCTTAACATATCGTGGTTGGAGAAGATAGTGAATGAAGTTACAGTGTACAGCATAAAGTCTATTCAATGATAACCTTGAACAATAAGCACAGTGCCGCTTCTTACTGAATCTATACAGAACACAAGTTATTACTACTGTGCGGGGAATCCGACTGCCCGCTAAAGCTAAACTGTATGCGCGGGGAACAATGCATTTCACCCCGTTAGCATTATTGTTAGAGTAGTTCCTACAGAATCGTTTCCAGACCTCGCAAAAATTACATTAAAAAAAGCAATGTACATTTTTGATTTCGCTACGATTTTATTTTGGACTGTACCACTCTACCGTATATTATTGACACTGGCTTTATTTACGGTTTCATGTCTTTATTCTCCACAACTCAAATTCTCGTAATCTTATTAGGTACTTAAAAGAAGAATTTATATGCAATCGTAAACATTAAGTAAGTGAATGGCCGGCAGCGTTTGCCTTTATGGCCAGGAGCAGGAAGCATTTGAATATAAAATAATATTTCGAGAGCAATTTAATATTACTACTAAGTACCTAAAATTATCTTGTTTACCTAATAGTTGACATTGAGTTCACGGAATCCAATTGATTGAAACGCAAGTATTTTGCTACAATTGAGAAAATAAGAAAATCTATATAAGTAAAAATCAATTGCCAAAAATGTTTTTCCACGCATCACTTCAAAGCGGCTGCACCTATTTGGCTAATTATTTTTTTGTTGTGTTTGTAATTGTCAAGACAAGGTTTGTATGAAAGATTTTTTTTTGGAAAATTCACCGGGAAAGTCGGAAATTTGGATGTTAGTTTTTTATGACATTCACCCCGGGCGCCACCGGGCACGAACAGCTTGTAATTATATAATTCTAACTCTTCGCCCGTTACTTCGTCTGCGGGAATTACGTAGTTTTCGACGATCGAAATTGAAAACCCCTCTACTCCCTTTAAAGGGTAGTTTTGGGAAATTTTTCATTACTATCTTTATTTATTTTTCTATACTTATTTGTGCCAAGTTATAAGTCTGTAAAACAAAGGAATGAGATTTTTCATACAATAGTATATCCCCCTTTTTTTACAAGCAGAGGTTGAATTAAAAAAAAAAAATTTGTGTGTGTTGTGTCTTAGTGCTCACTTTCGTTATATAAGGAATACTTGTGTAAATTTCCAAGCTATTAGACCCAGCGGTTTATGAATGAAAGTTTTTTTTTTTACATCGAATGTCTCTGAAAGTTCCTACCTAATTATAATAAAAAACGTACTTTTTCAGAGCGTATAAGCGGCTAGTGACACAACGAATACTTTTAGCAAAACTAATAATGAAAGTAATCAAATAAGCTATAGGCAATATCAACGAGTCGATACTATTTTAAAAATAAAACTAGAAAAGGTAAAGTCTTTGCAGAGCTTATTGCATCCGCGATAACGCCGTGCTTGTCGGAAAGTTGAGTCCCGACACTTCAACTATAGTGAGATAGGTACTCTTCTATCAGAAGGTGTTTTCTGAGACGTCTTGAAGGATTTACGAGAGACAGAATCTTTGAGAGTTTGAATGATTTTCAACTTAATACAGTTGCTAAATTGAATACCAATATTTTATTATCGCTAGAAAACTTTATGCAAGGGCACAAAGTTACTGATCAGACTGTACAACCTTTAAGGTTACTAAGCAGTACTTATGGATACCTACGGATAAAATTACAAAAGTTCTAAAACTGTTAGCGATTCGATAAAAATGTAAACATCAGACTTTAATTTTGGACGCGCGAATCTGTCGAAAAATATTGATTGGTTTCATTCGTGTCGAATCATAGAGGGGGATTAAAGGACCCCTGCTATAGAGTCACCCCTATAGTTTCACCTCGCACCCCATGGTCATGGGGCACCAGACAAGGCGTACGCATATAAAGGGTGATCAATGAACGTTTTATGCGCACTACGCTACGATTCATAAAACTATCTGCGTTCAATTTTGGTGAAATAAAAGACTGTCTTGTTGATATTTCCTTTGTGCGATTAGATTGCGTTATTGTATCAAATATGGTATTATTTTTGAAGATTGTTTTTTTACCTATACTTTTATGATAGTGTAATTCATATAAGTAGGTTGCCATGATGGCATCTTTGACATAAAAAACTAAATTTGGAATGCAGTTTTTCTTAACTCTTAAATCAACGAAGTGGTTCCAAGAACATATTTTGTACCCATAACAGTTCCAGACTTTTCCATACTGATTTATCTCAATGAATCACATCGTATCCAGACGAATTGAGTACTCCCTCCTTTTAGAAGTCGGTTCAAAATATGTAGATAAATTGAAAAACTTTTCGTTTTAAAGATTGCTTAAATAAGTTGTAAATAAGTCGAGCTGAATCGGTATTTAAGATTCTCCGTACCGATACGAGCTCAAACGCTAATCAAATTATTCAAATGCTCTTAAAAAAGTTTATGAGCTCTTAAATCTATGGAACTGTTTTAAAACAGCAAGAACCTAATTTAGCTGAAGGTGAAATTAAACAAAAGCTACGGAAAAATACAGGTAATTGTTAGGAGTTTGAATTCTTCTTATTGGCGGAGCAAGTAGGTCCCTAAGCTAAAGATTTGGATATAATGATGCCCTCGGCCGCTACTCGTATCAACTCACTACAAAGACACTTGTGTAAATCGCATAGTGTAGCTACCTTAATTCCGGGACACCTGAACTTTGTTCGGAGACACCGCTTACGCCTTGGAGTTTCGTGAATAACACAAGATACAGCCGGTAAAAATGGCTAGTTGTATGAGATTTTTATCGAATAAAGCTATTTACATTTGCGAGCCAGTTTAACTCCCCAAGGTTTAGCAGTATCTACATATTTGCTATTCTCGGGAGAGAGAGCCACTAACGTCGGGTTCTGATGAAATATGCATTCGGCTAATCGAATGTGATATTACGGACATGATGTAATTACCTACCTACCTGCATGATATGTTTGTTTATTATCTCCATGTCAGTTATGTTGGAAGACGTTTTGGTAACGATACTGTGTGTAAATTCGTACATAGTTTATCTGTACACCATGGGTTGTTATTAAGGCGGAACCTTCAGGGTAGCCCGCGAAATTCAAATTTTGTTACGGTTTTGGCAATTTGCAGGTCACTGTCAGGTTGTATTTTGATTAAAATATGATTCGCGACCGTAACAAATATGGCTTTATAGAAATATAATCATTAGAATCAGCAATACGTCTCTATAAGTTCATATTATCCTATTGAATGACTATTTCATGAAATCATGACATTTGAGGGCAATTCTAACCTATGGAGTTGTAGTGCTGATTATAATGACTACAATTCAGTAAAGCTATATTTGACACGGTCGCGAATCCTATTTAGCTCACTATACAATCTGATACTGACCTGCAAATTGCAAAAAACGTAAGAAAATTTGAATTTCGCGGGAAATCTTGGCGCATGCCCCTTAAGGAATTACGGGTAGCCGTAGAAAGTAGGATTAGTTATCATCAGACACTGAATACTGTTTTAATCCGTTAGTTTACATCTCATTGAAATAAGTTTCGATTGTCATTCTACTTAATTACTCCAAAATAAAGTTGTATCAAAGACTAAAAACATAAGTCGAAAGAACGCCAGGTTAATGGTGGATTGTAAAAAAATCACATCAGCGCCAACAAGTTTCAAATTAAATTTCTTTTTTGAAGCAAATTTCTCTAACTTTGAAGTTAGATATCTCGTTGAGATATGACAGAATCACTTAGCACTCTCGATCACTTAAAATGCAAAAGATGAAGTGAGATTATCTTATGTTGCGTCTACTAAAACGAATTTTCAATTTATTTTTTTCTTGGAAATGAACAATTTGGAAAGATTTTGTATTATAGAACGAAAGACAGATTTAACCATAAAATTTTAATTATAAGAATCTAATATTACACGTATGGAAGGCTGTATGTCGGTTTGCCAATGATGCACCACTGACTACCTGCATTATTGTCTCTCCTTCTACCTTGAATCCATCCAAAGGTTGTCTGTAAAAGATCGCTTTTAGCGATAAGACCGCCCATTGTGTCACCCTATGTAAAATTTCTACTTTTATATCTGTAATTTTTATGGTGTACATAATAAAGAGTATTCTATTCTATTCTATTCTATTTATAATTATATGCAGACACAGGCACTCAGTTTCTTAGTGTCTTTTTTACAATATTGCCTGCGGACTACTTTATTGCAAATGTTTCAAATAAAGGATGATGTTATGCAGAAGATCGTTTGACCGCTCACTGTTATCGGCGTGTTATCTGATGTCACTGCACCGAGTGTTTCTGAGAGTGCATCAGGATTTCTGCACTTTGTTTCCTTAGTACATGCTAAATAATGTTTCTTTTAAAAAAAAACGTTCCTACGTCCACTGAAAAATTACAAATTCATTCAGATTTGCTGAATTACATGAATAATAAATAAGTACCTATCACCAATCTGAAACAATAGGTGTTAAATTCGTGTTAGAATACTGAGAGTAAATAGAAAATTGAGTTTCAAGTAGCCAGTCACTGTTTAATAGATTAACATGCATATATTGACGTCTGGCGTCTGGACTACCATCATAGGTATCATATATCCATAACTTAATTAAACATTTAACTTCGAAACAAACAGCACGTTAAAATGGATTCTGTCAACGCCCCATTGGAAATTTGGAACACCGGGAAGCCATGTTTACTTGCGAAAGAAAATATAGTATTGGCTACGACATACAATTTTATGCTGACTAAATAATACGGTTAATTTTACGTGTTTTTATATTCTTTTACCTTACAAATCTTTGATTAATTATTAAGTATTCTGTAGAACTATACTTATACTCTCTAACTGCATAAAAATAACAAGTTATACCTAATTACATATTGTTTAATGAACATTGAATATGAAGTCGCGAGCTGGTGACGTTCAATAACGCTCGTTAGTATTTCAAGCTGAGTTAGCTTTACACGCGAGTTCACTCGGTGCCACTGAAGTTCACTAAAATGTTTAGCCGAGCATCTTATAATGGAAGCTACTACTAATGTTTCTTGATATGC
Organism: Griposia aprilina; assembly: GCA_916610205.1. Lineage (NCBI taxonomy): Eukaryota > Metazoa > Arthropoda > Insecta > Lepidoptera > Noctuidae > Griposia > Griposia aprilina. The sequence goes on from OU744283.1 coordinate 11,989,984, forward strand.
CCCCTGACGATGACGCGTCCATTTACCTACAATGTTTAGGTAATTCCTACGTGAAAACATCTTTGACTAACCACTCTGTAAACGGAGCGGTCGGACCATTGGACAAGGGTAACAAATTAACCCTGTCTCTCCTTTGAAGTGGATGTAGGTCAATAGCAGTAGACTTTTACAGTGGACTCGGTACAAGCCCGGCTTAGTTCTGAAGTAGGCACAATTTGGTGATCTGCGGCTTAACCAACTGTCGCAAACTATTCTCATTTATTAACGATTTTCATTTTCGTACAAATCGAGAGGTTCTTGTCGTTCTCGTTTGGGTCATATTTATAACTTTGATAATATTTGGCGAGCAGTTATGTTTGTTGCAGAACCGCTTGGCTTATTAACGTTAAAAGTTTTTGTTTAATATTTTCTTGCGGTTCGGGGGTAGTATACTGCCCCTTCGTTTCCGTGGAAAAGAAAAAATGTACTTAAACATTTAACCGCATGCCTCAGGAGTTTTGCTTTCAGGTAGGTAGTATATAGCTAACTAGGGGAAAAAGGGGTACGGAATAGCCTTAATTATGAAATGGATGATCGGACCCTGCTCCGCTCTACGAAGAAAGGTAAATAGTTTGCACATCGCTGTAAAAGAGCATTTAAATGCTCGTACTTCTCCTTTTCATGTTTTCTTCAGAACGTGGCTCGCAAGTACTACTCGAATTAGTGTCCATAGTCTGAAATTAATACAGTCGGTAATGAAACTCCGAATAGAATTCAACTTGTTAGTGTATTTAAATTGTACGTGCGATATGAAATAAAAATAAAAACTGATGGCAGAGACATATTTTTGAAAGTTTTGTGACTGTAGGCCATTAGAAAAATAAATGAAAGTAAGGACACGGTACGGTAACTATTCTCTCGATAGTCGTTAAATACTACACTATTTTACAATGGTAATTTCAAATTTCAGTCTAGTGTATCTAAAAGAGTTTTCTGCACTAACATAAATCTTAAGCAAGAGTGGATCGTAAGAAGTTCTCGGTGTATCTACGCCTCCACAGACATGTAATAATGTGGGTCCGATTTCCCATTTGTAAAGAAAAAGGAGAATAAAACAAGCGTTTCATATCCCGTGCGGTGCTAATGTGGGTCACGAGAAGTCGCGGCCGCACGACTCCGCACGAGATCGCACGACTATGCGACTGACTGTCCCGTTCAGTATTCACTGCTCATTATTCACTTTCGATAATGTTAAGCTATAAGTCTCTTACAAATAACAGAGGTAAAATCTGTTTCATTTGGCGATCAGATTTAAATCGGTTATGTAAAGGGTTAAGGTCATTTATGGTCTTGCATCTTGTCCTGTTTCATTTGCAATTAAGTGTGCTCACAGCATCGTTTCCGTTAATTCATTTATATACTAAACTCTTAGCCAATCAACTTGGTTACGCAAACCAAGAAAACCAACTCTAGAACAAAATAATAAGCGCACAGACAGACGCTAAGTACGTCTCTCTGATAGAGACGCAGCGATTTACTAAGTTACTGGTATAATATGGATGGTGTATATCTATTGTTTCGTGTTGTATTTAAAATGTCCTGTACTTGTAACCGGTCGTTCACACGGCGCTGTAACTGCATGATATTTTAAGGTAAGTAAAAAAACGAATGCAGCATAGACCTGCCATGTGACCCCAAAATTGTACTTTAAAACATCGTGTGAACGGGGCTTAACTAGTCTAATAATACAGTAAATTACTATTCAGACACCTGATGATATTGCTCGGTCGCTAGCATCGTCTTTACACCGTCCTGTCCCAGGAAAATCCGATCCTACACCAGTAGTTTCCATACCAGCGTTAAATTGAGTCTGCACTGAGGTGCCACTGTATTACCATCTTATATATGTGGTCCAATAATGTCTTCAGTCACAACTAATCTCAAGGGAAACATACAGACTCGCAATGCAATAAACGCATTAACTTATCGTATATCTAAGTTAGGTTTGCTCGCAGTTGACTGACAGTGTTTCTCTAGCTAAATGATGTAGTTCAATGTATTAGACCTAAGACACATAGCTTATTAAGGACTTCATTTGTGTGTCAAAATAACAGAGAAGCATGCCCTTTTCAGATTCGCAGGTTAAATCGTTAGTGGTCTTCGGGAGCGTGTCCCTACTCCGGCGGTATTAAGTTGAATGCTGAGATTCTTCACTGGAGATCCATTCATTTGGCCTATAACAGATTTAGAGCTCTTTGTTAGTTATCGGGCCGAAGCTCTTCGTCCGTCTTGACAAATTCCTTCCAGCGACTTTATTAATGGCTTAAAGGATTAAATACACAACCTGTTTTAATACAACGGAGGTATTGCGATGAGCTGTTCTTGGTTTATATTTCGAACTGCTAAATACGATAAAACGAAGTCGTTTGTCTGGGTATTCAATTAGAAGTTAATTTTCACAAATTGGACAGGTTTGAACGCAGTTTTCACAGCCATTTACAGAATTCTACGAATTCTTGATGAAGTTTTATGTTTAAAATATTAATTATTCTATTGAACAGAGGGACCAGGACCTCTTGACCCTGGGCTACATTACGTTTTTAAAGTTAAAATGAGGACGATATTAATTAACATCACAGTAGGTATATGAAACATAATTTTCACATGATAATTCCGCAGATGTTATTTATTTAGGAGATTAGAACTCACAAAACCTGGGTACATTATTTAATTACCTCCAATTAAAAGCAAATTACGGTTTTTAACAATTAATTTTCAACCAACAATAATAACATAATTACAGAAGCCATGTTTATGTAGCAAGATTGGAAGTTTCAAGACTTCAGGCAGTCATGTGTTTCGTGCTTGTAGTTAAATTGAAGGAAACCAGTTATTACGAGGACGGGGACCCGCGACCACTGTTTATGCAATAACATAGTCTACGCCGACATTGCTGTTCCTGAACGTGACTTTCAATTTAAAGCAGAGTTCCTGCCAGATCAGTTTTACGAATGGTGTCTGTATTACCTCGTCAGCTACTGACATGAATACTGCTGCATCTGCACACGAGCCTACCCTTTTCGTTTATTAGCTTCGACACCTGGGGAGGTGGGCTGCCCTTCTCAGAGACCGCTACAAAAAATCTAAAAAGACACGTCATGCCGCCATGCGCGAATTCAACAAAGGCGTATCAAATAATCTCTATACCGGTTTTTGCTTCCACTCAAAAGGGCCGAATAAAGGACTGTATTCCAAAAAGTCCGACTTCAATTATTGTTGGGTCATTAAAACACGTTTCGGAACTCTTTTTGAAAACCCACCCTAATTACATATTTAATATTCAGGTGGGGAGAGGTAAATAACAAAGGTATTCAAGTACCTACTTACATACAAATCAGTATTCCGTTTAAAAAAATTATGAAAAGATAAGTAGCAGCTGCCACACGCAGTTTTTGTGTAACGAATTTGTAATCTTCAATAAAAAACAGATTTAGGTTGCTTCTGGGCGTTAGCCGCAACGTCTTTAGTAAATAATGAGCGGAAAATGTTAAAATGATAAAAGCGTGAAATACCAAAAGATTTGGATTGTTATGAAAATTGGGCAATCAAAGTACTAAGACCAAATACTAATGTACAACAATTCAGAGGTCTAAATATAACAGCGAATAAATGAACAAACACATATTTAAATCCTTTGAGGTCAGAATCATGCGTGTAGCCGCACCGCAACCGCAGCGCACTTGAGCAACTCGATCCAAGCGCACGCAACTCCTCTATTTCTGTTCAACTATGCCTTGACATCTGTGTATGAGCCATTGAGCCGGCACTCGAAACACATCAATACATTATTATATGTATTTAGAGATCAAAGGCCGAGGCCCTTCATTAATTTATTTCATATAAATTCATCTCGATGTAGTTACGAGTACCTTCTCCGGTACAGATAAGGAGAAAAGTTAATTTATATGTAAGAGAAAATTGAATGTCCGATGCGATGTCAATAATAAAAATTATACAACTTACTTTTCCTAAAAACATAGTTAAACACGATAGGAACCCCCCTACTGTGCACCCACATGTTTGCTTGGAGATGATCAAACACCATTGGATTCGTATATCTAGTAAATCCCGACCCAATAAACATACTAATAAGTTCCTCTAAGATTTGGTGGAAATTTCAAGTTCGCAAATAAATAGCTTCACAGCCTAAATATGTTTAAAAGATGAAAGCGTCTCGTCATTTGACAAGTTAATATTGGAATAGGTTATCGATGTTTTGGAAGAGACAGATCCGTGTACTACGGGTTTCGCACTTGCTGGTAAGTTAGATAGAGCAGGAACAAAAAACGTTGAAAACGCATTTTTTCCGAGGCTTGCTGTATAGACTCCTACTTCCTAGACCTACGGTGGAAAATATGACACTGTGACAGATGAACAGACCTTACTTAATAGAGTCCCGTTGGCACCCTTTAGGTACAAACCGTAATTAAACTGATGTCTACAAAATATACTTTGAAATGCCAACAGTAAATTGGAAGGTATATCAAAGCATTATATTAACCCTTGAGGTTGTAATCGGGGGTCGTATTAGTGAGCCCCTTACGTCATTATTAGATAATATCTATCAATGTTGAGGTATCACTTTGGAGTAGTTTACAGGAATCGCGCTCCTTTGTAATATAATAATATACGTCTGTTGGCATCGAAGCATTAATTAATAACGGTATCATGAATTGAACTGTATGTAGAGACGACCACAGGGGTGAGGTATAACAGGCACTGATTACCTTGACGCGAGCGTTCAGGTTAGGTTGCCTGGCAGAGCTTATATACACAACACATACAATACAATTTCTATTTGAGGACTTGTATTATACAATGCTGCGAAGACAAATAGATTTTTCTTTAAACAAACACCGGGCCCTGGTTGACCGACGCAAGGAAAACCTGTTCAGGATTAGATTCATAGACGACTCCGCCTCGGAGTGTAAATGTGGTGCTGTTCCACCAACGATGGGACACTTAATATCACGTCCTGCGTGTCCTGTCAGCTGCACGTTACAGGAACTGATGGACGTTAGTGATGGCGCTAAACACGTAGCCGAATTCTGGGCCGAGCCCATTTAGATTGCCATCGACACGCTAAGAAGAAGACTTACCTTTTTTTATAAACAATATATTTTTATGAACTAGTAACCCGTACTGGTTTTGCTATAATTGAAAATAATCTAACATTATCATTTAATTGAAATATACGAAATGCATAATGAAAATTATTTTCAAATTCAATACTTTCACGAATAAAACGTACCACTGATTTTTCATATGTAAAGTTTAGTCTAATTTAGAGAGGCTTGAACATACACAGTTCTATAATCCGATAAAGGTGTAAAAAAACTTTCTGTTGTGGTTATTAAAATTTCTATAATTTAGACCTCCATGATTAACGACTATGACTAATAATACGACTGGCTTATCGCTCGAGAATAAAAAAAACCAGATTAATGTACAGCGCTGAAGTCGAATAAAATACTTTCTCGTTCACACTCACATGAATATCGACAATATGAGAAAATATTCGAACAATGTAAGATAAATAATTGTTTGTAACAGTACTCACCGACGATACTAATCGTCGATGAATATTGTTAACAGCTTTCGAAGATTATTTATGACACCCGTATATATCATAGGCTCCAATTGTCCAATTTCCACGATCCAATATCATGAACACACAATAATGTGAAATAAACAGTTGTTTGCACGAAGGAATAATACGCCATAGGTACGAATTTAATAAACTTGTAATTTACTGTTTTATTCAATGTAAGGTTCGATATTAATTGAAACCCCTCGACGATATAAATGAAAGCGATCATTCTCATTATCAGCCAACATGACGGCACAGAAATAGTTTAAAACAATCGCTTTTACTGTATTGATACCTATTCTATATTAGTGAAATGGATATCATCCTCATAGAAAAGCCTTTTGATGCAGGCTTTTCATTATTTAAAGTAAATAAACATTTATTTAATTCGTTGGGTTTTGTATCTTATTTGTTTAGTCAGAAATGTATTTTGAGCGAATTGTCAGAAAGCAGAGGAGGCTCACAAACAAGACAGTGGTTAGTGAAAAGGTCTGTGGCGGGAGCGTAATCTTTTCTCCATGTACCAAATCCTACCCTATTACCCTGAACGGTATTCTTATTAGGGGGAGCTTCGCTCAACCGCTTGCCCGTCGCGGTCTGCCCCCCCCCCCCACACACACCGACACACACGCATAATAAGAACTTTATTCTATTTAAAATCTCGCTTTGAATATCAATGGCTGGCCGAATAAATGCGCCGCGCCGGCCGTCTTAACTATCCTATGCCTATGAACGAAGTTATGCCATCGTCTTTTATCACGCTTTTGTTACCACACACGTGTCGTCGTTACAATGTTGTATCTACCTATAATGTAGGTAGTCTACCGAAAAATGACTGTAGCTTTAGGTATACATTGCGGTCGAGGACGAACGCCTTTTTAATGGCTATAACTCTTTACGACAAAAGAAAAATATTACCTACTAACGCTTACACGTGTATGTCACCCTTTTTAATATGATCCCATACTTGAATGGGTGCGAAAGGAATCCTATTGCTCTCGTTCAATCCAACATTCTATTGAATTATCGTTTGTTGTACCCTAAAGTCGGTGCAAAATGTATTCTTAAACCAGATTATATTATAATGTACCTACGATGATAAAAACGTAGTAGAATTGCGACGCAGTATTTCGTCTGATCTCTAATAACAGCAAGATGAATTCGTATTATAATACGACGCAATTTGTACTGTGATTCGGGACCCTCGGGGCAGCTGTGCTGTACAGATTGTTGCTTGTGACGCCATTGAGGCAAACTGAATATCTGTCTTGGGGTGTGTCGGACACAAAAGAAATAGCTACTTACATATATAGAGTGTTCAACGTCGCAATGCCGCAATTTGCATAGTAAAACATACTAAAAGACGCAATAATAATTGAATTTTTAGTACTACTACTCACTACTTAATTACTATTAGAATTTTTACTACATTTTTTTTTACTGCTACTTCAGAAAAGAGTTTTTGAATAGATCTCACAAAAAGGTTCACATGAAGTTTTTATCGGCGTGTCCTACCTACAACTGCTTCAAGAGCGGTAACTACTGCATCACGGCCTGTTTAACCCTAACGAAAAGTCTAAAAAACTTTTGTTAAATAAAAGTTCTGGAATTACTGCCAAAGAACTGGCTAAATACATTTATTAAGCTGAGTTTCAATAATCCGACTCAAAGGACGAAAAAACCATGTCTATTTGAGAGAGTCTGTTTGTATTTGGTATTTTACATTGCATATATAGGTATTATGTATTACTAATTTAGTATGTATAAATTTAATTTTGGCATTGATATCTTCATACTTCTTATAGGTACTCGTTGTTTAGTACAACTCAAGCATAGAATTTAATTCTACACTAATGTTCCTACATTTTTACGAAATTTACATTTTAATGTAGTTAGTATTCGAGGGCAATATAATATGGCTACGTGACTGCTAGGCGTCCTAACTCAGTAAAGTGTATTTTCAAATTGAGCGGTCAAGTCACAAGTAATTCAATAATATCGAGGGACTCCATAAGGTGTTAGTACAATATCATTAGGCTATGACTATGTGTTTTTCCATTGAACCCGTATCCAGAGGGACTACAGAGAAATCAATTTGTGCCGCGTCGTCGTCATGTAAAATAAAGGGATATAAAGAGAAGCTTCTACAAATGTGTTTCGGAGATAAATAATAACGATAAAGTCCCTCGATTTGACCCACGGAGAAGATTCTTTATATAACGCCTTATCTCATTGTACTCGAGCCGCACACAAAAAAAGACCATTGCTAGCCTTTGTTATTCGTGGAATCGAACTTGTACGATGAGTCCCGATGATAGGTACCTACCTACATAAATAACAATCTCATTTAATCCTGTAATACCTTTTGCCTACCCAAAGCACTCAATATTAGGTATGTACCTTGCCCAACCCCATCGTATGATTCCATTTGTAGTCTCTTTCGCAAGAATATTTACAGAAATATAAGTAATCACGATAAAGATGTAGGAAAATAGAAAACTGAGAAAGGCCCTGATAAAATTGAATACATATGTCATAAACATTGTCGAACGAGGCATGGCAGTGTTTTTATTAAGTCGATACCGATTTAATAATAAGATAACGTCGATAAATGACGCGACATGTTCAATACTACAACGCCTAAGTACAAAGTATATCGCTTCGGAAAACGCCTTCGTAGACTCATGGACTTGCCAGTGACGTTGACATTCTAGTAGCAAGCAACAGGGAGTTATGGGCATTTACTTAAAAATATTTCTACGAGTGAATGGAAATCGTGCAAACGTATCTAAAGCTGGTACTGTGTCCACTTCGCTCACGCTTTATCCCCTGGGACGAGGTGCCCCTCACGAGAACGTGGATTGTTCCATTCTTACAATTTTACTTTCCTCTTTTAACGTTTAAAGTTTTCCGCATAATACACTCACGACGAGAGCATATATTTCGTAGTTCTATCCTTTTCACATATCGTTTTTCAAAGGCGCGGTGCCTGACAAATTACATTTTTGTTCGGGTTTCCCGGAATCTGAGCATAAAAGGCTCGTAAATCTTGAAATGCATTTTTCATGCTTGGCCAAGCTCGTAAAACGATGACCTAAGTACAAACTTCCGTGTCCATAACTTCCATTATTTTATTGATACGTGTATGTAGACACGAGAATAGTTTACGGATATTTTTTTTAATTTTATTCACAAAGATCTCAACTACCTGATGAATTTTAATCGTAAAATTTTAATAATGGCAGTATTTCTATCCTTTTAGAGAGTTCACCATAGACTATCTTTTTATTATTCCACTAGCGTAGAATGCAATATAGGGAATACGGAATATTTAATTAGTAAAGTTTACGATATAAGTATTCATCGTAACGCTCTGCCTGTATAATCTGAGGCCGCAGTCGGGCCACACTAGAGACAAAGCTCCCGACCGAATTATATTTTATGTGCTCGTTTATTACTTAGTAAAAACTGTGTGGCATCATTGATATTAATTTATTTACGAATAAAAGCCTTTAAATTTTCACTCTAGTTCTTTTCTTCCTGTAAGAATAATCGTTTCCAAAGAACTATTTATCAGCGCGGATTTCTCACATAAGTGCATATTTACCTAGCTGAGACAGGGGCTCACATTTTATATATTATCTTCGAAGTGGAACGAAATTCAAAGCAAATGCGAATAGAAGTTGAACGAGTTTCAGCCATTGTCGGTGTCGTTGTATCCTTTGTTGGCGCGTGTGATAGTACGAGGAGTAATGGTCTGTTCAGCTGTCCTTCACATAAGCTCCTAGATTTTTCGGCTGGTTCACGTATGTAGGTATTCACTCACACAAATAGATACCAATAAATTTTAATGCTTTCGTGTTTCCTTTATCAACGTTGAAACGCACTTGATAATCTCATTTGCGTTTTCATTTGTAATTTCCCCATGCAGTGCGCGGTTCACAATCATTCTGATGCTTTAATGCGTCTGTGCGGCGGACGACTGTTTAATTAAGCCAACTCACGTCACCGACCAAATAAAGCGAAATTAGATTTGTTCACCAATTGTCAATAAAATAAATCTACGTGTATAATTACGTATCCTGTTCCCGTTATCCATAAAAGTGACGACAATGGTCGGCAGTGGTCGTGGCCCGGCCAGCGATTTCCCGACTTTATGGGCGATGGCACTGAGTTAGTACGTGACAGTGGGCCGCGTGGCACGCCTGCGTGTCTACGTGACCCGTCATCACGAAAAAAAATACACACTGCGACAATTTAACTCTACATACAGACAGATAAAATAGTTTTAAATTCAGGCTTGATGAACTCAGCCGCTACGCCAAATGTTAGATGTGCTCCATAATGAATAGCTTTTATTAGCTCGCTTTTAGTTGAATCGTGAAGTTTTATATCAGCAGGTTTTATGAAAATGTGTGCGATAAAATGTGTAGGCAATCATTTGAACAACGCAGACAAAAGTTAAACTATTGTTTATCTATCATGTCATTCGAAGACTCTTTTCGAACTTTTATTAAGTAATGTATGCTTATCACGAAGTTCAAAAAATACTAAGTAATCATAGAGTTTGATGGAGTCTGTGGTCAAATAGTTAATAAAAATATTATAAAAACAAGACCTGTGAGAATTCTGTAATGAGAAAAGTTTGGTCTTGGAATTAATAAATTAGACGAAGTTTTTAGGGTTCCACCGGCCGATGAACCTGTTTTATATGAATTTCATGAGTTAACTAAGTTGTAGATATAAGATACTGTGACCTAATTTACATCAACTAGATATAAAAGCCTAATTAGTAGGTAAGATTATATAAATAAATTAATATATAAATATAATATTTATATAGATTATATATTATTAATGTCCTTACTTTCTTTATTTGTAAGATATATAGAGCAGGCAGGTCCAAGGTAGACCTACCATGTTGCGTCATAATTTAAAAGATCTCTATGTAAATAGTTACTTTATATGAATAAAAAAGCTAGGTTCTATCTAAAAGTAGGTACTCCTTTAACAATGTTTAGTAAATGTGTCAGTTTTAAAAGCTTCTGAAGACAAACACTTTATTAATTTTGATGCACACAGTACTTGCCTGTTTGTCTAGTAACTCGGTCTAGGTACTGCATAGATACATACCCACAGAGCTAGTTCCAACGAGTACATTGTTATTTTCGGTTTTCAGTGTTCCGAAGCAAAGATTACCTGTAACACAATTTCGCAAAACTAGGAAAAGCTTTCGCTGGTTGGCTTCACTAGCAAATTGGCACTAGGTTGCTGTGATATAGGCCCGTCCCACGTACCTATGCCAGGTACACACATTTCCAGGTAATGAATTACTCGCTGACACCGCCGGAAATGCAGTCGCTGGTAAATGTGGCGTTAATGTGCACTAGTGATGGGGAACCCTATCGTGTATATGTGTACATAAACAACTTTAAAAAAATTGCCCTTGCCATGCCAGTATCACCGATCCGCAATTTTTTTTTTTTTTTTTTTTTTTTTTTTTTTTTTTTTTTTTTTTTTTTTTTTTTTTTTTTTTTTTTAAAACGTTGCCCCACACTAGGAATTTCTCCTGTATCGTGGGTGCGTTTACAAACATTCAAACTCACAAATACAAACAGCCAGACTGGAACAACTACTTGTAGGTCATACAAATATTTGTTCCGTGCGAGAATCGAACCCGCGACACGCAGCGCAGCAGTCAATCGCTTAACCACTGCGCCAACCGTGCCGTCGAAAAATCAAATCAAATCGTCGCCAAATGTAACACGATTACAAAAAACAAAATTGTCACAAATAAGATTTAGCAGGTATGATGAACACAGATATGAAAATTTAATACAGAAAAATAGTACGATTTCATATTTACTAAAAATCAATGGCATGGCCGCCACTTGCCATGGATTTTCCCTTCCTGATCTATGCAATACGTAAGTAGACATTCATTTACTAGCTGATAGTACTGGTTGATAGTGCTTCGGGATTGAATGCAGCGTCAATATTGGGCCAACATCAGTGTATGGAGGACTAAGTTATCCTCGCTTTAGTATTTAATGGATCTATTTATTTTCTAACCATATTTTGATTTAAAAGAGTGTCCATGGAGTTTCTTGCCCATTCTTCTCCTTTCTAGCTTCATCTTTCTGACTGACCGACCCCTTGACAATTCAAAAGTGCCTGTAATTGGTTTATTTGAAATAAATGCTTTGAGTTTGAGTTTGAGTTTATTACATAGCTGATCATTTGCTATGAGCTGTAGACTTTAATAAAGTATGAATTTAATATTGATTTGTTGATCGTTTATGGTTTACCATAATTACTTATTACAGTTTAATGTAACGTTATTAAAACAGTTAGGCTACAAACTTTTGTAATGTGATACTCACACCTAACGCAGGAGGGTAATTGCGTAACACACTAATAGTAGGAATGACTTTCATTTTGACAGTTCAACAACATTCATTGCGTTATTTACGTGGCTGAGCAGACAATTTTTTCGAACATATAAAGCAATGGATTAGCAATATCCTGCAAAATGATTCAGATAGTGATTGAAAGTGTTTTACGCAATTAAGGTGCTGGTATTTATTTTAATGCGCATAAAGCCTATAATGAAATGAGTAAATTGAATAAATCTCACATTTTTTTTTTTATATTTGCTAGGCAATTCTGGGTGAAAATTCGGGATTTCAACAATGAAGAGATTTCTGTTTATGTATATTTAAATAAAACAATAATACCGAACTATGTTTGTGTAAGTGCTGTTTGTTATCGTACAAAATGTTTACGACTCTAACTAAATGCCAGCAGATATGATGGAAAGAAAATGGAAGGTCAAGGTCAGGGTTTACCACGGGGGTAAGTTGAAGCCGGCTCGCCAAGCTTATGATAACAAGGGTAGCTAAGTTTATACTTACAAAAGTAGACTTATTCGGAAAATCGCGGTGTTTTTTCCGAGAAAGTATCAAGTAACTTCACACCTATAAATATGATTAATGTTGGCACCGCAATTCCCTTACAGTAATGTGAATTCAGAGATGGTAATAGGTAACGTGCGAGTCTCAAGATAACGAGGCTGGATCGCCCAATCGGCATCGTCTTGACGTATCCTGTTTGCGTCAGCTGAATCTTGCGCAGCATATTAAACAGGCCACATTCTGTTTTCCGCTTTCACTTCACGATTAGCATAAAATAGCTTAAGTTATCAGGACAACATTATGGATTTAATAAGATGAGCTATGGAAGCATACGCTTACATAAAAGGGAGGGTAATATTGAATTTGGAATTCAAAAAACGACATTGTAATAACAATAAGCCTGTTACGAAATTCAAAGCTGGCGTACCCGCCAACCCTGTAACCCGTTAAACCCTTTGGTCTGTGGAGGTTGGAGTTATTCAATTGTTCGACAACATAGTGGCAATGTCCTGCTCTTCTAAACACCTGATCCATATTCACGAGACGTACCCGGACGAGGCCGTCTACTGGCGCATTACTGGCGCTAGTAGCTAGTCGCCCAGACACAAATTGTCTGTTATTGTGTTAGAATTAATATAATCTAGTCATGGTTTTTTTAATGAAGCAGCTGTGTTACTTACTAACTAGGTACTAAATTAATTGTTCGTTTTCTTAATCCTATGGCATCTACATAATAATTTACAAATATACAATGTGTTAATTCTAGGAGCAACTGAATTAATAAGAAACCTTTGCTGGACGATTCAGTTTACCTTCCTATAATATTACTGTGGCGGCCATACGTTAGCCAGTTTTCGAGAAGATATGAAATGTTGTGTGCCATGAATGTAGTACACCACTTGTTTGTTTGATACTGTTTCTATTTCTATACAGTTGATAAAACAACTGAGCTTCACTTTACAACTTTGTTTAACAACGAAATAACAAAGTTTTGCTGCCTGAGGCGGCACACACAGAATAATAGATATTGTTATGGCACCAATCACTTGCTTGCCATTTAATGGTCTGAATAAGTACCCATGCTTTGAGGAATTTAGTAACAAAATAATTACCATAGTTATGTTAACGATAAAAAGTTTCGTTATGACCAATTCAATTTAAATTTAAATTTATCTGAATGGTATTTCTGTGTTGGACCTATGCCCCTATAAGCTTAAAATACCGGGTACCTAATTACGGAGAAAACAATTCTCTATAAAAAAACTAAAATAATATGCAGAGTGTAATAGTACTAATACAAGGGAATATTCCAAATTAATACTTGAACTCGGATTTCTTGTTGTAAAGAGTTAGTCAAATAAAGTTCCCCATAGAGCTTTACAAAATGATTCTTTATTTAAGTACATAAAATACCCTTCCTTAACGACGAAGAGGTCCGCAAAAAGATATCGTAGTAAATCCTGTCTAAATCTATCTTCCTTGTCAAAAGTCACCATGAACCCTTCTTAGTTCAGATAATATCTTTGTAATGTAAATTAAAATTAAAATAAGCTTTGCCGTCGTGATGAAACTAACAAAAGAATTTCTTTTTTTCATTAAGGTGCGAATAAATATTTCGGAATTCGCGTAATGGATGCCGCTTAGTCGGCGCGTCAAAAAACCTTTTGTTATCTGGCCGTTATTTTTCAGGGGTTTTGATTCCGCGGACAAAGCGAAGCACATATTTCACAAGACTGTAATCTCGTGCCAAGTTCACAGGACTCTAGCATTTTTTACACTTACTGTGTTAATGGGCGGATTAACAATATTTTTACCTGTTACAACCTTAACATAGTTTTATTGCCCATAAATTATGGAGGGTAATTAAGAGCACATTCCAAGCCTTGGATCGCTCAACAAGCTCTCTCCCCTTCAGACGGAAACCATAAGTTATCGCTGTTCACTAAGCTCTATGTAAACTTAGTTTATCTTAGATTAACGAAGGAAGTATTAACCATTGGATTAAGAACATAATTGTGAAATACTGATATAAGATTAATGAAAATATAACATAACTTATCATCGCGCGTGTATTCCTCGAAGAGTGCGGCAGAGGTGTACCTATAGTAGACCCACATTTCGCCAGTTATGATTAAGTCCCATGTAATAAGGGGCGAGCCTATTGCCATTAACCGCTGCTACTGAAAAATTCCATATGGAAAAACCCAATGACACTGTTCCCGACCCGAGAATCGAACCCAGGACCTCATGCTCAGTAGTAGCAATTGCGACCATTAGACCAAGGAGGAAGTCAGTTTACAATATTGTACTTAATTACAGACCACATATAGCATTCGCTTGAATCAAATGTTTCCAGTCCTGCATCCTAATTGCGTAACACATTTTGTTGGTTTCGAATAAAGGCTTCCGTAAACAGGCGCGAAGCGACAGCGCGGCGCGACCCTAGTAGAACAATTTCTACGAAAACTTCATGGCAATTGTTCAATTGACAAGAGTCGCGTCACGCCTGTCTGTGGGAGCCTTAATTGTACTGATGCGAGATGAAATTAACAGTGGATAATTAAACGGTGCCAATGCGATTTTAATAACTACATGTCTGGAAATACCTGCCTCTTTTTGCGAATGAAATGTATCTGGTTTTTACTTAAATTATTTCTACAGAAAATTTTGATGTTTATAAATATAGGATTATAGGTCTCTAACTTTATATTTGTTTTTTATATTTTGTTATGTAACTTCACCACCCTTCTAAGTAGGTACCTATATCACTCCGTTGTTTTTAGGTTTCCTATAGAACGTTAAAACCGGTTAGTCCCGCTATGGTATGGTCCCGGTATGGCACCCTCTTAAAATACCTATCAAAAAGTCCCGCTATGGTACCCTTCAGTTTTTGGTACTGTTGTAAAGAAAAGTTATACAATGCGTTAAGAAAAAAATAGTATTAATAAAAAATATCTTTTCTTAACTAGTAAGCTATCACCAATTTAATTAGTTTTGTGTTTCTTAAATAATAGGGTTTGTCCTCAAAATAGTAGATCTGTCACCAAAATGTAGTCACCAAACAATGCAAAATCAGTTCCACAATAGCCGACGGAGTCCCGCTTCGCGGGACTCCTACTTCTGGGCGGTTTAAAAAAAAATAACCACGAAGGGGACGGCGGGGTCTTTCAGACCCCGCCGTCCCCTTCTAACCTAACCTGTCCGAGTCGGGGTGCCCCAAGTTGTACCAAATACCTGGGAACAATTTTTGTTTATCTGAGAACGAAAATATTTCGTGGCGATAGATGTATTGATACCCTAAATCAAGGTGGGATCATCCCAACGAGTAACAGTGTAACAGTAACTGTGACTCGTTGGGAATTATTATCCAAAACATTCCCAACGAGTCACACTGTTACCCGTTGAGGTGTGACTCGTTGGGAACAAGCTATTATTTTTTGTAGTTTATGTTTACAATTTGCGCCTTTTTCTCCATGTTGATTATTTGTAATTAATATTGTTGATTATTTTAAAAATTACATTGCAATTAATATTTCGTTTTACTGTTTGATATTTTTTTATAAATATTTTGAATTAATAAAAGACTGATTTAATATCGCAAACAGACGTTTTATTGATACACTCCTAAAAGTATTTATTTATAGATACACTTTTCTTTTCAGTTGTACCTTCTATTGTCTAACGTAGATCTAAAAGATGGGTACCATAGCGGGACTTTTTGATAGGTATTTTAAGAGGGTGCCATACCGGGACCATACCATAGCGGGACTAACCCGTTAAAACTGTTTCGTAACGCCCGTGTCACACAATAGTCATTGTATTAAAAGTTAGCCTTCATATTTTACTATACTATAGACAACTTTACCATAGATACCATAGATTCGGCATGCAATTTCTGTTTTTACATGTATTTTATTTTGTTACAGAAATACAAGATTCCAGCTGCTGTTCCTGCTGTGGTCGTCGACTGCCGTGATGATGAGCTGCAGCGGGGCGGAGCTGACGTGCCCCGATGAGTGCGCGTGCCGCAGCACCTTCGACGCCGAGGACGGCGTGGCCGTGCGCGTCGCTTGCACGCGCGGACTCATGCGCACTGTGCCCGTCGACTACATCGACCGGAACGCGCACATCATCATCATCGCCGCACCACCTGACAAACAAAACGAACTCACCATCGGCCCCATCTTCACACAACCCGCCCCATTCGTTAACCTTCGAGAACTTCACATCGTTAACTCGAACGTCCCATCTATCGGTCAATACTCTTTCTGGGGCCTCCAAAACCTCAGGCTAATAAACCTCACTCACAATAACCTCACCAGCATCGGAGCGGACAACTTTCGAGGTCTCATAAATCTCACGGACTTGTACCTCGATCATAATAACATAGAACAAATGCCGAGCGAAACCTTTAGACATTTAACTTCATTGAAAACATTAACTCTGTCAAATAATGAAATTACTACATTGGTACCGAGACTATTCAGGATGTTGGCGAAATTAATAACTTTGGACCTGAGTGATAACCCTCTTACAGAACTGAACCCAGAAGTATTTAAGGACATTCAACACCTGCGAGTCTTCAAGTGTAGGGGTTGCCTCCTGAGACGGGTCAACACTCAAATATACCATTTGGTTTCTAATTTGGAGGAGTTGGACTTGGGAGAGAATCAATTCAAATATCTGACTTCAGATGAGTTTATAAGCTTAAAAAGGCTTAAAAAGTTGAAACTGGATGGGAATCAACTGTCTGTAATCGTGGACCACATGTTCGGGCGCAACCGTGAGCTGCGCGTGCTGTCACTGGCGCGCAACCGCCTTGCGCTGCTGGCACCCGCCGCGCTCGCCAACCTCACCAACCTCACGCACCTAGACATTAGTCACAACAAAATAGACAGATTTCATTTACAAACTTTTGCACCAGTCGTGGATTGCCTGAAAACTATCAACTTCAGCGGAAACAACTTAGTTCTAAATGAAATTGCCATATTACTTCAGATATTACCAGAAATTCAGGGCGTTGGTCTTGCAAATCTTTCGCTTCCGGACATACCACCGAATTTTTTTACTTACAACAACCATCTTGTGGCGTTAGATATATCTTGGAATAAATTAACTAACTTTCCATATAAACTTCTAACAAAGACAAAGTTTTTAAAGGGATTAGATATATCGCATAACAAGTTACAAACGCTAACTGAGCTGGATTTGCAAAGACTGGAAGCGATACCTCAAGTGAATTTAGCAAAAAACACGTGGCGCTGCGATCAGTGCTCGGCGGGGACTATGCTCGTGTATATGACGACGACTGTTCTCAATGCAACTCTACGTCACCTGAAGTGTTACTCCCCATTACGTCTGCGAGGGGTGAGCTTCTCTGACATGTCATTCGACCGACTGGACCCGTGCCCGACGACGCACGAGGCACAGATGAGCGTGATCGCAGGGCTGATGTTGCTGTGCGTCGCCGTTCTGGCGGCCGTGACGGGCGCGCTGTGCTGCACACGCCGCCGCGCCGCGCACTACTACACCAACGAGGAGAAGCGGCGCGAGCACGAGCACGAGCACCCCGACGAGCTGCTGGGCCACACGGAACTGGGCAGCGTGGCCACCATCCACGCGCCCTACCACCTGGTGGCCAAGGGCAGCTAACGTCGAGCCCGCTCGCCACCGCCGCCAGCGCCCCGCCACGCACACCAAGCCGCGCATTGCGCGTACGAACTACCGCTGCCCCTGGCCTCCCTGTCTGCTCACCGCTACGATGCCACCCGTCGCCAGTACGTCCGACCTGCCGTACACCCGCCGATGGAGTGCGTCTCAAATGACATGTGATACGAGTATGAAGACGATCTTGTGTAAAGCCAAAGACTTTGAACTTTAAAGTGTTTACTTAGTATTTCTATTTTTACTTTCTGAAGTCTATTGTATGATTTGTATTCTGAATAGTTAAGCCTCGTCTACAAAATTACCAAAAAATATTTTTCTACAAATGAAAATTTTATTGTACATATAGGTATAAAAAACTTTACCTGAAACAGGACTAGATATTATGGTAGCTATAAATAACATAGGCAGAGCTAAATTATTATTTCGGTTAGTGCGAATACTTTTGCATTGTATATTGCTTATTTATGCAAGGTTGCAGCCGAATTGTCTACGATTCCAATCACAATGTGTGTTGCAGGTTATAGTGTAAGTAGCTTGGATATTGTGCGCCAAATTCGATCACACTGTTCGCTAGGTCACCTTTCATAACTTCCAGCGAACGCTCATAGGACTTCTGATATGTAATTGATCATAATAAGTAGTTTCAAGACAAAATATTATCAACTAGCATATTTTTAGCAACAAAATAAAGAACACAAATCTTTCAAAAATTCTGTCACACATGCAGATAGGTAATATGGTTAGCGCATCGACCTCGGCTGGTGGCTTTAACATCGATTGAAAATTAGAGCTTTCGGGTATCTCGGTATTAACGTATAAGAAGTGAAGCTATTTCCTGCCATTAAAAGAAAATAGGGGTAGGCATTTTACTTTTGCTAATACTCCCCTTCACTGGCGTTCCGCGAATTTTTGACCTATTTTCGTACGTTTGGCGATGGCGTTTGCTGGAAGTAGGAACTAAATTCACAAAGGAGGTGTAAATCTACATCTCTTTAGAAAGAAAATCTTTTTGTCCACTCAACTCCATCGAAAAATGGGAAATGTCTTTTAATTGTGAAATCGAGCAAAACAAAACAATACACCAACGTCTTTTTAAAAGGTTAACTTTTTGTTGAGCGGGTAAATGAGCAATTCGGCTGTGACACAATTATTTCATTGGACGGTAACGAAAATTATGGAACACACATAAATATTACAGCAGTTTGGAACACGGGACGCCACATTATAAAAATTATTGTAACTTGCACACATAATGAAGTACCGTTTTATAAATATAGGATAATCAAATTATCAAATTCTGGGTCTTGGAGCGGAAATCTTCATTTTTGTTATGTGCTTATAAAAAAATGCTCATATAGGTAGTCTGTAAAAATCTATGTGATGTTAATAATAAAATGTACATATTTGTATAAAATAATGGCATAGTGCCAAAGAGAATCTATATCAATATTTTTATTTCTAAATTATTATTACTTGTTAATTTTACGGATGGCGACAGTTTTTGGCTACTGCTGATTAAGATCGAGATAAAGACAGTAAATAAGATAAAAAAATGTGATGACTACGGACTAATCATAATGACAACGACTATTTTATAACGCTATATATGTCCATAGTTACATTTTAATATTGTCATCAAAATCACAACGACATTATAACCTTCAGTTATTTCAGAGGCAAGTTTTGGATCACCCACGGCTACAAATCCAAGTAGGTAAGTAATATGTTCAGTAATTAAACAATTTCAATTTTTCTACAAAATGTTGTTAACTACTGTTTTGACTACATCTAGGTACAGATAACTGTCGCCGTCCCTAAACGTGAGCGCCTGAAATTTTATTAAAATTTTATGTATACCCATTGGTCATTTAACCTAAAAGGATTTTGTCATATATTTGAGCTATGAGTCTTACTTTTGTACATACATAGTTACCAAAAATAATAATAATAAAGGAAATAATAATAACAAAATATATCATATATTTTGTTGTAAATACCTGCTGAACAGTAAAAGTATTGTGAAAAATTGGTAGAAGTATATATAATAATTATTAAGTTTAACTATTACCCAGACCAACGGCCGGGGTTAGGCTCGGTAAATAAGCACAACTTACTGCTAACCCTGCCGTGTTCACACACTATAAAAGAACAATGGCCATCTAAATAGATATTTAAAACACCACAGTCACGAACGCTGTTTATACTTAAAATATTATTAGTATTTGTACTTATTACATGATTAAATACAAAACAGTATGATGGTAAAACACTCCGACGAGTTTTTTTTTCTTAATCTTAGGTTACTTTTGGCAAATATTATCATATTGGGGTTTTCATTTTCAATTACTATTAAGACAGTTTGTCCTATAATACATACTACTACACACACTACGAGTGACTACTATACATACTATAGTAAACTTTTTCAGCTCCATTGAGAGTGTAACAGGATAGGATCTATTTGTCCGCCAAATTAATAGTCCCTACGTAAGTAGGGTTACCCTTCAGCCTGTGAGTCGTACTGCAAGACATTATGGTATGGTTTAAACTAAATGAAGCAAGAGATGAAGCTGTTTTTCGTAGTAACAAACTTCTATCTAAACGTTAAAATTCTAAGCTAATTGGGAAGTGGAAGAAGCACAGCTTTAAGTTCTGAGTTGAGCTACACGATTAGTGATATTTGCGTGCAGTGAATGCACCGGTCCACTCAATCTGTGAGATTCTTTCCTCAAAATACCATATCAGACACCAATCTACACGATCTTCATATGATCTGACCAAGATTGTATCTGGATTTTAAAAGAGACTGCGACCTCTGAGTTTGTTTCGGCCTTTCTTCTCAGAGTAGTCAGATAGGAAATGCCGACCGACCGATTTTGGCCGATACCGATTTTATTAAAATATCATTGACGTGTAAAGGTGTTTGCACAAATCTACTAACTGAAATAAAATCATTTATCATTATCACACAAAAGGATTGTCTAGTCTTCCCAGCTGTAGAAGTCTTCATTAAATTCACTTAAGACATGTCGATTGGTGATCATTGTGTTCAAAAAGAGCTTACATAGTTAGATGTAACTGTTAAACCAATCAACAGAAATTAGAACTTGAATAAGTAGTTTCACTTTTGGGCTATTCATTCTCATAGGATTAATGAAATCAGAATGATATTATGTGGCTTTTAGTACAGATGATCGCACATCAGTGGTGCTAATTTACATTGACGTGTCTTTTATGTCGTAGTATTCTTCTAACTGAATAGCTGTGTTGCTGGGGAGTTTGTAACGCCACGTCTTCTCAGCTAAAGCCCTAAGAAGTTTTGGGGGACTGTCTTTTGTAATGTCAAAAAGTGCTGATTCTTCTAATTTGAATAAATGACTTTTGATTTGATTAGCAGAAAGGGCAATTTTCGTAGTGCAAGTGTCTGACTGTTTCTTAGAACCAGTTTCGATGAGGCTCCAATATGATGATAATTGGCCATTTGTATCTGTAAAACTACAAAACTTAGTTTACCTATTTTATAATTACTTATTTAAATGTTGAAAGTATATTTTAAATTAGGACACCTAAATTAACTCTAATTAGGTTCGTATTATTTTAATATAGCTAGCGTTGTGTTGTGCATGTTACTTTAAGAAAAATATAGATTTTATTGAATGTAACTACATTCTTTCTCTGCGTATTTCTTATGATATTCACTTGGGTCAACCAAGTGAAAATAGTTATAGTTTTAAGGATTTAATTTAGTTAATTTTATATTAATATAGTTTATTATTAGATAGCTATAGTTCTGTTCGTAGATTCTGTCTTTTCTGAGTGTGTATGGATGGATGTGAGGCTCATTAGTATACCTACTTAGTCACTCGATCTCTTTGGGCGCCGTCGATTGACACAGACGTATTTACAGATTGGCATGCAATACAGTTATTAAGTAAAAGCTCCCAAGGCGATGCTTCTAAAGATAAAGCAAAATTATTTTTGTTGTTTGTTACAATTCAAGTTATTTACGTAAGTAGGTATGTTTCAAAAGCAAGAGGCGAGATTATTAGGTTATTGTTAAATCATAACTACAACCGAGAAAATTTTAAAAAGTCGTTACAAAAAATCAAGAAATAAAAGCCAACAAAAATATGATAGGTTTATAAGTTATTTTGAGTTCAACGGATATCGACCTAGTATAAGTTTTAGTTTTGATCTGGCAGCGTGCACAAACAAGCCGCTGCCGTGTAAGGATGAACACCAAATAGCAAATACCAATTAGTTGTAAATATCAAACTACATATAATAGACAGACACATATATTTTCTGAGAAATACTATGTAAATAAAAGAGAATTATGAATAGTCGCCGTAAATGATTACTAATGTACATAACTAATTATAATGATTGCTTCGAATCTGCAGATTGGATACAGGAAGGCCGTTCCATAGGTTAATGTTTTGTGCGGGCCTTACCTACATGAGTCACTACACCGGTCTCGTGTCAGGCTGTATGTTTACCACTACGGAAGTCGACCTTTACTCACCAGTTGAACAATGCCTAGTGTCACATTACGAGTTCACTATAGTTTCGACTTCATGGATGAATGTGTATGGATGAGTTAACAAAGGAACAAGATTGATTGTAAATAGCTTACAGGAATGGTTCTTCATAAAATTCACATTCATAATAATCATATTCATATCAAGTTTATATTATTCAGTCATAATCATACAGATTTTGTAATATCAGAGACTACTATCCTTGGGGTAAGAGGGAGTGTGTAGAGTCGCGGGGAACATTCGGTATCAATAGGATTGGTTGCTCGTCGTTAGGTTGTAGATTCGTCAGGCGCTAAGATCCATCTGTGATAAATCATCAAGAGGGTAGTTACGTAACACACTAACAGTAGGACTGGCTTTCATTTTGAAAGTTCCACAACATTCCTTGCGTTATTTACATTCTTGAGCAGACAAATTTTTCGAACATATGAAGCAATGGATTAGCAATAAGCTTCAAAATGATTCAGATTGTGATTGATAGTGGATAAAATGGCATTCGCCCTATATTTCCACATCCGTGTGTTTATATAAAAATATCTCCACCTTGCTATGGAAGTCAATGAGACAATTTCCAGCACTCGGTAAAGACATCCAAGTCTTTACACCAATATAGTAGTAGTAGAGCTCCATGTGATAGGGCTCGACCGGGGAAGTACTACCACCATACCCATTTCTGCCGCCAAGCAGCATGACTGTGTTCCGGTTTGAAAGGTATGGGTGCCGATGAAGTTACTGGCACAAGAGACATTTCAAATTCGTCTCCATGAATGGCAGCCAGTGTTGCAGGTTTTTTGAAATGGCGTTGCCACTTACCACCTGGTGGGCCGTCAGCCTGCTTGACATCTAGAGGGTTCCTTTCAGCAGTACCTAGATATTGCTGGAGGAGGTCACACAACTCCGAAACACTGATGATTACAGGAAAGATCGTAATGGGAAGATAATGGATGGTAGATTTCGATAGAAGAATTATCGGGGGATCTTATGATCTAGCGCCACAACAGAGAAAGTGACCACTAAAATCAATTATACAGTCGAGTTAAGTAATTTCCAACTGCAAATACCAACTACCTACTCCTTGTTTGTGGAATACTTGGAGTATCTGGTAAAGGTTCATTTACATACTTAGATAAAAGGGTAGTACCTGGGATGTACCACAAACGAAGCTTTTTGGAAATACGACTTAGAAAGCGGTGCGAAGGGGACGAAACCACTAACAACGCGGATGAAGTCGCGAGCGACGCCTAGTAATAATATATTCGACAAAGGGTTAGGAGCAGTAGAGATGTCGTAAACTTCTGTTACCAACAAATTCTGTAAGGTTATGATGTAAGATGTCTAATCATTAAGATGTATATACATACCAATGAATCACTGTAAGGAACCAGACACCAAATAGTTTTAAACAGGGTTTGAAAACCCTCTAGTTTTTAAATACTTATTTATCGGAACTTTATTTATAAGCTTGTCGGAGTGTTTGAAACTGGGGGCCTACTCTGTAAGTCCGTCAACGTTGATACGGGCCCGTCCGAAATTAGTTCGCATCTTTAGAATGAACCCTACTCCCAATTAATTAATCTTTTCGGACGGGCAAGAACACATTGGGACTAAGGACAGCTGTCAAATAGTGTTGTCATTCATTCTTAGTTCGGGCCCCGGAGTTATTTAATGTCCGTAGGTGATACACAGTAGAAATCGCCCATAACTTCTGCCGAAACTACGGATTCCGTGCTTAGGCAGTAGACCCCCTGTATTATTTCGTGATGGCTGTACATACAAGAATGCTGAGATGAAGGTTAAGCATAATAACTGTCTATTTGTGTTATAATAATCACATGTAACCTTCGAAATATCAAACCGTATATATATTAAATAGAAACTTACATAATTAATCTGCCTATCCCTTCTGGGAATACGGGCGTGAAGTTGTGTTATAATTAATTTGGTATGCTTCAAGACTATCGATCACTTCCCTTCGAAAATTATTTCTAAGTAATGAGTTGAACCTACTGAAATAGGTCTATCTTGTGATAAAACTACATATCCGCTTGGCTATTGGTATATCTAGATCCTGATGTACGTAATCACGTCAATAGAAACATGGATCGAACGTTAAGCTGGTATTTAACGTATGGTAACTAGTATTTCATTCGAATTTAATTAACCAGTATGACAAAATTCATTGTCTTAGAATAAGATTTAGTACGTAAGAACAACTTAATATAAACTTATAAAATGATCATAATATACCAATACTCACCAATCATACTTACCAATCGTAGGTATCAATACAATGTAAAACATGAAAGGTTGATTCACACTTCACGGGGGTAGCTTTGGTTCAAAACACTGAAGCTGAGACTGAAAGCATGATTGCTTTGAGATGAAACAGTCTCAATCGCGAGGGGTGGAGGACATCCAGACACAAGTTATAATATTTTCCTCCACTGACTATCAATAAACAATCTCAGTGACGCGTTAATTGACCTTCTACTTTGAATTATGCATTTTAACCAGTTTGATGTTTAATTAAGTATATAAACTTAAGTGTAATAGCCGTAGATCATACATATTTTATCACTCAGGCCACTTTCATCTGCGAATCTTCCACCTGGCAAGTTATTGTAGTTTTTAGAAAATTTCTAAATACTACTTTACTACGTCTTTGTTGTACGAAAAATCTGGTACATAATTAAATTAGAAAACTTCCTAAAAGGTTTGACTAGCTCTTCAAAGTTAATATTAATTTTTCAGACTAATTGTTCACCTTGATATTTAATTCGGTTGGCTATTAATTACTGCCACTAATTGAAAGTTCTTTAGAGGCTGTTGAGATAAGAAGTATCAGCTTCAAGGACCATTTGGGCTTTAACAGGGTGCTTTTAAACGATAATCAGTTAATTTCCATCACTTATGAAACGGTTATGTACCTAACTGATGAACCTGATGTAACTCTTCAAGAAATTAGGATATCTTTGATATTCGACTAGGAAATGGGAACTTAGAAGCAGCAAGGCAAATAAGGTAACTTAAGAAGCGTTGAGAGAGTTAAGGTGTATGTAAATCCTTGGAGTTCACTGAGTTGGGAGCGCCACATAATTTATTGATAGGGCGTAGCTTGCCCTGATCCATCCGCCGGGTTTTTGCGGCGCACCCGCAGGCGCTCGCGGCATTCCACTGCCTTTGTGTGGAGCTATGTCACCACCACACTCAACAATTTATCGCGGTAACGAAATTATCATCATCAAAGAGTAAACAGCTATTTGCATATTCCAGGGTTTTCAGCCTCAATTGTTTTCTTAACAGATTTTCGATAAGTTATAGGCAGTATCTATTTCAGTTTATCTGTAAGAAATGAGAACTAAAAACATAAAAAAGTCAATTGAACTGCGCTGAATGCCGAAAACCAGTTTGGTTAGTCTGTTAGTCTTACTCAAAACACTTTATGATATTGCCGTGATACGATCACTTACTAAATTCTTTAGGGTATGTACCATCAGGTAGAGAGCAATAACGGGAAGCAGAAAACATAAAAAACAAGTATATAAATAAGCCGTTTATTTGAAATCGTATCGACAAAACTATCGTAAAAACGGATATAGCAACGCTTGTAATAGCAACAAAGGAGCGAAAATTTATTGGTTTATCCGTAAGAAATCGAAGGAAAACAGAGAATGTTATCAAAATAGAGGATTCTTTCAGTATTCGGCATGAGCTCGTTGGTCATCTAAACGATTCGATTCACTTAACATTATATGTTACATTACTCGTTACGTCCGTGTGAGTGCAGGTTTATGTAAAAGTTAACCCAAGTAGTCGGTTGTTATGAAATTTCTTTGGAAATTATTAAGTTATTTTTAATTTTGTAACTAAGCATAACTTTACGGGTACTTTCGTAAGGATGGCTAATAAATACGTATGGGAAGTAGAGTGGATGAAGGTGTACGATTAAGGGGCAGATAGTTGTTGATGGACGTATCCGGGTTTTACCCGGTTTTTTGCGAGAAGGGCCAGACATGAGGGCGACTAAACTTGTTATCTAGGAGCGGGACAAAGAAGCAATAAAAGCAAGAATTTTTTGACAAAAAATATCGTTGTGTAGAGGGGGGAACAAAAGTATTGTATTTATCTGGGGGCGCTTTATTAGGTTTAGAAGACGATACAATTTTATTTTATTAATAACATTATACATAATGATCTGAACCAATGATGATGACCACCAAATAACAGCAAAATAACGATGATTTATAAAAGTTTGGAAAAATAAACTGATTGAGCAAAATACCGTCATCGTATTATAATGATGAGATTTGAGATTTTCAAAGGACCCTTACTTTCGACTAAGTCGTATTTTTTCTCAATAAAAAAAGCGGGGTGGAAGATTAGTAAGATGTTTCTGAACTGTAGCTTTACTTACTTACCAAACTGGGCGTTCCATAGTCCCAGCTACTTATTATTATCAATGTATACCCAATTATCAACAAAAATACCAAAAAAAAAAAACACAAAAAAATATCCGGTAGCTGTAACCTCTATGTGTCCATCCTTAGACTAAATATCTCTAGTTAAATAATAATATATTCATTATAATCTAAGTATATAGGTATCAATCATAATAAGATACCTTCTCATTTGTATTAATGTCTGATATAATTGTTTGTTTTTTATAATCATCCGCATGTTACGTTCCATAAAATCAGAATTGCAGTAGGGCTGGCAAAAGCTGAAAAATAACGTGTGCCTGAAAACATTATTTTAAATGTTTTAAAACACTAGCTATCGAATTTCAACGCTTAATTATCTTCAGACGTGCAATTTTTAAGTGCGCGTGATGCTCAAAACCTTAGTAAGGTTATGCATAATACGATTACGGAAAATTTACAATCCAAATTCATTCATCTTATATGAAAATTTTATTTGATCTATATGAAAATCTCTTAAATCCAATCCCCTAAAGGGTTCTAAAGACCTAGTTCCTAACCAGAATTAGCACGTCAGATAAAATTTAAGCAAAGTTTATCATCTAACGCAGACTTCAACAACTTAAATAGGTATCTAGATAGCAAATAGCTATAACACAAATAACAATGAGGGTGCAAACTGTGCCACTTCCTTTCGGAAATAGAAATTACCTGTCAAAAGACAAATGGAAAGCTTTGAATAATTCAGAACAGACCAAATATTTGCTTACGGAAGGTACCCTAAAAGATCTAAACACCTACCATACACGGGAAGACCAAACTGGAAAGAAAAGACCGACGACGTGGTCTCATCAGTTAGAACGATTTGCGATTGATTTCTTGCTTTCGACTGTGCATGGTTCAATCCAAGTTCGGGAGCGAGAACGCTGGATGCCGTCGTCTCTTTTTGAAAGGAGGTGATTCGTGTAAAAGAGGTGGTGGAGAGGAAGAGGGAGAGTATAACCTCTCACTCCAGCATTATTTGAAATGCAGCCAGGCGTCTAAGGGCACGACCAGTCAGGTCGTGCGTAGACCAGTTACGAAAAGAGCCAGTGGTAGAACAAAATCACGTAGTGATGGGGCCCGCTAAAGCATGGCGCGCCGATAGGTATCAGTCGGGGGTGTGAACTTCTCGGGCTCCTGACTTATGGAGGCAAAAGCATCGTAGCAGATCCGTCTAGGGAGAACGGTCTCCATGACGATATCCCCACAAAAAAGATATTAATATCTACAGGAAGAGATTTTAAGAGATGAGGTGGATCTAAAGGTAGAACTGATGAGCAGCGTAAGCAGGTAGCTTAACGGTGATTTTTCTCAGATTTTGTCAGCCTGATTTTAGAATATACGTGTTGTGAACCTGACAGGTTATGTTTATATCTTCGCATGCACTAAACTGAATGTCCTGCTGAATGTAATCTCCTATTTATAAATTAATAAAGAATTTTTCTTTGTACTACTGGTTTTATTGAGTCACAAAACAAATAATTAAGTCCCCGGGTCAGTTTATGTAGCACATTTACACGAAGAGCTCATATTATATGAGCAGTACACACACATGCATCGTACAGAACTGAGTAAACAGATTGTTGACAGTTACAAATAGTCGAGTCTTTGAAGGTATCAAGTTCAGTTCTAAGTAATCTCAGAGCCTGAGCCTGCATACCTACCTATATAGAACATCACTATCTGAAAGTCCTAAGGGCAAGATTCACAATACGAGCTTCGAGTTTACTTTGCTAAGTAAAGGAAGCATTTGTATTCGAGTAACACTGTAAGTGAACGTGAGCTAGCGTTTAATACGACTACGAACATTAATGTTATACAAGTAATGTTCATATTCGTATGCGACACTTACTTAACTTAGCAAAGTAAAGTCAAAGCGCGATCTGTGAATCTTCGCCTAAAGTCGAGATATATAATCGTTAGTTAGCACAGCACGTACTTAAGGTAAGCGTTATTCCTGCCACTGTCGCACATCTGTCAAACTACAAGTGCAAGACAGCTACGGGAATATGTAATGTTTGTAGATCTCGGCTTATGAGTCATCTGCTATATAGCTAAGTATGTACTTTGGTACTACATCCGACTAGACGAAAATAGTTGAAACATGTGTCAACCGTTAAGTAGGAAAAGTTGACAGTCAAGGGTGTGCCGGGCGTACTTAAGTATCCTCACTTGTGGAGGCTCTTTAAATGCACCCATTTATTGTACAAACAACAACGTACACGAGGGCTTGGCCATTCAGCACTACATTGTAATTTTATGGTGTTAGTTAACCATTTAACCAGCTATATAAAATGTATTCTTAACAAAGTGTGACGGTTCTCGGAATATCCGAACTCTTGCATATTTCTTACATCGATTGTAAAAGAAAATAAAACGGCACAGTATATTACCGCGAATAACAAGTTATACTAAATTATTTGTAAGTCGTGGTGATTATGGTGTATGGTGAAATTCTCACAAGTTCATTAATTGCTGCTAATTAGGAAAAGACTTGTAGATTCAAAGGAAAAGTCATTCAGCCATAACGGGCACTATATATACTATATCATGAATCTAGCAAGTTGGCAAAATTAGCACATTTAATACCACGCAGATATTATTCTCATTAGAGGAACAATACAGCCACTCACAAACAGCTCGATTTATGTGATATCGTGGAAGTTGTGGGACGTTTTGGCACTTGGTTGGCACCGCTGACGGTTGTGCCGACTGTCAGCAGAGGACGCCAACTAATACACGACGATTTACTATGGTGAAAATAGTGCAACATTACGAATGTGAAATATTTTATTTTGTTTAGAGAATGCAATCTCGAGTCAAGAGTTGCAACTCGAGATCTCGCGTGCTAAGTCTGGAGTTGAGATTGGCCATTCAAGATCTTTCCCGGCAATCTGGCGACATCTCGACTTCGAGGTTTTCGAAACTTTCGAGACTTTCGAGACTTTCGAGATCACGATTTCGCTTACTTTTAAATAACGCGTTTGTTTCAATTAAAAATGCTTAAACTTAATGAATATTTAAACTACACTTTGGGTATAGGTGCTATATTTTGTAAAAAAGAAACAATATTAAGTATCTGAAACTCGAAAAAAAAAAACAACGTTTGTTTATGTAACTAGCATTTCACCCGCGACTTCGTTCGCACGTATTTAGTACCTTCCGCTACGAACTTCAACACCCTCTCCACTCCCTTTC
Source organism: Griposia aprilina (assembly GCA_916610205.1). Lineage (NCBI taxonomy): Eukaryota > Metazoa > Arthropoda > Insecta > Lepidoptera > Noctuidae > Griposia > Griposia aprilina. The sequence goes on from OU744283.1 coordinate 12,020,393, forward strand.
AAGGGTAGTTTTGGAAAATAATCATTACGGTCTTTATTATTTAAGTAAGTACGTGTGCCAAGTTTACAAATTGTGTTCACCCCGACAGGAGTAGCGTTTTGAACAAAACGTTTAATTCGTTTCCATTATGTACCTTTATGATTATTCATATATTTAAGAGTTGATTGGACCAAGCAGTAAAATCCTCTCTTAGAAACTTGATTACCCACTCCTTTTTACCCAGTTAATGATTTAATTTCGTAACACTACAAAACACGTTTTTTTATAAATATTATTAATGCTGAGTTTCAAAATTATCGAACCATTCTTTCATACAAACTTTAACAACCTCTTAATGGGGTATAGATTAGAAAAACTAATAATGTAAAACATTTTTTTGTTTTTTGCTTATGCATTCTTGCCAAGTTTAAAGTTTATAAACTGAAGGAATTTTAAACGAATACCCCTTCTTCCGTTTTAAATTACAAGTACTGTCCAAAATATAAGTTTCTATCTTTAGCGGTTTAGGCTGTGCGAGAGTCTATTCTTATTATACTCTAACTTCTGCCCGCGACTTCGTTCGCGTGGAAGTCATAAGACACCACAATATACTAAAATAACAGCCACATTTTTATAAAACTTTCCTGTGTACTACGTTTGTAGTTTTGGTCTCAGCCGCCAAAATAGAGTCAGGACTGGGGACGCGGGAGCATGCGACGTACAGTTGCCCGTGTGAGAAGTCGTCCTGAAGTTGACACCCGCAGCCTTCAGTAGTAATTTCCCATTGCTTGCGTAGTTTTTCGTTTTTAGTAAATTAATGAACGCCTGCGTTCCTGCATATACTACCTAATGGCACAACACTGATACACTGACTGATGCATTCTTACAGATTATTCCTGACGAACAGCTATCACTAAAATAATATTTTATCAGTAGATTGTAAACACGGCATTTCTAATTAACAGTCACGTAACCAAATTTTTATTATAACCAAAGGTGACAGAAGAGGCCCAAACTTAATGTTTTTCTTTGTACGTTCTATGAACTATCATATAATAATATAATTCTTATGATCATCATCATGATGATCATCTGCACAACGTGTATATAACGCAAAAAAACTGCTCACACACAACATGCACTAGGTAAATCCGTTACTTATTATTTTGAAAATAACTACCCAAGAAGCATATAATAGCGTCTCGAAATCTCGTTCGAGTCCGACCGTATTGGTCGAGATTATCTTCTTACGAGATTGAATCTCGAAAAATGTCTTGAGTTCTCGTGAAATCGAGATTGCATTCCTTAAACATATTGGCTAATTTATCTAAAACTTGGTCTTGTCTCCATTACATGCGACCACGCCTCTTTTTCTTAGTGGTGGAGGCAGAGCAGACCTATTAATACATGGTACATCCACATTCGTCGGGTATATTTCCTCCAGACTTCTACTATGAAATTCCTGATGTAAAAGGTTATCTATTGCGTTTGTACGCGTGTCTTCGCATTTACTAACCATATTTGCAGCCGTATCGTCGATCCATTTAGGTGTGACGCTTTTGCTATGCTTTACGATTTGCGGTCTCCACTACCAAGGATTCGCTTCAACGACTAACGACTGAGGATCAGTTCTGGGAGCCTGTGCTATTTGACATATACATAAAGATGGAATTCTACTGCTGTGTAGAACTGCAACGCTGCTGCGCTGTTCATATGTGTGCCAGCCACGCATCCTAGTGTGGCCAGAGGTTGCAGTGGACGATCCCGCCTACATTTTTATACTAAACGAAGCAAAGCACACGTGCGCAGCTTAGTCGTTACCAGCAATAGAGACTTGTCTTGGCGACCTGAGTCTAGTAAGTTCCTTCAAACTAGTTCAAACAGACTTTGACTATCGGTGTTAATAGTAGTTGCAATAGGTATACTTGAAACATAGAACAGTTTTAGGTATATTCAGCATCTAAACTTCTTGTAATAAATATTCCCATGACAGCATAGTAGCAGGAGTCACGAACGGTCTTTGTTTCATGAGCTATATCTTGGCAGCGTCGCTTAGCAACGAAGATCGAATTCTGACCCTCAAATGAAGAACAAAATTAATTGTGTGTCACCTTAGCCTGTCGTTACTGCTGAACATAAGCCTGCCCAACTGTGGCAGATCGACCGATTTCAATACTTGTTTGAAATTATTGAAATGAGCAGTCCCTTAGCCCAATTTCACGACAATTTAACCAACTAATTGGTACAATTAGCCGTAAGCATAATAACATTATTGTACTCTCACAATCGTGTGAAGTTGACAGAGCCAAAATTACGTTTTAATTATGTTTAGTGCTAATTATATTTAGCGGGTCGTTTAGTGGGTCGTCGTGAGAGCTCAAGTGTAATATCAAAACCATATACGTAGTAACATATGTTAATCCGTTGCCAGGTCTCTGAATAATTGACATGACCTTTGTATTGCGACAGATTAGGTAGATAAAAATATAATCTACATTATTTTATCCGATTTTGATAATTATTTCGTATTTTAATGTCAACAAGGTTACGTTAAATTAAAACTCGATAGGTCCTTGTGGTCTTATTTTAGCGTGAGTGTTGTAAATTTATACTCTCCATTAGAAATTATTGTCAAATTATTTTGTCTGTATTAGATATCAAAGGTTTTATTCATTGAACTGTGTATTATGAAATATTCATCTAAATATTCAAATATGAATAGAGTGCCTCCAGTATGGTGCATAGGATATGAATAATGAAATTGAAATTAAAAAAAGGCCGGATTTCCGTAGATTTGCTTTTAAGCGCTTCGTTGTGTATAGTGTTAGGTAGGTATGTTAGAATTTGAAAGCTTTGAAATAAATTGATGTTGTATATTAGCTAGAAAATACAAAATATTTGCGGTAATAGCCATTACGCAGAGGGGACCCGGTTAAAGCTAGTACGACCAGTATGGGGTATAACCTTTTCCCTAATGTTATTACGCTGATACCTACACATTTATAACTAAAATAATAGGTTTTTCATGGGTTCTTTTTTATTCGAAGCATCAGTAACAGTAAACTAATTAAAATAAAGAGGCCGTTCCTGTTCCCAGTTGCCTCTACAGTCGTAGGTATAATAATATCTGTAATCCGATGAACCTGTGACGAGCAGGCGCGTCACAGGCTCAAGGCTATTAGCATAACGACCAACTAACGACGAAGGCGGCGCGAATGCGAGGCGAAGGCAAAGCGAACACGTGATTAAACTTTCTTCGTGATATCGTTGCGATACGTCAAGTATTAGTGACTAGCTGTTGCCCGTGACTTCATCTGCGATCCAGGATAGACAGTAGCCCATGTCCTTACCCAGGTCATGGTCTATCTGTGTGCCAAATTTTATCCAAATCCGTTCAGCTGATTTAGCTTGAAAGCGTAACAAACAAACTCTCTTTCGCATTTATAATATTAGTTAGGATTAGGATGTTATAGTTAATTGAGATTCTGATACGTTGTCTACAGGTAAAGTCAGGGAAATTAATTGATAAGGTAATTGAATATCAACTTCTTCTTCTACATCGTGTCTATGGCACGACAGTGAATTAGATTTTGTTGGCCCAAAAGTTTTCCGCTTTCACGGCATCGTTGGTGCAGCGCAGAGGTCACTATGCCTGCATTTTTTGGGGCTCAGAGGACAGAATAACAGATGGGACATAGCTGGCGCCACAGCTCCACATACAACTTAATGTATTCCACAGAGTACTTTTGATGTATTCAAAACATAACTGTCATTCTTTGACAGTTGTATGAAATTGTAAATTGACGTAGGGTGTCAACTTGTTTAACAGTTAATTTCCCAGACGTTATTTCGTCCTTGCAGTTACTAACATGATACGAGTAACATCTATCAACCACAAAGTGAAAAATTCGACAGCCCGCCACTCTGCGCCGCCGTCACAACATGACGCTGGCAGAATAGTCGACAACGGCTCAATTGCAATTAAGAGAAAAAAAAAAAGTTTACTCATTTAATGTTCCTTGAAAGACCAACAACAACTAGGAAAATGTAAGATTTTACTTCCTTAGAAAATCTTGACCAAGTCCATATTGCTAGTTTTAGTTTATTCGTAAAGATTATAAATTGAATTTTTAAATTTGTCTAACCTTCTGCTTGCTTGATACAGAATGTTGTGACGTGAGTGTTAAGTGAGTACGTGATTATTTGTATTATTTTTGGGATATTTTGTCGTTTCCGCGTTAAATATACTTATAGAAAATCTTATTTAGCTCCTCGTTTATCTATACTCTTAAGAACATCTATCATCATCTGTCTATCATCTTAAGAACATGTATTTAGGAGTTTTAACAGTTTATGCGCGTGAGCAGTAGAAACCAATATGTCCGATTTGCTTTTGAAATTAATTACTAGAAGGTTCATTTGAAATCATGTTTCACACTTCCGATGTAACTAACATAATACCGGCGGGGTAGTTGCGTAACACACTAACAGTAGGAATGGCTTTCATTTTGACAGTTCAACAACATTCATTGCTTTACTTACGTTGCTGAGCAGACAATTTTTCGAACATATGAAGCAATGGATTGGCAATATCCTTCAAAATGATTCAGATTGTGATTGATAGTGTGTTACCCAATTAGGTTGCTGAACCTGGTCGGTAGTTTGCGTTTAAAACCATTATTTCCATATTATTCGACCATCGGTGTTTGCGATACATATATTTGCTTATCGAATAGCTTGACTCAAATATTAGAACTAAACTACACACAAGCAGAGATTAGATTGGTCATATTAACTTTGTACCGAACGCCAAACTCACAAAATTCCTGTGTATTAAGATAACAAATATTTCCAACTTTTGTGCAAACCTCGATTAAATGTTGCCAGTTCAAGGTAAATATAAATTCTGACGTAGTTTTTTTCTTTATAAGTCTGAAATCGCCAATCCGCCTTGAGCAAGCGTGGTGATTAATGCTGATGCCTTCTTTGTACGAGAAGAGGCCTGTGCCCTGTAGTGGGACAATAATAGGCTGGTATTATTATCCTGCCAAAAACAAAATGGGTAGGTAGTTTGTATTTAATTACTACTGTTTAAAATCCCATCATCAACATTTTCGTATCTCAATTCATTTGGTATCGGTGAAGCACGTACTTTTCTTATATCTCTGTCGTATGCAAAATATGCGCATTGACATGGGACTTGCGGACACCAGCCCGTATTACCTATTACATGTTACATCTCTATCATTGATCATCTCAGTGCATATTTCTTTTCCAACCATATCATCGTCCAAAATCATAATAGTTATTTATGATACTAGTGCGGTAAGTTGGATTTTACAAACGAGTAGACGAATGTAAGCCCGAGACGAAGTCGAGGGCTTACCATAGTCACGAGTTTGTAAATACCAAATTTCGCAAGTGTGTCATAACGTTTTTCAACACATTTGCGAGATAACAGTACAATATTAATATCGGATTCCTTGCTTGTACTCATTTATTATTACTTTGTTTATAAATATCAGTCGGAAACTCGCAACAATTTTTGACGTTTACATACATACATACATACATAAACTCACGCCTTCTTCCCATGGGGGTAGGCAGAAACTACAGAACGCCACCTGCTACGATCCATACATATTCCTTTTGCCTCGTTTACGTTCATACATCTGGTCATACACGCACGCCGGTTGTGAGTACTAAGCACCTGATCTTTCTGAAGAACATCACCAATAAGGTCACTATATGTCTTCCTAGGGCGTCCCCTCCCGGCGTTTCCACTCACATCTGCCTTGTAAATACCTTTTGTTAATCGCCCTTCATTAATCCTCTCAAGATGACCAAACCATCTTAGCATACTCTTTCAAATTTTTGTCACTACATCTTCCTTTAAACCGCACCGTTGCCTTATCACATCATTCTTCAGTCTATCATTCATAGTCACACCACACATGCTTCGCAAGGAATGCATTTCCACAGCATATAATCTACTTTCATGCTTCTTTTGCCACACCCAACACTCACTTCCATACATAAGCGTAGGCACCAGCACACCATTGTGAACAGCCAGTCGTGCTTTTTTGGACATCAACTGGTTGGTTACAATTGCATGTGTAGCACCATTCACTTTATTTCCCGCATTTACCCTTCTTTCCACATCTCCATCAATCTTTCCATCCCTTGTAAATAGACTACCCAAATATACGAACTCACTTACTTGCTCCACACACTTATCATTTAATTTCACATCACATACCGATACATCCTCTTCTCTTTCAAACACCATGACCTTCGTCTTATTCACATTTATATTCATCCCTTTCATTTTAAATGATTCATCCATCACAGTCACCATGTCTTGCAACCCTTCCGCTGACGATGCAAGTAGAACTTGATCATCTGCGTAGAGAAGGCATTTGACAGGCAACTCATTCATCGTCAATCCATACTCACCCTCTTTCAAATCTGTCAGACAACTATCCATGTACAAGTTGAACAGCCATGGTGACGCTACACAACCCTGTCTAACACCCCTCGAGATGCAGAACCAGTTCGTGTATGCCCCATTTATCCTAACACAAGCACTGGAATCCTTGTATAAAGATTTCAGTGCCCGTACTAAGCGCCAGTCCACACCGTACAAGGATAGTGTCGACCACAGTTCTTCCCTCCACACACTGTCATAGGCCTTCTCCAAGTCCACGAAAGCACAGTAGACTTTCTTGTGCTTTGCCAGATGTTTTTCGGCTATGCACCTTAGGGAGAAGATCTGATCCATACATCCCATTCCCTCTCTAAATCCTGCCTGCACATCCCATATTTTCTCACCTGTCACTCTTGTCACTCTATTTATTAATATCTTCGCATATATGTAGTTTGCCGACAACACTCAAAAGACTAATGCCGCGGTAGTTTTTACATTCCTGCTGAGAGCCTTTTCCCTTATATAGTGGTACGATTACAGCCTTACACCAATCATCCGGCGGCACACGGCCATATCTCCAACACATATTAAAAATCCGGCACAGCAGGCTTGCTACCACTCCGTCACCTCCCTTCAGCATTTCAGCAGACACTGTCGTACCCTGCAGCTTTCCCAACTTTCATCCCTTTCAGCGCTCTTACGATCTCATCTATTTCTATTTCATTCTCTTCATCTACATCTGAGCTTGGTTCTTCAGAACTGGCGTCTGCCCAGTTGCCCACTCCTTGCACACTATCCTGACAACTAAATAAACTTTCAAAATATCCCTTCCAGCGTTCCAAGACCTTACATTCTTCGCTTAATAAACATCCATCTTCTGCTCTTATAACATTCATACTCGATGTTCCTGTCACTCCGCGAGCCAATCTTACCTGATTCCAGAACAGCTTAACATTGGCCCTGAAGTTATCAGAGAACTTCCTGTTATACTTTTCTTCTTTTTCATCCTTTTTCATTTTTACCATCTCTTTCACTTTCGTTTTCATTTCGGAGTATCTCTTCTTCACTTTTTCCAAATCATCTGTCACATTCGTTGCCTGATTCATTCTATTTTGGGCCTTACAGGCTAACACATTAAGCCAGGCCTCTTTTTTCTTCCTCACAACCTCTTTAACTTCACCATCTACCCAAAAATCATTCGTTCTACTACCACCTTTTCTCTGCGCCAGACCACATACTTTTGTGGCTACTTGCACCATACAATTTCTTGCTATATCCCATACTTCTTCTAGGCTGTAGTCATTCGCATCATCAAATATTTTATCCGTCTTCATTTTTACTTCCCTCATATATTCCTCTTTTACTTTTAGTTCTTGCAGTCTTTTATTCTTTCTAGAGCAGTCACAGGAACTCGAACTCGATGACGCCAATGCCTGAACCGACCATCCACCCGACACATAACCAGATAATGATCAGTCCCTACATTAACTCCCCGATATGCTCTAGTATCTGTAACTTTACACTTTAATCTTTCATCCACAATCACAAAGTCGATCATACTTCTGCTGTCTTGCCTTTCCCACGTATACCTGTGAACCTTTCTATGATTAAACATAGTGTTCATAACAGACAAATTCTTCTCTACACATATATCTAGTAAACTCATCCCATTCTCATTCACTCTATCATCCCTATACGCACCTAAAACTTTTTCGTACCCATTCCTCTTCACACCAACCCAACCATTAAAGTCTCCAAGCATAACAATCTTCTCGTTTGACCTACATGCATTCACTTAATCCCTTAAACTGCCCCAAAATTCATCCCTCTCCGAAGGGGAGCTTCCCATATCGGGTGCATAAACGCACAAAATAAAGATAGGGTTTAGGCCCATTTTTGTTCTTACCCATAGAATCCTGGGACTCACACAAACATAATCTTTCACACATTTCATCATCCGCTCGGAGAGGACCACCCCCACACCCTGACAGGCCCTATGTGTCTCTTGAACACCGGACCAGATAGCGGTCAGAGAACCGTGTTTAGATATGTCCACTCCCTTTCTTTTCGTCTCATTCACACAAAGCACATCTATCCTTTTATCCTTCATCATCTCACACACATCATCCATCTTATCTTTTATACCTCCCTGCACATTCAGCGTAGCTAAGCGACATTCTGCCGCTCGCTTTTCGCCCCGTGGAAACAACTGACGTGGTGTGTGGCGAGCATCACCGCCGCCTCCGAGTTGATTATTATTAATTGAATTTCTCATTTAGTTCCCACGAAAAGCAGAGGAAAAAATCTGTCCACACTCTACATAGCCCCGCATGTAGAAGTAAGGCTTGTTAGTGCCTGGGGGCGCCCGATCCCAGACAACAGGCACGCTTGCGACTAGGCTCCTCCCTAGCCATGCAGCTCTCGGCACGGCAACCTTAGCTTGGGTGTGTGTTGTTAGTACCACACAGAGGAAAACAATAGAATGCCTCAGCTGTTCCCTTAGTCACCTTTTACGACACCCACGGGATGAAATGGGTTGGTTCTATTCTATCCGGAAACCGCACGGGCCAAAAACGAGGATAAGTTTGTTACAAAACCTCATAAGTGGCGAAATTTTTGAAGTTTCTAATATGAAAATGGCGCGAATTGCAAATGGCGCCACGTGCGCCTGGTGAAAATTAGAACTACATCTTTTGTCTCATTTTCCCTTTAGTATTAAAGTGACACAAACGTATTGAGCAAAAACGCTTCCAAGGAGGTTCGATTATTCAGCTTATTTATCCTCGTTATGTGAAACTCCTTGGTGTAATTCTCATATATTTTTTATGGAAATTAAAAATAAACCGTAAAGGATACGCACGGCGCTATACAACGTAGTATGCGGTAAAACAGGTACTTAGGTGTGAGTACCTATTTTATCGCACGTGTGCGATGGTGCGTAATTTTTAACTTTCGAACCATGTATACAGGCATCGTAACTGCATTTTTTGAGCAAATGTGTTGAAAAAAAAATTACTGGCGAAAAAAGCAAGAGGTTATAAAGGCGACGACGCGTGTATACTTCTTTCTATAAATGTATTTCCACGCATAACTTCTTACAGAATAGTCCGATTGTAACGATTATTTTTTTATTGGATAGGATATACCTTGAAGTTGGTCCCATTTACCAAGCAAATTGATTACGTACCTAAAGCGAAAAATTATGGCCGCTTGATTGATCTTCGTTGATTGTTTGTTTGGCGCCGCTTCAAAATTAGTTACTTACATTAATTTAGAAGCTTAGTTAGACTTACAGGTTTTTTTTGTCGCGTTTCAGTTTCTCTTTTCGTTCGTAATTTTTTTATATATGTTATTTGCTCTGCCTATTTTCTACATGTGCCTCATTCCTTCATAATTATGTATCACTACCAAATAAATATCCATAAGGGGCCTTGAAATTGAAAAATTGAAGTTTCGTGATTTGATATAATAGTGTAAGTCTTATAACAAGTACAGCACGGCTCGAAGACGGCGAATATTGCATGGTGACCCTTAAGTCAATCAAACATACAGAATTACTAAACGCAGGGTAGTTAGCACGCGGCAAGTAACAGTTTGCAGTTACAGCAGCTACACATAACAACAAGATGTTGGTCAAACCATGTTCAAACACAACGAACACAATATAGACTAACCTAAGCTAGAAGTACAAGATAGTTACTCGGGCGTCAGCAAAAGTTAGTATTATAATATTGTTGAAAGAGACAGAAAATGTCTTGTAGAATTTTTCAGTCGCATACTTGGATACGGTCCCGGAATGCGGTTCCATGTCGTGAGCAGTGAACAGCCAAACGATTGCACGTCAAGTACTCAAGACAACTGGGCCACTGCTTCAAGAGAACTAACTGGCCTTAACTTTCGAATGCCTGGAGCAACGTAACGTGCCACTGCATAATGCAATCCTCTGACTTTACCTTCACTCACTTCACTAATTTGGTTAACGGAATGTTCTATTCTAATGTACTTGCGTGTTAAGTAATATATTATGATCCCATCATAGTTCGATCGTAGAGATAATGTAAGCTGGGGGATACGGGTTCCATTTTTAAATATAAAATATCGACTAGTGCTTTGTTGTTGATGATGTTGGTAATGGGTTTTCCTATTGCGAATAACAAAATAATTATTGTTAAATATCACCTATTGCTTTGTTGATGATGATGTTGATAATATCTTTCCTGTCGGGAATAATAAATGATTCTTGGATATCACGTAATGCTTTGTTGATGATGTTGGTAATATGTTTTCTTGTTGGGAATAATAAATGATTATTGAATATCACCTCTTGCTTTGTTGGTGATGCGGTTGGTAATGTGTTTTTCTGTCGGGAATAATAAATGATTAATGATTATCACCTCTTGCTTTGTTGATGATGTTTGTAATATGTTTTATTGTCGGGTATATTACATGATTATTAAATATCACATTTTGCTTTGTTGATGGTGATCTTAGTAATATGTTTTCCTGTCTGGAATAATAAATGATTATTGAAAATCACCTATTGCTTTGTTGAGGATGATGTTGGCCATAGTGTTGCCTATCGGGAATAATAAATGATTATTGAATAGCATCTATTGCTTTGTTGGTGTTGATATTCGCAATGTGTTTTCCTCGTAGGGATAATAAACGCATAGCCTATTTACCCGACTGCGCCAGAAGGCGGGTTACTTTTTTCGAGAGTATGTATGTATGTATAATTGTTTGGCACGCTCTGCAGCCTAAACGGCTTTATGGATTTTTGCTTGAGAGGTGTCGTTAGATTCGTATTGTCTGTGAGAGTGACACTGGGCATATAAAAATAAAATAGAGTAATTTAAAAACCTAAAAAAACCGACTGCGTTTCTGTGTAATTTGGAAATGTAAAAACCCTAAAACAAGAAAGTCGTCATACCCAATTGCACTTAACTTAAAAATCGCCAAAGTTGCTAAGGCAATGCTTATAAGCGTCAAATCTATATAAATACTAGCTGCGCCCTGCAGTTTCACCCGCAGCGGTATGAAATATACTTTATGACCTATTCTCAGACCTACCAAATATACACAAAAAAAAACATAAAAAACCGGTCAAGCCGTTTCTGAGGAGTAAGGTAACTAACATTGTGACACGAAAATTTTATATTAAGATTTAACAATATACACACACACACACACATACACAACATCACGCCTTAATCCCCGAAGGGTTAGGCAGAGCTGTACCTATAGCACACCCACATTTCGCCAATTATGTTTTTAAGTCCCATGTAATAGGGGGCGAGCCTATTGCCATCAACCGAATCAAATATTTAACAATATTTTTAATAAATACAAGAAAAATTGTAGCATTCGGGACCCATTCTAGAAAGTCAGCCGTCTAAATCTGCAATGCATTATAGGTATGCGCTCTGAATTCACTAAGCCACTATTTCTAGACTTGGGTCTTTCTGGGTCCCGACTGCTACAATTTTTTCTTATATTTATTAAAAATATTGTTAAATATTTATATAGATTTGACGCTTATAAGCATTGCCTTAGCAACTTTGGCGATTTTTAAGTTAAGTGCAATCGGGTATGATACCTTTCTTGTTTTAGGGTTTTTTTAAATTACTGTTTTTTATTTTGTTTTTAGAAAGAATGAACAGATTTCAGTTATGTTTATTCACATTTTTGAAGCAATTGTTATAAATAATTTAAGCAGCTTTTATCGCGCCGATTTAATATAGGAACGATATTTGTGAAGTTGTTACTCTTTTACACAGGCCCCTTGTTCACTCGACAAGTTAAAAATATGCCAGACAGAATACTACCTTGTAGTCAGACGTAGCTAAAACAAAGTATTTTCATCAAAGTTTTACATAAATAGTAGATAACTAATATAAGGTTTGTGTCGTTGCCATTCCGTTCACGAAACAGACGTTTTGAATTGTGAACTTATTTGCGACAGTTAAGTTAAAAGCAAATTGATATACTTGATATAGACTTCAATGTAACTCCCAGTCTACTCCATGCTCCCAGCCCGCCCAGGCCCATGTTTTGAAGATAGGGTAAAGTGACAACTTTTTAAGATAGCGGAACTATGAGGTGACAACTTTTTTAAAGTCTATGGAAATATTTCTAAAAAGAGGCTTTATGAGACTTTGACAATCGAATTTTGATCCATTATTAACGTCAATGTCGTTATTGTCACATAATTTTAAAGACAATGCTTTCAGTTAAACGTGGTGTTTTGAGACCTCAAAATTGCGTGAGTGCTAAAGTAGTATGTGAGCATGTTCGCTGGCAGCAGCAAGACCAGGGAAACTGTCCCGCGATATGCCCACCGATATGCCCGCCACCCCCTTCACTTTGCTTCCCCCCATGCCCACCACCCAAGATGTACCCTCCCTACTACTGCTGTCCAAGAACCAGATACCAAGTGTCCTGGCTCTACGTCAATGACATTCCACCAAAGACCGAATTCAGAGACTTCGTCGAGCGGATAGCACAAACTGTGTTTTGGACGGAAATACTGCGAGGTGAGTATACTTTGGTTTCTTATAACAGTCCCTAACCTTTGCCCCCACCACTAAGATGATCCTCTGACCACCTATATTAATAAACAATGTATGGATGGATGCGGTACACAAACATTCCAATATACAATAATATAGTAGCATATGTTAAGGAGCGATAGTAGATATTCTTAAGTTTTTTAATATATTTTTATGGCAATTCTCCTTTGCAGCCATACAAAGATGCAATGCTTACTTGAAACTTGTTCAAATGATATGAAACAGCTGTTCTATGACCACTTTATATTACACTCTTTATATCATTGCTAGCTTCTGCTCGCGGCTTCGCCCGCGTGGATGTCGGATATTATCCCTCGGGAGCATACTACCGGGATAAATACTAGGTATCCTATCATCCAAATCCATTCAGCCCTTAGAGCGTGAAATAGACGGATAGATAATAAGTGCAAATAATCGTTTTTATTTTTTATTAATCAGGTTTTTATGATACTATAAATGTATTACATGAAAAAAATAAAAAAATATTATCATCATCAATTTGAAATACTCTAGCGCCGCCATTGACCATGTTATTGTATAAATTTAAATTGTAATAACTTTCAAGCGGGTGGACCAATTTAAATAAAATAAATGCCTACTAAAATAAAATAATACTTCAAGATAAAGGTTCTGATTATAATTCCAATTCCCTAAATCTCATAAAAAGACGTACATAAAAATGTCAATAATCATGTGAATTTTTAAATCATCCCTTATTTTACCCTTTTGGGGGGAAATTTTACAAACACGCTTAAACATATATTTTTTATTTCTACATACAATTTTTATTTTCATATCCCTAACTTAAGAAATGCTAAGTTTCCCATACAAACTTTCATCCCCTATACGTGTATCACCCCATTTTAGGATTATTTTTGAGACAAAAAGTAGCCTGGTCCTTCCTCCAAACTTTATTAAAATCCGTTCAGTGGTTATGGCGTGAAAGGTAAGGATATAGACAGACAGACAGACAGAGTTACGTTCGAATTTATAATATTAGTTTGGATGGATAAGGATTAGACATCCAAGACAAGTCTTTGATAGGACCACGCAGCTAGCTATAATTAATTCGCAACACGCCTCAACAGTCCACGCTTTTTCGTGCCAGGTTGTATGATCAGTAATAGAAATTAGGGATTTACTTGTATTACCGATAAAATTTATATTGGATAGAAGCAATCGCAATATATAAGACAAATTATATGAAACTATCTTTAAAACAATTGTTTTTGTTGCTAATATTACCTTACTTAAAGTGTAGATTTCTTTACCTTTTGCTTCAGTTAAGTTACGACTAATAATTATTATAATTTTATTTGCTTACAGCAAATGTTATATAGCTGTATCTGATGAAATCATTTCACTTTGATTTGTCTCTTTGAATATAAACTCAACTATGTGACACTGGCCAAAAATTAATCATGTAATATATCTTTCAGGTTTTGCGGTAACACTAGGGCATATTTTCAAAGAGCCTGCTACGGTAAACTATCCTTTCGAGAAAGGTCCCTTGTCTCCGCGGTTCAGGGGGGAGCATGCGCTGCGTCGGTACCCGTCGGGCGAAGAGCGCTGTATCGCTTGTAAGCTGTGCGAGGCCATGTGCCCGGCGCAGGCGATCACCATTGAATCCGAGGAGCGGTGCGACGGCTCCCGCCGCGCTATTCGCTACGACATCGACCTTTCCAAGTGCATCTTCTGCGGCTACTGCCAGGAGGCCTGCCCCGTCGACGCCATCGTTGAAGGACCGAACTTCGAGTACAGCACAGAATCTCGTGAGGAACTCATTTATAACAAAGAAAAACTACTTACGAACGGTGACCGTTGGGAACCGGAGATAGCAAGCAATATTAGAGACAACCATTTGTATCGTTAGATCTATTTTATTAGAATTTGATTGAATTCATCCGATTATCGTTTGCTAGAACATATTGATACTTATAATAACATCGTTTTGAATTACATGTTATTCGTTCATTCCGAACATAGTTTTATTTACCTACAGAACAATATACGGCGTGGCGCTACAAAGGTGAAATTAATTTAACACATATATTCGCTCCAAAAATAGTATAGTTGCTGCGATATTTTAAAATAAAAATAACGTAGTGAAAGCAAGAAGTATTTTACGATTTGTTGTTGTTTATGATTTTAAAGACAAATATAGTAAAATACTTGTACTTAATTATGGTAAGTGATTCTATGATTGAGAAAAAAATAATTTTGGCTTCGGTTGTTACAAGAAACCACTGAACAACACGGCATTCTTATATTTTGTCACGATCACGGTCGAAAGCGCACTAGTTCGCGGAGACGGCCATTTGCCTGTGACATGAGCAGTTTGAACATTACGCGTGGACACAGACACGCCCCCTTACCACTTCTCCTGTTTTTTTTAATATTTCTATGGGTGTATTCCTGAAATAAAAATGATTTGATTTGATTAATGCTGAAATGAATCTTTATGGCGCAGCCGTGAGGCACACACTGTTGTTGTTAACACTTTTTTTGTTGTTATTAGAATTTTGTGTTTCACGAATATTTTTTATTGTTACTGGCCACTAGCCCAACCCATGTGTTAAATTAATGTCGCCATTGTAGCGCCACGCTGTTTAAGTAGGCACTGGAACATGCCCAAAAACATGTCTAAAAGCAATAATTTGACGAAAACCTTGAAACTCGTTAAGAACTAACAATATACATTTTATACATACAAGTAACGCCATGAAATGATTTATCAACCGTTAAATAAGTTGTAGTTTATTTCTGTAGCTTCTAATATTTTTATTTTTACTAAGCAGCTATTTACTTTCTCCAAGGTCAATAACGAGTACTATGGTGAGAAAATGCTATATTATTTGCATGTTAGAAAGTCTTTAGGAGCTTTTATTCTTAAAAAGGTCAATGTGTAGAAGGTAATTGCAACAAGAGCGCGAGTATGATGCTGGGCGTGGCCTTCTGTAGCTTCGGCTTTAAGTATTGTGCACACTGGCGCGACGCGACAGCGTACACAAAGGCACCGCGTGCAGCGCGACGGGCGGCGCCTTTGTGTCGGGTCGCGCCTGTGTGCACGAGCCTTTAGACGACAGGCGAGGCCTATGTGTGTTTATTTATAGTTCTATCCAAATCATTATAATCATAATAAAATAAATATATATACATATTTCTAACATAACACATAGCACAGCATCACGCCTGTAATCCCCGAAGGGTGAGGCAGCAGAGGTGGACCAATAGCACACTGACATTTTGCCAGTTATGGTTAAGTTCCATTTAATAGGGGCGAGCCTATTGTCATCAACCGGGCATAAATCCAGACTCCGGGCTGCTACTGAGAAATTCCTATTGGAAAAACACAATAATACTTTGCCCGACCTGGGAATCGAACCCATGCTCAGCAGTAAAATTTGCGACCACCGAGACACCAACGAGGCAGTGTTACATAATTAAGTTTCTATCCTCTTCTCTATATTATAACTGAATGCATAATAAAGGTGAGACATAACGATCAGCGCGAAATAGGCGGTGCCAAAAGTTAGCAGGTTAGAACACAAAGGAATTAGGAAGCGCGTAACTTTGTAAATGTTAATTCAGTTTTTATTTTAGTTATAGGTTTGGTAAAAACGTAAGTGTGATACTTAAAGTTGTCCCGCATTTTTTGGAACCGATATACCACGATTCATTAGAGAGTTAGGCACACAGTGACTTCACTGCTTTTCAGAAGAAGTCACTGTTTTTAGGGTTCCGTACCCAAAGGGTAAAAACGGGACCCTATTACTAAGACTTCGCTGTCTGTCCGTCCGTCTGTCTGTCACCAGGCTGTATCTCAAGAACCGCGATAGCTAGACAGTTGAAATATTCACAAATTATGTATTTCTGTTGCCGCCAGAACAACAAATACTAAAAACAAAATAAAATAAATATTTAAGGGGGCCCCCATACAACAAACGCGTTTTTTTTTGATAATGGTACGGAACCCTTCGTGCGCGAGTCCAACTCGCACTTGGCCGGTTTCTTTTTTCTTTGATGAATATCTACGGCACATATTTTTATTTTCGTGATTAAAATGAAAGCTTTAAATATGTCCCGCAGGAATTTTCATGCAGCGTTAGCGCAGCATAGAGTTATATTCTGTCTGTAGCCTGAAGCTTAAGATTAGCGTGACGCTAAGTTAATTCCATTATTCATAATTGAATCGGTGATTTTTAAAACGTGTTACATTTTTTCCAGAATTGAGTTAGCACCGGTATCATATTCTCTATATGTCGATCTATAGATGCGTGCGAAATCTCTTAAGTACAGGTCCCGTCAAGAACGCTGAGTGGCATGGAAGGGATGTGTTACAATATTATATACTATTACTTTATTAAAGGCTATTGTTTTATAATATAAGTGTAATTGTTTTATTGTAGAATCATAATAGATACTTTACTAGCTACTTAGTACTTTGGAATAGGCTGGGGTTAAATTAATCGCTCAGTGCGCAGGTACAGGCCAGCGTTCGTTTTACGTGACGGGGCATCTATAACACTACTCTAAAGGTGAAAATAAGCGTTCCGAAACTCACAGTAATTTCAAAAACACCACAAGTACGATAACATGTCGTGTTTCTGAACGCAACTGTCATCCATTTAGTTTTTCTTGTTTACTTTTTTTAGATCGTTTCGTGATCATTCGCTTATTATTTGATACATATTAATATCGTGTGATAGCGGTATAAAGTGTATTCTACTGATGAAAATGAAAGCTCCGAAGTAGTCTTCAACTCGAAAGAATTTCACTGTGGTTCCCGCTCAAAGTTGGAAAGATTATTATCGAACCTGCTCACAAAAGTTCACGAGAATCGATTGAGAGATGGGAACTGTAGAGGAGAATACCCATCCGGACATCCAAAGCAACGAAATCATTTTTGCCCAAGCTGAAACAGAGAGGGTTCGCTTGCGCTTCGCGCTCGCTCGGTCAATAATCGGGAAGATTACTTATAAAATATTTTCTTTTTCTAATCTGCGCTGTTCCACTCCTTGGCAAAGGACTCCCTCTCCTTCTTCCTTCCAGTTTTGGCGAAATTTGTCTAGTTTGTCCTGCCATATCCTTCGTGGCCTACCAAATAAGAGTTTGATAAAAAAAAAGTGGTCGTTCTATCCAAGAATGCACTTTTCATCACCTGTTACTAAAGATGTCATAAATGGCTACTTGAAAAATGTGTTGCAGAATTTTTATGAGTCAATAACGACTACAAACATACTCGTACGTATTGCGATCGCGGCCCGAGTACCGAATTGTTTATATAGGAAAGTAAACAAAAAATAAACACAGGATATACAGGGATATACAATTCAAATAATGTTATATAAATAACATAATACCTACATATTCACAAAACTGATTTATGTGGTTTCGAGCATGAAAGAAAATACATCTTGAGTAATCCTGATCATACACAGAAAATAAAAGAATGTGTGTGTTTGGGGATCCCTGTCAGGAAGACACACACACTCCCATATAATAGAAAGAGACCGTGAGAGAGAGAAAGTCGCATGGAGGAGTGTAACGCTTTTTCAGCGTGACGATTTCTATCAGACAACTCCTACCGGAAGCTGCGTTAAGGAACTTCATTCCAATAAATGGGCAGTTTATTTGACTATTTCCATCATATGATACAATCGCGAAACATTATCATCACACAGACCAATATTTTTAGTAGGTATTACCTAACCTACCCACAAAATAAATACGATTTCATTAATCTGAAATGTTAAACGCCTAAATTAAAGTATCTTTTTCCCAATAAAACATAATTAAGGGTTGAGTTGAGCGCCAAATTTAAGCAACTGCAATATTAATTAGCCTAAAAGTATTTCCATACAAACTTCATCCCAAAAGTTGATTTGAAGTTTCGGGACTCAAGAATGTTGAAGTCAATTTAGTTCCTGATACTCGCTCCTTTATATTCGGTCTTACTTGGAATCATGGAACTTGTGCTATGCCATTGTTTGTTACCGTGCATTCTGATTCATAACGGCCAAGTTCTGAGAAACCAATTTCTACGACCACCAATACCACATAATTTAGTCAAACTAAAGCAGTTTTCGCAACTGCAAGTCGGTGATTTATTTTAAAAACTGAACACATTCAGTTTGGTAATAAACCACTTGGATATCGTAGATAATATTGTGGTTCCTATTATTAGTTCCAGCCGGATTTTAGTGAATAGTAAATTTAGTTGTTTTATGTTACCCTGTGTATATAAATCGTTCAGATGATTGTTCGCCCGCCCATCGCGTGACTTCACTAGCATTCATGGATTAATTGCGTGCTTTGTTTCAGACCACTCATATTTTGCCAGTCATTAATTTTAAACAAATGTATTTGTCAGAATGCTGTTATCCGTATTTGTCATAAGACCTATAAAATGGCTCACTGATATAATTCAGCCTTTTTGTATAAATATTTTGCAGCGCGTCGTGTTGGGTGCGATAGTGTAGGGGCCGTTCAATTTCGTTGTCCAAATTATTATGAGCAGGTTGTATTGTGTGGTGGAGGTGCTCTCGGGATTCGTATATTGGGTTTTAAATCGTGGCAACGTGCTGACGCCAGCCGGCAGGCGGCAGGATGCGCCGTCCTAGGTCATTCGTTAGGTAAATGCGTTGGTAAAAGGCCATTAGGGGCAGCGGCGGCAGTGCCGTGATACCGCCAGTTAATGGGCTCGATTAACAGAATTAAACCTCAATTACTTTCTTCTGAATTCGATTATGAAACACTTGTTTAGTTTTTTGAAACTACGTAAAGAAAATTTTCATAGTAATTAGTTAAGTATATTGATTTGTGCCTAAATTAAAACTTGAAACTACGTAAAGAGGTTTTTAATAGTAATTAGCTAAGTAGGTACTTTGATTTGTGCCTAATTCAAAACTCATTTATTGTTACTTTGCGTCTCGACTCACAGTAGTAAGTTACCAGAAAGTTAAAGAAAATTTAAAACAGAAGTAGGTAGTCAGATCTTTTTTATTGGAAAAGTGGCAGGAGAAGTTTGCGTGCTCGCAGCGTTGTAACAAGATGGTCGGAGCGAATTAAAGAGAAAACTCACGAAGTCAGCTCAATTGAATTCTAAAATGCACTGAATATGGCCGCTGGCAGAGATAGTTGGTGGCCGAGCCGACAGTGAACGCCCGACTCAATATAGATGAGACAACAATGTGGACGCCGCGACCTCTCAACTTTACCCAGATAAATCTTTGTATAAGCCCGACTTTGGCCCAACATCGAAATAACAATGAAGTGAATTTTTAATTCAAAGAAGTCCCGCGGTCTGGTAACTGTTTATCTCCTAAATAAAAAAAGCCAATCATGAAATTAATTGTGTCAAAATTAGGTGTAATTTCTGCTTTCTAAGTTCTTACAAACGTAGTTAGTAAAACTTTCTTAGGAAGTATGATTTCTCTGAAAATTGTATCGGTGGCTTTAGAAAAACGTTCATTACGATATTTTTCTAAAGAAAATTATTAACGGCACGTGGTTGATTTCTCCAATTCTTACTACGAGTATTAATGGTTTTCAAAGGAACCGTTCCGTCTGTATGTACCTACCCGGAAATTATCAATCGCTAATTTTCACTGGATAAACCAATGTGACTAAAATATTTTCATATAAATATTTGTTAGAATCCGACAAAGCAATAAACACGATTAAATGCATCGAATTGACACAGGACAAAAGAGCGATTAGAAAGGGGGCTCTCGGCTGTTACTGATATGTGTCATACCTGCTCAAGACGTATCGTGGAGCGGGGTTTGCGGACGACGTCTGTAGTGACTATACAAATGTATCTAACTATCAGATAACTTAGCCATTGTCTGCCTCATTCGTCGCCTCCACCCATCATGTCATCGGCACCAGATAATCCAATTTATCGAGACCGCCTGTGACTGTTGGACAAACTGCGAATAGGACACGACGCAGACATGCACATCTGGACAGACCATTTGTGTTTGCAATTCAAATAAATTCAAAGGGTTTATCGGTTCCCAGATGTACGGAAAGTACCTTTTATTTTTATTCAGTAGATTAATAAGAGATGTGTAGATCGATAGAGTTATTTAGTTTATACCACTGCAAAACTAGCTAGGAGCTTCCGGTTTTATTTGACGACCAATAAAGTTCTAAGGTGTAAAATAGAATTGAGCGACTGCAAACGATATGATGGGTATAAAATTGTCTCATAGCTTTGAATGTAGACTTTAATGTTATAGTCGAGCTAGATATGAGGTAGATAAATTCCTTATTATTTTATAACCAGTTTATTGAAAGAATATTAACAAAATTATTGGCCATGGGTAATAGGAACCAACTAATGTACAAAAACTGACCTAGTGTCATGAAAGAGAAGCTATCAAAGTCAAATCATAAGCCGAGTTGACACAATCAAAATGCGCTTGGACAAAGTAGACTTGACGACTACTTGGACGTTTATTTTTTATCGTGGCTACACTGATTAAAGCTCACTTGGATGACGGCGTCCAATCAAAGTGGACTAGGACCGCGTTCAACTTTTCATAGCCTACCATGTAGCCTACTTACTTGGATGCCACTTGACAAAACAAAATGGCGGCAAGTGCAAAAACAGTGGCATTTTTCGACCGACTGCTTAAAGTCTGAAGAAAATGGTCCAACTGAACTATGTTTAGTGTCAACCGGTATCAAAGTGAACTTTTACCAAAGCTGCTTTGTCAAATATACTTTGTCCAAGCGTACTTTGATTGTGTCAACGCGGCTTTATTTCAAAGGCTTGTGTTTAAACACCTATCAGAAAAGTACCTATTTTACTACCAAAAAATTCGAAATACTCGCCAAATTGTGTAAATAAGGCGTAGTCGATGGAGCCCGAAAATACCAAACTAAACTAACCTGTCCGAGTCGGTGTGCCCGAAGTCCCGAGCTCGCTTCGCTTGCTCTTGCATCCTATCCCACCATTGCATTTTGAAGCAAACTTATTTTTGGTGAACAACTTAAACAAGATTTGGTGAGCATTTATCCATTTTGGTAGGCAAAAAGAATATAAATACAACACGTACAATTATTCTGATGCGTGTATAATTATTTTAGATCTAAAAACGTTGTTCTTTAGGCACCTCGGTATAGAGTGGGTTTATTTTATTTGAATTTAACATATTTTACTTGATACTTAGTCTTAGGGTCTAAAAATTATTTTGGTGAGCACTTAAATTGCGGTATATTTGAAATACGCACATAATAGGCAGCTTTGATCTTCAAAATTTACAAATTTATTGAATTGAGTCTAGTTTCCCCTTCCAAAAGGTAGTTTCGTATGGAGAAGAATGGGAAAGAAACTCCACCGTTACTCTTTTAAAATATTTTACAATTATTTTCTATACATTAATAATATAATTATAATAAATGAAGACGATGCTCCTTGAATAAAATTACGATACCAAAATAGGTAAAAAGAATTAAAAATAAAGCTATGACAGGTAAATTAATTATGTGATAGATACATATAATCAGCCTATAGTGTTCCCACTGCTGGGACACAGGCCTCCTCTCTTTGAGAGGGAATGGGCTGTAATCTACCACGCGGGCCCAGTGCGGGTTGGTAGATGTCACATGTCTTCGAATTTTTGGTTCTAGGACATGCCGGTTTCCTCACGATGTTTCCCTTCACCGTTTTGAGAGCAGTGGTGATGAAATTATTTACACAAAGTGAAGCGCCTGCCTGGGTTCGAACCCACAACCTACAACTCGTAAGTCGGGGCCGATACCACTGGGCCACCACTGCTCTAGATCGCGATAGATACATGGTGCTCACATATTTACAAATATTGTAAAAGTAGGTAGACGATTTTTCTAAAATTTTAACAAATAATATTTTTGTGTGTGAGTTTAAGTAATCACAGAATGTAAAATCTAACGATGAACGAAGCTGTCGAGTCGAGAGCTGGATACAGCAGATACTAGTCTCGGATACGGCACACCTTGATTGGGAAGTTTCCTTCTTTAAGGGCCCGTTGTTTGATCAGTAGTCAAACATACTACTTAACAGTTAAAATGCGTTAGTTAAAAAAACAATTTGTTAAAAATTACAGAAGTATGTTGTTTGACAAATAGTTAAGCTAACTACAGTTAAAAAATATGACAATTTGCTATGGAACTTAACTATGCGCAGACAGAGTAGTTAAACTTTGACAGCTCTTGACCATTGTCAAGTGACTAATTGTTAAATTGACTATTGGTCATGTTTAACTATATATCAAACAACGGGCCCTAAATCTCTAACCATAATTTGGCCTGTTACCTATCAAAAGGGGGAATTGGCGGAAAAAAATCTAGCTAATGGCGAAAAGAATTAAAGATTAGACTAGCTACTGCCCGCGACTTCGTCTGCGTGGAATAGTTACTTTTGGCTAACGCTAACTTTCACCCGCGACTTCGTTTACGTAGGTGAAAATATTTTTAAATAATACGTACGTTAAGGAGCAGTTTTAGGTACCTACATCACGCTTTTATCAGTACACGGAGAAAAAAAATCTTGAAATATTCCTGGGGAGTTTACCATGCGCAAACCTAAGAAAATTTACTGGGTAACCCAGTAAAAATTCTTGGACAAAAAGAAATTTAAGGTCTTAGAAATTTTACTAGGTTACCGATTCAATTTTTACTGGGGTATTCAGTAAATTTTACTGTAGTGTGGCCATTAGTGCTGTGCACTCCCAGAGGTATGCGCGCGGCGAGACGGGGGGGAGAATCGGGTGCTGCGCTCTGTCAGTGCACCGTCAACGCTCGTGGCGGCAGGTAGTGTTATCTGTATCGGACTGTCTATGTCAGACGCACATGGGATAAATATTCAAAGATGGGTCGTGCGTTATCTCGTGATATGAAGACTGTCTTTTTTAAGGTGGCTGAATATTTTAAGAAAAGAAAAGCAGACAAAGAAAGCTTTGAATTTAAAAATGATGTGAATATTGCCAAAATCGTTGCGGAGGCTACGGTGTACAGCAAAAGAACCGTGCATAATGAGATTTCTGCGGGTTATTTATCAATTGAAAATTCAAGGCAATTAAAATTTCAATCGCCAAAAAAAAAAAAACTAAAGAAAAAACACGTTGTGGATGATTTTGACTTTGGAGTTATCAGAAGAAAAATTCATCAGTTATAAGAAGTTGAAAAAAAAATACCAAGTGTCCGTAAGTTACTATCAAGTTTGAGAAAGGATGGCATATTGAATTGTGGACGGGAATATTTAAGACAGCTTTTACACAAAATGGGCTACCGTTTCAAAAAATGCAAATCAAAGAGACATCTCCTTATAGAGCAGCCTAATATTACAGTATGGCGGAAAAAATATCGTACAGAAATTACAGAACGCCAAACCGCAACATATATTTTCTTGATGAAACATACATTAACGCCAGTCACCATGCCAGCAACTGTTGGCAATCATTGTCAGAACCCGGAATTCATGCTGATATTCGGAAAGGACGGCGATTGGTAATTCTCCACGCTGGGTGTCAAAATGGCTTAGTGGATGATGCATTGACTATATTCAAATCAGGTGCTAGAACCGGTGACTTTCATGGAGATATGAGCGGACCTACTTTTTATAAGTGGGTAGATGAAAAGCTAAAAGATAAGTTGCTGCCGAATTCTGTGGTTGTAATGGACAACGCGTCTTACCACAGCGTTCAGGTTGAGAAGAAACCAACTATATCAAGCCTCAAAAGTGAAATGCAGAACTGGTTGCTACGCCATAATGTAGAATTTTCAGGAACCATGACAGAGGCTCAACTGCTACTTCTTATCAAAAATACACAAAAAGAACCCGTGTATAGAATTGACGAACTCCTGAAAGCCAGTGGACACACTGTTCTGCGTTTACCTCCGTACCATCCAGATTTAAATCCAATTGAGTTGGTCTGGGCTGATATTAAAAAAAAACATAGCCCAAAAATATATTAATTCTTCTCTAGACGAAAAGATAATCTTATTGGATAAATTGTTTTCGGAATTCACAGCGGAAAAATGGCAGAGATGCGACGAACATGTCCAGAAAATTGAAAATGATTACTGGAGTCGCGATAGTAGGTTCGATAATGTTATCGATTCATTCATAATAAATTTGCAAGACTCTGATTCAAGTTCCGGTGGCGAAGTGGAAGATGAAGATGATGACGAAATCGAAGATGAAGTTGAAACAGAATCTATGTCAGAATAACTTTCGTTAGAATATAATAATTGTTTGTAAATATAAAAAATGTTTAATAAAACAAGTCCTGCTTTGAATTATAAGTTTAGTTCTTATTTATCACCTGCATATTTTTAATAAAATATGAGTATATTTGGGTTACATTTTAATCAACTAAGTAAGTATAATATATTACAGATAGATAGCCTGCCTTAGAAATGCAAACTGATATCGTAAGATCTGTCCGACATGTATCGATCTCATGTGAACTCATGCACTTTTTTCTTCGCCTCCCACCTCACCGCGCATACCTCAGGGAGTGCACAGCACTAATGGCCACACTAGAAGTTAAATGGGTAACTGATTTTTCACCAAAGAAACATGAATAACCATAATAATTTTTGTACTTTAACGATACACAATTTTCACTCCACATGCATTTCGACCATAAGCTTTAGTCTTTAGGTTCTACTTAAGCATGTGTACTTTATGGCCCGAAGAATTAAATTATGAAGCCATATTTTATTTTCTATTTCTTGGAAGAATAGACATAGCTATTTCTATACAAAATGACATTTCGTTTCTCCATTTTTGACATCGCACCGTAAAAATCCTTCTACAGTCTGTCATTTTGTCGTTCGTTTCTACCGATCGTTGTCTAGGTCCTTTTATATGTAGCATATTTCAGAAGAAAGTTTTCTATCCCAAACTGTCAAAGTCACACTGGCAACTGACAGTTGACTAAGGTAGTGAAGACAATTTGATTATATTACTGTAATATATTTTTGTTCCAAAATACGGTACTTCGACACTTTGAGAAAAATTGTTGTCAAGAATTGTTGTGTCTTTATATACGTGAAGACAATTTGATTTTGTAATCGCCATGTTAAAGATAGCAGAAAACTTATTACTCGACGGCCACCAAGTATAAAAATGGAATGCAGAAATGCAATTTTTCACTTTTTCACTTTTTGTATGGAAAATGTGAAAAATTATACCTACATGTTGTGTTTTAGGGGTTAAACGGGGTCGAAATTTTCATTATTTTTGCGATAGGACACATCATTTTCGAGATTTATAAGCAAATACGTGAATAAAAGAAAAACGTGAATAAACTGCTGAATTTCGTAAAAAGTGCAATTGACTCTTTCTACAGTTGAAAACCAGCGTCAGGCACTAGTTGTCTGACATTTTTGCTGAACTGGACCTATTTAGTGCAGCCGCGAGGCACACTTTCCTACTAATTTCTCACTATACACTTTACACTTTTTATTTGTTTGTTTTATTATATGTTGTGTTGTGTGCCTTGTTGTTTGTGCTAAATAAATTCATTTTCTTTCTTTCTTTTCTTTTTCTTTGCTGCCGTCGTCGTACTGTCTTCACGGAACGTCATTTTTGTCTATTCTTCCGTCGACAAAACGGTGCTCGTGCTATGCCTACTGGAATATTTCAAGCAAACTTTTCTCCGTGTAACAGTGGAACTTTAAAACGTTAGGTAAAAGTACTTGGTTAACTGGTAGAGAATGCCTAAGGCATTAAGTCCGCCTTTGTATGCATTTGTGTGCGAGAAGTTTAAATAAATAAATAAATACTGGGTCTTAATCATTAACGTAGATTGTGGGTTATTCTCAAAAAACTTGAAACTAATGTTATTTTAAAGTACTTCTGCGTACACTATATTTTTAGTTTTGTTTCCTTCGGGCAGAAAAATTAAACGATGATATTTTGGAAAAACAAATTTAAAAAGTAGGTCGCTGAGCACAACCGTTCCTTAAGGAGGCGACCGCGCGTATGAGCCGCGGGGCAGCGCAGTACTTCATCATTATTTTGCTGCGATGTTATTTCAAAACTGCGATATCTCCTAAGATATTCATTGAAATCAAATGATGTAAAGGGCATTTTTTAAGATAAGAGGATAAGAATTAATATCATAGTTATAAAAACACCTTCGTAAAAAATGAATTATTTTAGAACAAATTTGGTTACCATAAAAAAGGTTATAGTGAGCCAACCTGAAAAGATAGACATGCTGTCGCAGACTTTTTTTAGAACTTTTAAGGGGGAATAATACTGTAATATATGATTTTTGCGAAACTTTGACCGTTTACGCAGCGCACGCAGCGGAAGCTCTCAAAAGGAAAAAAAAACCCTGATTTTGAAACATTCCTCATTGGTCCGCTCCTATTGGACCAGAAATCCATCAAATCGGACCAGAAGTTCCTGAGATTAGTGCGTTCAAGTAAACAAACAAACAAACTCTTCTTAAATAATAATATAGTATATATGAACATCATCATAAAGTTTATAATAGAACTCAATACTACCTATTAGAAGCACCCAAAAATATGAAAACCGGGAGGAGCTCCATTTTTAACTAGAAATAATACACACTTAAATAGTAAAACCCGGTATACTCGTATTATACCGCGCAGTTTTCGTAGTCCGGGGAGGGTAACGTAAATGAGATTTTAATGTTATTTTTTAAAGACCAGGTTAGCTAGGTAGATGCCCGTAATGGGTTCGAAATGAAGTTGGAATTTGATATATGCGCACATTCTTTTGCTAGTAAGACCCGAGACATTTGGTAGAAACACTATTAAAATATGTCAGGCTATAACTGCAAAAATGATGATTGCGATAAAATGTAATTCTTATAAACTTATTATTTAAATACATACAACTCACGCCTTTCCCCATGGGGGTAGGCAGAAACTACAGAACACCATCTGCTATGATCCTTACATACTCCTTTTTCTGGTTTACTCCATAACTTTTTATTTAATAGACGCATTTTAAATACTTGCTGCCCTAGATAATTTCATGTTATAAAGTGGTTGAGTTAACTTATATTTAAGACGTCCACGGGTAAGTGGGATATATCACAAGTTGTAAAAACGAGAAACCATTAACGGTCCGCTAAAGTAACCAGGTGTCAGGCGTTAATTTGAGTATGAACAAATAAAAGTTGTTAGTTATTAGTTGGGGAGGTTGGGGAGGGTGCTTCTCTCACGGCCTAAGAGGATGAAAACGTAACTGACATAAGTATATAATATAGCTACTTAATAGATTAGACGATACGAAGGAATATTAGGTACAAATATTTTTAGAAAATTTTCACTTTTCCGGAGCGTGTAGCTCGAAAACGGTTGGTAATTCGGATAAAAGGTACAGGATAAAAGTTGTAGATAATTTTATGAGATTTTATTTGATATAAGCACACTTTTCTCTACGACGCACCGTTTTTGAGATATAAGTGAAAAACCCAACAGTGGGAACTTTCTGCCCCCCTCCCCCATTCAGGCTCACCTCTTAAACGTCAGGATTTTTAGTATGCTCACTTCCTAAGCACCCTGAACATGTTTCTGGAGGAATCGCATAGGTCCCTGCTCACGCAATGTACAACTTCTTTATTGAGTGGACCATAAATTCAGCAGTGTTTACATAAGTCCTTTCATTGTACAGCTCATAAAGCCGTGTTCTACTTTTATGAATATATTGAAAGATGCGTTACTAGTAACCAAGACAGTCTTGGGAACAAAGGTGAAATTAAATTGTTTACAGTACGAGTATATTAAAAAAATCATCATATATAGATGATAAGGATCAGCATGAATAGACAAATCTGGTAATTTATTAATGAGTTTAACTTTAAAAGCTTCCAAACGACTTGCATTTTTGGGGTTAATAGTGATATCCTTTTTAGCCACTTTGTTGTTTTGGTTTTGGATAGTAATCCTTTGCCCGCAATGATCATAATCTAGTAAATTTATAATATCTTTTTGCTTGGTATAGCATCTGTATAAATATTATCTAGGCATGTGGGAATAGAAGGGGTTATTCTTGTGGGCTCAAAAATAGGTTCACAAGATTGTAGGACTGAAACAGACTTAATATATAACTACAAGAACCTGAGTTTTCTAATAAATTAACATTCAAATCACCGCAAGTGATAATGGACTTAATCGAGTTACAAATCTTGTTTAACACTTCATCCATTACTTTTTTAAAGCAGTCATACAGTCCTGAAGAGGGTCTGTATACACTTTTTACAATAAACTGCTCCAATTCTATACAGGCTATTTTAACTGTCCGCTTTACAGATAGGCTCACAATATCCTTACGTTCTTTAAATTTAAGCTAGTTACTTACTAATCTAATGAGCCACCATGTATAACACTAACTCTGCTGAGCGAACTACCAACCTGCTAATTATTACAATTTAACAAGAACTAGAAATGGTGCATCAAAACATTAAAGGATTTATGAAAAAAGATTTAGTAGAAGTAGAATTATCTATGAATTTTAACAGTATTGATATTGTTTCTCTATCAGAACATTGGCTTAAAAGCCACCAAGTTCTTGTTGATACTATTTACGAATTTTAAACTTTAATTCGATTTATTTTTACAATTCTATACTTTATTGCTAGAGGTTGCCTATATTGTCTTAATGTCTAATTTAAATTATTATTAATATCAATTTTTGATACCAAATTATTGGCTGAATTATTTAACATGTTATAGCGTTGCTCAATAGAACCAATTTCTTTAGCCAAATTCTTGCAGTAATAGAAAAGTAGTATGAAAGCGACACAGCTATCTATCTTTTACCTATCCATAAAAAATCTATCCTTTGTCAAATATAAATGATTACCAACATAATTGTTAGTGTCAAATAAATGGAATAAATTATTATTATTTGTCATATTATAATATTAACTTTCTTACCTAATTTGTTGGAGAGATATTTAGGAAGTATTATTTTCTAAAGTGCTTGGTTGTTAAGCAAAGCTATTGTTTGCACCGACACCAATGAGAATGATTCTTCAAGTGTTTGCAATTTTACTCATACTTGCTTAACTAGATTGGCTTTTGAGTCAGTTCCGTGAGACTGTTTGTACAACTACGAGAAACTCGTTTAAACATTATATCAATTTATGACAAAGTTAGACCTTAGCATCTTTAAACCGGTTTCTTGAAAAGTAATGGTTTTACCCATGTTTTGGTATACGTTGGACCCGTGGAACTAATCACATAAGCTGAGATTTGGCAACAGATACAATTGGTATTGACTTTTTGAATTGGATTCCACCAGAACTAAATCTAGTACTTTTTTGTTTGTATCTCCCGTTAGTCCAGTCGCAAACCCTGGGGTGCGGAATTGTATTAGTTAGTGTCCATCCACAGGTCAGACAGAGGTATAATTAGGTTTGTTTGTTTGAAAAATACTCGGCTGTAGTAAGCTGGGGTTTCCTGGTAAGTGGCCAAGTGGGGTGACCGGGGAAAGCCCACCCTGTGATTACTACCTACATTGGAATTACTACTGGCTCTAACGAACTTCGGGCAGCATAGATTTTGTTTGTATGCCATGTCATCTTTTGTAAACTAATATTAATTGTTTTATAGGTGTAAATACTTATTAATATGTAAAATATTCAAAACACTAAACAAATGGCGGTAATCGAAATAATAAATCAAGGCAATACTTAGCTATCATTTAAACTGTGAAATATGTATAGGTACATAATTTATGAGCTACCAGTAATATGTAAATATATAAAAAAGGGGGGAAGGAATCTTAGGGCACCAAAAATTCGTCCATATTGCTGTCAATATAAAAAGTACCCAAAAGGCTGATACATCTCATTAGCACGTAAACATGCGCGTTACATAATTTTGTGCAATATAAATGCCACACGGGATTAGGAACTGCCAAACTTTTAGGCGTCTCTTTGGGTGATACCTAGGTTTACTGCAAACGTGCATTTAGGTAAGCACTCAAGCAGAAATCCTATTTCAATTTAATTTCAAAAATCATTGTTTAACAAATAATCCTGGTTGAAGGAAACAACTAAACAATCCATGAATAGTGAAGTATCAAGCAACGTTCGATAGCATGATGAAGGACGCAAGGAAGCGAGTTCATGTTAAGAGCCACCGAGTGAGACTTAGAGCAACGGCACATTAGCAACATGTTCTAAATTTATTACCAAGTTTCCTTAGAAGCTTCTACGAAAATATTTTATTCATGTGAACGTTTGAAAAATGTTCACGTAATCCGTTATTGCATCGTGCATCGACTATGTGCATCGATAACGAATAGACATAGAATAGACGTGCAGTCTAACGTTTTAAAGGCAGGATTTCCTATTAAGCAACTTTTTGAATCAATTTTACATATATGTCGGAAATCAAGTTTGCTTACGAAATTAATATATGCGTGGTGCTAACGCGACACCTACACAGGGCTACGCGATTTCCACACCATGAGTACCTACCCGACTGGAACGCAGGTCTACCCGACTGGAACTCAGACCCACGCGACACGATCGCAGGCCTACGAATCTCGAAGGCAGGCCTACGCCAGTGGTACACAACTTCTACGCAGGCCTACGCCACTGCTACACAGGTTCTACGAAGGCGTACGCCATTGCTACACAGCTTCTATGCAGGCCGACGCGACTGCTACGCAGATTCTTCGCAGGCCTACGCCAGTGCTACACAACTTCTACGCAGGCCTACGCCACTGCTACACAGGTTCTACGTAGGCGTACGCCATTGCTACACAGCTTCTATGCAGGCCGACGCGACTGCTACGCAGATTCTTCGCAGGCCTACGCTACTGCTACACAGTTTCTACGCAGGCCAAAGCGACTGCTCCGCAGCTTCTACGCAAGCCTATGCCAACGCTACGCAGCTTTTACGTAGGCCTACACCACTGCTACACAGCTTCTACATAAGTCTAGGTCACTGCTACGTAGCCTCTAAGTAGGCCTCCGCCACTGCTACACAGCTTCTACGCAGGCTGGCGCGACTGCTACGCAGGTCTACGCAACTGCTATGTTGCTTCTACGCGTTCACAAAAAGCCAGTCTGAAGATGAGACTTTATAGTAAAGAAATTCTTAGGGCCAATATCGTAAATCAATGTTCCGACAAACAATGCAAAAAAGACACGTTTTCAATAAACCTGCTTGTTAGAGGAATGCACCAGAATGCGGTTTGAATGTCCATCGATATTGAATCTACGAAATACCGCAAACTACATCTTTAAATATTAGTAATAGTATTGAGGTTTGCAAGTAACTTGTGTTCCTGGTAACACGTTATTCAAAGCTAAATAAAATTATTAGGTTCGTGCTACGGTTTGACAATTATTGTGCAACAGATTGAATTCAAATTCGTGAATTTCTCGCTCGCTAGTTTCACCTTACCCGTTGGAGTAGATTATAAGTTTCTGACCTTACTTAGTCACTCAATTAGTTATTAGCACGTGAAACGGTATATATTATAATGTTTTTTTACCAGTTTCACCTTCCAATATTTTGCCGCTGTTGCAAGCGCGACCGTCAAGTTCACAAGTTTGGAAGCATTTTACAATGCTGCACAAAAATATGTTTTTGTGCAGCATTGTAAAATCTCGTTTTTTGTGTGAATAATGCTCTTGTAGATTATTTCGTGCACATACGTGTACGTGTTTGTTTGCAAAACTAATAACAGAACCGCAAATTAATGATCTGCAGTCCAAACATAAATGTTAGACAGTAAACCGATAAGACCGTGTCTGAAGTTGTATCAAACAACACGAAACAACTTACACTTGCAAACTGGGAATTTGAATTGTTGCCGAGTAGTCGTGTTCTTAGATTTCATCTGAGAACGAGTTCACGCCCTCATTATGCTATTGTAGCTTTGAGATGTAGCTCTGTGGAAGTGTGTATCTCCGTATTTCTCTGTATCAAGTCACGGTATCGTTCCCAGGGCGTTGATCTATCGGTAATCTATTAGAGTTGGCCCGATAGCTACTTGTAATGCCGCCACTTTCCTCATTAGTAGCTCAACCGATAATTCATAGCGTGTAGAAGTTTCTCACTGATGGTCCGCAGATGACGGCGACTGAGTAATCTATCAGCGGGTACTTCCACTAATTATGTTTGTCTGGATTTTGATGCGTTTAATGTCCTATATTAGTCGTAGTTAGTATAGAAATGTTATAAATAGACCATTTGTGTAAAATGTTTGTGAATTTACAATATCTCCAATTATTTTCTATGTGAAAATTCTTCTGAGAACAACTAAGGAATCTTGAATGTGGCGACATATGGCGGTAATCTGATCAAAGGTCACCAATGAGTGGGCAGATTCTCCCATGTGGAGAATTTAGGAAATACAAAAACAACTTTATTGTATACACTAGAGCGACGTCGTCTTCTTCATGTGTCAACATCCCGATGGGGTATTGTATATATAAGTATATTTTATCGTCGATTTTATGTATACGTATGTTGTATTGACCTTATACCTAACAACAAATCTATAAAAATCGATTGGCATAAATAGGCATTTGCGACAGTGGAAAGAAAATAGTTTTCAAATACAATCTTAAGCGTACGATGTCCATAGTTGATAATACATTATCAACTTTCACCACCGCCACTTTTCTTAGTTACAACTAAGAAAATTTGCGAAGGAACGCAGCATCTTGAAACACATTAAATAAATTCCGATAAAATTGAGAAAGACTGTGTTCCCATTTAGACTGAGACATCAGAAGCGGCGTAAACTGTTGAATGTTTTCACTGAATAGGGATGACCAGGGTATATATTAAATTTAAGCGACCCTCGCTGACATATTGCATCCGTTGCCCTCGTATTCGTTTTAATGAAAACCCGGGGTGACATTATCTGTAATTAAGAACTACGATATACAAAGTCCATCGTAACGAAATTGTATATCGACAGTCACCGTCCCAGTCTGTAATTTGTTCGGTTATTAACACTTGTTTGGACACACGTATGCGGCTATATCCTGCCAGATAGACAAATTGGTTTTGTTAATCAGGCTGTTCGAGTCACGTAGGATTCCTTGTAAGATGCCATTTAGTATTCGTTTGTAATGTATGGCATAGTATCGTAAATAATAGTAGTTTAGAGGTGTCAAGCATGACAATAAATATGATATTTGGTATTTGCCGGACACACAACAGCTGTCCATCTATACGGTAATGTACAACGTCTCCGGAAATACCTACCATATAAACCATCGATCTAATACTAACCGACTTGCGGAGAATATCACCCCATCTAGCCTGAGGGCCTACATAATAGGTACGTTTACCGATATGCAGTCTATGTAAATAACACGCGTATACCAATAGGTGTTCGTTCCATGGCTAAATCCCAAATAATTCAGGTACCTTTTCTATTATATAATAACTATTCATGAGCAATTCCAATCCAATAAGAAACTATGTAATAAAAACCTTGTTATTGCAAGAAATTTCTACTCAGAATGCAAGACGTTCAGTAATTAGAAGCTACTGTTGCTTCAAATTGTTCATCTTAGAGCTCAGTCGCGAATACCATTTAATATTAAATAGCTGTCGCAATTCCTTATCAGAGTACGTAGTCATAACTAACGCAGGTTTCAGTGTCTGAAGACTCTGAAGCTAAGTTTAAACAGATATTGTCACAACATGTAAGGCTAAACATTCACGGTAATAGAACTTGTCAGGTTCTCTTAGCTAAACAACTAGGTCAAACTAGTGTCACATGGGATTATTGTAACATGCATATAAATATTAAGTTATTGGTTAGTGTATGAATTAATCAGACATCACTGCTACGTTGAATCTTGTAAACGTTTGCTTCCCTTAGGAATTCCCCAATCATTAGGCTATAATATCTAGTTTATTACTGAATTGTGTGTGCTGACTGGCGATGTGAGGAACGTAGAATGTACACAATACTACAAAAGAACATAATATATTTATTCTAAAAATATTATCAAGGAAAATGTTGGTTTCTCCTGAGCTTTCGATCGAATGTCTTTTATTTTTATATCTGTAAGCCGATAAACGTTGAGTCGAGAACGTTGTTGTCACAGAAGTTATTTAACAAAATACGCGAACATTGTGTAGAGTTGTGACGTGGAAGCAGCAAGCGGAAAACTAAGTTTGTGGCATAATTTATAGGTATATGATTGTAGCGTATTGGATGAGGTCGGAACCTGCCTGCCTACGACTCGATACTTGCGCACCGCCGCCGTGCCGACTGATTGGATCCTGCGACTCAGTTCCGGAAAACTTTGTTTTCCAACATGTACGATGGACCCAAATGAGTTTTTAAATAATATAAGCAATAAGTAGCTGCTTAGTGCACACTAAAATGTTATTACGTTATTACTTGGAAATACATACGAGTAGGTAGTTCGCAGTGAGCATATTTAGAGGAGCTAGACTTTGAGATGAAAATCCAATTTCCCGATGAAATTACTATCTTTATTCTTATGTACGAGGATTATGGACGAGAAGTCAATTTAAATATTAATATTTTTATAAGTCAAAATCTATATAAAAGTTGCTGCTGATAGTAGCAGTTTTTTTTAATCCGTAGTTATTTTGTCTATACTACAACAAGCAATGGAGTACCTCCAAAACGTTTATACCGAAATTATTCACGTTCATGCTAATGAAGCGAGGGGAGGCGGCGTCAGTCATAACTTCAAAAAGTCAAGCTACGTGTGTTTCAATATCACCTTTTCAGTTCAGCAACGAGGTAGACTTTCTATAACTTTTCATGCAGGTACATACAAATAGGCAGGTAAGTAGGTAGGTAGGTCAGTAGGTAGGTATACTTTCGCTCATTTTTCATAGCA
The DNA here is from genome assembly GCA_916610205.1 of Griposia aprilina. NCBI lineage: Eukaryota > Metazoa > Arthropoda > Insecta > Lepidoptera > Noctuidae > Griposia > Griposia aprilina. The sequence continues at coordinate 12,056,215 of OU744283.1, forward strand.
CGGTAAGCAGAGTGCAAAGGTTTGGAAAATCAATTAAGCAATCAGTAAAAAGTCTTCAAAAATCATGCTGGTAGCTTTAATGAAAAAGCTGTTTCCAGGAAATGGAAAATAAGGCATTATAGTAAGTATAAAAATAAATGCGCTTAATTTATTTAAGCTTTCTTATTACGTAAAGGAGGGTTACCAAAAAAATATTTTCTTCTGCGAAATAATAAAGGTAACTTTTTTTGGTATTTCAAGGTTCTCTATAAAAATAACAAAGTAGACGAAAAGGGTTTTTATTTGTGTATACTAAGTTTATATTACGATGCCCCTTTAGATAGCAAAAAGTTCCTTTGAATTTTATTTAAAAAGACGTTTTATAACTATCTAAGTAACCATGTAACTTGCGTTGCGGTTGTTGAAAAATCAACACCTGCATGACCTTAGAATGACCGACCGAATGTTAAGTTGATATAACTACGTAAGTGTCCTTGTGTAGGTAACACACAGACACTGAAAAATATACAAAAACATACTTCACAGGAGTAGATATTGTTCAAAAGTTGTTTTCCTTAATTGCATCTTATATGTCTAGTTACAGTTCGTGGTTTCCGCTTTAAATCCTAAAGTCTAACACACTTCCTAAGTGTCAAAATGTTTCGCATATAATAGTTGAAAGGCTCTCGACTTATTGCCGTGATACCAGGTCACTGGTAAGTAAACCTTCCCAAGCAGGCGTACCTCAGAATATTATTATATTCCGACAAACACGAACTAGAGCTGGTTTTCATAAAGCCACTCTACATTGTATTTGTTAATTCTGTTGTACAGAATAATTAGTTACATCCCATTGTTGACACACTAACCACGATCAATAGAAATCAGCAGGCGCCTGGTTAGGCAGCAACCATTCCTCGCTGCCAGCAAGTAAAGACAACTAATTACTACTAATTCTACGGAAACTTGTGAAACTGATCGATGAACTTCCTATTGTATTGTTAGTTGTGCTTACCTACTGAAAATAGATCCTAGAAATGCCAGAAAGTATTCTTTGCTACGTCTCTAAATCGAGTTTGTAAGATACTCGAGATATCTTGGCGACGGATATATATTTTCAGTGTGTCGGTAAAAATCGTAATTTCAGCATCTTACCCTTCCTTTCCACTTAAAAAATTTGGCAATCATCCAAAAAAGCTTTATGCTAATTAGCAGTCGGCTCGGTAAATACCTACCTAGTAGCCTGAAGACGTTACACAGATTAACCAAACGATAGCTACCTTTAAAAATACCGTATCGGGGTATTTTTGTGTGAATCACGACGACTCGGCCCGGGTTTCAATAAGCTAGTGTACAATAAACAGTAAATTATATTTTCTTCACGCGAATGTGGTGCTTGAATCGTTGCGGAAGTATATAAAATGCCTCGTCCACCTGTCCAGGCTACTTCAAGTAAGTACTACTGAGTACTGCTTGAACAAGCTTTTAGCGACTCATAATTGTGTTACTTCGACGAAATCGACGCCTTCCTAATCAATAAGCTTTGCCATAATTTAACTTTGAATTACTCATTAAATGTTTGTATTTTTTCCGTGCCTTGCGTTTAATTAAGTGAATAAGTGTTTGAGGTCGATCGGTTCGGGAAGCTTTTATATATTTTTTAATTAAAATCCTTAGAAAATTTACTGTTGGGTATTTTTTAAGCATCCCGGTAAAAGGTACAGCTAGAATTCGCTTCTCTGATCCAGTTAAATATTTTCTTATTTTTCTTCTTTATTATGAACCTACAGTGTATCAGTGGAAAATAAATAGCACTTTTTCAGTTCAAATTTAATTGAAAATCAAAAAAGCTATCTCTTCCGGAATTTCTTTAAAGAAACAGCAGTTTTTTCTCTCTGAAACTCTTTATTCGACAACTTAAAGTGCAAAGTATTCTCCTTAAGCTGCAATCTTGCAAACTAGTTGCAGCTTGAGTAGCTTCTATAAAGCTAAGGAGACACTTGCGGCGAGGGTATTGTGCTAACACCTATGTGATTGCGGCAAGCTGACCGCAGAGTCTGCTTCCGAACCGCCGTAATTCAGCAAGTAGTACTTGATGTAAGCTAGTAAATATTGATTATAATATATGACAGATAAATCAAATGATAAGAAACAACATGTTTGAATCCAGCTGGGATTCAACACAGTATAATGCTTTTATGAACCTGAACGATTAATCAGGATGAACTGAAACTTTAGTTAAAGGTTTAAAAGATATGCGTACCACTTTTGTAATATTGTCAATGTAGAGAGTGGTGAGTCCAAGTTAATTTCTTAAAGTCGCGTTAGTGTTATTTCCCATGAGGCATGAATTGAAAGGTCGTCTTGTCTGATCTGCACACTATATCTTTTCTCAGCTGCTAACGCTTAACATTCGGAAGGCGTGTGTGAAGTTTTAAGGGTTCTGTTTCGACAAACCGCTACACCTGATTCTACAATAATTTTATGTAAAAAAAATATCAACTATTGTGGATCTTTACACATTTATTTTTGGTACATATTGCCGGCTGTGCAGCAAAACAGCCCGGCAGCAAATTAAAAAAAATACAAATAGCGTGGTTAAATAATGTGTTTTTTTTTGCTTTTCATTTGCCATCATTAATCAAATAAAGCCTTTAAAATGTTCTGAATTCCACACGACCTATAAATAAACTGTAGGTAGGGACAACAAAAAAGGGACAACACTTTTGGAAGTGACTTGTTTAGAATTACGGCATCGTGTGCTTGTTGTGGACACAAGCGCTTGCGTTTTATTAAGTTTCTAAGCGAAACGCAAGCACTTATCTACCAAGAGAGACCAACTTCATAAAAAAACGATATTGGCTCAAGGAAACATTATCTTTTCCACTCCATAAACTTTATCAGAAACAATTTCGATAGAATAGCCTGATCTGATCACTAACCTTCTAGAAATGATAACATAAAAGCAAAATAAGTAGCTCTAAAAATGAAGCACAATTTCCAAGAACTAATATTCTATTCAGATTGAGAAAAAAGAGCACTATGCAGGTTGAATATTGTATTAGTTTCATAGAACTCCACTATGAGCTAACCTGTAGCTGTTGGTTTAAGGAACGGCTATGGAACTGACCAATCGGCCGGCTGGCCGGTATTATTGATCTTTAATACCCAACACGGTGGGTAGTACTTGAACAGCTTAAGCACTTTACATTGCTTGCTAACTGCCAGATTGTATGCCATGGAAGTGTATTGAGAGCGAGGTGATGCAGTAGGTATGGCGCGGTGTTTGCTTTGTTCGAGAAGTTGGCAAACATTCGTCATGGAGCTCACTGCTGAGTGCTGAATATCTGTCCTATAAAAGCTCTATTTTCATCAGATGTTATGTTACGAATAATAAACATAAATAATTATGGTCGTTGCGCTAGATGACAAAAAAAAAACGTAACGTAACGTCATTATTCCCCGAAGAGTTAAGCAGAGGACTATAATATGATTATGTCCTAGACTAGCTACACCCACATTTGGGCAGGTAAGTCCTTTGTAATAAAGGGCGTAATCGTGCACTAGGCCAGTGTTCGCTCCGATACTGAGGAATTCCTAACTTTTTGCCCGTCCTGACCAAAATAACAACAACCAAATTAAAGGAGTTGGACTATACACTTTTATAAATTGATTATAGGATATTTCATATAGTAAATTATGTTACATGCTTTTGACGTCGCGGTCGGGGCCAGAATATACTCACCACTATAGATAAAGAACACTAATTAAGGACTAGGCTATGTACTTACTTGATAATATTTATAAAGAAACGATATTAAAATTTTGATAAAAGTTGTTTATCCTATCAGTTTTTTTACTGTAATAAATGAAGGCTGTAGTGATGTTTTAACAACGGCAATATTTGTCTAAGGTTTTTTCATAGAAACGATTTTTTTATATTTCGATATTTTTGTCGCCACTCGCATATTCCACAAAGCGATAACGTTTATAACACATATAAACTGCAACTCTTTTTTTTTGTGTTTTGTACACCGCCTGATACAGCTACGTTAGTTTTTCTAAACACCAAACGAGTGCTTTTCCCGATAGCCATGACTTTTTCATTCAGTTTTGTGAATTACATTTATGAAAATGAATACGTACACGAATAACATTAAGCGCAAAATAAATGCCATAGCGCTCGGAAGTAGGATTTGTAAAAGGAATCTGATATTATGACTTTACCTTAATCATTCTGCTTTAATTTGGTTCAGTCTTGAGAAATATATTTACTAATTAATATGAATACATAAAATCTCTAACACAGAACAAAATTAGGATTTTTCAACCAGAAAACTAAAGTTCTAGCCGCACACTACCGTAAGAATAAAATGGGTGCTTAAGAAAGTAGATAGACGATCTTGACGAGAAAAAGAAAGATAGGTTGTCTACTATCGGCCAAGTTTCGTTTCTTACTTCGGGACAGATCTGGTGCAAAAATAAACTTTCGCGAAGTAATATCTGCCTGCTGATCTCACTAACGACGCTCTGTTTTGTTTTTACTACGAGATCCTTTTTTGTCACCTACTGGTACTTGTACGAGTAATCTTTGCCTATAGGTAATTAGTTCCCAATCTATATGCAAATGCGACAAATTCCCCATTTGGCTGCTGTTATAAAATCCGCAAGGCATTAAACTTTTCCCTCCATATCGTGTAGCATTGGCAATTCAAACAGCGTTCAACAAATCTGTATGAATATGGAAGCATTTCATTAACAATAGATAAAAAAGCTCTTTGATAAAACGGAAATTGCAGGTTTGTCAAACGAAATATGGAAGTGTTAATAAAACAAGTCGCAGGAAATAAAACTTCGTTCAATTGAAAATCATACAGAAATCCGCGCCTGCATCTCGCTCGGGAAAAAAAGTGGACGGAGAACAAAACGAGCAAAAAACTTTAAACAATTTCCTCACACGTTGAGTAAAACTGATTGTATTTGCGCGAAGCTAGGAATATTTACTGAATAAAAATGCTACATTTGTTCAATAAGATTGCGTTGTAACATCCTAACGTTGTTATGTTTTATGCGTGTGCCTCATGCTGATGTAACTACATAAATAGATTTAATATAATTTCGATTTTCCAGGGGCAGGCATCGCAAGCAGATGTTCTTAAAACTTGCTTACATTCATGCTCCGCGAGAAATATAGATTTAGTGTACGTGCCTGGACTAGTGATGCGTAGGTTGCGAACAACCGCCTGATAAGTACGGCGATGTGCCAGTTACCACCGTCCCTTATAACCCAAGTGCAGTTTGTACGAAAGGAAAAAACGTCGCGGTAATTTGCGAAGCGTTCAGCTAAAGAGGCACGCTTCCAATGTGATTTATGTTTTTGTTTGATGAGGGTGTGATATGATTGTGGATTGGTTCCAGCTTCCAGCTCAATCTTAAATTATGATTTTATGTTACGCATTGGGTAAATTTTCATTGAAGTATTTAGAAATATATACGAGTACCTACCTACTTGTCGTTAACTTGTCAGACAACGCATTTACCGTGCAGAACGGTTCGATTTTCGAAAATGGATATAACTTATCTGCAAAATGGAGGCTGGACACCATCAATTTAATGTTAATTTAAACCAAAACTTTGATCTGACTGACAAGCGACGAGATATGCGCAGATTAATATTGATCGACTTTGGAATACGTTTGACATTATCGTCCATTGCACACCCAAGTATAACCAAAAGCCAAAAGTAAAAGCCAAGAAGTATAAGTGTAGCCTCTGTATAATTTAAATAAAATAAGTACAATAAAATATAATCAGTATACACACAATAGTCGTATAATCAGTGTATTCGTATCATAAACAGTAGAGCAGCATCAAGTACAAGTGGCTAAGCTTTACTCAGAACGAAACACAGACTTTATTTCAAGCACATTTTGTAACACTGCTAAAGAATGCAGTCTAGAGAGCCGAGGTCGATCTCTTGGCCTTTGAAATCCTGAGATTAAGAATCACCAATGGGAGACTTTAGGGATTGTACAAATAGGTACATTTGAGTTAAATATAGAATAGAACAACAGCAACAAACAATATTATTGTAAATTATGTGTGTATTAATTGTAACATTATTGTAATTTAAATTAAACAACTTAGTTTCTCCCAAATGTTTTTGTTTCATTAGAAGGTTCTCCTGGCCATTATTACTTGAATCTACCCTATCTAGTGAAACTTAGCTTCAAATAAGTAGCCTCGCTAACAAAGCAAAATACACTAGGTATGGGTTAACATCAATAATGCAAAGGCATGTATCGAAGTCCCTATGTTCTGCTCGCCAATCATAATATAATATGCTTGTAGAGTCTACAGGCATATTATGACTGGCGAGCTAACTAAGGCGTCAGACCGCTGAGGTACATACGTATAGGAAACTACCTACATAGGTAAAGGTATGAACCAAAGGCTCTGTATAGACAGCTAAATCTATTAGATATACTATCGGTTATCGCTCCATAAAATCAATGATGACGCTCTCGGCAATAAAGTCAAAGTCAAATCATTTATTTCAAATAGGCACCTAAAATGCACTTTTGAACTGAAATTGATTCTAGTTGCCCCTTCCAAAAGGTAGTTTCGTATGGAGAAGAATGGGCAAGAAACTCCACTGTTACTCTTTTAAAAATGTTTAACAATATTATGTATACATTAATTATATGTGAAGACGATGCACCTAGAATAAAATTACTATACCACAATAGGTCAAAATAATTAAATATAACGCATGACAGGTAAATTAATTATGAGATAGATACATGGTGCTCACATATTTACAAATATAGAAAAGTAAATGACTTTTCCAAAATTTCACAAGTTATAATTAAGTGTGTGAGTTAAAGTAGTTACATAGTGTAAAAAACAATGTCATAAAAATTATAAATAATACAATTCAAGTAGCAACCAGTTTGATTTTGTCTAGACTCTAGATTGTCCTATGGAGCAGGACCAGCATTTTTCCAAGCATTCTTATCTAGGATATAATCCTCTAATTTATAATATGCTTGTTTACAAAGTGTACTTTTAATATGAGTTTTAAATTTTCTTTCATTTAATTGCAATATATCACAAGGTATTTTGTTGTAACATTTAACACAGTACCCCATAAAAGATGTAAGTACTTTAGATAATCTAAAAAATGGTTGATCTATTTTATCTTTATTTCTAGTATTAAAATTATATCTATACTTATACGTCTACACAATAAACATGTTATACTCAAAGTAGATACGAAAACTTTTTTGATAGAACACAAAACTGTTCAGTCGACGTATGATACATAAGTGTTCTTCAAAAGCTACTAATCAAGAGTGAAGTTGATCAAACTGTTTAGTTTCTAATGTGCGCACTGTCTAACATAAACTTTAATCCTTTTGAAGTGAAACAGATATATAGGTAAAGGCATAGAATCCTAACTAATCCTACTTCCTACTAATATTATAAATGTGAAAGTTTGTGAGGTTGGATGGATGGATGGATGGATGTTTGTTACGTGTTCCAAATGCCATCGGATTTGGTTGGAATTCGGAACACAGATAGTTTATAACCTGGATTAGCACGTAGGATACTTTTTATCCTGGTAGTGCGTTCCCATGGGATAATTTCCGACACCCATGCGGGCGAAGCCGCGGGCAAAAGCTAGTATTTTAAATGCGAAAGTAACTTTGTTTGTTTTTTAACCGACTTCAAAAAAAGGACGAGGTTCAATTCGACTGTATTTAAAAAAAAAAAGTGTGTTACCTCAGAACTATTTTCTAGGTGAAATGATTTTGATGATACTTTCTTATTTGAAAGCTGGTGCTTCTCATATGGTCCCATATAAATTTGATCAAGATCTGACTAGTAGTATTTGAGTTATCCTTAATAATGCATATTTTTCCACTAAGTATTTTTAGATGATGTTTTAATTACTTCCTGTCGCTGTTATTTACATATCAAGTAGTGGTATACGAACTTGTGTGGGGTAGGTACCACAACTAAAAAGTGAAAAACACAAACCTTTTTACAAAAAAAAAACCACCGACTTCCAAAATTTAAGATTTTTTCACTTTTTAGTGTCTTTTTTGGAAGTCGGTTGTTTTGTTTGCAAAAAAGGTTTTTATGTGTTACCGTTCACGCCCAAACCACCGATCATCATGAAATTTTGCATATACATTGTCAGGGGTACAGAAAAGGATAAAGGATATCTTTCGTCCAGAAAAAAAATACTGTTCCCGAGGGAAAGAACAATAACTTTCGACGGCCACAATTGCTTTAGGACGTTAAATGACGCTACGTCTCTTTCGAATCATGATTGAATTATATTATTAAAATTAAAAAAAAATGTAGTGTATTCCAATAACCTGAATTGATTTTCAAAATATAAATTAACGCGAGTAAAAGCTAGTATACAGGGTGTAAAAAGATCCATCAAATAGCCGTCAACTACGCAGTATGCATTCTGTACATCAAACTAAGTAACATAGCACAAAAATAATTGCTGGGAAACATTTTTTATTTTTTGTTGGAATATCGTTGTTTACGATAGTGTCTAACGTAACGCATGCAAAATATTGTTCTTGGGTGGATGAAACAGTTGGTCTTGGGGGTATTTAAGTGCATAAAAAATTTGTTTTCGTAAAAATAGTCAGTAAAAGTTGGAATTTTGACCTTCAATATCTACGTAACCAGAAGGTTCCCAGGTTTGGTCCAGTACAAAAAAAAATATTACAATGACGGGGAGTATAGGTGACTCACGGATTCGTTAAATGTCTTTTTACACCCGTTATTATAATAAGGTAACTACTAATCTCTTCTGTTACAATTCAAATTGATAACTTTACATACGCGTTACCGTCTCAGTGAGGAAACCGTTACTACGTAGATTAACGAAATAATCTGCAGATTAACTAAATTGGTGCTGTCTTCGTGATGATGATTCAAGAAACGTAAAACTACCTACATATATTAAGTCAGGAAAACTACCTGTTAAGCAAATTGATTACCAAATTAAATTGTCCGTAGGTGTATTCAAAACACCACTATCATTCTTTAACAGCTAGTTGTATCAAATGGCTATATATAACACGGCAAATCGACGTAAGGTCTCAATTTGTTTAACGATTAATTTCCCTGACTGTGCCTTGTTGAGCACGCAAACTTTGATAGTACCTACTTTTCTTTAATTTGGTTACGTATTAAAGAAGCAAAGGGGCTCGTGGCTAAATAATAACAACCGCACGGGTCGATCGAAGGTTAAGCTGCGCTTGTCGAGATCGTTTCGTAGACGGGTGACCATCCATTATATATTGAGACCCGTCTGTGGCTCGGTGCTCCCAGCTGTCACTCGTAGATCTTTGACGGTAGTAATAGGTAGTAAGAAGCCCAAAAAATCTGATAACCAGTCTTACCAAGGGGTATTGAGTTACCCAGTAACTGTTTTGGAGGTCAGATAGGCAGTCGCTCCATGTAAAATACTGGTAGACCGGATAGTCTGAAAGCCGACCCCAATATAGCTGGGATATGGCGGGCAGATTGACGTATTAAAGAATAACCACCCTGTAAAGCACGGAAAGGAAATAAAATAGAGTTATACCATAGTCTAAAAAAACAAGGTCTGGCATTCCGGGAGTGACACATGCTTATGTCACTATCCAGTTGCCAATTTATTGCAAGAAAACACGAATTATGGAAACATTATTAGTCACCATTCTGTTAAAAAAAAAATATAAACCATTTAAATTGTCGTTTAATTTTTCTAATCAAACGAAATAATGAAATTTAAACATATACCAACATAATTGTTAGTTAAAACCTCTTTGTTTTATCAGATTCGCACAGGTAATAAAGCCGATTGGGGAGTTATTATTACACACTACTGGTAACACAGCGATGATGACGTAGGCAGGTGTCACCCCCGTGACCGGAGTGCTATACTTGGCGAAGTATTTTATTATACCATTAGGTATATGTACCTACGTTTACATATCACAAGCTGTGTAATTACTACTGCACAAGCTTTACGACTACACGTACCTAAAGTGCCTAATCAAATAGCACTTAGTACAAAGAAAACAGCATAAATTCCTTTAATCAATAACCTGCTTTAAAAGTTAGTGATTAATAATCATTTTGAAGAAAATTGCTTGCCAATCCGAGTCTCTGAGGGATTTGGAAACTCTCTCATTTGATATTATTGAAACTGAATAGTTCTTGAAGTACCGGGTGAAAGATAATATTCTAATTCCTTTTTAGGGAAAATTCCAATCAGATCGGCAGGAACCTTCGTGTGATTGATTATCAAGAATGCGACTGACTATCGATACTACCGTAGACGATAGCTTCTGCCCGCGACTTGGTATTCGTCAAATTACTTGTTTTAATATTAAAAAAAATATCCTATGACACTTGGCAATACTGGAGCTTCCCATTAGTGAAGAATATTCTACGTCGGATAAATAGTTCCAAAGACTACCCTCTTTTTTTTTGGGTGGGAAATCATCAAATGACTTCTCCCGCTCAGGGCGGAGCAGGAGGACGTGACAGACTTTTACTAAACCCCACCCGTGTTCCTTCAGTTAACTGTGCGCCAAGGCCACGGTAACTCTTTCGAACAATCCGCGACCCTGGCAGGCATCGGTTCTATCGGACCCCGTTAATTATGCCGACATCTCTGAAGAAACTCACAAATTTTACCAGTTTATAATATTAGTATGGATAATGAATTAATAACTTACAGACTTACGAACTTCACCAGAGATGTTTTCCAGGGCAGTGAAATAAAACAAAACATGAATGATGGTGCAGGTCGTTTAAAACGACCGTATTCTTATACTACATTACTTGAACAAGTAAAACTTTATAGTGATTGCCAAATACCGTATCTTAAACTCTTAACCTCCACACAGAGAAACTTAAACACTAATAGATAAACTGTAGGCCATAAATTGTGACTCATATCCAGCCAGAGAAGAACTTGCTAAAGTTCCCTACTTTTCGCAGTAAGGAGACATTTTTATGAGATAAAGTTGGTCTAACATTAATAGTTATATTGTTATTATGTTGATATTGGTTGCTAGCAAGAAATGAACTGTAACCCGAGATGAAACAAAGTGAAAAAAGGAAAAAGAGCAAAGGTAATGGCCCCAAAGGTTTTGGCGTCCTGTCTGAAAATAATAACAATGGTAGAGATGTCGGAACTAAGGATTTTTTTTGTGTACTTAACCTATACATTTTAACCGTCGCTGTTCGTTATTTACTGGTGTGCTTTTTATATCTTTTAACCTTTCCATTCACTAACGTGACGTCATTCAAACTCAAACTCAAATCATTTATTTCAAATAAACCAATTACAAGCACTTTTGAATTGTCAAGGGGTCGGTCAGTCAGATAGTTGAAGCTAGTTGCCCATTCTAAAGCGTAGTAGGTACCTATGGAGAAGAACGGTCAAGAAACTCCACGGACACTCTTTTAAATCCAAATATGGTTGGCAAACTATTGGTTGCATCATTCATGTTGAAATTATACGAGTGAGAACGATGCAGAATGTTAAAAGCGTCCGTAGTAAAAAGACAAAAACAGTTCAAATATTAAATTAAATTAAAAGTTCGTATCCTAGAGAATTGCTTCGCAGTTTGGCAGATGTTTTAATGAAATAAAACTTTGTAATAATATGGATCAAATAAAAAGAAAAAAAAGGTGCTTGTCAGTTGCTTCATAATACTCGTAGTAACCGTGTTTCAGCGTTTCCTTGCAGCAAAGTTATGTCCCAGCTCTTGGCAAAATGCTTTAAAAAAGGTAATTTTTCTTCCTGATTTCCACATTGCTGTAAACATCCTGATTAAGTAGTTTGGAAGTTATCGTCACTGTCCCAGTTAAAAAGATATAAAGGTATGTTATAAGATGTGGCGAAGGCGTATCACACGCTCATTTTTTGGGTTCCGTACTCAAAGGGTGCTAACGGGGCCCTAATATTAACCCATCGCTGTCTGCCGTCCTTCCGTCCGTCGGTTTGTCAGCGAGCTATATCTCATGAACCTTAATAGGTAGACAGTTGACATTTTCACAGAGTGTGTATTTAACAATAAACAATAAAAATACAATAAAGTATAAATTAAAGGGGTCTCCATACAAGAATCGTGTTTTTTTCGACGTTATTTGCCTAGTGGTACGGAACCCTTCGTCTGTGAGTCCGGCGCGCACTTGGCCGCTTTTTTAATTGCACCTTATATTTTTTCTAACAACGAAAGCCAACATTTTAAATGAAACTGATAGTTCAAAAAGCTGGCGCCCGGTATGGGGGAAGAAAACTGTTTGAAAATCATTGAAATTTTCGCTCCTTGACTGTACCTATAATAACTAATGTTTTAAAATGACAATGTATAATGATGACCAGTAATTCCGAATTCATAAAAAAAGACATAATACGAATATATTATATTCGTATGTATTTAGTTAAATACGTATGTCTAGTTTTAAATGGGGCGGAAATATATCTATCTATATAAAAATGAATCGCTGAAATGGTACGTACGCGCATAACTTCCGAACGACTGCACTAAATTGTTTTTTTTTTTGTGTTCGTTATTGTCAGGACAAGGTTTGTAATATAAGAAAATTTAAAAAAAAGTGAGTGTATGAGACAGAAGAGGTAGGTAGGCAGGTAGAGCAGGTCGGTAGGGTAGGTCGGTAGGGTAGGTTGGTAGGGTAGGTAGGTAGGGTATGTAGGTAGGTAGGGTATGTAGGTAGGTAGGGTAGGTAGGTAGGTAGGGTAGGTAGTTAGGGTAAGGTAGGTAGGTGGTGTAGGTGTTAGATACTTAGTGCTCCCTGTGTGAAGTCAGGCCGGATACAGCTAGTAACAAATAATACTTATGAAATTGCTTGGTATGCAGAGACACAATGCATGCACTACATGCATGTAGGTAGGTGTAGACCTACCTACATTTCTTTTTCAAGGTTTTAAAAGTATAAGATCAAGATTTATTTAAAACACGAGCTGTACCTTAAAAATTGATGAAATAAAGAAGATAACTGAACCGTACCGAATGGAAGTAGTTGAAGAAAAACAGAGATAAAAAAGTGATAGATCGAAAATTATGCTTTAAAATATTGTTGACCCTTTATTTCTCCCGGACTGGATATTTGGAAATATACAATACCTAGTCTACAGTAATATCCAGACATGAAATACAAAGTCTACACGTGGTCGACATCAAAGCAAACAATTCATCGGTCTGTAGGAAAGGTCAATCCTCAAAGGCGGATAGATCATAGTAGATTATTCACTAAGGGGATAGAAAAGAATAGAATACTCTTTATTATGAAAGCAAACGAAGCAGTGTGTGTGTGTGTGAAGCAGTTTGCTGGATAAAGCAGTCTCTTAGGTCACGGGGCTATATTGAATCCCTAGCACAACGAAGGATCCTAGGGCGTAACGAGGGAGCTCTGAGTTAACTTCTGAGCGAAGCAAGGGAGTTAAAACTAAAATCCTGAGAGCGATTCAAAGCTCGCCCATGACGAAGACACTTTTATCCCCGAGGAGATTACTTTACTTTTCGCACCTACTGCGAGGTAATAAAAACCAATTGGATTTTCATTAGTAGTTTATGAGACTGTTAAATAACCGGGAATACCTAGTTGAGTGCAGTTTCATACACAATTTTATCTAAACTCAAGTAATTTCATGAAAAATACAATAATATCGTTAACATGACGGCCAAATCTAATATTCTAACACGGCACACACCACAGCTACTGATCAGGCGATGACATGCCGCTATTATCGCCATAAATGCTGTAGAAATAGCGGCTAGGCGAGTCTAATATGCACATTATTTAATAATTTTGTACTTAGCCATATACAAGTAAACAATTGTTTTTATTATTATTGTTGTAATAATTTTTGTTTTACCTATTTAATTAATATAAAATATTTTTACAATAATATCTCTATTATGTTGTGGAATTAAATTGTTTTGTTCGTCTGGCAACTAAACCTATGAGTGAGAACTCTTTGGTCGAGCTTTACATTTTTTTTTGTTTAATGTTTTTATACGATATTCTCAGTTGAGGTTCAAAATTCAAATCACATTAATGACCAGAGGGTCATAATTAAATTCAGTACAATATTGATGCACGGCTATAGCCTAGGGCTTAAATGACTCGCTTTAGGTTAGGTTTGCATGACATATAATTTGACGTTAGCGAGCAGGTAGTGTGAAAAAATTAAGCTGCCAATTCTTTTATGACATCACAAAATCTGCCTGTATGCCGCGTAGGTACACACTAAACGTATAGTTGGTGGCAGTTTTCACACGTTTGGTGTATGTATATGCGGCCTTACAAAGAACACGACATTCGCAACTCCAAAAGATATGACTAACATGTCTTTTGCAGTAGCGGATGTCGTATATGCAACTAAAGTGTGTCTTTTTATTCACTTCTCAGTTGATAAACAAACACAGTACCTACACGATATTTGGCATCAATAAGTTTCGTATGCACTTAAATGTCCAAGTATTATTTTTGTGTGAACTGTTTCTTAAAGGTGTATGGATGATGATTTTCTGGGACTGTACTAAATTATCTGTTGTTTCGAACAGAATAGATGAAATACACAGGTTTATACAGGCACGGTCAGCATCGAAAGTCCCCTAACTCTGCCACTTTTATCTACATATCATCAAAATTGACACCAAATAAACTGTTTTTCAGCTTTTTATATAACAGCTAAAAGTTAATATTCTTAAAATTTTACTTCGGTTCCTAGTTTAATAAAATATATTGCTCAAATATGAAATATTTAAAAAATAAAATAAACAATCGACTTTATTGCTGTTTCTACTATAATTCCGATTCGCACGTACACGCACTGTAATGACTGAATAGTCTCGTCTGGTGTAATGGTGTTAATTAGCAGCAACTAGTAACATAATATGCATCGCTATTTTGTATAAGATATGACGCTCTTATTACCAACTATACATTCTAATTATTGACCTACCAATAGTTCGATAATTACCATGACTTCATAGAGTCAACATAATAATATAATAATACCAGCTTATTATTATTCTACTGCAGGGCAAAGACCTCTTCTCATACAGAGAAGGCACGAGTATTGATCACCACGCTTGCATGTTGCACCGATATCTGTAATGAACAAGATAAACTCAGAAAGTACATATGAATTGAAATAGTCACGTTGGTACTTGCCCGGATTTGAACCCACAACCTCGTGAACGAGAGGGACCATAACAACTGGGCCATCACGACAGATGGAAACACATGTAAATAGAACATTATCACGGAGCTGCAATAAGAAATTTCAAATACATAATACGCTTCGAACCTCGTGAACTGATTTGTTGTTTGTTAATCGACTGCCTCGGAATGGTCATCATTTTGTTTAAATCGATCAGTTCGAAGCGTTTACTTTACCTATTATCTATGACACGCAATAGGTAGGGTACTCTTAGAGTAACCAAAAAATTTACTCTTATTCGTATCTCCAATAATTGTACGCAACTCGAATAAATATTTTATTTTTCACTTTCATGAACGCGAGTGCGTTCCCTCTGTCTAACTTAAAACCCCATGTTCAATGTACTTGATTTTTTTGTAATTCGCAAAATTATACATTTATTCTCTGTAAAGATCAGGAAACATTAGTTCGCGCAAACATAGCCGGAGGCACAGCTAGTATGTAATACAAGGAGTTTGTAAGTAATAGTAACTACTGCCGGCGGCAGCCACCCTCGCGCACAAACATAGTTGCAACTTAAACCCAACAGTTAGTAAAACCAATTTTAATAAAACATAGTTAGAAACACAGGACGCATCTACTAAAGCTGCATTAAAACGCTATTATCCTATAAAGTGAGGTAATGGGAGACAATCCAAAGGGAATGTGAAATGAGGACGGAAGAGATTCTAATGGGTGATAAAAGTGTGAAAAAAGTGTGTACCTACTCGAGACAGGGCTGTCTGGCGTTACTTAACGGAAATAAATACCTAAATAAATATAATAATACACTTTGCTTATTACCTCATATTTTTTATACGAGAGAAAGAAGAAGCGAGATGAAGGCTTCACGTTCCTTTAATAAAGCTGTCATCGCGGTGTACGTGATGCACGGAACTTGATTTTTTGAATAAAAGCAACGAGAAAATTGCCGGACGTCATGCTTGAAATGTCGTACCGTCCTGAACACTAATTTTCGTAGTATTTTCTCCGAATAGGTACCGATACACGTCAGTCCTGTCAGTTTTCCTTTTACGGACATGTTGCGTGTGCTTAAAATAGCGTTAAAAATGTGGCTAACAGGTATTTACCTACTGTCAGTTCACGTAACTGACGGATGTCACAAGCATATTGATGAATATTGAATGCAACGAACGGTCCATATACAGCCTGATTAATAATGCACGTGAAACCGTTAAAACTCTTAAAGTTCCGTTATTCTGACGTATGAAAATAAATCATTGGGAAAGTTATGCGGGAATATAGCGTCGTGGGACATTCTCGGCAACCCGCAATAAATAATTGTTGTTGCATACTGACAGTCCCAAACAGTGCCCGGAGATTTTCGTCCTCTTCCTAAACAGATTTTCCGAGAAGATTGCACAGAGAACAATTTTAATGCTTACACAGTTTATACAAAGGTGCCGTTTGCCGCGATAAATGTTGTTATAAACATTGTTTCTAACACGTCTTAAACATCTGCAGATAAAAGCTTGCTAATAAGATGTTATTTTATTTTGTTTAGGTACAGAAACAGGCTCTGAAACATTTGAAGATGTTAATTTTACCTAAATAAGATATCATTGTGTTGTTGTATTTGTAATTTATGTAATTAAGCTGTTTAAGAACAACTTTTGATAAAAATAAGTTTCTTAATAAACCTAATATAAGTAAGACAACTAAATAATTAATTGTTTGGAAACAAACGCGTTTCATTACTTGCTGCTGGTGCGCAACAAGTCAAGGCACTTCGAGATTTCTAAGCAAGCATAAAAGCATTTTCAAAAAGCTTGGCCTCGTACCAACCCACGTACTATTACGTATATGACCTTTCTTTCTCCCCAAAGAAATACAGCATGAAGGCTACTCTTTATTACTGGAAGTCTTCTGGGCTGACCAGAAGCCGCAAAACAGTTCTTGTTTAAATTACATTACATTTTTCATTACCCGTTGGGCTTTGTCGTGACTTTATTAACGTCCGATTTGATTTTTATTTCTTCTACATCCAACTTTCATTTGTTTAGCCGAGCTCATGAAACTCTTTTATGGTTTCCGCCTGATCTCAGACACGAAAGGGTAGATGTGTTCACCTTTGAGTTAACTTCCTTACCTGTCGTAGAATAGTAAGCATTGTCGCCGGGCAGAATATCCAATAACAGTCGTAGGTATAAATATTCTTCCGTGTCGTAGTTTTCTTATCACGTATGATCCGTATTTATTGTGAAGTACATTTTGTAAAGGGTGTAGCATGGTGTCGAGAGGAGCGGGTGGCGCGCGGCACCGCGGCTGCTGAGCGTCCTTACATCCGCCAAGATTATTTACTTTGTCACCGCATTGTTAGACTCGAAAGCGAGGTTTTCATGAACAATGATGAACGATGTAAATAACACAACACACAGTTCACCACATGTTATCTTAGGCCCGCTCTTAAACGAGAGATATTACCTACTATACTGACATTTTTTGAATCGCACCTACCACAAATCGCTTATAAAATTTTACAATTACTATGAAGGAATAGAAAGAAAATTATGTACGTCCTTGAGATTTTTCTTACATAGTTTAAGGCGAAAGCGCCAGGTCAGCCTTCGAAATTAAAATGTTCTTAGGTTTTTTTTTTTCAATTTGCAGGTTAGTATCAGGTTGTACGAGTATTGATTTGATCAAAATATGATTCGCGACCGTAATAAATATGATTTTACTTTTTGTAAATATTTTTTTGTTGCGGTCATCATATTAATAATCGTTAAAATCATCAGAACTACTCTCCAAAATCAAATTATCCTAACGATTGACTATTTCATGAAATCATGACTTTTGAGGTCAATTCAATCTTAGAGATTGATGATTCCAATGATTAGAATTCTATAAATATGTATTTGTTACGGTCACGAATCGTATTTTAATCAACATGCAACCTGACACACCCGAAATTACAAAAAAAAATCGGCCAAGTGCGAGTCGGACTCGTCCATGAAGGGTTCCGTAGCAGCAAGTAACATAATATAAAAGTTCTATTACAGGTTTTACCTACAACAGACACCAGTCTCTACTATGTGTTATTTTGACTTTGTACTGTATGATTATGACAGAACAAGAAAAAATATTATTAAAAAATCATCAAATTTTTATATTTGAGTTGATTGAATGAAAGGTAAATTGCGGTTTACGATTTATGACGTATTAAAAAAAAACTACTTACTAGATCACGTTCAAACAAATTTTCGGGGGAAGTTTACATGGTAATGTACAAAATATTTTTTTTTAGTTTTATCATTCTCTTATTTTAGAAGTTACTGGGGGGGGGGGGGGGGGGGCACATATATTACCACTTTGGAAGTGTCTCTCGCGCAAACTATTCAGTTTAGAAAAAAAAATTATTAGAAACGTCAATATCATTTTTGAAGACCTATCCATAGATATCCCACAAGTACGGATGTGAAGAAAAAAAGAATTTTGTTTCAGTTCTAAGTATGGGGAACCACCAATTTTTTTTGTTTTTTTTCTAGTTTGTGTGAAAATCTTAATGCGGTTCATAGAATACATCTACTTACCAAGTTTCAACGGTATAGTTCTTATAGATTTGGAAAAAAATGGCTGTGACATACGGACGGACAGACAGACATGACGAATCCATAAGGGTTCCGTTTTTTGCCATTTGGCTACGGAACCTTAAAAAACATAAGAAAATTTGAATTTCGCGAGCTACGTTAGCGCATCCTCCTTAAGTAATTTATTAATATTGTGCAAGGATTTTAAACGAGCTACCACAAAATAATAACACGCAATTTCAGTCGTTTTGTTAATGATTCTGAAATTAATCATTTATTTTTACATTGATTAAAATTTCCAATCACAAAACTTATTATTTGTAGTAACATTAATGTTTTAACATGTGCAACTCACAGTAATGAGGCAGTGATTTAATAAAAATAATACCAGAGCATAAACATTGTCATTTCTCTATAATCTATTTATCCATTTTAATTAGTAGTCCGCAACTCACCCTTACGGCTTCGTCGCACGGTGGACTGATATTTAACCGTAGAAGACTTAGGAATAAAAAAAAACTGATGTATTTATTTTTAAAAAAACACACACACAAAGGAAATCTACCATCAAAGACAATACTAGTATAATATTGTTCTATGACTTTTACGTTTTACCTATTATTTTTAATGCTATGAATATTTAAAGATGTTTTTGTATGAAGAAAATCTTTAAATATTTCATGAATATCTCGCAATTCTCAAGTTTTCTCAAACAACGGATTGAAGATTTGAATACTTAGTACAAATGATTAACTTATTTTTGCATCTAATCTGGTACTACGATATTTTGCGATATTGGAGATTTACAGAGTGTTTCTTTTAAGTGGAAATTGGAATCCATAAGAGATATCAGAAAACTTTACTTCTTTTTGATCTTAACAATTTTGGCATATTAATTAAAAAAGAATCACTCTTTATATTTTTTTATTCTCAATTCCACACCAACCCCAGAGCTAGAGAACTAGACGCGATTTCTTTTTTAATCAGTGGTATCCCCAATAAGTCTAATCCACTACAGCAAACGTTCTTCGTCCATTGACAAAGGTTTCATTTAGTATTCAGAAGAGTCAGATTCGGGGTCATTATGCAATGATAAGTCTACACTTAAAAACTCTAAGTTCTCCTGATCATTATAGTCAATAAATGTCTCAGTCGTAATCAATAAAGCTTTTGCCTCTCCTGAGAAGGCTTTGTGTTTTCGGAATAGTATATGATGTATTTTTAAAAATATGTGGGTCAGAACTGATTAGCAAATTTATCAGAATATCTTCATTGGTAGCCTGTCTACAGAATTTTCTCGAATGATTTGCACGATATATCCTGAAGTTTTTATTTTGAGATTCGGCAGCTTTTGCGGATAATTTTTCAAAGCGCTCTATACTAAAATGTTCAATGTAGCTGCTCCGTGAGCAAGAACCTTATGTACACTTGCAGGCATGTTAGTTCTTTTTTTTGTCTTTTTTTTAATTTTCTTCTGCTGCACTGGTATGCAGGTATGTAATAAAAAAATATACAAATCAACGTACAATTTCATGGTGGCTTCGGCATAATCTTTAAACTTAATTGTATCTATGGGTGACCTGAAGAAATTGTATTAGAGAAATTGTTTTAAATCGTTTTATTAAATCCTGATTGACTCCTGCGATCGAAGTTGCAATTTCAGAGTTTTCAAAAAATCTGCTAGCAGTATTTCCATCATTAGTCCGCCTCCATTAGTACTCCGAAATCCACGTAAATCGCAACTTCACAAATATTAAATAAGGAGTAGTCCGTATGTAATGGTGGGTAAAAACAGACTGAGGTCATCATTTGACGTTTTCTACCGAGAGGGTAGGGAAAATTTCCAACTACCTGTAAATTGTATGCCCTCTGATTGGCGCACGTCACTAATGACGCACTAATGACTGCGCATATACTGATAAGAAAACCTGGTTTGGACACAAACAAATGACGTCACGGAAGTGGTGTGGAATATTATTGTACATACTTACAACAAAAATAATTTGACTTTATATTGCAATACAATTCTAATACACTTTTACTCTTTTTCTGTACTAAGTATAGAAAAAAATCATACAATATTGAAAGAGGTATAACTTTGAAAGTTATGGGTTACTGCAAAAAGTCACAGGACATAAAAGTATTGTATTAGTATGTAGATTTCAAAAATGTACAAACGAATCCATAAGTCCGTAGTTTTTGATTTCGTTCCACTGTGCGTCGGTTCAACCAAAGCCGGTCACAGGCCAATTACTGAACGCGGAATATTGAAAATACCAAAGAGTCTGGGTATCCTTGCACCGACTGGCGACCGGCGACCAGCGAGCGTCGAGTCGCTCCTGCCGCTCAGACTTTTAATCAGTTTAATAACATGAAACTTCAGTTCAGTAATCAAATTTAATAGGGAACCTGAAAGTGCGTCACAAACTAAGAGCTTCGGAGATTAGTGTTTACTTGTCCCGAGAGCTAAAAGTTGATCCTTGATCGGTTGCTGATTACGCAATCACTGGCTTAATAAATTGTTTTAATTAGTTTACACTAGTTGGTCTCGGTGACGTGATTACACTAAATAAGTTTTTATTAGAGTAATGAATTGGAAACTGCGAGATTTGTGTTAGTTAAAATAGTTTAGTAGTTCGCTATAATTGAAGAAGTTTTATGTAGGTAAAGTATTACTCGTATTTATATTCGAGTTCTACCTACATTCAATTATATAGGCATAAACCAACACCTCGAAGAACGTGTACCATTCAGAATCGACATCGGTATTCATTAGTAGGTTCCAAGGCTTACAAATACATTATCGGAATAAGGTTGGATTAATGTGTTTCCTCAATTCGTCACCTAATGATATTTATGACCTCACCTCATTATTTTAATAAAAGAGGTTCCAATTTACTTGCATCATGTTTCATTCCATCGTTATCCTCGTGGCAGTCGAGCAGTCATGTCGTGATTCCGTGACGTCAGCAATAATTTAAAAGCTACGTCCTCGTTTATGTCCCCGTACCTTTGATGTTCTTAAATTCGAAAACAAATAATAAAGCCTGCAATTAATAATTAATGAGTAAT
Source organism: Griposia aprilina (assembly GCA_916610205.1). Lineage (NCBI taxonomy): Eukaryota > Metazoa > Arthropoda > Insecta > Lepidoptera > Noctuidae > Griposia > Griposia aprilina. Next base: position 12,078,082 of record OU744283.1, read on the forward strand.
TTAACTTGTTCTGAGTATCGAGCGACATTAACATCAGCTGCCACACAGGCATTTTAAATACTGTGACAAAAAGCGTTTGCAATAAAACTGCGCTCTGATCCAGATTTATTTTACTTTTATTAGTTCACAGAATAATTACGGGAGCGACAAAATGATTTCACAAAATAAATATAGTCAGATACTGGAAATAAATAATGCCTTGGATTCCCTTGTTTCGTTCTGCGAAATAACTACTATATAATTTAAGGTTTCATTAAATTTTATAATGAAGGCCTTTTGATAATATTTAATCTTGATTACTTTTTTTATTAATACTGAGAAATTGACATCAATTTACTGCAGGTGTACCGTAAGTAGCGCATGAAATGTGTGATGCAAACTAGGAAGGCGAGAAATAGGCCTGAAATATTTCTGCATCAACTATGTGTTGGGCCCGTATGCTATAACAGTTTTAGCCCAAAGAACACAGATTAAGTACTTAGATTTTATGTTATGTTAGTGTCAGATCAAAAACTCACCTTTTCCCTAAAAGGGGTCTAAATAATTTCCAAGAATTTTATTGAAGTACCTAGATTGAAATAGATAATTTAATACAAGAATTGAATACTTTATGAATGATTACTTTAATTTACTACTTGATTACATTATGAATTGAATACTTTATGTCATTAAACTGAAATATTCGATCAGTCTGAGCCTTGTGAAGTAAAAATGTAAATCGGAGAATTTCAGTTTACCTTGTGGAAAATAATCTTTTTATTTATTTATTTATTAAAACTTTATGCACAAGTAAGAAAATACTGTACAAAGGCGGACTTAATGCCTGAGGCATTTTCTACCAGTCAACCTTAGGGTGATGCAGAGACTAAACATGGCAGGTGCAATATACGGGATAGATAGCTTGGGAATAACTATAAAATACAAGAATAAATATTAATACATAAATACTAATACATACATACATATAAACAAAATATACTTTGTCAAGAGAAATAACGATTGGTAGAGGAGAAAACGAATCCAGAAAATCAACACTGAGATGTTTCAGCCTACTTCTGACGGATATGCTCACGTGCCTTCACTTTAAAAGATAACAGACTGGTTGCCATCTTGATGTTCAGAGGGAGCGTATTCCAAAGAAAAACCGCCTGGACAAAGAAAGAAGAATTAATGAAGCCAGAACGGTGAGAAGGACATCGTAGAAGACGATTGTTGATGGAACGATGATTTTTACTATGGGCAGAGCATAAATATTGAATTTGGTAAGTCAGGTAAGAAGGAGAAGTGGGTTTGTTGAGAATTGAGAACAACGTGGACAGTGCCCTCAACTCTCTACGCTGGTGAATGGGTAACCATTTTAAAAGCAGGCTGTGCGCTGACACATGGTCATACTTACGAAGATTGAAAACAAATCGAATGCAATTATTGAGAAGCCTGCCCTTTTCCCAGCATCGTGTGGTAATATTATACAGTTCAGTATGTATAAAAATAAATCATATTACTTTATTTCTAATAATAGAACAAAGATTGTTCCAATGAAAAACCCCAAGATACAGGCTTGCCTAACTAAACTACGAAAGCCTGTATCTTGTGCACCAATATGGAGGGTTTACCATATAAACATTTATTTTAAATGTTAAATCGTGACGTGTTAAAGTAGGTAAAAAAAGATTTACTAAAGTACAGAAGAGATAGGGAGGAAGAGGGTTATAGAGGAGCCAGAAAAGAAAATCGCACCTAGTGCATAAAAAAATACATGTTGAAACCCTCCTAAAAATAATCTGTCCCATTTTTAACCGACTTCACAAAAAGGAAGAGGTTCTCAATTCGCCTGTATGTCTTTTTTTTTTTTATGTGTGCTAGCTCATAACTTATTTCTGGGTGAACCAATTTGGATGTTTTTTTTATTATTTGATAGGTGGTACTTCACATGTGGTCCCATTTAAATTTGATCAAGGTTTGACCAGTAGTTTTTGAGTTATCCTTAATACTGCATATTTTTTACACTTAGTTTATATGGATGATGTGTTAATAATTTCCTGTCACTGTTATTCACACACCAAGTAGTGGTATACGAATTTGTGTGGGGTAGGTACCGCAACTAAAAAGTTTAAAATAAAAACTTTTTTACAAAAAAATAACCGACTTCCAAAAAAAAACTAAAAGACGTGAAAAATAACTTTAATTTCGGAAGTCGGTGGCCATAAACGAAAATATAAAACCAAAGACACCGACTTCCGAAATTAAAGTTATTTTTCACGTGTTTTAGTGTTTTTTTTGGAAGTCGGTTGTTTCTTTGTAAAAAAGTTTTTTGATGTCAAGAAACTAATATGTCCAGGAGATGACTATCGACTTATATCCTATTTTAGTTATAGGGGGTATTGTGGTAATACTGCTGCCTAGTCCTGCCAGGAATACAGGCGTGATGTTATGTGTTATTATGTGATAAGACCTAAAACTAATATGAAGTAAGTAAATGAAATGATAGTAGGAGTAGAGGTAGTTCTATAAGACACTATACATATACTTGACATGTATAGGTACATCAAAGTCTTTGTGTTTTTTTTACTTGTTGATGCCTATTGGCTGTCGTGCCTTTTCCAGATACAGTTTTTCTAATTTACTAGGAATTTCAATTCGCCTCCACCATCTTTACTTTACAGAAATAGAGTCCAGCTCGCTGAAGCCTTCATGGAATGATGTAGTAGCAAGGAACAAAGGTAGCTAAAATTTCACAGACAAAACTTTCTACAATACTGTGATTAAATGTTCCGGAACCTTGTCACATTTTTCAGTATTTAGCCGTAACACTGGATGGGATTGGATCACCTGTTAGTCCATTTGAAAGGCTATATACCTACAGACGCGCAAACTGAAACTATCAATTCAGCACATGAGTCTGAAACCCCCTATGTTCAAATTTTTTGTCGGTTACTTTAAAAACCAAATTTTTCGTTCCATATACATTTTGATCGCGTAGGTACTCGTATTGCACTTTTTTATGAAAGTGCTGTTTTTTTTTTGATAACTGACAAAAATATCTGCGCTAGAGGGTCTATAATTAGGTGCTGAATTCATGGTTTCAGTTTGCGGATCGATGTCCCTGCCACCCTATACATAGAATATAGCTTCTGCCCGCGGATTCACCCGCGTGGATGTCGGAAATTATCTTCAACTCAATGAGACGAAATTTTAATCTTATGTAAAACGCACACTATGCAGGCAGGCCTATTATAAGTTAGGGAATTACATCGTTGATAAAATGCCTGGCTCAATGCTACTCCTGCTCCACAACTAATTGATTAACACTTAAAAATACTGTTGTAGTTGCTAAAGATTGTAAGACTATCTTTGCATTGTATAAACTCAATCTCCTCTGTATTATATAATTGCATAACACAGGTGTGGGTACTATGTACTATAGAGCTACCATTTACCCGGTAATATTTCTTTCATTGACTTGCATGTGCCCTGGCGGATGATAGTCATGCTCACTCAAATGTCTCGTTGACGGTGGCGCGTGCGTTGGATCATTTAGCTCCCTTCAAAATAGTTGTAGATGAATGGTGCTGATCTATGTGTCATGTTCGTGAACGGGCGCCGTCAGTTGGCACTGGTCATGTCTAGCTAAGACATAGCCACGGTTTATTTTAATTATTTTCGATTGCTTTTTTTTTGTTTCTGTTTGCTATAATCTGGAAACTTTGAACGTGGTACTACGTCTTTTTTTTTCAATCGTTCTCACATATAATTATAAGTTCAAAATTAATGATGTAACTAATATTTTGGTAACAATATATTTTAAAAGTGTGTCCATGAAGTTTCTTGCGCGTTCTTCTCCATAAGTAGGCTGACTACGCTATGAAATGGGCTACTAGCTTCATATTTCTGACTGACCGACTCCTTGACAATTTAAAAGTGCCTGTAAATGATTTAATTGAAATAAAATAAAAAAACACGGGAACGTGGTAAATACCGGGACAAAAAGCAGCCTATGTCCTGCACCACGAAGCCATCTACCTCCTTGCCAAATTTTATCGAAATCCGTTCCGTGGTTTACCTAGGCGTGGAAGTTAACATACAGACAGAGTTACTTTCATATGAATGTAAGTATTTCGAACTACCTGGTAGAATCGAATAGTGAACAAATAGACTACGATACGGTTACTACATTTTTGTTCTGCACATCTATGTACCTATATCTATCTATATAAATAAAAATCAATTGCCGCATGTGTGAAAGAACATCACGTCGGAACGGGTCGACGGATTTGCCTGTTTTTTTTGATGTTCTCTTAATTTTCAGGACAAGATGAAATATTTTTTTTAGGAAAATCCACCGTTAACCTCGGAAACTCAACCGAGTGACGCCGGGCACGAACAGGTAGTTATTAAGCATGACTGTGATATAATTTAATATAAAATCTTGCATGCCAAGTGTGTTTATACATGTTATTTACCTATATTTATATATTGTAAACATAGTTTAGTCTAGCCAAACCGCTTATTTTTATTCGCTCCTACGCCACTATAATTGTATTAAGATTAGATATTAATTTATACATTATACATATAACTTTATAAATGATCGAGTAATCATAGCACAATCAACACATCAACGAATAACAATTTATCTCGTCTGCTCGACGTCCGTATGTAACTGCAGGGATCCAGCAGAATATCAGAGTAAGGTATATTTCCCTGACACATGCTGAGCTGGACGTGGTTGGACTCCCATTTGGTGCAACCTTGAGACGCACACTGCACCTTGTAAATTAGTTTTTTGATTTGAAGTATGTCATGATGTCACTATATTTATTTTTAAGTATTTGTTTTTGTATATTGGCACTTTGTTTTTATATTATTATTCATGTAATTTACTATCATTTAATTGTGTTTTTGTGTGTTGTGCTATGTATTTTGTGTGCACTGAATAAATGATTTATCTATATATCTATCTAATATTTTGGACAAATAAATGATTTTATCTTACCTTAATATTTTGTTTGTTTGAGGATGTTCAATGAAAGTTTTCATTTGTTTTTATTAATAAAATAAAAGCAAAATCAAAGGAATAACTTTTCTTCTTAATTAACCAAAGTACTTACTTAATATTGTGAGACATGCGAATTTTGAAATAATTATTAATGAGCTAAGTACAATTTGGTTCACTCTACAAAATATTTATAGAATAACGTGACTCCATAAAATCATTGATATCCATATTCATCAAAACGCATGTAAAAACAATCAAATATTTGCAATAAGTAGGACTAATCGGTTTATCGCCACCAAAGGGATTTTCGTCAAAGCACATACCTACCTTTATTGTATAATACTCGTAAAACGGCTTTGTCAACAACATGAGTTTATGGTCAAATGTAAACGACATTCTCTACCTAAACGTTGGAACCCTTTGAAATACTGTATTTCCATTTTGTGAATATACAGTTTTTATTATTTCATTTTTCGATGCTCTGTACTGTAGAAAAAGTAATACAAGTTTTTTCGATGTCGCTCGTGCAACTGAATGACGAGTTTTTATAGACACCATTTTATTCACTTCATATTTTTTTGCAAAGCATGAAGTGACTGAAGTATTGCACGTGGCATAATCTCTCTTTTTAACCGACTTCAAAAAAGGAGGAGGTTCTCAATTAGACTTTTTTTTAAATGTGTGTTAGCTCAGAACTTTTTTCTGGGAGAACCGATTTTGATGATTCTTTTTTTATTTGATAGCTAGCTAGGGCTTCACATGTAATCCCATTTAAATTTGGTCAAGTTCTGACTAGTAGTTTTTGAGTTATCCGTATTACTGTATATTTTTTCCACTTTATATTGATGAAGTTTTAATAATTTTCTGTCACTGTTATTTACATATCAAGTACAAATTCGTATACCACTAGGTATACGAATTTGTATGTACCGCAAATAAAAAGTGAAAAATAAAAACATTATTACAAAAAAACAACCAACTTCCAAAAATACCAAAAAAACGTGAAAAATAACTTTAATTTCGGAAGTCGGTGGCCAAAAACGAAAATACAAAACCAAACACACTTCCGAAATTAAAGTTATTGTTCACGTTTTTTTGTGTTTTTTTTGAAGTCGGTTGTTTTTATGTTAAAATTGTTTTTTGGTTGATAAAATGAAATGTGAGGAAAGTGTATTCAATAAATTCCTTGAGTATAATGTGATTTTTTTATTTGTAGTATTAGTAAACAGTATTAGATACTAAAATCAACAGTGTAGTTAGACGCACTAAATATAACATGGCAGGATTGGCGAAAAGCCATTTGGTCAGACTGATATGATCATCATAAATTGATGTAATCAAAGCGAAATTGATCGTGTGGCACGACACATGATCTATTTAATGGCGGCAATGTGTTCTCCCCGTAGTTTTAATTACTCTTTATTCTCAATAATATTCCAAATAGCAGCCAGCTATGAAAATCATATCGATAATTATTATAAACAACAATTAATTCAAGTCAATATTGATGATCTAAATGAGCATCCGGTTTGCCAGATCAGATTCGGTTACATTATTAATTTGTGTTTATTTTACTTTGTTATTCAACGTCAGATTGTTCACACAGGATTTGATGACAAATTTAATTCTGCAAATAGATCTAACAGGTTCTTATGTAATCCTTCCCTTTATAAGGAATACAAATTAGCATTATCAAGTTATGCATGAATCTCGCTCTATCTCAGATTCCTTCTGTTAGGAGACAAGGTAATATTTGAGTTGCAACATTTCGACCTCTCACATTTTTATATTCCATTCCAGTACTCCGGCAGTTAAAAATATCGCTTTCAACATTATCGAGCTTTGATTTTGTTATAAAGCTTAGCAGGTTTTTAGTGATAAAAAAAGAAAAGAACACCGTACGATAATTGTAATAGGTAGGTAGAGACTAAATCTAAATGTGTAATGCTAAACTTAACGCATTAAAATATAACTACTTTCCAGGAACCCATTTTTGTTCACTGAGAAAACGAGTTTTCTAGTATTTCTGAAATATCTTCGGCTGCATATCTAATTTGTTTCATTACATGTCTTGCTCGAAGGTAGGTAAGCTTGCTCAGAGGTGATGTCAAACGTAAGCTACATAAAACTTAACGATAGTATTGGGATTCGGAACGATTGTAATTGCTCTGAGAACGGTCCTGAAGGGGTGCCGGTACTCTTGGGGCATTGTCAGGTTGTTTGCTTTCCACCGTGACTGTAATCCTATTCAATGATGTGTGTGTGTAAGTGTTTGTGTGTGTAAGGCTTAAGACGCCACCGCCGGCTCCCTTTATTTATTTTTACAGCCTCGTGTCAAGTCCACGTTGAGAACATTTGTCTCTCACGTGAGCGTATTATCTCTAACATACGACGTGTGAATGTCGCTGTACATTACATAGTTACATTTTTGTGTATTTAACATTTCTCAGAAATCTCATCTCAACTTTGCATCACATGACCTAACATCACTTGTCTATCAATATAATATTCACTTCCTATTTGATTTCCCATAGAGTTGGTCCTCAACGTGAATCACAAGCATGAACTTTTGTATGATAGAACTCAATACATTAGCTAGATAGTTTTGAAATTGCGAATGGTATCAACCATCGAGTAATAAATTAAGTCTAGGCTCTCGTCTACTCGAAGTTTTCACATATAATGGGTCGGCTGTCGACGTAATGGTCTGTCTGCATTTAACTTGCTGGAGCTAAATTAACATCGAATATTAAGTCGAGCCATAAAGGTATTAAAAAGTTTTCAACGGTGCCGTTCCATGCATTTGAATATAGGATATTTTAATAAGTTGAATATTAATGACTTTCGTTTTACTTTTTTCAAAGAAGAGGTCTCTGTAGTGCTATGCGGCGGTATGGCACGGCGCGTGATTTTCTGGCACAATGTATATGAGCAACACGGGATACACAAACGAAACTTTTTTCCGGAAACACCATAATCGCTCGGCTCCAGCCCTAGCGTCGTCACTATGCAAATTCAGTGCTGGTACTAAATAAGACGTGCTTTTCATCTCATTCCACACTTAGCGCCTGTCAAGACGTGGAAGTTAGTGAACAAAAACTCTGTTTTGCGTTGAATATAATTATTCTGTGATGGACCACATGCCATTCGTAAAGAGTACATAGTAATCTTACCTACTTTTTGTAAGGCATTACTATACTTTTAGCCAAACTGCTCTAAAAGATCAGCGTTCCACTGAGCATCAAAAGAAACGGTTTTGTATGATCAACGGCTGTTATGATGGCCAACAAATTGAAAAGAAGCCTCAAGAAAAGGTTCACTTGAATACCGATTCCCGTATTGATTGCGAACCATTGTGGATTGCTATTGTTACGTGCAAATCTGTTGAATTCCACTGTGCCTTACATTATCTGTAGTATAACAATAGTTTTACAGAAGTATAGGCATGACCGTGTCGCTTCAGTTGTGCTTTTAAAAGTACTGATTAGATTATATTCTGAAGGTACATACAAATATGCTAACTCGCATTTTAAAACGGAAACTTTACGCAATACCTAGTTAAGCAAAATAGGTCGGGAAAAAGGTTTTTTTTTAAATTTTATAGGTATAAAGTTGCAGTAAAATGACTTTAGCTGTACTGTTTGTATCCGGCTGGTTTTGCGACCATTAAATAGATAGGTAACATTTTAGAAAAGAAAACGATGTCTCGCCGTTTTTCAATTGGTTTTCTGTATTTTGATGTTTTATTACAAAGCAGTGAAAATGCAACATAAGCCGCGAAAAAATATGTGACGTTTTTGGAGTTAACGCAGTGTCAGTAAAAGTAGCACAAAGTTGGCTCAAGCGTTTTCAGTCCGGTAATTTTGACGACAAAGATGCAGCTCGCTCTGGTCGCCGTGTTACGGATAAAGTCGATGCCATTTTTGAAAAAGTGGAGCAAGATCGGATATTAGTAGTCACGACATAGCTGAAGTGTTAGGGGTTGACCACAAAACGGTTTTGACATATAAGTCTGAGAATACAAAAAAGCTCGATATTTGGGTGCCACACGAGCTCTTAGTCTTCCAATTTGTATATAAAATACGGAAGAACTTTTTCCCTGACCTAATACTAGTTAAATAATACAGAAAACATAAATGCATTTAAACAACTGCATGTTTTAAAATAATATGAAAAGGCAACGAAACACTTTTACTCGTAAATATAAAAACAATGTACTCATACTTACTTACATTCGTACATTTTATTTTTATTGCGGCTAATAAGAGGTACAAAAGCAATTAGTTGGCGTTTAACAAAAAAAAAATGCGATGTGGTCGTTTGAGCACACCCTCGAATTTTGCATTTAAAGCTTACATGTAATAATGGTCCTATTTCACACGAACTAGGAATCGTTTGTGGTTGGCCCGATGGCTTAATGCACCTATTTGACCTGCATTTTCTGTTTAATTGGCAATCACTTTGCTTGATGCGATGCCGACTGATATTGAGTTTAATGTTGAATGTTCATTTGGGGTCGTCTATAGCCGTTGCTTGTGTAAAACAGCTCAGTCATGTGCATCATTTCCGAAATTTATTGATACATACAGACATGATCAATCGATAGTCGCCAGCTTGCATTTAAGTCTATACAACAGCGTTAAAACATAATGGATTGGTCAGCACACGGGATATACCTACACACATTATACGCTACCACCAGATATTAGTGATTTTTCTTTCTTTATTCGTAATCCAGTGTCCGAAGCCTTGCCGCCGCTGGCAGGTCTCAGCTGGCTGCAATTCCACAAGGGTTACCAACTAGATCCCATTGTAACGGGCTATTCCACAAAACATTCCGAGTTTGAAGGCCCCGGTAATCTCGCTAATCCGCAGCAAACCGCACGTACACAACTTCTAAATCTGATTTGACCCCTACAATAACTAGCTATATTTGTTCTCAACGACAACATACAGCTGTGTGAAGGGACAAAGCTTCATTTTCATATTAAAGTAGATCGGAAGGATGGTAAGAAGCCTGATTTTCAATTTAATATTTACCGTAGTAAGCCGGGCATAAAAGGAATGCTAAGAATATTGAATGCTTTTCTAGTCATAATAGTTCCCGTGACGTAAAATCGTTCGGGAGTTAAAATCGTACCCTTTCAAGAAAGAGAGCTTTCGTTAAGTCGTTCATATTATGATGATCCTACCTGTAATATGAGCAAGCCTCGAACCTATAAGACATAACCATACTGGCCTCTGAAATGATGTTATAGTCTAGGTACACTTGTTTCTTTTTTCTGGATAGAAGACGGTAGCGGCGGTAGCAGAAATATATTTTAATCGCTGTCTGGCTCGACAGTACTTTTAGTTATTTCTAATAAGTGGCGTCTTCATTGAACAATAGCTTACATTATGATCGACATCCCGCCAAACGGTAATGATTGTAATTGTTGTGTTACCTGTCATAGTTTGGCATTAATTACGAGTAGGGTTCCCGCGGAGGGTAAGTATGTACTCTTGACAAGGGACCTTCAATAACGGACATGAAATTAAATTCTGAACTGTTTTGTTTTAGTTCTGAAGTACCAACTTGTTTTACTGCAGTTTTATTAGTATTATTCGTAAAAACTTTTATGAATATGGAATTAAATTCCATATATTTAAAGTTTTATGACTGAAAATATCTTTTAAAAACTCCATACGAAGAAATGCCTACGTGATTTAGGTAGATATATATCTTCGTTTTGGTAATTAAGTAGGAATAGGTAATGAAGTATCTCAGGCAGAGGAGTAGGCATACCTGTCTACAAGCTTTGTCATTAAATTCGATTACGTAGCCCTTAAGGATGTAGGTGGATGAATAAACTTAAGCGTAATAGATGACTACCTAAATATGCTAAGTAGGCAGGTATGTACCTAATCAAGTAATTATTGTAATCACTAAGCGAAGCAAACAGCCAGTATTCAAACTAAAACATTTTTAAAACACAGTAATTTATGTATTTCAGTTAAGAATACTATCTGAATGCAAAGTTTGATCTAAGCCGCGTATGCGTTTATCTAATCCTGGTTAGCATACGAAAAACACGTATCTAGTGTTTGTGTTCCGACACATGTACCTACCGAAGTAACGCCACCTGTACACAATGGCTGATCCTGGCCACACTTGAAACTAGTACTTAGACAGACCTCTTGTATACGAATTGAGCGATGACCTCTCAAGTGTGACCTAAGTGGCAGTTGTGTACAGAAGGCATAATATACTTACAGCTGATCTGAGCATTATCCTGTTTACTTTACATCTTCGTACTCTGTGGCTGGCTTGTTCTGAACACATTTCAGAGACAATGTGTGCAGTGTAGCCTGTCCCCACTCTAGCACGTCTCAGGCAACACTCTTGTGTGTATCTTTTTACGAATCTCAAGTAGGTACGTTTCGCATCAAACATAGCATTGCTCCCGTACCACCGACACACGTTCCGCTACTTCAAAGCGAATTGATTACTGCATTACGTAGCCATTCAATTCTGTGATGGGTTCCAAAATGGTTTATTTGGCAATCAATCTTATTAATCTCACTGAGGGACCAACAGTCGTTAAAGACTCCAAGCACCTCACACGTTATTCGGGACACATAATCTGGGATCCCAAACGGATGATATTCGCTCAATCGCTTTGTCCCAAATGGAGAAGTAAAACCGAAATCAGGGTCGTTAAAACGCTCAACTCGAACATTTGTCTAAATACTTGCGAGTATCTAACTAATATCCCCACTGTATAAGTTCCTCACGCATTTTGACGACCTTCTAACGTCTGACCCAGTTTGCTCAGCGCTTATCTTGTAAATCTTTTAACCAAAAAGAGAAAAAATGTAATTACTTTATTCATCATTATTCAGGTACTCAACAAATATAATTTGAAAGCTCTTAAAAGCGCAAAGTAACATTGAACATTTCAGGAGTTCATTCGTTACCTACTGTAGGATTTATACCTCTAAGTACATTGCAAGCAGCATTTTGTATCTTCTTGTTTTTTCTCCAACGTTCATTATATTCTTGCTGTTTTAACTGGCGACACAACAAAAAAAAATACTTTGGAAGAGTATTAAGTTTACCTTAGTCCAGCATCAGCGACTGAGGAAAGTATATTAAATATTTTAAGCGATAGGTATTAAATTAGAATCTAAATAAAACGAAAATCTTATCAAGTGTTCATTAGTAACTCTAGGGTCTATACCTAGAAGTACCAACAACTGCAACAAGCTTTTAATCTTTGTGTCTACTGTCGAATAAAACTTTTTTCCAATGACTTTCTACTGAGAGTAATTGAAAAGTATTAAGGCGACTGCTTTGGCTGCAAATTGCAGCGCACTAATATTTTCTTATATTTTTATTGCTGAGGTATTTCATATTTTTCTTATTAACAATAAATGACTTTCTCAAAAACATTATCGATGGTTTTATTAGATGCGACAAACCAATTCACCGTATTGGACACATTTCTATATTATTATGAATGTTATTAAACGTTTTAAGTGTATATAAGAAATTAAATATTCTTGTTATGAAATATATACACATCATAGTCTACAATCTTATTTACAGTGTCTACTACGTGTGCATGTATGTAGGTGTGTAAGTAGGTACATAAAACTACAGTGCTGCTTTATTTTGTTGCCGCAAGCATATCTTTTGGCCCAAGAAACTTATTGTGGGTTCATCTTGATCCCTGATTTCCCCCGAGACAGACTGAAATTCACTGCTTAGAGTCAATTGTGGTCAGTGCAGTGGAATACGGGTCAGTAACCTGCGAACTGGACCATTATGATAAGAACAATATTATTGAGGTACGAAAGCAACTCTAATAGTACTAGAATCTGATCTTTTTCAAATCATTTGATAATTAAGGACTGCCCTGTTCAAGTGGCACGATGAGATCAGGGTTTAAACGAGATTGTGTTTTTCGAACGCTTGAGGTACGTTCACAGCTTCCCCCACCCCCACTTGACTCAATTCTCTCTCAGGCCGCCTCCTTTTCTCACAAGAAATCTCTGTCGATTCTGCATAAGCCGTAAATCCTTCATACAGATTATGCACAAGCAGACGAATAAGTATCTACATCGGCTTAAAACATTTTGAAGTGAGTTTTTGAAACAAAACAACTAAAATTAAAACAAACAACAAAGTGCATGATTCGTCTGTCAGGACAGCCGGCCGTTTTATAATTTACCTGGTGCCTGCTGTGCATGTGGGGCTGGCGGGAAGCTTTCCAATTAGCTTCCCAGATATATCCTAGCCCGCTATGAATGGAAAATAACTGAAAATGTGAAGTATATAATTACGCACATTTGATTGAAAACTACACAGTTATGATTTAGTTAGTAGGTATTTATTGTCCGTGACCCTAAGAGTGATCTATTATTTTACGAAGATGTGAACATATAGGTGTAGTACAAGGAAATTGAGGCAACAAGAAACCAGCTGCCGATAATGGCGTTGTAACATAAACGTCTGCTTTGTCGACGATGACACGGCGCGCGGCCACCCCACGCCACACAATATTACGAAACGACAAGAAAAACTTTTTTCCATTTATGTAGGACATGAACACAACCCTACATGGAAAACTTATTTCAGCTTTGAGATACGTATACGTATCACACTCATATCTATCCTCACGTAATGGCGAGGGGAAATAGAAAACTTTCACGAATTTGTAAGATTCCTAGAAGAATTCTGTAATGTAAAAAATAAAACAAAATCCCTATGGAGCTGTCCTGGAATTTTTCGCTAAACCCAAAAGCGGCATGTTCATACATGAATAAGTACAATAAAGCGGAATGCATAAAAACGTTATTCAAACTCTTATATTATCCTGTCCATCCGTGATCCACAATTTTCCGGTAGAATTGTTTTACAAGCGTCCGGTTTTGATCTCTTTCATAAAACTTCATTACCAGACAAAACAATCCTCTTATATATTTTTTAAACTCTTTTTCGTTTTTGGAACAGAATATGAAACACGTTAAAGTGTAGACTTGAGTGAGGAATGTAGCGCCTCGCTTCGTTACCAGTCTAGTGTTTTTGCAGAGGGCGGAAAAAATTAAAGTATAATGCCGCGACAGCTATAGCTTCGACACTCCGCTTTCGTCTGTGTGCGGCTTTGTTCATAATTCCTCATGTCTTAAATTAAAATTTACAACAAAGAGTTTAAGAGTACAGTAACTAAAGCCTAGAGAACCACCGGCTCCGGCTCACGTTTCTGCAAGGAAGAGTCTTATGTTAAAAGTTTAAAACACTTAGAACTAAATCTCATGTGACCAACAATCTCTCACGCTGAAAGTTGTACTAGTCAGTGATAAGTTACGAAAAGATTTTGTAATATGAAAACACAATATTCACGGAGTGCGTCTTGTGAATATTCTGACCCTACACTGTTCATACAAATGTTATTTTGTCCGCATATCGAACCAAGCCGAAGAAAATATACCTATTTTATATCCATATAAATAAAACGCCGGGAAATACTATCTCATTTCAATAAGAATTTTGTTGGCTTCTATGAGTTGAGAATTTTCCAGAGGGGTACTTTTATTTACTCTTAGCGACAGTATAACTTAGTCAAAAGTAGCTTTTTCCTTTGCCATGTATGGTTTTGTTTACACTTAGTGTATTGTGTAAAAAAAAAAAAAAAACTTTCCCTTCGCAACCTTGCCCACTTATTTGAAGAAGAAAACAGCCAGTGTGTCTAGTTATATCATTGTTTACGTTAAAGCTTTGTGATCATGGCTTTTGAATTTTCGTCGACGCTTCCGGCCGTAATTGATGTTTAACTATCACAAGTTTCTTATCATTAAAATTCAGAGCGTCATTACTTACCTAGACCGAGTATTTTATGTTGGAAAGACAAAAATGGGTTCTACTGTGTTAAAAATATTTTGTCGGTACCTTTTAGTTTCTGGCTGAACTCCTGAATATACGTGTTCATGAGAACTAAATAAAGTTATTTGCGATTGCAGCAGATACGAATGACATTTGAAACTACTAGATACTTTTATGAATGCACAGGCACGTTCTCCATATGCAATTTACTCCTGACAATTCATACAAACGAACGAAGTGGTGTGAATAAAAAAAATGAATTTTATTTCATTCTTCCAAAATGTGCAAATATATCATCAATGTTTTTGTAGAGATAGATAATATATTATTGCCATTTTCCGTAACACGTAGTTCGTAAACCAGCCGACTAAGAAAATAAATAACGTAGATTCGTGTATGTACAAGTTCACAGTTCATCTTGACGAGTATTACAGAAAGGCACGGAACCGCTCAGCTAAATGTTTGAATGAAAGTAGAAACTTCATGCTGCTTGCACGAAACTGCGGACTGACCGACAACATCAGTATTTATATTAACCTACATGTGCTTTAATTAGAAATTTTCTAATTAAAACACATGTAGGCACAGTAACATGTCTAATCTTCGTTAATTATACCTAAATTAAATTAAGTCAGGGAAGCAGAGCCAATTTACATTTAAACACTTCACAATTTCAGGGACAGACCCTGTCAACACAGATCTGACTTTCTATTGACTTAATCTTGAGTCCGATTAACTTCGGATTTCGTCTTTTCAATATTTCAAGTATAAGAAAATACAAACAGCTTCTTAAAGGGGTTAAATCTGCTTTCAAAGTGTTTATGTATCATGAATTTATATAGCTTTTTACCCTATTAGTTTCGTGAAAACAGACCTGCCTATGTTTTTAGAAATCTCACGGATTAGGGATTTTTAGGAACAAAAACTCGTCCCGCCAGGGTCTTATCTCCCTAAAAAATCGTTTTCAGGCTCCTCCACATTTGTCAGTAGCGGCTGTAGCAAGGCCGGGCCCACCAGAAGGGACTTTTCTAAGTTATTAGTGCCCTTTGAATGAAGTATCAAAATATTTCAAGACACGTGTACTAATTCGGAGACGTAAACATTTAGAACGTATTTCTTCATTGTGATTTCACGTTACGTGATTAAATTGTAACAAATTAGCAGCGACTTTTCACTAAGACTCATCGATTTAACTAACGTTTTACTAATTCCTCTGTTAGATATAAATCTAGCTTAGCGAGATGGATCCACTTTAATGTACCGAACCCTTTAATGTTAATGCAATTGTGGTATACGTACGTGTACTCCTAACGTATTCGTATGCTTCATAATATATATGCATTATGCAGGCTTCCGGAGCTCGGACTCTCTGATGGCATTACTGTACTTCACATATTATACTCGGCAAATGTTCTGCGGATAATGAAATTGTAGTTAGACACTAACCTACAAAGTGCACGAAAAATGAGTAATTTATTTTTGCTTCATCTTTTAACACCTATTTAATGTAATCTTGGGATAAATAAACCTGACATTACACTTAGAAAATACATTTGATTCTTTCAGGCCCCATGTAGGTAATATAAAACAGGTTTTCAGTGGCTCTTAATGGATTTGAATATGAGTTTATTTTTCAACTGCATTATTCTGAATAGGCGGCCTCCGCCTAGAGCAAGCCGTTGTAGCAAGTAGTTTATTACTAATTTTATAGTGGGTATTAGTGTGTGAGCTCTAATATTCACCTCCTATACTAAACAATTGAAGGCACTATCAGAAGAAATCTTCTTCTGAATCGGTCCCTCAAGGCTTACGATTGTGAAGACGTAGGTGTAGATACAAACTAAGGCTGATTGTCCACCGCCACGTCAACGGGACGTCAACGAGGAGATGACGGCGCCGAACTAGCGATACATACATTTACTATGGCCGCGTGTCCACCGAATGCTGTCACCGGGGCGTCACACTCGGTTCGAATAATTAAATGGTATTACTTGCATAATTTTGACGTTTGCAAATGCTGCACCACGAAATATAACTTTCTTATTTTAAATCCCGCCAGCATTATTTCCACCTACACTGTTCTACCCATCATTCTGGATGTTGATTATTATGACTTCCCATTATTAAATACATAATAAAGAATAATTTTTTCAGCATATTCGACATAATACTTAATTATCAATATTTTCGATGGAAAACTGGAAACAATGGTTGAATTCTAAAAGAGAAATGAAAATTGTTTTTGTAATAATGCCTGTTGAGTGGCTCACATACCTATTCAAATTATCTTTTAATAGGCTTATACCGTACGCCATACGCTTACACAATACTCTATTGTCCCGATTTTGTAAAGTTTATTCATATATATTTTGAGTCCATAGTACAGTAGGCTATTCTTTGGTGGTAACACTTTGACCTGGACATGGCCTAGCATAGTACGGATTTTCAAAAAAATAAGAGGCCAGCATTACTGGTATTTTACCATTGACGTGCATGCTAACTTATACATGACTTTTTATGAAAAAAATAATAGACTATTTTATATGATTTCTTGATTTTCCTTACAGATAAACCTCACATACTCGTATACCAATATGAGACTTTTTCATGTAAGTATACATAATATACTTGACATTTACAAGCGTTATTATTCTACCATTTTTTTTTCGCGTCATGTGAGGCTGCTACCGATTTGAAGCATCCAGACATTTAAGTATTAGTGTTTTTTCGTTAATTATGTTTTTAAAAGCGTTGTTTATTTCCTGACCAAATCATAGAAGTGCACTATTGAATTCAGAACACAATCTGATTTTTGTTTTAATGAAACAAAAAAAAAAACAATAAGTAACAATGTTTACTAAGTTTGAACTTTCCTGCAACAACGTTTAGTCGTGTTTGTGAACTTTTAAAGTTTGCGATATTTTCTCCTCAAACTTTTAACTACATGTTTAACAGCCCATGTTCTAAGGAATCTTTCGTTCGTCGAAACGTAAGGCTAGGGTTAACTTTTACCGTGGTCCTGGCACACAGGCAACTGAAGGAACACGGGTGGGTTTTAGTCAGTAAAGAGTTATGTTGTGTTCGTGAAAGGCTGCTAGTCAAACTACACACATAGGAGTACATGATAGCTAGTTGATTTTTCCAGGAACTAAGTGTATCTAATCATGCGAGAATTATAGTTTTATTTTTAGGGTTCCGTACCTCGAAAGGAAAAATGGCACCCTTATACGATCACTTCGTTGTCCGACCGTCCGTCTGTATATCTGTCTGTAAGTCTGTCAAGACCCTTTTGCTCAGGAACGCGTGGATGTAATTAGGGACCGTAGCCCTACGTATTTGATATTAAATCAAATACGTAGTTCCTTTGAAGGTCTAAAAAAATCAATCGCAATAAAAAAATACGGCCCTTTATGCGGCATATTATGAAACTCGCAAAAAATCTAAACCTTTAGGGTACATCCCGTTGACCTAGAACCATGAAATTTGACAAGAGGCACAAGTAAATGAAAAAGTCCGAAAATCGTTCATTTGTAGTTTTATCACATAAAAACAATATTTTGACGATTACAAACTTACATTTGCAGTTGGAGAATTGAACGTGACCTATATATCAATGTATGGGAAAACAAGTAAAGTTTTTTTCTTGGACTACGGAACCCTTCATTGTGCGTGGTCCGACACGAACTTGGCCGGCTTTTTTCATTTTCCCGCACTATTTGATGAATGTGTGGTGCTAGATCACGCTCGTGTCGGTCAGTAGGTAGATGCCTATATTACATACGTATTTCTGACGCCTCTAATATCGACATCATTTCTCAGCAGATAGACTTACATAGCATTATCAGTCTATAATGTTCCCACTGCTGCACAGGCCACCGCTCCATGAGAGGGAGTGGGCCGTAATCCACCACGCAAGCCCAGTGCGCGTTGGTAGATGTCACATGCCTTCGAATGTTCGGTTATAGGACATGCCGGTTTCCTCACGATGTTTTCCATCACCGTTTTGACAGCAATGGTGATGAAATAAATTAAACAAAGTAAAGCACCTGCTTGGGTTTGAACCCTCGACAGACTCGTAAGTACTCGTAAGATGGGGCCGATACCACTGGGCCACCACTGCTCGCACTCTGCACAGACTTACATAATTAATGTTAAAAAAGTTACATTTCTCAAGTTATTATATCAATATTTTATTACTCTAAGTTAATTACCTTTTTGTGGTAATAATTTTCACTTCTGAACCTTTTATTATTCAATTATTTGTACAATACCTACGTTACCGTTACAAACCAAACTTATAATGAGGAAAGTTTTGTTTGCTAGGGATATACATAAAAAGCTTTGGCTACACCCTACTGAAAAGCCTATGACCGTGTGTATACTATTCATGGAACACCAGTGGTATCAGACGAGTCTTAACGTAGGTACTTATCAAAAGAAAGTCATCAAAACATCATCCCATCAAAAAGCATACGTTTAAAAGGCTAATTAAAAAAAGTTTTTACAAAAAAAACAACTGACTTCAAAAAAAAACACTACAAAGTGAGAAATAACTTTAATTTCGGAAGTCGTTGTCTTTGTATTTTGTTTTTTGCCACCGACTTCCAGAAGTAAAGTTATTTCTCACTTTGTTGTGTTTCTTTTTAAGTCGGTTGTTTTTTTTTGTAAAAAAGTTCTTATTTTTCACTTTTTAGTGAGTCACTTATTAATAAATCTAAGTTACAATAGCCTAATGTCAACTGCTCATTACCTTTTACAAAATATTCCTTTTCCCGATGCAGGGACGTTAATTGTTGAGAAGTTCCCGTGGCCACCTCTGGTCTTCATCATCAGCTCCACTTCACCGAATGGTGCTTTCCAAGAGCAAATGCACGAGTTACTATAAAAAATGCCCTAATCGCTATATGTGTGCCTATAAAATTTAGGATTTCCCTTGATTTCCATGGGATCTCCTCATCAGATTCTGACTTGGCGACAATGGGACCACCTCGAGAGCATACCCTTTCAAAACAAAAAAATATTTTCAAAATCGGTCCACAATTGACGGAGAAATCGGTGATCAACTGATCATACATACATAAAAGAAAAAAAAAAAAACATACTTACAGTCGAACATATAACCTCCTCCTTTTTGGAAGTCGGTTAAACAATTGGTTTTAACAATTCAAAAACTAAATGAAAACTTTGCATGGAACTAGCTTTGTTATTTCCATAAATATTTTGCACCCGATTGGAAAAAAATACCTTAATTTGTGTAAAAATCATGGAAATCCAGTAACAGCAACGTGGCATGTGGTATGTATGTTCCCTGCCGACTTAATTGAGCCAATCGCATGGAATCAGTGTAGACAGGTATAAGCCAAATGGGCAGAGAATGCTCTCTTTGTACGGGATAGCGTGGTTTGGCGTACGGCATGCGAAACTTGACGGAGTATCCAACGTTGCACGGTGGAGCCCGGATTTAGGAGAGGCTGGACCAATTATTTTTTGGACTTTGTTGTAACAATTGTTTGTCGAGATGGGTTAAATGATTGGACCTCGAAAGAACCAATTTTGAACGAACGAAGGACCATTCACGGTTGTTTTAACTTCATACGTACCTTCCCGTTTTCTAAAGTGGGTGTGGTATAGTTTGATGTAGGTAGGGTAGGTATAATTATTATGGATAGTACTAGTATCATTAAAAATAGTTAAGTATTATTGAAATCATTTAAAAACTAAAAAATAATAACTAGCAATATTGGCATGTTTTCTTTTGAATTATGTATAAACAAAAATACGGGCCAAATCACAAATTTAACAAATAAGGTTCATTTATAACTAACGATATACTTATCTAGTTGACTTTGATAGGGAATACGATATGTAAGTATACTGTAATGAATAACTGCAACAGTTCATTATTTAAATCTATTTCATAATCGCTCGAGGAATACGACAGTAGCTGAATTTGTTGTAAGGAATAATTAGCCAATCAATAATTGAAAACTTCGGAACGTGCAGTCTTTAACGTGAAACATCCATAGAACCCCACCGAACGTACTGAGATCAGGATAAAATATGTACCGGTCTACCTGCTACATACATCTGCACTTTCCAATTCAATCTAAAAGAACAATTCCCAGCCTTACACGTGTTTCACAATAAACCAACGACAGATACCCAGTCCAGACACGCACCTTGGCGAGCAATGGGCAGCTCGCCGTCCGGTAAGGACCAGGCCCGGGTCGACGGCGCGTTGTGTTCCACGCGCGCCTCAAAGAGATTTCAGCATAATTGACGGGGTCCGATAAGGCCATGCCTGCCGGGGTCGCGGATTGTTTGAAAGAGTTACCGTGGCCCTGGCGCACAGGCTACTGAAGGAACATGGGTGGGTTTTAGTCAGTAAGAGTCTGACACGCCCTTCCGCTCCGCCCAGAGCGGGAGAGGTCATTTAATGATTTCCCACCAAAAAAAAGACACGCACCTTAGTTGTGTAACATACTATGAATCACAATCTGAATCATTTTGAAGAATATTGCTAATCCATTGCTTCATTAGTTCGAAAAATTTGTCGAACTGTCAAAATGAAAGCCATTCGTACTGATATTGTTTTACGCAATTACCCCGACGGTCTCACCCGATATTTTGTGATAATAATTGGAAGTTGTTACGTGTACACCTGTATGGTATGGTTTGTGGTAAGTTTGCGTCGCGCTTGCCAGCTGTCGTCCTGCATCTTTGTTTTTACTATGCACTCACACACGGCCTACGTCCGACGGACGTTTGATACGCTTTTTCATTCATCTCCGAATATTTCCATTGGACCGAATGCTTTTTGTGCACACAACATATGAATTTTCTTTTCTGTAAACATCAAATCTGCCCGAAGTCACGGCAAAAATCAGAAGTCAATTTTCTTTTCCACAATATGACTTGTAGAAAACATAAATAAGTATGGTGATATTGAATCAAATGCTATCATTCATGCTGCTGACATCAATCAATCTGAATCATCAATGAATCCTCTCCTGAATCCTTATCATGTTTTACTAAAGCTGAATGGGTTTTGAGTGAATAACGTAAAATAAAAGCCAATATCTATACTATAGTTTACAACTCGGCCACTAAGGGGCCAGCATTGAAAACTTCCCGAATGCCCGATATTGAAATCAGATAAAGTTATTTTTATTGTCGCTCTATGGCTTCGTCGGGAATATATTGTTTTGTTGGCTAAAAACTTATAACATTTCGGTAAAATGTTACGTACATATCTTTGAGTTTCGCAAACTACTTCTATGCTGCTTTGGTGATAGTACTGTTTGTATTTCTGTTTTTGTACTTACTGTTTTTTACCAAGCATATAAATAAACCTCAATTGAAAAAGGCGCCCATAGAGACTATTTACAAAATATCTGAGCGAGTTAACATGGATATTATAACTATGCGGCTACCCCAATAAACTATTTAGGATTTCCAACACTGTGTAAATAAAAGAGTAAAGCTTTATTTGCATGATGAATGTTTAAATTCCTAACGCTCTAAATGCTGTCATAAATTAAAAAGCTTGTGTGGACTGTCCTTGTTTAAGCGGTACTTTTAATATACCTATGTACGTACCTAATTAAAAGTTTTAGACGCATTGTTCTTGCTACTGCAAGTTGCACACAAGAGCTTGTACGGAGCGGAGAACTATATCTCAATTTGAAGAAAACTTGCCAATAGTCGAGATACTTGTGTGTTCTGGCTAATGTGTTAGATGCTGGATATCACCGAAACTAGGTGGTTGCCAAACGCCTGGTCAAACACTCCGTCAGTGTAGAGTAGTACCTACCAGTAGTTGCGGATTGCTTCAGTCGACTTCTACTTATTTTTATACGACTTGAATGTTACTCCGCAGTTCCCGCGAAGAATGCGATTCGTTTTCGCTTCTAGTGAATGTTGATTCAAACTTACGGGTGAGATATGTGCGGTGTTCTTTATAAATTAGGTAGGAATACAAAATATGCCAAAGTCGCCAATACGGATATAACTGTGTCAATAATTTTGTCAAGGCCTCTCTATATATATACCTATATGTAGCGGCTAAATATAAACATGGCTTTCCCAAAATTTACCAGTGTATCAAAAAATCACTGTGTCCGTCCAACACGACTATTCATTGAAAAGTTTCGGACATCGGTGATCGTATCTCTGCTTTGTAACTGCGCTTCACCGACCGAAAAACAATAATATGAGTTGAATTTCATTAACGCGTCAACGTCAACGGGTTTTAAACGAAAATTCGCGGTTGATTTAACGACAGCAGTTTGTTAAAAAGTCCTATGTATTCTACGGGTGAAAACATGTATTTTTGAACTGAATAACTGCAAAGCGAAGTACTTAATGGTACTTACTTGTTTCTAAGGCAGTTTATCCATCGCCGCCTCGACGATGGCCCGTTGGAAAATAATATCTTACCTAGTTCTTTAAGACACTCATGCGCACCGCACAGAAGTTCTTAGAAATCCTCTTTACGTAACTGCACCTACATGTGTCTTTTGTTGTCGGCCTCCTACAATATTTGTTCTTATCTTCTGTTTGAGAAAAGCAAATGAAACAATGTTCAA
Source organism: Griposia aprilina (assembly GCA_916610205.1). Classification (NCBI taxonomy): domain Eukaryota; kingdom Metazoa; phylum Arthropoda; class Insecta; order Lepidoptera; family Noctuidae; genus Griposia; species Griposia aprilina. Next base: position 12,101,531 of record OU744283.1, read on the forward strand.
GTAACCGCCCATCGCGATGTCGTACTAGCTCATTTCGATGATACATAAATACAAATCCGAGAACATACCTTTGCAGGGTCCTAAACATAGACTGAGTACGAGTAGCTGTGGGATACGAAGCCCCGTTTCAAATGTCTCAGGACAAGGAGATTATAAATTTGTTCCAGATATCTAGTTGGTAATAATATGTCACACATACATTTGTTAGTGGTGAGCTCCTGGCGAAGCACTTTGCTAGTGTCGTCATTGAAATGTGTTAGGTCGGTGATGTATGGCGACACGTTTCAGCGGACAGCGATGCGATGTTAGCTATTAATATCATCCGCAGGTACGTACCACTGTGAAAGCCGGTAACAATCCTGCCACTCTCTGGCATTTTACTTTATGTTTGTAATGGAAACACATTTTATTTTCAAATAAAACTTTAGGTAATAATTTGTAATAGGACCGCTGGACAAAGGCGACCAACTGATGGGAAAATGAAGGTTGTATAGGGACAAAATGAAATATTTTATAAAAGGATTTTCGTAACGGCCCTAATATAATATGATTTCAGTCCGGATACAAGCTAGTAACCACATTACTTTTATCAACGGAATCTTTATAAAACCAAATAAAAGAGTTCTATATTACATACACGCGTAGTTTCATAACATGAAAATATTATAACTTTGATCAAAGATCACGAACAGACGTAACGGGGGTAAAGGAGATAATAGTCTGAACTCATTGAATAGGCGAGCAGGGTTGTAAGCAGACAGAATGTTGTTACCTCTCTACGTTTTGATAAATATGGAGACTCTAGGTGCGTTACGATCGTGTCGTCAGCCCTGACATGGAACCTACCATTGAGCCAAACGATCCAAACGATCTATGGGCAAGCCACCCGGAAAGGTTTCCACAAAACAGTTTTACTTTTGTTTTACAAATGAGCGCGGGCGGGGAGCCACAAAACATGGGTTATCGTAAGCTGTGTTCGTAAATCAGTGACAGTACATGTGGTGTCAAATTGTTGATCAACGCTTTTCTCTTCTCTGTTTAGCATTTAATATTCGTTTAAGATCTTTGCCAAATTTCTAGCAAAACATTCGTTTCGGACTGTTATTAACTTGTTCCATACGCTGATCACAAAATATGAAAGCCGACTTGAAATAGAAACGGACATTATTGAATTGGAAAAGGTTAGTTTAGTTCGATTTAGGCTCGATTCTGTGTTTATTTATTCAAGACTGCAGACCGTTCAATACCTATTCTATTTTTATTCGGCCTAGTTAAAATGAAGTCTGAAATCGTTATCTTTATCTAGGGGTTATTTCTTAAACTGTGGGTGATCAATTTGAGTTTCAATTTAGACCTCATAACTGTCAGACTCAGGATGTGTTCAATTTAAACGTGTTACAAGTGTACAAAGGAAGGGTCTTTTTCGAGACGCGCCAAAAAATATAACAAAATGTGGCCATTACTGGGTTGTCCGGATTGAATGCTGACGCGGCTGCCGGCTGTGAGACCGCAGTTGTTATCGCCGAATGTGTGTAACTGTGTAAGTACGTTCGTACGCACGTACAGCGGTGACAATATTAACAACTGTGCCCGTTTTTGATGATTTAGCTTGCTTTTTTATGAGGTCATTAGGGTTTACATTTAAAATGTTTTTAAATGGAATTATGTTAGGGTAAAGCTACACCTACTTTAAGAAGTACTCAAGGGGGGCCTGAACATAAGACTATTAAAGTTAATTCTTGGCAGTGAGCGAGGCCTTATAGAAATTATTGTAAAAATTTAAGTTCCTTCTTGACATCACAATAACCTTGTTTACGAAAGTCTTCAAATCCAACGGATAGTTTATTATTTTGTCAAGCATGTACTAGTTTTTTGTTTGTGGTATGTTAGTTGGTACCTATTAGACTTATTACACATCACACAGAAAAAAAACAACCAACTTCCAAAAAAAACACTAAAAGACGTGAAAAATAACTTTAATTTCGGAAGTCGGTGACCAAAAACGAAAATAACAAAGACAAGACAATAACAAAAAGTTTTTATTTTTCACTTTTGAGTTGCGGTACCTACCCCACACAAATTCAATTCGTATACCACTACTTGGTATGTAAATAACAGTGACTGGTACAGGTACATTCGAATTGAGAACCTCCTCCTTTTTTTGAAGTCGGTTAAAAAGAGAAATGTTTCGTTACTGTTTTTGCATAGATACACAAATAACATGAGGATAAACGGAAAGGAAATGAGTATAATTTTAATTGAGTCGGTTTCATAAAATTTTAATTGAGTCGGTTTTATACAATTTTAATTGGTTTGCAAATTCAGATGCAATTGAATTTTAAGCCTGCCGAATGTGGAAGCAAAAAATAAACGAATCGAAAAAATATCAACAGCATTCGGTTTTTTTTTACCCTTTAGCAACATTTTTTCATTTCCATTAATGATTGAGTAGTGTGTGAAATCGTTATATGGAAACACAAAACTGCTTTAGCTGTCGAATGAATTCTAAAACCGATCAGCAAAGTTTGACGGGCCGTTAAAGTTTGTGGAGGTGTTTCCGTTAAACTGTTAGCCAAGTATAGATTAAGCATCTTAATAGCACGCTTGGAACAACGGCTCATGAAAACTTGTGCTTAATCTCATTTGCACCTCGATTGCTTCTTAAGGCGACATCACGCTTATCCACAAACTACTTTACAGGTTTCGTAGATGAAGAGGTAGTGTACCAAAACGTGCTGGGAGTTGAGGTATCTAGTTTGCGCGATTCCCCTGTCAACAAAGACCTGCCTGCACTATCATTAAGTATTTAATTCTAAACCTTATTTTTTTATACGATTTATCATAAATAACAGCATACTAAAAAATAACTTTTAAACGCAATGATATTATATTAATTTTAACGGAAATAATACAACACATATGCTTAAAATTAACTATCGAAATGTGGGTGGACTATAGGTACAACTCTGCTCAACCTTTTGTGGAAAACTGGCGTGATGTTTTGTTATCATGTAACCCAACAACCTCTCAAACATTGCTGAAATCCATCACAATATACGTATTAATGAACTTAACATTCCTACTTAACTGGTAACGAATGTGTACAAATTAATATCTGCAAAGGGAGAGCTAACAATAAAATATTGTGTGTAATAAATTAAGCTAGGAGTTTAGTGGATAACGGATATTAATTTATTTAGCTGTAGTCCATTAAAACAAATTGTTTTGTATATATTTTCTTATCTGTTTAGTATTTATCTGGGAGATTGCTCAACTATCGTATGATCCAATTAATAAGGGTTAACAATGCATCGAGCGGTGCAAATGATGCCAATTTGTTTTTACAACGAGACTAACCGCGACTCCGGCCGCGTAATAACAAGGCGTGTATAACCTCAGTCAACTTGTAATTCGTTTGTAATTGCTTCTGATAGCTTACGAAATATATTGTCAGAATTTTTAGAGCATTTAGTAGCAATTTTTGTTGTTTTTCATGGCACGAGTAAACACTTAGGCGGGCTGTACACCTACCTACAATAACATTGAACAATCATATTGAATCGTCCCTTGCACTTAAGTGATCACGCAAAACGACGCAATAATAATAGGTCTTTACCTATGAAATTGCCGTTTTGTATGAAAAAATTTAAACGAATTTTTTTCATGAATTTTTTATTTGTATTAATCGAAGTAATCACCCATGCAATCAATGCATCTTTGCCATCGCAGTGGCAGTTTATTGATGCCCTTCTTAAAGAAATCAGCTGGACGGGAGGCAACAAATTCTTCAAAGGCGTTTTGTACTGCCTCTCGGGTATTAAATTTTTTTCCCGCCAAGAAGTTATCCAAATTCTGGAAAAAGTAGTAGTCTGTAGGCGCAAGGTCTGGTGAGTAGGGCGGATGACGGAGAGCTTCCAACCCCAGTTCTTGCAACTTGGAGACCGTCTGCTGTGCAGTATGAGGTCGCGCGTTGTCGTGCAGGAGCAGCGGAGACGAGCGATTGACCAATGCTGGTTGGAGATGCGCCAGCTTCTCCATCATTGTGTTCAGTTCTTCACAGTACACATCTGCAGTAATGCTCACCCCGTTTGGTAAGAAGCTGTGATGAATCACACCGGCGCTAGACCACCAAACAGTGACCATCACTTTTCTAGGGGTAAGTTTTCGTTTAGGGCATTGTTTAGGTGCTGAACCAGGATCCAACCAACTTGCTGAGCGCTTACGGTTATCAAACAGAATCCATTTTTCATCGCAGGTAACAATGCGGTTCAAAATTCCTTCATTTGTGTGTCTGTTGAGCAGTGCAAGGCACGTCTCGACGCGTACTTCGCGCTGGCGATCATTGAGTTCGTGGGGCACCCATTTGTCAAGCTTTTTTACCTTGCCAATTTGACGCAAATGGACCAATATTGTTTTGACGCTAACGTCGAAAGCTGCTGCTAATTCAGCCGTAGATTGTGTATCATCAGCTTCCACAATCGCCTTTAATTCGTCATTGTCGACCAAAGTCTTCGGACGACCGCGAGGTTCATTTTTCAGGTCGAAATTTCCAGAACGGAAGCGAGCAAACCAATAACAGGTGGTGCGTTGGTTTGTAGTGTTAGCTCCGTAAACGTCGTTGATGTTGCGTGCCGCTTGTGCCGCGTTGCTGCCACGACGGTACTCATATTCCATAATTACTCGAATTTTTAACGTATCCATGATGACGAAAAAGATTGAAATGCGATGAAAATGTAACACTAATCAATAAAGAAATGACTACTTTTAGAAAAAAAAAACCATGTTTTTAAAATAAAATTAATTTGAAATTAGAATTCTTAGCCAAACAAAAATTATTTTGATTTGAAATGGCCAGTACTGCAGAACGGCAATTTCATAGGTAAAGACCTAATATTGACAATTCATAAGCGTCAATGTTTTCACGTGAGCAAGACTTGCCTAGTATTCCAAGGCTTCCAGTCAGGCTTAAAAATATTCCACAATACTGATCCTACAGGGTGCAATAAGAAAAATGTAGATTACAAAATACTTACAGTACGGTGGGCTCTAAACAATCAATTATATTGCACAATATTACGAATTACCCAATGTTTTTGATCGTTATTGAAGATCGATATTGAAGATTGCGCAATGATTGAACAAAAGTTTGAGCGGGTAAAATTATTATGGCACCATATTATAATTGCACCGTGTAGGATAAGTATTGCGCAGATCTTGCTCTCGCGAAAACATTGCAGCTTATTTATGGGCCGTCAATGTTATTGCGTGAATATAATGAATCGTTTGCGTGCAAGGGCTGATTCAATCATATTGCGCAAATTTCTTGTAGGTGTAGTGGCCGCCTTAGACTTAATAAAGTGATTGATTTATTTTCTTAATTTTGTTTAGTATGTATTCCGAGCTTTGTAACAATATTTATAGTGTAAGTACAGTCCTACAGAATATAATATTATATCTTCATAGAATAAATAACAGTTTATAACTGTTTATAATAACAAGTCGATATCATATTGTGAACAATATACTGGGTTCATGTTCCAAATTAAAGAATGTATAGTCTATCCTAACTATGTGGCCTGTATTTATGCAGTTTGTGTAACAACAAAAATATTTATGCTACAGCGTCGTAGGTTCCATGTACGGTTCTTGTCACAATTTGTAGGTTTATTTTTCTTATGTAAGTCAAATAAGTGAACTAGGAATATAAACAGCGCGTCGGACCCGATCGTATCCACTTCCAAGATGAGCGCCACGAGGACCACAAATATTTTCTTTTTCCTCTCGCAATTTGTTCGCACTTTGTGGTAATAGTTATTTCCAGGGCGGTAAGACTACAATATTACCTATCTGCCGGGGGACACAAGTTTCTATCGCCCTTTTTACTGCAATGACAAACTACTAGGTGTCCTCGTTACCCATCACCTAAATAATTCGCAGACTACCGTTGCAACATTAAAGGAAGCGTACTTTAAAGACAAACTTTCTTTAGTGGAAAGATGTTTCCAAAACTTATTACTAAGTTCCTGTAGCAATGCTCTTTTTTTGTTACCTAGCTGTATTCCCCGTGTTAAATAAAAGACTGAAAGTGAGCCGTCCGCAGCTGAAAACGAGGCACAATAATTTCCGTGCTTATTTATTTTTGTCTGGAAAGAAACTTTAATAAAAGCACATCTGCCGTCAGCAAAATAAAGTCTTTAAATGAGTCGGGGTTTGGAGAGCTAAGCATAATATTGAGATAAAATATTATGAGGAAACTAGACTTGGATAACAAAGTCAAACGCAGCTATGCACTTGGCACAGGCTCCGGACTTTGGGCAGTTCGACGGACTGCTATATTTAATAATTAAATTAAATCAGCCCTTACCTTGCTTATAACAAAGGCTACTTTTTATTATAGAGTCTCGAACAAAAGGTCAAAAGACTCAAAATCAAAATATTTTATTTCACATAATTCTACATGGGCACCTATGAAATGTCAGAAGCTAGGTGTACGGTTCTCTAATAAGTCGTTTCCTGTGAAGAAGATCCGGCAGGAAACTCCACGGATGGTTTTTTTTAAATAATTGGCTTTTCAATGTTTTCAATTTACAGTGTTAATAGGTATGGGAGGATAGTGGTGCCGATTCTCTTGTCACAATATTCTATAATAAAAAACAGTAATTTAAAAAAACTATAAAACCCGACTGCGTTTCTGTGTAATTTAGAAATGTAAAAACCCTAAAACAAGAAAGTCATCATACCCGATTGCACTTAACTTAAAAATAAGTTTAATTTCGGTAGCCGGTGTCTTTGGTTTAGTATTTTCGTTTTTGGCCACCGACTTTTTTATATACCCAGTGTCACTCTCACAGTAAATATGAATCTAACGACACCTCTCAAGCTTTAATCCATCAAGCGGTTCAGGATGCAGAGCGTGCCAAACAATTATACATAGATACATACTCTCGAAAATCATAACCCTCCTTCTGGCGCAGTCGGGTAAAAAAAAACAGTAAAATTTTGTTTATTCCTGTCAAACGACGATTTCCCATTTTGAAATAGATTGAACTGACAAAACTTAACTATATTTTAGTTTGACAGCACTAAGATGGCACTGAGTTAGTAATTTAGTGAAAATGTCAATTTTGCTGTTCTGAATTTGACGTTTTTCGCCTAAAATGTTGGTTGTCTATCTGGCAATCTGGCCATTTCGGCAAATCTGGCTATTTTTAATCGCGATTAAAAAGGTGTGGAATAAAATTGCCTAGTTGTCATGAACATTCACCACAACACCTCGACTTCAGGTGCAAAAACAGTACTGTATCTTTTTTTTATTTTGCTTATATATCTCGAAAATGGTAAGTATGTCCTTTCGCAAAAATAATGATAATTTCGACCCCCTTTATAAAACTCTTAAACCCCTTAAACTCTACATGGAGGTAATAATTTTTCATATTTTTCATACAAAAGTGAAAAATTCCATATAAAACACGTCGAGCTTGCCCCCATGCGCGCCTTCGGCTCTAAAACTGATTCACGGGGTAGGGCAAACATTTTTTTTTTTGCAGAAGAACTTTAAGATTCTCATTACCAAAAGTAAGGAATTTTAGTGATAGTATAGTTCGGTGTACAAGTGAATCGGCACCAATGTAGGCCTGTCAACTAGTACCAGGTACTTTATAAAATAGAAAATGTTCTACAAATCTAGTCAACAAGGTCTACAATGTTCTAATATAAAAGATAAATAAAATATAAAACGTATTTAAACCAAATGTCATGATTGCCATTACAGGCACTAATAAATAGTTGACATTATAATTGTAGGTATATAATGTCAAAAGTAGTAGGTAAAAAATAAAATAAACATCGTAATTTGGGACTCGCATTCATACCTCAAGACATCATAAAATAATGTCGCAATAGTATTAAAATGAAATATAGGATTACGAGCCGAGTGAGGAGGTGCAAATGGCGGGCGTAACAAAAACTTTTATAAGAATGGTACATTTTTGTGACGCATTACAAAGGTACAGTTGTAAAAAACGTTGACGAAATTACTGAACAAAACGTAACAAATCGCTAGGATTTATACGGATTAGAGACGGAGGCTCAAGAGTCACCTTAGTTAACAGTCACCAATTACCAGTCAGCACCGAAGGTAAGTAACCAAGGGAAAATATCGGGATATGTTAGAATAGTGATAGTTTGCTAGATATTATGTTGTTGGCATAGATAAATGATTAGTCTCGCTGCGCTTGACTAGATACCGCGCTATCCAAAAACAATAGCTCCGTGAATGCGGCAACTCATTATTGTAGTGTGTGTAAGACATCGCCACTTGACATTTGTCAGTTGACATTGACAACTAGTGTGCGTGAAGATTGTGTTATCAGCTGCTCAACTGTTACCCGAATTAATGGGAAAAATATTTTATGCTGTGGTCTATTAGTTAAGTTATAAATGTAGCGCAGAAAATACTTATAAATGAACAATAAATTAAAAGCGAATGTATAAATATATTTGTGTATACGTTAGGTGTAGGTTTCTTCTTTAGAAAAATGGAAGGAAGGTATGTATATCAATGATTAGATGATTAAAAATTATTAAAAATATCATTATTAAAAATGATTCTAATGTGTTCCCTCGAATATTTTTTTCGCAAATATTTTTGATGTACAGACACGAAGTTTACATTTCAGGAACATGAGTCGAAATACGAAAAATAAAGTTGGTTTTCCCGTAGTAAGTCAATCAGCTGATTGCGCATTTTTATGGGAAGAGGGGTTTTTTTTTAAATTTTTTGGTCCATATTCCTTGGGGAAAGTTGTTCAGTTTCATGGATAGAATCACCCCTTGAAATAGTGTCAGCAAACATTAACAGGCTTATTCATAAAGAATCGTTAATCAACGTCTTAAACATTACTTAACTAATTAACTAATTAAACCTTAAATAGTAATTAAATATTTCTTATTCATAAACGATATTTAAGCATTGCTTAACTAACCACTACTTAACTTTTTGTAAACTGGCAACTAGGTAGCATTTCGGTAGAAAACTGTGAAATCGGTCTACGGTGCTCGTGCCAAACACCCGAATTAAAAAACAAAACTGTCAGTCACTAGCTTGCGGAAAACGTTTCGTTCGTGGTAATTTTGTAATTTGTGTTTTTGAGGATTAAAAATATTACTTATTAAGCTATGGCGGATATAAAAGGATGCGACACGCCTTTAAAACACGATGCCACTCCGGTAATTGGAGTGAATCAGAGTCGCCTAAATGCATTTAAATCTTGTGCATCTTGCTCAAACAGACTTAAATCGTCATCGAAGTCAAAATATGCAATTATTACCGTAAGTCAGACATATAAAATTTCACTAGAAAAGTTCTATCAATTCACTGCAACAAGTTAGAATAGAAATGACAGACTACATAAAGATACTACGTAAATCAGCTGTTAGAAGCAACGATTTCGTCCGCCATTTTGTTGTTTAAATCGTTAAACAAGGTCCGAGGGCTGTTTAGTTTGACAGTTAACTCTAAACAGCGTTTATGAATGCAAAATCTATTTAACCACTGCTTAAAGTGCTGCTTAAAAGTTAAACAATGTTTATGAATAAGCCTGTAAATAATTAATAGAACTAGGTTAAGTATATAATAACTACGTTAAATAAATGAAGTAGGTTATAAAATAAAATACAAAAACAATGAATTCACATTATAAAAATCTCATCCACGGGGAACTTGATTCTTGTATACGCGGCAACACTGAATGGCGTTTAAGGTTCTTGTTATTTTATGTTGAAATTTCGAAATTATACGATACTTAATGATGGTATGTGATCCCAGTGCCCTTCTTATTTCTTGTAGTATTCTTTTTACACAGTTTCACTACGCAAACTGGCATTTTACTTCGGATTATGCCCAAAATTCAATAAAACATTTGGCACATACACGTCACACACAGTTTGCAGTGTGACTGGCTCGGGTACGCCGACTTCGGCGTAGTATTTGTTGCCGCATTTGACAAGTGCTCCGGCGGTATCTAGTCGAGCGCAGCGAGTCCAATCGTTTATCTAAGGTTGTTGGCTTGCTGCACACTTTGGAGGAAACTGTAAGTGCAGCAAGCAATTGTTTTATTATAAACACATATTAGATAACAGTGATTTCACAGGATATATTGACAATATTATGAATTTAAATAACAAATAAACAGTTGATATATTTAACCATAATGCATAAGCTGCACTGCTGGGGATTTTGTTGCGTCACTTCTTCTTCCCAGCGAACGCGCTAGGAAGTGGTGAAAGGCGGGCGTTTCGGAGGACTGTCTTATCTAATTTTGACGTTCGAAAAGTGTTGATTCTCAGCCTAGTTTAAATATGACTTTTCATTTTGATTTTGATTTAATCAATTTTAGGTTAGACGTCCCGAGTTGTAGTAAGAAAATATTTTGTATCTCTCGGCCGAGTAAAGTATACCCAATAGTTTTAAGCCGGCAGACAACGATTGCAGCATGCAGATGTCAGGATGATACGACAGTTCCACCACATTCCCCCGACGGACTTTAATGGCTTTCTAAAGAAGATAAGTCTTGATAATTAGTACCAGGTATACATAGCACTCAAGGACATACAGAAATTCATGACATTCATTCATATTATTTTTCCAAATATATGTTCTATGAATTTTAACACCAAGTTCAAAGGCGAAACTAAACTAAGCGTACGTTTCACAATTTCCTTTTCATGAAGACAGAATTTTCATTTACACACAGAATTTCTTGTGAATATATCCGGCGGTTTTCATATTCAGATTCCTAACAACTGTCCACTCATTATTCTATTCGTTTTTAACCGACTTCAAAAAGGAGGAGGTTCTCAATGCGTCTGTATGTTTTTTTTTGTTTGCTACGCGATGTCTCCGGCATTTGTGGATCGAAATTGTTTTTTTTTAACGGTTAATGGACGCCTCAGGGGTGGTGTATTAACTTTGCTACGGTAGTTTTTCAGTAAGCTTTAATAGTACGTATTTTTTCCACTTTGTGTATATTGATGATGTTATAATTACTTCCTGTCACAGTTATTTACATAGCAAGTAGTGGTATATGAATTTGTGTGGGGTAGGTACCACAACTAAAATGTGTTTAAAAAAAAAAAAAGACAGACTTCAAAAAAAATAACACTACAAAGTGAAAAGAGACTAATTTCGGAAGTCGGTGTCAAAAAACGAAAATACAAAACCAAAGACAACGACTTCCAAAATGAAAGTTATTTTTCACTTAGTAGTGTTTTTTTTTGGAAGTCCGTTGTTCTTATTTTTGGAAAAAAAATAATTTGGAAAATAATTAACTAGGAAGGAAAGTTCCGCGAAATAAGGATGCGCGGCCAGTACTGTGAATGAAATATGCGAATACATTTCTGATGAAGTTGAGAAAAATCTTAAGGGCGCAGCAAGACAGAAAAAAAACAAGTTTCACCCGCACCTCTTTGCCTACCCCTGTCATCAAACACGACGAAAACAAAACACAATCCCTTCCCGCCAGCAGAAACTTTTCGCCCGGCGTATATCTAGGCATTTGAATTTGAATCTTGTGTGTAGTATGTATACGCAAAATAATCAGATGAAACCGCTCTATTCAATGTAACATGATGTATGATTGCTGTGTACCTACAAGTAGGTATATTATTCAATATTATTTTATGTCCTTGAATCTGTTACCGATGCTGGTGGGTTATTAAATTGGAGAGTAGACCGACTTGAATGAATTAAAAGACTAAATGTTAATTCAACGTTTGCATGCCAAAATGGTAGAATGTACAAGGGTTCTTTAAAATTATTACTACCACCTTATTGTAAATACCTACATTCTGATCAAATAAATATTCTATTCTATTCTATTTAAGATACGGCCTATAAATTTTCGATTCGGAATTGTAACAAAAAGTTAACGTTGTAGTTGAGAAAATATGGTCCCCTACATTATGTAATATAACTACAAATTAAGGATTTCCAGATATTTTCCTGTACCTATTTGTACTATGAGACCTAGCTTCTTACCACATTTCATGATTCTAGGTCAACCGGATGTATCTGATGGGTTTTAATTTATTTGCGATGTCAAAATATGCGAAATGAATGGCAGTTTATGCCAAGATTCTAAGTAAACGTCTTAGAAGCTCGATTTTTTTACAACTCCAAAGTAAGGCAGTTCAATTTCAACTTGATACATCCCGCGCATTCCTGAGAAAAGGGATCAGACAGATGGATGATGATAATGAATCCTAAGTAATTTTAAACATTCAGTAAATTCCTGAAAATATAGTATTATAATAAACCCACCATACGTGCAATGACATAACATAACATAACATCACGCCTGTATTCCCCGAAGGGTTAGGCAGAGGTGTACCTATAGCACACCCACATTTCGCCAGTTATGTTTAAGTCCCATGTAATAGGGGGCGAGCCTATTGCCATCAACCGGGCACAAATCCAGACTCCGGGCTGCTACCGAGAAATTCCAGATGGAAAAACCCAATAACACTTTGCCCGACCCGGGAATCGAACCCAGGGCCTATGCTCAGCAGTAGCGCTAGCGACCACTAGACCAACGAGGCAGTCAACGTGCAATGAGTACCATTAAAAATAATTGAATTTGTGATTTACTCAGAACTACTGCAGTTCCGGGGAACAAACGTGTAGCACCCCGCCCTACAGTTATGAATCTTTTATTACAATATTCAAAACCTCTTTGTATTCTTAATTGAAATTTTAAAACTTAAGTTTCTCTCTTACAGTGTCTTTTAAAAAAAGTACTTTTAAGAAGTATTCTTCCGAGTGAAAATAGTTTAACAGCGAGGAGCGCTGCTTTAAGTGGTTTACTGATAAACGGCACCTGTGAAGCGGGAAGGCTTTTATCTCTTGCGAAGCCCGGCCCCCGCATTTCTGAGCCACGGAATGCACTCGGTGAAACCGGCGTCATTTTAAAAGTATATTTTACCGCTTTATTCTAATGTAATAATTTAGACTGCACTAACACCCTACATAATTGTGTTACAGCCGAGCAATTGAATTATTCATTCAGTATTCTGTTTACTTAAATCAGCCAAAGAAAATTCGTAATGATAATACAATTATCACGAGAAAGATCTGAAAGCCGCGAGTCAATGAACGGTTTATTTAAGCAAAAGATACGAGAGGCGAAACCAAAACTCTAAGTACGTTTATTTGAGAGCTCGGAGCCGTCGCCGACGTTGATATTGATAACAAAAGTAAAACTGCTGATTGGATAACGAATACAGTTCATGCTCAGCCAGACACAGTTGATACATAATTAATATTTAATTCACTTCCAATTTGCAAGATCGTTACCCCGTGGTTATTAACTGAGCTATCGCTGCGTCTTGTTGACTTCGGTGAACATTATCGTCCTGAGGGCGTGTATTTTCCTCATTTTTCAGTAATGGCAAAACGACTCTGGCCTCCCCTTTAGTCGATAGTCATCGATGATTGATTACGACGCTTTCGCACGGCTATTACCGTAACCAGTCACTCGGCAAATCTTAAAAGGATTACGGTGAAATATCAAAAATATTTTTTATTTAGTTGTGCAGATGCACGCACCCGTGGCACGGCGGCTGGCGGCTGGCAAGACGGAGACATCAATTTCGTGGCGTGTCGCCACTGCAACAATGTTGCAACTATGAAAAGTTGACGTGCGACATACACTTTATTCTCCACTAACATTTTTCCACCTGCTTTACCTACAGCCCGATACTGTGTTTGAATTTTTTACGCCACTTTTCCGGTTGCGTAAAAAATCACAATACATTTTTTACTATAGTTAAATTTGTGTACAACGCTGTGTAGAACCACACAGCGTTGTACACAGATTTACCTATAATACATTTTTTTTGTTACTCAGAACATTTGTAATCTCCGATTATGTCGTAATCTACATACCTAACCAATACTTTAACTACCTTTCAGTAGGTATGACTCGCCCTTTCCGGGCAGGACGTATTCAAATACTACGGTTATATTTTATAATGGTAGGTACGTTTCCATGTTACGCTTACCTGCACGCGTGTGTACACCCAATCTGACAATCTCTTGAAATATTCAATATCCTGTTAATCCGTTTGGAAAAGTTACTTTTATATTCAGCGAGTGTTAAATTATTATGAGGAAAGCAATGACGCTGAAGGCTAACCTTTAAAACTTAGTAATAACTTTTTAAAAAGACTGTAAACGAGAATAATAAAATAGCGCAGTATTTCGCGAAGTATCTTACTCGTATTAATCACATCAATAATTACTAGGTATTTGTAGCGAGTGCACCTATTGAAAGCTGATTTTACCCTAACATTATTTTTAAAGGATTTTATAAAGTATCACAATTGCTGATACTTTATTCACATTACAATCTAGCCTATTAGCTAATAAGCAATTAAATATAACTTAGACTGCTTAGTAACTATAAACATTAAAAAATAATTAAGAATCTCGTCCAATAACTTTTTAGTATTTTGTTTTGAAAACGTTGTATATATGTTTTGACGATTACTTTGGCTGGTAGTGCAGCCCCACAGCTAAATTCCGTAGGTCATACAGGCCTTAAAACTTGTTTATATATCAACAATTTAATAGATATTGACAATGGTGACTGTCTACCAAGCAGCCAATACATTTTTTGTCATGCTCTTTCCAGCGCCGTTTTGCATCCAGGGTCATGCCAAGATACATTGCAGTATTCGCGTATGGTGTTTGTTGATTATTCATGAATACTGTTAAGTATTGTGGCTTTTACTTGGTCAATTCTGACAACTGACTTGCTTTCTTTGAGTTTTTTACGCCATGTTACAGTCCACTCATAGACACGATTTATGGACTCTTGAACCTTTTCTACGGCTTCTTCGTGACTGTTTCCAACAGCCATAAAGCTGTGTCGTCAGCAAAGGCTACCATGACATTATTTTCTAGCTCAGGAATATCACAGCTGTATAGAAGATACAGGATCGGACCTTGTTCACTACCTTGTGATACTCCAGCTTTTATCTGCTTAGGGTCTGAATAGGCTTTTCTTTGTCCTATTCTAAACAATCTGTTTGATATATAGGACTCTATGATATCTGATAAATTGTTGAGGCAGCATTGTTCTTATACGTATATAGGGTAATTGGTTATATGTCGGAAATCCGTTAAGGGGATCTAGGGGAGCTCATTTGCAACCGAATGACCCCTGATGGCCACTATGCAGATGTCGATCATTTTCAAGTTTTCAAATTTTTGTAGCGGTACACAACTTAGAAAACTTATTAAAAAAAAACAATAAGGGTTTTTTATTATTATTAGCTGCTCCTACTTAAATACATAATAATCCACCATAAAATGACAATTATCTCTAATAGTTTTACAAATCGTTACAAATTTCAATAATTTTGAGCAGGTTATTTGACTAAAATAGTAGATTTCTGAGGATCTCCTACATCCCCTTAATGGATTGCCAACATATAACCAATAACCTTGTTTATATAAATAAAAATCAATGTTTGTGTGTTCTCTATGGACTCCGAAAGCGCTGGACCGAATGTGATTAAACTTTGGTGAGTTTTTCTGCATACGACTGCGAAGGTTTAAGGGTAGGGTAGCGCAGGGGTAGGACACCACGCGAACGAAGTCGCGCCGGGCAGTTTGTAGTATTTATATAAGGCCATCATGCCATACTTTATCAAACGCCTGTGCAACATCGAGGAAAACCGTAGAGTAAACCTTCTCCTCTAGTGTTCTTTAAATAATATTAGTAGGTAATTCTGTGTACTTAGTCGAGCGTAGAGTGTTATTCTCTGAATCCGTTGTGGTAATCGGGAATTAGATTCTCAGCTTTAATAAGAGGCTTCAATCTCTTTAGAAATAATTGGTCAAATGGTTTTGATAACACGGTTTACAGTGAGATTGGTCTCTAAGATGTTGTTTCATGAGGTGGCTTCTCATGCTTGGCTATCATGATGACTTCAGCTACTTTCCACATGTCGGAACGTAATTAACCGAAATGCAGCATTAACGAGCGTGGTACGCGAAACTATTGCTTTACGTGGGACATTTTGTAAAAAATCTCTTGTAATTAAGTTGTAACCAGGGGATTTTCTCGGATAAAAATTACTCTATATACTACTTTTGGGGTAACCAACTTAATATCTGAACTATTTTGTACACCCTGAATTATCCCCGCATTGTGAGTCTGGACTTCATTTGGTTGGAATATTTGTTCTAAATGTTTAGCGAACCTTAAGGCTTTTTGTTCGTCCGTCACTGCCCATTTTCCATTTTCTTCCTTTATAGGAGGAATTTGCATGATCACTCGTTTCATGAGCTTCGTAGCTTTCCACAGCGAGTAGCCGGTTTTTAGTATCACTCGTTATCTGGCTAAGGTAGCCGTTTGTTAAGGAGTCGCTGCAGTCTTGTTTTTCTTTGGTAAGGCGCTTAGTGAGGTTGTTCAACAGTCTTTTATCTGGTGTGATGCCATCTGTTTCTTTGTTTCCGCTTTTCAGTTATAAGCCACCTAATTCCTGCAGGGTAGACGGTTGCTTTGACTCAGTGAGTTTTTTCCGGTATGTTTTTCCAGGCAGTTTGCTATATACTAGTTGTAAACTTACTCAATTCCAAATCCATCTGTTCCGGAGTTTTTAATGGAACACTTAATTCTATTGTATTATCCAAGTCTATTCTGAAACTTTCTCAGTCTGTATTACAAGTGCAGGATTGCTCTCTATGCGTAACATCGGATGCCATTCTGATAAAATTATTGGTGAGTGGTCCGAATTCATGTCAAAGCATTCATCGATGCTCAAATAATTAGTAGATATTATATTTTTAGTTATAAAAAGGTCTATTGGGTTCGGGACTTTGCGCGGATCGCTTGGCCAATAAGCTGGTTTTCCGGTAGAAATAGCTTCAGACTTTAGCTCTTTCAAGGCATAAGTTTCTTTCCTTTAGTGGTGGTTAGTCTTGACCCCCAATGCGTATTTTTAGCGTTCAAGTCCACCTAAGACGAATCTTTGTCCGAGTTGCTGTAAGAACCCTCATATAATGTTATTTTTTATATTGTATCTCGGAGACTAGTAGAACGGTGACTGGATACAATTGAGATTGTATACAACTCGCTACAGCTTGAATTTCATGACATTCATACTTAACTCCTTCATGATGAAGGAGATTCTCTTTGACAACAACCGCGCTCAACACTCACGAGCTACAACTACAACCACCTCGGGCAGAATTGTCAGGGTGCAGTGCATGGTACAGTTTATAACCTCGGAACTTTATGTATGATTGCTTCGTTAGTGAGTTTCAGATATAAGGCATACATCGATGTTTTCTGTGATTATCAGGTGACTATTTCTAATTTTCGTTGATGTTCATGTAGTCCGTTTAAGTTCCATGACATTATTTTTAATGGATTTTTTTTTGCCTAAATGAGTCCTCATTTAACGCTTAAATTATTAAATTGATGTCCATCAATTTAACTGGCGCGACGCGACAGCCCGAAACAAAGGCGCCGCCCGTCGCGCTGCATGCGGTGCCTTTTGTGTATGCTGTCGCGTCGCGCCAGTGTACACGATACTTTATCGGCCACATTCTCACAAATATTCGCAAGGTTAACAGTTTTGGCTGTAACAAGCGCGCAGGTATGTTTTCTTGTGAGTGTTTTGTGTCACGTAATGATTTTGCGTTTGTGAGCTAGTTTGCAATGTTTCGTTGATTTTGCGCTGGCTTTTTGGTGCCGGATTCTTTATAGTTTTGTTTTTATGCTTTGCATTTCTGGCTTTCAGGCTAATATACATTCTATATAATTAGCAGGATGCGATTCTCCACAGTGGACGCATTTTGGCTTCTCGTTTGCAGGTTCTGTGCAGTCAGCAGTCAGACATTTGCCTGTACATTTGACACATCTGGGTTCCATAGAACAGTATTTATGTTTATATCATCTCTTGCATTATGGTACTAGCCTCGAAATGTGGAGAGGATGTACTTCTACTTTACTTCCCTAATATTGACTTAATGGTATAGGTTTTAAGTATTTATGTCTTCCTCATTTCTGTAAGTCAGCGTAAACATTTTCAGAGGCTTCGTATTTTTCCACTCAAATCAATCTGGAAACCATTATTTTGTAAGTCCTCAATTATGCTTTCAAGCTTGCATGTAAAATAAAGGTTTTTTGCTATGACTATTATTGGACATTCCTGTTTGTTTTCGTAGGAGTGCCAGAAAAAGTTATTTTCAATTAATACATTTCTTATAGTGTCTTTGTTCACAGAATTTATTTTAACGCACTTTCCATTCAACATTACAATAGTGTATTTATCACCAGAATTAGACTTGGACAATAATTCAAACAAGGCCTGATAGTTCTCAGCGCCATCTGCTAGCTACAGGCGGAGGTGGTGGAATCTCTTGGTGTTCAGTTTCTCAGTTTGAACAGTTTCTATGTGGTCAATGTCGGCAGTGTGATTGGGTGATGTGTTTAATTTTCGTTATATCCTGCTCTTTTGCCTGATCCACTGAGTTTCCCTGGCTAACTGCTCCTCATACAAACAGTATTCAGGACACTGTGTAGGACAATTTATTGGCTCAGCTGGCTTACTGGTTGCAGCTGTACTTTATTGTGCTTCATGCTGTAAATAACTCAATTGTTGTTGAAGGCATTCTATTTGTTTTTCCGTATCGGAAATAACATTACTCATCTGTTTATTATCTGCTCTCTCTGCGCTGTAGTATTTGTACAGCAGCTTGTTCATTTTCGGTTTTTACCCTAATTTTGGTGGTCAGCGGTGGTTTTGTGTAATTGCGGGGAGCGCGGTCCGGCCGGCGCGGTTGGTTTGTTGTTTCTGCACTAATTTCAATCTTACACACGTGACTAATCTCAACGAATATCAAAACAAACTGTTCTAAAGGAATGTACTCGTACACCTACAGTTGAAATGTATATCGGCTTTAAAAAAAAATACGCACGTTTGAATATGAACCCGTATTCAGTGATCTGTCACACCACCACCGACAGTAGTGTAACACGAACATGTTTTTGTAACCGACACCCAAAAACGTTGGTTTAATATTCTGCGCTGGACTGACCGAAATGCTAACTAATATTCCTCCACTCTGGCTGAAAGTTGTAAGCTACCTACATGATCGATTGGGAATTCGTGGCGTGTTTTTATTCTGAACTAAATAACAGCGATCAGTTGGTAAGTTTCGTAAGTGAAATACTCTGTGGTATTTGCATTTTATCGTTTTGTGGAATAATCAAAATGTAGAAAAGGAGTTAATTATTCTAATGAGATGCGATTGTGTTTCTTGAAGTGTTTTGCGGCTTCTAATTAACAGCGAAACGTGTCTGTAGTCGTCGCAGAATTTATAGGAGTGTAATTAAACACCCACGCTGTCTACACGTCGCACCTCCTCGCTGGATCTGTTTCGAATCAATGAACCTGGCGGGCTAAGTGGCGTCATTAATTGATACCTTGGCACGTTACAACGTGCCATAAATTCTCCAACAAAAATTGCTAGCTACGTTGAAAATGGAAAACAATATTTTCCGGAACTTTCACTTATGGTTCCGACAGTGCCAGAAGCGAAATGTTATAAACATCAACATTTTTAAAGAACTTTATTTCTTTATTTTCATATTAATGACAGTGCCTTACCGTTGTCGACTACATATACACGTGTATCTTCTTATCATAACATAAAAGACTCGCTCAGAATATGTCAATTTCATTTCCATGTTCCCACGCAGAAGAAAATCTACATTGATGCAATTCCCGAGTAAACTATGGCGACTAAGAATAGAAAGAATTGAGAGGCTCGAGTGCGACATATTCAATTACCGCTAGTCTGTGAACGAATCGACCGACGACACGCTATAACAACAGACAAATGGCGCATATCTAGATAGATATCACAATAGTTAGTTGTGCTTTGTGCTTGGCGCATCGGGACTTCAGATGCGCCACAGCCTCGCTACTTCGCCGTCCTACTTTCTCCTACCAGTTACTTGTTTGCCAAAACGTCTCTAAAAGTTTTTCGTACTGCTTTTAAATTTCTACGTCTAGTTGCTACAATGTTACGTAGGTAGTGCCGGCTCACCGCCTCACAAATTTGCCTCAACTTCATTGCGAAACGCTTCTGCGAAATACTAAAACAATAATTTCACGCAGTAGATGCAGAGGAAACTTCATCTGGCCGAGACCGTCTCTTTATTGATTTTACTCAACATGTCTGGCAAAATAACTTAGTACTGAATTAATAAGTTCCTAATTACATTTGAAATGTAATTAGTTTGCTGCTCTACGAAGACCGAGCATAAATGATTTAATTTCACAGGTTTCCATTTTAATCAGATTACTCGTATTAATTTATTCTGCACAGTATTCTCTACCCTTTGGGACATGCATGTCTAAGCCTGCATTTTTCTAATAGGCTTATACTCCTAGTATACGTTTTTAAGTACATACACGCTCAAATAAGTTTATATCTTAGTAACACAGAGCAATTAGTCAGCTCTGTAAGACAAACTGTAGGTAAATTGTTATTTTAGAAATAAGTCAATGATCAAATAATCTATTAAATGAATTTGACGCTGTAGGTATAGCTAATACTGTTAATACAGTATTGAGTTAAGATTGAAAAAATAAAAGTC
Source organism: Griposia aprilina (assembly GCA_916610205.1). Lineage (NCBI taxonomy): Eukaryota > Metazoa > Arthropoda > Insecta > Lepidoptera > Noctuidae > Griposia > Griposia aprilina. The sequence goes on from OU744283.1 coordinate 12,122,209, forward strand.
TACTTTCAAAATCGTCGAAAATATCAATATTAAGTTATTAATGTTCGTATTTGTAACTTATTGTAGCACTGCGATCCAACAAGTGACACGACCCCAAAACGCGACAAATATCTCCTCATCAATTCCCATTCTACATACGGTACACATCTCACGGTTCTCACCTCGTGTTGTATCCTTATTGTGTGGGAGCCAACCAGAACAAATTATGCTATAATTCATTGTGGTGCGGCCACGGAAAACTCAACCAAAGTGCTGCCAGGTTTATGTGGCTAGACCAACACTTTTTCTACACATCAAAAGTATACGCACGCTGAATTCGGAATTAGTTTGCGTCATGGAAAACGGGCGGGCCGCCGCCGTAGGCCGCATTGGCTTCGTATCTCAGGTAAGTCATTATCGCAAAGGTCGCCGCTATGCTGTAACATCTACAACTTTTTGACGGAGGATTAATATTTCAAATATTCAGACTGGGTTTGGACATCCAGGGGCTGGGTTTGATGGACATCGAGGTTCTAAATAACTATCTCAATAATGTTCACGAAGCTACTAGCGCCATTACTGTAAATTAGAATGCCACGATCATAAGGCATATGTACCCAAATCTGTAATATGCAAGCAGTCCTTTGGTTGTTCAAACATATTTGAATATTTTAAAGACTTCTTTAGGCTCATAAAAGTTTATCACCCTTTTATAAAGGCTTTTAAGGCGTTTTTATATGAGGACTACTTTTTTGTGTGGAATTAAATACATATTAACATTTCCCTCACGAATTTAGTCGGTTACGGGTGGGCAGAACTTTAAGAGTGCCGGCAGAGAATGAACAACACTGCAGCGAGTTACTGTATAGTTTGGTACAATGTTTTTAATAGATATCTATAAAAATATCAATACCTATGTAATAATTAAGTCTCAGCTGTGAAATTCACGTCGTAATAACAAAATGCTTGTAGGACACCTATCTATTAATCGTGTTTGAAATGCGCCGGCTATAGATTTTCTGTGCGGTAAATGATGCCGTCCGGTGCGAAATCTAGATAACCGTGATAAATGGTCAGCCTTCTTATGGTGGCCATTCGTTTTCACTTTTGATGGACGCTTGCGAAATTCCAACTTTATTATAGCAATCAATTTTGCGAACCTGAGTTAAACCAGTAATCTCCTACCTATAGCCTCCTCACTATTAAAGATTTACGGCTGTACTAACAGTTTTGCCGTCAGCTTTATTATTAGACCAGTCGACTATTAGGCTCCGTTTTTAAATGCATTATTTCGTTTATGCCAATTTTATGTTAGTTGCCCAAATTCAGGTTAATTGCGACCATATTTATTCTACTTCCTGAGTAAGGTCTTAAATTCGAATACTAAGTTTATATTTTCAGCATTCACATTCCTTAACAACCTATGTATAAAGAGAATACGATAAATGTTATAAAATATTTGTAGTATTTTCAAAAATAATAGTCATCCTATGGAGGAAGAGATGCGGGCTGAATGGCAGCCAGCAGCACGTCGAATAGTCTGATACTGATTAGTACCGCAGTCAGAATTGTTGGCTGTATGTATACGAGTATCCTTCCACGCGAGAGAGAACGAGTAATAGTCGGGCACGTATTATACGGTGTTGTACAAAACGCGAAGGCTCCTAAATCGCTGCCGCAAACGTGTGAAAATACAAAAAGTGAATTTTTTGCCTTCGTGTAACCTGCATCAAAATTTATGCTTCTCACGTTTTCCTCAAATATGGGATTTAGGATCCTGCATATTGGTTTAACACAGACTTTCAAATTACATTAAATTCGTTGCACCATTGTGCACAATGCTTAATTTAAGGCGGTTCCCTGAACAAATAACCTTGAGCATTTGTTCGCTCGTTGCCGCACCCCACCTCTACAATACTTCGTAAAACACTACTAGCGCCATCTGGCGAACATCTTATGAATACACGTAAAAATCACAGATCTTAAAATTCAAAGACGCCATTCAATAAAAATAAAAAATAATCTTTAAAAGAAAGAAAGAAACGTTTATTAGTGCGCATAAAACAATTTAGTCATAAATTCAGTGACTATACAATACTCGTACGTCCATGAATACTTTCAACTTGTAATCTAATACAAGTTTAGTATTATTTATGGTACTCTATAATAAATATTGGGCGGTTTTTATTTTTTAGATTGAAGGTGAGTTAGTTACCTGTTATTCAGACAGTGATAAACGTAGAAAAATAAAATATAAAAAGCAGTCTTTATATTACCATTTATTATTTTAAAGTACGTAAGTAGGTAAATTATTAAAAATATCACTATTTTCAAAAATTATCTGGAAATTCATTAAACTATTTTAGATTAAAATCTTATTAAAAATCAAATTTTTAGTCTTTTGAAAAAAAAAAACTTGCACAATGTTCATTATTAAATTGTCTATCCAATAGCGTCCATTAAAGGAGATAGGTACATGTTATCAATCATTATAATTGTCATTTCTGTGGTTTCGTATTAAGGAGATTAAATAAATAAAAACTCATAAAAAGTACTATTGTAGAATTAAAAATAAGTAGCAATTTAATGTATTTTTTTATTAGTGGATGTTGCTTTTAAATAACAAGTAGATAGCTCCAAAAAACTGTACTAAACGGCTAGCGCGGCGTTTTGGTCGGGGACGCGCCTTAAGTTAACAAACTTATGACAAACTTCAGAACGTCCATGAAAATCAAATAAAGGTTCTGAATGGATATGCAACTAAGTTCAATAAGTAACTTATTCTTGCTGTTGCAATAATTTTCGACAGTGGTTCCGAAAATGACTGTATGAAGTATTTTGCACTCATATTTTAAATTACAGTCTATCTGGGATTATAACAGCAGTGCTGCCAAAGTCGTAAAGCTGCTTACTTCATACTCTAGTTAGAGGTACCATGGAAAAACTCGTAAAGTCGTGCCCTATGACGTAGTAAAAATCAAAACCCTTTCTGGTACCTTCACAGCCCACGCCTTCATCTTCTTCAGGACTTCAATCAGATCTTCCACCTTTAGATTATATTCGTTGAAGTTGTTGAATTTCTTAAACACGCTGGTGGCTACTTCTTCCAATAAATAATACTACGTAGATCTGGGACAGCCATGAATGTAATTTAGGAAGTCAGTGATATCAGATTATATCAAATGACTCTAGATCATAAATAACTTGTTGAAAAATATTACTTGGCCTAAGATGCCACCATGCCACTTAAATTTCGGATTAAGCTTCGAATGGCGTTTTAAAATGGTGCTTCTTGTCTGTGAATAATTTAGTAGTGTCCTGGGATTATCGCGATGATGAAGCGACTGTGACTGGGGGTCTACTCTGTAAGCACGAAGTCCGCAGATTTGGCCGACATTACGGGTTCTTCCTATCACCTACCGACGGGCATACTCGTAAGATTACGTCGGGGCACGAGCTAAGAATGAATGACAACACGTTTTGTCAGTTGTACTTACTCCCGACGTAGTTATGCCCGTCTTAATTTTTTTATAAATCGCGAGTAGAGTTCATTCCGAAGTACCAAGCTATTTTCGGACGGACCCGTATCTTCGTTGACGGACACAGTGAGTAGGCCCCCTGAGCCAAGTCACTTCACATATAATTATAATTATTTGAATAAATCATGTATGTGCTCTCAATTTATTAGTGTAAGAAGCCTTTGATTCTTATCACTACATTAACCGTGCCGAGTGTATTCGTCTCAGGAAATAATACCTCATCTAAACCAGTGTATGTAGCCACCGAAAAAAGCCTTAGGTACATAAAGTTTTTCTCTTCACGACTCTACTTTTTACAACTAGCCTTATCCCTAGTCTGACGAATATTTTGAAATGCCGTAGTAATATGGAATTGTATTCTCTGATTAGTTTTATGCAGCATCTGCTAGTACTGTTAATCTTAATGATTACGTACGGCGCCATGCAGGCCGCGCATATCAAATTATACTACAAGCCAGGAAAAGCAAAACGTCGAACAGTGTATCAGGTAGCACATTAACAACGTTGGCTTCCGAGCGTAACTCCACTACTGGTCTGTTTTCAGCATTTTGGTGCAAAGCCCTAATAAAAAATACCTTAATGCACTCCCGGGACGGTAATCAAACCACACTGGCATAACACAACAGCGAAAACCCCAATAAACCCTACCCAGGTTTTACGGGAAGCGCTTCAACATGGATAAATACAGACAAAAAATAAACATCTAGGAGTTACAACTGTCTGGGTCGTGTCGAGTCGGGCGGCGTCACCGCGCACCGGTAGTGGCGGGCCGTTATCAGATTAGGAACATGTATCTACGTATATTTGAAATGCCCCGGGGTCAGCTAGGGAAGCTCGGACTAAAATATCATCTGCCGTATTAACAAGGCGTGCAGTTCCGTGAATTTTGGGTGACGAAGGCAAACGTTATACCAGTAGCCAAAATTTTCAGAAAATTGTACCTACATTTCGCATTAACTTTTACAAATATTTTTATTATTTTGATATGCGAGGCAGTGACTTTGTTTACACATTTATTGCGGGATATTTAATTATAATGCTCCCGTGTTGGTAATCACGTGTAGTTAGTAATTATTACAGTGCTTGCTTCAGCTACAGCTACAAAACCAAGCAAATTCCGTATCACCTGCAAAATATTTATATTCATCTTTTATATTTTTAAATCCGCTGTAAAATATCTCTTCCATGAAATAATCAGTCACACATCTGTTGCGGTCAGCAACTATTCCTCAGAATTCATTTTAAAACTGCAACTTTTCATTCAAGCGTTCAATATCTTTCGATTCGAGCTGACACCGAATACTTGACCGCTAGATGTAGTGGTAATAAACATTCGACGCGTGCATTTATTGCTTCGTGTCACAGCCCTAGTGTTGCGTAAGTGTAAATAAATAAATATGTGGAATGGTGGACTTGGTCGCGTAATAAATTGTCATTAAATAATGTTGGAGTGTCTTCGTGTTATTTAGAATGCTGTCTCAGGAAGCTGCTGATTAGCGGCTGTCTCCGCTGCCCGCAGGTAGGTAGGGTGCGTGGCTGTCTCACCACGGGGGTGGGAGTCCCCTCGGCCAATTTTCCCGTCTATCTCGGACGCGCTGCTAAATATATTTAGATACATGCACATTCTAATATGACAGGCGTACTTGCGCAATTTGAATTTCGATCGTTGGCCGTTATAATAAGTATTTTTTTGAAACGTTCCTCCTTTGTTTTCGATTTCCTGTTGGCTTTTCTTTATTTAAAATTGTTGACTGTAGTTTATCATCATTTTAAATTCTATTCTTTATTTTTTTACATGATTTAATTTTTTCTATTTAGCAGGGCTTTGTTTGGGTTAAACGTAGATACCAGATATATGAATGTAAACGAAGTAAAAGGATTATGTAAGGATTGTAGCAGTTCTGTGGTTTCTGCTTACCCCCATGGGAAGAAGGCGTGAGTTTGTGTTTGATTCATTTCTCTATATCTAAATTCTCTAACGACAAAACCGTCAGGGACACGATGCGTTTAATATGTAAGAACAATTTAAAGTTTTTAATATAAATCCATAAATTAATTATTTGCGCAACATTATGAATTATTCATTTGGAGAACCAGTTGCACTGTCAAATTCGTGGACGAAATTTGCAGCTAGTACGAGTATGTGTGACGAATATTGCCACAGCCAGACCTAGTCTGGTTTAGGCAGGCATTTCAATTAACAGCCGCGAACACCGCTAACATGACATCACAAAAAGCAATGCCTCCAGTGCCCTCATATTCCCATAGTTCATATTTTATTACAGGTTTTTTGAATAAACTGTAGCAAGTTTTTGAAACGTTATTTCACATGGAAAATTGAAACTATGGTAAATAGAGAAAAGTTGATAAAGTAGTCACGAGCTCGATTTAAGTGACAATTAAAACTGCTCAGAGGAAATAAGGCCAATCGCGAGTGCTACGTAACTTAAACTCGCAGTATGTAAATGAGCTAAAGTTTCACACGTCTAGATTGACTTGACGCGCAGTTAATACACCCAAATTACACAGTACAAGGCCTTGCAACAAGTAAGTATTGTATTACTGCAACGGTTAGAAACGTATACAAACGTACTCTGTGGACAATAAGTAAAATACTCATGTCGTAGCATCTCGCTACGCGCTACGCTTTTGCTACGAGCGTATAAAGCGCCAATCGAACAGCTTGTAGTCACGCTATTTCTTGTCTCGTTATGAAAGAACAAAGAATGAGAAATAAATCTTTTTCTCCACAAACTTATTAGTGGAATAATTGACTGAAGCAACTGCAGTTCCTGGAACAACCCATTTGTTTGCAATTGTTACTTTTGGTGGTACTTGTACATACGTGGTGTGACTTGTGAATCATAGGAATCAGTAATCCGGCCGTTTATGTGTATGGCATGAATTGTTCTCGCGTAGTATTTCACATGCCACAGATACCCAAATTGAATACAATTTGTTTGTATTCAAGTATTGCAATTGAATATAGTTTGCATACCTAGAGGTCGGCCCTGGGATTACCTGTTATTCGTAAAACATTTAATATTATCATTTTTAAATTGCTTGCATTTGAAGGGTTGCAAATGAGAAATGTTGCTAACCGTTTATAGGCATTCGAGCCCTTGCAACTGAGGGGAAGGGCTTCCTGCTTTAGCAATTATTTGCTACGTCTCCAAATCTTTATAAATAATCAACCAAGACGGTTAGGCCCGAAATCTATGAATAATAAAAAATTAAGTAACTTTTTATAGAGCTTATTTCTTCTACACTACACAAAGGATTTTGATGCGGTTTTCACCATAATTGAGAGAATTTATTCCAGAAGGTTTTTCCTTTGGTGTTTCGGCAAGCGCGCTAAAATACCTTGGTCCTGGCTGTCACTCGTGGATATTTGTCAGTCGTCAGGAGCCCGAAAGTCTGACAACCAGTCTTACCGAGGGGTTTCGTATTACCTAGTGACTGGGTTGTGGAGGCCAGATAGGCAGTCGCTCCATGTAAAATACTGGTATTCAGCTGCATCTCGTTAGACTGGAAACCGACCTTAACATAGTTGGGCAAAGGCTAGGCAGATTGGTTGTACCTACATAATAAAAGTTTTCCAATTTCAGTTACAATAACAAATCGTTCTTATTACGCTCAGTGGGTTGGGACGGAATATCTTCATCTCTAATAAGAAAATGTTGCCAGGAACTGGTGCCCCCTTTAACCTATATCTGCAACCGCTGTATTTAGACAGGAACTTTTCCTGATGCATTAAAAAAGGCTATCATCCTTCCAATATACAAATCTGGGAACAGAGACTGTGTCAATAACTACGGGCCAATCTCAATCCTGCCATCGATTTCAAAAATAATTGAGAAGATCTTCAATAAGCAACTCAAAGGCTTCTTGAACAAATATCGCATCATCGCGGAAAACCAGTATAGCTTCAAAGCTGGGGTATCGACAGAGCATGCTGTTTTGGACCTTACGCAATTTGTGGCAAAGGAACTTGATGGTGGATCTTAATGCTTAGGCATATTTTTAGACCTCTCGAAGGCCTTCGACACAGTTTCTGTTCCCAAACTCATAGCAAGGATGGAGCGTCTGCGTGTGCGAGGCACATCACTGGAAATGTTTAAAGACCAACTTAGTTATCGCTCTCAGCTAGTAAAGATAGGTGATCATCTCAGCGATGAGGAAACTGTGACCTATGGCGTACCCCAGGTAAGCATTTTGGAGCCCACTATGTTCCTAATTTACATTAATGACCTCTGTAGAATGATTCTTCCTTATTGCAAGATATACGCGTATGCCGATGACACTGCCATCGTCATTTGTGGACCTACTTGGGATATGGTTAAAACATTGGCACAAAACGCTATAAGTCAGATCATAAGCTGGTTCCACGATAGCCATTCCACTAACTCTCAACTAAGATAAAACCTGTTAGGTACATTCCTTTCGCAATCCGACGAAAAGTATTTCGTCTAAAGTCTTTAGGGTACATAGTAATGCACCCTAAAGACTTTACAATAATTGCTCACTTATGCCAGAGTTCATCGGATACATGGTCTTGTCCTACACTGGACAGATGTAGTAGTGTCAAATACCTAGGTTTGCAAATTGATGAATGCCATAGATGGGACAAACAGCTCGATATGATAACTTCCAGAATTATTCGGCTCATTTACGTCCTTAAATTGCTAAGAGGACCCGCGGATATGGGTACACTCAGGATGGTCTATTTTGCACTGTGCCAGTCAATGTATAGTTGGATATAGCATTACCGCGTGGGGTGGTGCATCAAAAACCAACTTGCTGAGAGCTGAAAGAGCTGGACTAACGATTATGTGTAAAAAACCATAGCGATACCCAACTACACAACTCTACGAGGACTGTGTGGTTTTGACTGTTAGACAACTGTTCATTCTGCAGTCAGCCCTCAGGATTCATAAATCCATGCCCAAATCAAACCCCAAAAAGCGCACAAATATCCCGTCAGGCGTTAAACACAAAACTTCTTTTGCCCAACATCATTTTTACGTTTTAAGTAAACATTTATAAAAAAATATGCATAAAAAGCTAAACATACTGGATTTAAATAGATATATAAGTATGTTAAAGAAACAAATAAGTTATTGGCTATTATAACAGGACTATGTGGCAACAGAGAATCTGCAAACTTACATCTCTTAATATAATATCACATACATACTCAAAGATCACATCTCACACTTTATATCTACTTAATTAATTATTATATATTATTACATTCACGGAATCCCACACACACACCCACACACTCCCCACACACATACACCCACACACATCCACACACCTCCACACATACATACATACACTTGCATGGCTGCTGTCTTTCACACTATTTGTGTAACTTAGGATTAGTTTTTGTTATTACCTATTTTATTTTTATTCTTATTTTTCTTTTCGGTACAGCTGTTAGTACAAATCGTTGACACTGACTTCACTAGTTTTTGGTTGTGAATATTAACAGAATCCTTTTGGCTGAACCCTATCTTTTAAGATACAGGCTAGTCCTAGTTTAATAGAAGAAAAAATGTATGCAGTGCAAAGTGCTGTTTTTTGTGAAATATATACATTATTATTATTATTAATTAGTTTAAATTTCCTCAAACAGATCCTTGCTCATTCTATAATTTGCTTTAAATTCGTCTTCATTCATAGAAAACGCTTTGCCCATATAACGCATCATCCGACGCTCATCTCTACGTTGTTTCTATTGTTCGTTATGGAAATTACGTAATAGTTTGTATATTACTGCTAATCGTGCCATATTATACACTTATTACTTACTGAAACCACTTAAACCGCAAAACAATTTTTAAAAAGTTACACTTATGGTATTGGAAAAATCACAATCAACAAACAACCCCAACGCAATATTGGCGCAAAACACAGCTGTCAAAATAAACTCAAGAGTAGCGTTTACCGCACGCCAAGCCCTATCCCGATTCCACTTAGTTCCCCAAAATGGACTCGTAATTTAAAAACCATTTGGCGCTAGCGTCGAACTCAAGAGTACGAAACGTCAAAATTCCAATCTCGATCAATCGGAATTGAAATCAAGAGTAAGCGCGAGTTATCAATATCCAGCAAAACATTTTTTATCTCCGGTCTTGAATAATTATGTCCTAAATTCTTGGTAACAGATTGCGCTTCGGTGTTTCTTACATCCTGTATAGCTTTATATACCTAGAGCATTAGCAGAGATTTCTTCAATGACATAACGACGTTATCCATAAAGCATTTTATGATATTATTCTAAAATTGCCTGCATTTGAAGGGTCGCTAATAAGAAATTTTGACAACCGCCGGGAGCCTCGGATTGGCGACGTTAAATTAATGACTCCCATTAACAAACCTTTCCAGCTCGAAACAAATAGAATTTGCAACTGAAATCGTCTCGGTACCGACGACTACTGCCAACCTTTTGTTAGCAACAATAATAATTATGATATAAAATCTGTTTATGTAAGCATTTTGTTATTTTTCGATGCTATTGAGTAAGTAGTAAACTTGGTATCAATGATTAATTTTCGTTTTGTTTCTTCGTTGTTGTTTGTAAGTAACTCTTAAGATACTAACTATTGTTATGCTATGAATTACTATCGTGTCGTGTGTTGTGGTCTTAGTCAAAGTTCAGCTTTATTGTAATACCAGCCAGAAAAACGACTTGCGTATACCTCTAGCAGTCGATAGTAGTGTACTACGTTACAATTAGAGCAATGTTTTTAGTCATAAATCTGAATAAAATAATAAACTGAAACAATATTTTAACTTTTTGCCATCGATACGCTAAGAAGAGAAATCGTACATTTATTTATTTATTACAATTATTACAATTACAATAATAAAACTTGTATAATAATAATATGTTATCCTGTAATGTACACTCAATTACAGGTAGCCACAGCTTACACAATAGTTATTATTTTCAATGTAGTGTTTTGGCGCGTTGCCAAAATGGGAACTAACGCTTCCATCTTGTTTTTTATTATATTTCACAAAATAGTATTATAATTGCACAAATGTTTACCAACAGCGCCCCCCTGTCAACATCAAAAGATCCTTGTAGCCGTGTAGGTAAGAATTGTTAACTATGTACTTAGACCTATAAGGCAATATCCCTAATTATTAATCATAATTACCACATATAGCTTTAATTAAAATATTAAACATTTGTCACTCTTTTAATATAAATGTTAATGTGTTTCCTTTATGTTAATACTAAATTAAAATCGACAATGTCCAGTATTGAACATTTAATAGTTCAGTCACCGAAAACTCTATGCTTCATTACTACTGCCGCTGTTGACCAGATCGGCTGCCCCTTAATACTAGTGTCTTACCAATAATGATTGAGCAGGACAGCCGTTTTTGTGTTTAATTTTCACAGCATTTATTTTTCTAATTGCTTATTTTGTTTGTAATGAGAGTAAAAAAAAAAATGAAAGTGATAGCGGAGAGAATGGATTTGGCGGTCATGCGTCGCTTCACTGACCTGCATGTGACAGGTGCAGGTTAGTGAAGAATTACATTGTTTCCAATTTTATTCCCATTGTTATTTTAATTAATAATAATAATAATGTTTATTTACTCAAAAACAAACCATTGTTGTACACGTTAAAAATAAAATACAGTTTTACAAAATAAAGTACTATATCTACAAACGTGTGGGTGAGCACTGCTCTCCTAGCTAGGTTATGAAAACCTGTGTTAAGGAGAAGCAGTCCGGTTCCCTAAGGTATAATAACGTAAAGGTTACATAGTGCTTCAGATGTTACTGATACAATTTTGGAGTATTGAGAAGGACAATTAAAGTTAAGATACGTTTTATTAAACGTGAAAATGAAATAATTTTAAGGTAAATAAATGTGTGTGTGTGTGTGTGCTTGTGCGTGTGTACGTGTGTGTGTGTGTGTGTGTGTGTGTGTAATTGTACTAACATAGTTTATAAGATTTATGTTACTAACCTTTTCTATGGACTGTGCTCGTAGTTGTCTGAGAATAAATAATTTTCTTTTTTTAATAATACATAGATAACGTATTAAATAAATAATATATGTATGAATTTTCACCCATATCAAAACGTTAAACCAAAAAAAGCCAGAAAGTTGATTACTCATTGCCGTTTAGCGCAACCGATATGTTTTGTTACGTGTATTGTCAGAAAAAAATATAATTCCATGTGTCCTGCTAAGGTACGCAAACCAAAAAATATAAATACCATTTTTTTATAAAGCATCGCATCTTAGACAATTTAATGAACCGTACCTACTTACTTAACGTACCTACATAATAAAATATAATGAGCAATCGTAGCAAATCGAACCAAATTATGTTGTCAGTAAAAAGGCTGAATCGTTCCCGTTACATAAATCGGTTCATGTAGAAAAAATGTTAGGATCCGTATATGAAACCTAATTTGATACCTGATTGAAACACAGCTTATATTACACATAAAAGCCAAGCAACTTTGAAACGAAATGTTTTTTTAACACGTAGGTACGAGCTAGCGAAAGTGGCAATTAATTTAACTGAATATGGCGTTATTTATTAAAAACTATCTTCTGCCCGCGGCTTCGTCCGCGTGGATGTCGGAAATTCAAAAGCCTATGTCCATCCCCAAGGATTTATCTCTTTGCCAGATTTTATCGAAATCCGTTCAGTGGTTTAGACGTGAAAAGGTAACATACCGACAGAGTTACTTTCGAATTTATAATATTAGTATGGATGTATTGTGCGAGACATGACGAGGAAAGGGAGGCAATTACCTACAGTATAAAGTAAAACAAAAAATATTAAGAATTCCGTTATGGTTAGCACAAAACGGGAAAACAGAAGGAAGAAGGAGGGGGGGGGGGGGGGAGGCGGTCTCAAGAGACAACCCAGCGGTGAGGGAACAAGGCTGTCAATGATGATGACGCAACGCGTAAATAATAGGTCATAATTAAGCATTATTAAAACTGATTGTCCCGATTCTGCGTTTTACGGATGTAAATTAAAGCTATTATTTGCATGTGGAGAATTGATTTCAAATGCAAAAATATGCGCACTTATTTACATTAAAATTTGAAGCATTAATGCATACGTTTTATTCTTTAAACATAATCCAAGAAGGTGTTTCACAGCGGGCAAGGAAAAGTCTTGAATGAAAAATACTTGTCACAAAAGGATTAAGTCGAGACTTTGCTAGGAAACGGCGGCATTTTCTGTTTATTTTCTTTCTACGGTCGCAAATCGGATGACCAGACAACCTCATCTGGAATTAGGTTTATCGGTTGAGGCATGGATTCGAGTATAGATACGGCCTCTTCCAAAAAGTAAAGACACCCTTCAAAAAACAAAAAAACTATCAATGTTACACATCAGTGGCTCGTCTAATGATGAGTATCATAATATTCTGTGGCCATCAGGTGAACCTCCCTGTCGTTATCTATAAACAGTCTAGTCTATGGTACATTTCAACACTAATGGTTACGTATATTGCTACAAATAATGGTAAGCAAAATCAAAGCACCCGCAAATTGCAGTACCCGTATGCAGCCTGCCGGGGAAAGCAATATTTTAGAATGGAATTAAAATAGCCTTAATATAATAATGATATTCATGCAACATTTGTAATAAATACGACGGTCAAGAATGCATTAGGTACTTACGCCAAAAATATATTCATGGAAATGCGAATATTTGCATAAAAGCGAACGATATGATTAAATTCCCGTTTTTTTTTTTCGAAATTTCAGTATCGTAAATAATAAAATAATGTACATATATGGTGCTGTGATTCAGTTATATTTTTGAAATGTTACTTCAAACCCGCTTTTATTTTTTACTATTTTTATCGAAGATTCACGGCATAGTTTTTTCAATAGTCAAAACCCAATGTTAATTTTTAGCAATACTTCAATTTATCTTTACAATACATAACGAATGTGTGCACTTAGTTTCAACAAAAATAATATGCTGAACATGCTGCTGTAATTGTATCCAAAAATAATAGTTTGTATTTAATTAATGCGCGGTCAGGTTATGTTTTAAAGCCTGCAGCTTTGCGAGATCGTTTATTTAAAGGTGGTGAAACATGCCCCTAATGTCATCAGACCGTTATTTGTGGCGAAGTTTTTGTACTAATATTAAGACAATGATAATATTCAAATGAGTGCCGCACATGTTTCTCTTGAGTCAAATTACAGAGATGCGGTGTGCCAAGTGTAAATTACAAATTAGCTTGCACAACGAGTTTTGGATTGTCTGTGGAACCATATACAAAATCTGTGTTAGAATTATTAGGTACTAACATGATCATTGCCTTTATGGGACTAGGTAAGACAATAACATAACATAACGCATGTAATCACAGAAGGGTCAGGTAGAGGTGTACCTATAGTACCTGCACCCACATTTCGCCAGTTATGTTTCAGTCCCATGTAAAAAGGGGCGAGCTTATTGCCACCAACCGGTCCCAAATCCAGACTACAGTCTGCTACTGGGAAAATCCCGATGGAAAAACCCAATAACACTTTGTCCGACCTGGAAATCGAACCCAGGACCTCATGCTCAGCAGTGGCATTTGCGACCACTAGACCAACGAGGTATTCAACGTAATAAAAATCTATCTATTCTATATAGATATTTATATATATGACGGAGAAGGTAGGTACGTCTCTCTCGTTATTATCAGCCATATTTTAACTACTGTGGGCGTACTACGGGTAGTTTTGGTTATTGCGCAATAGACAAACCGTTTGCAGCTCAAATCAAATTATAACTTACGATCAAACTAATCACACTTGCAAATCACACACTGTAGGTAGGCTTCATGAATGGACCGAATGTGCCTAATGCATTGTTTTATCGTAGTAGCACACGCCGGGTATCCGCTAGTATTTAATGTGGAACCTACTTTGACAGTGTCCCAGGTCGTTCGCTCGTGCACTTACTTAAGCTTTTCTCAAAGCATAACTAATAACCGTTACTGCCCGCCATTACGTCTAGGTCAAAGACAGTGCCTCGCATAGGAGGGGACCTACGGGGAGGCGAGCCGCCTCTGTCCTCTTACAAAACGTTTCAATTGTCCAGAAAGTGCCCCACGTCACGTCGTCACTGCTTATTCAGAGGTGCATTCTCCTTTGTGACTACACCCTCGCTTGAGACTAATTACTCGTTTGCCGACAACTTAACTTTCCTTTCTTCATAATGTAAAGTCCCAACAAAAGAGTTGGTTAATTTTCTATTCATTTAGGAAACTGTGTACCTACTTAATGCACTGTGGTTTGTGAGAGTGCAAGTTTTAATCGAATTAATACTTCTTCATAGTGCAAATTAGATAGGTTCTGCTTTTAATTATCGTATTGCTTGGTTGGCTTACTTCTTTCTTAAACTAATTGATTATCTTGCTACGACTCAACTACGATTAAGAATTAGGAAAACAATTTTGACAAAAATATCTGAAATCAACTCTAAGCAAACTACTATCAGGACTTGGGTTCATACCTACTACAAGTTGTTTTAAGAGGGCGCAGCAACTCAGAAAAAAAAAACAAGTTTCACCCGCGCCTCCTTGCTTACCCCGCTCATCAAACACGACGAAAACAAAACACAATCCCTTCCCGCCAGCAGAAACTTTTCGCTCGGATTTGAATTTGAATCTTTCGTAGTAAGTATACGCAAACTAATGATGAAACAGCTCTATTCAACGTACCTAAGAATGATCTCTGTGTACAAGTATGTATATTATTCAATATTATTGTATTTCCGTGAATCTGATACCGATGCTGGTGGGCTACTATTTAAATCATTTTTATTTACATGAAATAATTATTATCATATGTTCCGATGTTTATTTGTCAGTTAAAGGCATTAGACAGAAAACTGCGCAAGTGCAAGCAGAACTCGGGTCTGAGAGTTCTGTCTCAAAGTTGTGTCCGGCTGCCCGCGGCTTCACTCAAGTAATACTCACTATAAATTTCCAATTCCGGATTGAAGGACACACTTAACTATGCAGTATACAAATATTTTGTTAGATTAGAGCGTAAACTGACTTGAATGAAATAAAGACTAAATGCTACTTCAAGATACGGCCTATAACTTTTCGATTCCAAATAACATAACTACAAATTAACGATTTTGGGATATTTTCCTGTACCTTTTTATGCTGTGAGACCTTGGTTCTTGCCAAACTTCATAACTCTAGGTCAACGGGAACTTTGATTAGTCATGAGCATATTAAGTACAAATCAAAAATACTTGAAAATTAACGGTAACTTCGTGATGTTTTTTTTATCGAGAATTTATTTTTTGTGTTTCTGTTACAAATAAAAGTTTGGAAATAATAGTTACTCATATTATTTTATTTTATACCCAAGTCTTATTAATTTCATGAAAAATCAAATTGAAGATAGGCAATTTTGGTTGCTTCTCCCACTTAAAAAATATATCGAGTGCACGTAAAAGAAGGCGCAGTATCTTACGGTACGGAAAACTCTCATATTCGTAATCGAAAGTTGGAAAATATTGGTACTGATAAGTTTAAAACGATCTTAAATATTGCGCAGCACTCGCATAACAGAAATACTTTTCTGTTTGTTTTGATATATTCATGTTTGCTTGAGATTTGGCTCGATATGTAAATATATATGAAGATATTTTTAAGCTTCTTGTCTGTTTCAGTAAATACAAAGTAATATTTTTTAATGATTCCATGATTAATATAAAATGAAAATTCTATTAATTTATAATGCAAAGTGGATGTGAGACTGACTGGCCATGGTGCACCGGATGTTCATTTAGGTATTCCAGCCTTCTTTCTATATTATCGACGGACTGACAGACACCACACAGATACTGTAGAGAAATATAAAGGAATGTTTTTTTTTTTAATCTGTGTAACGGGGTGTAGTAAGTTGGAAGTGTTTAATATTATATTGAACTGGTTCGTAAGAAATAAACGAGAACAAAGTCACGGACAAAAGCACGGCAATTATAACAGGTTGCTTCTTGTAATACTTGCTTCATAACAACAACTTGTCGGATAACGAAATACTTCAATGGTTCTTGTCTCTGAATAAGCTCGAACGATTCTCGTATCAGACCAAAGTGTACCTAATTAGAATTTCTTTCAGGAAGATCTCAGAGATACCACTTGTAGTACAATAGTATTAGTAACAGAAAGGTATGGTGTTCGATAAATTCAAAGTCAAAAGTCAAATCAATTATTTCAAATAGGCACATAAAAGGCACTTTTGAACTTCAAAATTTACAAAACAATTGAATTGATTCTAGTTGGCCCTTCCAATACCTCGATTTCATAATACTAAAACCCAAATTCCGGGTATGACTGCACAATAGTTGATGGGATATCGAACGGGATTTTAATAAGTCGTATCGGTGGAATTCTTCTACAATAATAACGTAATTATGTCGAAAATTTCAAATCTTCACCTATACAACCATACTAATATTATAAATTCGAAAGTAACTCTGTCTTGATGTTACCTATTCACGCCTAAACCAAAGAACGGATTTCGATAAAATTTGCCAAGGAGATAGATGGCATCCCGGGGAGGGACATAGGCTACTTTTTGTCCCGGTAGCACGTTCCCGTGGGATAATTTCCGACATCCACGCGGGCAAAGCCCTATTATTATAAATTAAGCCGCTTTTCGTGTCTGCTTGTGAGACCACGTTGTTCTTTTGAACTACGCAACGGATTTTTATGTGGTTTTGAGCATCATTTATAGAATTTAGGCAGTAAAGTTATACGTGTACTATACATTGATATTAAACTTACATGTAATAAGGAAATCTCGATGTTTTGTGAAATTATAAAAACCGTGCTAAGCAATGACGGGTCAAATCAAATAAGTATCGAATTTATTAACTCAACTATTGTTGTATTTTATTATGTAGGAGTGCGGAACGAGGACCCGAAGAAATCTTTTGTTTGTTTTTTTTGTTTGTTTGCACGCGCTACTCTCTGGGACTACCGGTCAGGTTTGAAAAAAGGTTTTTGCATTTGATAGCTCAATTCTTGAGGAATATATTCTATAGGATTTATAACATCAAGCCACGACCCTTAGGAACCGAGCACAAAGAAATAAAGGCGGAAAGAACTTAGCGCTCTTCGCGAAAACGAAGTACGTGACGAAATCGCGGGCAGAAATCTAGTAATATTATATAAACATAAACTATGAAAGCTTTCATAAGTAAATTGCTATTGGATATTACTCCTGCACTGCCAATTCCATATTTTCACTAACTTTGTTTTTACTGAGAGCTCGATCGTATGTCAAATATTTTAAAGCAGTTTTTTTTTAATTCCCGCTGCAAAAACAATTTTGAACTTGGTTGTCTTTAAAAGCATTATGACAGCAAGCTTGAAGTGTTGCTACTGGCAAAAAAATTGCCACTTACATTTTGGGGCAATAAGTCGTCTTGTCACTTGTCACCCCTTTTAACTTTAAGGGGGATGCGCTAAGGTAGCCCGCGAAATTCAAATTTTGTTACGTTTTTTGCAATTTTGAGGTGACCTCAAAATTGCAAAAAACGTAACAAAATTTGATTGTGAAACAAAATTTGAACTCCTTATGTTTTGGCGTCAAATGTTATGATTTCATGAAATAGTCATTCAATACAGTAATATGAACTTAGAGAGATGTATTGCTGATTCTAATGATTATAATTCTGTAAAGCCATATTTGTTACGGTCGCGAATCATATTTTAATCAAAATACAACCTGACAGTGACCTGCAAATTGCAAAAAAACGTAAGAAAATTTGAATTTCGCGGGCTACCCTGATGGTTCCGCCTTAACTTTTAAATTTTACATAATGGTGCAACAGTAGGTAGTTAAATTTCTATGGTCATTTAACAATGACCATAGAAATGTTACTATAAAATAAACAATAACGTAAGCCCTCGGTGCTATTCACAATTATTACAGAGATGAGAAACTTTAAAGCCAATTAAACAGAAATTGTAATGAATGAAACACTTAATGATATTATGAACCAATCATTTCATAATTAATAAACGCGCGAATAACTCATTTATTTGTGACCACTTTACTTCTCTTTTCATAAAATTGCTCCGTGAAGAGCGCAATTTTATTATAAATGGAAAGCATCACACAAGTTGAATGGTGGAATAAAAATTAAAAGAAATTGTCGTGTTTATTTTACCGACAGCTGTTTTTCCACCTCCTGATAAGTTTAATTTAATTTATCAGTAACTTTTTTGTTATCTACCTAATTGATAGTTGATATCCGGACACAGCAAAACAGTGTTTAAATTACAACTCGTAATATCGTAGGCGCAACCAGGAGTGCATATTTAAAACGAATTTCAAAGTTTAATAAACCTTCAAATACGAACACCTTCCCCACATCAAAAAAATAAGTTAAAATAATGTCTTTCGGTCTTCCTGCTTTTACATTTACAATGAGGCAATAATGATAATTAAAATAGACTTTAAAGACTGAGTTGCATCAAGTAACTTTAACGATAACCAATGCCTCGTCGTCAGTTCGTCACATATATTAGGTTGGGGAATAAGTATTTTCGCATTATAATATGTATGAACTTGTAATAAAACCTCTTTGGCTATACTAATTGTATCTGGCTGGTTTTGGTATCATTGAAAGTTTAAATTTTAAAGAACAATTCCAAATTCAAATTAGGAAAATGTGTGATTTTCATTTGTTTTTCGTACTGTCAAGATGAGTGAATCTAATGAAGAAATTCGATACATTTTAAAATTTTACTACAAAAAAGACAAAAATGCAACGCAAGCCGCGAAAAAAATTTGCGATGTTTATGGACCTAGTGCAGTGTCTGTGAGAGTAGCACAAATTTGGTTTAAGCGTTTTCAATCTGGAAATTTTGATGTCAAAGATGCACGTCGCTCTGGTCGCCCTATTACGGATAAAATGGATGCCATTTTTGAAAAAGTGGAGCAAGAGCGGCATATCAGTAGTTACGACGTAGCTGAAGAACTGGGAATTGACCACAAAACAGTTTTGGCACATTTGAATAAAACTGGGTACACAAAAAAGCTCGATATTTGGGTACCTCACGAGCTCACTGAAAGAAACCTAATGAACCGTGTACTCATTTGTGATTCTTTATTACGACGTAATGAAACCGAACCATTTTTGAAGAAGCTGATAACTGCTGATGAAAAGTGGATCACGTGCGACATGAACATGCGAAAAAGGTCGTGGTCAAAGGCCGGTCAGGCTTCACAGACTGTGGCGAAACCCGGGTTAACTCGCAACAAGGTGATGCTGTGTGTGTGGTGGGATTGGAAGGGCATTATTCATTATGAGCTATTACCACCAGGCAGGACCATCGATTCTGAACTCTACTGCGAACAACTGATGAGATTAAAGCAAGAAGTTTAGAGAAAGCGGCCGGAATTAATCAACAGAAGGGGTGTGGTTTTTCATCATGATAACGCTAGACCTCACACATCTTTAGCCACTCAGCAAAAATTAAGAGAGTTTGGCTGGGAGGTGTTAATGCATCCGCCGTATAGTCCTGACCTTGCACCTTCAGATTTCCACCTGTTTCGGTGTCTTCAGAATTCTTTAGGTAGTGTCAGGTTAACATCACGAGAGGACTGCCAAAACCAGTTGTCGCGGTATTTTGATCAGAAGTCTCAAAATTTCTATAGCAATGGATCATGTCCCTACCTACAAGATGGCAAAAAGTTATCGAACAAAATGGTACCTACATACTTTGTTAAATGTAAAAAAACTATATTAAAAAATGTTATGAATTTTCTTAAAAAATACGAAGAAACTTTTTCCCCAACCTATTATAATTACATAATTTATGTATACATGATATTGTAAAACATTTTAAAAGAGTACCTAAAGGTGGAGTTTCTTGCCCATTCTTCTCCATACCTACGAAACTATCTTTTGGGAGGGGTAATTAGAATCAGTTCTATTTTCTTGTAAATTTTGACTTTCAAAAGTGCCTTCTATGTGCCTAATTTGACTTTGACTTAGTCAGCCGTCAAATTTCCGGATAAGTTAAATACGGGTATTTTAACAATAGTTAAAATGACCTCACAAATAAGGAAAAAATTAACTGCTCAGCTTCGGGCGGTTGAAGGCTATATAGTTACGGTTTATGACACTTTTTTTTTGGAGTGTGGTGTTGATTTCCTATTCAACACTGTCCCATGCTTGTTTTTTTTCTGTTTCGTGCTATTTCAGACTGTTAATTTGCACATCAAAAATATGTTTTTCTGCAGGGTTTTGTAATCTAGTAACTTCTACTTTGCTAAAAATATATGCCAGTTATCTCACTAATAAACTAATCATATATAAATCAGAATATTGATAGATTATGGTTTTAGATAATTGGAAGTTCACTCCAGTTCAGTAGTGGATGTAGGTATTACAAAACGTAGGTGTCTAATAATAACATTAATTCTCATAAGTCTGTTGCGTAAGACTTAACGTTGTATTTTTATTACGTAAGAGGAACTAGGAATCGAATAAATTATATTTAAAAAACTATATAAGCAATGCCTAATCACTTTGTATTGAAAGTGTCGAGCAAATTGCTTTTATATTTTAACTTAACTTTGTTTACTTAAAATAGTTTGCAGCAGAATAGTTATTTATGATACGAGTATCAGTGCGGTAAGTTGGTTTTTACAAACGAGTAGACGAATGTAAGCCCGAAACGAAGTCGAGGGCTTACCATATTCACGAATTTGTAAATACCAATTACCGCACGTGTGTCATACAACGTTTTTCAACACATTTGCAAGAAAACAGTACAATATTATTATCGGATTCCTCGCTGGAACTCATTTATTATTACTTTGTATATGTATTTACCTATCAGTCGGAAAGTCGCAACAATCTTTGACGTTTCTAATATGAAAATGGCGCGAATTGCAAATGGCGCCACGTGCGCGTGGTGAAAATTAGAAATACCTACATCTTTCGTCTCATTCTCTGTTTAATATTAAAGTGAGACAAACGTATTGAGCAAAAGCGCTTCCAAGGAGGTTCGATTATTCAGCTTATTTATTCTCGTAATGTGAAACTCCTTGATGGATTTCATATACAGAGTTGATACGACGGAGGGGCATTAAATTACACTACGTATACTATACGTGTTTAGTATTATTACGATACGCTATAAAAATAAAAAGCAGCAAAATTATTATTTTTTCAAACTTACTAAATAGCTTACAAATCAGAGTAAAACGCAACCATCCTTTGTAAATAAATTTAACTGACCTTAGATACCTAGGTAACAAAGCGGCAACGTCGTGCGCGCTCCGGAGCGCGGCGTGTGGGGCGGCGGCTTACGCCTCCGCTCGCGCTGGCTTTTAAGTTATGTAAGGTTTTGAAATACGCGCACAACAAAAACACTTTTTTTTAATTCTCAATGTGTCCTCCATTCACATTAATGCACAAATTATGCCGACGGAGAATATTGTTATTTATTTTTCTAATTAAATCACTGTCCGTCGCTAAGCACTTTAATTTGTGAAATGCTAAAATAATCCTATTTTTTAGTTCCACAATTGTATTTACCTCTGAGGCATACACTTCACCCTTAGTGTACCCCACAAAAATAAATCCATGGGAGTGAGGTCTGGAGATCGTGGTGGCAACTTTAATTACACACACACACAACCAAAGTTTAATTACATGTCGCATCACAATGAAAGCAGTCAATCACAAAAAAAAACACTAACACTAAATAATAATAATCCCAAGTTACGTGTGCTGTCGCAATAAAAATACAAAACACTGTCTTAAACTTATTTAGTGTCATATCACAATAACAAAACAAAATCACAATTGTCAGCGCGCGAGTTCGACAAAACAAAATCGGTGCAGGAGCTTCCGTGTTACGTAACATAAGTACGTTCCGAAAGGATAGCGTCGGCGCACTGAAAAAACAAGTTTTTTAGAAGCCCCACTTACCGATTGCAAGGATCTAGGATGCAATAGCAACTCACTGACCTATTTCTATTTCTTTTTCGCGCGGGATGTTTTGCTATGATTGTCACTATCGTAATGAAAGTGCAAGTGTGTGTGTATTTATTGCTTCCTTGTTTGCATTGCCATCTTTTTTGCGAAAATATTTGGTTGTACTTGTGACTTGCGTCACAGCGGCAACAACGCATCGTAGGTTATACTCAGATTTATCGTTTTAAGGTGCATGACCTAAGCGTATAGACATAATCAGCTGTTAGGAAAGATAAATCGTGTTCAAACGGGGCAAAAACTTAAAAAATCATTTGCGATTAAACTACTTCTCCTATTTAATTGATTTTTGGTACAGAGCTTCAAAATGGTACCTAGTATAGGCAGTTTCAAGGGAAGCCCCTCTGTCGTATCAATTTTGTATATTTTTTATGGAAATTAAAAATAAACCGTAAAGGATACGCACGGCGCTATACAACGGAGTATGCGGTAAAATAGGTACTTAGGTGTGAGTACCTATTTTCCCGCACGTTCCGTTGCATAGTGTGTAATTTTTAACTTTTGAACAATGTATAAAGGCATCGTAAGTGCATTTTTTGACCAAATGTGTTGAAAATGTATTTTTTGATTCTCATTTATTCTGACATTAATATACATACTTAGTTTGAATTTCCGCGAATTATTTGAGAAAAGTACTATAAAACCCTTAGCCGCAATCAGGCATTGATTGATTCACGTATGTGTGCCTCGGCCCACATTTTCCCTACGTCCATCAATGCCTCTGTTGTCGGCCGCTGCAGTAATGTACTATAACATAAGCCTGAAGGAATAAATTCTCTAAATGATGGTGAAAATTTCTCACTTTAATAAAAGTCTCACTTTAATACTAAAGAGAAAATGAGCCGAAATATGTAGTTCTAATTTTCACCACGCGCACGTGGTGCCATTTTCATATTGGAAACGTCAAAGATTGTTGCGACTTTCCGACTGATATTTAAAAACAAAATAATATTATGAGTTCAAGCGAGGAATCCGATATTATTGTACTGTTTTCTCGCAAATGTGTTGAAAAACGTTGTATGACACACGTGCGGAAATTGGTATTTACAAACTCTTGAATAAGGTAAGCCCTCGACTTCGTTTCGGGCTTACATTCGTCTACTCGTTTGTAAAAACCAACTTACCGCACTAGTCTCATAAATAACTATTATGGAAATTAAAAATAAACCGTAAAGGATATGCACGGCGCTATACAACGGAGAATGCGGTAAAACTGGTACTTAGGTGTGAGTACCTATTTTACCGCACGTTCCGTTCTATGGTGCGTAATTTTTAACTTTCGAACAATGTATGCATCGTAAATGCATTTTTGAGGAAATGTGTTGAAAATAATTTTACCACGCATATAATGAACAATCCCGCCGAAAAAATAAGTTTGAACTTGAATAATTTTGAAAGCGTGATGACAACAAGCATGAAGCAAGGGCTACAATGGAAAAAAATACCCACGTATATTTTGTGGAAATAAGACGTATTTTCCCTTGACCCCTTTTAACTTTACATTTACATGATGTTGCAACAGTAGGTTGTTCAATTCTATGGTTATTGTTAATGTTACTGTTAAAATTAACTTTGACGGAAACCATAACTTAGCTCTTAGTGCAACTCACCCTTAGTAAATGGTTAATGTTTTTCTAATGTTTATTGAAAAACAAAAAGTGATAACGGTAAATCCGCGATTATTTTTAGTTTTTTTTCTTATATTGAGTAACATATATTTTTCTATAAACTCACACTTCAACACATGTTGTGATACTGCTTCAGATCATGCAAATTGAGAAACTGATAAGCATAGGCTTAACAAAAAAGTTCCATCACAAACTACACCGCGGCGTGTACAAAGCGGCCACTTCAAAGCCCTATCCTTAGGGATAAAAGAGATTCCAAAGGAGAAAATAGGCTTACATTAAAAAGTCACGGGCTCATCACAACAAGGCAATTTTGGCAAGTCAACAACGCGTGTAGCAGTCGCGGATGACGAGGCATGACGCGGACGTCCCGACTTGACGTGACGTGACAAGAATGACGTCGCCTCACATGAAGAGTATTTATTGACGTCACAGGATATGTCATGACATCGCGTTTATCATTCGAGATGCGGTGCTTTGTGATATTTAATCATATGTTTCTTGAACAAACAAAATAATGTCACACAAACCAACTTTTATGTGGAGAACGCACGCGGTGATTATTTTTCAGTGCGATTGCGTGTACTTAATTAGAGTTTAGTTAGCATTTGTGATTTTTATCGTGAATAAATAATCTGAGAAAAATATCAAGTTATTAAACTTTGATTTATTTTTAAGACAAGTCATAATTTTTGTACCTACTTTATTTAATTGTATACCTACCTCAACGAAAGATGGAGAATAATAATGATTAAGTACCTACTTCTTAAACCATTTGCATGTCATCTTTTTTTTTTCAAATATTCGCTATTGCGTGCCCGGGTCACATTATCAAAAATAATATTTTTTGTTGGCTTATCCGAAAGGCTGACATAACCGTAATTGGATTTAGCCCATTTCGTTCCAAGTCCGATGTTCCCAATAAACCGTCTGGCTTGCACCGCGATCCTGCCTACTTATGTAACCACTGTTACCCATACTCAGACAAACATTAGAGCCCTACACAGTACGTTATTAAAGTTTTATTTTGTGAAACAAGAGAAATTCTTAACGCATTGTGAAAATAAATTAGAACAGCACTCATTCTTTTTTACCCATTAACGCTAGCAATTTCCGCCCCAGCTTCGCTAAAAAGATCCACATACCTACTTGTGGTGCTTTTGGCATTAGTTTGCGCTAGATAAAACGGAGTTCCGTCTACGGAGCTTTCTGTCAAATGCAAACGTTAATCCCGCGTTCCGAGTTTTACTGTACGGCCACCGCCTCGGTACACAAACAATACCCGCGCTAGACTTGCTACAGAAGCCCAGGCTTTGTCGGCAATAATTATTATTATTGAAGTCTCAGTCGGCAACGACTACTCGAGTTTCTTGGAAGCAAAAAGGACAAATAATTCATTCTTATCAGCGAGCGAAAACTACTTCTTTACTTTAACTGAATTTTATTGAAATCTATGATGGCGGAATGGTTTGATTTCAACAATAAAATTATCTGAAATATGTAACGAGGGAATACATAAAATTCGGAAAGGACAATAACAGGCTTTTGTTCACATTGGCTCCGCTTTCTGCAAATATAATAAAAACTAAGATCTAACAAAATCGTTGGGATTGCCGAGCTCAAAATTAACGACAGTCATTATAACGCTCTCGCTGCTAAAAACAAATAAAAGTTGCAGCGTGGTCGTTTAGCTTTAAACTTAAATTCTGGCCTACACAAATGATAAAATAATACATTTTAAATTCGAAGAATTTTGCATTTCGAATGAGTATAATAAAGCTTTCAACCAAATTCTTAAACATTCATAAATTAGAACTAAACACAGTTGAGGAGCGTTTACTTTAATAATTACGTAAATGTCGACAAATGTCTTTGGTACTTGTTATTACAGTTAAGTACAAAGCTTTTAGGATCACGCCGTTTCTGTTAAAATTCTCGTCTCGCGGAGCAGCCGATATAAATAGT
The DNA here is from genome assembly GCA_916610205.1 of Griposia aprilina. Taxonomy (NCBI): domain Eukaryota; kingdom Metazoa; phylum Arthropoda; class Insecta; order Lepidoptera; family Noctuidae; genus Griposia; species Griposia aprilina. Next base: position 12,148,370 of record OU744283.1, read on the forward strand.
ATTCTAATCTTTTTGTTATTCCACCGCTCCCGAAGGTCACGTCTTTGTAAAAGCAAAACTCTGAAATTGAAATATTCCAAAACGTCAAGTCGAGAAGCTCACAGCTTAAGGCAACCTTTTATGCGGAATCTTTGAACTGAATGGGAACGTTAGTGCATGACTGTGTCACCCTTATGGCATGGCGATATGGCCTTCCGCGAGTACGTTGAGATCCCGTCAACAATTGCGGACTGCGGTTTATCCGACATTACTATTACTTTGTTGTGTATTACTACAGTTCACTGTTTGCTGCCAGTTTCAATTCCATATTTATGTTGCCACCCTCAAATATTTGTTTAAACAGATCCAAGATGTCTGAAATTATTCTAAATATTCTGTTTGACATTAAACGGTTCGTTAACGTTACCAATGTTAATTTTGTTATTTAATACAAGTATAGGATACATTTTGAAATAGAAGCATAAAGTAACGGCTTTAATAAGTTAATGTAGGTACATACTCAACGCCAAAGCTAACTTTACTCTGGCTTTAAATGAGAAGATTTGCAATTAGAACTGCAAATTAATTATACCGACGTCTCCTCATTTATTGATGTTACACTAGTAGATTCAACAACACACTGTAATTGATTTATGCGAGGAGATCAGACTGTAGCTGTTAACCCATTTGAAAAATAGAACAATATAATAAGGTCAGTCAGCAAGCATTTGCATTTTTTATGAAGTTCACTTATTAAAACCGTTACCTAATGAATACACATTGAAAACATTTCCACATTTTTAATTCCGATATAATTTAGATGGATCTAAAAAGTAAAGTACACCTGGTATTGTTGCACAGACCATGCTGACAGGCATCTTTCTTTTAAAGCCATTTTTAGAAGAAAACAGCCTCATTGCTCAACAGAGATTGGACCAGCTCCAACTGTATCCTGAAGATAATAGAACCTACGACTCTATTGGATACGAACAACACACTTTAGTTTCTAATAACATGACGACTATATTCTCCAACAGCGTAGGTAGAGGTGTAGGAGGACAGGCATTGTGTTACAGCCCACTAACCGAGCACACAATAAGTACTATAAATACTTTGTTTGACACGAGGCTCGAACTCAGGATAGGTACGCTAAAAAGTCTCTCTTGCAGCCACTACACCAACGAGACATTTACGGCTATTAACAAAGTTCATAAAAGCTTCTCCCACTAGTGTTCTGAGCTTAGGTAAGTACCCGTTTAATCTAACTGTTATTCTATATTTTCCTTTATTTTTCCTGGTAAATCCTCAGTCTGGGGACAACGAAGGGGTTGTGGCGTAAAACCCCATGGTATTACTTCTGCTTCTATAAGTCGCGAGCGCGATTCAACCTATATGTACCCGAAAAAATGTAATCCCCCTTTATGAGCCCCATGATTTTAATTCAGATTTGTTACAGTTGTGCTGGCAATCATGTCATTTGGTTTAAATAGGCTTTTTTATTTTTTTATTTATCTTTTATATTTTGTGAATGTTAGAACGGTGTAGGCCTAATTTGTAGACTAGATTTGTAGACCACTTTCTATTTTGTTAAGTACCTGGTATTTGTTGACCGGCCTAAACTGTCCCCCCATACCTATAACCTATTAAAACTGTAAATTGTAAAACATTGTAAAAGCGAATTATTTTCAAAAGAGTAACCGTGGAGTTTCTTGTCGGCTCTTGTAAGTAGGAAACGACCAATTGGAACCGTGCACCTAGCTTATGCCATTTCATAAGTGCTCATGTAGGTTTATGTGAAATAAAAATTAGTATAAACACGTTTTAGACGATGCAATTTTTATTGTCGCTTCAAATTAATGTATGGCACTGGTAATTAAATCACACCATGTAAATCGGCCTTATATATTTGTGACAATTAAGCTGGCTGAAAAACAACGGACAGTCTTAAACTACTGCAGATAAAAACATCAAATTATGAAGAAAACGTTCCTGAAAAGGTAAGTAAAGTCCATTAAAAAAGGTTTTTTCGAAACTCCACCCCCGAGTGAGGCAAGTGGAAGGTTGAAGTATGCCAACGAGATTGCGCCAACAATTAGTAGTTCATAAAAGTTCTTTGCTAATTTATACCATCCCACTGGATGTTTGTGCTGCCCGAAATATCATATTAATGAATGTATAGAAAACATGGTTGGAAAATGTTAAAATAACTTAATATTTTTTGGTTAAGCAGTAACTTTTCAAATGCTGTTTTATGAAATGATTATGTACAAGGTATCAATGTTGCGCTGTGTCTCATTTTAGTTAAATAGGTTTAAATTTTAAGTGTATGAAATATTTTATTGCCCTTTGAGCTCTCTCTGTTATAGATTTAGCTCATATTGGATTATTGGGCCTAGATACAGTATTATTTTCTCCGCACCGGAAGCCATCGCCAAGCCGAGGACAGGATGTGGCCTATTTATAGGCTCGGGCTATCACAATAGATAATTATAAATATTACTTTACTGGTGAGTAGAAAAATATTATTAGGTAAGTAGGTACTTTACGCGATTATCCCTCTGCTGCTCTAATAGACCTACGACAACGTAAGCCAACTTTGTTCTTATATACTAACATCAACACTAATATATGTCGGAAATAATATACGTTAAATCAATCGCTTGACTTGACTAATCGGGACGCCGGTGCCACCAGGTGGCGCTGGACAGAGTCTACAACTCTCAGGCTTGACCAGAAAAAGCAGAGTTTATTGTTGACGGGTAAGCAGTGAAGACGTTTAGAAACTGTCGCGCGTTCCGTATAGTAGTGTCGTGTACCTACAGTGAGTGATTCGCTAGTGTGATTAATTTGTTCGTGAATTATAATTTGATTTGAGCTGCAAACGGTTTTTCTATTGCGCAATAACCAACATTACCCATAGTACCCCAACAGTAGTTAAAATATGGCTGATGATAACGATAGAGACATACCTTCCCCGTCATATATATATATGAATATTATTAATTATTATTATTATTAAGAGGTAAAATGTGTTTGTTTGTTCGTGTGTATGTAGGTAGTAATCTCTGGAACTACTAGTCGGCTTTCAAAAAATCTTTTTGGATTTGATAGCCCAACTAGAGTTGGGCTCTAGAGAAAGTCTATTTAAAACATAGGACCCTTAAGGACCGAGCAAAAAGAAAAAGTCAGCAAGAACGCTAAGCGATTGCGAAGTAATAGCGCGCGCAGGGGGGCCGGAGGAATTAAAAAAATTCACGCGTACGATTTAGCGGGTTTTTTTTTGCGAATAACTTCAAATAACACGTGGCTTACTCGTATAGAAAAGAAAAATCACAATTTATAAAGTAATTTCTTCTCTTCTAAGTAAAATCAAAGAACTGCAGACTGATTTAGGTTTCAGTACCGTAAGCACAACGTGGCAGAACGCAAGCTTGTTCTAGATACCAATCAATAATTACTTTAAATAAACATGGTAAGAGAGAGTAGCTCATGGCGGTATGCGGTTCTACTTTAATCCCGACCAATCGCTACCATAGACCTTTCATGCATAAGCATAGCATAATCAGCCGATAATGTTCCCACTGCTGGGACACAGGCCTTCACTCTGTGAGAGGGAGGGAGCTGTCATCTATCACGCGGGCGCAGTGCGGGTTAGATGTCTCATGTATTCGAATTTTTGGTTCTAGGACATGCCGGTTTCCTCAAAATGTTTTCCTTCACCGTTTTAAGAGTAGTGGTGATGAAATAATTTACACAAAGTAAAACGCCTGCCTAGGTTCGAACCCACCTGACAACTCGTAAGTCGGGGCCGTTACCACTGGGCCACCACAGCTCCATGCCACCACTGCTCCATAGACCTTTCAATGCGGCTCTAATCTTCATCAACTTGAATTAATTATAAAGTCTGAAAAAACTGAGCCTTAGGCTTAGTTAAACTGAAAGTGGTAGTTAAGGTACTTGAACACAGCACGCGGTCCTGCTGAACCAAGTCCAATAGACACAGTGACACTCAGTCATACGCGGACCAGTGTCTAAACAGCGCATGTTGATACAGCATTTTTTTTTTGTGTTGTATGTAAACACGCATCAAAATGCCTTCGTGTGTGTTTAAAATGTATGGAACAGCTGTTTTTTTTTAATGCCGACGAAAAACATCAACGCAGGGGCTCGACTTCGTAAAACTTTCAACTCGGCTCTTTCAATAATAACGCAACCTGTACCTGTACTGTTATGTACTGAATCCATGCTAACAGGTTGTGCGTCGATGTCTTTGCTACCCTGTATATCGTATAACCAATGGGGGGGGGGGGTAACCACATTGATTACGCTGAAGTAAAAGTCAATTCATTTATTTCAAATAGGCACATAAAACGCACATTTAAACGTCAAAATATACAACAAAATAAAATTGAAGTGTAGTAGCATCGTTTGTTTCGAATGAGCAAGAACATTGGCATGAGCATAACATAGCATTATATTATAGCTAAACAATCCATCTTTTTCTGCCGCAGCATGGCAAAAAGCAACGGCCAATGCGTTCAAAGCTGTATTAACTTTGATAAGAATGTTTGTTGAGAGTTCACGACACGAGTTCTTGACTTATGTGTAAAAGTTCACGACACGAGTTCTTGACTTATGTGTAAAAATTCGTGTCTACTTTTGACACGACCTCGCAGACCTCGTCTACCGCTGCATTTTCCCGAATAACTTATGTAATCGTTTAAGTGTGTTGCTATGTTAGCGGACTGCCGTGGAAGCTTTAGCCGAGTTAACCAACAAACTAAAGTGAAAAATTAAAGCTGCACTCTGAAAATGTTATTCAATTTTACTTAACTATGTATCTTTCTGAACAGATTTTAACAATATGAGCGTTCATACAACTAGATAATTTAATGTTGCTATTAGTTTCAAATGTTGCGGAAACAGTGTTTGCTGATACATTGTGATTTTCTTTCACTTCATGCCCAGTTGGACAATTTAGTTGGGATAGAACCGGCTCCCGGCAGCGTACGGAGGGTTAACTCGTGTCTCGTCCCATCACGTCATGCCACGTCACGCGGGGCTTTCCCGCTTGATTGAATGTTAAACAGACCATGATATATGTACGAATGAACATGGTTATCTAGATAAGTCAACGTTTTTAACAGAACGGGGTTCACTTGAAGGTACGTACGAGCACAACGAAATTTTGAAAATTATTATTCACTAATAACTATGTTATCACGGGTGGAGCTGGAGAATATGGGAAAATAATAAATTATCATTGACTAATAGAGTATTCCCGTTAATTAATAATATAATGACTACCGAAATCAAATGGAAGCAAAATATATGAATCATCAATAATCATTGTGCCGCAATAAAACGCCAATTTTTTTTTTAACCCGAGACGTAACTGAACACGTTGTAACATCGGGAATCTAATCATCGATTAGATACATGTCTCGAATGTTGGAGCTATGAGAATTCAGCTCTTCACATGTCAATCGGCTTGCAGATTGGATGCCAGCGTAAGCTTAGCTGTTCTACCCGAAATCTTGAGGATGGCACCTTACATGATAATAATAATTAATAAATTTAGTAACATTATTTCTGAATGTATATTTTTTTTGCTAGCCTTTTTTTGTGAGCCACTGCTGGGCAAAAATTTTCCTTCAAAACCTTCAAGTGCGATCTCTGGCCATGATGGCCCTGCAAATGTTATCAGATCGTGACACTACCTTTGTCGTGTTCTACTGCTACGGCGATGTCCTCCCTCAGGCGTCCAGTGAGTGGCGATCTTAGCCCATCTCTTCGGGTGCGCGTGAGTCGTGTCCGGCCCACTCCCAATTCTGCCGGGTTGTTTTGTGCCCAACATCCGCTACTTGAGTTATGGAGCGCGTATTAATTATTATTGTTCAGATTATGCATGTCCGAACCACTAATTACTTAGGCACCTACACAGATGATATTTAATGTTCATTAAAAACAGAATAAGATATAAACTTGTTAGATGCATGAGTTATTAAATGGAAACTTTTTTCTAAACATAAATAATGAAATTACAACTAATTCGTTTGTTAAAAAGAAGTATGTGGTTTGCTTAAATCAGCACCAGTCTTCTCTGTATGGGATGAGGCCTTTTGCTATGCATTGGACCCATAATAGGCTGGTATTATTAGTTAGTTAGTTAGAGTAATAAATATTGGCACTTCAAGAAAAATTACATCAGAGTAGCGGGCTTAAAATCATCAATTTGGCAACACAGTCTTATGGCGAAAAATGTTTAAATCTATAATTATGACAGTTACTTTATACATACATACATACATATATAAACTCATGCCTTCTTCCCATGGGGGTAGGCAGAAACTACAGTTACTTTATTATGGGGATAAAACTGCCACTTGCTCACTTCAGACGTCGCTGCTCTCCGACGCCCAAGAATTTGAGAGCTAGCTATCACTGTCTGAAGCAATATATTTTTTGTATACAAGCGACTTCTTTTACACATAATTAATTAATATTCTCTGTTGCGCAAATGTTGACTGCAAAAACACGGGGACCTATGTATTTCCGAAATATTTTAAAAGGCGAAAATTGTGGGAGAAGGCTATCCGAAAAAAAATTGGAAACCTGATATTTCGTCGAGACTATGTGCTATTCTTTTTAAACCTGAAGTTTTTTATGGTAGAAATTCGAATACAGATGTTGCTCCCAAGGGAACTAAGTCCGTTTTTATTAAGGGGACTACATGACCTAAACGCAAATTTATAATGCCTAAACATATATGATCCACTGCAGTAACCAAAATCAGAAAAATATATGATATTCTTCTGTATATATGCTATTTAGATAGTGTGTTGAAAACATAATACAATTAACTTGATATGATAGAAAAAAATCACGAAAATACCAATTTTTTTTTTTTACTATTAATAACCATACTAATGTTAAGAAAACATTCAGATTTTTTGTCAGATTATTCTACAAGTATCATACTAACGTAATAGTGTTTTAATTTTTTAGTCCAATGAATAGATTTTATGTAAATCCATAATTGCTTCGTATTTTGCAATAAATTACCAGCGTTGTGTCATCGCGCGTCTCTTTCTTTTCTATGCAATCTGACAGTGACCGCGCTTTAGCGCTTGTAAGCCTCTTAACTACAGGCTCTTGTGGTACGATATTACGTAAATTATAGTTAAGTTGTGTGTGTGTGTTTATATTATCATATTAGATCAGTGCTAGAGCATCTCTGATTTTTTTCAGTCAGGAAGATCATCCTCGAGTTGGTTTTCAACTCCCATCAGGTTATTCCTGTCGTACGCCTCCAGTCTTCACCAAAAAATTAACTCGAAGTTAACAAACACAAGATTACACAAATTTTAAAACGTTCCTAATTTATTGTCTTTTCCACTAAAGCTGCTTTCTTACCAGACGTGATCGACATAAAAGTAAATATAAACAAAACAATGGCGATTTGAAGACTTTGGAATGTGCTGCCACCTATGACGAGCTTTCAGTTTTTAACCTCATTGTTACTAAACTCCTATTTAAACAAAATTTTAATAGATAGAGCATAGTATTTTGTTTCTTTACTTTTGAACAGAGCATTTCGTTATTTAGAGAGCATTCTTATAAGTTTATGAAAAAGCCAAACAATTACTCAAGTGTTTTTATTTGCTATAAACAATGGAGTCGGTATATATTAATCAATATGTCATTATTTTTAAACAATTATGCAAAAACCCTACTGAAGTAAAATGCATCGAAAAGGGAGAATGTTATTGTCATTTCGAGAACGTGTCACCATGTCCGGGAACGTTCCCATAATGATCGTTCACGTAATGACGGTTGCAAATAAGCGCGCGCTATTTTTTACGGTGGGCGTCTTGACCATGGTGAAAGTAAAATATTTGAGGATATTTTATTAATATTCTACTAAGGTAGTTTTCAAAATGTTTTTCAATAAGTTTTCATTATGTAACTTACAGAGGAGTAGAGGTCTTGATGAATTTATGAATTAAATATTTTAAATTCATAAATTCTTTGCAGCCTGCGTTCTCTAACTATGCTGAATATATTTTTTTGTAAGTCAATTGTACTCATAATCCTCGAGAAGAATTGACAGATGGAGAGAAACTAGTCTCCAGAAATATAGACAGATAGACACACAAGAGCTTAAACCTCCCAAGCTCGTGCCAAGCGTGTTCAATTGAATTCAGGTCCAGGCTTCTCGCGGGCCAGTCCATGCAATTGATGCCAACGTTCTAATAATACTCATTTACAATTTGAGCTGTTTGTGGCCTGGCGTTGTTATGCATGAATATTGAATTTTCGCCCATATTAATTAAATATGGGCCGACATGCTCATTAAGAATTTCTTCCACATATCTTACAATTGTTAGCGTATCATTTTCTATCAGCACTAACTCCGTGCGACTCTGAACAGATTCCAGCCCAAATAACAGATCCATCGCCGAACGGCACATTTTCCTCAAAACAAGCTTGAATAAAACGTTTTCCTGGCCGTCGGCAGACTTTTCATCGCCCATCATGTGCAGACAGCATAAATCTGGATTCGTCAGAAAACATTACTCTTGCCCATTCTTCGTCTCCCTATTGTGCGTGTTCGCGGGCGTAACATAATCTTGCTACCCGATGTTCCCTTTCAAGTTTTGAACCATTTGCGTGTCTATGTGGGCTCAAATTAGCTTCAAGGAGCCACCGCCTAACAGTCCGCTTGCTTAAGTCGTCTCTACGGGTCTCCCGAACTTGATTTCAGATTTCGATAAAATTTGGTAAGGAAATAGATGGTATCCTTTTTGTCCCGGTAGCACTCTCTCGTGCGAAAAATTCCGACATCCACGCAGGCGAAGCTGTGGGCAGAAGCTACTAATTATACAAACGAAATGCAGTGAAGAGACCTAGAGAGAAAATTACTTTGCCTTCAATATAGTGCTGCTGCTTTAATGTTTTTTTTTTTTCTTTTTATGAAATCATCAAATGACCTCTCCCGCTCTGGGCGGAGTGGAAGGGCGTGTCAGACTCTGACTAAACCCACCCGTGTTTCTTCAGTTGCCTGTGTGCCAGGGCCCCGGTAACTCTTTCGAACAACCCGCGACCCCGGCAGGCATCGGCATGATGCTGATATCTTACCGGACGGCGAGCGTCCCATTGCTCGCCGTCCGCCAGCCCGTGCCTACGGTGGCCGGGAGTCGGCAATCGACTCCCGACGCCCAGAGTGTCTCCTCCTGCGGCGACTAGGGGCGTGAGGGCGCAACGATTGCCTCGACCTCACGCGCTCTGCCTCCGCCTTCGCGAGCATTACTGCTTCGCAGAAGGAGGTGACGGCGTCTCATGCCCACTCGCTCCGTACCATGGCCTGGATCAGGGCCGGACGCGAGAGATCGCCGCCGCCGATCGCCGCCACGAGGACTGCTTTAATGCTAACATTCGATTTCGAAAATACATTTTATTGTAAAAGAACTGCTTTGGGTTCTGATTTCATAACAAACGTGTAGTAGAGATTGTTTATATTGTTATTAATTCCAAACCAGAAAATAATATTCTTTTGAAACTCTTCTGTCAATTAGCCCAGATTAATTTATCTTCGAAAAGCCTTTGGCAGACATTACTGGAAAGATATAGTGTCTATTTCTTGTGATTGTTTTATCAATACCCATATCAGTAATATTAACTAAACCCAGTTTATTGTTTATAGTACTGTGTAGCATATAATACATAATTTTTTGTAGTATTATTTTGACATAAAATTTATTACCCTGAAATATTTGACAGTAATGTGCGCTCTAAAAATTCTAACGTGACGATATTATCGTGGACATCCATGTCGACGTCGCGGCATCACGATAGCCTATGGAAGTAAAATGTATGGAAGATACATGAAGACGATTTTAAATTTCCGTCCACGATCACATTATAACGTGCACGTATTTTCATATATTTTATGGACGTGGACTTCCACGATAATACCGTCACGTTAGATATATTGGTAATGTATACAAAATCTAGTAAAAGTAAAGTTAGTTGTAAAGTCATTCTGTTCTAATCCGAACATCGATGGCGATGGCATCATGGCATCATGTAAATTGGATATGTACAAGATACAATACGGCTGACAAATATTAAATCAAATCGAACCAACATATCGGATATTGTTGTCATAATAATACGCGCCATTTCTATTGATCGACACAACATCCTCATTATTATATTGCCACTGGCGTTTCGATTAATTGGCTACATGTAATGTATTTTATATCTTATTGTTTAAGTAATAACGAGTTGAGTTTTTGTGTGACTAGGGTCACGGGGTCAAGCAAGATGTTATTAGGTTCTTATGTCGCTCCGTCGTACCTGGTAAATAGCGATAAAGTCGGCCGAAATAATATCATATTGTCTACTTTATTTCCCCAGTTTTTTTCAACTATGTTTCTACTTCATGTTAGCTACCTTGTCATCAGCCCAGATAGAGTGCAGTGAATTTTGAATGGATTCCTCTAAAAATATATTTTGACAAAATATAACTGGACTAAAACTAAGTGAAATCGATTCTATTATTCTGAACAAAAATCTTCCATATTTGGACTAAATTAAAAATACCATCGCCAATGCGACGATATACGAGAATTATTAATAAATAAAAAACTGCAGATTACAATAATTAAATTATAAGTACCCGAGCGTTTAGCGATGATCACCTGGATGAGGGACGCACGGAACCGGGAAGTATTTTGCTGTACTTCCCGGTTCCGTGCGTCCCTCATCCAGGTTATACCCAGGCACCCACCCACCAGGTAGCCAGCAGTGGGTGATTCCAAGCTGAAATGATGATGATAATGACCCGAGCATTAAAATTCCATTTTGAGTGTTACAAAGAGAAACAGGCATCAGACAGAGATGATGCACTCAAATATTAAAAAAATCTGTATCTCATTTTTGTTACCTTTGACCTTGAATATTTTTTTTTCCTTACAGGGGAAAGATGGGGAACTTTCAAATTTTGTTTTTAATGATATTTCAAACAATCTTACCGATTTTCAGCTTGGTGGGAATTTAGGTAACTTTACTCTTATTTTTTGGTCTAATTTGACCGGACTACAATCTAAGATCCACTGTAACGGTTAGGGGTTTGCAAGTAGACTTCGCAGGCCGTCATCTGCTGGTTAGTGTCGAGAGATATTGAAACCAGTTGGATAGGATATTACATGTCGGAAATACGTTAAATCAATCGTTTGACTTTGATTAATCGGGATGCCAGCGCCGCCAGGCGGCGCTCGATAGAGTCTACATCATAACGCTCGACCAGCGTTAAAGCAGAGTTTGTCGGTGGCGGCCTAGCAGTGAACAAGTTTAGAAACTGTCGCGCTTTCTGTATAGTTGTGTCGTGTACCTATAGTGTGTGATTGACAAAGTTGGGTTGGATTGGGTAGTGTGATTAATTTGTTCGTAAAATAAACGTACAATTTGATTTGAACTGCAAACGGTTTTTCTATTGCGCAATAACCAACACTTCCCATAGTACGCCCACAGTAGTTAAAATAGGGTGGATTATAACGAGAGAGACGTACCTTCTCCGTCATACATATAATTAAATAGGTAGAACTAACACAGCTAGGTCGCGAGTAAAGGTTACATTACATGCGAATGCTCCCGGTGAGGGAACGTCTTTAGCGGATGCGAGTTTGTTAAAAATATAAACCTGAAACCACTTGCGTGTGTAGCCACATGCTAGCTACGCGTCACACTGACGTCACGCAAAATCCTGCATCACGTAAGCAGAGTTTACCGCGCAACTAGCATATATACAATGCACCGACATCAAATGTCGGGCAGTTGCCCACCAGACACGACACCCGTCTGGTCGGAGGATCCTCTCTTTTCTATGGAGGTATGAGTGAACTTTACACCCTGTTTCTCATACTTCTATATCAACATTCAACGTTCTATGGTGGATCAATCGGATAGGTAAGGAGGTAGGTTTTTTAAAATTAAAATAATAGGCGTGTCTTTAACTTCCTAGACTTAGGCAAAAAGGCTGCCAAGCTTAAATGGGATTGGTCGGTTCATGTCAGCCGCATGCATAGTGACTGCTGGGCAACAGTCTCCACACGATGGGGCCTGTGACGGCCTACACGCGCACCGCTAGAGATAGATCGAGGTGGCTCTTCAAAAGGATGCCTGGAAGGATTTAGGCGAGGCCTTTGCTTAGCAGTGGAACAGTGTAGATTAACTGAAAAATAAAAAAATAAACTTAAGTCTACACCAAAAGTTAGTTCTTTACTCAGTAACCAACCGTTTGAGTACCTACCTAATTAATGTCGTTGTTAAAACATCTTGACGTGACGAATTTTGTAACGATAAAAAAGCCTTTAGGTTGACGCTAATTCATTAATTAATGAAAAATTCCCACTGCTACTGCTGAGAATGAATTCCTGGGTTCTATTCCCAGGTCCGGCAAAGAGTTATTGGGGTTTCCTATCTGGAAATTTTCAGTAGCAGCCCAGACTCTGGATTTGTGCCCAGTTGATGGTAATAGGCTCGCCCTCTATTACATGGGACTTAAACATAACTAGTGAAATGTGGCTGTACTATAGGAACACATCTGCCCAACCCTTCGGGGAAACAAGGCGTGATGTTGTGTTGTTAAATATGACTGCCTCTTTGGAACAGTGGTCTAAAGTGCGTTCGAACGCTTAACATAAGACTCGTAGGTTCGAACTGGACTGACTGACTTACTGACTTGGACTTTGTGTATTTTTTTTTTATTTCACTGCTCTCAAAATACTGAAAGAAAACATCGTGAGGTAGGTAACCAGCATGTCCGAGAACCAAGAATTCGAAGACATGTGACATCCACCAACCCGCACTAGGTCCGCGTGGTGGAATAATTCCGCGCACCGTGAGCGATAAGCGCCAACATGTACATATCTGCATTAGTCGCCGCCGCTTCGCACTGGTTCGCGTTGATTTGGCAAAAAGTATGAAAACTGCCTGCGCCGACCAGTGTTGACAACCAACGCTTGTCAGCGCCGACAAACGCTGGTATATTGGCGCCGGTCACCAGCTTTCTATGTGAATACACCCTTAAGCCAAAATTACATAACGAAATTAGTGGCATACAATGACATAAATTTATAGGGCGAGTTTTTCGTTGCCGATAGTCCCATGGTTCACGCGGACCAGCGACTGACGCTCCCGCCAGCCGGTCCCGCCGCCGCACCGCCGCCGCCGCCGCCTGCACACACACTGTATGAAAAAGTCGCCCTATAGTTTTGTCTCTAATTTTGTAATGTAATTTGGGCTTTACGACATACTCTCTCTCCGGGACTGGAGGTCTGTGTCCCAACAGTGAGAACGTTAAAGGCTTATGTTGCAGATAGAACCGTCCAGGGTTGTTAGCCTCAAGATGGACGGACTATATTTGTTTACCGGGACAGAAAGTACAACGTGAAAGGTCAAAAGTCGTTTATTATCGAATGTGAGGTCAGCTCTGTAGATATGTGTTGACCTCAGTGATATTAGCAACAGGGTCGTATTTGATAAATAATAAAATATGAGCCGTAACTAGTTGGAAAAGACTACGTAGCTCAAGTTTTAATGAGTTGATTAACATAACTGTAGAATCCTGTTGATCCCGTATTTAAGCTGATTATATCACTGCACTGGCTCATCACCACACCAAGTCTCTCGTGCAGGCTCGCTTCACTTTGAACTGTTTCCCGCCATCCGTGATAAACTGACAGTTGACATTAGTGACAGCTACTTCACTACACTACTGATGTGCATGAGATAGTGTTTACTTGGTGTTTACATAATTATTATGTATTAAAAAATAATACTCGACGAAACCCAATAGGCACAATTTATAATGCATTAAGTGACACAAAGTTACACTCACATTAAGACATTATTATAGTGCATTTTTTTATTCCGAAACAAATTCAAAATCTGGGCTGCTACTGAGGATATAGGAAGAGATATAAATACACGTAGTCAAAATGAAATTGTGATACCGAAATTTAGATTAGCTAAAACAAGCAAGTCATTTCTTATATACAGTACCCGCTTTTATAACAAGGTGCCAAAGTCAGTTACAGAACTTAGCGATAAAAGTTCAAAACCCACATCAAACGTATCCCTATCAAAAATGCATAATATAAGATTAAAGACTACGTTGAAGATAAGGAAATTTTGCAATAATTCCTTCTGCACATGTAGCCACATGTGCAGAAGGAATTATTGGGAAGCCTCCCTGGTACCTCATTAACGGCCTATTATAAAAAAAAAAGTTTTTTGTCTTTTTTAACTTTCTTCTTTGACATAATCTTCTCATTATTTGACATTACCTACAATTCTTATTTCAACTCTTTATTTATGGCTTTTTTAGACTTAAATAAATAGATTAAATTAAAAGCATAAGCGTATTAAGTTTATTTTTAAATAAATTCTTCTTTATTTTGTGAATGTGAGAACGCTGTAAGCCTAACTTGTAGACTGTAGATTTTTACACCTTTTCTATTTGTTGAGTAGCTTTTACTTGTTGACAGGCCTACACTGTCCTCCCATACCTATCAACACTGTAATTTGAAACATTGTAAGAGCTCTTTATTTTTAAAAGAGTACCCGTGGATTTTCTTGCCGGCTCTTCTCCATAGGAAACAATCAATTATTGGAACCGTGCACCTAGCTTCTGACGTTTTATAAGTGCCCATGTAGGTTATATGAAATAAAATATTGTGATTTGATTTGATATTTGTAGAAAATATCTATAAAAAACAAAAACAAATTTAAGATTTTAGTAGGGACTGAAGCCTGCACTACTGAAGCGCTTTTTAACTTTGCACTTGCTTTTGTTTGGTACTTACCTTAAGTAGCAGATCCCAAAAAGGCAGTAGGTACCTATCGGTTTTTGACCAAGAGAAATTAATGTTAGTCTAACTGAATACGTTATATGCTAGGAGCCAAGAAAGCTGACAGAATTAGAAACAAAACCACCAGGCAGAAGATCAAGGTTCAGAACATAACCCTTAAAATCAGAAGACTAAAGCGGAAATGGTCTGGACACATGGCAAGAGGGAAGGACAAATGGAGTCAAATGGTTAGTTAGTGGTACCCAAGAAACGGCCAAGGAAAGAGAAGTAGACTACAGAAAAGGTGGGATGAGGACATCAGAGAGGACGCTGCAAAAACATGGGGCAGCGGGACCAGAGAAAGACGGGAACGGAGAAGGTTGGGAGAGACCTGTGCCGACTGGCAAACGGACATACAAACCATAAACAAACGCCAAATACGAGACTGACACTTTATGTTTGTCCGTATCTGTACATAATAATTATAATAAAATCGTAGCGAAGTCAAAACTGTAGGTACATTGAATTCTTGTTAAAGTAAGTTTTGCACGGTCTGGGAACGATTTTAATGCCGAAAATATAATTTTAAGAATTTCTGTCTGTTTATCTGTTTGTCTGAATGTATGTTCCAACATCACGCAAAAAAAAAACCACATCGATTTTGTTCAAATTTTGTATAGATATTCCCTATAAGTCAGGTCAGTCTGTAGGCTATAAATTGTCACGCTATTTACTATGGGGGATGAGCAATAATGCAATTAGTTCATTCTTCTAAGTTTACCTCACATTGTAAAAAACGAGCCATAATTATCATCACGCTTCACTTTTATGGAGGTAAGCATTCAACTATCATGACATATACAGGGTGGATTTTTGAGATGAGGCAATAAGGACAGGTACCATAATCGTTGTCGCTAAAAGAAAACGGTCTTAGGAAACTGTTCCTAACTTTATGAAGCATTATATGATATGCAGTCACAGATTTTGAAAAAAAGCACAGTTAGCAATTTTTACAAGAAATAATTTTGTTGCCAGTCTATCCTGTTTCTTATAAGGATCAAAAAACTATCGGACCAACTGAGGTTTAAGTACTAGAAAAAGCAGAAATAAAAAATAACTTGGGGGGTACGAGACTGAGATGAAAGAGAGCACAATATAAGTACCAGTGTATGGCAATAGTCTAATGATTGCATTACTTCACTGGGCTTAACAGGGAACGAATATAACAGATAGTTACAGATTTAACCTTTTTATCATCCCGCTATACATTTAAGAAGCTATGCAGACAATCATGACATAATTATAAGAACGGCTATTTTAGTCAACTTTCAACAAAGCAAATAGCTTAGTGGTTTAACAACTACTTTACAAACCTAAGTTCGATTCCAAACAATTGATATTTTTTGTGCTTCTTTCCATTTTGTTTTTGTATATTATGATAGTTCGTCAAATTGACACAGGAAAATACTGTCATCTTTCGTTATAATAAAAATAAATATGTATATTTAGGCGACTGTTAATGAGAAATCCCGTGTGTTTACAATCTACTGTTATAGTATTATAGTGAAAGCCGTTCGCCAAAAATAATCTGTAAGAATGCGTTAGTCAGTGTATGAGTGTTGTGCCATTAGATAGTTTGTACAGGAACGCAGGCGTTTATTAATTCACTAATAACGAAATACTTCGTAAGCAATGGGATATTACTACTGAACGCTGCGGGTGTCGAGCGCAGGACGAGCTGTGTCTCACACGGGCAACTTCACGTCGCGTCGCGCGTCGCTTGCTCCCACGTCACTAGTCCTGACTCTCTTCATATTTTGACTGCTGAAACCAAAACTACAAACGAAGTATACGGGAAAGTTTTGTAATAATGTGGCTGTTATTTTATTATATTGTGGTCTCGAGCGAAGTCGCGGACAGAAGCTAGTAATAAATAAAACAAAAATAACTGAATACATCCCTGTTTTAAAAATAATTGCCGAATATATATATAGGTAGTCATAAAATATGAATAATAATATAATCAGCGCAGACATTTTTGCGAAGCGAACGAGTCAACTTTACATAATTACAATGAAATTGTTTTATTTCTTTGTCCTAGTGTTTGTGGCTTTTGCTCTATGTGAAGCTAGGGGTGAGTTTTAAAACCATTTTAACTTGTATTTGACACAGAAAAGGAAGATCCAAATCAATGAAATCCTCTTTCTCCTTTGCGAATAAGCTGCAGTTAGGTTATTAGGCAGATAATGTTATACACAGAGTTCTGTTCGATTTCAAATTAATCGGGTAGATATTGAGTATACGGCTAGGTAGTCTAGGCAGATTATCATCTGCCTAGGCATTTTCCCACCTATGTAGGGGATGGCTTCCAGTCTGACCGAATGTAGCTGAATACCAGTATTTAAACGACTTCCAAAAAGGAGGAGGTTATATGTTCGACTATAGGTATGATTTTTTATATTTTTATTTATATTCACCGATTTCTCCGTCAATTGTGGACCGATTTTGTTTGAAATGGTATGCTCTCGAGGTGGTTTCATTGTCACCAAGTCAGAATCTGATGAGGGGATCCTATGGAAATCGTAGGAAATCCTCAAATTTTATAGGCATGTTTAGCGATTTGGGTATGTTTTTAAGTAACTCATGCATTTGCTCTTGGAAAGCACCATTCGATGAACTGGAACTGATGATGAAGACCAGAGGCGGCCACCGGAACTTCTCAATAATAAGTATTTCACGGGTTGCGATTAAATTTTAATATGGTTGCTAAGCAATTTATGCTCGTCACAATGCATATGGTGAAATGGAGCTGATGGTGAAGCCACCATCAGCTCCAGTGGTTTTGGTTCTTAACAGGAAAACTTCTCAACAATTAACGTCCCTGCGTCGGGAAAAGGAATATTTTGTAAAAGGTGATGATCATTGACATTAGGCTATTGTAACTTAGATTTATTAATAACTGACTCACAAAAAAGTGAAAAATAAAAACTTTTTTACAAAAAAAAAACAACCGATCAAAAGTAAAAAAATAACTTCAATTTCGGAAGTCGGTGTATTGTATTTTGTTTTTTGCCACCGACTTCCAAAATTAAAGTTATTTTCCACATTGTAGTGTTTTTTTGAAGTCGGTTGTTTTTATTGTAAAAAAGTCTTTTTACATGGAGCGATTGCCTAACTGACCACCACAACCTTGTTACTAGGTAACACGATACCCCTTAGTAAGGCTAGTTGACCGACTTTCAGGCTACCGACTACCAGTATCGACGTTGTGCAATACAATACCCTAACTAAAACAATATAAAGAAAGTCTGTGCCTCTTAAGTTCTAATTGAAATAAAAGATTTGACTTTAAGATTTTTTTTATCCGCAGCCGGATTTATATTTTTTAGTTTTATTCTGGCGTGTTGTCACGACAGTTTAATGAGGGCTATGGCTCAAGGCTAAATGATAACAGCCACACGGGTCGATTCGAAGGTCAAGCTACACTTGCCGCGGTAAGTTCGTGGATGGGTGACTATCCATTACATACTCCGTGGCTCGGAAAGAACCTTAAGCCGTTGGATCCGGCTGTCAGCCGTAGTCAGAAGCCCGATAGTCTGACAACCAGTCTTACAAGGGGTATCGTGTTACCCAGTTGTGGGTTGTGGAGTTCAGATAGGCATTTTCTCCATGTAAAATACTAGTATTCAGCTGCATTCATTCAGACTGGAAGCCGACTCCAAATTAGTTGAGAAAATGTTAGGCGAATTGATTAATGTATAGAGGTATGAGGAAACAGGGTGTAAAGTTTACTCATCCTCCATAGAAAAGGGAGGATCCTCCAACCAGACGGGTGTTGTGTCGGGTGAGCAACTGCCCGACGTTTGATTTCGGGACTTTGTATATATGCTAGTTGCGCGGAAAACTCAGATTGCGCGATGCAGGATTTTGCGTGACTTCAGTGTGACACGAAGCTCGCATGTGGCGATGTAGATGCCGCTATAGATCACGACAGTTTAATAAAAAAGAATCATCAAAATCGGACTACTCTGTAAAAAGTTATGCGTGGTCATACATAAAATATATATATATATATATATATATATATACGGGTCGACTTGAGAACCTCCTCCTTTTTTTTTCGTCGGTTAAAAATAAACCACTTCTTTTCAGATCCTAAATGCCTACAACCTACAGATGGAGGGATATGCTATGGATACCAACCTATGTATGTACCTATTATCTACAGGGTCACATTAAATTAGTTAGCAAAATGGCGCAGACGTGGTGGGTATATCTAAACACGACAAAACAAAAAAAAAGATTTAATAAAGACCACTGGTTGAGTAGTTACTTGAAGTAAGAAGAAGTGGTTTTTTGTTTTATCGTGTTTAGTTAACCGATATTTCAAGTAGCTGCAATAGCGCCGGCGCCGTTAGCCCCAATAAAAATATCATCAAATCAGTTGTTTTTGTTTCATCATGTTAAGATATCGAACTTGATCTTGTTAACTATACGTCACTATTGTATCTGTCTCTTTTCGTGTTTGTCTGTGCGATCGCGTTGTTCTTCTAAACTACTTAACGAAATTTCATGCGGTTTTCACCATAAATGTTAAAGAATTTATTCCGAAAGGTTTATGTGTGTTATACATTAATATTGAACTTATACAGGGCTATTGGTTATATGTCGGCAATCCGTTAAGGGGATGTAAGAGACCTCATTTGCAACAAATGCCCCTTTATGACCTCTATGCATCTTCCATCTCTATGTGTCCCTTCTTCGAGTAATTTGATATTTTATATTTTTTTGAAGATTTTTGGTATCTTATTGTATCTCATTGGATAGCTGAGATGTTGTACATGTTTTTACAATATACTGCCGCTAAAGTACTCCCGTGTTTTTTGCAGAAGTGGACTATTTAGTCAAATAACCTGCTCAAAATTATAGAAAATTGTAATGATTTTCGAGAACTGTTCAAGATAATTGTCATACTATGGTTGATTATTATGTATTGAAGTAGAAGCTGATAATAATAATTTAAAAAAGCATGCATCCTATTTTTTTAAATAATTTTTCAAAGTTGTGTACCGCTAAAAAAATATATTATCAAATTACTCAAAAATGTTGACATTTGCATAGTAGTTATCGGGGCACATTTTGTTGCAAATGATCTCTCCTACATCCCCATAATAGATTGCCGACATATAACTAATAACCCTGTATTAAGAGATCCCGATGTTTTGTCACGACGAAAAAACCATGCGAAGCAGGGGTTAGTCGCAAATTAGATTATAAATTATACCTACTTATATCTGATTATTTTTTCAGGTTTACTTTTAATAATGCAGCTGAAAAATGTGAGGGTTTCATCTATGGAGGTTGCATGGGTAACGATAACCGTTTTGCTACCTTAGAGGACTGTCAAGCGGCTTGTTAAGATTTCAATAAATTTAATGATTTATAAATGTAGTTTTATTTCTCAATACATTCTTCTTTTTCGTCATTCCCTCAATGCTGAGGATCGCGACCACATACGACGCGTCTCCAAGTAATGCGGTCTTCTGTATTGTAGACCGGTAGGCACATGCTGCCTCCAACAGCCTTCTTGATCGCGTCTGACCATCTTTCCAGTGCTCTGCCTTCAGCGCGTTTTGCTTCCGCCCAGCCCAGTATCATAAGCCTTTCCAGACCATGCTTAGATGAGACATAATAAATCCGAAAAAGTTGAGGGCACGCTCCTATCATATTGTAGATAGCCCTTGGTGATGTTGAGTTCCTCCAGCATGCATTCATTCATTCTCATGACAGTCCTTGGTATACGAAGTAGCCTTCGCCAACACCACATCTCGAAAGTATCGATCATACTGCTTTCGCGGTTTTTAATAAATAAATTAAAATTTAATATTTTATTTTCAAACACCAAAGGCCCATACTATTAGTTACAAAAAAATTAAAAATATATTAATAGGTACTGAAATAAATGTGGAAAATAATGTCGATTCATCAACCTCTGACATACAGATTGATGAATCGATTGAACACAGCCGCGTCCAACCTATCTGCTATCATTTTCAGGATGCCGTCCTATTCCTCCGCACAGTTTTCAAGACTAACGCGATTTTCTTCCGCATAATTGCATATAAATCATCTATATGAGCGTCAGCAAACATACCTGAAGCACTACAAGAACGCGGTAGTCGCAACAGTGCCCTGAAAATGTTATTGTATTGTACTCTGAGGGCATTGTAGGCACTTTGTGTGTACTTAACCTATAGACCACTCGTGTAGAAACTGTGCCAGTACGCTTTAAATAGCGTCAACTTAACGTCTACCGTACAACGAGCGAATCTATATGGCAGCATATTTCCCCGTACCGACAGTGCCCTCCGTTCCCTCTCAACATCGTGGTCATCCTTCAAAGTTTCAGTCACAATGTGCCCTAGGTACTTTAACTGACAAACATGGTTTAACTGTTCTCCATTTAATGAAACGGGTGGCACACTATTTGGCCTTAAATTGTTACCAACAAAAACCATATTCACAATTTTTACTGTTATATTTTAAACCGTGGTTCTCAGCATAAGCTTCACACATACCCAATACTTTTCTCAACCCACCGATTGATGCACCACGTTTCCACGCCATATAAAAACATGGAAAAAAACTAGATCACGGATATATCGTATTTTGGTATTACGTCGGATGCCAGAGTTCTTCTTAATCTCAATACCACATTAGCCAGGCGTTAAATGATAAATGCTTTGTTTCGGTAAATTGGTTTAAAAAACACTTTTACACGTCAAAATGCATTCAGTGGCATAGAATTGAATGATATGTTAAATCATTAAATGTCACTATAAGTATGACTGTGTGTTATCATAACATGCTGCATAACATGTTTGGTCTTGTCGCGATTTATTTAGTTGGCTTTTTATTTAATTGATTTTTTGATCTTGTTTCGGTCCTTTTATTCGATTTTACATTGATTATCTTTTTATGCAGGCGGGCTTTTTTGTTTACTTTTATTTAATTTTGTTTTTTATTGATGTCTTTTTACCCGACTGCAAGGAGAGGGTTATGTTTTTGGCGCGTATCCTTTATGTATGTAATATTCTTTATCACCCCATATCTTTCAAACTGCTAGACGGATTTGTATAACTAAGACATCGTTAGATACGTCTTGACCGCCCAAGTGTTCTTAGACAAGTTAAAACAAACAAAACTAACATGCCGCCATGGCGCCATTGACGAGCCCATGATTAATATTTATATTCCGCTTAACATGACTCGGGACCCTACACCTATTATAGATAATTTGGTATTCCACCTGTTTTATTGGGATCGTCAGGTATATACTCCTTTCCTGGGTTTTTACCGTATGTTTTGGGATCCAATGAAATGTCTACAGCATTAATAGTGTAAACTTTTGTAACTTTTTCTAAGTAACATGGTGTTGGTACGAGACGTAGGTATTCTGTTCTTTGTAATAAATATTAAGTTTTATATATTGCTTGATATATCGTTTTCTTTAGTTATGGATATGTTATATAATCTTCTATCAATATATTTTAGTCATGAACCGTAAATAGTTAGTTTTATAGGATGGTTAGTTCATATAAGATACATTTCTCCCTTTAAAATTATCAACCAAGCGGGCCGCTCGTGTATTTCTTATTATAACGTAGGTATATGTCTCATTATATTTTTATTTAGTATTACGGTCATGATCATGATATACTTTTTTAAATGCCTACGATGAGCCCTTTAAATAGATACCCATATTGCAGTTTTCGAAACAACTTTCTTTTATTTTTCACTCTAAATAATGGCACCTCATAGCCGCCATGTTTTATTTTTTTAATTTTATCTAAGAACACTTGGGCGGTTAAGAAGTATCTAACGATGTCTTAGCTAAATAAATCCGTCAAGTGCTTTGGAAGATATGGGGTAATGAAGAATAATACATACACACAAGATACGCGCGAGACACATAACCCATTCCTTGCAGTCGGGTAAAAATAAAATTGCGACTTTTAGAAGCCTTATAATAACTAATAAAAATTTACAAAACTCGAAAAAGAACAGTAAATTGCAATGTAAAAATAGAACGAATCAGTTGAAAACATCAGACCGTGAAAGTGGGTCAGCATGACTAGTGGGCGAGCAATATGTCACTACATACACATTACTGCAATCTTCCATCCAATACGTTATTGCACCAATGAACGATGCCCTCCAGCCACAAGTTAGCCGTCGCTGATTTGTTTATCTCTGCAACACGAACATGTTTCGTCAACAAACATCGGCAGTCCGTTTCACGCTTGCCTAAAACAACGGCCTCTAACTAGACGCCAAATATGGATGTTGTGTTTGTTGAAAGAAGAAAAAGATAAATGATTGCTATGTTTTCTGATTAGACAAAGACGGCAGCAACAAATGCGACACAACGATTTGTTAGTGCCATTGTAATGTTATACTTTTATTGAAGGACGAAACAGTCATGCAACTGAAAATTCACGTTTGTTTGGTTTGATGAGGTTGAGTAATTCATTTTGACAATTCTCACTTCGGGTATAATACTTGCGTTATGTTTTGTAAATGTAACTGAAAACAAGCAGAACTTCATAAAATTACAATAAAAATATCGTAGTAAATATAAAGATTTTTTTTAATAAAAAGGATGCGAGCGTAACACTTAAAAAAAAATACTCTTCGGTCAAATTCGCATCGCCATAATACGCCCAAGACAGGCATCGCGATGTTAGCGATAAGTTTGCGACGCTGAAATGGGACTGGACGGGTCACACTTATAGGATGCATTAAGACAGATGCTCCAGGATCGTCACACAGTGAGTGCCTGAAGACGGGCGTAGTCACCGTGGCAGGCCTAATAAACGCTGGCGTGACGGACTCGTTCCAGACCGATTGGCCGGAGAAGGCACAACAGAAAGAAAATTAAAAAGTATGGGGGTGACCTCTGTCCAGCAGTGGGACAATACAGATTAAATAAAAATTTAAAAAGGCACAACATACTGCTTTCCGAGTTTTTTTATGGAGTTTTGTGTCCTTATCGCACGGAGAGGGCAGTTGTGTGAAGTTATTGCAACGTTCATGAAGTGTGACATATTTCCTTAGGATTTACGAGTATACACGTAGTAGTTAGTAAACATTTTTCATTTATTTATGCACAAATGTAAGTGCAACAATTTCCACCGCTAATGGTATAGGTATTAAGGACATTTATGCCTGCCCACTGAAATCCGTCGGCTAAACGCAGCGGAAACATGATTGCAATGAATGTTCCGACTGATAAATATGATGATACACTTGACTTAACGAGAGCAACCCTCTCCAACCAGCACCACTTCACTAAGCTAGAAACAAAAGCTAGCCATTTAAGTACCTAATTAACTCATACTCAAATATTTAGTTCATTAATGTGGTTACTTTTTTGTAACAAAAGGTTGAACCTAACATGAACGCTGTAAGGGTAAGGCAGAACAACAATTATTAAAATGTTAAAATTAATGTTAGGACCACTTTTTAATTAAATTAGGGTATATACACACAATGCTTTTAAACGAGACTAACGAAAATGAAACATAATATGCACGAATCTACACAAAAACAGCAGCACGGTCAAAACTAAAACTAAAATAAAGTTCAATTTTCTGCGCATTTATTAGGTATAAAACTTGAACCCTATTGTACAAAAACACGCACAAAAATGCACTTTTTACGATACTTCCGCACGTTTCTTTTGGTATGAACACTGGTATCAATGCTAACAATCAGCTCTGTGGAACGTTACGGCGAAGTGACGGCGCGTCTTAAACTCGTGCTACGTATACAAAACGTCGTGCGCATGACACCTTAGGTTAACCTTTTATCGGTTATAAAAAACTACGAATAACCAAAATACGACCCCCCCCCCCCCCTATGATTCCTAAAGACGTTCCTAAATTCACTGTTCTAGTAGTAAGAGAGTATTTTTTTAAAGTTATATTTAAGTAAATATTTACATAACATAAGCTAACAGTCTTAAAATAATATATACGGAAAGGAAAATAGTGCACCAAAAAAGAGTAAGAAAGTTAAATACATTATAAGGCCAACCTCCACATTACTAAGCATGAATACAGACTTCAGTTTTAAATCGAGATTCAAAACTAGCTTCATTCCAGAAGACGGGCTTGAAATATCAATTAAGTTGAGAAGCTGTCTCAAATTACAAAAAAAGTCTGCATTGACTATCATTAAGAAACAATTAACTAGCGATTTCAACTTAAAATACCATTTTAAGATGCAATTCTTGACACTTAATAATTAAGTAAGTGTCAAGTAATTATTATGAATCAAAATATATTTATAGTTCATTTATTTCGTAACTTACAAAGATAATTTTGCCCGCATGTGAGTATTAGCTTCGTAATCATTTAATATCTTTTTCTGAACACGACTGCGGCAAAACGAAATACAACCAATAATATGTAATAATGAAACTAAGCCTTGATGTAAACACTTCGGAAATCCTTAGGAGTGCCCTGGTATGGTGAAATAAAGGATATAATATGCAAAGGTGTTAGTATACACTACAAATTTCAATAATAAACTTCATTTGGCGCCGAAAGACACTTACTAATTGTAACATGGAAACTTGAAAGGGAATTTTGAAAGTCTTCATGCTTTTTGCCTCTTTTGTTTTGCCTTTTTGTATAATAAAGCAATGTTTTAGTTTAGTCGTTGCGTTGTTACGCAACAATTCCACAGAATTGGGGCTTTGTTGCAGACAAAAACAAAGTTTACGTTTGTCTTGAGGCGTAGCGGTTTTGTAGCTGTCATAGCGGAGCGCTACGACGTAGCTACGGCGTAGTCAATAACACTCGCGCTTCTGTTGTTATGAAGGCGGATTATGTTGAATTCTTTCATTCACGCTAATAAGTATCTGCATACAAGGTGTAAGAAGTAGCTAGTCCACGAAACCATTATTATTTATGGACTTTTGCAATCAAAGGTTAGCTCCTTTAGAAGAAACGACATAAACGCACAGAATTTCTTCAACTATAAAATTGTAATCAATGTATTTTTTTATACTTAATAATGTATTCATGGAGGCATTGGTCCAAGTAAAAGGAGGGCGGACAGGTCAGAAGAAGACTTATAACAAAAACTACATAAGAAAAGCCCAAAAACTAATTCTGCAGTACGTACACGAAGAGGTCAAAAGAGTTCAACGACAATTGGCATTTCTAGGGACCGATAGACATAAGCTCGCATGATCTCATAGTTTAGGTGGATCATCCTCAATACATGTAACCTAAGTACTAATACAGTTAAATAATTGCTGGTTCTACACACTAAATTGCAATATGCAATGCGGTACTAAGGATAAAGCTGTATGAACCGAATCGGACGAACTTGAATAATTAATTATGTTGATCTCCGTATTAGTATGAAACTGTAAGTGCTGCTGCACACTGTGTCGCTCTGGAATATGAATATGCAGGTTTGTTACTTTTTCGATGATTGTTTTTTTAATTTGATGGAGACAAATACTGGTTTCAATACTTAGTAGGTATCTTGTTCAAAGGCTTTATGGGTTAATTTTAATAACAGCCGCAGTACACTTGGTAATTAATTGAAATGGGTCAAAATTGACATACCTGAAACTATTAGATATTGAGTTTTTTTTAAGAAACCACTTGGTCGATTTAAGAGTTCAGAAAAACTGATCACCCCGTATAATCTATATCCATCCGTGCCGTCAGTTCGTGCACGATAGTCGGCTTGCCGGACAGCAAAACATAGTGCATAATCATGTGTGGGAGTTGCCGGATGCAACAAACACGACTCGACGCTGCGACGCGACGTGCGCTGTGCGTGCGGCTGGATGATGACAACGCTGACGTACGTCAAATTAGTCAGTCACGGTTGCAGTTTGCGGAATAGCACACACCGGATTGAGAGGCATTAATTACTGCGATTGATGGATGAATATGTCACAGTATGATTGTGAACACCGTTAGTTTATAATCTATCTCGCCAAAGTGTAAACTGTCGATAAATTGTGAACTGTACAATACCGGTTGCATTATAACATATTAATGTTCGATAGTTTATAATCTATCCATGTCAAATTGTGAACGAACCTGCCTTACCAACAGGGTTCTCAATCTGTCCGACTTTATCACCAGTAAAATTGTGAACCATCCCTGATTTGTCCGTCTTTGCGATAGCCGAATTGGTCGCAGTAACTAAGCCAAGGCACACGGACAAAATAGGTTAGGTTAGGTTAGCTCTGAAGGAGCTGGAGCCCCAGCTGAGAGGACTCTACACAGCGTGCCTTGAGCGGGGCCAGTTTCCCACTTTGTGGAAGACTGGTCGTCTGGTCCTGCTCAGGAAGGTGGGGCGCCCTGCGGACTCGCCGTCCGCGTACCGGCCCATAGTGCTGCTAGACGAGGTGGGGAAGCTGCTGGAGCGGATACTCGCAGCCCGCCTCGTCGGCCACTTGTGCAGAGAAGGGCCGGACCTGGACGAGAGCCAGTTCGGCTTTCGGCATGGGCGCTCCACCATCCACGCGATATCGCGGGTGAGAGTCCTGGCGGAGGAAACGGTGTCCCGAGGTGGGGTGGTGGTGGCGGTGTCCTTGGACATCTCCAACGCATTCAACACCCTGCCCTGGAGTTGTATTCGGGAGGCACTGCGGTATCATCGGGTGCCTCTCTACCTCCGCCGCATCGTTGGGGCTTATTTGGCGGAGAGGTGTGTCACCTACATGGGACGCGATGGCGTTAGCCAGCGCCACATGTCGTGCGGTGTTCCACAGGGCTCGGTCCTGGGCCCGCTCCTGTGGAACATCGGGTACGACTGGGTGCTGAGAGGCGAACTCCAACCGGGCGTCGACCTGACGTGCTACGCGGACGACACGCTGGTCACGGCCCGGGGGAGTTCGCACAGGGAGGCAGCGTTGCTGGCGACGGCTGCGGTTTCACAGACGGTGAGCCGCATACGGCGCCTCGGCCTGGAGGTGGCCCTCAACAAGTCGGAGGCCATGGTGTTTCATGGTCCCCGGCGGGCGCCACCGTCCGGATCCCACATTGTGGTGGGAGGGGTACGAATCGCTGTCGAGCCCACCATGAGGTACCTGGGCTTGGTGCTCGACAGTCGGTGGGATTTCGGCCCCCACTTCCGGCGGCTGGCGCCCAAGTTGTTGGGCGCGGCTGGGGCGCTGTCAACGCTGCTTCCCAATCTGGGGGGCCCGAGCGCCGCTTGTAGGCGGCTCTACGTAGGGATCGTGCGATCGATGGCCCTTTACGGGGCCCCGATCTGGGCGGCTGACCTGACGGCCGGCAGCATTGCTGTTCTGCGAAAGCCGCAGAGAGCGATGGCCGTCAGAGTCATAAGGGGGTACCGCACGATCTCCTACGAGGCGGCTTGTGCACTGGCCGGATCCCCGCCCTGGGACCTGGAGGCGAAGGTGCTCGCGTCACTGTACCGGTGGCGCGAGGAATGGCGGGCGCGGGGCGAGCGACCGATGCAGCGACATATGGAGCAGCGTCGGTCGCAGCTCCGCGAGGTCCTGGTGGCGGAATGGCGGGACAGGCTCTCACGCCCTACCGCCGGCCTCGTCACTATCGAGGCGGTCCGGCCGGTGCTCAACCTCTGGCTCGGGAGGAGGCACGGCTCCCTGTCGTTTCGGGTGACGCAGGTGCTCTCGGGGCATGGTTGTTTCGGGAAGTACCTGTGTCGCATAAACAGGGAGCCGGACGCCCGGTGTCACCACTGCATCGACTGTCGGGAGGACACGGCGCGGCATACGCTGGCAGAGTGTGCCGCTTGGGAGGAGCCGCGCCGTGCCCTCATCTCAGGAGTAGGCAGTGACCTGTCGCTGCCGGCCGTAGTGAATGCCATGGTCGGCGGCGACGAGTCCTGGGACGCGGTGGTATCCTTCTGCGAAACAGTTATCTCGCAGAAGGAGGCTGCGGAAAGGGAGCGAGAGATCTCATCCTCTCACCCGGCCCGCAGCAGGCGCACCGGGCGTCGGCGGAGGGCGGACAACGCCCTCTTCCAGCCCCCCTAAATGGGTCCAGGGACGACGGACTTGGGGACGTCCGTCGCCCCCCATACATCAGGACCCGAGGCGGCGGCGCGTAGTGTTCCACGCGCGCCCCTCTTAGACGTCGCGGGGGGAGTCAAACACCTCACTCCCCCCGCTCGACCGGACGGGGCCCGCAGAGGCGGGCCGGCACCAGTCGGGGGTTGCGGAAGATTCGTATGTTCCCGCGACCCCCGACGCAGGTGTGAGATGGAACACCGGGGTGGTTTTTAGTCAGTAAGAGTCTGACAGACCCCTCCGCCCCCCCAGGGCGGGGGACATCCATGAGGATTTTCCACCCCGGATCAAAAAAAAAAAAAAAAAAAAAAGGTTAGAACCGTGACCAACCTGGTGCGAACCGAGCGAGCGAAGTATGCGATGCCGTGGCAGCGGCCGGCGAGCGCTACTTCTAAGTTGGTCACAGTTACTTGGCTATTTAGTATTAGCCCAAGGTGCGATCTGTCGCATGCAATTTTGATACCAATTCACAATTTGTCGATTTTCCATGGACAGATTATAAACTATAGAAAAATAATGCGTTAAATTGTAAATGGTTTGTTGCACTTCACAATGTTTCGATAGTTTATAATCTCGCGAGATAGATTATAAACTAACGCTGTTCATAATTATACGGTGACAGAAATAAAGCACTTTCTAGTATATGGGATATTACTGATTAGGTACGTGAATAGATATGAATCGTGCGCAGAATGAATGTTACCACGTAGGCATGACAGTCGTGGACTTCTATCCTGTAATTTCGATACTGCGTATGATAAAATAAACACAACGAGGAACAAAGCAATAAAAAATTGCTGTGGCACGGAAACGAATGTTATTTAAATGATTAAATACCACTGTTTCCACAATATTATGAACATCCAAAAACAATATTTAAATTATTAAGCATCGTCCCGGTAATCGCAATCGTTGTGGCCCTCCAGCCTTGCTCATGAAGGGAATATCAACAGACAATTCCACAAATTAAGCAAAGTAGCCCTTTTAATAGGCGTACCTTTAGCCCCACCGTACCTACATATAAAATTATAATGAAATTAAACTAATTTAATTACGAAACGCGTTGAGACATGGTTGAGAACAATTAAAAAGTCCCATTTATCTCGTTATGTTATACAGTAAACGCAGAAAATTAACATCTTCACAGTACTCAATGAAATATTAATGAATCTCTCAGAAAGTTGAATGCGAAACTGTGGTTCGTTATAAGTACACACAGTAAATGTTTTTCTTTTCTTTTCTGTATGATCTCAATCCGTGTAACGCCCAGAACTTTTTTATTCAGTTTTCTTTTGTTTTATTTCAAAGATGTGAACTAGAAAAGTTTAAGTAGATGAGGCAAACTTATTTAGTAGTTTTCGGGATGCTTTCAAGAGTGCGATGAAAAAGGCGTAGTTTTTGCGATAACGTTAATAACGAGGTGAACAAGGAGTTTAAAGTACACTCGATGGAGTAGCAGCGCTTGATATGCAGACAGCTCAATGAAATTAATAAGTACATTTTTTTATATAAATATTAATAAGGTCACGTGTTCCAACCGCGGTAGTAATATGAGAGGTGTGTTAATGTTAATGATATTCAACGAGCCGTTAAGGTACTGTTTAATTTTATATAAAAAGTGGAGTTAAGTAAGTAAAGTTAGGCATAAAAGTACTGCCACAATATCTACGCGAGAATGAACGGAACACTAGAAAAATGACGGCAAAACAGAAATAAAACACGCATGTTTTTGCCAACTAATACTGTTCCACATCACCCTGTGGTAAGAAAAACAAAGGCTCGAGCACAACGTCGACATTGATTTCCGCGCTGCTATTTATGAGTGGAGGAAGCTCTTGTACCTATAACAATACAATTGTACCCTCGGCCGGCACAGTCAACGGCGTTATTGCGCCACTTACGACTCGAGTATCTAGGAATGGAAGCGGCTAGAAATTCCAGCGTATTAACAAGCAAATGGCTAGCTAATAATTGAAGCGCTGCAACGCTTGATTATCACTGGGAGCGTTCAGTGTTCTACGTCGTCAACGGGTATATTGCTGACCCAGCCTAATTAGTACGCTGAATAATTGGGTTGCTGCTTTGTCTTGAGTACACCTCAGTGCTCGTGCACTTGAATGGAACGTGGTGAAAGATAACTCGCATAGTCTGTGATCAACTCATCCATTCTGTAAAAATTTCAGCGTGAAAACTTGTGTAAAGTGAGCTGTCATTCCACTTGATGCTAAAAGTTGACGCTATTGACAGCTATTGATAGACTTTTACAGAACATATCGGCTGTACTCATCTTTAGTATTTTATCTAGGAACGAAACAGTTGAACTCAAGTAAGTAAATAGACAGTTGTAAGCAGCTTTCACAAACTTTTGTCCAGAATAATAAGTATGCAGAGATTGATTGAAGTAACTTAGTTAAATCGTATCAAGAATACGGCCACGCTTTGATCCTAAAGAAGGTATAAGTTAGAGCAAAGTTCTAAATGAATTATTGACAGTTAAAACTTTCTCAATGATAGATTCAGAAAGGGCTCGAGGATTTAATTACATACAACACCGCGATGAATGGTTCAATTGTAACAAAGTTCAGGCTGTGATTGAGTTAACTCGAGCTTTCCAATTATTCAAAGTATAAGTTACGGGGTCCGCAATCTGGTAACTCAGTCGTTTAGCGGGTATTATTATACCATATTATTGATAGTCAGTAAGTACTTACATACATTGCTTGCAGTAGGTGTCCTTAGTGGAATATAGTATAATATAAAGATACATATACTAGCTTATGCCCGCGAATTCGTTTGCGTGGAAGTCGTAAAATACACAATATAAATAACAGCCACATTTTTATAAAACTCCCTCGCCCACCCGCGCCTTTACTTCGTTTCCGCTTAGCGTTCTGTGTGCCTTTTTTTCTTTTTGCTCGGCTCGTTCCTTAAATTAGCGCGTTCAAACAAACAAACAAACAAACTGTTTAGATTTATTATATTAAATATAGATATAGTGTATACACAGAGTGAATCGAATCAAAAAAGGTTCCTTGAAACTCCGTTTCGTAGTATTCGGTTCCTATATTTATTTATTATGTAAACATTGCGGACATAAACAACACAACAAAAATAAATACTGATACATATACATATATACTAATATAATAAAGCTGAAGAGTTTGTTTGTTTTTTTGTTTGAACGCGCTAATCTCAGAAACGAGCCGAGCAAAAAGAAAAAAATCAGACAGAACAGAAAGCTAAGCGAAAACGAAGTAACAGGCGGGCGGCGAGGGAGTTTTATAAAAATGTGGCTGTTATTTGATCGTGTTGTAATCTTTTATCAGTAGACGACACAACACTTCATATACTTCATACCAAAATATAGCAAGCTTTTTCTTTTACTAAATTTCACATAGCTACCAACAACTTTATTAGGTGTATCAAAATGTAACTTTTATTAATGAAATGTCCACTGTAGCACCGTGCTTTTTAATTTTAAGGACACGAAAAGAGTTACGATTTAATCAAAATTAATACTATGTAACTAATATACACGTATCGCTTGAGTGGTAGATAAACAATAAACACATGTTGATTGATATAATTATTTGATATTAATATTCTAATATTTAAAAATCAATGTTTGTTTGTTCCTATTTTATGCGCTACCATAACGTTAATCCGATTACGATAAAACTTTGGACACAATTATTTATTCGCGCCGGTTACCAGCTAATTATGGAAAAAAAAACGATCATAATAGTTTAGGTTTAAACGAACGGCTTACCAGCACACAGGTAAACCCTGAGAGGTTTTCACGTGTGGCTAAACCCAAATGTAAAATAGGCCAAGTATTTTGGTAATAGATAAATATGATTTTGGTAATATAATTGACAGTGTTTAAAATTTTCGCAAAAAATCCAAATTACCTATACAGATTTAAAACTTTACTTTTACTTTACAAACAAACAAATATCAGACAAATATGATTAAAGATGCATATTTCATCATATCTGTGCTGTTATGTTACTTAACTATATTTATTTTTTATAAACTTTGCTCATTATTTTATTCTATGCATATTATTTAGATACTCGTTGAGTTATCTGCCTATCTGATTCAACTCCGGGCTAATGATGACAATACAATGATACGAGCATCTCTTGTCATAATAAACCTTGAAAATGTACTTGTTATGGAGATTGAGACCAATGTAAACGATTTCCGCGTTATTGATTGATAAAAAAGGCTTTGATCTGAGTGAAAGAACCTTCCAACCGTACTGCGGTAACAACCTATTTTATAGGCGATTTATGAACATAAAACATGTTTTATTGACATATGGTAATTTATGGGACCGAAACACCCTGAATCTTGAGCTAGGTAAGATTTCTTGTCAACAGTAGACAGCCTTCTCCTATTTATTATATTTTAGGAAGCCAAAAATAACTTATATAAGTATCTAAGTAAATAAAAACTAACTTTTATTTCGTCAGTCCTATGACCTAATCATAACAAGACTTCGTGAAAATAATTTTATATGAGGCTGGCTTGTAAAAAAAACTTTATTCATTCATACACATGTCAGGTAAAGGTACTTAATTATACCACACGAGGAAGACAGAAAATAAAACCAATTAGGTAAGTATCTTTTAAATTACCGTCTTACCTTTCTTGCCTAACGTTTGAAAATCAAAGGTAACGTAAAATGAAAGCTTCGTTACAAGATATAAGTACCAACGGCTAATAAATCTGGTGACAGATCTCAGAGCAGTAAAGTTTTCTCATTCGCTCCCTAACTAATGACTGTTCAACAATTGAACTTCCCCGAACAATCAAATCAAATGTTTCAAGGTACTACTTTCAATATTTAAGTACTCACAAAATATTACTCTTGAAAATATTCAATTCTAGGTTTACGGAATTGTAAAATCAGAAAAATTATGTTATGTTCGTTGTTCTACGAATTACTTTTACGCTATCGCACACATGAATAATTCCGCGTTTTTTTTTTTTTGCAACTGAAACAGTTTTTCAGCATAGTTTTCCGAATATTTTAGCAACTGTACTAAAACAATTCACGAATCAGAGCTAACGAAGGGAACTTGTGAACGGCACGCTAATGAATAAGGCTGAACGAGTCCGATCTCGATTTTATCTATTCAATTAGGCTGATGGACACCGGTCAATGGTCAGTTGTAAGCAATCAGTATTATATTATGTGGCGACTGCGCAGCTATGAATGCGCGGTGTGATAAGCCGGTGCGTGGCCGCCTGGCCAACAAGTCGTGGCCACCTAGCTCGTTAAAAGGCGCTTCGCTCATCTGACAGTAACGATGATCGATGGCTTCGGGACTTCCCCTGTAATATCCGACACCCCCGAACCCACTAAACAGCCACCTCACACCCTACCAACTCCATTGAGACCCAAAAATTCAGCTAAACCTAAACATTTCAACTACTCCAAGATACTACGTGTTTTAATCAATATACGTTGATTAATATCTAACATTAATTGCGTGTGATTAAGCGTAGGTACAAATGGGGTGCGTATTCAGCCAGAAAGCGTGGCAAGCGTTTATGTGGGCCACGTTGGCCGCGTTGGCCGCGTTTGCCGTGTGGGCCGTGTGGGCTGTGTGGACCGCCGACAATATTACAACATTTACATTGTTACGGAAACGCTCCTATGAATAATTTCATTGTTTACTTACACGACCTTCATTAAGTAAACGCCTCAGTGACAGCTAATCCCATCACATAATTGTAACGTGTTGTGCTGTCTAATTGTTATGAATTGATTAATATTAACATACTAGACGCTTTAGAGAGTAATTATTTAGTATCAAAACGGAATAAACGGACTGGAAATTAAAAATAAAATTCGCATCATCGTTTTTTACGATAGCCTTAAGTAGTCGCGAAAGACACTTGAGTGTCTTATAACGAGGTCATGAAAAAGAACGGTGATCGGTAGCTCTTGCCCTTAAGCACGAAAGTAACAAAAACACTTAAACACAAATACCTATACATACATTTGCATATAGTGCCGTTGGTACCCCAAGACTTCCCGACTCTTCGGGGCGCCGATTTTAATGGAGCTCGTCCTAAAACATCAAATAATGTTGACATCCTTAAACCCTTACAGCTGCCAAAGGACAATTTTAATGGTATAAATAATTCGGCAATTCAAGGCTTTTCGTGACGGTCTAGGTCTAACTGGACATTAAATTATTTAAACATATTCAAAGTTTGTTTTCTGACAGATAAATAGGTACTTACAGTACGCTGCGGTACGCACTACGCGGGCTACGTAACATTTTTTACGACAGAATTTAGTGCAAAGCCAAGTGGTAGAATAGAATAGATTACAATAGTTTCAATATAATGTCTAGAAAATTCTAAAAAAATATTTTACTATGCCACCTAGTCGCGCCTCCTGCCAGCTGAAAGAAAGAATTAGGCTTTACTTAGAAGGTCGCCAGGTAACACAGAACAGGCGTTTCAATTCACTAAATCATTTACACGACATGTCTACATTTGGTTAATTAACGTTCTTTTTAAGGAGCATAAGATTAGCTAGTTAACATAAATCATTGCTAAATTACTGTATCTAGTTTCTTTTCGTAAACAAAATTTCTCACAACTTTTAAAGGTTCGTTTAACTCACCATGTTTCGATAATGTTTAAATTGTAAGTTTATTAATAACCACCTGTGTTTTGTTTTCTTAATCTTAGTGTTAAACTGTCGCTTAACTTAATAATAATTATGTTTTTCTTCATAGATGTGAATAAATGTATTATTTTTGAGTGAAATAAAGTAACATAAACTGTAAGTTTTTTAAACGATGGGCTTGGAATTCTCGTGAAGCATACAAAAAAATATACAGAGACGCAAAAAAATTGTTACTTTATGGTTATGGATACTGTCTTAACCTAATGAGTTACAATTATTCGTCACACCAATAAACAGTTTATATTTATTTGAACCCTCATTATGTATTTCATTTAAACACAAATGTGTGTTATTGTCGCTTTTGAATGACATCAATTAAACATGTTACATCATTTCATACCTCATTAGATTGCAGCCATGCGCGCAATGAATCTGCGCGTAATTTAATTTGACAATGTAATAAATGAATGTGCAAGTGTTTGAGCCCAGCTCTAAATAATAACGTTAAATAACCACTATTATTGTAATTAATAATTTACTATTTCCTTTTATTGCGTTTGTATGACGAACAAATAACGGAAATACATTAAAAAGAAAGGCACGAGTGAGATTTAACTTTTTCGGGGGTGGGAGTTCCGCCCACTTAAACCTTCAAGAATCTTGACTTGACACACGTGGTGGTGGTCCACATGCCTACCAAATACCAATTTTACTTAATCCACTCCTAGTGAAATACACAGAGTGCATTTCCTATCATTAGAAGTGAAAGAAGAAAGTGCTTTAAACATTATAAAAAACATATCCACAAACAATATGGCTCTTGCATTTTGGTTCGAAGGGGTTAATAAGCCGAAAGCTGGAAAGCCGCCATATAACTCAAAAACTCAAAAATCAAAGCATTTATTTCAAATAAACCAATTACAGGCACTTTTGAATTGTCAATGGGTCGGTCAGTCAGAAAGTTGAAGCTAGTTGCCAATTACAAAGCGTAGTAGGTACCTATGGAGAAGAACGGGCAAGAAACTCCATGGACACTCTTTTAAATTAAAATATGGTCACAAAATATTGGTTACATCGTTCATGTTGAAATTATGCATGTGAGAACGATGCAGAACATTAAAGCGTCCGTAATAAAAAGACAAAAACAATTAAAACATTAATTTAAATTAAAATAAGCCGTGGCAGCTAAGAAATGGCCAGTCCCTACTGACGGCGCCCGTTCACGAACATGACGCACGGATCAGCACCATTCAGCTCAACCGTTTTGAAGGGAACTTAATGATCCACCACACACGCCACCACCAGCGACATATTTGAGTGAGCATGACATACTCTCAGCCGCCAGCTCAAATTCAAGTCAATGAAAGAAAAACCTATACTCGAAAGGTTTAGGTAGTTAAATAAAGGTAAAGAAATCGTAAAAAGGGATTTTTATAGTTGACACTTTCTTGTTTAAAAATACGTTACAACACAATTAAAGTTATTTGCGATTTATACGATAGTTTCCTCTTTTATTAATGTATGTTAAACTTTATCATTTATTCGTAAACTATACTGTTCGTACATGTAATTGCTTGAGCACAATTTTTTTGTTAGATTTATAAAATAGAATAATATATTGTAATCTGTCTATTGTAAAGAGCCCAAAAAGACAGGTTCCTTAAACCTTTTAGAAAATACAACGCATTAGATAACGTTGCTAAATTGGAGAGTACACCTGTGACGTAGTATGGCAACTGAAGTAGCAGGTATTACGTTCAGTCGGTTAACCAGATGCCTTATAAGTTGTGGATGAATTAGAAAAAATGTTAAGTATATGGTGTCACTGTATTGCGGCTGCCACCATACTATTGTGAGCGCAATTCAATTGAGTTAATATGGGCTCAAGTTAAAGGGTTTGTATCCGAGAAAAACAAAACTTTTAAAATGTCTGACATAAACATCCTTTTGCCAGAGGCTTTAGCTAATGTGACTGCTGAGAATTGTAAAAGTTGCGAGGGTTATGTAATAAAAGAATAACAAAAATGTTTAAATTAGACAAAATAATTGATGATACCACTGAACGCTTTATTATTAATGCCACAGGTAGTTCCTCAAATTCGGATTCAGAATAGAGCCTATTAACAACAATAACATATAAAACACAATATACATAACATAACATATGATCTTTTAATTGGATTGAAATAAATGATTTTGAATTTGAATTATTATGGGACTCAAAATAATATGATTTTAACATTTGAAATAAAAGGTTTAACATCTATGAGTCACGAGGTTTTTTTGTTTACCTTTATTTAACTACCTAAACCTTTCGAGGATAGTAAATGGTAGCTTTATAGTAGGTATATAGTACTCACACATGTGCTATGCAATTCTACAATACTAATAGATTGAATTTATAAAATGCAAAGATAGTTTTTACAGGAAGCTGCGATTGGATTCCAAGATAGGAATAAAGACTAATCTATGTTGTCGAGGACTCTAGTGAACGGAACTGACCAGTTTCGATTAGTAAGTCTCTGTGTACGCCTACGTCAGCTACTCGCAAGTCACTGGGTAAAAGAAAAAAGAAAAGTTAGTTAAAAATAATAAGAATAAGTAGTTAAATATGAATTGAATAGGTACCGTTCGGAGCCAGTCTATCGACCGTGTCAACATAGCAAATAGGATGCCATTCATGCGGCACCACATTAAAAAGATTTTCTATTTAACTTTAATTTAGTGTGATGTACCTTTTTATAGAATACTTGATTTTGTCCATCACTATTTTAGTTTGTCTATACACACTTATATTGTTTATTGTATGTACATTTATATGACGAAATCTGAAATCACGAAATACGTAGTTTCAGCCGATGTTACGGACGTTGCCTGCTCCGTATCACCTAGGCACATAAGATTACTTCGGGGCTAGAACTGAGAATGGATCATAACACGATTTGACAGTGGTCCTTACTCCCGATATGTTTTGGCCCGATCGAAAAAGTTAATTTATCGAGAGCCGGGTTCATTCCTATGTATTGAACTACTCGCGGACGGACGGATGGATTTTTTACATACATGTAGATCGACACAGTTTAATTAAGAATATACTCTAGTTATACAAGAGGTAATATTATCAACAAATGGTTTATAATCAAAGGATTTAAACGTAGATACTTACCTGAGCATATTGTACCTAAATAACTTACCCTACAACATTAAATTAATTAGTGAGGACTGCCCGAGAGACGAGGCACATTCTGCAGTGATTAGTCGCAGGACAATCAAGGAATGTCTCATAGGATGCTGAATTAAACTAGTGAGCTGCCTACACCTTCGAATGAAGACATTAATTACGGGACCCTTATGCCTTATTTCCATGACTTTACGATTGAATACACCTGATATTTTCAATACCTACCGTTTTTTTACTGACTCATCAAAACCGAAAAGTCATTGATTTAAAACGGACTCATTTTATTTTTTTATCCATCCATATAAGCTATGACTGCTTGTAATAAGGCAGTGATTTTTATTATTGACTAGCTTCTGCCTGCGAGTTCGTTCGCGTGGAAGTCGTAAGACACCACAATATACTAAAATAAC
Source organism: Griposia aprilina (assembly GCA_916610205.1). Lineage (NCBI taxonomy): Eukaryota > Metazoa > Arthropoda > Insecta > Lepidoptera > Noctuidae > Griposia > Griposia aprilina. Next base: position 12,187,548 of record OU744283.1, read on the forward strand.
AACCATGTTTTTATAAAACTTCTCGTTTTGGTCTCAGCAGCCAAAATATGAAGAGAGTCAGGACTGGTAAGTCAGATATTTATTTTTATTATAACCAAAGATGACAGAAGAGGCCTAAACTTTATGTTTGTCCATGTATGGTCTACGAACTATGTTATGTAAAACAAAACCAAAAACAAGCACAAAAAATATCAATTGTAGGGAATCGAACTTAAATTTGCAAGGCAGTCGTCGAACCTTTATGTTATTTGCTTTCTGAAAAGTTGACTAAAATAGCCGTTCTTATATTATGTCATAATTGACTACTTAGCTCCATAATGGTATAGAGATGATAATCATTTAAAACGTGAAATCTGTAATCATGTGTAATAATCTAGCCTCCTGACTAGTCTTTTTACAATTTGCAGTAAACTATAGACGAATGCGAACAAATTGCAATATTTCTCATGTCCCATAGCAAATGGCGTGATAATTTAAAGCCTGACTGACTAGACTTATAGGGAACATCTTTGCGTCATGCTGGAACATACATTCAGAAACACAGACAAACATATAAATAACAACACATCTAAAAATTATATGATCGCCTTTATAATCGTATCTAGACTTCGCAAAAAATACTTAAAAAAAAAAAAAAAAAAAAACGTAATGTATTGAATTTGCTACGATTTTATATATATGTATATGTCGGAAATACGTTAAATCAATCGTTTGACTTGACTAATCGGGACGCCGGTGCCACCAGACGGTGCAGGACAGAGTCTATAACGCTCATTATTGACCAGAGTAAAGCCCCCCGACCCTTGCTCGACGACGCGCCAGCCCGCGCCGTAGCTGAGCCTGTAGCTTTAAATTCCCCAGTACAATAATAATATAATTTAGATCCAGCCTGTCCCATCTTGCTGCCCTCCCCTCAGTGACGCCCTAAGCCGAGGTTCGTACCCCACAGGGGGTGCCCTTAGCGTGCGGTCACCTAAATTTTAAGTATTGTTCGCCCCTGGCTGGAGGCTTTAAGTTAGTAGCTTAAGGCACCCACAGGTTTGCCCGGTTAAGTAGCCAGGACCTTAGTGGTCACAACTACGAGCTGCCCAATAGGAAAAAAAAAAAAAAACAGAGTAAAGCAGAGTTGGTTGTTGGCGGTTAAGCAGTGAACACGTTTAGAAACTGTCGCGCGTTCCGTTTAGTTGTGTCGTGTACCTACAGTGTGTGATTCGCTAGTGTGATTAATTTGATCGTACATTATAATTTGATTTGAACTGCAAACGGTTTAGTAGTTAAAATATAGCTGATAATAACGAGAGACATACCTTCTCCGTCATATAAATATAGATTAAAACTGACAGGTTGGTGTTTTAAACTGTGTTATGTGAATAACACAGTATAACACACCAACCTATCATTTCCTAGTATTTTATTTGGAAAAGAAAACAGGTGAATTAATCTCCCACCATATTCTGTCTATCAGTGTCAGAATTATCAAACCCAAACACGTTCTGAATTTTACAATATCACACAATATTGTAATTTGATTCCGCGTAAAAAAATCAGCACATAAAACAAAATATAAATTCAATGTTTTAGTATTGTATAATTGCATAGCACATGTGTGAGTACTATGTGCCTACTATAAAGCTACCATTTACTAGGTTTTTCTTTTATTGCCTTGAATGTGCCCTGGCGGCTGAGAGTATGTCATGCTCACTCAAATGTCTCGCTGGTGGTGGCGTGTGTGTTGGATCATTATGTTCCATTCAAAACGGTTGAGCTGAATGGTGCTGATCCATGCGTCATGTTCGTGAACGGGCGCCGTCAGTAGGGACTTATTATTATTATTTATTTATTTTTGAATTATTTTTGTCTTTTTATTACGGATGCTTTTAACGTTCTGCATCGTTCTCACATGCATAATTTCAACATGAACGATGTAACCAATATTTTGTAACCATATTTTGATTTAAAAGAGTGTCCATGGAGTTTCTTGCCCGTTCTTCTCGATAGGTACCTACTACGCTTTGGAATTAGCAACTAGCTTCATCTTTCTGACTGACCGACCCCTTGACAATTCAAAAGTGCCTGTAGTTGGTTTATTTGAAATAAATGCTTTGAGTTTGAGTTTTGACAAAAAACCCTGCAATACGTATTTCTGAAATGAATCACGTTCATCTATCTAGATATTTAAAGCTATCTTTACTATGATCTACTAATCTATAAAACTACCTACGAATCGGCAAAACCTGAATAATTTAGTCTTGCAAATCAAACGTAGTTTGCATGTTTTTTTTTTTTTTAAAAGAACGAATATAACGATCGGGTTTTCCAGTTGTTACTTTCGTGCAAATGATGGTTTATGAAACATAGTCACGCTCAGCAGTTCGATGGCAAATGATACTATTCGGCACAATAGGAATACAAGCATACACTGCACTGTAGGTAGGTATATTTACTTACAAAATTTACAATCGTTGATCTGATAAAATTACCCCAAGTATAAGGATAATGCATGTACGTACTTGGCTATCAAATAATACCTAATTATGTTACATGAAAAGTTCATAAAACTACCTATTTAGGAACTTGGTTAATAGGATTAAATTACTAGGTATAATTTTTTTGTCATTTCATTTTCCTACTTAATATAAACATGTTTTGACCTTTGGGTAGGTAATGACTTACTCAGAAGAAAAGATTAACTCGAGAATATTGATGAGAATGTAATAGAGGCATCTTAAAAATCCTCATTTACATGGAATCTGGAAATAATACGCCTGCTCACCCATTGAGCTGTAAAAGGGTCAAGTGGGATTTGCAAATAACAAATCAGCGGTACTTTACAAGAGTTTTCAAATCGGTTACAGAGTTGATTACGAATTCATATTTTATGGAACTTGTAAGTAGTCAAAATTGTAATATTCTAATATTTCTATACGTATATAAGTAGATAGTGGTACATTTTAATCTAATCTAATAAAAACAAAATCTGAACTATTATTAGTTCTTCATACCTTCTTACTGCCATTTTCGTTGTTATTATTCCGGTTACATTGTTAACTCTACGGTAAGGTAGGTAAAGTTCAAATAAGTACTTTTACACAATACAGGGTGTGAGCCTAAATTGGGAACCAAATCCAGCTGAAGGATGTATCGCATCCCGGATTATGTTCCCAATTTGATACCCATTTTACCTACAATGTATCGTAATATTTTCATAGTGCTTCGTACATAAATTTATTTTACATTCTTGGTGGATTTATCAATAAATAAGTAAGCACTGTTACATGAAGATGTACACTAGAAAAATGGACTTTTAAACAATGAAATCCACAATTTACTGTTACTAAATAACAACAGTAAGTACCTACCCACTTTGATTTAAAACCTAGATAAGTAAGTCGAAAAATTATTTTTATCAGCAATTATTTTTAACTTGTTTCTAAAAAAGCTGAACAACACGAACGATAAAAACCCCCTAACACTGGAATTCGAGAATATGAAACCTAAGATAACGAAGTTATCCTATTCTTTTGATTTATGTTTTCAATATTTACCTACTATTGCTTTACAAGAGAACTATTCCATATTTCTATAGAGAAGGAAATGAAGCAAAATATCGTGTATCCGGTTATTGTCTCCTTTATTGGAACGAAATGGTTCTCTCGACGCAAGTTCCTCGTATCGATGCAATACATTGGCATGCGTAACTTTGAGCAAGCAATATTTAAATCTGGGTTGCGTCGCTGAGCACGGTAAGCACATAGTAGTTATTAGGGACCCGCCGTTCCAAACCACTCATGCAAGACATCGCATATTGAGAAGTGTCGTGACGAGATTGCTTTTCCTATCAGCTATTAAATGAATATTGCTGACATCTAATAATTTTGTGACATCATCTTGTCATTTCCAGAAATTAATTTCCTAAACGAAAAACGCGATTAAAATGTTTCCTACTTGGAATTTGAAGTTAGAACGAAGAAGAGAAGAGAGACGAGAAGAGTTTGGAATTAGTTAGTTAGTTTGAAGGAGTATGTAAGGATCGTAGCAGGTGGCGTTCTGTAGTTTCTGCCAACCCCCATAGGAAGAAGGCGTGAGTTTATATATGTTTATGTATGTAATTTGAAGTTAAGATTTAACTGGAAGCCAACTGCTCTTTATAGGATGTTCTAGATTAAACCCAAAGAAGTACTTAGTCTAGTTTTTCTTTTGATGCTTGATTGCGAGTTACCTCCTCAGTAGTTTGCTATTTCCTCTATCTTTGAAGCTTTTCCATCTAAAAGAACTAAAGGTAGATAAAAGCGGATGTTTGTACATTTTACATAGCATGAAATAAAGGTAAATAATATAAAAGGGTAGCTGTAACAAGGACTGCGGAAGTAAGTACATGCATATTTTAAAAATATCAAACAATAATAATCGGTAATATCAGTCGGTTATCTTTTAAATGGAAGGCACGTGAACATATCCGTAAGAAGTTGGCAGAATCATCCCAGCGCTGATTTGCTGGATTCGTTTTCTCCTCTTCCTATCGTTATTTCTCTTGACTAAGTTTGTTTTCGTTATATGTATGTATCTATGTATTAGTATTTATTATTTTTCAAGTTATCTATCCCTTATGTTGCACCTGCCATGTTATGTCTCTGCATCACCCTAAGGTTGATTGGTAGAAAATGCCTCAGGCATTAAGTCCGCCTTTGTACAGTTTTTTTTTTCTTGTGCATAAAGTTTTAATAAATAAATAGTGTTCAGCTTATTTACTGTGAGACTACAATTTCGAAAACAAAACCTAAAGTTCCATACAAAAATGTAACAGCTGAAAACGTTGATAATGAAAATGTATAAAACAATTGCTCTTTTCATTAGTAAAAGTTTTTCATATTCTTGGGTACCTACCTACTACCATTATCAAAGAGATAATGGTAGTAGGTAGGTACTATTTATATAAGTAGGTAATATTTAAATTGTCATTGTCAGAATTTATATCATACTAAGTACATATTTATGTGGCTGAATAGTTCCTAGACGTCGAGTATTATGTGCTTGATAATATGCCCTAATTTCCGTAATGGAACTAATCGAATTATTCCAACCTACTTAATCAACTTAGGGCGTTCTTTTTAGCTTGCAGTAATCGTCCTAGTGCAGTTTGTGAACCTGATTGGTATATCTAGATATTATTTACAACAAGTTGTAGCTACCACTTTCTGGAAAATAATTGTTTTCTTAAGGGGCTTACAAGAGCTAAAGCGCGGTCACTGTCGGATTGCATAGAAAAGAAAGAGACGCGCGATGACACAACGCTGGTAATTTATTGCAAAATATGAAGCAATTATGGATTTACAAAAAATCTATTCATTGGATTAAAAAATTAAAACACTATTACGTTAGTATCTTGCTTGTAGAATAATCTGACAAAAAAACTGAATGTTTGCATCTATATTAGTATGGTTTTTAACCGTAAAAAAAATGTTTAGAGGTATCTTCGTGATTTTTTTCTATCATATCAAGTAAATTGTATCATGTTTTCAACACACTATCTAACTAGCATATATCCTGTAGAACATCATATATTTTTCTGATTTTTGTTACTGCAGTGGATCATATACTTTTAGGCATTATAAATTTGCGTTTAGGTCATGTAGTCCCCTTAAGCACACTAACTACTTCTATAGTATTTATTAGTACCACCTGTCCTGGCCAGGCCACTCCCTGTTCTTCCTGCAAGTTTCATAAAATGTGACCTACCTATGTGTGATTGCAGATTTATCACTCACACACAAAGAAAATAAAAAGTCATCAAAAATGTATTATTTGTGGTATTACGAGTAGTCCGCCATAAATACCATCTGTGTGTGAAGGTACATTAAAGCATAAATAATTAGTGATTAAAATTTTAGTATTAGTGATTAGTGATTCACCTGTAAGTCAAGTTCTATCATAATTTTATAATAGCGTCGTCCGAAGAGATTAGCATTGTACGCTTGTAGTACCACATATTATGTCGCCTCTTTAGGCACTTTCGTTTAGCCTCCTTTAATTGTTTTATGACAGATGACTTATTCTCGCTGTCAGTTTGCCGTCAATGCTGCATTAAGTTCAGAGCTGTAACGAAACCGTACACATCAGATGTTTTACTACTAGGGGTCTACTGGGTACCGGGAACGGTGGGTTGCTAATCTCTTCGGCATTTTACGTACACTTGAAGATCTTGAGAGATTATAGTAAACTATCAAATTAAAGAACAGAGGTACTTGTAGTACCTATTCATAATCAAATGAAAGAATAATTTGGATTGAAATTTCGCTTAGAAAAATAAAAAAAATCTTAATAGTAATGCCTATATTTCGTGAGGTACACCCCATTACTAAGGGGAGTAATGCATATTATTAATTACCACACAAACAAATATTTTTTAATTGTTTTGCTTCTTTTTAGATACTTAGTAATCTAACCCAAATAGTGGTGTGAACCATAATGTCATTGTGGTAGCGAAAGCCGTTTACAAACGAAAATCTCCTCCGGGAAATCGTTTGACGTTAACTTCGCCAAATAAGCGTCCAAGAATTTAATGGCCAGAGAAGAACGATAAGTATTTAGTAACATACTGGAAACCATGTTCTTTTTTAAATCTTTGATATTTACGCACAATGAATACATAAGAAGGTACCAGGTTTCTAGCTCAACTTTGTTATTGATTTTTTAAATTAAATTTATGGGATTTATTGAAGAATTAAAGTAGGAACATACAAAAAAAGAATAGGCAAACCAATGTGGGCACAATAATTCATAATGAGTTAACAGCTACGGGTAAGGTATATCTCGAAGCGTTATACCGTGAACCTAGTTTGTTTTAAGACCAGTCTTATCTCGAGTCGTTGTGACGTGACCCTTCAAAAAAGGGTAGGTACTGTGACCCTGCAGATCCATCGGAACAAAACGATGATTTGTGACGCCTCCTCGCCAAATTCCTTTCCAAGTTCGTTATAGTTCCTTACTGAGGGCCTAGACAAAGTAACATTCGATTAGCAATGACGCTAGTAGAAAAGACAAAAAATGTATGGGGTTGACATAAGTTATCGAAATGTCACGTGATCATAGGTCAAGGAATAGAAATTAGCTAGACAATGTTGACATCATTCGATTCTATAAAACGAATCGACAGCGTCGAACGATTACTTCCATTAGCGAAAGCGATACCGATTGTAGAAATAGAATCGCTCCAAAGCGTAAGCCATTTGGCTAGGCCCTCTGATGCGGTCGATGGAGTCGCTATGCGATTGCATCTTTATACCCGACTGCGCGACGCAAAGGAGGGTAATGTGTATATCAGCCTATGTATGTATGTTTGTTCCATTGTGGCTCTCTAGAGACCAAACGCGTGGGCCGATTTTGATAATTCTTATGTCAATCGATTTCTCTTAATCTTGTGAGTGTCACTAAAGACATGGCAGTCATCAAAATTCAATATGACGACAACCAGACACCATATGGTGAAAAAGAGAAAATAATAAGTCGACGAACTACGTCAAGTGGGGTATCGTTGAATAGGTCTTTGAAAATATTTTTTAGTTTTCTTTAATCATTTTTCATTTTGAATGACCATTTAGGATATATAACGATTTAAAGTTTGTTAGCAACTATTCTCACTTTTTTTTTTCTCTTGGTTTATACCTGTGATAAAGTAAATATAATCGTATGATAGGTCTTATTAACGTGAAAAATAATAATTACATATAATATATTTCTTAAAATGGAGTGACAAACCCAGAATGTTACTGCTTTGAAAGATAATTTATAAGACCGTTGCCTAAAGCGTTACATAATACAGTCAAAGAAAAATAATCCTAACAGAAAAGTGTAAAATAGAAAACGTTACCTAATCTAAAATATCAAAAAACCCAACTGCGTAAAAAGTGAACTTTAAAAAAGATGGAAACAAGATGACATATTCTTACTTCTTTTTAAGGGGACTACATGACCTAAACGCAAATTTATAATGCCTAAAAATATATGATCCACTGCAGTAACCAACATCAGAAAAATATATGATAGTCTGCAGGATATATACTAGTTAGATAGTGTGTTGAAAACATAATATTATTAACTTGATATGATAGAAAAAAATCACGAAGTAACCTCTAAAAAAATTTTTTAACGATTAAAAATCATACTAATATATTTAGATGCAAACATTCAGACTTTTTGTCAGATTATTCTACAAGCAACATACTAACGTAATAGTGTTTTAATTTTTTAGTCCAATGAATAGATTTTTTGTAAATCCATAATTGCTTCATATTTTGCAATAAATTACCAGCGTTGTGTCATCGCGCGTCTCTTTCTTTTCTATGCAATCCGACAGTGACCGCACTGTAGCTCTTGTAAGCCCCTTAACGATTAAAGCCCGACTGCGTGAGATTGGGTGTGGGATTGGAGACAAAAATATGTCACCTTGTTTCCATCTTTTCTAAAGTTCTTTTATACGTAGTTAGGTTTTTTGATATTTTAGATTAACTTTCTCACCATAATAATTTTATAGTTTTATACCGAAAAAACCCGCACTGGGCCCGCGTGGTAGATTACAGCCCATTCCCTTTCAAAGAGAGGAGGCCTGTGTCCCAGCAGTGGGAACATTATAGGCTGATTATGTATACCGAAAAAACAACATAAAAAGGCATACGTCTTAAAAAAAAAATTGAGGCTAAACTAAAGTGCTTAAAGAGGTGACATTATATGCGATAGGTACTACAGTGTACAATGCTAATCTTGGGCACTAGGCTAAAGTATAATTACCAAATCTTAACTGGAGCAGAATTTTCATTAAAGGGATGTACCAACATAAATAACATAAGTATACTAGTGGCATAGCTCTTTGTTCAAAGTTATAGAATACTTAGTAAGTAATTAAAAGTAGGTGCTCAATACATTTTTCGTATCCATATTTCATATCACAATCAAACTGTATTCTCATCAAAATTAGGTGCACGTGCATGTGCAAACTCAATCGGATTACAGGAATTGGGAAAAATCTATCATAAAAATTCATTTCCATTTAAACCTGTAAACTGAATACATTCGTGAAATTGTGAATTAACATCAAAGTACCTTCGTAGTTCGTATTTTTTCATACAAAAACATCTACAAACATAAAAGTGTCTACGGATCAAGCACGGTTTTGCTAGTTATTAAAAATCAGGATTTTTAATTATATTTTTTGTAACTTCTATGGATACTACGAGTATTTAGTAAATTTCGTCATTTGAAAAGGAACAGTTTTTGAATTTCGGTCAAAAGATGAAAATCTTCTGCCAAGTCGTACATATTCTTATACAATCCTGCAACGGGTTTGAGGCCAAATTAGAAAAAAAACTGCCATACTTCTGAGTGGAATCAATACAAAAGAACGTTATCATGGAGAGCAGACGTCATTAGAGCCGAGAAGAGATGATCGGGCCGCGGAAAAGATGGAAGCTAGTTCACGGCAACGTGCTTTGTCATTCACTCTGGGCACAACTCAGAGTGTTATAAGTTGACTTTGGACACGTTACACGTTATCGCATCACTGGTAGCGTGGCAGAGCGACATGGGGGACGAGCTCGCATCACTACACGCAGACAAGATCGTTACATACAAATTACTGCTCGACGAAATCGTACAATGACCGCGATGATGTTGGTTACGAAGCGTCATAGCTCTTCAGGAATGTTAATAAGCGATCAAACGATAAGAAATCGCTTGCATAAATTCAATCTCCGTTCCCGTAGGCCACTACGTGTACCACCTATTGAGCTCCGCATTCGCAGAGCCCGTTTACAATGGGCTCGTGAACATTGAAATTGGGCAGAGGAAGAGTGGCGTTTTGTGTGTTTTTCTGACGAACCTGGCGATGGTATGAGGCCAGATACTAGACGTACATGGTATTGGAGGAACCCTGGATGCCAAGAACGTTTAAAATCAGGCCAGGAAATCCATGCATACAGTGGTGGAACAATCATGATATAGGCAGGTATTTGCGGGTATTGGCAGAATAACCAAACTGATTTGGATCATAGGCAATCTCAATGGACTGATTCACGCTGAAACAATTGTATCAGATGTTGTCATTCCTATGCGGACCGAATTTGCTGCTTCATATCTGCTTATGCACGTCCACACACTGCCAGAGTCGTTGCAGACATACTTGCCGCTATTAATATCAATGTCCTACCAAGGCCTGCTTAATCATCAGACTTTAATCCTATTGAGCGTGTATGGGATATGCTTCATAAAAGAGCTCTGCCAAATATGGATGCCGTTCACACACCAGAAAATCTTTTTCGCCTGTTACATCGGACTTCGGTGGCCATTCCGCAACGTGATTTGGATGAACTCATATTGAGTATGCTGAATCGCTATGATTGCAATACGCGATACGCGTGCGATACGCGTGCGATACGTGTTAACGGCGGAAATACAGACTACTAATTATTATTTTTGCGCAAAAAGAACCTTTTTGAAACTTTTCTTTATCACATTTTAATGTCAGGATTAACCATAGGGAAAAATCCATCATAAGCAAAAATCGCGAAAAGTCTATATTAATGCAAAAGCAGAGAGTACTTCGTCGATCTACAGCTACACATATGAAGACATTTTATTTAATCAATCCAAATAGACATTTTTATTTATAAATAAAATAAAATATAGTTTTAAATACTTTGATCCCTAGACACTTTTGATGTACTGTATTTCATTTAATTTCGTTTGTAATTCCACGTACTGGCAGCGGTTAAGTATGGCCTAAAAATGTATAAAACTCTTACTAAATCTGAGTCTTCGATTCAATTTGCGTACAAGTGTGGTAACACGTACGTCCTGTCTTCAAAAGAATAAAAAAGATACTAGGAAAAGATTACAGTCCGACCCTTTACGGATTTAAGTCTGGTGCCGTAATCCGTCTATCTGAACAAAATATTTTCCAGACATTCTATTGTAGTAGGTGGCATGCTAACTCAAGATCTGTAATCCTGGAACAAAGTGGGATAAACACGTGTGGGAGATAAACTGGAATAGACCTGTAATCTGAAATGTAATGCGAAGATAATGGATAACCATCGAGAAATATTTTATCGTATTGTTTGTCCGTTTGCGTTTGACCACTACCTCGACTGATGTTAGGCAAGTAGGTGGTACATTCATTTTGAGCGAGGCCACATTTGTCAAAGATCCAATGTGCAGAAAAAAACGTCGATTGTAAGTAACGATTGGGTTCCTAAGTTTATGCCCTGTAATGGGTCATTATTGGTTGTTATTATTTGGGTCAATCAATCACCAAAACGAACATGACATTTGACGAAATATATGTCAATGTACATTTTTAGGTTTATATTTGTCATTGTATTGTTTATCTAGCTGATCCGTGATTTAATCACGCTTTCAGTAGATTGGTAAAACTAGTTGTGTCAAATGAAAACCAACCAGGAGCTTATTTGGTGTACTTGTGGGGCCTAGCACGAACTCGCAGAGTAAACGTAACGTAAATTCGAAAGATTTTAAAATTGAAAATATTCTCTTCGCGTACATTATGGAAATACTTAGTTTTAAGACTTTACCTATTCATATTTATTTTATTTTATTTCGTAAGAAAAAACAAACAGATCAGACAGATCAAACAGACAGAACAGAAAAGATTTGATTTTTTGTATGTTTCTTTGTTACGCTTTCACGCTAAAACGGCAGAACGGATTTGGATAAAATTTGACACATGGTTAGACCATGATCTGGGTTAGGATAAAGGATACTTTTAGCCCGATATTCCCACGGGATCTAGACTTATACGGGTGGAACCGCGGGGCGCAGTTAATTTAAAACAAACAGAAATAATACCACCCACAATTCTATTCACTAGACAGTACTCTATACTGTACTATACCTACTATCTATGAGTGATCTGACACAAATAAAAATTGTGTTTATCGCCAAAATTTAAACCATAATGTTATAGGATAGGTGTATTTTTGATTCGTGTTTTTTCTTTTTTTAATTCCCATCGCAGATCGTTCTATTTTACTTTATGTTAACGTCGCGCGTTAGTGCTAGGGCCTCTGAATGCGTTGATTAACTTGGTTTATAGGAGAAATTCAAACCAGTGACTCCCCAACAAATTACTTTAGCGATGAGTGAGGCGACTTAGTGCTAGTGGTGTTAACTAACTACTAACTACGTATACTAGTTTAGTGCTTCAGAACTCAATTAGTTTTAATAAAGGATTTATAAGTACGTAATTGGATTAAGTGGTTTTATAATCATAAGTTGAGCTGGTACCACAAGCTCACGTCCTCATGGGTAAAGTTAGGTACTTATCGATCGAGGTTTCGGTTATATTTTTTCTAAACGTCATCAACAATTTTGCTAGCTGAAAGATTCAATTTCATTGTGTTTCAAATATGTTGATAAAATCGTAACGAACTCAAAACTGTACATTGAATATTTTTGAAAAAGTAATTGCTACGAGTTCTGTGAACGATGTTAATGCCGAAAACAAGGTTTTTAGAATTTTTGTCTGTTTGTCTGAATGTGTGTTCCAGCATCACACTAATACTACATGATAATAATCTGTTCAACTTTACACAGATATTTCCTTTACGTCTGATCACTCTGATCAGCCTATAAGCTATACATTTTCACGCTATTAGCTACGTTCATATTCTTCTAAAGTTTATCAGAAATTGTAAAAGACGAGAAAAGGTTACAATACTGCAGATAGTTATACAGTGTGTCTTCATAATGTGCACATATCGAAATGAATAATAAACTAAGCTTAATTTTAACGGCGGAAAAAAAAAAAATTACCTAATATTTTTATAGCATTTCTTAAATTCTCGTTCGCTGCTGTGACCCCTGTGTAAACAAATCGGTATAACTTTTAAACTAAACGATCTATCAAAATGAAGCAAACTCAGTAATGAGTGGAATTAACAGGACGTCCTCATTAAATAAACTAAAGAAAAAAAATCGCTTTTAATTGAGAATTAAGGGTTTTTTAAAACAAAAATGTGTTATTTTTTCATCAATTTTTACATTAATTGTTAAATTTCACAATAAAAGCCCCGATTACCTACCCTCTTTTATTACTTTAAATTATTATCCATCAAATCAGCTTTCTAAAAGAAAAAATACCATTTTTATAACTCAATCACAACATTTCCTATCAACTGTTAAAGCCTTGCACTCGGCTACGTACCATACTTTAGCAGGTAGAGACAACTTTTTATGCGTATTTTTTTAGTTTATTTTAAATATTTTTTCCGTCGATAAAATTAAGCTTAGTTTCCCTCATTTCGATATGTGCACAAGACTCACACTGTATACATATTTAACCTTTTAAATGATTATTAGGCTATGCTTTTATGGAGCTAAACAGTCAATCATGACATTCATAAGAAAGGTTATTCTAGTCAACGTCCTACGAAGCAAATAGCTTAGCGGTTCGGCGACTGCTTTGCAAACCAATGATATGAAAGTTTGTAGAACACATACAGAAAAACATGAAGTTTAGGGCTTCCCTGTCATTTATGGTTATAAAAAATATTAATATCTATGGTTAGGTGACCGTTAATGAGAAATCGAGAGAGAGTGAGTGTTTACAATCTACTATTATTATTTTAGCGATGAATGTACCATTCAGTGTATCAGGGTTTTGCCATTGGGAACGAATATATGCAAGAAAGCAGGCGTTCATTAATTCACTAAAAAACGAAAAGCTTCGCAAGCAATGGGAAAGGGTTACTGAAGGCTGCAGGTGTCGACCACAGGACGACTTCTCACTCGGGCAACTGTACGTCGCTTGGGAGCAAGCAGCCCTGACTCTCTTGTGTATTTTGGCTGCTAAGACCAAAACTACAAACGTAGTATACTGGATTTTTTTATTAAAATGTGGCTGTTATTTTAGTCTAATGTGGTGTCTTACGACTTCCATGCGAACGAAGTCGTAGGCGGAAGCTAGTTAGGTTTACATTACTTTGACTGCCAGATTTAAATCATAGTTTCATCATGTGTACTTTAGTACTTACCTGTCAGTCACATCCTATGCAGATGTCCCATATTGGCAGCTCTTAACTACGAATATCTAAGAAAAAAATAATGCCAAGTGCAAGTAAACTCGCACACGAAGGGTGCCGTACCACCGTACAATATTTAGCACTAAATAATATATTTATTTTTAATTATTTTCTTGTATGGGGTGGGGACCCCTATAATTTTTAACTTTATTTTATTTTTATTATAGTGGCCATAGTAGTACACACCCGGTAAAAATTTCAAGTGTCTATTACGGTTCAAAAGATACAGCCCTGTGACAGATGGTCGGACGGACGGACAGAGGAGCCTTAGTAATAGGGTCGCGTTGTCACGCTTTGGATGGAAACCTTACCTATTTGAGCACAAATATAAATTATCGATTTACTACCTCTTATTATGCCATACCAAATGTGCGCCTGATATATTGTAAGGCTCTTAAGAAGAAAGGTCAACGAGAGGAAGTCTACAAGAGGAACTAAGAGCCACAAAACGAACTTAAGTAGGCCATTACACGGTCAGTGTCTTGCCCCCCAACATCGCCAAATGAGACGAAAGAACCTTATTTCTACATCCTTTATGATTCAGCGATCATCCAGATATTATACGGGCGTTTTAAAAGTTAAATGTGTATTTAAAAGAGATTTAAAATAAACGAAATCATACTTTACCTATCTTATTTCTTCAGCCTTTAATCACTATTTAATAAGCCCGCTATCATTTTCGGAGCGGCGGCCGAGCTTGGTTTAAGTCTGAAATAATAAGTCCTTCAAAATCCGGGAGCTAGGTGTGCACAATACATCTTTAGGTACTAAGTGTAGATACAGGTTGTACGGAAGCTGGTAATACTGGTGCATTGGCCGGAAACCACTTAGACACAGCCATAACGCGATGAATTTATAGGACGCGTCAGCGCGTAAATAGCACAATGTAGCATCCTCTAGAATGTTATCGAGGGTTCTTCACTACACTATACAAATCTACTTAAAAATATTTAAATGGACGCGAATTTTTTAGACCTCGTAAATGTAAAAGAAAAAAATTAAGAACAATAAATTCGAACCGAAAGTTAAGTCCAAAACGAACAGCCCCTAAAGGCGGACGGTGAATCTTCCGGTCTTACTTAACTGCTGATATAATTATAGAGGACCGGAAGCCGCACCGGCTCACGCGCGCTCATTAAAATATATTCAAACTACCACAAAAATCCATTAAAATTCTCACCGTAAATGCGGCATTATTTAGTTATTATCATACGAACATATGCGAGTAAACATAATCACGTACGGGACACTGCATTGCACCAAGGCGCTGATTGGTACAAACCTACTTACCGTCAACTTGCTTAGGAACACAGTCATATACTCGTGCACAGTGCGGAAATTATAAATACTTAGCAATTAATTTCCTGCACATTTTAATAAAAACTCATTGAAACGAGAAACACTTAGCATCAAACTGTTACTATGGAAATATTAACCTCTAGGTACTTCGAGAAAATTCATAAGAATGTAAAGAGAAACAAATTTACTCTCTGAGATTGTAACCACCGCATTTTTTTTTAATTAGATCGAAAATTGTTTTCCTTGGCATTCGCTCTTACTTCCTTAATAGGTATTTGTATAATACTTCAAATAATTTAGTTATTACATTACACTTTTTTGATACGTTCAGTTCAGTGCTGAATTGACTCCGAGTTCAGTAGAGCGTGTATTAGACACTTAAGAAGATTAAATGAGGCCTGTCAAGAATGTCAAATCTTCAATCCGAAGTTTGGGAATGATAAATGATGCATAAATAAATCAGTTCTATCCTACTAAAAACTTACTGGCATAAAAATATATGGAATGAGGCGGCTAGCTCAAATGGTTTCTTTTCTTTAATAAAAAAATAAAAAAACTAGTTTATTTATCTATTACTTACCTACTGATATATTTTTATGAAAACCAAAAACTTTTGTGTGTTCAAGTATTGCTTTGACATGGGCAAGTAATTTGTTTACGGAAACATTCAAGCTGTGTGGATTTGTGCTCGGTTGATGGCAATAAGCTCACCCCCTATAGGGGTTCCATGGGACTTAAAAATAACTGGCGAAATGTGGGTGTACTATATGAACAGCTCTGCCTGGCACATTGGGGAAAACAGGCGTCATGTTACGTTATGCTTTGTAGAATCTTTCAAAAACAACGTAAACATTTCATATTGCCTAACCGTAATATTTCTGCCATGTCATGTTTTTTTTTTCTTTTTAGCTGTATTTTGCCACATGTAGGTTGTAGTAGTAATATATGTCAGTTTAACCTGAGACATGCGATTATCTATACGAGATATATAAAAAGAGCCTGCGGGGTAATTGCGTAACACACTAACAGTAGGAAAAGCTTTCATTTTGACAGTTTAACAATATTCATTGCGTTACTTACGTTGTTGAGCAGACAAGTTTTTCGAACAAATGAAGCAATCAAGGGCGGATCCAGGGGAGCGCGGGCACAGGGGCAAATGCCCCCCCAAACGGTTTATGTAAAATAAAATCGAATCGTTTGAATGGACTGGCCTGAATGCATATTCATCAAGACATTGCTTGATGATGATGAACGCTGAAGAATTACCTTCTATACGTATCTTCAGCAGCTGTGGCGTATATATTAAGGTTTACAGGGGTGCAGTCAGTTCGTACTAGGGCCCAGAGGTCTGCTAAGCCAACAATGCACCGGCCTAGAGACGCAGCCGGCGAGTAGATTTCAGAATAACATATAATGCTAAAAATATAGCGTGATCCGAGGGGCTTCGCGCGTCCAAAGTTTATACAGCTTTCCTCAACTCATGAAAAATATTAGGTCCTTACATATGAAATTGATGTTTTATATGGAAAAATCAAAAAAAAAATTTAAAAAAAATTTATTTAATCTATCAAAGTTGTGATCTATGCACTTTTGCCATTTTATAGGGAGTTCATTGATTCCTTTGCTGAAAAAATTGCGGGAGCGCAAATCAACAAAATCTTTGAAGGTATTTTGGACTGCCTCATCTGAATTGTTTTTTTTTTCAATTAAGAAATTATCCAAATTCCGAAAAAAGTGGTAATCGGTTGGAGCAAGGTCCGCGGAGTATGGTTGCTGACGGAGACATTCCAATCCTAGCTCCTCTAGTTTCGCCACCGTCTGTTGTGCAGTGTGTGGTCTAGCGTTGTCCTGAAGCAGCAGTGGGCTAGAGCGGTTGACCAATCTCGGCTGTTTAACGGCTAGCTTTTCCATCATGGTTTCCAATTGTCGGCAATACAGATCTGCCGTAATCGTTAGGGTGGAACGTTTTTTTTAATAATATTTATTTGTAATAGTTATATTAAGTTCTCAATTGCCATCAATTACCTCCATTAAAAATATAAATATTATCGACAACAGTAAAAGCCCCCGCCCGGACATCGAGCATTTTCAAAAACGGCAATTTAGGGGCTATTTTCGAAGCCTACAAAATAATACAGAATTTATTAAAATAGGTTTCATTTATTCAAAAACATGTTCAAATATAGTTAACTAGCTTTTGCAATCAAATATTTCATTATTTTAATATACTTTAAGGAGAAAAGTGCGGGAGGAAGCGGATGGCCCCACTGCAGGACCTAAATCATTTGTAGGTCAAATAGGTAAAGCATTAGAGACATGCAAGACGCTCCCGTTGGCCCACTTTGAGAACATAGAAAGTGAACTACCTCCACAAATATCAACAGACCTCAGTACAGACCAGAAATATTTACAAGAAATTACTACTGCTGTCATAAATGGATCCTGCCCTCCTGATTTTTTACACAGAAGCTCAGGTAAGCTATCCCATGCCCGCTGGTTGACAAGACCTAATCGCATACCGCGTTTGTATATTTCTACTGAAAATCCACAGCAAAATCTTGTGACTTTAGCAACGTTTGTCAAAACACATTCATCCTGCAAAGATGGTTCAAAACATTTATGGAAGCTCATTAACACCACTAGATATTTATCCAACGAGTTATTAGCGATAGTAGACCCTGTTTTAATTACTTTGTTATAGTTACAACAGTTACTTTGCTCATCCAGAAAACTTGTTGTTGAGTATGATAACAGATTCACGTAAGCATATTAGAGAACTCGCTGCGAGACACATTTTAAAGGCTCGTCAAGTGAATAAAAATTTTGTTTCGCGCATGTTTGAGGTGCCAATAGTAAACTTAAATGCAAGTTCTCACATAGACTTGATTGACTGGCAACAAAATATATACGAAACCCCAACACTCATGAATATTTCCGATAAGCAATTACAAGATCTAATTGAAAATGGTGAAAATTCTGTTTTGGAGTTTATGAGACTGCCTTGCCACACTCAGGCTGTGGACAAATCAGTAACAGTTGTGACAGAAGCAGCTCTAAGTGTATGCGACAAGACAAGAAGAGAGGGATTTATAAAGTCTAAATTAGCATCTCGAAAGCTCATGCCAAAGTTTGAGACGAAAAAGGATTTTTGCTATAAAAAATGACGTGATTCATACCGACATAACTTTCTGGACCTGTGTTTACTTTTTAAATAAATGTTTTTGTTCATTAAAATACACTTTTATTTTAACATTTACATGTATAACATATTATATTTTACCTATTATTTTGTTTCTAAGGTGTACTATACAAAACGTCTATAAAATATAAAAAATGAAATTTCAAGTCTATGGCGGGGGCTCATGCTGTTGAGCTAGAACTCCCAAATTAAAGGGTTTAACCTCCCAAATTAACTATTATATAAAGCAAGTTTTATCTGGTATTCCAATTCGAAATTTGAAAAAAAAAAAAACATATTAAAGTGTTCCACCCTAGTAATCGTCTGACCAGATCTTAGGAAGCTGTAGATGTGGATGACACCAACGCTGGTCCACCAGACACTAACCAGTACTTTTTTTTGAGTCAACTTTCGCTTGGGGCAGGATTTAGCCGGTTCTTCTGGATTTAACCACTGTGATGAGCGTTTCCGATTATCGTATAGAATCCATTTTTCATCACAAGTAATGATACGATTCAAAATTCCCTCGTTATTGTGACGGTTGAGTAACGTGACGCAGCAGTCGACTCGTGTTTCTTGGTTTGCTTCACTTAGTTCATGCGGTACCCATTTTTCAAGCTTTTTCACTTTTCCAATTTGTTTAAAATTATTCAAAATGGTTTTATCACTCACACCGAAGCCTGCAGCTAACTCTGACGTGGTTTGAGATGGATCCGCTTCCATGATCACTTTCAATTCGTCATTGACAACTAGGGTCTCCGGCCGTCCACGAGATTTGTTCTGGAGGTCAAAATTTCCAGAACAAAAGCGTTGGAACCAAAAACGTACTGTGTTTTCTTTTACAATGGCTTCTCCGTACACATTATTAATCCTTCGAGCTGTTTTTGCAGCGCTACTGCCACGATGGAATTCGTATTCGAAAATAATTCGATATTTTATGTTTTCCATATTGAGCACAGAACGATGTCAAAGCAAAGTGAAATGGCGCGAAAACAAATGAATTATTACATTCGAAACACAAATAGACACGCTTTAATTTGAAATAAATTTGAATTTGGAATTCTTAACCAAACGCCGGCTTTTTGAGATCAAAGTGGCCAGTTCCATAAATAATCAATTTCATATATAGGGACCAAATATTTAGCTAATACTAATGGTCAAAAGACAAACTAACCAAACCAATTCGAGGTAGAGTGCTAAAATTATTGAGCTCGCTCCGCTTGCTCTTACAGCCCAGGTTCTCTGAATTCCTCAACTTTACTACCGATGTCGACAAAGTAACTCTTATTTCTGTTCCGATGGTTAAAAAAAAATCTATCCTATCCGATGCGGGGTGTTAAAATTGTATTTTTGTATTTGTAGTTATTCTTATATGTAATTGAAAGGAATGAATTCCAAAAACAGCATAATGCAATACTAGATATGGCAGACACTTCTTACCGGTCTGGCCCATGTGCCCCTCCCTGAAATAAATCCAGATCGGCTTCAAAATGATTCAGATTGTGATAGATAGTTGTGTTACGCAATTAGGGTACTGTTCACACGAGCTTTATTTAGTAGGTACACACTGTCAACGTAGTGTGTGCTTTACGATTAACGCCGACACGCTTACGCTCTTGTGGATACGGTTTATACTTAGCTAATAGAGAAACTGCAAACTAGAGCGATCTTTCAAGGTTTTTTAGTTCAGATGAACCAATAACCTGATAAATTAACTACGTAAGATACAGAATGATAGCTCAAAACTTTAAAGAGTTAAAACTTCTATTAGCCGTAATTATCCTTAAAACAAAAGAGCATAATAAAATAGGAAAAAAGAGGAATAAGTATCAAATAAATATGTAGGTATACAGAATTAACAGTAGCTTACCTATGGCACGATTGTTACAAAGGTAAGGCATAAAAGCGATGGTTCACATTTCCAGAACCATTAACCAACAATAAACCGAATTTTAAAACAGCAACTGACTTACCCAACTGGGTACAAAGCACAACTATAAATCTATAGGTACGATTATGGCTGCGCTACCCAAAACTCCGGGCACAGACAATCTACCTGGTCATAAATACTACAACTTAAGTATATGATTATATGATATTTAAGAGCACACAGCCAAGTTCGCAGCAGGGTGCGCTGGTAACCTACCCACCGTAGCGGAAACAGGAGGTAAAACCGTCAGAAACCGGCGGGAAGTCGCTAGTACATCCGGTGCGACGTTCCATAGAGCACTCTCTATATTATTTTGCTTCATTGTTGTTGTTGATTTACATAAATGATTTACGAGCACGGCTTTCTTTGGGCGAGCCGAGGGCGAAAACATTTTAATTGACGGTGAATATACTTGCTTCATAATACACCTTTCATTTTCAAGTGTGTTTGAAATGTGAGTTTATAGATAGAATAGAACCGACTATTAGGGTATTGAATTGTTTATTTTCAAGTATCTGAAAAATATGGCCAAATCACTTTTAGTTTCATTAAAGTATCTAAATTACTACATTATAACTAGCATTTTATACACGATGGCCATTAATAAAATAATAATCATTTTACTGTATGTTCTTTTTATTGCTTACTTGCAACCCGACCTGGCTTCGCACAGGTGCAAAGTGGCAGGTGACATGTCAAAATATAGAGATTTCTGTGCTGTATCTAACTTAAATGTTAATGTATTATACACATAAACCTTCCGGAATAAATTCTCTAAATGATGATGAAAACCGCATCAATATCCATTGCGCAGTTTAAAAGAACAACGCGGTCACACAGACATGAAAAGCAACTTTAATTTATAATATGTACAGATTCGTAATCTTCAGACTTGGTTACGTCCGGATTTTTTTTTAATATTTTTGTCCTCATTTATTTCAAAATTATTCAATAATACTAGATTATGCACCAAGGGAATAAAGCAGTATCAAGTGTCGCGGGCGCCATATTGAATCCCGAGCGTAACGAAGGATCCCAGTGCTAACTGCCGAGCGGAGCCAGGGAGTTAAGACAAGAATCCTGAGTGTAGCGCGGGATTCAAGCTCGCCCAAGATGAAGGCACGTTTATCCCCGATGAGGATTAAAAGTTAAAGGTCATATTTGATACATTAGACCAGTTGTGGAAAGAATAAGTTATGTTTTTATTCGGTACATTTACTGAAGTGGAGGTAGAGTTTATTTGCGTATTGCTGTTGAGTAAAGTTTCAAAAACTTGGGTCTGCTGAGGATCATTTTGGATCGTGAAAGTTGGTAAAGGTGGTGCTTCAGGCAGTGGGCTAGATGAATAGTGTTTTGATGTGGATGGTTTCGGTGACAAAGGTGTCCAAGGATCAGTTATCGACGGTGTTTTTAGTTTGATATTGTCACAAATGCAGCAGCGTATTTTATCCTTATTCTGCACTTACAGAAATTTGAATGTGGCCCTCCGCTACTACATCAGATTTCCATCCACCGTGTCTTTTAATCTGGGTCATTTCTGCTCCTGAATCCTTCAATAAAGTAGCCGATGTTCTCCTGAAACAATGGCCCCTGTAGAGCTCAGCATTTGTCAATTTCAGGTATTTCGCAATTTCTTTGGTGCTGATCTTATTTTTGCCCATGACTTGCCTGGTACACTATGCACCAAAATCTATATATGCTACGAAAAATCTGTTACTGTTTATATTATAGAGGCGTAGAGCTTGGTACTTTTCGACAATTCTTACGTATTCTTCACGGACTATGAATGACCGTTCTTTCTTTGATTTTGTATCTGGCAAATTTACCAGCAACATATCTGAATGTTTTTCGATATCTTCGATTTTAATGTTTAAGAGTTCATTTCCACGACAAGCGCCATTCACTCCAAGAATCAAGGCCACCTGTAACAAGAATAGACAGGTAGTTTAGTAAGTAGGAAGGTAAGTTACGTAGGTACTTTAATATGTATTAATTCTTATGCATTACAAGTTATACACTTTTTTAGATTTGATTGACCCATATAATTGTAATAATAGACACATAAACCTAACGAAGGTTTACAATAATATTTAAGTTGGATAAAGCGCAGAAATCACGACATTTTGGCTTGTCGAAACATTACGTTTAGTTACTAAAAATTCAATCATTAGGTAGGTACTATAAGAGTATTTAACTAACTAATCACGGGGGGGATGTAGTCAAAATGAAATATATGATAAATTTGACTATTATTTATATCAAGAAATGAACGTGTTACACTGACGGGCCTAGCCCTCCTTCTCCTTAAAACAAAAACTATTCAGATACCATTTGAAAGCTTATTCCAAACTTGCTTGACTGTTCGAATATAACTAGAATTATTTTACTACCAGCCTGCATAACATAAGGTTGAATTTTGCAGACAACCTCTACATGAGCTACGCCCACCCTTGAATACAAGGATCAACGTAGTCGTGTTTTCAATCGAGACTTTTATTCATAACATTCGAACAGCATGACTCTTTCTGCCTATGCATGCAGAACAATTACCTAACTCCAGAAAGATAATCTATAATTTGATGTCCAACTCTTACAAGAGAAGGCTTAAGGACAGGATCAACAAATCGCGAATCTGACACTACGATAAGTGTCAAGTAAGATATGTAAACATTACACTCCTACCAACTTATCTGTGAAATGGCGAAAATTGGAACTACGGCCGTCATGTTGAAATGTCATTCGATTGTCAGTGTCTACTACATTCGGGTTCTCTGGTTGTTTTGTCGTGATATTGCTGAATTTATAAAGTTAAATATGCCGAAAGCTATTAAAAGTGATGCTCGAAACATTATTCTAAAGGTTAAAACCTTTTTTGAAGAAGAAGCTCGGGCGGGGTCTCCGATTATTCCATTTAATCAAATATACAAACGAATTTCGGCAGCGACAGGTTAGTGTTGTCAACTTTCTTGTTATATATTACCCGATACTTAACTAATTATTTAAGTCCACGAAATAATCGTTTCTATTCTTGCTGCAGGTTAGCGTAACGGTAACGTACATCTATTAGGTAGCCTGCTAAGTGAGTGAGCCAACTAACCTGCCAGATTTCAATTTTCTACTAACATTTATTTTATTATCTTATATTTCAGGTGTGAGTCAAGGACTAATTTGAAAAATAGTTAAGGTAGGGCACGCAGCAGAAGAAACTGGTACAAAAATTCGGACACCAGGCAAGGAGAGAAAACGTAAAAGTGGATTTGTGCATGTTGATGATTTTGACATGGGAGTTATACGGAGGAAAGTACATGAATTTTATTCTGCTAAAAAAGAGGTCCCTACTGTTAAAAAGCTTCTAGAGGTCTTAAAGACAGATATAAATTACACAGGACAGCGAGAGAGTCTGCGAAAGCTGCTTCACAAGGTGGGATTTCGTTTTAAAAAATCTCAATCCAATCGAAAGGTTCTTTTGGAGCGTAATGAAATATCAGCTTAGAGAGCTAAGTACGTAAGTACTTAAGTAAGTACTTGCATGCAGTGGATAAAAATAATAACTCTCCCCAGTTCCGGCCCATAATTTATTTAGATGAGACCTATTTACTCTTCGCATACATCGGGTAAATGTTGGCAAGGAGAGGGTGAAGACGGAGTATTGGTGCCTGTATCGAAAGGGCAAAGATATATTATTGTTCATGCGGGAGGAGATACTGGATTTGTTACAAATGCACTACTTGTGTTTAAATCAAACACAAAAAGTGGTGATTATCATGACGAGATGAATAGTACCAACTTTAAAAAGTGGGTTATTGAAAAACTTGTGCCTAATTTACGAGAGCCATCCATAATAGTGATGGATAATGCTCCTTATCACCGTATTTGTGTGAATAAAGTCCCAAATACGAATTCCTTAAAAAAAGATTTGCAATTATGGTTGACCCAAAATAAAATTGACTACGGAGAGAATTTTACTAAACCTCAGCTTTTAGAAATAATTAAGAGAAACAAGCCTGAACCTGTATATGAGATTGAAAAATTTTTAGAAGACAATAGACACAAATGCTTATATTTACCACCTTTTCACTGTGATCTCATATGGAGCACAATGAAAAGAAGAGTTGCTTATGTAAATATTGAGCACAAAAATGCTGAAATTCCCCGCCTAGTTAGAGAAGTTTTTGACGCTATTACAGTTAATGAGTGGGCACAGCATTGTAAACACGTTCGCAGGTTAGAAGGAGAATACTTAAAACAAGATTTGTATTTAGGTAAACCTTTTATTATAGAAGTGGTAAGTGACACTGAAACCGAAAGCGATAGTGATAATGGTGATAGTGGTACGGAAATAAGCGGAGTATGGCCTCACAACCAGGATGAAGTTGTGTATGCAGGTTCATCTAAAGATCACAATTACTGCAAACCTGGTTTTCAATAAATTATTGTAAATCAATTTGTTTTTTTATTTATTACACTACACTACCACTAGGTACCACTGCTAATTATAATTAGTCAAATCTGGTGTTAGGGGTTAGGTACGGTCATAACTAAATGCTAGACAACCAGGTACCTCTTGCAGGGTAGTGTACCTACTTAACTTCGCATTAAATGAAAGTTGTATCCCCCCCGTGGAACATTTTATCTGCTGAATTTCCACTTCATTGGATTACTTTTTAGATAAAGCCATTGTTTATTGCTGAGAGACTAAACTGTTAGCGTACCTGCGTAACTGTAAACTAGCAAATTCTTTTTATTTATTTTATTATTTTTATATAGGTAAGTATCATTGTTTTTAATTTGTAAAAACTGTAATGCTTATTAAACGATTATGTCTAATGTAAAATTTCCTTCTTGAAATTTACTCAATTTTGGGCACCTTATATTAATTAGCAACACTGAATCGACGGTGCCGTCCTCTTTCAGTTCACAGAAAAGTTGGTAGGACTGTACTGTGTGCTAACACGCACATGAATAAATTAACATCGTCATGATTAAACCTCGTCGGCCAAAACTGACGAAAAAGAAGCCACGTGGCTTCCTAAAGTCAAATAAATTGACGTGACAAATTCTCAACAGCTCAAAAGGGGTTTAATGAAAAGAATGAAACTTATCATCATAAACTTTTACCCCATCGGACGGTAATAAGTCGGAAGGAAGAAAGGCTAAGAAGTCAGAGTTCATAAAAAAAAGTAGCGCATACTCCAGAGGGAAAATCTCAAAAACCTGCTCCATTCTCACTATTCAAATCTCCATTAAATATCAGCCAATGCTGATTGAACTGAGGGTCCTCAACTATAAGTTGAACCAATGTTGTCCAAACAACACCCTTTGGCTATGCCCCGTTAGCAAAGGTGGTCCGAGCTTAGACAAAGCTTCAATTCACTAGTTTTGTCTGGAGTCACAGATAACTGCTTATCCTCCTTTATTCTGGTCGTCAACAAGAGATGGTCATTCTCCTTTGTATCGGAAATCATAATATATATATATCATTATATCCTCAATATGTTGATCAACGACGTTATTATATTTGTATGATTCCTCGTCGTGATCACTATTTTCCTTTGACAAGGACAAATTCTACTGTTCTGAAACATACTTAGCTATAAGATTTAATATAAGGATGAGACTGACTCAATTCCTCAATTTCTTCCTCGTGTTCATACTCGAAAACTTCGACTCGATTCTTCCTCATCATTCGCAGGTCTGAAATCATGGCAGCTGCGCTCGTCATCATCATCATGGTTATCACTGCCTGCTTGGCAGCTTTGCTCACCAACTAGTGGGTCATCCTGTTTTCCGCTAGAAAATATTACAGCATCATTATCTAAATTTATAACAATATTCTGTCCGTCTTCTTTGGAAATATCATGTGCAAACACCTCTTCTTGCATTCTATGTCCTATTTTAGATTCGCATCTACACGGGCACTCAGCTTTAAGCCGGTCGAAACCCAATTCCTTCGCGGTATATACAATATATAATATATTTGCAATCGCTTACTCGCTATCCGTAGCTGGTGGCAAATTGCACAAATGCCTCTAAAAAAATGTCTACGCAAACGCAGTTTGTGCCCGTGAAGAAATCTTGAGCCATCTCGCTTATTATCATAAAATTAAAGAAAACAATTTTTTGCAATATTTCGTACATTGCTTTAGGCATAGCACATAACGTAAAATGTAATACCAATGTCGGCCTTAACATGTGTCATTTCATACGGTTAAGGGGGCGTTAAAAAATCAAGTTTCACCCGCGCCTCTTTGCCTACCCCTCTCATCAAACACGACGAAAACAAAACACAATCCCTTCCCGCCAGCAGAAACTTTTCGCCCGGCATATATGTAGGCATTTGAATTTGACTCTTGTGTGTAGTATGTATACGCAAAATAATCAGATGAAACCGCTCTATTCAATGTACCATGATGTATGATTGCTGTGTATATACCTACAAGTAGGTATATTATTCAATATTATTGTATGTCCCTGAATCTGTTACCGATGCTGGAGGGTTGTTAAATTGGAGAGTAGACCGGCTTGAATGAAATAAAGAGTACATGTTAATTCAAGATACGGCCTTTAAATTTTCGATTCCGAATTGAAAGACAAACTTAACGTTGTAGTTGAGAAAATATGGTCCCCTACATTATGTAGTATAACTACAAATGAAGGATTTTCAGATATTTTCCTGTACCTATTTGTACTGTGAGACCTTGCTTCATACCACATTTCGAGATTCTAGGTCAACCGGATGTATCTTATGGGTTTTAATTTGTTTGCGAGTGTCAAAATAAGCGAAATGAATGACAATTTATGCCAAGATTCTAAGTAAACGTCTTAGAAGCTCGATTTTTTTACAGCTCCAAAGTAATACAGTTCAATTTCAACTTGATACCGCCCGCGCATTCCTCAGAAAATGGGTCAGACAGATGGATAACAAAGTGATTCTATAAGTGTTTCGATTTTTCCCTTTGAGGTACGGAACGCTAAAAAGCAAAGCACTTCCATCAAAGTCCTATACTACATACTCATAATACTACTTACATGATGATAAAAACAAACTCGATAAACTTGCTTTTTTGACGATATGAAATCGAATAATTATGATCGCATCACTTACCTTCCGTTTTATTACTTTGAGAAAATTAAATCAATTAAACAAAAATAGCAATCATCTAAGGAAATTTGTTGGACCGCTGTGATCAGCAACTCTAATCCTCGAATGGTTTTTCAATTACAATATTTAAACGAAATATGATCATTGTCCAGTCCTTTTATTTTCAATGAAAGTCTTCAGTAGGAAAAACATCTGTTTATTTTGCCTATACTATACGCTAAGCTTGAATTCAGAATCATAGATCATAGTCATGTTTTGGAACTAGAAACTCAATGCTGACGTGACAAAGTTCAAATTCCAATGTAACCAAATTTTACTAAGGGCCTTCTACAAGTTGGACCTCATGACATCTTCGTGGAAAACAGTGTTACCAAGTAAAAAATAATTTTGGTATGGTGGATTTTGCACTGTATTGTGCAAAGTCAAATGGCATGTGTCATGAAAACCGTGAAAACCTATATAAAATGTATTCTGTGTATCCTGCGCGGGGCGCAAGTAGAACAAAGTCCTCGCCGAAAATATTTGTGAAAAATAGGCCAATTTCGGAACAAACAGTACATTAGTCGGCTTTACCGACAAAATAATTGGCATATATATAAATGCGTGGCAAAAAAAGTCGAAAGTTTATTAGGTTCTTCTTTTGTAACTGTTGAAACTTTAGCTTTAAAAAGCAAGCCGCCTAACTCCACTAATATTATTAAACCAATAACCTACTTATATGTTAAATTTCGAGTTTCATCTTGATTCGGGGGTTGGTCGAAATGGTTCGTCTAAGGTTCCCCTTAGACGGAGCTTGTCAACGAAAGTGGGAGTAAACGAATTTGGATCTTGAGTTTATTAGCAATAAGATCTAAAATCTCCAGCACGAACTCTATGTTGTAAATTTTCTCCGCAAGAAAATCGACCGTATTTTTGTTTTTTTCTTGTTTAATAAGAACTTAAGTTCTTAGTAGTTTATTACAATCTAGCCTAATAGACTAATAAGCAACATAACTTTAACTTATTATTTTACGTGATAGTTTACGTTATAACTAAGAATAGTGTCCTATTGCACTTTCACACAATTCCGCAGCACTTTCTTAGAGTCTGATAAATTAATAATACACATTATTCGTCACAATTTATACACTACACTAACTCAAATGGTTTAGTTCTCTTTAGCCTACGCACTATGTACGTGTTGTCTAGCAGCTGAATTGCCTCGACATTCACATGTCGGTGAAGTTTGTGTTCGTGGGCTTCAGCAAATTTTTGGATGACGGTGGTGACAAGTTCCATTTTAAGGTCACGGTGGAGGTCGTCATTTCTAATGTACCATGGTGCATTTACAGCATCCCTGAGTAATTTATTTTGGAATTTTTGGATTATTGTGACGTTACTTCGTTTAGTACAGCCCCAAAGTTGAATGCCATACGTCCAAATTGGCATAAGAATATGCTTGTATAATATAATTTTATTACGTATTGATAGGCAGGATTTCCTTCTGAGTAACCAATACATGCTTTTATAACGTATTTCGAGTTCCTGTCTTTTCTTTTTGACGTGGGATTTCCAACGCAGTTTGGCGTCAAGAGTTATGCCAAGGTATTTGGCTGTATTAGCATAAGGCACTTGCATGCCGTTTATATAGATTGGGTGGTAATCACAGTGTTTGTTAGTGAAGTCAATATGAATCGATTTTGACTCATTCAGTTTGATCTTCCACTTTTGTGTCCAGTCATAAACTTTGTTTTCAGCTATTTGAACTTTTTCTACTGCTTCTTTGTGACTTGATCCGGTAGCCATAATAGCAGTGTCATCTGCAAAGGTCGCAATGGTGTTATTTTCCAGCTCTGGGATATCACATGTGTATAGCAAGTACAGGAATGGGCCTAACACACTTCCTTGTGGCACCCCAGCGTTTATAGTTTTTAGCTCGGAATATGCATCCTCTTGCCTTATTCTAAACATTCTATTACTTATATATGATTCTAGAATGTCTGCAAATTCTGGCGGTAGCATGCGTCTGAGTTTATATACCAGACCCTCATGCCAAACTTTATCAAAAGCTTGCGCGACATCTAGGAATACGGTGGCGCAGTCTTGCTTATTTGCAAGTGTTTTTTCAATGATGTTAGTTATCCTGTGTACCTGGTCTATCGTAGAGTGTTTTTCCCTAAATCCAAATTGATATTTTGGTATTAGGCCTTTTTCTTTTATTATAGGTTTTAACCGTTTTAATAACAGTTTTTCAAATAGTTTTGATAATATTGGCAACAGGGAAATGGGTCTATATGATGATGCTTCATGGGGTGGTTTCCCAGGCTTCGCAATCATAATGACTTCAGCGACCTTCCATGGGTCAGGCACATGTTTTAGCATAAATGCGGCATTAATAAGTCTAGTCAACTTTACTATGGCTTTGCGCGGGAGGTGTTTTAGAACTTCGCCTGTTACGAGGTCGTAACCCGAGGATTTCTTCGAACTTATGTTATTTTGAATTTCTCGCAGAACTTCTTTAGGAGTCACAAGCTGAATTCTTTGACTTTGTGATAACTTTTCACACTCAAGTATTTCTATGGAGCTCTCATTGGGTTGAAAAGTGTTTTCTAAGTATTGGGCAAACCTAAACGCTTTTTGTTCATTGCTTATGGCCCATTTTCCGTCGCTGTTTCTGATAGGCGGTATTTGCATAATCGGCCTTTTTAGTTTTCTTGTCGCTTTCCAAAGAGAGAAATCCGTTGATTTGTCGTTGGTTAGCTGCAAAAGGTTAGTATTCAGACAGTCATCCTCAAATTGTATAATTTTCCTCTTTAATCGTTTAGTTAGTTAGTTTCATCTATTTAATAATGTTTTATCACGTGGGCATCTTGTTTGCTGCCACCGCTTTCTTTGCTTTTTTTTTTCAGACAGTAAACTCACAATTTCCTTGAGATAGATATGTCCCTTATATTTACGTTTTAACTCGGGCGTGTTGTTCCACGCACATTGTTGGATATTAACAACATATTTGTTTACTTCTGAGTCCAGCTGATTCTGATTTAGTAACGGAGTTTTTAGGTCGATAATATTATCCAGATCAAGAGCAAAACTGTCCCAATCTGTAGACTTATTAACCAGGGTTAAATGGCTTTCTCTTAGTAAGATTTCTTGAATTAGTCTTAGGATAATCGGGGAGTGGTCCGAATTCATGTGAAAACCTTCCTCCAAATGAATGTAATTGATGGATATATTTATGATTATGAAAAAGTCTATAAGATCCGGTATTTTCTGGTGGTCAGTAGGCCAGTATGTTGGTTTGCCTGTGCTCATAACTTCACAATGTGTATCTTTAACTGCATTTAAGAGCTGCCTTCCCTTTGTTGTAGTAAGTCTTGATCCCCAGTACGTATGCTTGGCATTGAAATCACCGCCTAAGATGAATCTCGGGCCTAGAAGTTCAAAGAATTGTAAGTATCGCTCTTTACTTATCATGTGCCTTGGAGGACAGTACATGGCTGCTATGGAAACGAGACAAAATTTGGTTTTAACAGATACTGTCACGGCTTGAATGTCTGGTTCTTCAAATTTACTCTGCTCGTAATGATTGATGTTTTCTTTGATTATAACCGCACTACCTCCTCTGGCGGAGTTGTCAGGGTGGAGCGAATTATATACCTTGTATCCTCTAAATTTAATGAAAGATTGGTTAGTAAAGTGCGTTTCGGAGATTAAACACACGTCTATATTTTCTGTCTCTAGGACTACCTGTAACTCATTCTGATGTTTGAGGAGCCCATTAGATTTCCACGCCATTATTTTTAGTGTGTTACTCATTTTTGGTTATTAAAAACAGCTGTTTTGGTGCTGGATTCTAGCTTTTCTAATCTTTTGTCAAATGTAGTAATACACTTCAAGATCTGATTTATCTTATCTTCCAGATTCGAACGCTGAGTGCCTTGTTTTGCAGCTTGTGCATAGGAACTACTCGCTTGAATAGGATTTGTAGTTGTCTGAAAAGTGTCTTTCCGTGCCTGTTTGTTAGGATTGTTTATGGATGGACCCTGTTGGGCAGTTGGCACAACAAGTTTCTTTTTTATGTTTTTTTTTTCATAATTTGCATTTCCTTGGCTACTTCACACCCTCTATAGTTGGCAGGGTGAGGTAAGCCGCAGTGGACGCATTTTGGTTTCTCTTGCGGAGATTTAGTACAGGTGGCTGTAAGATGCTTGCCAGTGCATTTTACACACCTTGGCTCTTTTCTGCAGTATTTATGAGTATGTCCATATGCCTGGCATCTCTTACATTGAGGAATGAGTTTCTGATTTTTTAGAGGGTGAATTTCAATTTTACACCCTAAAATGTGCTTTATGCCATAGATTTTTGTGACATCTTCGTCATTATTAAATGATAAGACGAACATATTGAGTGGTTCTTTAGTCTTCCAGCTCAACTTGTTGTCAACTTTTTTTATTTTTAGACCTTGCGATATTAAATCGTCTTTGATTCGATCTGGCTGGCAAGAAGAATGTATTTTTTTCACTACAACTCTTATTGGTCGAGCTTGTTTGTTCTCGTATGAATGCCAAAGATATTCTTTTTCTGACAAAAGCCTAGCAATCGCTCTATAAGAGTCCTCGGTTTTAGCATTGATCTTCACACAATCTCCATTCATAATTTTTGCGGTGAATGATTCAGTTGGTTGGGTTTCAGTTAGTGAGTCGTAAAACATTTGGTAGTTCTTTAACTCCATCTATTATGATTGGCGGTGGTGGAGGCACTTTTTTGACTAATGTCTGTTCTTTCTCACATTTTTGTTGTTGTTGGGCGCTTGTTCCGAGTTTTTGTGGTGGAGAGAGGGAGATGTTTAGCTTCCTTTTCGTCCTACTTTTAGCCCTAATCCACTCAGTCTCTTTAGCGAGTTCTTCCTCGTCTGTGCAGTACTCGATATTTCCTTTTCCAGATTGAGCAGATTGTATGTTGCTCTTTGCTTCCGACTCCTTAGGGTCATTATTTCCTTGACCCTTGGAGCTGAGATTTTCTTCTTGGCGGCTTTGAAGTTGTCGCTGGAGGCCTTCTATTTGGATCTTCAGATGATTAACAAGAAGTTCCAGCTGTTCTCTCTCCAATTTTTCTTGGATGTAACTGTCATACAAGAGCTTTTCCAGCTGAGTTTTAATTTTTACCTTTGTAGGAGACATAGCAAGGTAAGTAAAAACTTCACCTTAACAATGATTTAATTGCACTGTTTACACTATAATTAATAAATGGGTCATGGCGGCGCCCTTCATAAACCGATATCGCAACGCGGCAATGACGGTGTTATTGTGATGCGCCAGCGAATTACTCTAAAGTAGAGCACCCGCGCGCGAATGATACACGTCCGATCTCAGTAGAAGCCAAACACGGAACTGAATCGACCGAAATGCAGAACAATGGCGCTAGTTGTACTATAATACTAGTCAAAAATCTGTCAAATAAATTTATGTCATCTTGAGTTTTCAAATATCAACATTGAATTACTAAAATATTTTTGTTTTATGGTTTAGCCGCGGTATTTATTTAGTTTATCAATTCTTAACGATTTTAATAATCGTTTCGGAAGTGGTTTTATTGTTTTTTTCATGTTTTCCCAGTCTCTTTCCTACAATGTGATAAATTACGAAAATATTATTTACGCAAATAAATTATATCCCAGAGCAGCCGAAAATTCAAGCGCAGTCCTCTCGTCTCAACAGAGCGACGGCGAATGACACAGAGTACATTTTATATAGGGAGATAGAGACGTCACTCGAATATTTCAAGGCGCTGGCGCCCTCTAGCAACAACTAAAAACAACACTCCATGAAGCAATATGTACGTATAGCTACTAGTTAGACCTAAATATATAATGCTTCCTATAGCTATAATAGTTTCAAATCTGCAGTATGCCCTGTCCTATTTCCTTCCATTTTAGTTAGATAGTAGCTTTTAACCAAAAAAAAATCATCTAATAACGCAACACAAATTTTTGAATCTGTTTTAAGTTTAAATGGAAAAAAAGGAACGTAACTCGCGTAATTGTCAAAATATGTTGTAATTCTTTTTATTCCGAATAGAATTTTTGGATGCGGTTCGATTAATTTCTGGATTATTCTTGACGACTTTGCTTGTATGGACATTTAGGATTCTGCTTTTATCCATTGACCTGGAAAGGTATTGGATACCGGCAACCGACAACTTCGCTTTATCGGAATGACCCCTGCACGAAAATCTGGACTGTGTACTTGTTTGTGAAACGCACCCATATTGTGTTGTATAAAAATATGAACGCGAGCAAGTGTTGTGTGCTGAACTGCAAAAATTCAAGAGTTGGGCTTCAAATATTGTAAAAAAATATTGAAGAAGAAATAAAGTAGGTATTTGACATTGGATTTAGTGTTTTATTTTTGGTTAAAAACTACTAAGTACTTAACTAAAATGGAAGGAAATAGGACAGGGCATACTGCAGATTTGAAACTATTATAGCTATAGGAAGCATTATATATATAAGTCTAACTAGTAGCTATACGTACATATTGCTTCATGGAGTGTTGTTTTTAGTTGTTGCTAGAGGGCACCAGCGTCTTGAAATGTTCGAGTGACGTCTCTATCTCCCTATATAAAATGTACTCTGTGGCGACTGATTTGTGAAACAAAAATATGCTTGAAGTTCCCGCAACGTGCGATGGAAGATGTCTTCTTCCACGAACTAAAAACGTCGTCAGTGCATAAACCTTGTAGTCGTAATAAAACTAAAAATAAAAGGAATTTCAAAAAACGCCTCCACAATTTTTTTCGCCTTGTATTAATACAAATATTCATCTAATTTTTATCCTATTATTCATTAGCATGTTATGTACAAATTGAAAATACGAGAAAATTAGAGGTAACTTCGTGATGATGTTTTATCGAGAAAATTTTAACATTTTGTGTTTCTGTTCCACAAAAAGTTTGTAAATATCATGTAGTTACTCATTATTTTTATTTTATACCTAAGTATTATTAATTTCATGAAAAATCAAATTGAAGATAGGCAATTTTGGTTACTACCCGCTCTTAACAGTTAGCTTTGAAAGACAAAGAAACGAGAGATTGTAATGTTGTAGATAAAATTAAAAATTAATACCATAATTTAAGAAAAAATCACACGAATAAAATGGTAAAAGCATGTTATTGTAACTAAATGTTCACTACTTACATTACCGGCAATGTAGGGAGGTACATTTTAACGAATAACCCTTTAAATATATTTTTTAGTATTTATTGCTGTGAAAAAGTAAAAAATAATACCTTTTAATTGGTATATTAAGAAAACAAAGTTTTTTTTTTTTTTTCTGTAACATCTCGGGTTACTATTTTATCCGGTGGGGCGTCGTTTAGTTTTTGTCGATCCACGGTAGTGTGACAGAAATATTAATTGCCATGAAAGGTCCCACTTAACGTATCCATTTATTATTTATGAAGAACTGCGCAACCAATGTGCAGTAGAAAATGGATTCTGCTAACGTCAGCGCGGCAATGTGTGCCCTACGAATATTTGATTAGCTAGGTACCCATTAACAGTAATTATCAATGCAATAAAGTTTCACGCAACCCTTGCGTCACACTCACAATCGTGGTACCTTTTAGGTATATTAGTTGCGTATTATACCTACAGGTAACTATTATTTAAAAATAATTGTAATCGGGTTATGATGTCTGTCTGAGAACCCGCACTGAATGCAAAGAGGATTTTTTCAACATGTAGCGTGCAAGCAAGCATGTAGAAATAAGTAACAAAATCAAAACCAAGCGAGAATGTGTGGAAAACTGCCGCATCACTAAGAAACGGACTAGGTACTTTTGACTACGAAACGATCCAAATAAAAAGGGGTGCCACAGAGAGGTTCTAAAATAAATAGTTGCTACTTTCGAGGGCTGCCATAGGGTCGACTCCCTAATGTCTAAAAATAAATAAAAAAAGATACCTAAACCAAAGTAAGGGTTAGTAATGAATGGATGACACGTGCGCTCAGAAGAAGATAGATATTTTTATTTTATTGGATTGGCAAACAAGCCGTCGTCCTATCTGAAGGTAAGTGGTCATCGACACCTATGGGAATCGGCCATAACAAAGACATCGCAGAGACAAAGTTAAATGTCTCATGCGCCTGTTCGGTATAGCGGCGGTTATGTACCTACCTACCCTTTAAACTGGAGCACAGCAACGCTGCTTGGTAGCGGAAATTTTGGGTTTGATGGTAGTACCAACTTCCCCGGACGATCTTTTTGTAGTACAAGTTAGTACCTACCTACTTTAGTTCAATTAAGTTAAAATATCAGATTTCGAAATTAGTGGGCTGGTCTTGCTGCATAGTTCCATTTCTTCACAGTAGCTTAGAAAAAGTTCACTTTTTACAGTCAGTTTAGGGAGATTTCCGGTGACTGGGACCGCAATTAACTGGAACCGCGGTCCCAGTTGCCGGATCCGGGTAACTCTGGCTGTCTGTCTGTCTGCTATCTTCTTACGGCTTGACAGATAAACAGAGTTCGACGAAATTTAGCACACAGGTAGACTATGAACTGGGTTAGGGGACGTAAGATACTTTTTATTCCGGGAGGACGTTCCCGTGGGGCAATTTCGATCTGCAGGCTTAGCACGAGCACCGTTTTTTCCACGAAAGAGTTTCCACGAAGGCAGCAAAGTAGAAAGAGTCAATTGCACTTTTGACGAAATGCACTCTTTTACATAATTCGACCTTGAATTCTTTGTTTTGTTATAGGTTTTTTTTTGTTTAATTGAATTTTTACTGATATTAAGTCACGTATATAAAGACAACTAAAACAAATTTTCTCTAAGTGTCGTAGTACCATAATTTGGAACAAAAATATATTACAGTAATATAGGCCTTCACCATTTCCTTGGTAATGTCCTATTAACTAAATGATGTAAAATAGAAGAAGAAAGCTTTGTTCTTCTATTAATTATATTATCACAGTTTTGCGTTCAAAACGCTCTCTTGTAAAATCGTGATTTTGTAGATAACCGTATATACTTTGTGGCCGTCAAGTAGAAAGTTTTCTACTGTATTTAGCATAGAGATTACAAATCAAATTGTCTTCACCACCTTAGACAACTGTCAGTTGTTAGTGTGATTTAACAGTTTGGGATAGAAAACTTTCTTTTGAAATAGTCTACATAAAAAGGACCTAGACAAAGATCGTTAGAAACGAAAGACAAAATGACAGATTTTAGAAGGATTTCTACGGTGCGATGTCAAAAATGGAGAAACGAAATGTCACGTTGTGTAGAACGAGCTGTGTCTATTCTTCGTAGCAATAGAAAGCGTCATGCTATGCCTGCTGTACGCGGGCGAAACCGCGAGCAAAAGCTATAGCTGTAGTTTATAGTTTGAAGAATACGGAATAACTTGTATCAAAAACGTGTTCTCGTTTTTCTCGTGCCCTATACACCCTACGGGACGTGGCTACCTCATAAGTCTTCACCATCACGTAAAACAGTTAAAGAATTTACTTACGCAAACTGGGGCACACCTCTGCACCTGGCATGTGAAAACGGGTAGACTAGGTAACTTGGAAACCTAATAAATTAGGAGGGGACAGTCTAAGCCATAAACATACCCACCTATTAAGATTAAAGGTTAGGTACTCATACTGTGAACTGTGAACTGTTGATTGCCTCACTGGTCTAGTGGTCTAGTGGTCGCAAGCGCTACTGCCGAGCATGAGGTCCTGGGTTCGATTCCTGGTTCGGGCAAAGAGTTATTGGGTTATTCCATCTGGAATTTCTTAGTAGCAACCCGTAGTCTGGATTTGTGCTCGGTTGATGCCAATAGGCTCGCCTCCTATTACACGAGACGTAAACATAACTGGCGAATTGTGGTAGTATCAATGGTACACCTCTGCCTAACCCTTCGGGGAATACAGGCGTTATGTTATGTCTAAATAAAATATGATAAGTGTTAAGAAGCAACTGCTAGCGCCATCTGTGCACCGCGACGGACAACTAATTTAAAACTTTAAATGTCGCGCGCTTCGCATCATGTCTGTGTGCATCATCGCGTCGTTTTCGACATCCGCTTCCGCCAACCTCACTTTCTCTTGGGAGCCTCTGGACCGTCACTCGTTAGCGTCGTTCCTTATAAGTTTTCCTTTTTTTAAATAT
This sequence comes from Griposia aprilina, assembly GCA_916610205.1. NCBI lineage: Eukaryota > Metazoa > Arthropoda > Insecta > Lepidoptera > Noctuidae > Griposia > Griposia aprilina. The sequence continues at coordinate 12,225,291 of OU744283.1, forward strand.
AATTATCTTGTTGCTGTAGGTACTGCGTACAAGTATTAAACTATTTTCAAGTCCTTCATATTTCATTCAAAAGAACCCACTGCGTCCCACACACATCACGAAACATACACATTACATACCTAACGATAAGCAAACTTGTCATAAAGCTGGAACTCGCAAAATAAAAATAAAATACCGGTCTAAAAATACGATCATTTCTCTCACAAGGTAGTAGCTACCTACTGAAGCGCATCGCATCGCATAAAGGACTCACATACAACTAAGCGAATACTGTGCAAATCCCTGGTACACGGGGTTCGGGACGAATCTTGGAGAATTTTACTTAGTTTTCATCTTAAACAGCCACCCAAAATATGTAATTAATTTTGTATTTCTTTTTATTTTTGAAGCCAATGCAAAGTTTTGTTCATTTCCTTCTGTTGCCATGTAATAAATACAGATTTACCTAAATACAGATTCTAACATAAAACCATTATTAAATTCTTAGCCGATAAAGATGTAGGTGTTCATGCAGTTAGCCAAGATTGTGGCACTTTTCTAAGTGTTTTTTCATAGTGCCCCGTTTCGTATTCACTGACCCTCTGGCCGCTTCCGCCATCACAGCAAGATAGGTTAAGGACCACTCAATCCACATACTCTCAGACAGGAGTTTCTTGCCGTTCTTCTCCATAGGAACCTATTCAACTTTGAAATGGGCAACTAGGTTCATATTTCTGACTAATCAACCCCTTGACAATTCAAAATTGCCTATAATTGGTTTATTTGAAATAAATGTTTTGAGTTTGACAGCGTAGCTGTCCTGCAAATTGCTAAACATCCAACTTTGGGCTGATACACGGGTGTCACCAACGGCTAAACCAGGTAGTTAATCTCACTAACAATTCAATGGGTATAAGGATAAAGCGGTTCACGAGGCAACGATGCAGCAGAACGAACTCGCCAGAAGAGGGTCAAGTATGGCAACTGTGCGACCCGAACCCATTGTGTCACTTCCCTTCGGGTTCCTACGTAGGTACGCACTCTGGTAAGAAAACGCACCTGGTATCAACATCACAACGAAACTTCATATGCACAAATAGAAAAGGAAAAAGTAAACAGAGGAAAGCAAAACCTTCTTTCTTTTATGTAATTCTATGAGCAAAACTTTCATTCAAGCTACTACTAACGCCATCTAACGTATTTTGTAACTCACAAGTTCAATCAACTTTGTATTTTAGTGCGGTAGTCAACTAAGGGCCCGTTGTCTACGCGTGGTTAACTTTCATAGCAAATTGTCCATTTTTAACTATAGTTAGCTTAACCATTTGTCAAAAACAGATCAAACAACGGGCCCTTAGTGAGCGCATGAACTCTACGGCTGGTACGGCTTCTAAGTATTGCCAGTGTCAAAAATGAGTATTAATCGATTAAACGAACTATGTAGTAGCAAAAGGTTCATTTTACCCATGAAGATCATGATTTTACCTAAAACTGACTGACAACCAGTGCAACTACACAAACTTCGTCGTACTCATGATTATTGCTAGTTATAGATATATCGAGTAATAACCTAAAATAGCTTGCTACTTATTACTAATCTGTGCATTATTGATCTGACTTCAGTTCAGCCGTCATCGTCTGAAGATTTCGTTGTGTTTGTTGTGTCAAAACAAAAGCAAAAATAAAGCGCAATATTGTAAAATTACTGCACTATAAAACCATTGTAAATTAATATAATAATGGCCATGTTCTTCAAATTTTAATATCCTTGACCCTTGTCACTTTGTCTTAACAATATTGATTGATCTAGTTTTCTTTTAATGCGAGCGCTTATTAATTATTTAGCACAATTTTTCTTATTATATTCATAGTACTGCAGTCTGTAGCCTAGATAAGGAAAAGTACTATTTATTACACAGTAATACGACATTTTAAGACTTGCGTGGGGTTTATACTTGTTGCCACTCAGTATTAAAAAACGAATTTTTGAAAAATGCTGTCTAAATTTCCAAAATCTTGTGATACATTTGTTGTGTTGCCACCGCTAACCAAAAACAATACAGTCGTATTTGGAAAAAATTCTGATCGTCCTAAACATGAAGTACAAGAAATAGTTTTAGTCAAAGGTGGAATCAGGGATAAAAAACTAAAGGTAAGTAATTAGATGTTATCTATGAATCAAAACCTATTATTAGGGTTACTTAACTCGAAGGGAAACCACATTTGTCTATCAGGGCCCTTTTTCTTACGAACGGGTACAGGTATCAAGATGAAGTTATTATCAAATACTAAGCTGCGGTTCCTTGGACGGGTAAAAGATTCTAATTTCTAAGTAAACACAATCAAGAGATATGGTCAATTATTATTAATTGGTAAGACACACTAGCAGCTAATTAACTGATGTGTGTGTTTTATCAAACAACTTAGAGATATTTAATATGTCCACTCGGTTCTCCTAGCACTTCAGTATGGCAGCCATTACAACATTTTCTGAGAGCCTTTGCCTTTTACATCTTGGTTAAACAAAAATGCCTAGAATTTTGTCACATACTTTCTATTGACCAAGGCCCATGAAAATGAGTAAGAAGCAAGGTCTCACAATGCAAGTACAGATAAATATCTCAAAATTGATAATTTGTATCATATTGGCCCACTCGGTAAAATATTATTAAAATTTAAAGTCACAGAATAGCTTGGCTAACATGTAAGGTACCTATGCGTTATTACGCTGTCAATGGTGGCGCTTGAGTACTCCAGATTAGTGGAGTGGATTAGTGGGTGGTAATATTAAAATGAATAATTATTATTTTTACAATACACATTTATAATACTAAAAATATGCTTTATTTAACAAAACAAAAAGATTGTTTATATACTTATATATACAAAATGCCCGTCTGTCTGTGTGTCCATTTCATGCACTAGGTAATACGGGCTGGTGTCCGCAACTCCACTCCATTTCTTCAACTATTTGATCCACCCCAGCTCCTCGAGGAAGGCAAGCAGCGCCTTGGTGTTACTGACAAACTCACATAGGGTACCTGGGTTACCGAAGTACTTTGCCCTGTACATGGCGACCACGGGGCAGTTTAGCAGCACATGAGTTGCTGTTTCATCGTCGTCCATGCAGGCCCTGCACAGCAGATTGTCTGTGACTTCTATGACAAAGAGGTGTTTATTAAATGACCCGTGGCCAGTTAAAGCTGCTGTAACGGTACGCGGCTGTTGTTTAGTTAGTCGGAGAACCTGTTTCGTGTGGCGGCAATCAATTGTAGGGAGTGCCTCCCTAGCATGTCTGCACTCACCTGTGTCCACCCACAGTTTGTGATGTTGGTCCCTAGTGCGTTTCCTTACCAGAGTGTGTAAGTACCCAAAGGGGAGTGGCACGATGGGTTCAGGTCGCACTGGTGCCACGCTCAACCCCTTTCTAGCAAGTTCGTCAGTTGCCTCATTACCTAGCGAACCGCTGTGTCCTTTGATCCATTGAATGGTTATGTTATTGAGGCTACCCACCTGGTTGAGACACTGGTGGCTCTCGTATATTAGCCCAGAATAAACTGTATGACTGTTTAGCACTTGCAGAACGTATGCGGATCGAGTGGTCCTTTACTTCCCTGGCCATGATGGCCGAAGCGGCTAGAGAAATACCCATGCACTCGGCCTGGAACACTGTGTTATGGACCCGCAATGGTGTGGCTATGCGTATGTTGAAGTCCTCCGAGAAGATTCATGCACCTGTGCCACTACCTATTTGGATCCATCCGTGAAGATGCACAGCTCTGCAGGGTACAAGCCCTCGTATCGGCGATCCTCGTAAAGTTGGATTTTGTATTTTTTATCGAAGATAAATTGTTTGGGTATCCGGTCATTTATGGCTTTCGTAAAGGCGAACTCCTTGTTGAGTCCCTCAAGCAGCGCGGTGTGTGGCATGTCTCTCTTACCCCAAAGATCTACTGCATTTAGACGTGCCGCCGCCATCGTCGCTTCCTGCTGTATGAACAGGTGAAGCGGTGGTAGTTTTCATGCCCTAATGGCTGAACAGATTTAGATGCAACGCATACGGATTGGCCATGACCTGGGTTAGGAGTACAGGATACTGTTTATCCTGATATTATGTTACCGTAGGAAAATTTTCAACCTCTACCCTGGCGAAGCCGAGGGCGAAAGCTAGTATCACATAAACTTATTCATTTTTTTGATTACCAACTTAGATTTGCAGTTGGAGCAACAACCGTGATGTACAATGATGTATGGGAGACCGTTTGAATGAAAATGTCCACTACACTCTATCAAAAGTTATTTATGCTAAACAGGGCGCGAGTCCTACACGCACTTGTTTGGTTTTTTTGTTTAATAACATGGTTTCTTTGTGTTGCAGTGTACCTATATAACAGTAGACGGGATATCTCCAGTGCACTCCGTCATATTGAGCAAACCAGCATGGATGTGGGGGGCCGAGATAGGTGCCAATGATAAGAATGTGGTCATTGGCAATGAGGCAGTATGGACAAACAACAATGAAGGAGAAGGAGACGCTCGACTCAAGCGTTTATTAGGGATGGACTTAGTGCGGTTAGTTCATAGATTAAGAATTGCTTTTGGTGGTCGCTGTAAAATTTTGTTAAAACCTGTGTTAATGTTTCGATATTTCGTGGAAGGTAATAAATAGGACTCTAGACCTTTTTTGACTACTCTAGTGCTAGTCTATACAAAGCTAGTCATTAATATACCTAATATTGCAATAAGCACTTTGACTAAATTAAATGTTCAGTCATCAAGAATATTAAATGACACCAATTATTGAATAGGCTAGTGTATCCATAAATTTACTGATTAAGCTTTAGCATCGCTGTCTTGCTCATAAACTCCAATGAATTGTTAGTTCTACTTATTGAAATATTTTATCTTTCTTATTTCTGCAGTCTTGGTTTAGAAAGAGCAGATACTGCTGAAGGAGCCGTGGATATTATTACATCACTTCTTGAGAAGTATGGTCAAGGTGGCCCATGCTCAGAGCATGATGATAGCCACTTCTATCACAACTCTTTCTTGATCGCTGACCCCAAAGAAGCTTGGGTTCTGGAGACCAGTGGCAAGATATGGGCTGCTGAAAAAATAGCAACTGGTTATAGAAATATTTCTAATGGTCTCACTATTACTACAAAAATGGATAAACAAACAGAAAACTTAATAGAAAAGACTAAGCGACTGCGCCTTTGGGATGGAAAAGTATGTTCTAAAAAGGTTCTAAAATGCACAACAAGCATTTCGAAGTATTTAGGTTTTAATATTTTTTTCAATTTTTCAGGGTGAATTCAACTTCATGAGATGTTACTCATCAGGTGGTGATGAAACAAGGCAGCGAGAAGGTACAAGGTTGTTGAGAGAGGCAACTGCTTCATCTGCATTTCACGTACGAGACATGATGAACATTTTGAGACACAGAGAGAGCCGCATTTGCCGCGGTTCTGATGACACTTTCCCTACTCAGGGAAGTCAGGTAGCACAATCATATCAAATTGTTTATTAATGAGTATTGAAAACGTCTGTTGAGACATTGTTACTTAAATAATTTTCTTTCAGGTGTCATGTCTCTCAGCTACAAACATAAATGTGCACTGGTTCACTGCCACCCCAGACCCAACTGTTTCGTTCTACAAACCTTTTGTTTTCACCCAGAATGCCAAAGTTCCTCCTGAGATAATTAGCCCTAATGAGGTAATTTGTTATTTTATTACAACATTGATTAATAATCTTAATCTTTATATACCTAAGTATATAATTCTTCTGTATGTCACTAAACTCTCCTGAAGGCTGGACCGGTTTTGATGATATTCTTTGTGTGTTGGAGAGGAGTCCCTGAATGGTTTAGATTAACAATTGAATCCGGTAGGTGGTGCTGCGATCGAATTCTAGGAAACAGGACACCAACTGTCTGGTCAGCGAGTATGTAATATATTCATGAAGTTTCTTGTCCGTACATCTCCTTAGGAACCTACGAGTACTACCCTTTGAAATGGGCAATTTGCTTTCATCTTTCTGACTGACCGACTCCTTGACAATTCAAAAGTGCCTATAAATGGTTGAATTGAAATAAATGCTTTGAGTTTGAAACAGAAATATTACTAATTATTACTGACAGATTACTTCAGAGACATTTTAAAAACTAATTGTAATTGATCGTGAATTTCTTGAAACATAGTTTGAGTACAATGGTGAATAATATTTTTGAACCGTTTTTCTCAAAGTATGTTTATAAATGTAATTTCTTATGTATCTTTTTCAAATATACTTTGTACTATGTAGCTAACAATTAAAATAATAATTAGCATGTTACTCTTTTACAGCCAAGGAGAGAACATACCTTATATAAGATGCATGTAGGACGCAGAGGAACAGTGGAGGACGCACAAACAACCAGAGGTTGTAAAAGGTTAGAAGCAGAACGCCTTGCAGAAATGGAGAAATATTTAAATATTCCTGCTGGCCAAAGTACGCTTGAGGAACTCGACAGCCTATTAAAAGACTGTGTAGATGCTGAAGTTAACTTATATTTCGAAGATACTGATGATGAAGAAGAGCGGGGAGAAGAGCGGGCAGAAAAAGAGCGGGCAAAAAAAGAGCGGGCACAAAAAGAGCGGGAAGAAGCAGAAGCAGCAGCAATAGAAGAAATAGTTGAAGACTCTGAAGAAGATGAAACAATTAATTTCTATGACTTCTAAAACTATCATATTTTATGATATTTACACACAATCTTACTCACCAGCTATTGTGTATTTTTTTCACCAAATTTACTATCACATCATTATGATTAAGATTCTTTAAATTATGGTTTAACGATGATATCAGTAGTTATTATTAGTAATTATTTATTTGATTTCATAGAAATCGACCTACTTTTAATATTTTATCTTCATTTTTAAATGTAACTGATGTCTACTAGAATGAAATGTAAGTAGGTACATATAATAATTATTATTATAGTGTTACGTTTTATTACTGTGACATTTGGTTGCCCTACTAAGGCTATGTGGTTCAATCTTTAAAAGGCGACTTGGTTTAAAATTACGCTTAACATTTTATATGCCAAATTAAGTAAATAAAAATGTACTGATCAAAAACAAAATTGCACCACCTAGGTATGTATTTCTCGGCTCAACAGTAATCTGCGATACAAACCGCTCGTTTAGATGAAGTTTCTTATTGATAAGTACCTACCTATGTAATTTTAATTTATGTAAATTAATAGCGGCGGTGCCAGAATTAGGATAATAAATTGTGCTTCGCTGAAATCACAGATGTTTGACATTGGGATTATCTAAAATATTTGTCTATTGCTGTATTTTGTGAATTAATATTTTAAGGATTATATAAGAAAACTTTAAATGTAAACATAATATTATAAGTCTATTATTCATCTCATTTGCTAAATCATCGACGTTCCACTTTCAAAACTGATAAATTACGGATTTTTAGTTGCATTAATTTGTGTATTCTTTTTTTTCTCTCGTTCGGCACAAACTACGTGCAGAATCGTGAAAAGTAAAATTGGAATTGAAACAATAAATTTTGTAAACAGTACGCTCATGTGCATTATATATACTAATATTTTTTCCAAAGGTGTTAAATGCAGATTGTATCTTGCTTGTCTGAAGAAATTCTGTTAAAATTCCTACATGCTTTATTTTGTGACTAGTAAGTACATTTTATGTTATAAATACATTTATTTATTTTGACTGCACTACGTAAATGTTTTACTGCTATCTGGTGCTAATTAAGTTATAAGCTCAACTGCTCCCGTGGCATTTTGAAAAATTTGTATTTTATTAAAATAAGATTGTTTAGTTTTTAGGGTTCCATACCCAAAGGGTAAAACGAGACCCTATTACTAAGACGCCGCTGTCCGTCTGTCACCAGGCTGTATATCATGAACGGTAGACAGTTGAAATTTTCACAGATGATGTATTTCTGTTGCCGCTATAACAACAAATACTAAAAAACAGAATAAAATAAATATTTAAGCGGGGCTCCCATATAACAGACATATTTTTTTGCCATTTTTATAGATAATTGTACGGAACCCTTCGTGCACGAGTCCGACTCGCACTGGGCCGGTTTTTTATAGATTGTTTTTTCGCAATTTTATGCAATCAAATGCCCTTTTTACACAATAATGTTGATCATGTAGTAACAAGTAGGTACGGTAGGTAGTTATAAGTATGTATATTTATGTAATATTCATTTGCAGCTCATTTCTACTACTTATTATGACCTCGTACTTTCACAGATCAGGCTAACATGAGTTCTAAAATTAAATTCATGCCTGAACTATATCTCAGAACCATCATATCTTTGTCATCACATATTTTTATTGGAATGTAATGATCCACACTCAGCGCGTAACGTTTGTCGTGGTTCTATTTGTGTTAGTGTATATTAGTAATTATTTCTCATTAGAACGTAAATTGTCGATATAAAATACGTTTGATAATTGTCTGCGAATTATGAATTTGCAGGCGGCTAAGGAGAATGGGCTGTTTTGTATAATACTAAGTGAATGTTAACATGCTATATTAGTGATAGTCTGTCTGGATGAAGTAACAAAAACCAATCATATCAGTCTGTTGGCAATTTTTTTGTGATGCTTAGTAACCGTGTTTAGTTTATTTAGGTACCTAATAATTATGAGATTCATGTTCGGTAGTATTTAAGCATAAGTAATTGAGTGTGGAGCATATAATTCAGTATCATTATGTTAGCATATTGAAAGGCCGGAAACTTGTATCAGAAACATTGTCTAATCATCGTGTGATCATTGTATTGTCAGGTAATAAATAGGAATTTGCAGTTGTTTCCGTCTTGTTTATTGATATGGAATTAGCCTGGTGTTGTAATTCTGTCGATGTTAAAATAACTATCTTTGACATTAATTAATCAATGTTAGCATTACTGAGGATGTATTGCGAGACTATGCTTCACAGAGTCCGTTATTCATTACTATTATAATTGGTGTACTTATTATATGTGTATTACTGGTTGTACCTTAGGACAACATCACAGAGCTATGTTAACCACGATATTTATGTAACTTGATGTTTCATTAAATGCACTTATCACTAATTTATGACAGTTTTCTGTACATTTCTTTCACTCACCACAACCCTCATAGAGAAGATCAGGGAAAATTGAAGTAATAAATTAAAATCTGGGTACATTCTAGAGACGAAGTTCCTTTATTTCCATGTACTTATACAACTTAGTCTGAAGTATCACATGAATTCGTAATTAAACCGAAGTTAGGAGTCTTAAATATACGGGAAGATAAATATTTAAGCTACCTAATTTTAATAGTGTTATATACACCACTAACTTGTACACTGAAACATACCATATTTCAAGATTATTTAATAAATGCCACATTATAATAGTATCTACACAGCAGTTTAATTTACATATTTTTGTCGAAATACAAAAAATAAAACAAAATAGTGTACAGCTATAGTTTCTACAAACAAACAGTAAGGTACTATTCAGACAAATGATACTGAAGTCGCCGATGTTAAATTTTGCCTAAATTGATATGCAATTTTCTATTGTTTAGAGTCGGTACAATGTTGCTAGTAACCATATTTATTTTGTACCTACACTTCATAATAAGTGTACCCGACTTTACTTCCATAATATCTATTAGTACAGATAAATTCCAATTATTAATTAACGATTAATGAGATCTTATTATTTTATGCCAAGTGGACAGTGCAGCAAAACTCGGATATAATCGAAAACATTTAACAATTACTTCGTAACACTGTGTCTATGAGTGGAACAATTTAACTGCACTGTAACGCTACACACTAACAGCTATTGTTTAAAAAATTATAATAATAAGCTTACTCTTGAACAACAATCATAATCTACGTAATACTTAAACTTAACATAAGTCCGTCGTATCTACTTTACAGCCACAAGTAAGCTGAATGTTAAGTTAAATAAGCGTCAATTAACTTTATTTACTCTGAATACATTGTCAAGTTAAATAGATTTGAATAGATTTTTTAAGCGTCAGATAATTTTTATCTGAGGAATAATTATGACAGTTTTCAGTTTCAATGGTGAAATTGACACTAAATATATAAAATATGCCAAACAGCCATATTTAATCTTCAGATAAAAGTAATATGATGGTTGAAAAAACGGCCATAGGAGCAATATAAATAATGAATCTTTTTTAATAAAAAACATAATTTTGGGTAAATGACGTAATTGTAACTATAGTCTTAAAAATAATTAATAATGGAATAGAAATGCGGACTAAAACGCCCGGGCATCGAAATGCCTTTTTACTTCTTCCTTATTCATTAAACGATACCTACATTTAAAAATGCTTTATAAGCATGTCCCCGTCTTTCTCTCGCAAAGCAACAGAGCTAGCCAGTTTAGTAAGATGACTATGAATAAGAAATTATTGGCCAAAAATAAATAGCACACGTGTACTTAAAAATAATAGTGTCAACATAATGGTTACTTGTGGCTTTCTTTTTGATGAAAATGCATACAGGACATCATTGACATAAATACTTAACATAATAATATTAAGTTCCCGACACATGAAAAACAATTCCAAAAACCTAACATTTAATTACACTATTCTTACATTATTAATTATAATCAAAATAATAGGAAGACCATAAGGTCTAACTTAAAGATCTCATGCGTCATTAGCATGATTATTTACAATTCATCAACGTTTACACAGTGCGAATACAAAAATAATATTATAGGTTACTTACTCGGATTTTTTTATAATAAGTAATAACAAAGAAAAATATTCGAAACGAATCTTTTTAAATTCCAATTGTTTGGTACTTAACGGACGAAAAAACAATTTTGATCTTAACATAATTTTGAAGCGCATCAAACTAACAAACACAGAATATCAAAACAAATATTAAAGCATTAGTTCTCTTACACACACTACATAACTTATGAGACAAATTGTCATATATCGTAAATAGACTCCTGAATTCTTTAATTCATACCCATATACTCCTGAAGAACTAAGATACTTCTATTATTATTATTAGATACAGGTAAGTCTAGGTGCACTACAATTTATGATACATATTTCATTGTAGTTTACATAATTATTATTATTACCTACGACAGTCAATCATATCAACTTTGCAGAGATTTTTTTTAATAATATTGTGACTATAAAACTGCTTAGAATTATTGTTAAAACGGAATTCTACAAACTATGTTTACTAAAAGCTATGTAACTAAAAGTGAACTGAATGGATTAGTGAATGTTAGATAAATCTTATTATGATATAGAGCTATTTACCTAAGACTGTTTTTTTTCTAACATAAAGTAATTACGTAATATTTAAAAGGTACTTTATTTTCCAAAATATTTACAACAATTATTTTATTCACTCAAAATAAAACTTCATAATGATGAATCAATAAGTAATATACCTACAAAATGAACATACTCATTCATTTACAAAATGAATTTATCCCCAATAAATAGTTAAAGAATACCACAAGCTCAATTTCATTCGTAATGCTAATTAAACGTTTTATATTTGGCTTACGCATAGTCAAGGAGAGTTCTTACTTCAGCCTCGTTCAAGTTCCTATGCACCTTAAACTGGTTGAATTAGTCTAAAATTACAGAAGATAATATTTCTAAAATTATTTTATTTAGCTATATTGTGTATTTACCGGAATAAAATAATTTCTAATCTTTTGAAAACAGGTTATTACCAATGTTGACCGACTGAACCTGAACAAATTAGAATGCAACTACATTATAGTCGATATATCGTTATTTTATTTTCATACTTAATATATACATTTTTAAATGTTTTTATAAAAACATTAAAAACACATTTAAAAATATAAAAAATAGTCGTCCGCCAGTATCGGGAGCAGGGTCAAAGCTACCGGTGGTTAGGGCTCCAGAGACAGGAGCCTACTCACGATGCGAGCCGTATCGAGGAGTACTGCCTTCTGAATCAATCCCTTGATCCAACCGCCTAACGAGAGCATCGAGGGATGTTGATCGAGGCTTTCCGCCATCAGGCCATTGGTCGATACGACGATCAGTACAATTACAGCTGAGCTCACATTCCACACGTTAACCACCTCGTGTGCTAAGTCGAGATATTTAATATGTTTCTCTTTTTCAGCTTTGACGAGGTTCTCGTTATGTAGAATGATAACATCGATAATCATTATGTGGCGTTATTATTATTATTGAGATGCGAGACTTTACAATAGGTAGGTACAGCTATTCAGTTCTTCTTGAACGTAAGATCATTAGTAAATCAGAACGATACTATTAATACCTTCTATTTCAATCACAATAATTGCTCAATCAAATTACAGCTGTATTCCGAAAAAAACCTTAGAAGCTTTTTAAATATGATCACTCCTAAAAGTGTTAGAAAGAGAATGCAGAACATTTAAAAGAATGCTTTAGGCTTTATGGTAAGAAAAGGACATTTTAGTACTCCCGAATTACCCCAGAGACAATGACAGACATGGAATTCGCTGTAAACATGGGAAATATTACGCGGCATTCTTACCCGATTTAAGTAGGTTAAATAGATACAAAAGAAATATAGGTAGTACCTAACTGATTGATAATATCAATCGATACCAGGTAGGAAGGTCCTTACTATATAATAATTATGTTGGAGAACGGGCACTAAAGTGTAGAAATTCGCAATAGCGCGCAATAGCAATACGACATAGGTATATATTATGTACAAATCGAAATATCTATTTATGGAAAATATTGATAACTAAAAAATTATGAATGATGTGATAAGGCAACGGTGCGGTTTAAAAGACGATGTAGTGACCAAAATTTAAAGTATGCTTAGATGGTTTGGTCATGTTGGGAGGATGAATGAAGGGCGACTAACAAAAGGTATTTACAAGGCAGATGTGAGTGGAAACGCCGGAAGGGGACGCCCTAGGAAGACATAATAGTGACCTTATTGGTGATGTACTTCAGAAAGGTCAGGTGCGTAGTACTCGCAACTGGCGTGCGTGTATGACCAGATGTATGAACGTAAACGAGGCGAAAGGGGTATATATGGATCGTAGCAGGTGGCGTTCTGTAGTTTCTGACTACCTCCATGGGAAGAAGGCGTGAGTTTATGTCATGTATATATGATAACTATAACAACTTGTCTCAATTATTAATCAGTGAAAAAGGTCGGTTATATGTCAAACCATAATACAGTCTGTTATTGTCCTAATACCGGAAGAACGTCTATAATATAAAAGGGGTATAAATAATTTCCTTTTTGAAACAAGTTATTCGCAAGCAAGAAGAAAAAGCCTTGCAAGAAATCACATTGAACTGCCAAATTAACTCTACAAGGTAAAAAAAAACTAGTTAATTTTATACGAATAATAATGATCAAATTTCACAGGAATGTATTTATAAAATATCACGGTCAAAAATAATATAAAAGATTGAAAGGTGCGCTACGCAAAATGCACTAAGTAAACTTTGTAAGACAACCACATGAATTTCGCAAAAAAATGTGGTTAGTTACAAATAATCTGTAAATGTATATTAAAATCGACACTAACTACCTGTTTTACAAAGGGCTTTACGCGCGACGCATCGGATGCATTTATTTATTTATTCGCTACTTGCAAGAAGAAACCTAGGTTAACAAAAGTGTCACCACGTAGACAGTGACAATTTGAGGCGATATCCTTCATCATACTTATACACAAAATAATATTGATTAAATCTCATTAGACACAAGGGGGTTTATTTGACTAACGTTATGTAATGATTGACATAAGTCGCTGCTTGAAGTTAAGACACGTTTAAAGATCACAAATATGGTGCATTTAAGCAACGTTTATAAATGAACCCCAAGAGGGCAAAAGGGTTTCTCAAAGAATTAACGAACCAAAAAATTGTCTGAACGTACTAAGTACCTTTATAAATAGTGAAAGTGCGTGTTTTTTTTTGAGATTTAATTAATGTTATTTTGTGCGTAATTAGTGACGAAAAGCTGTACTAGCTGTTTCCGTTTTTTTTTTTTTTTGGTTATGGTAACACAAAAATTCAGGAAGACCATCGAAAGCTTACTTATCAACATTAAACACCTAAGTATAATAATAATTTTCAATCACTCTAACATAAAGTGAACCATTATCTTACAACCACTTGTGATTGATTTGTACATAATCCATGGAGATGATTAATAATTTAGAAACCAGTATTTACACTAACAGAGCACAATAAACACGGTGTTCCATTTTAAAAGTGAACATTTTTAGGACCCTTAATTTTCAAGCCGAAATTCTGGAGAAAAGCTTGAATGAAAAACACCGTCCGTACGTGTTCATTACGTCCGTATTCATTATACAGGGTGACTTGTAATTTGACGTATTCCTTCCAGGACGTGATAGTGTGACCCATTTGCAACAATTAAGCACCTCATAAAGCCTAGGCGAAAATTCACGGGATTCGAGAAAACTAAAAGTGTACGAATTTTTGAAAATTTCATAGTTTTCGTCACTAAATAGCTATTCTATTAGGTACCCAATATCTTAACAAACCTTTCGATGTATTCAAAGCCATCAAACAGAAAAAAGTAAAAAAAAAAGTTATTAACCATTTTCAAAAATAATCTACGTATGTGAACTTTGACACCAGTTATCTCAAAATTATATCTAACGGACGGAGGTACAAAAGTTAAAAAAATATTCAGAAGAGCCGATGAAACAGTCAATAATGCTGGCAAAGGTCGAATTTGCAAATGATTGAAATATAAAAAAAAAAAGGGTGATAAACGAAGTGCACCATCCCATCACTTTCTAACTTCACAGCAATCCATCACACGTTAGGCACCTAGGTCGTCATTGCCAGCGAGGTAATTACGTAACACAGTAACAGTAGGAACGGGTTTCATTTTGACAGTTTAACAACATTCATTGCGTTATTTACGTTCATGAGCAGTTTTTTTTTTAGAACATATAAAGCAATGGATTAGCAAGATAGTGTGTTACGCAGGTCAGAAGTGGCAGAGCGGCTTTTAAGTAGTTTTTTTAATACACACAAACTTAGCGACAAGTGAACCGTGACCAGCGAACAGATTGTGAATCATGTTAAAAACTAAAAAGCCGGTCTAGTGACCTGGACATGCACGACCTGGGTGCCTAACATGTGATGGTTTGCTGGGCGGTTAGAAAGTAATGAGATGGCATAAAGCAGTTAATTAATTCGATTATCACGTGTTTTTTTTTATATTTCGACAATGTGTAAATTCGACCTTTTGGGTATCTAATAGAATAACAATTAAAGCCATTCAATTTGAGAGTGTAGAGTAAAGTGATATTTAGTGATGAATTCTGGGAAATATTTAAAAATACATAAAAATTGGGTTTTCTCGAATTCCATGAGTTTTCGCCTAGGCTTTATGGGGTGCTTAATTGATGCAAATGAGTCACACTATCACGTCCTGGAAGGAATACGTCAAATTACAAGTCAAACTGTATAATTAATTACGTGCATCATGGGTCGTCGCTCGGCTCAATTTTAAATGCAATCATTATTCCATGTATATTCATCCGAGTAATATTTTTGCCCCACTTTTATTTCCAGCGCAGTCTTCTAGAATCACAGATTTATTTATCTCCCGCGTGTCTTTTTAATAGGCAAGCATTATCTAAATTACTACAACAAGAAAAGTAATTTTCTAGCAAGATTATCTATCCATAATTCTAGAACATGACGAATATAATTAGCGCTAACAGTTTCTGTTTACGAACGACCTCTATTACGTTTACAAGTAATGACGATTATGTTATATCACTGACTGTGTAAAAGACTATTTTAAGTTCTGGCCGCCCAGTACCTACTTGCCAACGTTAAAAAGGGATTGCAAGAAAAGCAAAGACATGACTTCATTAAGGTACATGGAGTTAAGTAAAATACGTGGGTTCGAAACGGACCTATACCTAAGTTTTATCCATTGTAAATTTATAAGTGGGTTAGGCGAATCATTAAATGGGCTGAAAAAAGCTTAAATAAATTAATATCTCATGCAATGTCCCTTTCTACGACTAGTTTAAAACATCCAACAGTTATTTAATTTTGAAGTACAATGCCCGTCACATGACAAATATTTAGATACATTATTATGCGAAAATATTGCATTTAACAATTTGCTGTTAATTTACTACAAACAATAATTATTATTTTTTGACTCGTTCTTATTTCACTAATCTAAAGAAATAAAAAATGTTGAGAACTCAAAATTATAAATTGTGAGCTAATTGTGATATTTGAGTTTATTAGCCTTGCAGTAACAGGGTTATTGCATTTTATTTTAAGCAAAGTTTATGATTGAGTAGAATATTAACGTACATCTATAATCAGAACATCTTTGGATAAAACCAGCCAATTAATCGACGAAAGGTAAAACCAGACAATTAATCGACGAAAGGTAAAACCAGCCAATTAATCGACGAAAGGTAAAACCAGACAATTAATCAATGAGAAATCTAAGTGAAAAAGTAAAAAAAGCAGCATAAGTTACCACTGCTTACGCACAGTTATAGAAATAATCATATTGTTGGAACAAAATAGATTGCCGGAGAACAAGAAAAAGAAAACCTCGTATCTAATGACCGGCAAACAAGACAGGAGCGGTGATGTCTCGAGAAACTTGGTTTGAGTTATTTTCCCATTCATCTTTTGAGACACTATGACCGCTCTGCTGAAACCGGCCCTTAGTGATTTTCTAGAGATCTACCGACCAGCCCAGAGGGGAACTCTTTCGAGACCCTTATTGTCTTAGAGTACTCACAATGAATGGGTAACAGTTGTCATACGAATACATTTGAGCATTCCGAAATTTGATAACTGGTCTGAAAAGTTGGATGGCTTTTCCTCGTGAAACGTAATATTGTCACCCGCATTTGGCTTGCCTAAGCAAGAAGACGATCCTAATCACGCTCAGAAGTGGATGGTTGATGAATTTCTTCCATACATTCGGAAGTTTGTGTAAAGAAAAGTGAATAAGGAAATGAATATAACGTATATTGCCTACCTAGATACGATAGTCCATAGCTATCCACTACAGTTAGGCGAGTCGAGTATGGTAGAAAGAATGGTCGAATTTTCACATGACAACATGAATTAATGTTTTATTCTAAATATGAGCGGCTTTTATTGTTATGAATTTTATCTGATTGAAATCTGAAACACTACTTTTATTATAAAATACGAACTCATATTTTTATACACCTTACTCAAATAAGACCAACATGCCCGCTCAAGCGCTCGTCAAAGGGTTACCACTTTGACGATGATTTGAACATATTCTATATGTTCGCTATTTACAATTTTCAGTTCAGTCATCGTGTAATCCATATTTACAACAAAAAAACAATTCATTGGTAATATACATCTATATGTATCGACGTATTTAGGGCGATATCGCAATAGTTCACCAGAGCAGTCTGTGCGAAAACTATTGCTATGTAACCCTTAGGCTGCGTTTGCGCAACAGTCGTGTGATGGATGCGAAGCACACTGTCTCACAAACACAGCCTTAGAGAGCTAGTTTATCGAACCAACTAGATAGTTAAAAGAACATCGAAAGACCTGCCCAGTTGTTTTTTACCGCTAAACAGTATAAATACAACGTGCAAGGGACTGCGCCCGTTCGCAGTAATACTGAGGGCAGTCTCACCAACAAGTAAGCAGATTTTAACGGATTTTCAAACGCCTTTAAAACATATTTTAAAATCTGAAAATCTATTGAAATTTCTCGTGACTAATTGGCAAGTTTTGGCGTAAGTCTCTCTAGGCTCATCTAAACAATTGTGACAACATGAACTAATGTTATAGTTTTCTAAATTAAAGTAGCGCTAAGCTGGATCTTTGTACTGAGCTCAATTGTGTAGGTTTACATATAATTTCTTAAGTATTTTATCTTTATCCCATAATTCAAGTCAGATAAATGTTTATAAGCGCGGTCACTGTTCTTTAGTCGATCGACGTAGTGTTGCATCAATCATCAGGACCCCCACGTTTACTACGTCTAAATATCTCTAGTACAGAGTCAATCTAGTAAAATGGACACAGTTCAATCCAAATATTAAAAATGCGGCAAGGTAAATAAATTACCCGCATTGATCGAAGTGGTCTTTATTTTCTTTTGTAGTAGTTTTAAGTATTTCTGAAATAAAATTATGTATGGCCTTCAATCTCTAATTTTTAATACTGACTAACGTCAGTGTTAAAAAATATTATGTTAGTAATGCTGTTACAAACACAAGCGAAATAAGAAAATATCTATCTCAATTCAGTTCTGAGATTTAAAGTAGACTTTATAAATATTGGCTTTGCTACAAACATATTTCTATTGACTGAAATTATGGTACAGATATCAATGACTGAAAAACAAGAATTCAAACGTCATGAAAATTTTATGTTGAAACATCTAACCCCATGTCAACAGCAAAGTTTAAGGAGTTAGCTAAGCTACTAAGTGTCGTAAGTACATTATTTACAAATATGTAAGGAAGGTCTAACAAAAACCATGACAAAAACTTATCAACATGACATTTGAATGCTTTAATTTTTCAACAGCCTTCGGATCTACGGGGACTTTTGAGAAATTCCATACCCTTCAATCATACTCTTTACAAGTCCAGATTTCTATAAGTTACACCTTAAACTAGATAATTTAATGTTTCATTTCACTTGCTTAGAACACGGTCGGTATGACTTTATAAACTGTTGCAATTATGTTTTCTGTAGTCTATAATAATGTCCTCACGACAAAAGAGTTTTATAGTCATATCGGCCTATTAAATCTGCCAGCACGCGTACTCTTAGGGTATTGAAGTCCTCCGAATTTTGTTCGAAAGTTTCTCCGCTATCTGGTTATGCTGGTAACCCAGATCAAATGTTATAAGCTAGAAGCGTGAGACCACATCCAGGTGATAAATCCGGCGACGAATACTTCGCAAACAGGAAACCATCAGTGAAGCGTCTTCGAACGTTTCGATCTCTTCAAAGGTTTTGATGTTCTCACCCAAGGTAGCATGAAGTCACTGGAAAAATATTAATAGTATTGTTAGCAGTGCCAGTGAGGTAATTAACAAAGAAGAGTGCCTTTAACACACAGTTTCCGTGTTTGTGTCCCCGCTATCCCGGATTTACGACGTAAACCGTGTGTTTATAAAGGTACTGATTTTTTTTCTCATAATAATAAAGTATACTAACGCAGGCGGTATGTCTGGCAGGTCTTCCCCGAAGGCCATGACAGGGATAGTGTCGGTTATCTCGATCATGCGCACATCCCTTTGGGGCTGCGGCCAGATCGTGTACACCGAGGGCTGGTAATGAGAGTGGTTGTACCAGGGGTCCCGCTGCCTCATCCGAAGACGCTCCACATGCCTTTGCTCACGAATCCGTCGCATATGCCATCTGAAAATTTTACAACGTTTCAATTTCCGCCGTGGGCTTGTTTGACGTAAGACAGTCTTAAGACCAAAGAAGACAATATGAACACTTCGGGAAAATTCAAAGAAGTCTGTATAAGTGTTTTAATAATCCCGTAAATACTTACTGTTTATTTCCTTAGTTTTCAGCATGTTAAAAAACAAAAAAAAATCATTGCAGCTTTAATAACATTCGAAAAGTTGCTGAGACCACCAGAAGTGCCAGTCGGTGGACAACTTCCTTTCGAAAGTTATTACGATTGCGTAGTATAAATATAAACGTTTCCATATAATTCGGATTACGATTATAAATACCTACGGCAAATTATACTTATGTTACGGGCCTAATCCGGTCGGATAAACTAGTTTGTCCCAGGCGTAAACTAGCCCGCTCAAAGTGCTTTCGGATCGTAGGTTTAGCTTCGGCCAAACTATATCGTCCATAGCACATAAGGAAAAACTCGTTTAGCTTAGGATAAATCAGTGTACCGATTGCCACGGCAGCGGCCGGAGAACTGCAAGAACCGATTAAGTAAGGATTTTTAGGCTAGGGAACCGCCCTTGCTATGTTGGGTAAGATTTTAATGTGGTCAAGCTTTAAATCGCCGCTGGAGGCGCTAGTGTAGATTAAGGTCTCTAGACATGTTAAATGCCACTGAACGTTCAATGATTACGTTGTTATGAAGATTGTGCAATTCCTGATAAATTATGGCTTAAGATTTTAATAGCCCAGCAAAATAAGTTAAATTAAAGGCAAATCTGCGAAATAAATCTTAGTAAAGATTTGTTATCGGGATAATCTTTATTCAGGCATTAGAAAGGACTAACGACTATTAAATCTGAGTTAGGGAGCCACTCGTCTTGCTATATCCAACTGTGAATAATTAGGGGTCAATTTATTCCTACTCGCTTTGAATGGTTTAGTTTTGGCCAAACTCTTTGGACCAAACGCATTTCTATTGAAATACTTTAGCCTAGGAAAAACTAGTATATCGAAAAATCGGGTTTAGCGAGTAACATAGTAGATACACATTAACATTGCATTTCATCCGCATTAATACCACTTAATCAAAGTTACTGTGACTGAACGCTATCTACGTACCCATATAGTTTTTGTTTAGTTTTACTTGAAAGTTTTTGGAAATAGCTATCCTTAATTCTTTTAAATGATATCTAACTTTAGTGGCTTCACCTAAATTGATGATATTCCTAAGTTACTTGTTATAGCATTCCGAAGATAGGGACTTATGCCATATTCATTCGGAGCAACATATAGAAAACTTAGAGAAATTCGTATTAGCTAGTCTATAAACTTACAATATGACAATATTTAATGGGGAAGCGCCAGGTTGCCCCCGGAATTGAATATTTCTTACGTTTTTAGCAATTTGCGTCAGGTTATACCTATGTTGAACAAAATATGATTCGCGACCGTAGCAAGTATGTATTTACGGAATTATAATCATTAAAATCATCAATATAACCCTTTAAGTTCATATATAATCCTGCTATTGATTGACATTCAATAGGAATCGCGAATCAACATACAACCAGACACTAACCTGCAAACAGCAAAAAACGTAAGAAAATTTGAATTTCGCGAGCAATCTCGTGCTTCTCCTCAACCGAAATATTCCGTTATTTTTTTAAATAAAGACGGCATTGAAAGTTTTTGCCAAGTCACTTGCTACTAACGAAAATCGAACCGACTTAAAAGCGAAATGTTTAGTATCAATCGATAAGGTCAATAATGAATACATTAAATATCCAGGCTTAATTTCACCCAACTCTGTTAGTTATTAAATGCATGACGGGCCATTTAATATCTAACAGAGTATGGCGAAAATGGCCCTAAATGGTTAAAGAGAACGAGAACAAATAAACAGACTGACAAATTGGCAAACAGACACATTAAAAATCAAAGACACTCGGACAGGCAAAAAATAACCTTAACAGACAAACAGACACATTGACAGAAAAAAAGATTGGATAGAAGGACACTGGTAAGTTAAAGGAAATCTAAACTGGGACCTTTAATCGTATTCAATGCGAAAACTATAGTGTTAGGGTAATGAACGATTTTTACGAAAATAATAAATTGTAAAAATAGTTGATTTAAAATAAACTCCAAAAAAAATGTGTTTGTTCTGTTGAAATATTGCAAATACTTAGTCTTTTATAACCTAAAATAATGCTTTATTTTTTTCTTTACTGGTCAAGCGAAAAACATATTTTCGGTTCATACAATTTTTAAACGTGAAATTGGACATCCTTGTTTCGGTTATGTTATAAACGAACATAATGTGTTTTAAAGTTATAGTTATTAAATTGAATTAGAGCTATGAATTACACAGTTCATTCATTTTCGCTCATTCTTTGGGTAATTTGAATTTTCAGTTTATGGAGCAAATCGGAAATTTGCTGTCAAGTTATCTTTTGATAGAAACAACTAGCATGAAATTATAAGTTCGATTTTAAAAAAAGGAGATCGTAATCGATAAGGCGGATATATACGGTAGCATACATACATAAATATTTAAAAATATGAATAAGGTCTTAACGTTGGTTTTAGAAAGTCTTCTCAAGTCTCAGCCAGTGAGTAGCAAGAGATATCCATTTGTCGCCCGTTTCGCTTGGACACCGTCTTTTGTTTTAATTTTAATTCATGATAGTCATAGGTAGTAATCTAATATCTGTTCCAAAATTAGATGATGAAAATGTACACAAATTAAAAAAAAAAACATTCCTAAGTGGTTGTCAATTTGTAGTGCCACTTAGGTACATTTTGAGTGCTTTAATTTGATTATTTTAATACTTAAAGGCGTTTTTTTTTTTTAACTATATTTTTTTTGTTTATATTTGTTAATGTTATTCAAAAAATTATAGGAAATCTCCATACGCCTGTTTGACACTTCCCGTGACCCAAGGGCTGGATTTTACCTTGGCCAGAGGCAATGCCGCCAGTCTCTTGGGTACATTACCAGTCGACAGCGATGCAGAGGAATTTTTCGACGCAATCTTTTAATTTGTTAATAGTTTTAGTTAGGTTAGTTTTTCATATTTTAATTGTAAATATTATTCTATTGTTGAAGTAAATAAACATTTGATTTGATTCAAAAAATATTGTTGGAAAAAGTGGTGAGATATAGTTTAAACCTTCTAAATACAGATTCACAGTGTTACTAATTTCCCTTTAGTGAGTGATTGCGTAATAATTTAACCTGAAAATGGTTTGTTTACAATTTCATCAGATACTTTTGGAACCGATCTTATACGACTATTGTAAAATAATTTCAAAGTACTGCATATAGGCAAAGCAAACTCAATT
The DNA here is from genome assembly GCA_916610205.1 of Griposia aprilina. NCBI lineage: Eukaryota > Metazoa > Arthropoda > Insecta > Lepidoptera > Noctuidae > Griposia > Griposia aprilina. The sequence goes on from OU744283.1 coordinate 12,248,098, forward strand.
GAGTTATCGTAATGCCCTGTCTTGGAGGGCTGAAAAGTAAATCTGCTGCCAGATCTCATATTAGCTGTTAGATTGGTCAACCAAAATAAGAAAAACTATATATGTTTAATATTTGCTATAGTTAGTAGCTTTTGTGTCTCTGATATTTCTAGATGTGCACATTTTTAAACTTAAACTTTTTGCACCTTAAAATGTATCATTTGATTGACTAAAAGCTTTGAAATACTGCTAGCAAGTACTTCGTTCTTCCTCACCGGCTTAAATAGATTTGTTTCCGATATAGGATACTTTCAATCCCGGTCGCGGGCTAAGCCACGAGCAAAGCTAGCTATAAATATTGAAAACCTGATCAAAACATAAAATATCATTAAAATTAAACTAACGTGAAACAAATCAAAGAAATTAACTGTTTGGTTGAGGAAAATAACAGCCAATAAATCGCTTGTAGATTTGACAACAGATCAACTTGAATAGACTTTCAGATGCCAGTAGTTTGGGAATAACCCCAATCATAAATATATATTGATTGTTTGGTAATACTGTACCTTAATTGTCTCCGTTCCTCAGCTTCTAGTTTTTGGTGCCGCTTTTCAAAAACCTTATCATCTAAATTCTCCGTGCCTTCTAAGCTATATACACAAGTGTATGGCTTTTCTCGCCACCTTGGCACCTGTAATTGAAAATAAGTTTTTACTACTTTCAGTCTTCTTACATTTGCTTGCTTTAAGTTTGTTGTCCAAATTGTTAAAAATGTTTTGACACAACCTGGCCCTTTTTTTACCTCTACAGTGGAGGCTTTACAGTCTCCCTGATCAATATCTTCCATTTTAACGTCGGGATCCAGGCCGAGGTACCACGATATGTCTGGGTCTCCTACCAGGGTGTGATACGGTTTTCTCGTCATCATTCCTGGCAGAGGAGACTTTTTGCCGCGGCACGCAGCTGTAAATTAAATTAACACAGCTCATACAGATTGTTTGAATATACCAACATCATTTTCTTAATAGAAATCCAAACATGAAACCTGAATATAATAGCGTTGGCAGCAATGTAAGCTTTGCACAGCAGTTAGTGGTGGGTTTCAATCACAACATCGCTTAGGTAGGAACTATGTTATCGGCGCAGAATACTCTTACAACTCGTATATTATTTAAAACTGATGCACTAATTCATCTTATAAGACTAAACTATCATATTTTTAGAGTTAGTATTCAACATACTCCATGCTAAACCTTTTAACCCATTGAATTCAATGAGTAAGACGCTTAGTAGCAAATTCAATATCCGCGAAGACACTGGAGTACGGTCAACCGCGAGTCGCTGGTAACACTTGAATTACGGAAGGAAACCGCCCATACTGCTATGACATAAAGGCGCTGTCAATGCAAATTGTGACCATAGACGTGCGGTTGACCGCACCAGTGCGGCGAAGGTTGCTAGCGCACAACCCGCACAGCCATCGCGAGCGCCGGTGGCCTAAGCGTGAACATACTACGTAAGGATTACTACGGCAACACAGGCCTGGCGCAAATGTTTTTATTCTATTACATTACCTTTTCCCTTGACTATCTTTGGCTTGGGCCCGACTGGTTTCGATAAATTTTGCTTCGCATTTTTGCCGAGCCCTGCAGTTGACAGAGCTCGTTTCCTTCCACGTTTGCTCCCTAAGCCGCGTCGATTTTCCGGGGCTTCCTCCTGGAAAATTGCAATTATTATAGAATTTCTTTATTACATATCTCTGAAATAAATTGTTTATTTGAGACGCAGTACTTACTCCGGGTGCGATTAAACTAGTATTCCGTACTCCCTCTTTTTTAATCTTATCGTTTTCAATCTTCTCGACTGCGCTGTAATCTAGCGAATCTATATTTTCTAATGCAGTTACTGCGGCCGCCGCTGCTGCATCGGATTCGATTAATTGTCGGAAATCCGTAACATCTAAGGCTGGCAAAGTCGTCAAATTTGAGTTTTCACCATACGAAAAATCACATAAACTTGTCTCACTTCCAGCTGGATGCATCGTCGAGTAACTAAAGGGCCAATCCAAATCAGGCTCTTTCTTTATGCGGTCCAGATCTGGTTGCTGCATAAACAGGTTCGTTGGCGACGTCCGAGAGTCAAGAGATTCTTGTTTAATTTCGGTAATTGTATGAGTGGCCGAGCCTAGAGGCGGTCGCTCGGCCGTTAGCGCCGCGTGCAGGCTGCCGTGCGAAGACGCGTGTGAGGCCAGGGGCGAGAGCCGATGTGTCGGCGTCAGCGTAGCCATGAGTGGGCTCGTATGCGGGGTAGTAAGCGAGGTTTTATGCGCGGGTTTTTTAGATGCCGTATGCGAGGATTTTCGTGAACCAGACTGGGATTTTGTGGCTTTATGCGTACTCTTGTGTGAGGAAGTTGTAGAACGCGCTGTCGTATTCCTAGTCGTATGCGTGTATGTCGACATATGCGTACACGCATTTGTAGATGTGAGCGTCGACGTATGTTTAGGAGTGTGCGTCGATGTTTGCTTAGGTGTTAGTGTAGCAGCATGCTTCGATGTATGCGCAGACGGCTTAGGAACATGCGTATACGTAGACATATGCGTACACGCATCTGAAGTTGTGTTCGACGTATGCGTCGAAGTATGCGTAGTTGTTTGCGTTGCCGAATAGGGAATTATATTAGGCAAATTATACCTTTTCTCTAATTTTATTCTATTTGGCATTTTAGTACTTGTCTCAGTTGCTGGCGTATCGTATATACGCCTAGAAGGCAACACACTATCCCCCATAAGGTCCGAACATATTCTCAATCTACCATGGTTTGTTTTTTGAAGCATAAGTTTCGGGATAGGCGACTGCTCCCTCATGTCAGCCTCCCCTAGTTGATAAGGATCTTCGCCAGTAGGGGTGGTATCTATTAGTTGTAGTCGATCTGACAGTGATCCAGTGTAATGAGGCGTTTTCTTTGTAATATTCGAGGTCTTAGATTTGCCATATGTGTTGATCATTTTAGATTTTTTGTTTACACTGAATGTGCGCTCAAAGTTTTTGTCATCCTCGAACATATTAACTGAAACACAAAATGAAGTGAAAGAATAAGTACTAGAAATAAATAGTAAAATTAGAAAAAAAAGCAAAATATTAAATTAGTATATTTCTATTGTACCTGTAAGTTGTTCTCATTATATAAACATTCGTTGTTTGCGTAGGGCTTGTTTAACTTCATCATCAGCCTACAGCAGTCCACTGCTGGACATAGGCCTCTCCAATTGCACGCCATTTAGCTCGACTTTCGGCAACTCTCATCCAGCTGCTACCAGCTACCCTACGAAGATCGCCGCTCCGCCTAGCCTGAGGGCGTCCTACCTTACTTTTGCCGATTCGCGGTCTCCACTCAAGAACACGCCTACCCCAACGGTCATCGGTTCTACGGCTAATATGGCCGGCCCACTGCCACTTCAGCTTGCTTATTCTGTGAGCTATGTCAACAATTTGGTTCTCTGCCGGATCACCTCATTCCGGATTCTATCCCTCAGAGAGACTCCAAGCATAGCTCGTTCCATAGCTCGCTGAGCGACCTTGAATTTATGAACCAGCCGTATTGTAAGTGTCCACGATTCGGCTCCGTAAGTCATAACAGGCAGGACGCACTGATTGAAGACTTTAGTCTTTAGGCTCTGCGGAATATCCGACGAGAAGACTCGACAAAGCTTCCCAAGCGCTGCCCAGCCCAGCCGAATTCGTCTGTTAGCCTCCTTCTCAAAGTTGTTCTTACCAAATTGCAGAGTTTGCCCGAGGTAAACGTATTCTCGAACAACTTTGAGAGCACCGCCATTGACAGCAATCGGTCCCGGAGTGACGTGTTCGTTGAATTTAACCTGGGTTTTGTCCAAGTTCATCCATAGACCAATGCGTACAGAAGAATTAACTAAGCGGTCCAGCATTTGCTGCAACTCATGCAGCGATTCAGCCAGTATGACGATGTTATCTGCAAATCTCAAGTGTGAGATGTACTCGCCGTTGATGTTAATGCCGCGTCCTTCCCAGTTCAGCGTCTTAAACACATCCTCCAATGCGTTAGAGAACAATTTCGGGAAAATAACGTCCACTTGTCTCACACCTCGACGCAGGAGGATATGTTCAGTTGGCTCTGGTCCTGTGTTTGGCCGGTCATTGTTGCGTTTTTATAAAGACATCTCAGCACTTGGATGTAACGCCAGTCATGTTGGCAACGCTGCAGAAACTCGAAAACAGACCAGGTCTCGATAGAGTCAAAAGCCTTCTCATAGTCCACAAACGCAAGACACAGGGGTCGATTATACTCTTCGGACTTCTGTATAATTTGCCGCACTTTATGAATGTGGTCTATGGTGCTGTATCCTCCTCGAAATCCGGCCTGCTCCGGTGGCTGAAACTCGTGGAGTCTTCGCGTTAGACGATTCGTGACGACTCTTGAAAACCACTTATATACGTGGCTTAGGAGCTAAATGGGTCTGTAATTCTTTAGAAGGGTCTTATCACCCTTTTTAAAGAAAAGAACGACCACGCTCCTTCGCCAGGCTTCTGACATTCTCCCAGAGAACATGACAGAGTTGAAAAGCTCCCGAAGCTATTTCAGTATAGAATTTCCTCCCGCTTTTAGGAGCTCGGTCGTAATCCCGTCCTCACCAGGGGCTTTTTAATTTTTAAGCTGTTTAAGAGCCGCCTCGATTTCGTCTTGGCTGACTTCTGGCAGGTCTTCCGTGACATGGCGGGTCAAGGTGGCTCTAGAAACCTCATTTTCGGGATCAGGTCGAGATGCATGCGATGCGTACAATCGGCCGTAGAAGTTTTCGACTTCCAAAAGGATCTCCGGCTTCGAAACGACAACATCCCCACTAGATTTGGTCAACTTCGTCAGGTGGCTCCTCCCAAGGGATTGGACGAACACTTTCGACCCCCAATTTTGCCCAATAGCTTCCTCTATAGAGCGCGTATTGGAGCGTCGGAGGTCGCGTCGTAACAATGTTCCAATACTTTTGTTGAGTGCCCGTTGTTCTGACGAAGTGACAGGTGGGTTTTCACGTCGTTCCGTCATAAGCTCCAGAGTCACTTCCGAAAGTTTGGACTTCTTGCCCGTACGCCGCATTTTGCAAAATTGCGCACCTTCCTTCCTGAGGATTTTCACCATTTGGTCAAATGCCTAGTCGACGACATTTGTGGTTTCCACGGCACTGAATCGGTCCTTCAGGTCTGACTGGAATGCTTCAGATCCTAGCATAGTTTGGAGCATATTTGGACGGAGCCTAGACTTCATCAAACGAGTTCGCTCAAGCTTGAAGTTGATATTCAGAGAGCCTCTAAAAAGTCTGTGATCACCGCCGTATTGAACCTGTTGATCGCCGAGACATCCGTGAATATATGCTTTTTATGATGAAGTCCATCTCATTTTTCGTCATAGTTTCGGGACTTCGCCATGTCCACTTCCTTTGAGGCTGTTTCTTAATGAAGGAATTCATCAAGAAAAGCCCCTCGTTGTCAAGGAAGTTGACTAGCATTGTTTAACTTAAGTTAAGACTTATTATTTATATTTAACACATTCGTGTTAACAAAGGCTTACCATTATCCGGAGGTTCAGTTTTTACAACTGCAGTTTTTGGCAGCCGACATAAGCTGCCTAATCCTCCAGAAGTTCTTCTTCGATTCCTCTGTATTTTTTGGATCACAGTGTTTCCGCTGTAAGTGCAAAAATAAAAATACTCGTTATTTGTTCCCACAGTAATACTCTAGACATTAACTTCTAATATACTGAACAACCTGTTGGTGTTGACAGTGTACAAGGGTTCGTTTCGAGGCTCAGGCTTTATTTCTTTTGTCAAATACGAACGCTTATTTTCAATCATTGTGCTGAAGTTATCGCACTGCAGGCTGCTATTTTCCAAAATTGAAGGAACGCCTATGTCCCCAGGTAGATACGTTGTTACGTCTGAAACAAAACAACACTATAACCACTTGTTAACCAAGGTTACTATAATAACTCCTCGATATTATATTTCTGGGTTGTTCAAATAAAACAAGTAATTTATAGCTTAACTGAGACAAGCACGAATTTTAGTGTTTCGTCTCATAATTATGCCATCAACTTATCAAATAGTAGGCCGCAGCAAGGACAGGCATGAAAACCCCACTTGTGTAGCATCCAGAAGTGGGGTTTCATGGACGGCTCACATCTCCGGTGCGTATGCGGCGGCTCTCCACAGACAATGGCCCACCTCCCATCTTGCACCGCATGCCCTGTAACCTACACACGTGAGGACCTAATGGCTACGTCAACGAACGGTATTGGTGTTGCTGAACTTTGGACCGAACAAATTTAAAAAGCTGTATACTTAGCTATAAGAAGATCTTATCAAATATTCATAAATGTTGCATAGAAGCGCCAAATAGGCTATAATCTCTACAGTACTTACTACCCAACTTTTTTTACTGGACTAATTCGCCCGCATCTACGTCTTGTAGTTTTTTCTTACAAGGAAAAAAACTGCCCTTCCCTGGAAAGCGTTACCACGTGTCCAAGTCAACCATGGTCACACGCTATGCCATTCGTATGGACAGCGCAGGTACTTACTATACTTACTTACTTACTAGGTTTCCCCTCGAAAACAAAAAACAAAAAAATGGTACTTACTATACCCGCCCACCTACCTATAATTTACCCTTGCCTTACAAATCCTCCACAAAAGATGTACTCCAAAATATGTATATTAATTAAATGAAAGAAAAAATATTTAACTTATGAACCTCCGCCCTTTAGGATTTCACGTGGCACCCCTGTAACTTTATTATTCCTTGGAAATTGTAGTCTATAAATAAGTTTTAAGAGAGGGAAAAGTTCCTTACTTTTGCTATTGGAAGCTAACAAATGAAATGAAATGAAATACAAAACATCACATGAAAAGTCAATACGATTTTTCTTAACTATAGGGAATCTAAGGTACAATTCCGAACAAGACATTAGTACGCAGATGACAGCGGGTCTTTGCATGCGGAACTGTACCTATGCGGGTTTTTTTTCCTTTTATTATGTAGAACAAGGATTGGTTTGAGGAGGCACACTAATATACCTGGAAGGACTTGGGGGAGGGCTGCGCTATCCTTTTATTTTTGTCAATAAATTATTGACAGAATACATTTTTTTATATGTTAAGGAGTCCGACTTTGTGCTCCCAACTGGAATGTATCCAGGCAAATTTTCTTACAGAAAAAAGAAACTTAAATCAACTGATAAATAACCAACAAGCAAGAATCTAGTACCTGATGCTGAAGGTCTGTTCAAATCGAAGGTGTCCGGCGTCAAGGGTTTCGTTTTGGCAATATCATTATTGAAAATATATGGATTTGTTCTATTATCTGGCACCAAAAATTCTGTTAGACTATTAAACACCATCTGAAAAAAAAATAGGAAACATTATTGGAAATTAGAAATAATAATAATATTCTTAATGATTAGTGGTCAGACTTTGGTTTCCTTGGATTTTTCTCAGTTTGGATGTTTGTTACTCAATCATAGCTCAATTAATTTAGATCAAACTGAAGTAGTTACTCTACGATTCCAGTGTAAGCACAAGCAACTGATTCTGAATTAATAAATATTAAATTATAATATTATTATGTTAAATTACCTGGCTATCACCAGTATCGGGTTCAATCTTGATACTTGCTGAAACATTTGGATGTGGCACATTTATGACTGGTGCAGGATTAATGTTATGCTTCTGACTCACAGTTATCCTTCTGTCCATACGAGTCACCTTATTTTTAAGCTGCAAATGTTAATATACAATGTGTAAATAAAACATTACTATTGAAATTCATTTGATTAAATTAGCCTACGTTTTACATACAATCATGTAATGTTACATACATTGTATTTGCACATTTTTGCTCTCTTAAAAAACCTGATGTGCTTAATTCCCCATCATAAAAAGGAAATAATTATTAAAGGCCCAGCTCAAAACATCGCAAGCGAAAGTAAAACAATGGCTTATGAATAGAAACTAAAAATAAAATAAATATTAAAAATATAATAAATTCATTCAAAATTAATACTAGTTAAATAATAATTTACAATTTTGATTTATTCTTTAAAAATAGCACTGCATAGTATACTAAGCCAGGCAGCAGTGTTATTAGTTTAATTTACTGTAGATTAATCTTTTCAAAATGCTTTATTTTAAAATAGACATCGGGCATTATTGCAAGCAAATAGCTGTTATTGCAAATGCAGAGCCGGAAGGCAAATAATATTAGCACAGATTTATGTAAACACTCGCTTTTTTCTTTTTCGCTAGCTTTTGTTTAAATAATACTTGTTTGGGCTTTATCTCTTTTTTTCTTTCCAATAGTGTCCAGCCCAAACTTGATGTTATTTACTGAAACTGCTAGAGAAATGTAGCATTATGAACACTGTTCACTACAACATCATTAAATATATATATATATATATATATTTAAATACATAAATGTTTTTTTTTTTTTATATATATTTTGTTAGAACCAATATCACTTCTAACTTCAAGTTTTGCAGGAACTTTTGTAATATAGTCAGACTTATTCGCTATACAGCAGACAAACGCGCAAAAGCATTTAATTACAGTTTTATGTTGCTAGGAAATGTCAATCAGTGATCTGAATATTATGATAACCTAAAATTAAACTGATTTTCAGTTGCTCATTTCTACTATTCTATTCGCATGTATTTTGTTTATTAAATAATTTTAAGAGGTAAACATAGGATACAACCTAATTCATAATGTTATTAAATTAATTAAAACTAAAACCGAAAAAATGTTATGGTTTGTTTGTGACAGGTGATAAAATTGTGTTATAGGCAGCAAGCATACTATCTGAATTGGAAGTTTATCAAATTTTGTAATGAATTTTGAGAGATCTGACCAAGATCCATCCAATTTAATGCCACCTCTTTTATTATGATGTTGTATTCAATTATTCAAATCAAAATTTGAAGAAAAACCATACAAATAAGGATCAAAATTTCTTTGCATAAATCATCTACACATGAACTAGATTAAGTCTGAAAATGTCAAAAGTGCACTTTTGCCAACTATTTACAGAATCATTTTCTAGTAAAAAAAATATACTTACAGAGTCATTTTCCAATTTTAGTTCTGAATTTTGTTTATCCTTTTTAGTGATAAGATCATTTTGTTGTTGTATCAAGTCCAAATGATACACAAGCAAGTGTTTCAATCTTCTGTTTTGAAATTCAGCAGCAGTTAATCTCTCTGAGAGTTTGTGTACCTCAAGTGTTGGTTCCCCAACAGCCCCTGTCTCCTTATCATCAGGGTGCGCAGGAATTTCCACTTCCTTGTCAAGATGTGCCTGTCGTTGCTCAGAGTCCTCGGAGTGACAGGCGTAAATGTGATCGAAGGGAAAACTCAGCGCCAATGACTCCTTCGCGTCTAGTTGATTTAATGTTGATAACTCCCCTGAGAGATTCACCAGATTTGGTTCATTTATGCGATTGTTCATTTTTATAGGAGGCCAATCGTAAGTCACTTACGACGAGCCTGCCGGCTGTCAAAAACTAACTAACCGACACTATGTATACTTTTGTTCGTTTCATTACAACTGAATTGATCATCTGTTTGAATACACCATCACATAGTAAAAATATTGTCCACACTTCTTTACATTTTTAACAGTTTCACACAAATCACGTATTTTACCATTCTAATAAACTGACATTTCTTTCACGCACATGCAGAATGATAAAACGCGCATTATATTCACGCAAGTATTCCGTCCTGGTTTGCTCAGAGCCACATATAATCATTTGTAAATATTATATATTAATGTTAGTAATCTGATCTAATCACGAGTTTAAATGACAAAGGTTTCGAGTAAATTGAATAAAAATTGAAAAAATCATCAAACTAAGCGTCAAGGCGTCAACCGTAGACATTATTTGTTTTTTTTTCTGTGACTGTACTTTTGAAGGAAAGATCGAGTCTGAGAACGACTTTGGAAGCCATTCTCACTTGGTTTATATATTAAAAAATAGTCTTACGTATCTTTAGTCTGCAAGCAAGATGTCTATAAAATATGATTTATGTAATAATCTATAAAATTAACATTGAAAGCCATCATCAATACCATATCAGTAGAGTGGGTAGAAACACCTCAACGAGATAAACATACTGGCAACACTGGTCTTAAAATTAATCATCTTGCTCTATAGATTCAAAATGACATTTTAGAAAGGGAAAGTTGCTAACAATAGCTTCGAGTATGAAAAGGATAACGATACATTTAACGTGATTTGAACCCGGTATTTGAACCTACCCGTAATTTAGAAACGTCGCCGGCGACCCCTGCCAGCGGGAAGCTGGCAATTTAAAAATTTCAGTATCCAATCCACTAACGTCACTGCGTGTGTACCTAATATTAGATTATCACAAATGACGACAAATTTACGGATTGAAACGAATAAGTGATGAATTGATCATATATGCTTTCCCTTAGTGCAGAGGTGTGGAGTTCTTTTCATACGCTCAGCCATTGAGTTAACTAACATATATCAATGCGCTCAGTGCAGGATGGTGGTGAGCCAGCTGTAAACCATTCTAACGCATTGTATCCATCAGATTTACCCATACCTTTTACTCAATAGGTATGGGTAAATCTCATGGAATAGGCCGGTACGTGTGAAAGCTGTCTCATGCACTACTACACCGCGGGCCCCGTGCACCACGCCGTCGGCTACCCTGCAGTCTGTGACGTGTGAAAAGAGCGTTATTAGTTTTGGGTTTGGAATGTATAGTAATTAAGTAATGCGACTATATGTATATTGCAGATCAGAAATAGAGGAGTTCCCTCGTCTGGAGCCAATCCTGGGTGTATAATCAGGTCATGCTTATCATAAAAATGTCTTTGGAACTGAACCGACATGTAAAATGTAAACTTCGTAGCATTGGTAGCTTTGATTATATACCTGTATTGGTAGGTTATGAGGAAGTTGTTTTATTCAGCTTGCAAGATTCGACCTAAACAAACTAACAAACAAACATTGCAATTTAAATAAACGCTTGTAATAAAAAATAAAACACAATCTTGAGCCGCTCTGCAGGTTGGTACGGAATAAACTTATTAATACGTCCTCCAATACTGCTGAGCGTGCCCGCCTGCTGGCTGTGGGAGAATGGGAGTCGGGCCTCTGGCTTCAGGCGCTACCGTCACCCAACATAGGTACTATGCTGGGTGACACTACTTTCCGGTTCGCTACTTGTCTGCGTCTGGGCGCTCCTTGCAGGGCTCCGCATCGCTGCCAGTGCGGTGAAGCTGTCGGCTGCCTCGGACACCATGGCCTATCTTGCAGTAAGAGCGCAGGCCGGATAGCACGGCACGCCGGCATTAATGACATAATCCGCCATGTTCTTGCCACCGCCGGTGTGCCAGCTGTTTTAGAACCCAACGGTTTGGCACGCGACGATGGGAAGAGACCAGACGGAATGAGCATAATGTCCTGGAAGTTAGGCAAGCCTTTGGTGTGGGATGCAACGTGTGTCGATACCCTTGCACCATCCCATCTTCCCAGCACGGCGGGCTGTGCTGGGATGACTGCTGCAGGTGCGAAAAACCTCAAATGGCGAAAATTTCGAGCCGTTTGGAGTTGAAACACTAGGGCCGAAACACTAGTCCGAGAGCTCACATGGTTTTTGGAGACATGCCAAGCGGTTGGTCGAGTCTTCACGCGACCAGAGGGCTGGCCTATTTTTTGGCCAAAGAATCAGCATCGCCATACAACGTGGCAATGCTGCCCAGTGATGCCAGACTGGGGGGAATCCCCCCAAATATGTTTTTTTGTGAAACATCTATAGCCACGGGTAAAACCGATTGTGAGCGTGGCGACGACGCATCGCCAAAATAATTTCGATGTTTCACATCTGCCAGGCGTCCCGTGACGGCTCACAATTTTTATTGTTTAGGGGGGATATTTTGAGGGAAAAAGTTGGGTTTGGAGGGATTTGGGGGATTTGGATTGGTAAATGCAGTGGACTGCGCATTCACTTAACACCTGGAAATGCATATATGTACTGTGTTTTGCAATAAATATTTGAATTTGAATTTGAATTTGAATTTTTTATTACCAAAACTGTAATCCGGGAAAAGCTACGGCTCGCCGTGATGATTACACCGATAGTTTCAAAAGACATTTTGCGCAGTGTTATCAATTACGTTTTTACAGCTTCCGTCTTTTTCTAATTTATGATTTTGATCCATGACGCGAAAGAAAATATTACCAACACAAGTTATTAAAATCTACAGGCATCCAATTAAATAAATAAATATTCTAAAAGCTTTAATAAAACTACACAGTAATGGAAGCTATTGCTGAAATAGTATAATATTGGATTTCATGAATAAATTAATATTTTGCCATTTATGGGGGATTTTTTCTTCAAACCTAAATTTCGGTGGGATTATGGGGAGAACGCGAGACGGTCATCTGGCAACACTGATGCTGCCAGCCTTTTCTTTTGGGCACTTTTCCTCATTTCCGGTCGACAGCGACGCGGACGTATTTTTTGTTGCCCTATGATTCTTTTCCTTCTTTTTTTTATTTTTATTTAGATGTAAATAACTACCTACTATTAATATTATTTGTAGAATCTGTAATAAATGTGAATAATTTTAGATTGATTAAATAAAATGTTTTCGTACGTATAGATCTTTTAGACTTTTCGCAATTTTTAATTATGTACCTATGTTGAGTTTTTCACCAATACAGTTCAAAATATTATACTATTTTATAAATCTAACAAAAAAAATGTGCTCAAGCAATTACATGTACGAAGAGTATAGTTTACGAATAAATGGTAAAGTTTATCATACATTAATAAAAGAGAAAACTATCGTATAAATCACAAATAACTTTAATTTTGTTGTAACGTATTTTTAAACAAGAAGTGTCAACTATAAAAAACCCTTTTTACGATTTGTTTACCTTTATTTAACTACCTAAACCTTTCGAGTATAGTTATGTTCAGTTTCGTAATGCCTACTTTATCTACTCTCATACATTGGCTTGGGATTGAACATTGAACCTATTTTTTAAAAGATGGAAGTTTCCCTCGAAATTCAGTACAACAAAACGTATGAATGGCGCCAAAACCCAGCACATCACCGCGCATGCGCTAAAGCGGGCACTGCCACAGACAAGTAAAAATTAGAATCAAAACTTTTTTGTAATGCTATTTATATAGCGCACTTCCATTAGAAAAAAAATATTGATTGAAACTCCTTGGTGATAGGTAATTACTTCTTGGATTTGCTCTGTATCGTATTGGTATAAAAATTGATATAAATAGTATATTTCATTAAAAGTGCGGAAAGGCTGTCATTGCAAAGAGTTCCGACAAATGTCTACCCGAGCCGAAGGCGAGGGTTGACAGTCGGAACAAGTTGCAATGACGGTTCCGCACGTGTACTGAACGACTATTTTTAATACAGTTGCGAAAAAATTAAGCAATTTAATAAAATAATAAAAACACAATAAACTCAACTAACTAATCATTTATTTCTTATAAAAGTTATAACTCACATAAACATTGAAATTGGTACAGTTTTTTATACTAACTGGGGAAGTTATAGGTTGCATATTTACTGTTTGAGATAAACTATTATTAATTTCGTATGATTGTTCATGTACATTTGTCATACAATGGCGTTTGCTAGTTGATGGAGTTGGATCTGATGAATTATCATTATCAACGAAGGTAGATGGACGAACGTTCTCTTCAACATGTGAAGGAGACGGACTGGACCTTAAATTAATGGATTGTGTGATTTTTTTCCCAGTTTCTAGTTTGTTTTTTAATGAATCACCAATATAGCTTTCTGCAACTTTGTCCGATTTCCAACCTCCTAGTCGCTTTAAGGACGTCAAATTGGCTCCTGAATCTGCCAATAATGTAGCAGAGGTCCTCCTGAAGCTGTGCCCAGTATAATACTTAGCATCCGGCAGACCAAGAAACGTAGCTATTTCTTTTGGCATATTACCAAATTTATTTATCCCAATTGCTTGAGCTGTACACTTCCCTTTTCGATAATTTTGAAAAAAACGGTCGGTTTTTCCTTTTTGGGACCGCTGATTCATATATTTTTGCACTATTTTAAGAAAGTCTCCTTCAACAACAAAGCTTCTCGGTATCTTATTTTTTGTGTTCGGAATCTTGATTAGTAGCATTTCTCCATGGGCTTCAATATCTTTTAAAGTAATATTGGCTAACTCCTCTCTGCGGCAAGCTCCAACAACGCCAAAAATCAGAGCAACCTACAAAAAAAGGGATTTGATTAATATTTTTTTAAATAATGTATTGACTATATTTTGCGATTTCGGAAACTGAATACTAAAGAAAAATATAAGTACTTATTAATAAATTACCTTTGAGGATAAATAACGATCATCGGGAGCTTCGTTCAAAAACCTTTCCACTTCATTCGATGTTAATATTTTCGACTTTTTACTTGTAAAACCGTCTGATTGTCGTTTTAAGAAAGCATTTAATTTTGGGTATTCACTTATATCCACGTTGTTCCTTATTTTCAGCATACTTTTTATCATCGAAAACCTCGACCATAACGTAGAAGGTTTTAAATTTGCTGAGAGTTCGGAGAAGTATGCCAACATAACATTTTCTGAAAAACTATTTGCTTTTTTCTCTTCTCTCCACGCAATAAATTCGTCGTATGTAGATATGTAGCGACTTTTTGACTTTTCCGGTAAAATGTTCTCCGAAGCATTTTGTGCAATTATACTGAGTTCCGGTGGTGTTAATTCAAAAAAACTAGGGTCGAAATTACTCATTTTGTGCAACAAACAACTAAACTCGCAAAGAAAATTTCTGAAAAATGGCGCCAACCGTAGAATATAAGCAGAGTTTTTTTTTTCTTCACCCATTCTGGAAGGCAAAGGGAACTATACCCATACAGCCAAGTCTTCAGTAGATTTTTTTTATTGATATGAATTGAAAATGAAATTTAATGAGATGAAATGAAATGAAACCTAACATAACTCATTCAATCAAATCATTACATCTGTTAATGAAACAAATTAGTAGCTTCTTTTTAGAAATATACGTATTTGCATGAATCATAAAAACTTCAATGAATTTTTTTAGTAAAAACTTCATGGTTGGTTTTTCTTTATAATGGACATTATTTTGACAGTTGGGAAAGAAAAAGCACAAGTGCGGGAAAGGTAAAAAAAAAGCACGAGTATGTAATAGCCCACATCCCGAACGCTATACGTCCCTGCAATACGCCACTTTTTGAGCAACTGTATTAAAAATCATTATTTTGTTACAGAAGAAATGACCTTTTGTGTTTTTAAAGTAGGCATATACCAAGGACTAGGAAAAAAAGGACTCCGCGCCACGATAACGAAAGTGAAGCACCGTACCGATCTATGCGTGTGTGTGTGTGTGTAAATAAGTGTCTTCCTTGTGTTATTATTCCTTGACACTTTTTCTGGAATGTAGAATTATGTTTACACCATTTCACAACACAAGAAAGCATTATTTTATTATAATACTTGTCGTAAAAAGTACCTACATGACGCCGTGGAGCGGGCGGTCGGCACCTTATGATGTAAATGTTTGCATGAGGCGTGATTGTACAAACGGTTCAGCATAATTACGAATGCTTCACTTTCGATACGCGTGGCGCGGAGTCCTCCTTTTTTTTCTAGTCCGTGGTCAATATAAACTCATTTTGAAGTTTATAATTCGAATTTTACGTTAAGAGAGTAGATAAAAGTTTTTAAACGTTTTTATTGCGTAAACTAAGCAATTAGTAGTCTGTATTTCCGTCGCTAACGCGTACAACATAATCGCAGCGATATACTCAATATGAGTTCATCCAAACCACATTGCGGAATGGCCGCCCACGTCCGTTGTAACAGGCGAAAAATGTTTTCTGGTGTGTGTATGCCATCCATATTTGGCAGAGCTCTTCTTTGAAGCATATCCCATGCGTACTCTATGAGATTCAAGCCTGGCGATTGAGTAGGCCATGGTAGGATGTTAATATTAGCTGCGGCAAGTGTATTTGCAACGAATTTGGCAGTGTGTGGACGTGCAATACCACGCAAAGGAATGACAACATCTGATTGGTATTAGATGTTGTCATTCCTCAAACGATGGTTCGTTTCAGCGTAAATCTGTGCTTGAGATTGCCTCTGATCCAAATCAGTTCCGTTCTTCCACCGATCAAAATACCAGCCCATATAATGATTGTTCCACCACTGTATGCATGGACTTTCTGGCATGATTTTAAACGTTCTTGGCATCCAGGGGTCCTCCAATACCATGTACGTCTAGTATCTGGCCTCATACCATCGCGAGATTCGTCAGACAAACACACAAAACGCCACTATTCGTCTGCCCAAGTTCTGTGTTCACCAGCCTATTGTAAACGGGCTCTGCGATTGCGGGGCTCAATAGGTGGTACACGTAGCGGCCTTCGGGAACGGCAATTGACGTCATGCAAGTGATTTCTTATGGTTTGCTCGCTTATTAACATCTCTGAAGAACTATGAAGATCGGTTGCCATAGCACGTTCCAATGTTTCCACGGCTCTGATCATTTCTTCTCGGCTCAAACGACGTCTTCTCTCCAGAATAACGTTCTTTTTTAATGATTCCACTCAGAAGTATGGCAGAAATTTTACTAATTTAGTCTGAAACCCGTTGCAGGATTATATAGGATCGAATACAATTTGACAGGAGATTTTCATCTTTTGGCTGAAATTCAAAATCTATTCCCTTTTCAAATGACGAAATTTACTAAAAAGTATTCATAGGAGTTACAAAAAATATAATTAGAGTAAGTACCTGTTTTATAATAACTAGCACTAAAAACGTGCTAAACTCCTAGACACTTTTGATGTGTGTAGGAATTGACAGCATTTAATCAATACTGCAAACTGTAACCATGAATTTTAGGAACTAGGGGGGTCCTATAAATAGCGTACAAAATTTTCACGGTTATAAAAAACATTTTAAAGAGAAGTGCAATACCTACGTGGTCAAAATGTATGGAAAACATTATTTTTTTACTAACCGCCTAAAATTTTTAACGCTGCTGCGGTTTCAGAATCATGTAAGTAGGTACCAACTGAATTCATGGTAACAGGTTGCGCGTTGTTGTCCCTGCCACTCTGTATGTCAATGAACAAATTATTTCTGAGCATACAAGGATGGAATCTAAAACAATTATGAGCGTATCCTCATATAGGATAAAGGTATGTAAGTATCTACATATTTATTTTATTTATTATCTACAGAACATTCCGTCTAGCTTTCTAAGGTAAGCAAAGAGGGGAGTAGGTATATCGGACTCATACCGAATTCAGCCCCGAACGCTCCGAGATGTAAGTAGGTAGGTACCTAACCTAGGTACCTACATCCGGACCCACACCTGTGAAAACCTAAAAATTAGCAATCGGCATAATTTTTTTATTTAGGGTCTGTATTTAGATAAGTAATTAATAAATGAAAAAAAAAACGATGATCTGGCGCATTCGATGCTTATAAAGTTTTCACTGATAATAATAGGTACCTAGCTATAATTAAATAAGTTTAAAATTGCTACTCACTAAAGTTAAAGCTTTTCGTATCTATGTTATTTGTACCTAACGTTGGTAGGTAAGGGAAACCTTATGGGAAACCTATTATAATATTTGGCTTCCAAGACAGCCGCATCACGAATCATACGTTTGTCTCCGTAGATAGTGTGGCGAAATAGATTGAAGAAAACACATCCGCCACTTGTAATACCTACGTTTAATTTTGTTTAAAAAAAGTAAAAAATACTCCGACAGTTACAAGTACAGTGTAAACTCCATTTAACGCCACTCGGTTTAACGACATACACCATAAAACGGTGAAATTACTTGACTTTGGTTGGTTTACCTCAGGTATGGGCAACCTTTGACATGTTGAGGGCCAAACTTTAGCGTGCAAATACGTTCGCGGGCCGCGTTTAAAAGTACACATTTTAAAGTAGTGATAATATTTTTTGCGATAGATATTAGAGATGAATTAGTACGACAATGTTATTATTATAGTACAATTTATTAAAATAACAAAATGAAATTTAAAAAATGGTACATTATAATTAAATCGTTAAATTTGCAATTGTTACAAACTACGAAAGTTACATACACCGAAATCAATGAGACACTTGAGCTTGAATTTGGGAAACTAATCCATCGATATTTGGATTAATTCCACTGATACAAAGACGTAGGTAAAGAATTTTCCAAATTATCGTCAGTCAGTCTTGTAGGTGTTGATTTATTAACTTTCATCAATGAAAAGCACTGTTCGCATTTACGAGTATGAGTACTGCCAAACGCACAAATCAATCTTCTTGCGGATTTTCTAAGCTGCGGAAAATTGTCTTCTTCTAGGTATTTTTTGTAGAAATCGCACAACTCTACGTCTTCAAATTTGGATTTTAGGAGTGAGTTTTCTTGAATCTCGATCAACTCCATTTGTAAGTGTATTGGAGCATTTTGTACATTACATTTTGTAGGAGTAGCAAATAAACTGAAACAGTCTTCCATGTTTTTGAAGTCGCTAAATCTGTTCGAAAATTGTTCCGACAGTAACTTGAGTTCTTCAGCATATTGAGCATACGCAATATTTTCATACGCAGAGAGCGTGTTGAAATGGTAACTGTTACCAGACAGCATCTGTGACTCCCACAAGCGTAGTTTGATCTGAAACGCTTTCAAATGGCTGTACAAATCATTTACTAACTGTCCTTGTTTTTGAAGTTTCAATTTTAAATCATTCAAATAGCCTGTAAGATCGACCAGAAATGCTAAGTCACATATCCATTTTGAGTCACTTAATTCAGACAGTGGTTTATCTTTTATTTTCATAAAGTCTGCTATCTCATTTCTAAGCTCGTAAAACCGTTTCAATATTTTTTCTTTGCTCAGCCATCTGACTTCACAATAATATGTTACGTCGTTATATTCAGCTGATATTTCATCCAAAAACGCCTTGAACTGACGATGGTTAAGCCCTCGGGATCGAATAAAGTTGATGGTTTTTACCACATTCATAACATTCTGGAGTCGAATGGACTTAGAACACAAGTTCTGTTGGTGGATAATGCAATGAAGGACTATCAAATCATCTTTTTGCACATTTAATTCTGTTGCTTTTTCATTCAAAATTCCGATGAAACCTTTACGTAAGCCGACCATAGAAGGTGCACCATCAGTGCATACTCCAATTAATTTTGACCATGGCAAGCCAAAACTTGTGAATACCTTTTGAACTTCAATAAAAATATCCGCTCCTGTAGTGGTTCCTTTAAGCGGCTGTAAAGCAAGCAATTCCTCAGTAACAGTGAATTCCTTATCAACACCTCGAATAAATATAGCCAGTTGAGCTGTGTCAGATAAATCGGTGCTCTCGTTTAATGCTATGGAAAATGATTCAAAACCAGCCATACGGTCAGTCAATGTTGTTTTTATATCATTAGCCATCATTTCTATACGTCGAACAACGGTTCGTCTTGACAAACTAATTTATTCAAATTAATTTTTGTTTCAGGACACAAAATACTGCAAACTTCTAACATACACTCCTTGATAAATTCTCCGTCGGCAAATGGTTTTAATGCCTTTTCCAATTTTGAGATAACTATAAAACTAGCTTTCACAACATTATCAAGTTGTGTTCTTTGTTTATGAAACATTTGTTGTTGTTTTTCCAAATTTGCGGTAAGCTTCTGGATTATGTCTGTTCTTAATTGTCCTGTCAGTGAGTGCAGCTTAACATGCTTAGTTGAGTAATGCCTCTTTATATTGAATTCTTTCATTACTGAAATGGATTCATTACACAGCAAACAAATAGGCTTACCATTGTGCAAGATAAAAAAGGATTCTTCAGTCCATTTTTGTTGAAACTGCCGACCCTCTGTATCTACTTTTCCTTTTATTCCACCAGTCATCATTTTTGTTTACTTTTCGTTCAATAAACTTAAGAACAAACTATAGTTAGTAACCACTCAAGATGCACACAAACTCACAAAGCAAGTTGACGGCTCGAGCAGTTCGCTAGGACATCGTTTGTCCAAGTTATCATCTCGGTAGCTCAAATAGAACTGAACTAACGCTCGTCATGTTTTTTTTTTTTCCTACTGGCTACTTAGCCGGTCTGTCCTGTGGTGCCTTAAGCGCTACTAACTTAAAGCCTCCAGCCAGGGGCGAATTACTTAATTTCTAGGTGACCGCACGCTAAGGGCACCCCCTGTGGGGTACGGGCCTTGGCTTAGGGCGTCACTGAGGGGAGGGCAGCAAGGTGGGACAGGCTGGATCGAATTTATAATATTATTATTTTAATCGGGGAAATTAAAACTACAGGCTCAGTTACGGCGCGGGCTGGCGCTTCGTCGAGCAAGGGTCGGGGGGGGGGGGACAATTACGTAGGGGGCGTCGCGTTGGACCTCGGCGTCGAGGTCGGAACGACGGCTGTCTGTGTTTGTGCACTGTACTGGTGGCCCTACTGCTCTCCTGGAGGAGGGCTATGGGGTCATCAGGGTCGGTGAGGACATGCCTTGGACGGCGGGTATGACTGATACGGGAGGGGGTATAACTGGTAGCCTTTACAATCAGAGGGTTGCGATGTGAGACTGCGGGATCAAAGAAACGCTTGGAAATGCGCTTCATGAATTGTCTGATGGTGGGGATTTTAAGATCAAGATGGAGGATCTCGTTCCGAACGAACCAAGGGGAGCCGGTTGCCCTACGGAGGAACCGTCTTTGGAGGGCCTGCATCCTACGGATGTGGTGGGATTTTGTGTGTGCGAAAACCACACTCGCGTAGGTCATGATTGGGCGAATGCACGCTGTGTAAACGCGCAATTTGCACTTGAGTGACAATTTGCTGCGTGCATTCAATAGGAAGTGGAGCCTACCAAGAGTGAAAGCGGCGCGCGAATGTGCCTGCTTTATGTGCTCACCGAAGGAGAGGTGTTTCTCCAATACGACACCCAGGTATTTGGCTCGCTTCTCCCAAGGGATAGGCTTGCCTAACATGGTGACCGGACGGGGGGGGGGGGGGGGGGGGCTGAGTCGCGGTTTCGAAAAGAGAACCGCTTGACTCTTGTCGGGATTGACTACGATTCTCCACTTTCTAAACCAGTCACCGAGTTGGTTGACCGAGGTTTGGAGAGTGCGAGATATCGCATCCTGGCTGAGGCCGGAATAGTAAATGGCCGTATCGTCTGCGAACAGAGCTAACTGAGCCTTTTTACTTTTCGGGATATCGCTGGTGACTAGCGTGAAAATGAGAGGGGCGAGCACGGAGCCCTGAGGGACTCCGGCGTGGATGGGACAGGGGGAGGATAGTGCTCCTTCGAGGTGCGATTCGACAAAAATTCTCGCAAGATGAGCACGAGACGATCTGGCACTTTAAGTTTGTATAGCTTATATATGTAATAAGCCATTGTGCCAGACTTTGTCGAACGCTTTCGCTATGTCGAAGAAAACAGCACCCGTCAACAAACCACGTTGGAAACCAACGCTTATGTGTTCGGTGATACGGTGGACCTGTTGCACGCACGAGTGTTGGGTTCTAAAACCGAACTGCTCGTCGAGGATGATACCCTTTGTCTCGGCATAGTTTCTGAGTCGCTTATAAATAAGCCTGTCATAGACTTTGCCGAGGACATTGAGTACACTGATGGGACTAACGTTCGGGCCATCCACCCGCTTATATAGGCAAAATGAAGGAATGATCTGGAATAAACTAGTTTAGAATAATTGAGAAGCAATAAATCTTTTGATGTGTCGCCCGTGAGGCGGCAAACCTCAAAGAATTTGATCCAGCAAGCCGAGTGGCGGCGAAGTATAAGTACCTAATGTAATATTTTTTTAATTGGGTTTTTTCAAAATGTCTCGCGGGCCGATTGTTGCCCATATATGGTTTACCTTGTTGTCCACACAATGATACTCTTTAAGTAGCATCACACCCATTCTAAATAACGACACCAATACGTCATTATTAAGCAATAAACAGTACTTTATTCGTTATTTTGTTTAATATGCTTATTATTATTTTTGTTTATTTTTATTAGCTTGCACGCGTTTATATCGGCTGCTAGACTGTCATAAGGTTGTTTTGCATTGTCTATACGTTATCATATTCTTAGTTGCTTACTAACTTTCAAACTTACCTATTAATTAATACTTATTTATTATAATTGTAAAATAATATTGAATTTTCTTCTCTCCATTTAACGACAACTCTCAATAACACCATAAAATGCGCAGTCCCTTATGTGTCGCTATATAGAGTTTACACTGTACATATAAAAAGTAAAAAAGACAATCAAAATGTAAAGAATCAAATCTTATAATAGAAGAATTGCAGATAGGGTTGTCGATATTTTTCTTCTTTATAAAAGAATTACACGAGAAAAACTTAGTTTTACGATACTTACGTCCTAAAGAGCTCGATAACAATTGATATTCTTAGGACGCGCACTAGGATATATCAATTTGAGAAACGGCGCGCGGCGCTAGGTTATACCTACCGTGGACATGGTACGGTGTTATATTAAAATTAAGAAGAAAAAGACGTCCAATACTAACGCGTGATAAAAATTATTATGACTAAATAAATTTGTAACAGTGTAGTTTTTAAATAATAAATGTATAAATATCTGGTACATCCACCAATCGTCGTGCGCCATCGTGACATTGTGGTCATCGTGGTCGAAAGGTGAACTCATTACGACTCACAGGCTAGCCATTTAGCCCGGGGGGTGAGACCGAAATTCGGCTTGATAAACACGGTCAATATCATAAGACAAATAATAAGGTCTGTCATACAAGCTGAATTTTTAATAATACAGAAGATGAGAAAAGCATACCGTTTTGTTGAACGTATGATTCCTATTGCTATAAGGCACTCGAAGAAAAGCGTTCACTGTATTGAACCTTCATAAGACACAGCTTTCGATAATTTGAACGATTAAGAAAGAATACGTACCCAGTTTACAACGGAATAACGCATAACTTCTTTATATTCTGACTGATAAAATAAATAAAATATTATTTATCAAAATAAATTATACTTCACTCGAGGACTTTTGGTTTATTTTTCTAATCAAATCAACCTATTAGGTTTAAAAAAAAACTGCAATTGAAAGAGAAAGGAGATCCGCCAAATCCCATACAAAAAACCTCAGGTCCGGCGCAAATGAAATTTATCTCAGATCTCAGAGTACTAGTAGTAGAAATATTGCAATGTATCACTATTGCCAAATTCGGTGGCTAACATATTTTTTTTGCCCAGAGAATTTAAATATGCGCTAGATGTAAAAATTACACTTTTAAGGAAATACGACATACTAAACGATCAAGTCGTTAGGTTGCAGTTGCAATCAAACAATGTCCTGATTCAAATTGAAAAACGTACTACACGTATTTATTATTTAACACTGCGATTTCTGGAATCGATGCAATTTAAGAACATTACTGTTCTGGTTATCATGGCAAAAGAACACTTGGAAGTTGCACCCATATAATAAGTGTTATGTATTATCTGGGTTGGGCTAGAAACAATGAACATGATCTAGACCACCCAGCTATATATTTTGCTTTTGTTTTAATAGATTTGGATGACTGAAAGTCCTTAACTAAGACAACTATTGTAACAATGTGTAAATGAAACTTAATAAAATACACATAAATCTACATAAAATGGCATGGTTTTATTATAATCTATACACGTATTATACCTAAACAGGGTTTCAAAAAATACTTTACGAAAAGAAACCCAGATATCCGCACCCAGCTTTAGCTATTCTATTCAATATATATATATAAATGCAAAAACAAGTATTGCATTTATAAATAAATATATTTGTACACATATGCCACATATAAAATTACACACAAATTACACATATATGTCAATATTAGTGAAGCACAGAACACAGAAAGATGCAGTTTTTCCGTAAAATGTAATTTTTACGCCTAGCGCCTATGAAACTTCTCCGGGCTAAAAACTATGTTAGCCTTCTAATTTGGCAATAGCAATAATTTACATTACTTTAAAATCTGAAATAAATTTCTTTTGCGCCGGGCCTGAGGCAATTTTGGCGGATCTCCTTTGCATGTCAAATGCAAGAGTTCCTAATAATAATAAAAAAAACAATTACTTAATTACAGTTCAAGTAAAGCTTAAAACAGATTGAATATGTTTTAAACGCAGGAGGAATATTATAAAAAAAAAATGCAGGTATAAAATACTGCAGTAGGTACTCTGTAGCATTGTCTGCATAATGGCCTTGTTGAGTTCCTCTGTGATAGGTACCAGGTGTGAGGATACTTGAGGCACTAACAAGTGTGACGCGGTCCCGTCTGGGGACCCCTTTTTGGTCAATTGTGTTACCTAACGATCACTACGGTAGCAACGGGTTACTTGCAATGCAGATTACTTTTGGAAGGTGGTTTCCTTGTGTTTCACTTGCATCTTTGAACCTTACCCAAAGCTGTTTTGTACGACGAAAGGGGTTAAATATTTGTGGTTTCTTGAACATGCGAAATTCTTTTGTATGATGAGTGATGAACACTGAGGAGGTAGCCTGTTAAGCACTAAAGGGGTCAGCTGCTATAATGTGAAATCAGCTTTAAACAAGCAGATGGTGTTAATGATTTACTTCGCGCCAGAATGTCGCTGTCACTGCGATACTAGATATGTCAATTGTGGGACATTATAGGTACCTATTTAGCTGTCTGGTAGCGGTTGTGTGAAGAACATCAGGTGCTCTTTCCCAGCGTGTGGCAGTTATAGAAGGGTCAGGGACTTTTTTTTTTTTTTTTAACTTTTTTTTATAGATGTACCTACTAGGTATGTAGGGACTAGTGGGGTACAATGAAAAGATAAAAGCATTTCTATATATAAAAAATCAATGTTAATTAACTCAACGTATTTTTTGTACTTCTTTTTATCAAAAAATCTGTCATAGAAACAAGATCAAAAATTAATCCTAACCCATTTTTTTTCCCAAGGTTTTGCCTCTGTTTTATTGTACCTCAGGTCTAGGGCACATTGTAGCACACCCTGCGCTGCGGTGCAATGAATCATAGCGAGGCACAATGAAATATGCATCATCTTTACATAGTATAAAACAAAGTCGCTTTTTTATCATTTATACTACGAACGGATTTTAATGCGGTTTTCGTCAAGAGACAGTAGTAGAGTGTAGTAGTAGAGTGAGTCAAGAGAAAGGTTTATATTATAAATGCATTTTATAGTAGAGAAAAGCCGAGCATTTCAAGTATTTGTAATGTTCGTAAAAAACATATTTTTGCGCGCTTACATTGCAAACGCTGGCTAAACCTTACGAGATAGATCAAAATAATGTACTACGGAATTGTATATCTTAAAAAGATCTACAAAAAAGTCCGCGCATATGTCTATCTCCTAAGGATATCAACCCACAGTAACTATTTTTTCGTTTAGATATAACAATAAAATAATGGGTTATTTAAGAAACTATTTTAAACAATATAGTATTATTCCTGATCCAATGAAGTACGTAAGATACGTTGTGCTTTTAATATAGACCAAAATTGCCAAATGAATGCAAGAGCTTGAGAATTAGACTGCGCCTGTAACTTGAAGCCAAGCCATTAATAATTTATTAGATACAATATCTTAAGGTAATTTGTCATCATATATTCATTAGGTATTCAGTCATGGGCCTCTTACCAATAAGAATTTGAGGTTTTGGATGATGGTGAAAATCACCATCATGATAATCCGTGGCGTACTTTAGAAGAAAAACTCGTTTACACAGACAAACGAAAAGCGACGTAGATTTTTTTGAATGGGTGTGCAAAATAGCCGTGTAGGAACTTATAGGTAGGTAAGAACTCATAGCAGAAGATGGAGGATAAAAGTTAAACTTCTGTTTATAGAGAGTCCTTGATAGGACATGCAATAACCACAACAATAATCTTACTTATGTAGGTACCTACAACCATCCGTGATACTTGTTCAAGAATACCTAACTCAAATGCTAGCAAACAAAAATAGTCAAAGAGCCAGTTTCATAATAGGTATTCGCGGCACAGCGCTTACTTTTTTTACATCTTCCGTTCGAACGCCCTAAGCCCTAACCCTGTCGCGACCCACGTTCGATTTCCGTAATGTTCTCATTCAAGTTCAAGGTCTGAAGGGTGACTACCGCAGCTAGGGTTGCCAACCTTACTATATAATATACAGTATCTTGCTGTGAAATAAATGAGTAGGTACGTAAGAGGAAATCTGAAAATGGCACCGGTAACTGAAAAGTTATTTGGAAATCGATTGTCCTGGTATGGGGAATGTGATACGGAGGAATGAGGAAAATGTCGTGAGGAAAGTTTTGAGTATAAATGTCGATGGCTATAAGAGTAGGGGAAGACTAAAGAAACGATGGATGGACTGGGTGAATGATGATATGGTTAGAAAGGAGGTGACTACCGAGATGTCGACTAATAAGAGAAGTGTGGAAGAAACAGTCATGTTGCGCCGACCACAAATAAATTGAGATAAGGGCAGGAGAATAAGAGGAGGGGAGGAGGGTTGAGATAGTATCCTGCTTCATTAGAGGCCTACATATTTCTAAGTAAAGATTATAGTTGGCAAAACTACTATATTTTCGAAAGATTTTATTTGGAAACACTGACTGATGCATTCTTATAGATTATTCCTGACGAACGGCTATCACTAAAATATCAACATTAATTTGAGGTAATAATAGTTCCAAGACGTTTAAAAACAAAAAAAGCTCAAAAATACACACATACTTAAACTCACTCCTTCTTCCCATGGGGGAAAGCAGAAACTACAGAACGCCACCTGCTACGATCCTTACATACTCCTATCGCCTCGTTTACGGCTCAAAGTAACAAGCAATATGCATTTAAAATGGTACTCCCTTTCTTCTCCAAAAATTGTTAACACGTTTGCTAAAAACTAATTATCTTTACTTCCAAAACTATTCTGTCATAATCATAATATCGAATACTATAATAATTGAAACTCCTAATTTTGCATG
This sequence comes from Griposia aprilina, assembly GCA_916610205.1. Classification (NCBI taxonomy): domain Eukaryota; kingdom Metazoa; phylum Arthropoda; class Insecta; order Lepidoptera; family Noctuidae; genus Griposia; species Griposia aprilina. Next base: position 12,275,216 of record OU744283.1, read on the forward strand.
AAGAAAAGTCATATGTCCTAAGTATTGTATTATATAATGTGTATTATTCCGAATGTTCATTTATAATAAAATTGTTAGTCCTTAAACATTTGCTAAAAATTAGGTTTTAGTGACAGTAACGAATCGCTGTAAATCTGACTCCATGCAGTCTTGTCTGCCCTACCCCTAGAGTGTAATTTAGAAACACGTAGTCGCGGAGGGGTGAGGCGGTTCGCGAGTTGAGGAGCAAGCAGGTGGTTGTAACGCTCACCGCCGCGGCTGAGGCTGGCCGGCCAAGCCGGCTAGCAAAAAGAAGCTGTGGTGGTGAGCGTTAAACAATCTGAGACGATAAGCTCGCGTGGGACCGCTCCGCCGCGCCGGAGCCGTGACAGAAACCATGCCTGCTGCATGTTGCATGTTCGCTTCAATGCTCGCTTGGATGCTGCATGCTTGCTTGCGTGCTACATGTTGCATGCTCGCTTGCATGTAGCATGGATGGTGTCGTATGCTTGTTAGCATGCTTTTTACAGTGAAATAAAAACCACATGTTGACAGTCAACTATCTTATTGAGTGATAATACATGCAGCGCCGGAGCTGTGACAAAAGCTATGTAACAAAACATTATCAGTATTTAATCATTTGAATTTAGGACACATAACTTTTATTAAAAACGGTTTTATGTCTTTTGTTTAATATTGATTGTAATATTTATGACAAACATGTGTAGTTAAGAATTTAAATTTTAAGGCATGTGATATTATAATAATAATAATAATAATAATTTTATTATCAAGCTACTAAGGCCCATAGATAAAATACACAAATTAACATCTAATAACTTACAATAAACTAATACATATTTAAAATAAAACCAGGAGAATCTAAAACTATACACGTAATGTTGTCGGCGTCGTGTTTCGCTGCGTGGTGTCGCGTAACCGTCCTCGGAAACGTCGATATACGACACCCTTCGGCCAAAAGTCCTCCTTCATGCAGGTCTGCAGATGGTGGGTTGGAACTCGTACCACGAAAGATTTGAAGTTGATGTTATGGCGCGATTCCAACCTTTCGACCCTCAGAGTCCAGTTGGTCTTCACTTTCAAATACTGCGCCACTTCTTCAGTTGTAGTGGAGTGATGCAAACGTGAAATGTACAGCTGCGTCGTAGGCACAGCAGGACGCAGCAGCATGTTGGGTCCACTCGGTGCGGTACCGCACAAGTTACGAGAACAGGGCTTCTTCTTCTTCCTTTCTACTTTAGTGAAGCCGTCCTCATCAACTTGGCTCGTTCTTGGCACAGAGCTACGGACCGCAGTCAGGGCAGGTTGAACACCCTCTTATGTGACATTAAGTTCGGGCAAGTTATCATTCGGACAAATGATAATTAGGACAAAAAAAATATGGTACCTACTTGAGATTATGGATAAAAAAGTTAGCCAACACAATAGAGAACCATTTTAAATATAATATTATTTAAACATACCTACTATATATTTTTTCGCCATCTGCTGTAATTGTTGTAGGCTTTGAAAATACTTGATATAAAAAATGTTGGCACCCCTAGCCACAGCGCACCCCTCATTTAATTTGAATAATGACTGTTATATTCGACTTGGTTGCACACAAGGCTAGAACTTGTTTTGCAAAAAGCACTAGTTACAAAGTTAATCAGTTATAGGGTTAAAAATGTTTCGTAATCATAAGTAGTAATGATGAGGAAAACGGTAGGATAAATTGAATACCAAAATAAATTGAATATAATATGAAAGGCAACGTGTCGTTGTCAATCTGTTTGTTGTTGCGCTCAAGAACTATTTTACAATGTAATATAATAATAATAAGTAATTAAATTCATATACCTACCCCACGTAGGTACTTAAATTAAAGGTACTGTTAGGTAGGTTAACCTAGCTACTTACATTTCAATAAACAAAATAGTCTGTAAAGAGGATGGATTAAAAAAGCAATAGTGAAGGGAAAAGAAACATTTTTCAAATGTGTTCATCCCTCCGTCCAACATAACAATCTCGGCTTGGCTCGGTGCCAGTAACGCCTTCAAAAGCGTTGTTTACTCCTAGAGCTGCGTATGGTATCAGCTTCGGCGGAAAATAGCTGAAGGGATAAAAGGGTTAAAGTAAACTAGTGGCTAGTCTACTTGTTTTTTACAGAAATTGATTTAGGGACAGTAATTAACTCATATGAGCTGTCACTGTGATTATGTAGATTTTAGTATCGTACTAAAATTACATGAGCTGTTTTTAATAGTTCTAGGTAGGTATAGATTCAAAATTACCTATTTGAATTTATGCTACGAGTAAATAAGTATATGAAAACGAATTAACGAGTCTTTTTGATGACAATGACATAATGTAATAATACTGTTTCAGGGACATAGGGGAAAATTTAGTTCAGTTTAGGACTCTAAAATTTGTGAGTGTGACAGGAATTTCCCAACTCTATGTAAAATAATATTTTTCTCGAGCTGATCAAGTGAGGTGGGTGGGCTGGGCGATCGATTAATGAGTATCAGATCGTTAGTGGCTATGTAGAATACTTCACTTATGTATTCTAGGCTGTAATTAGATAAGTAAATTGCTATCAAATTCTTATAACTCTTACAATTATAATAGTGAATACGCTTCAGCTCGACACTAATTATGAAGCAGAATCGGCTACTTTGAGATAAACTCCGTAATTTTTGGCTCATAATAAAATATAATAATGAGTTTCTTTATTTATCGAGTTTGGCGTAAGGGACTGGGACTACACCGACGCAGCATGTTGGCTCCTCGCCAATCGGTTCCACACAACGTAACTCCGTAGTGAATCTACCATGAAAATAAACGTCTATGAATAAAATCTTACGGTTTATACGTGTTTCAGTATTCGTTCGGTATTCCGTGCCGTAAACGCATTTTAGCCTTGACAGATATAAGGTAGTAGTTAATTTAACCGTGCTGTTTAGTTCGTAGCGATGGCTCATCAGTTTTGGATATCGTATCATCCTCCTACTGGTAGGTCCCTTTGACATTGTTTTGACCGGAGTTGTTTTGTTTTGCACGATTTATATTTTGCTGAACTGTTTAGGGAACAAACATGCGTCCAGTGGAGACGAGACCCCGCCGATACCAGAGGAAGAGCTCGAGCAGCAGAAACTTGAACATGAGAAGCAGCTACAAAAGGTATCTAATTTTATTTCTACACATGCATGATGTCATGAAATATGAACAAGAACTTCCATCGTTGAGTGGGTAGGCATTGTTTACCTTTTGTGACATTCTCGAAGTCCGATAGTAGATAATGATTTGTTTGCATTAACTACTGAGAGACAGCTTTAGACACATGTACCTAGTTGTATGCTTGCTTAAGGGTCCGTTCACGAAAAATACCCTGTTTTGTAATTGTGGGAATGCTTGAAATAATTAAAATATTAAATCTGTGTGGCTGTGAAAGTACAGTTTTCATGGCGTCAAAACCATTCGTGGCAGCACCTGTTACTAGTTTCATCAATTTTGCGCTTTCGAAAATATTGTTAAGTACGCCTTAGAAAAATATTGTATTTAAAAAAGAAATATTTTTGCTTCGATGATAGCTGAAGAATAGTGTTTGATTTTTAATTTCTTGATAGTTTTGCAAAATAATTGGAATAATACATTATTGAATGAAGACTTGGTTTCAAAAAAAAGATTTATCGAAGTTGCTAAGTATATTTTGTATCGAAGTTGAAAAAAGTGGTCAAGCTACCTGCATGTAGACCATAATGATGATATTTTTTAACGTTCAAAATCTATAGTAATTTCTTGTAAAATGATGATCAAACGTCAGTCTCGCATCATTTTTGGGAAAACAGGTTATTCGAAATATACGTTCAAGCCATCTGCAAAAGTAAGCACTCGACTGCTCAAATCACAGAAAAAAAACCCTTTCTCACAAACAATTAGTAAAATTGATCAAAATCAGTCTATTTCGTGCACAGCCCCTTAAGCAAACCAGCCCAGTAAGCATTTTGTGTTATGCACTGTACTTTGTAGGTAGGTATAGGTAACTGCGTCGTTAGAAGTGCATCGAGAACTGCAAGCTGCAGACTGCCCAGCCTAAGATTATACCTAGGTAGATTTTGAAGTCAGTCTGGCTGTTAGTTTAGAAATTAAGTATTAGTTAAATCGATTCTGTGTGTAAAGCTGTTTCTGTGCTACTTACTGTTTCATTTACACATTAAATTACACATCTGACAATAACATTCAAGGAGAAGGAATGCCAAGCGAGAGAGGCGGAGGAGATCAGGCAGCTGGACATTAACCTCCTCCACCAACGGGCGATCGAAGCTGAGGAGGATAAGAAGAGAGAGGTAACACTGACATTACAACATTCTTAGATGTTTACTTTCGCCTCAGTGCCTTGTATGAAACAGATGGCCCCTTGTATTCTCTATGACGTAAGACGAATAAGACCCATTTTAGGAGAGACATTGAAATAAATAAATAACTTGTGTGTTTTTAACTAGTAAGGGATACCTACAACACAACACAGTACTGCTTTTATGTATAATGAGCTGAAATTATACGTAAAGAAATGGTTCAATAGTTATTCGTTCGTTTGTGGGCCAGTTTTGTCGAATGTTACAATAGGTAAATAAAGTTTTTATTCTATTAAAATCGCTATTGTAATTGTTCTAATTTATGTCAGTAATGTCAATAGAATGTCTTTAAACTTGTAGGTAAAAGCTTTAATTAAAATAACTCAAAAACTAATAATAGGTACCTATCTAGTTTGTTCAGAATCCTGAGTATGATCAAATTAGGTGGGTTATTTTTAATCAAACAATATTATTGATAGGACAGGTAAGTTATAGGTGTCAATTATAACAAGTTGAAACCAAAAAATTCAAATAGGTATCAATAATTTAAAAAATAATATTTACTAGGTACTACATACCTCCCCAATAATAAAATTATTTAAATTATGCTTTGTGTTATTTAAATTACACTTTATATACGGTATATTAGGGACATCTTTTAGGTGCCTACTACAAGAGTACTTATAATAATAGACGCATTTTGGATGCGTTATGTATATTCGATACCTTTCCTTCCACTCGGCGTTCGTGTGGTCAGGCGACCTCTCCTGTAGCGAGCTCGGTGGCTTGACGGGGGCGCTGAAAATTTATAAAGTATTATTTTAACAACTATTTTCATCGTCTCTACATTCATCTACCCAATTGTGAGGGTAACATGACAAAAAGGAAGCTACCCCCATTAACCTTATTGCTTTGGTGAGTCATACGGATCGTTCTCTAATGCTCGGTACGGCAAAATGTAGTGGTTATGTCAAGTGGGCTCTTCAGAAAATCCTATGGCAAATATGTAGGTATAACATTTGCTTTAAAATTCAATAATACAGAATACATAACAATACTTATTCAATTAAATTCAAAAATTATATATTTTGACCTATATTTCAAGCAGTTAACCTCAATCTGATCTAACTTGCTCCTTTAACAAAATTCAGTAATTCTGAAGCTGCTTACAGCGGTTTATCATGCGACAACGCTCAACAACCACTTGTTGAGCAATATTGCATTATGTATTCAGTGTACCTACTACCATAATCTGAAACTTTCAACTTTACAAACTTTATGGAAATTCAAGATCTTTTTTCAAATCTTTTTGGGATGCAAAGTATACGACATATAAAATATTATTTGTGGATTAGTGGTTCAGCAGCTTATGTACATAACTTCTCGGGTTCAATTCTGATCCGAGGTAGGGTGAATTAAGTGTCTCAGTAGCAGCCTGAAGATTGGAATTATTTATGTTCAGGCTCTTAACTATTTCGGTATTTGTTCAAAATGAGGGCTGAACAGGTGTAGGTTTACAGTATATAGGTGTTACACCTGTTACTTGTTCTACAAAAAACACACTCTCAAACAAAGAGTCAGACCTCAAAGAGATGTTAGGTTCACAGGTGTGCCAAGAACAAATAATCACAAGAATATTAAAATCACTTAAGTACCCACCTAGAGGAGTACCAATAGTAGGTACACCCACATTTCACCAGTTATAATGAAGCCCCATTTAATAGGGGGCACGAGCCTATTGCCATCATCCGGGCACAAATCGAGGCTTCGGGCTGCTACTGAGAAATATTAAAATAATTAATTAAAATATGTACTTACGTCGTCTGACGGTGTCATTAATGTCTTTGGATAATGCAGATTGCAGAGGCTGTAGAAGGGCTCCGGGGGATGAACACATCGTGGTCGCACCACCGCCTGTGCGACCTGCAGCGCCAGGCGGCGCGGCTGCGTCACAGCCGCCCGTCCATCCCGGACACCACCAAACACCAACGGGTAACTGCCCAGTATGGCTATTAATAGGATATTTTTATTGATTCATCTAGTTCTAAAGCTCATGCGCGTGTAGTGCAACGTAAAAATATTTCCATCTCAGGTTCATCTGACTATGGCGTCTTTGACGTAATTGCGCAATGAATTACGTGAAGACGGTAATTATTTTATTGTAATTTTCACCTGTATTTCATTGATCAATCCGTAAACTATTTTGTTTTACACTGATTCTCAAGCTTACTCACCATGCAAACACTATACTTGTTTTATGATTTTACATAGATTTTAATTTATTCGTAGACTACGTGTAAGCTAGCTCTGCCTGACCTAGAGCTACTAAGACGACCTACATAGTTTGTTAGGAGGTAGGGGCAGCGCCCCGCGGTGCCCAATGAACTCATATTCTATGCGTCCTATAGCACTAAAAGGACAATTTCCATGCTAGAAACATAACTTAAAATAATCTGCGTGTTTATTTATTTCCAAATCATTAAACCCCGTCCATTGTCGACGTTGGCGGGGATCGCAAAGTGTGTCGTTAAACAGTTGCTCATAAGTGTGCTGTGTCATTTCATAGCTTTTAGAGAGCACTACGGGTTGCGGGTTCGAATCCCGCGTGGATTTTTGTTATAGGGTCTAGGGAAGTTTCTAATCTGGGTGTTAGTGTAAGTGAGATTCTTTTTTGTAAAGGCACTCGCAATACAGGAAAACAGAAACAATAGAAAAAAGTAACTCTTAATAAATTCACGTTATATGTGCATTAACTGACTGACTAAAACTTGTGACTTACGTCTTCTGCGAAATTGGTTGGTCACCCATCTTTCAATGACCATGGACCATGGCTTGATCGCTGTCTCTCTGCGTAGCAGCAGTTAGATATAAAACTATGGCACTACATAATTTTAATGTGTTATACTTTCACTAAATAACGAATTATAAATAACTAATCAACAAATCAAATCAAGACATTACAGGTAGGTAACTCGCGCACCGTTGCTTTGATATAACTGTTTGTGTGTGTGCTACATGAAATATGGCCGACCAATATTTATATCTATAAAATCTCAATATTGGTCGGGCACCGGAAGGATAATCAATACTGCACCAGCCGCGTCGACGAATCGCGAGGTCCGCTATCCAGCCATCCAGGCACTCTGTCTAGTGCTCATGACATAAATTATTGAGATCTGACACATGCGCGAATATATTGACCTATAAAAATTGCACGAGAGTAGCCGCCAGGAGGAACTATGCAATAGATGCAACACGGTCTTTGCTGCAACAAGTCGGCTTCGGAGCGCGTTCTGTTGAGTGTCTAAATTATTAAAAAATCCTTTTAAATTCATTGAAATGAGGTTCAGTGTTAAAAAATTAAGTGTGTTGTTGTGCTAATTATTGAAATTGGGGAAATTTGTGGAAAATCGGCAATAATTGTCGATGATTTAGGGCGCCGTCCAATACGCCCTTCGAAACAAAGGCGGCCCGGTCGTCGGCCGCAATTGATCTTCTTCTCGTATAAGTTAATATTCGTTTACGATTTTCTATACGAGTGCTGGTGATTAAAAGTGAACATTTTTTTTTTTTATCTGTTCAGAGTATGTTGAAGAAATCCTGCAGCACGCAGCTCACGAAGCCCGAATCGAGCCAGAGCATCGACGACGTCGAAGGCATCATCTTAAACTTCAGCAGATTCGGACCCTGCCGAGGTAAACCCCCGCCACCCAGCTAATTCAAAAAATATGTTTCAGAACAAAGGAGTGACCAGGACTTCAAATATTTTTAAAATTATAACGGCGATGTTAGGCGTTGATGTCTAATACTAAGCAATTGCATCAGAGATTTTTCCAAAAATCTTAAAATATTTTGATACTATGTATTTCATAATCTTAGTACACTTTAAGAGCAGGTTAATGTGTCGATTCTCTCAGCTCAGCCTTTCTAAAACGATAACCCCTAACGATAACGTGACGACCTGCTGCCTACGTCATGCGTTTCATTCACTCGTGTTCATTCATACAACCCGAGTAAAATAGGGTAGGGTCGGTAGGTCGCTCATCTTTTCAGAGATAATTTATGTTGGATGATATGATTGGTAATTTTGGTTCTTTGTGTATAGATGAGTCAGTGGACAGCGATTGCGGTGAGCCAGCAAGTTGTACCATTACGGTCAACGCGGAGTGCAACGTCATCACGCACACGTGGCGTGACTCCGCACTTGATATTAGTTCAAATGCAGATGATGAGCTACACCATCCAGCCTCTTGTTATGGGTAAGTGGAGGTCAACACCCTTGCTAATGCCGGTTCCGAATGTTCTATGCAGAAAATCAAAGACACACAAATATGTACGCTTTTGCTGTGGCAAAGCGAATGAAATAGAGTGTGTAAAATTTTCAAAGAATATTTCGGTATCTGCTTAGGAAGTGGGATTAGTCTTACAGGTACCATCTTCAAGTTCTTGCGGCAACAGGAGGATTGGCGCGGTAACCTGCATGGGATGATACAGGCTTGGCAATGGCATGCCCGGGACGGCCGGGCCATTGATCTTTATTAAAAATGCTTCATTGGGGTCGTGTAGCCTCTATGAGTCTGCACTTCTATCAGAGAAGCAAACTCAAACCATTTATTTAAATTATACTATTTACAGGCACTTTTGAACTGTCAAGGAGTCGGTCAGTAAGAAATATGAAGCTAGTTGCCCATTCCAAAGCGTAGTAGGTACCAATGGAGAAGAACGGGCAAGAAACTTCACGGACACTCTTTTAAATTATATTGTAACAAAAATAATTTTGAATGTATAATTATATGCGAGAACGATATACATTAAAAGCGTCCAGAGTACTGCAACAGGAACAAAAAAATATATTAAAATGAGCCGTGGCAGCTAAGAGATGACCAGTCCCAACTGACGGCGCCCGTTTACGTACATGACGCATAGATCAGCACCATTTAGGTCCAACAAACGCGCCACCGTCAGCGAGACATTTGAGTGAGCATGACATAGCTACTATCAGCCGCCAGGGCACATTCAAGTCAATGAAAGACATATTACCCGGTAAATGATAGCTATAAAGTACATAGTACTCACACCTGTGCTATGCAATTATATAATAAAAAAGTAGTCTTACAATCTTCAGCTTAATATGTAATCAGATGAAAGCTACCTTTGGCCGTTGACAGGACAGCCTTATTCGATTGGACGAGTGCCAAGGAAAACAAATTCAAAGAAGTGTAATATGTAGTGTTTTTAATAATAATGATGTATTTGTGTCTTTTATATTTGTTGAAATCTAAACATGATATTGAAGTTAAAATCATCTGCAAAATAAAATTTTGGCGACCAGTATAGGTGCAGTTGGTCCATACACGCAAATATCACGTATATGGTATGTTAGTTCCTACCTATGTACCTAGTAACCAGCCACACCTAGCGCTCTTTGTGAAAACGTTGCAACATCAGAACCTCCCCTCCGGCCGGGAAGCCTAGATCGATCTAGCCGACTGCACCAGGCATGAGAGTTACGCAACGCACTGATTGTACGGATACTAAAGGCAGCAAAGTGGAATTAAACGGACATAGCTTAGGTATCAAACTTAATAATTCCTTTTAAAAGATGGTGGAAAAAAGTGGTCAAAAATATGAATATAGTTGTATTGGCAGTCGGGCCTGAATCTAGAAATAGGTCAGATCGGTGAGGGTGGAGCGCGCAGGCGCGCCGCGGCGCGGCTGGCGCGGCGGGCGCGGCGGGCGGGGCGCACCGGCACCCCGTGTGCCATGGCCGCGCTCCCCGCACCCGCAATACAGTCTACTAGGTTCGCACTTTATTTGACGACGTGTCGCACCGCAACATCAGATGTTGAGTACGTAGAACCTCCAGGCAACCCTGGTGAGTGCGACACTCCTGGTGGAAACGGATCGGTTTCGCGATCACTAAACGACAGTTTTGCGTCCTACTGTTTCTTTAAGTAAAACGCGACTATAGTTCTATGCTTAGATGTTATTTCGACGTGGATCACTCGATTTTGTGTACCCTTAGCTGACTAGATGTTAGCGTAGGGCTTGCATGCGTCTCTGTGTCTACTTTCCCTAAGTGTGTTACTTAACTAAACCCGCCGTGTCCTATCCTTGGGTTGACTCTGTGGGTGTTGTTTTTGTGTGGGTCGGAGTGCGGAGGCGTATGAACGTTTCGTTACAGATAAGATGTTTGTAGGGAGATAAGATGCCGTTGCTAAGCGTAGGAGCAGAATGAGGCGTCACGAGATGCAATGCAAGGGGGCTGAGGTCGGCGGTGCCAAGGAGGGCTCGCAGATGTCTCGCAGCGAGTCCACCATCAGCCGGTGCACCCCGCACACCCCGCTGGGCCCGCCGGACAGCGTCAGCGTCGACTCCAACCCCATGCCCACCATATATCGGTAACTGTATGCTCAGACTCCGCCGTGCAGGGAGAAGACGTACCGCTACAGCCACTACCAGCGCCTGCATGACAACATTGCGCTGAGCGAATACTCGCATGACTTGCCGACTAGGAACACAGTCCATTGCCTAAAGCGATTCAGCCGACGCGAAATGCAGTAGTCATCAACACTGTTATGTCTTCTCCCAGTGGCAAATAAAGCTGAGAGCGCACTACGCAGCATCGCGCACCGCGATCTTCGCATGCGAGTAGGTATCACGGACAGCTTCTATCTTAGACGGTGATACAATTTACAACGTTACGTAACCATGAGAGGACGATGGTGTTCCTGTAGCTAGTTGTAAGTTGTCAGCCGCCTAAGACATGAGCGGCGATAGTTTTACGATCGCTTGGCTTGCCTCATGCTGATGGAGGAGACAGTTGGCCGACCCGCAACTTACAGGTACGGTGATAAACAATATTATTGTGTCACATTGTCTCTTCACCACCTTGCCTTCACCTACTTCCTTGCTTTCAATATAATCCTAGTGTTTTCTTAATTGTTTACTTCGTCCTTTCGGTTCCGATATTGTTTTATAGATTCATCGTTTCATCGTTTTAGGCTCAAAGGTTTATGAATATTTTAAAGTACGTCATCACGAACTATCATTACGTCTTTAGGTTTTTCATGCATGTCACAGTTATTTCGTAAGAAGTAACATAGAAGATTATTAATTTTAATTTCATGTAAATATATTTAATTAATTCATTAGGTAATTCTGAAAAATAGAAATCACTCAATACGGCAACGAACTGCTGCAATATTCATAGCTTTAGAACATGGATTTATGAATGCTTTAGATGAGACCCATTTTGAAATTAGCTATGACTTTATTTAGTTAATAAAATTTCGCTTAAAGTAGGTAGATGGATAATATTTAATCATCAGTAGTAACCCCTAGTTAGAAACCTTGTAACCTAGATCAATCACCAACATAATATCTCGCACTGAAATTTAAAAACGAAAATATAACATAACTAAACTCAAATAAATTCGAAATACGTTCCGTAAACAATCAAAGAAGTATGTATAGAGAAAAAAAAAATACGTTGTTCGAATAGAGAGGGAAAAAGTAGCCGTAGTCTGACCGATCTGCGATGATAATGTTTTGGGACAATACCGCCAGTCAACGTTCCAAAAAATAATAATTTAGGTTCTTATAAAATAATTATGATGCACTGGTTATCAGTGGCAAAATTAATAATAGAGTTATAAACTGATTACTGTTCTTCTTATTTAATAAGACGGCAAAATAAATAAAAAAGACAACAAAACTTATGACACCGACCGAAATGAAGATAAAATAATAATACGACTGGCGGCATATAAATTACAAAATTTTATACAGATTCAAACTTTCTTAGCTCTTCAGTGGTGTTATTTATAAAACACCGCCACGCTTTCGATAAAAAGTAAATTAGTTGTGTAATATTGTTACACCAGGAAGGTCGAAGAGGAAGCAGCCAAAAGATTATAAAGTGTTTCTGAACACTAAAGAATTCTTAAAATATAATATCACGTATTTCATCAAAATCACAATATTCTGGAGTTGGCGATAATACTAATAATAAAACGTTTATATTTGTTTAGGTGTCGGGCACCCATTGCGTCCCTGGATTGTATGGACGACTTCAGTGCAAATTCACAACAGATGTTGGATCAAGGTAGGTTAAAACCGTATAAAGTAAACCATGAATTTCTAAAAAAAAATACATCAAAAACCTTAAAATATATGTTCTATATTTTAGAAGAAGATATTAAAAGCAACTTACTTGGTGTTTATCCTTGAGACGGCTGGTCGTACGAACAGACCTCCTCACTTGTGAAAAACCAAGTGCAGTACTCCTCGAACTAACTGTAATTATTCAAGATACATCGCGTCCATTCTTCCGATCTTTCTAGAATGGTTTCGACTTGTATTTTCCTGTTCTAACTTTACATGAAATATTCAGCAATTGACATATGACCCTGGAAAGACTGAAAGATATATCTTGAAGATTATCTGCCTACTGAAAATGTGTTCCGTACTGCAAAAATAAAACGACTCATAATTTCCTTAGCTCGAAAAACTATATCTAAATCGCAATTGTTTACGTGTTCTATTATTTTATGATATGACATGTACTTGTAAATTAAAGCATCTGAAGACCTATCAAATTCAAAACCATCATATGAGCCAATTTTAAATTGGTCTCCAAAACCTAGGTTAATGTTGAATTTTCTCATCTCTTTCTGTGGAAATAGGACATTTTACTAGAAGATTCAATCTAGGTAATAAAAATAAAAAACGGGACCCAGTATACGGCTGACGAATTCTAAACATAAAAAATAGAATCTAGACAATTTAAATGACAATATAGTTGGAGAGAATTTAAGAACATCTGCGGGAGCTTATGATGGCGTTTTGTGTACAGCTGGTGAAGTAAATGTTTCCCGGCACGTGTCAACGTATATGGGGAATCACACCACCATGCCATCGGTGGTGACCCCAGGACTGCGGTACAAGAACTTAGGAAAGTCCGGCCTGAGGGTGCCTAACATCGGCCTAGGGATATGGGCCATGCTGAATGAAGAATGCGCCGAAGACGTTATTATGACTGCCCTGGAGAATGGAATCAATCTCTTTGATTTATCTGAAGCACATTGCGGTTAGCTAATTGATTATTTTATTTTACCAATTTTTTATATTTGTTTAGAGGTGTCGGAATGGTTACATAAGTTCCGTAAGTTCCATTGTGCCGTATTTAATGGGTGTTTAAACTTGATCCTTGTGTGATAAATATCTTACCGATTTCCCTGAATAAAACGGTACTCGGAATAAAGGACTCACGCTGTATTTTTTTTTAAATAACTCATATACTTAGATGTGTTATTTTAAATATATTGTAATTAATATCACCTAGAGGTCAATTGTCTTGTTCATATTCGACATTTTACGGTTAATTACAGGTTTTAACAATTACAAAATAAATAAATGGTTGTAGGTAATCTGGATATGTTTTACGGTCATCATTAGGCACTATGCTGCTGTTTTTTTACTGATTTTGTAATCATTTCGGAGGTAAACAATAAAATGTATCGTTTAATAGCAAAAGGGGAAGCAGAACTCGGCAAGGTATTAAAGAAACGTAACGTAAGGAGGACGAGCATCATAATCACCACCAAAATATATTGGAGCACCAAGTAAGCTCTAGTTTTAGTCACATCCCATAACTGTACCATACCATAGACCATAGATTGATTAATCGCACGATTTACAACATAGATGTTTGTCACTTACTTTTCTAGATGTTCAACGTGGAATGAGGAGTAATTAAAATGTAGTGAGATTTCTATAGATTGATGTTTCTTGGCTAGATGTGTATTAGCAAAACCGATAACTTATAACTAATCGATTCCTTTGCATTTCTTGATATAGATGTTATAGCCTGCTGACATCCCTTCAGTTTTAGAGGATATCCTGGTTTCCTATCTCAGCATATCGATGTTGTCGCCCTGTATTTACTAATTTACCCTATTACATTTTTAGTATAGCGTCCAAGGAGTAATTGTATTTTGTACAATGTAAAGATGAGTGGTGTAAGCTTTGACTTTGCTGTTAGGTTACTTGCTGCGCACACAACGAATCACCGACGCTTCACTCGATGTGCTTCCCGCTCGCTAGTTGCTAACATACTGTAAACTCTTCATTTACTAGGTTTGCTCATACTAATAACAGGTCGGATGAAAGAGGCCTCTCTCGTAAACACATTGTTGAGAGTGTTAAGGCGTCTCTGGCGCGGCTTCAAGTTGAATATATTGATGTAGTGCTCCTGCACAAAGTCGATCCTGTGTGCCCGATGGAAGGTCAGTTCATATCAAATATATTGACTATCAATGAATTAATTTTATTGCTAGTTTGTACAGTTACTAAAAAACGTAATCCTTCGACAGAACTCGTTCGTGCAATGAACTTCGTGATTAATCAAGGATGGGTCATGTACTGGGGAACTGCTCGCTGGTCCCCAGCAGAGGTATGAAATAGCTGACTAGTTGGTTTCTTGGACTCCAATGTAGAATGTCCTTTAGTGGTAACACTTGGCCATTTATTTCGTAGATTATGGATGCCTACAGCAACTGCAGGCAGTTCAACTGCATAACGCCAATAGTTGAGCAAACAGAATACCACATGTTCTGCAGGGAAAAACCCGAGCTCTATATGCCCGAATTGTATCACAAAATCGGTGTTGGTGGGTAACCTAAATGTATATACGGATATTTATTTAATAAATATTGGTATTGTGAATACTAATACATACATTTTGGTTACTAGGTATGATGGCATGGTCTGCCATCACAACAGGTAAGGGACTTGGTCGCGAAGAAATCACCGGACTATTCGCTAAATCACGGTTCAACAGGAAATATAGCACCTTCAGCTGGTGCGAAGAGGATCTCGCAGTTCCTGAGGTAGCAGTCCCTAATTGATTATATAAATAATCAAAGACCATGGTTTGGTAAACATCATATTAAATGTAATGCTTGTTACAGTTGCGTCTCTCCGGCAGTAAGGAACAAGTGACCGGAGAAGAACCACGCACTTATGGAGATAAACTTCGTGATCTCTCCAACCTGGCGAATACATTGAGTGTGTATTATTCCTAATATCTTACTTTATAGGGCCCAATATCTTTTTTTAAACTGTGCCTTTCTTTGTAAACAGATTGCACTACGGGCCAATTGGCCGTTGCCTGGTGCCTGAAGAATGAGTCGGTTAACTGTCTCCTGCTCGGTGCCACAAGCGTTGAACAATTTAAGGAGAACATTCACGCACTGCAGGTACTGTTCATTCCAATTTTGGTTTTCATGTATAGAGAGATAGGTGCCCAACGTGTAAATATTGTTCTCTTAGCAGATCGTCCCACAGCTGACACCGGTTGTGATGATTGAGATAGAGCGCCTGCTGGCAAACAAGCCGCAACGCCCGCCCATGGTGTCAACGCTAGCGATGCGCAATCAACAGAACAACAATACCGTCCGGGTTGACATGACGTAGGTACCCTTGATTTAATGTATCTTGTTTAGTTTTGTGTGTTATGTAAAGCCTCGTAATCTTGGTATAACTTTTATTTCTTTTCTTCTTTTTATATGGGGCTTTTGTTCTATATGTTCTGTTGCCCAACAGGGGCGCCACCACGTCGGGGACCGGCTCGCCGAAGCCTGAGGGCGAGATCGTGGAGGCCGAAGCCTCTACCCCCGGTAAGGAGCCCGGACGGGGCTTCTGTGAGATTCAGTGACCGTGGTGGCGCGGAAGCACTGACTCTGCTTCCAAATCTAGTAGACCAAAGGTAGTATTTATCAATATTATCTTTTATTATGTTTATTTTGATTTGGCTGTGACTATTCTACAACGGTGTCCTTGTATCACCAGGAATCTCTTAAGGATAAGGACAAGGAAAAAGAAAAGGATTCCAAACCAAAATTCTTCTTGAACAACGCCGGAGAAGTCATCAAACGTACTGGTATGTTCCACCTTCATATTTCTTTCAACTGTAACAGTAAGTTTCTTGAACTGATGACCTATTATTTGTGTTTAGAGCAAGACGGAGTATCCACTGATGTCGTGATATCAGTGTCATCGTTGAAAGGTAAGCAACCTGCTAGCGGGGGCAGTAAGGTGAAGAAGTCCAAGTCTGACCAGGCGCGTCCGCGGTCTTCTTCCATACAAAGGTCCTCTTCAGGACAGTTGTCCATCGGCAGAGACCGCAGGAAATCGCGTCTGGACTTGAATTCGCCAGCTGATCCGTAATTTTGATTGCTTATGAACGCAGGAGGACATGTTATATACTAATACTTGTGCATAAACCTATACAAAGACGAAACGTCTCCAGACGGATCTGTAAACGTGTTGAAATAAACGTCATTGAGAAGTTCCAGAGGCTCTTTATATTTAATGTTTGTGGATGTACTAGCGACTAGCGTTACGTAGCCACTGGGGCTTGTCTCGAAGGTACACTTATTTCTACATCGACAGATAATATTATTAGCCTCCATAACAAACATCCTACCGCCGCACGAAGTAATTTCCCATACACTGTCTTGTTCTAATGGTTCTAATGATTATAGTCATTTGTGCTCTGAATGGCCTCCTTAACAAGTTTACATTTTTTTTATTAATATCAAATTATTGAAAACATCTGCTCTACAGGTAAAGCAAAGGCATCAAGTTAAAATAAAAGGACTTTAAGTGATTGAGAAAAGTCTGTGATGGTAGAGATTTATGGAAAGTATTTCTTATGCAAGTAGGTGGATGAGATCCTGTATCTTGTTTAATAAAATATATTTGTCATACTCTGGTAGATGTAATTGGCACTTGATATCTTAGAAATAGTGTAAAAATTGTCAACTAATGTAATGCATGCGTAGGGATGTTCATTGAGAACTACCAAGTAGCCTTAGATATGGTAGTTAGGATAAAGATAACACAGTCTATTCGACGGACGTGTCTGGCACAGTGCTGCAACTTGCATCGTTAGCTCATAGCTGATAGGTTACACAGGGGCTGCACATATAGCTCCACTCTGTAGTGTAATATGGTAATAAGTGTAGAAAGTTTTCAAATAGTTTAATACGTTTTTTGGAAATCATGGTCTCCCAATTACTAGATAGAAATGTCAAGATTCAGGTGGTAACTCATCGAATTTGGCTCTCAACTTTCCTGCGAAGCGTTTTCTCCCAAAATCGAATTTATGAGTACTGCTGATAGCGGTAAGATCTTAGATGATTCCTTTGAATACCGATAGAAGTTGAGTCTTTTAATAATAATAAACCGAAAGGTTTTTCTCAAACTATAGCTTCCACGGATCAGCATTTCTCTAAAGTTGGTAGTCTAGTCTGGCTTAAACATAGTCGAAGCATTTTATGATCTGCAGACGCACTTTCGTGACAATTTATATTAAAGTGTTTGATATGCAAAAGGATTAATCATTAAATTAAGCTGATTGACTCATATAGCAATAGTTTCCGCGTAAGATAATAGAAATAGTGTTCATTGCCATCATCATAGTGTTATCTCGACCAAGTATCAGGGTTCGTTCTCCATCTCGGTACGAATAATCATATAAATATAATGTAGAAACGACGTGTGAATGATCTATTTGACGTGAGTGTGGTTCAGATGGTCGTGGTCGTCGCGGCACTAGTTTCGACATAATAATCGGTCCCCATTGTAATCCTTTTAACAACAAATGACATCGCTTGAATTGGGAGTTGCTATATAGCTAGTTGTTACCAGGTAGTCAGGATTACTGCGATACATAGGGTTGCCATCAGTTAAATTCGATAGGCACAAATTGAAATTCGTACAATATTCTAAAATAATAAAAAAATAACCTACTACAAAACAAAACACTACATTTTATAGAAGCATCATTCATTCCTCATTTGTTTTCACAAAAAAATAAAGCTTAAAATTCAAATAGGTTATATCTGAAACAACAACGAGACTTGTCTTCGTGAATAATTGTTACAATACTTACTTGTACCTGCAGATTGTTTTAATTTACTTATACTTCCGAACTCAGTTTTCAAATTCAATAGGTACCTACTTTCGTTAGTTACGTTTTGTCGATAAATTCTAAAAAGTTTAGAATGGAGTATTATTTAAAAAAAAACCGTACTGTAACATGACGTCATGTACGTCACCATTAGCAGCAGCTAAGACAGAACTCCTTGTGCAATAGACATACTACTACCATACCTACATACTTCTGCCAACAAGCAGCCTTGCTGCTTTCTAGTTTGAAGGGTATGGGTGCCGGTGTAATTACAGGCATATGAGACATTTCATTTTTATTTCATTTGTCTCTGGGATGGTAGCGCATCTACGATGCCTCGGGTATTACATATGTTTATAGGCGGCGGTGTCCACTTCCCATCTGCGATGCCTCGGGTATTACAGATGTTCGCAGGCGGCGGTATCAACTTCTCATCTGCGATGCCTCTGGTATTACAGATGTTCGCAAGCGGCGGTGCTCACTTCTCATCTGCGATGCCTCTGGTATTACAGATGTTTATAGGCGGCGGTGTCCACTTCCCATCTGCGATGCCTCGGGTATTACAGATGTTCGCAGGCGGCGGTATCCACTTCTCATCTGCGATGCCTCTGGTATTACAGATGTTTATAGGCGGCGGTGTCCACTTCCCATCTGCGATGCCTCGGGTATTACAGATGTTCACAGGCGGCGGTATCCACTTCTCATCTGCGATGCCTCTAGTATTACAGATGTTCGCATGCGGCGGTGCTCACTTCTCATCTGCGATGCCTCTGGTATTACAGATGTTTATAGGCGGCGGTGTCCACTTCCCATCTGCGATGCCCTGGGGTATTACAGATGTTCGCAGGTGGCGGTATCCACTTCTCATCTGCGATGCCTCTGGTATTACAGATGTTCGCAAGCGGCAGTGCTCACTTCTCATCTGCGATGCCTCTGGTATTACAAATGTTTATAGGCGGCGGTGTCCACTTCCCATCTGCGATGCCTCGGGTATTACAGATGTTCGCAGGCGGCGGTGCCCACTTCCCATCTGCGATGCCTTGGGTATTACAGATGTTCGCAGGCGGCGGTGTCCACTTCTCATCTGCGATGCCTCTGGTATTACAGATGTTCGCAAGCGGCAGTGCTCACTTCTCATCTGCGATGCCTCTGGTATTACAAATGTTTATAGGCGGCGGTGTCCACTTCCCATCTGCGATGCCTCGGGTATTACAGATGTTCGCAGGCGGCGGTGTCCACTTCCCATCTGCGATGCCTTGGGTATTACAGATGTTCGCAGGCGGCGGTGTCCACTTCTCATCTGCGATGCCTCTGGTATTACAGATGTTCGCAAGCGGCGGTGCTCATTTCTCATCTGCGATGCCTCTGGTATTACAGATGTTTATAGGCGGCGGTGTCCACTTCCCATCTGCGATGCCTCGAGTATTACAGATGTTCGCAGGCGGCGGTGCCCACTTCCCATCTGCGATGCCTCTGGTATTACAGATGTTCACGGGCGGTGGCATCCACTTCTCATCTCCGATGCCTCTATTATTACAGATATTTATAGGCAGTGGAATCCACTTCTCATCAAGCAGGCCGCCTGCATGATTACCACCCAATAGGTACCTAATGGTAATAATAAAATATACGAAGACTTAATTCCTTTATCCATTTACATAAAAAAGTCTTTGATTCTAACTATTTTCATTTATTTCTTTATATTAGGTTAGTTCAAGTATTGTAATAATTGACTCACAGGTTACGTCTAAAAGTCTGTAGATCCTAAATCTGAAAGCTACTCTGCTCATATCACAATCCCTATATAATATAGTCAATAGGCTAGGTATACTACTACTAGCCATACTATTATGTTATTTTTTTTATATTTAGCACTTATGCAAACACGTAAGTAGTTAGAGTAACTATCCCTGATTTATCTCATGAGATACGGTTTGTGAATTATAACTGGAAGTACTAACACCTGCTATCCATAAATCCTCAGATTCGTTTTAATAAGTACATTATACTTAGTATAAGATTTAGCATAGTATTCGTCTATTAGAATAAGATGTACATATCCCGCATTAATATGCGATGAGGCTTCGTGGCCATTGGAGCTGAAGTCGATCTAGGATACATAGTCTGTAATTAAAATAATTTAAGCACACAGAACTTTAATTGTTTGACATCCTCTTCAAATTGGTCAAATCACGTCTATGTGACATGTAATTTAAATAAATTTTTATAAAAGTATTTTCCCCCATAAAAAAAGTTAAGAGTTGTACATATAAAAAGCACAGGAACCGAAAATAGTGATTTTTTAATTTCGTCGTTTTTTTTTAATATTTTATATTAATAAGCATGTGACAGTTCACTGCATAAGGTCTGAAATGAACAGTGCATTAGAATAAACTAAAGCTGATATTAAAATACTAAGTCATATAGATAGGAGAATTAAGGCGTGCATTACACAGTCATTGCTAAAGCACGATTCATCATCAATGATTAAGAGAACAATGCAACGATATAACTTTATATCTGGCACGGTAAATAAATCGATCAATCCAGCACGCAGTGTTGGGTACAGAAGTGAGCAACAATAGAACGGTGAGCAGAAATCTTAGGGACAGTTAAGAGTAGGAGTCAATCGTACCTACCGTGAAATGCGCTGTAAGAGCCGAGGTCACCTATTAAACGAACGATACTGATTCCACATGCTGCACTATATGCATGGATTGCACTGTTGCACAAGTTTGAACTCACCATTACACGATCTGTCTGGATCATTCGTTGGTACCAATGTAGCAAGCTGACCGTGTAAGCGCCTTATCCATATATTATAGAAGTAGTTCGTATTTAGGCTTAAACACCGCTACATCGTCATCGTTTTCATTGTGCAGTGAAGTGATTGCAGTTGTGAATTTATTGCTAATTAAAAATTATAATAACTCTTTTTGCAAAAGATGACAGGATCTTATGTCGAACTACAACCATATCTACTCCTCGTGATTTATGTTTGCGCAGGATTCACTGCCACGATCAATGTCAGCTTCCGACTTCTCAATGTCACGTTTATTCAAATTCTTGAACTTGTTTATTCAGACTTGAAAATGGGCTTGACTATTTGTACCACTACTGAATCGCAGTTACTTTAGCTCGCAGTGGAAACGACGATAATTTCACGGTATTAAGTAGTTATAGTAGTAATGAATCTAGTAAAATGAGGGTTATGTACACACGGCATTTAAAAACATTGAAAACTTCGCTGCCATCTTAACATTGCTTGGTAATGTCAAGGTTATCGAAGTAAATCATAGGTAAACGTCGAAAATCTTTAAATATTTTTCATGCTTTATTAGAGCGCCCTTTATAAAGTTTTTACATAAAAACTATGCCTTTACACCAGGGCCCAACGCTCCAACATTTTGCGCATAAGAACAACCGGTACCTATTGACCTCATGACAATTCGATCAGTCTCGTTCTGACTTGAAAAATAAATTCAAAACCTGTTTTAATTAGAATTGATTTTCAATGATCATGTAATTCTGAAATATCACTACCTGCTTACAAACAGTGCATTAGCATAGCAATATCTTACACCAGAAAGCCATCGTAGTAACATAGATACAGATTCACTGATTTAGGTTCCTGCATTGGCACTTTTGTCCGTGCGGTATCATAGAAGATTGAGTTTCATGATGTACCTAATCGATGGAAGTCATACATCAGTTGCTTTCGAGCTGGAACAATGGTCCCGTAGAACTCGTGTACGGAACGTGTCATCCATATCTTAAGTCGCAAACCATTATCTTTTTAGATCATTGACTTTGATTTCAGAAGGTCTTAGCCAAGTTCGTGTTGATAATAACACTAGGTACAGAAGTTACGGATGCGATTGTTACGGACTTAAATTATCGAATTTATGGATCAAAACTGACAAGCAGTTATTAAATAATAAATGATCTCTAAGCGACTTAACGCTTTCTGATTCGGAAATTAGATTAACATTTGAGTATGCCTGACATTAGCTATAGTTAAGTGGCTTTTGAAATCAAAATAATGGTTTATAGCGTTTTATCGTTCTTTCCAGGACTACGGAACGTGTCACCCATAGCTTCAGTCTTAAACCATTATCGTTGAATTATTGATTGGACATTGGGTTTGGTGCTATATTTTTAGAACCTTAGCCAAGTTCGTGTTGATAACGCTTGGTACAGAAGCTACGGATGCGATTGTCCTGAGTTTGAAATCGGAGACTACAATCCAGAACTCGTTTGAAAACGGTCATGCAGCATAAATATGAATTTAAAAAAATATTTTTCAATTGGCATCAAAACAAACAAACAAGCTACACATTGGTTATAAAATTAATAGAGCTTGAGCGGGACGGGTATTGAGATGGTAAAGTCTGTCTCGAAGACCATTGCGTCTTGCGATCTAGTCAAATCCATTAAAGATGAATTATTGATCGGACATTGGTTTTGTTTTACGGTTTTCGTAAATCTCACCCAAGTCCGTGTTCATGTTCATAACGCTTGGTGCTGAAGCTACGCCTGCGCTTGTCTTGGGCTTGGAACTGGATTCTCAAACTTGAAGATGACATCGTCATATTTCCAAAGCTCAATTTCTAAATTAAGTATAATAATTAGTTTCAGTTGAAATTCTTTCGAATCTATAAAAACTTGTTCTTATAATTTAACAAATTTTGCTTCCTAACAATTAAAACTTTCAAGTTTCCATATGGGGTCGAGCGTTCTATACTCTTGTTTTCGACGCTGCATAGAAAATGCAGTGTGTACATGCCCTTAAATATGGTACCATGGTTATGCAAGGAGCGGATCAATTCTTATTAACCGACTTCACAAAAAGGAGGAGGTTCTCAATTCGTCTGTATGTTTTTTTTTTTTTTTTTTTTTTTTTTTTTTTTTTTTTTATGTGTGTTAGCTCATAACTTTTTTCTGGGTGAACCGATTTGGATGATTCTTTTTTTATTTGATAGGTGGTACTTCACATATGGTCCCATTTAAATTTGATCAAGGTCTGACCAGTAGTTTTTGAGTTATCCTTAATACTGCATATTTTATCCACTTAGTTTATATGGATGATGTGTTAATAATTTCCTGTCACTGTTATTTACACACCAAGTAGTGGTATACGAATTTGTGTGGGGTAGGTACCGCAACTAAAAAGTGAAAAATAAAAACTTTTTTACAAAAAAACAACCGACTTCCAAAAAATAACACTAAAAGACGTGAAAAATAACTTTAATTTCGGAAGTCGGTGGCCAAAAACGAAAATACAAAACTAAAGACACCGACTTCCGAAATTAAAGTTATTTTTCACGTCTTTTAGTGTTATTTTTTGGAAGTCGGTTGTTTTTTTGTAAAAAAGTTTTTTTGTTAATTTATTTCAATGGAACAGAATATTCTGGACGTAACGAACTATAAAATTACATTTTAAACTTTTAGTTGTGCAAGTTTTTTAATCTTCAGGCGTAATTTTACAGCATATCAGGTATTTTTTTATATGATAAAATTATATACATAATAGCCGTGAACTTGCGCATGACTAGTATTCATGTTAACCTGTTCAATTAAGTTCAAAACTTGCGATTGGGAAGGTCAGCAAGGACATCCATGTTGTTCGATGGCAGGAGGCATTTTCCGGATTTACCTGCGCCGGTGAATTCAAGCTGAGCCTTGAAAAGGCTTTCGTAACTTAACCGATGTGGTGATGGAAAATGATCGTTCTAAGGCTGGATTAAAAATCGATTATACAGTAATACGCTTTCCAGGTTTCTGATCGAAGTACATTCGTAATTTATTCTGCATTTATGTTAGGTATATTATGATAATATTAATGGGGTTAGAACAATAAATTAGATAAATTCTTATGTTTTATACTTTTTATTATTTAAATATCTGGGTATTGATCAGGTTGGTCGCTTTATTCACAAGCAATTTTTATAATTAACTTCTTAATTATTATTTTAACTTTAAAATATTTCAAAAATATATATCCAGATAAAACATAGTCAAAACATGAACTATGTAAAAAAAAACGACAAAAACAAAAAATATTAAAATAGGTCAAAATATTTAAATTAATAAATAGATAGAAGAAAATATATTTTCTTAAATTAAATAAACAAAAAGATCTAAAAATATTAGGTTAAGGAAAAAAAAACAAAAAGGAAATATTGACATAGTCGCTTCTTGTATATCTTTCATGGTACCAGTAGTTGTCCTGTTGGTGTGCTTCGTAATAGTTAGGTAGAGAGATCATCAAAATGATGTGTTTAGTTCCCCATGCGTCCTTTTTCAAATAATTTAGGTATTAATTATTCAAAAAATGTAAAAATTTCATGAGATACACCAGAGATACCTCCAAAAAGTTGTACATAAAAAGATGTAAGTATTAGGATTATTTGTAAACTAAACAGATGTCGTCGAAAGATATATTTATTATTTATAAGATGTAGGTAATATATATATATTAATGATATGATTTTATTAAATCAATCAGATTAGTTTAGGGTAACATTAAATTATTATTAGGTTATATTCAGATGTGTTGCTCTATAGCTTCTTAAGCCCGCAAACCTTCAGAGTCTCGTACCTGTTAGGCAACCCATATACCTCACTAGGCGGATATTGCGTCGCGATGCAGCAGAGAAGGCAACATGTATTGAATGGAAAAGGCGTAGTTGGAAACATCGTCGGGAATAAAAGTAACTAGTCAAGAACGGGGCAAAATACTCATTATTTATACCTATTTAAGATTTAGAATTTTGCAGTAGGTATCTAATAGTACTTAGTTCTTCGTAAACTCTTAACTTCACTAACCCTCTATCCTCTCTCTATCATATAAATCCATTCATTTCAATACTGTACAATAATCCAATGATTTACCTGAATAACAGAAAATCAGGTACCTAGGTAATAAATTGATAATATTCTTGCCTCTCCACTTGATAGTTTTAAATGCTATGTATTGGATGTGTTCTTCTTTAAAGATTTTCCGTATCACCACCCTATGATAATAGTTTATATACAATAGAATTACATTCATAATAACTTAATTCAGTAAGTGTACATTTGTCATGAGGTACGTAATGGAAGAGGAGTGAACTAGTAGTATGTATATACAGCATAATAATTATTTTTAACAATGTTATAGAAGTTAATTAAGTGTCTATGTTACTGGTTACCGGATTAAGCCGTAATTATGAAAATACACATTATTATAAATCGACATTTTGCCACACCCATGTAGAGAGAGGCAGAATAAAAATAGCAAATAAACGGCATATCTTATAAAATATGCTATGGATGTTAAATAAGTGTCTATGTTACTGGAGAATATCATCTAATTCGAAATAACACCCGTTTAAATATGTTTATGTATTATGGTAACATAATATAAAAATATAATCCATAGTAGTGAAATAAGTGTCTATGTTACTGGAAAAATTATCTTATTTGTTACAATATGAAAGTAATCCATTTGGCAAAGTGCCCATCATGGGTTAGTGTGTCTATGTTATTGTATCACACCGTGTCCGTGCAAAGTAATGACAGCACCAATCAACCCACAAGTATTGATCTACATAGGTCATCATAGGTGTATTACACGGCATAGTTTAAATATTTCAATTTAATATTGAGGTCATAACTGTCATAATAATCTAGATTAATAAGTAAGTGGAAATGATTGTCTATTTAACCATCAATAAAATCGTATGTTACAGCCCGATTCAAACTTTTTGGCGACTCAGAAGTATGCTACTCGCTGCGCAGTACCTCACCCGTCACCCCCGCTGACAGGTGAATTTGTTACTGCGCAGCGACTCGCCTCATGTTCCGAGCCGCCATAAAGTTTGAATCGGGCTGTATTTTCTGATCACTGTGCCCGTGCAAGGAACAGACGGCACATATATCTTATCGCTGAACAATCGATGAAATCGAACAAAACACTGTACGGCACAGTCAATTTAATGCTATATAAATGGATGTCATAATATATTCTCGAATAATAAGTAGGTAGAAATAAATGTGTATTTAACCATCAATAGGTACTCGTATGTTACTTACCATCTCCGAATGTTAAATATAAGTGAAATACATGTCGTATTATAACATCTATAATCAATATATTATATTGTATGAGTAGAACCAGTGATCACTTGGATCGATGTTCATGTTTAACTTATTTATAGCTTATTGGACGCTCACGTTTACTGCTGGAGCACAGCTACTTTCTAACAATCTATGTAATTGTTTAATGTTTAAGCCAGAACCATATAATATCAATATTACTTGATTAAAATATGTATTTATAAATGTGATTTGATTCTTTGATTTTTTTCCATCTTTTGTTTCCCTGAAAACCCGTGAGGACAATTCTCATATTCTAGAAGTGCTGAGACAATTATCTTGTTTTACAACTAGGCTCAAATAAGTCTAGTTTTAAATCTAGATTTATGATAAAGTATTTTCTTGAAAAACTTTAAAATTTGACAGTGGTCATAAAAATGAGCAATCCTGTTGAGATACTGACACAGGAACCAAGTTTGCGCTTATGAGTGGTTCCAGCATGACTAAATTTGCGCAAGGAAGGTAATATTGCCGTAACCTTGACAGCAACATCCTCCAAATGGCTCTCGTAGGTATAAAGAGGAGGAGGAACAGGGTAACATTTCTTCACCAAATAGGTACCGTTCTTCTGAACAAATGGACAAAAATCACTTTCAAACCACTATGATTAACTGTTGAGCCGTTCTGCTGCTCTGATGCAACAAGAGGAGCGTTGTGGTCTCCTATAAGATTTAGGAATTCCTGGAGTCAAGGGGTGCTTACAGGAACTGTAACTGGTGAATATATGGTTTGTAACATTGATCAACAATTTCAGCCATTCATTTTTAGGACTAACACTTGAGTCCTAGAAAGTAACCCTGATAAGTAAATGGCAAGGTCCTTACTTTATTGAACACTTGTTTCTGCACGCGGCTTCGTCCGCGTGGATTTCGGTAATGACAATGCCTTTAGGATACTGATGAGGCTGCCGAAGCACTGCAGCGCGTGGGGCATGTCTGCCGACACTCGCACTCACAGCACAGCCAATTATACGAGTGTCGGCAAACATGCCCGACGTGCTGCAGTGCCTCGGCAGCTGCATCCTGAAAGCATTGTCATTTCCGACTGCCACACGGGTGAAGCCGCAGGTTAATGCTAATCATGTCGATAAGAACAATAGGTATTAGGTAGAGAAACAGATCTTATCTAATACCTACTGATGAAAAGATAATAGATTTTAATTTTAATTAATTGAAAGACGTACATGATTTTTAAGACTTTAATTAATCGATTTGCGATTTTTTACAATAGTGAATGATGATAATGGCTATAAGTTTAGATAAATTTATTAAAAGGAATATATAGTAGTAATTAATATATGTAAATTATTTGGCATAATTGGGATTCGGCGAATCAACACGCTCTTTCCTTTAGCTACTTCGGTAAGAATAGTGGCTTTTATAACTTGTAGATGTAGGAAACTATCCCACGGGAACCCACTACCGGAATAAAAAGTATCTTATGTATTAATCTAGGTTATAAACTATCTGTGTGCCAAATTCCATCCAAATCCGTTCTCCCGTTTTTACGTGATTGAGTAACAAACATCCAAACACACAAACTTTCACATTTATAATATTAGTAGGAAGTAGGATACAAAGACCTTGACATCATCAATTGTGTTGTTCTTTTACCTGGTATATAGAATGCTATGAATCAGAAGTAATCAGAAGATTGCGTCCAGTGCATTCAATTCTATACGTGAGTGACGTCGCTAGCTATTAACATATTGTGTGGGCCATTCGTACGTGGACAACACAAGATGCGACTACACCGGTAACTGGCCAATTAGCCAACCTCATCCCTCCAATGGGTCACTCCGAGATCCTTCCAAGGATAAATATAGAACCGTTCCAGCTGCAAGTTCCGCTCGGTAAATGCCTATTATATACCGAGATGGAGTTTAAGTGTCATAGTGGACGGACGCGCGATCACACTCAGTGCTCACACAAACCAAATCATGACGCTAATATACTTCGACTGGCTCGACTACCTCGTCTTCGGAGGGATGCTCCTCTGTTCCGCCCTAATAGGGGTGTACTTCGCGTTCTTCGCGAGCAAAAAACAGAATACCACTTCTGAATACCTTATGGGCGGGAAGACCATGGGGATGTTCCCCATATCCATGTCGCTGATAGCCAGGTACCTATGTTTGTTACTAGCCATGCCAATGGTTCTCACAATATGTGTAGGCTACCTTGCGAATGTGATGTTTCCTAAACCAGTATCATTATTATTTCTAGTTATATTTCGGGTATCTCGTTGCTGGGCCTGCCAGCTGAAATGTACACGTATGGAACACAACTGTGGACGATAGTTCTTTCGGAATGGGCGGTCTCACTTACTATTGCCATTGTTTACCTGCCTGTATTTTATAATTTGCAGATCACTTCAACGTATGAGGTATTTTTAACTTTACGTACTAACATATTTGTGCTGCAATTGTGTCATGTTATCAAAGAAAAATATGTACTTAGTGAACTCATTTATTTCTACGAAAACAACGTTGTCATGCGATTTCATGCATTCATTTATTCAGTATTTTGTGTGATGTTTTCAGTATTTACGATTGAGATTTAATCAAAAGGTGCGACTTTTGGGATCAATAATATTTATTATTAAAATGATGCTGTACATACCTATAGTAATTTATGTGCCGGCTCTGGCATTCAGTCAAGGTATTATATTTCTTTCAGTAATCCTTCAAGTATGCTTCTGCGCATTAAGATTATTGAAGTATTTCCTTTCTTTGCAGTGACTGGTATTAATTTACATTTAATCACGCCCATCGTGTGCCTCGTGTGTATATTTTATACAACTCTTGTAAGTACGACGATTTGTTATTCATTTCAATGTTGACCCTGTTCTTTACTCCGCCACCGCCAGTAACACATAAATGACTATAGTCTAGAACCGTCTGGCAACGAGGTCAACTATATCAGACATTGTTACATTATCCGGACAGATGATACAAAATAGTTGTAAATGCTAAGTACTACCTCGTTCTCCTATTTCTCAGGGAGGACTTAAAGCTGTAGTATGGACAGACACTCTGCAAACAGTGCTTATGTATTTTGGCGTAATATTTGTACTTGCCTACGGTACGTGGCGTTTAGGCGGGATATCAAACGTGATTGATATAAACAAAAAGGGAGATCGACTCGACTTTTTCAAGTGAGTAGGTTGCTTGAAGTTCTGTGTTTTGTTTGAACTAGATTGTTTATTGTTGACTTGCTTGCAGCATGGATGTGGACCCCACTATCCGGCATACCTTTTGGTCGACTGTGTTCGGTAACTACTTCAGTTGGCTTGCTTCGTGCTCAGTCAATCAGGCCATGGTGCAGAGATGTCTAGCCTTGTCTTCGTTAAGACGAGCTCGAATGTAAGTGTTATAACTTTTTTGCTGATAACTCTAGTTGATCAACTAAGCAAGTAGTACAACTTACTTAACAATGCTATACAGGGTTAGTTTTCAAAGACCAGCCAAATTTAAGGATGTGGTACAGACCATCAAACTGAACAACTCTCTCCATGGGACCAATATCATCATCGCGAAAAATTTATAAACTGTCCCATACAAAACTTCAATACCTACTCGACCCAAATGTATAGGACCGCTGATTTTTTTTTCGCGATTACGATATTGGTCCCAAGGAGAAAATTGTTCAGTCTGATGGTCTATACCACACCCTTAAATTTGGCTGGTCTTTGAAAAATAACCCTGTATAGTACGTTCATATTTTTATGACTTGCTAAGTTATTCTTGGAGATCACTAATTTACAGTAATATGGTAATAGATTAGTAGACAAAGTGTCTAGTATCTACTTACCACGTTTTTATTTAAAATCTTCACAAAGACTTTGTCTTAGTGTTGAAGCTTGGGACCAATTTGAAAAAAAAAACATTGTTTCACCCGTGGCGGGTTGGGTTTCACCTTTAAATGCATCTTATATGTACCCTTAAAATCATTTATGTAGGTATATTAAAGAATGTTTTTTTCTTTTAGAACTATATTTATAATGGCAGCGGGTATTTTCATCATCGTATCGTTGTGTTGTTACACTGGCCTGGTGATCTACGCTACGTTTGCGGAGTGCGACCCCTTGTCCACGGGGGCTATCAGGAAGAGCGATCAACTGTTACCTTACTTCGTGATGACCATCACAGGCTCCATTCCTGCACTGCCTGGCATCTTCATGAGCGGAGTCTTTAGTGCGGCACTGAGGTATAGTCCCGGTGAGATACGCCGTTTTTCAATCAAAGTAAATATTATTTATGTTTTAACAAGCCGTACCCCCGATGAGACATCCTATCTACAAAAATGACGAACTTCCATACAAACTTGGATCCCTTTTTCCTATTCCCTTTACGGGATTTATTTACAAAAATCGTTCCTGAGTGCTCACCTTCGTTACAAAATGAACTCTAGTGCACAGGTTTCTAGTTCTAGACCCAGTTATGCTGTGCGTAGTCTGAGAGTGAACGATTAATTTTAAGATTTTTATCAAGCAATTTTGCCTGCGAATTAGTGGGTAGGTTAGCAAGATAGACCTTTTTTGTTTTTTTAGTTTTTTTGTTTTCGGTGGGAAACCTTCAAAAGGCACCCGAACTCTGGGGACGGAGGTCGAGGAGTGTGGGATTTTTACCTCACTAAAACCTCCCCGGTGATCACCATCAGCACATGGGGGGGGGGTCCCGGTTCCTCTTAAAAGACCAATTCCGGAACCCTCCCTGTGCAATGCCTGTAAGGCACGCGACCTAGACAAGGTTGCGGGATGACCGCTTGCTGTGGCACTGTTTGTGGGAGTGGCGGTTCCAGAACTGGACGTCTTATGTTGAAATGATGATGATGACAAATAGAGTGTTTGCATCAATTTGACAATAATGAGAACAAAAAAAAATATTACTTCAAATAACATGTACACAAATCATGGAATTCTCTGACTCCTGCGCTAATTATACTGTGTTGCAGGAACCAGTGTACTCCCGTATTACAAGACACAATTTTGTTGTTTTATGACACAACACATATAAATAAAAATAAGAAAACAAAAAAGACTTTCTAAAAAAGAATATTAATCTATATTCTAAACACAGCGACATTCATAGCATAAATACTAGAAACAAAGATTAACTGATTGTGCCTACGACTAGGCTCCAAAAAATTTGTAGGTAATTCATTTATGTGCCAAAGTACCTATACGTTTTTACAACAAACTCCCAAGTATTGTTAAAGAACTGAGCTTCAATAAATTTAAATCATTTATTAAACAGGAACTCTGTCCAAAAGGATTCTATAAAGTTAAAGATTACTTGGATGACAAAAAGGCTTGGGATTAATTAAGCTACCCATGTACCCTCAGCAACAATCCATTTTATACTGTGAATAATAATGTCATTTTTATTCATTTACATGATATAATTTATGATATATTTGACGACATATAAAGAGAAAACTATCTGTGAATATGAGTAGCGTGCAGGCTAGATTGAATACATGATTATTATTTCAATATTGTGAATGTGAAGACTACGAGAACATTGATGCTTTTTTTCCCCTTCTAAGTTAGGATTAATCATGGTCTGGCAGTTTGAGTAATTTTTGTAGCCTAACCAAATGTCCTTTCTTTCATATTGTTCGTCGAATCGTTGAGCTCCTTAAGTACTGAGTTGAGCTGCACGATTACTGACAAATGCGTGCACTGACTGGACATGTCCACTCAATCTGTGTGGTTTTCCTTCAAAAGATCATTTCAGACATAAATCTACATGGTCTTCACATGATCTGATTAAGATTATGTCTGGACTTTAAAAAAGACTGTGACCTCTGAGTTTGTTTCGGCCTTTCTTCTCAGAGTAGTCAGATAGGAAACGCCGACCTCGTCTAGTTTTTCAAATATGATTGACGTGTAAAAGTGTTTGTACAAACCTACTTACAGAAATAAAATCATTTATCGCTTATTCGAACCATATAGCAAAGATATCAGGAAGCCAGCAAATATTAAACTCCCAGACACCTAAATCGACCTTTTTTGTATAAAACTCTAGATATATTTTTAAATATGCGTGAATTCTAATTCAGAACAATGACGACACGAAAATGATAGCCAATATGTCAGCTTTAAAACTGCATAAACACTTTTTCTTTGAATTATATAATTTTTATGTTTTAGGTCTTACCTTACATGCAAATGCTCGGTGGCCTGATTTAGGAGTTCGGTAGTGTAGATATGATTGTCATCTATTTTAATGTTTTTCTTTTCTTTTAGTTCTATGTCTACCGGACTTAATTCGATGTGTGGAGTGATTTTCGAGGATCTCATCCGGCCTGCTTACAATAAACCTATTTCGGAAAGGGCGGCAAGTTTCATTATGAAGATGATTGTGGTGATCATTGGTACGTATGTCTTGCAATTTTGTATAAAGAATAGAAAATAATTACAGTAAAAAGGATCCTTACAAAGAAATTTGAAAATATTGGGAGAGAAAAAAATCATTTAGGAGTTAGGCGAAGAAAATTATGATTGGAAATATCAGTTCACCAACCGAAATATACGGTATACAGTCCCCTCCCTTTCACAAAGACAAGGTCTAACTCTTAGCAATAAACTCGTCATAGGCTGATAATGATATTATGTTAATTGGAAACAAAATATAATGAACTACTTATACTCCGTTGGTTTAGGTAGTTAAGTAAAGGTAAACAAAAAAAAAACCACGTGAGTCATGGGTGCTAAACATTCTGTTACAAATTTTAAAAACATTGTAAAATGGTTTGAACAGGGTTAAAACCATAAATAAGTACCGAAATTTAACCAAAGCCTATTCACACGCACTTTTAAGAACTTATATTACGTTATTCATATAACATAAAGCATCACGCCTGTATTCCCCGCAGGGTTAGGCAGAGGTGTACCTATAGCACACCCACATTTCGCCAGTTATGTTTAAGCCCCATGTAATAGGGGGCGAGCCTATTGAAATTTATGCCATTTTATATAAAAAACGTCAATAGTTTCACAGCCTATAATGTTCCCACTGCTGGGACACAGGCCTCCTCTCTTTGAGAGGGAATGGGCTGTAATCTACCACGCGGGCCCAGTGCGGGTTGGTAGATGTCACATGTCTTCGAATTTTTGGTTCTAGGACATGCCGATTTCCTCACGATGTTTTCCTTCACCGTTTTGAGAGCAGTGATGATGAAATTATTCACACAAAGTATAGCGCCTGCCTGGGTTCGAACCCACAACCTACAACTCCTAAGTCGGGGCCGATACCACTGGGCCACCACTGCTCTCATATTTCGAGTGAATCTATACTAAACAAAAAAAAACGACTAAACACAATACATGTAACTTCAGTTGTCATACTACGTCACATAATATGTAGTCTTCACTTTAGCAACGTTATCTAATTGGTTGTATGTTTTTTTTATACAAATCTAACAAAAAAAAATGGTATCAAGTGTTACATCAAAGAAGAGTAGTTTAAGAATAAATGATAAAGTTTAACATACCTACTTACATAAAGGGGAAACTATACTCGTAGTAAAAATCGAAAATTTTGTTTTGAGTATAACATATTTTTAAACAAGAAAGTTTCCTCTATAAAATACCGTGTTTACGATTTGTTTACCTTTAGTTAATAACTTAAGGCAATGGAGTAGAGAGAAAATCAAGTTGAAGTGAGTATTATATTATAAACACTAAAATAAAGTAGTTAAAACATAATTATTGTAGTATACCTACTACCGTTTCTTTATCTTGATAGACACATCGTGATGTTAATTACTTGTGTGAGTTACACTCTACCTAGTTTCCTTTTCCGGTAGAAATGTTACTATAGCATCATTACTCATTAACGCCTTGATAAACAGCTTAAACGAATTATAGTTATTGTTTAATTTTCAGTACAGTTTTTCTCGATCCGTGTATTTTTTTTTGTCATTTATTTTTCAATGAAAGAGTAATTTAAATACACTTTCTGTAAAAATGACAGATATTCAGGTACCTAAGCTACAAAAAAAAAATAAAAAAAAAACTAAACCGATAAACTCACGCTTTTTCCCATGGTGATAGGCAAAAACTACAGAACGCCACCTGCTACCCTGCTGTCCTTATGTACCTAGCAAACAGGTACATGTCAAAATAAATGGACGTTATGAGGTACCGCTGATAACTATTTTTTTATTTTATATTGTTCGATGTCGTAGTAAGTGAAAATTCGGTATTATATTAGCAGGCAATATATTCATGAACTCATATAAATACAAATTATAAAAAACTTAAAACATGTTATTCCATAAATGACGTTTCCTTCTATCAATAAATTAAATGTCCATGCATAGATCGATATCCCTGTCTCCATGGAAAACACATACAATACGATTAAAATGAAATGTCATGTTATAAAATTGAAAGACAAGAAATTATTACGAATCGTAATTTAGTGTAGAAGAGACGGGTATACAATTTTCCTTCACTGTTCGTTCAATTATTTATGGTCGGATTTATTTATCAGGGCGTAGACATTGCAATTCTATTTTATAATAATAATAATAACCCCGCCGCCGCGCTCCTGAACTCTAGGTCTGTACCGGTAGAGTTTACTTTGCCGAAACAGGTCTAGGGTGAGGCACAATGTATAATTGCATAACACATGTGTGAGCACTATGTTCCTACTATAAAGCCATCATTTACTAGGTTCGTCTTTCATTGACCTGAATGTGCCCTGGCGGCTGAGAGTATGTCATGCTCACTCAAATATCTCGTTGGTGGTGGCGTCTGTGTTGGATCATTAAGTTCCCTTCAAAATGGTTGAGCTGAATGGTGCTGATCCATACGTCATGTTCGTGAACGGGCGCCGTCAGTGGGGACTTGGCTGCCACGGCATATTTTAATTTTAATTGTTGAATTGTTTTTTTTTTTTTTATTACGGACGCTATTTACGTGCACGTCTTTCTACATCGTTCTCACATGTATAATTTAAACACGACTGACGTAAAAAAATATTTTTTTGTAACTATATGTTGATTTAAAAGAGTGTCCATGGAGTTTCTTGCCCGTTCTTCTCGATAGGTACCTACTACGCTTTGGAATGGGCAACTAGCTTCACTTTTCTGACTGACTGACCCCTTGACAGTCAAAAGTGCCTGTAATTGGTTTATTTGAAATAAATGCTTTGAGTTTGAGTTTGGGTTTAAACCAAACCCAGAGAGATACAGAAACCCGCAGGGCAGAATGTGGCGAGCTGTTGGGCAGTAGCGACCCCACGGACCCTATCTCCCGGGAGAAGTCATGTTCCTCACCTCTGGCTTGCCTTTATTGGCCGGCTGGAGTGAACAGTGACGAGGAACAGAGCTCCCAAATCTTTCTTGTTTTTATTGGTCGGCTAGAGTGGAGATTCGCAAGAGCAAACGTGCTCAGAGGAAGGAAGTATTCCAGTAAGATGCTGGTAGGGATCTTGACCGCACTTCCGGGATTGTCCTGATAGCCGTGGGTTACCTCTCCACTTTTCAAAATCACCTCAGGACATGTTGCCCCTTTGTCGTTACGACAATATGTTCTATCGACCGGTTTCGGGGGCCCATTATTAAGTGTGCAAGTCACCCCCTGTCATTTTATCTGTGTATTTTATATGAAAGATTGGCCAGGCAGGGGCCATAGTCATTCCACAGTCCTAGATAACCAGTCCACTTAAGGTACCCAAATCCATACTCCAATATCTTTGTTTGCATATCCTGGCCATAGTCCTACACCAACCGAGGGATGTCCTTAGGTGCACTTGTATAGTCCGAACAGGGATAATCGTCGCTTCGTGCCTCATTTCATTAAAAAAGTCGGGCCTCTGCGAGTTGGCTTTGGTCCCTCGTATGCCTTCCAAAGTTCCGGAATCCCAGAGTCCCGATAAATGTCAAGAGACGTAAAAATAATAATAATTATTATTTTATTGTCAGGCAACTGAGGCACATAAATTACAAACTAATACATAATAAAACAAAAAACTTGTGTTAATAAATATGGTTTAAAACTATGTTAGTATCACTTCACTTCACTAGCTAATTGTCATTGTGCTGTCCTGTGGTATTTGCCCGCGGAAGCGACGGAACACAACTCACGCACGCACGCACGTTCGTCGATTGAACGTTCATAGATATCCGTGTCCCAACTCAAAAAACACAAATATCAGGTTTACTAACCCGGTGTTACTATTTAGAGGCGCAACGCGTATTATCAACTAAAATGTTATTTACTTGACTCCGAGTTCACAAACTCTATATTTATTATATTTATTCATTTAACCCGAGTAAATGTGCAAGTGGGCCATAGAGAATAGTCTGTAGTCCTACGAATGACCTATTACGACTGTCGTCCCTGAAGACAAGTATGAACACTCTTTTTTAAAAGTGATATTAAAAGTCAAACCATCGACTCTTGCACAATATATAATTATATTCTTTTCAAAGACAAAACAAAAGCCTTTATAATGAATCTGTAATAATATCAGTCAAAAACAAAAAGTACTTCCAAATAAACACCGGCGTTAATTGAGTATCCCTCAGGCATCCAATTATCGTAAGAAAAGGAGGCGACCAATTAGTGCAGGTGTCCGACTGTCCTGCCGCGGGGCATCAATAATAAAAACGAGGGGTCTCCTGTATCTATGGCTACCATTCTTTATTATTGCTTTCAACGTACTTATTTGATTAGGGATCACCCTTCACAGTTATTTTAGCTCTTGCAGCAACCTTATAGTAATGTCTATAAAGATCACTTTGATGCAAAATCAGAGGTTCAATAGCTG
The DNA here is from genome assembly GCA_916610205.1 of Griposia aprilina. Classification (NCBI taxonomy): domain Eukaryota; kingdom Metazoa; phylum Arthropoda; class Insecta; order Lepidoptera; family Noctuidae; genus Griposia; species Griposia aprilina. Next base: position 12,312,453 of record OU744283.1, read on the forward strand.
AAAAAGGAATGTACACCGCTTGGCATTCATTAGTAGGTACCTGGACCGGTATGTGGGGGGTGGGTGGATTTATGTGGTTTTCTTTCATTACGCACGTAAAGAAAAAAATGTTTTAATATATACGGGTCTAACATAAATATCGTGTTTACAATTTTCATTATAATCATCGCAGGTCATTATAATTATGACTCACGCCTATGATTTTTCTTCAACTGGGATGAAAACTCATCCGTGGAAGTGTGAATCCGTTCAGTTACGTCAATGATATGTCCAAACTTTTGTATTTACTGGGTGGTGGCTATGCTCGTATTTCCTCCTTCATTGCAACCAGTTTTCTACCCAGCCTTCATCTAGCTGTACTGTGTCCGTCCATTTAATCTGGCCTCCCTTTTCAAACTCAGACGAAGCAGTAGTCAAATACGCGGTTGAAAAGTAGCGTCGGAAGCTCTTTGATTTTTCTTTTTAATTTCTCGTCTGGAGTTCGTATCAGAAGATTTGATTTTTCATTTAACCTGCGGGGTTACAACATAATACACTAACAGTAGGAATGGGTTTCATTTTGATAGTTCAACACCATTCATTGCGTTATTTACGTTGTTGAGCAGACAAATTTTTCGAACATATGAAGCAATGGATTAGCAATAGGCTTCAAAATGATTCAGATTGTGATAGATAGTATAACGTAATTACGGTGCTGGTAATACTGGCTTTTTATGAGTTCAAATAGTCATTTTAATTTTCCGATAGGTAGCTCCGGTTTCTGCGGAATAGCTTTTCAACTAATAATGAATTTATCAGTCCTTTTCATTAATTTTTACATAATTTTCTTATGAACACAGGTCGCTTATAAGTTTTTATTTAATTTAAAACACGGAATTGGAAGCCTAAATCAAGTTAATTATTTATAATAACAAGTTATAGGCATTATTAAGCCATTTAAAAATGTTAATTTCACGTCGTAAACCCGTTATTTAGATCGTCGAAGTCGATAGTCACGCGGGAAAATCCGTTGGAAATTGCACAGCCATAAATACTCACCTATCTAATAAACACTAAGTTTTGCAATTATAGCTACAAATACGTGAAATTAAAACAGGACTGTTTAGCGTATTTATTGTGTGTGTTGTTGTTTAGCAGATTACCTAACATAAATATGACGGCAGAGGTTCCGACATCTTAAATGAATGTAATAATATAGCAGAAATCAACTTTAGCTTTCAGCTTAATAATTATTAATTCACTATAGTAATAATTCAGATTAGATTCCTAATGATTTTATTTTAACTAAGACCACCATTCAGTATCTAAGCGCTACAACAACATGTACACCGGGTCGAGCCTGCGGCAAGAATGATCCCCTTTTTTTTTTGGAAGTGTCTTCTCGTTGTTGACCATGAGAGGTCGTCACTACTTAACCCGACTATCCTGTGGTTGCCTTATGCTAACTCAAAGCCTCCAGCCAGGGGCTAATTTCTTATATTACTAAGCGACTGCCCGCTGCGGGGTACGGACCTCGGCTTAGGGCGTCGCTGGGGGGAGGACAGCAAGGTGGAACAGGCTGGATCGAATTTTAGGTCCCCTCCTCGCTGCGCGCTCGCTTATTTAGAGCGGCCTGAGTAGTGGGGAAAATGTGGAGGCGTAAGTGACGCATTGCACTGCGTAACTCGGCCCGCTGCACGTGCTGTTTACAATGGTGACGCCGTCACGGCCATGCTGACGTGCGGACGCCCTCGTGCGCGTAGCCTCATCAAGCAGTATCTAAAAAGACAGAACGATAATATTCATGTTCGTTCATCCTGACTAACAATCTGGTCCAGTTCATCTCTTCAGAGTTTGCTTATAATTCTGAACCATTCGATATTGAGCCTGCAGGACTTATACTAGCAGCCTGGTCCGGTTCACCCTTTCAGCGTAAGCTGTTAATTCTGGACCGCTCGTTATTGAGCCTTCAAGAATTTAGCAATTTGGTCCGGTTCACCCCTTCAGAGTTGGCTACTAATTCTGGACCGCTCGTTATTGAGCCTTCAAGAATTTAGCAATTTGGTCCGGTTCACCCCTTCAGAGTTGGCTACTAATTGTGGACCGCTCGTTATTGAGCCTTCTGAACTTGCCTTATTTTTATAATATTTTTTTATTCCCCTCTTTTTTCAAGTTTTTGTGCCTCTTTTTTATTCCTCTACTTGTTTTTTTATTCCTCCCATTTTTTTGGCCATTTATCACTTAATGACCCTGCTAAATTATTATCCCCAGGACCAGTTATTGCTGACTCTACAGGGTCACCTCTTTTGCTAATTATTACGACTGCTTTAGTAACAATAGTAACGCTTATGTAGAGCGGCTTGAGTAGTAAGGAAAGTGGGAAGGCGTAAGGGACGGATTGCACTGCATAACTCGGCCCGCTGCACGTGCTGTTTACAATGGTGACGCCGTTAAATCTATGAAATGTTAATTTCTGGAAGTAGATCTTTTAAGACACTTTATACGTCAATATTTTAAAACTAGACGGCGCCGGCATTTCCTAGCTGTCTAATCCCTGAGAAGAAATGCCACAACAAACTCAGAGGGTATGGTCTCTTTTATAATCCAAACATTATATTATTAGGATTTTATGTGAGTCTAACAATGCAGTGGAAGGGTATTTTGAAGAAAGAGCCATTGCAGCTTTGAGTTGACCTCTACCAACAGACGGCACGTATGCATCATTCATCGTGCAGCTCAACCTTATTTTCGGGAGCTCAACGACCCGTCACACGTGCTAATAGATCTGCAGGCCATTTGCGCAGACCATACCCAAAACCGCCAGACAGTTTTAAAGTCATGTATTCAATCTAGCCTGCATGGTACTCTCATTCACAGTCAGTTTTCTCTTTATGCTTCAGTAAATCGAAAATAAATAGTTATATAGAGAATTGGGAAAACGTGCTGATTAGACTACCCGTTTCAGGTGTTTTAATAGGTACCTACTAAAACTTATATTTTCAATTTAGAGGGAATTAATAAATACATATATAAATGACTGAAAAACTTTATGACAAAGAATCTTACTCTTTTTCAATGTTTTTGTGTGCTATATCGTATTAAATAAAATAATCGGCCCTTGTATCGCCAGAATAAACTAAAGTAGCATTTCAATTGGGAAATAAAATCATTTTGTTTGTAAAAAGTTTATATTTATCACTTTTTAGTTGTGGTACCTACACAAATTCATATACCACTACTTGCTATGTAATAAGTAACATTTAATTTAATTTTTATTTCTAGCTTTTTTTTGTGAGTGGGTTTGTATTTTACAATAATCTATGTTACAATAGCTTAATGTCAACTGCTCATCACCTTTTACAAAATATTGCTTTTCCGGATGCAGGGACGTTAATTTTTGAGGAGTTTTCCTGGTACTTCACCATATGCATTGTGACGAGCATAAATTGCTTAGCAAACATATAAAAGTAATTGAATCGCAACCCGTGAAATACTTATTATTGAGTAGTTTCGGTGACTTCATCATCTGTGGTCTTCATCATCAGTTCCAATTCACCAAATAGTGCTTTCCATGAGGAAATGCACGAGTTACTATAAAACATACCCAAATCACTATCTATACAAATAGCCTATAATATTTGAAGAGTTCCCTCGATTTCTCCAGGATCCCATCATCAGAACCTGACCTGATTACAATGGTACAACCTGGGAAGTATACTCTTTGAAAATTCTAAATCGGTTCAGGAGTCTTCGAGTAATCGGTGAACATACATAAAAAAAAGATTCCTCCTCCTTTTTTTGAAGTCAGTTAATGAAGCGTAACTGTAATTGGAACCCTGGGGCAATTGATTAATTAGTACGGCTCACGAAAATAACAGAGGATCAACTTCCCCTTTGAATTAATTCGCCATTTTCCTACATGACTAGCCATTTAAAGTAACCATGCATGTTTATTAAACATGCATGTATACGAGCATAATAGTCAATAATCGTAAAACTGTCATGTTCGACATGTTGTTAATTATGTATTATGCTGTAATAACTATGTATGAGTTGTCAACACATGGTGTTTTTACAGGATTCGCATGTGTGGCCTTGGTTTTCTTAGTGGAACATATGGGTGCTTTGATTCAAGCAGGGAAAAGCTTGGCAGGAATTACTGCAGGAAGTCTGTTGGGGCTGTTCTCAATGGGCCTGTTCCTACCCTGGATTAATTCTACGGTAAACTGTATACCTACATATAAAACATAAAAGTACATATTTATACCCTTGTCACAATAATATGATTCAAAATCAGTGGTTATTTTGTACGTAACGCTCTCAGTATTTTGGTTGGGCTTAAATATTAGGCCCAGCATGTGGAACTAATTGTCTACGAAATATTATTCAGAAGAGTTCATGATTTAGCAAGAGCTGCGAGCAATATCTTGAGACACAAAAGTACAGAAGAGAATGCGACGTAGTCCGCATTATGAGGAAATTCGTCATGCTGAATCTCTAATGTTTCTTTCCAATATTAACTGACTTCTTCTTTTGTTTTTGTCACACAGGGTGCACTGACAGGAGGACTGACGTCAACGATGCTGGTAGGATGGATCTCACTGGGGACTCAAGCAGCGATGATGAGAGGTGAAATAGTGGTCACTCCCAAACCCGTATCGGTGGCAGGCTGTCCCGACAACACGACCTTACCAACCATATCTACGATACTGAGTACCGTCGAATTTGACAGGTGATGGTATTTTTCATGACCTTACTTCACATACTTACTTTCAAGTTATGAGCATGTATTCTGTAGCATAAGATAGCAATCGATTGGCTTTTAATGAATAGGGGCAGAATCATTTACTTCTATTTTGGTGCTTCCTAAAACAGTAACTACCTACCTATTGTTCTCAATCTACGCACAATTTTTTCTGAAGTTAACTTTTAAATAACCATAACAAGCTGTTTTAGCTTTATATAACCAATTCTTCAAAAGAATACGCGTAACTACTTCCTTCCCCTATTTAATTTCAAAATCAATTTACCCGCAATCCGGTACTACGAGTATTTGATTTCGAAATCACGAAACAACAATCAACGTCAGAAGAATCTATGCATAATCATTTCTATTTCCATATCTGTCATTTATGTCACCGTTATATTTTAGTGCGGATTCATAAACAGGGTGTTACTCAACAGGTCGGGAACATTCTTCATGTACAGGCTGAGCTACTTGTATTACACTCTGGTCGGTATGACTGTGTGCATCATCGTGGGCTCCATCGTCTCATATTTCACCGAGCCCAATGATCCCGCTATGGTAAGTGGTTTTAAACGTTTTGGAACAAGCCATTTTGTTAAGAATTATTGTTGTTACGCCCACAGGTACGCTAAAAATAAATTATTCACGTAATGTTCTTGCGTAGCTGGGTCAAGTTGGGGTGATTCGCTATTGATTTCTTTGGTGTCACGTTTTTGAAAATGTGCTAAATTTTACTACGAAAATTCTTGGTTTGCAGTTTTTATTATGTAGTATCATATTATATTAATTGCTATTATAAAAGGGACTGTAGCTCATTATAGGCCACCTTACAGGTACGTCGTAAAACGTGTTACAGGGATGTCTAGAAAAGTAACGGGCTACTAGGGCTTCTGTAAGCTACTAATACCACAATGCGATAGCTAATCCTTTTGTCTTAGCATAATAATGACAGGAATATTGACGCAGTAGCGCTCGCTAATCAAAGTCATTGTAACTTAGTTGGTGCTTAGGACATATAATCACCAAATAAAACGTCTCGACCAGCACTTGTTAAATGAAGACCCAGATTTTATTCATTACAAATAAAGGACCGAGTCTACTTCAAACTGAGATCCAGAGTACCTACCTACACGAACGTTCCATTCATTCAAAACCAAGTCAATGAAGACCAACGACTTCTAATCAACTCGACCTACCAACCCGCATATAAAATACGTTATATCTATTGCATGTTCCGCTGGTCGCGATGACGTGCTTATAAAGATGTAACGTGCAAGATTGCCATCCGTCCCTTGAGAGCCGATTAGCCAAATTGATGCTCAAGGCGTGTGAACAGATTGGCTGTTAGGGTTATTTGGGTCACTGTTTAGGTGCATCGGGACTTGCTGACGCCGATCGTGCACCGCTGGCTGCCCGCCCAGCACCCGCACTGCCGCCGCCCGCGCCTCACACAGCACGACATCGAACTACACGCGAGGGAGCTCGACCAGTTGAAAGCGCACTCTTCTTACGATGTATGTAGTCCTGGTATATCAATAATCATACTTATGTAATAAGGGTAACAGTTAATTAATCAATGCAGGCAATTGTACTGTGGTTATCATTGGTACCACCAATCATCATCATGGCGTGCGGTGGAACAAGTCTATGTCCATCAGAGTGGTTGACTGGTATAGGCTGATGATAATGATGATTCTTTCCCAGCAGTGGGATGTGTAATTTACTACCACAGGAATATGGAAAATATATAAACTATTAACCTTTTTTTGGTGTAGATTAAATAAACAATCACGGCGTACCTATCAGGTACAGCCTCGACATGCATTCAATTGGTGCAGTGCCAACGAATAGCTTCAAGGTCCGATTAATAAATTTCTACATCTATTGAAAACATGATCAAGCACTCTATCTGCAATTGTGTAACTGACCTAACATAACAAAATGCAATCTGCCAATTAAAATAGATCAAGACTGTGCTATATTTTTACATTTAACAATTTTTTGATTTTGTTTCAGAAAATGGGCGACAGTCCTTTAATTGTGAGGAAGAATAATAACAATGATAACGATAACTACTGATCATAATTTGTGAAAAGTTTAATTGATAGTTTATAATTTATAGATTAAAAACCAATTAATACTCAATTTTGACTTCGATTATTTCTCTCCCCAAACATTCATTAGTTCGTCATGATTTACTTTAGTTAACACTTATACCATGTAGTAAAAAATGAGTAGTAAATGATGGGAACTCATCTATAGTATAAAATAAAGTCGCTTTCCGTGTAGGTATGTTGTAGACATACACGGAAAGTTAAACTACACAATGGTTTTTCATGCGGTTTTCAGCACATTTTAGAGAATTTATTCCGGAAGATTTAAGTATGTGTATAATACATTCATATTAAACCCAAAGTTAAAGTCACCAAACCCTTGCGAAACAGAGGCGGGTCGCTAGTGATATATAGTTTATAGTTTGCAAGTACGCGCTACATTACAAAGGGTTGATGTACCAACGTCAGTCGACAAGTATTGATCGGTCGTCTACTGCATATTTCAATTAAAAGCTGCGCAGTAGGTACTCCAAACGAAGTACTTCATTGAATGGTCAATTTCATTATTTAACGGCTAGTAATTTCATAGTGTGGCATGAAAGAGCTTGACTTGTATGGTCTGCATATCATTTAAGGGGATACATGACCTAAACGCAAATATATTATGCCTAAAAACATATGATCCATTGCAGTAACCAAAATAAGAAAAATATATGATATTCTTCTGGATATATTCTAGTTAGATAGTGTGTTGAAAACATAATACAATTAACTTGATATGATAGAAAAAAATCACAAAGATAACTTTAAAAAAAAAAATACGATCAAAAACCATACTAATACGAGTATACATGCAAACATTCAGATTTTTTGTCAGATTATTCTACAAGTAACATACTAACGTAATAGTGTTTTAATTTTTTAGTCCAATGAATAGATTTTTTGTAAATGCATAATTGCTTCATATTTTGCAATAAATTACCAGCGTTGTGTCATCACGCGTCTCTTTCTTTTCTATGCAATCCGACAGTGACCGCGCTTTAGCTCTTGTAAGCCTCTTAAGGAACATTATCCCCATCTTTTAAAACATGATAATCACTGAACCAATATTGGTTCAGTGATTATCATGTTTTTCATTTCATGTTAATCATCAACATGAATATTCATGTTGATGATTTTATTCTCTTAAAATCAGACTTTTGAAACAATAAAACTTAGGTATAGTAGAACACTCTTGTGGTTTAAAATATCTAATTATAAAAGAACGATAATATTCCAGAACGAGTTAATGTTCAGAATAGTAGATATGTAAATTATATATTTATTTGTGTGGTTTTGTTTATTCTTTTAATGACGTATTAAAATAATATATTATTGTAATTTTACATATCGCAATAACTTTGCGATATGTAAGCTAAACAGTTAAATATTCAATTATAGTAGGCGAATAATGTTTTAGAGGGGTTACGTATTCTTCAAGATAATTCTAATTTGGCCCAAAATCTGCACGAGTAGCATGATCATTTCTGAGAAGAATAGACATTTCTATAAATACAATTTTACGTATATTTTCTTCTTTGTTGACATTGCGCCGGTGATAATTTATCTTTTTAAAATCTGTCTTTTTGACTTTAGTTTTTTTCCGTTATGCCACGCGCGCTACTATTATTTAGTAACTTGGGAAGTTCCCTGACCACGTCTGTCTTCTGACTACAACTCTGCAGCCACGAGGAACTTCATTCATCAATCTACCTAAATCAGGATTTCTTGCCATTAGATACGGTACCTCTTAACTTATACTTGATTTGACAAATATCTGTGCGTGCGATTGCAAAATATAATAAGTTCGTTATGCAATTTATTACTCCCTTGGGACATTTCTTTCAAAAGATTCAGTACGTACTGGATTTTTGTACACAGTAGCCAATTTCCCTTTACTCATACGGGCCACAGGTCTAATAAAGAAAATAAAAGAAATAAATATCTATTGATATATTTAATTAGTTTAAGAAAGTTACATTACATCGTATATTATGTATTTACATCAACTTATCTGTATCGAGATTACTGATAGAGAGAGAACGTTGATTGTAGACGGTGCTTCGGACCAAACACTCAATATACCTAAGTTACTCTTAAAGTAGAAGCACATTTGACACAAAGTAGGGCAATATGAACAGGCAAAAAAAAAACTAATCGTTCTTCGGATCGAGGCTTTATCTTCTCGAGATTCCTTTAAAAAAAGACACCCGTAGCAGAATGCTTGTGGTATAAACAAAGTGAAGGTTAACTAAAACTTATGTTAATATATTCGAATTTTGCCCTGCTTTTACTATCAAATGAGAGACACTAACATTCACTATTACACATATAATAATACTGTTCGGACTACAGCAACTACTCAAGTAGATAGTAATGCTCCAGACACATGGTTGAGGTATTATATATTTCAATACTATCATTTATTTAATCTACATCGAATGGCAATGGAAGCTACATTGTATCAGGAAAGATTCCACTTTGCGCAAACATGCGTATTCTCATATCTTCTAAATTACATAATTAACATTAAATAAGAACTCAACTAATGAAAATGGCGCTTGCTCTCTGGTCTTCATCAAAGAAATAATGTAGGTAATAGAGACATGATCGGCGAGTTTTTTTTAATAAAAATGTAACCGAATGCTTAAAAAGTACACATAAAGTTTCAGCACACATGAGCATGAAACAGTTGCAAGAGACATCACGACTACCATTTTTACAGTTCGTCTTGTCATTATGTCCAGAACACTCAGCTAGCTTAAGACTTTAGTTCACTTCTCTTGCACGTGCGTACATTGACCGGGAAGAACACGTTCAGTTCGATAAGCGTGGCGAGGACCAGGAACATGGCGTACATGGCGAGACAGGCGCGCCCCACCGCCGCATCCAGCTTGAACTTGTTGAACCAGAACGTCAAGTACAGCAGCAGCAGCGTCGACAGCAACGAAATGGCGGAATACTCCAGCCCCATGGAGTTGATCTTCACCTGTTAACATATAACTGTATTTATCCCGACCTTCCCCACGAAAATCACGAAAAAAAGTCAAGTCGCTGGGCAAATTACATTTCAGTGTCGCAATTTCGCAGTGCTAGAGCATTTCTAAGTTTAAGTTACAAGCTCCTTTCGCATATGCAAATGAGTAATAATCTATTGTAGAATTAACCTTATGTATGTATTTCGTTGTATCGCAGGAGAATTAAATAATAATATTGATATATTAAAATAGTTGTTTTCTAACCCAGTAGTGACCCGGCTCGGCTGGAGTGAGCGATGCCTTGATGAGCCACGGCAGCCCGAGGCATAGTAGGATGTCAAACGTGTTCGAACCGATCGAATTGCTGATACCCATAGATCCATGGCCTGTGTTTCAGAAACAGAACAATAAATAAAAAATGAACATATTATTATGAAAGTTAGTGAATTCTTAATTATATTGAGCTGTCAACATTCTTGACCAATATGAAGACAGGACGAAAAATCCAGAAGATCGTAGAAGACCACACATTGGAACACAAAACACAAAATTATGAACTGCACTGCACCTTGTTTTGCTACTATTACACTGGATACAGCTTCCGGCACTGATGTACCGGCGGCAAGGAATGTAATGCCCATCACCGAGTCCGGTATCATTAATGTGTCCCCTGTAATGTAACAATGTAGTGAAATCATAAATGACATTCGGAAAAACTTCATATATGTCACGTTGAAATGCTAGTCTTACCAATGATAGTGATCATCCAAGCTACAATGTACGATAGCGATCCTATCCAGACAATGCACATCATGAATGTTAGAGGGAACCAGTTCTTGAACCGAGGCTTCTCACAGTCCGGGATAGTGAACAAGAACACCAGGTGGATAGGCCACGTCACTATCCACGTACTCTGTAACAAGACGTAGCAATTAGAACATTAAGTTTTACGATACTTTGAGTACTGTATCTGTTATAATAGTTACCTTAGTAAGCCAGCTTCTACCAGTAGGCCACTTCCATAGAGAGTGCACATATTTATCCTCTGAGTCTTTGTTATTCTCATCGATGTTCGCTACTGGTGCATTCTCTTCAGGATTTGCAATTTCCACGTCATTAGCCTTACTTTCAATATCAATACAGATATTTTTAGCTTTGTCGCCGTCAACGGCTGGTAAGTTCACAGAATTGGTTGTGTCATTTTCACAATTTTTTTCATTTTTATCTGGGCAAAGAGATAACGCACTTTTTATATTCCCATTTTGTTGGTGGCGATCCAAAGACAAATCATTTTTGTTTACGGGTTTAGCATCTTTAAGTTCTGGAAAGTTAAATAATAGCACAAGAGATATCTTATTGCTGTCAAAGGTGTCAATAAAATTAAGAATCTTCCAAAAAAAATTACTGTACGTACCATTTTCAGCAGCGACAGTGTTATCTTGCTTTTCATTTTTCTTCAACATGTCCGACACACAGTTCCAATTACCTGTGTAACAACACATTTCTGTGATAAAATTACGCATGAATCATTTTTATTTGGTTAATCACTTTATGAAATACCAACCTTTAGCAAAATTCTGAATAGATTTGTCGTAGTACATGATACAGATATAGACTCCGTACAGCATGACCAGAAGCAACGCCTCGTACCACTGAACGTACTCATCATGCATTATACAAATTAGTATAGATACTGTGATTCCGTAGGCCAGGCAGTCCCTGGTCAGTGGCCACCAGTCTAAGGGCACAACCTGGAAGCAATGACACATCATTTAATGACACCCTTCTATGATTTTTATAAATGTGGATGACAGGAGTGTAGGTACCATTCCCGCGCCGATGCCGCAACATGCAGCGACGGCAAGGATGTTGAAGACCGCTGAGCCCACAATGGTGCCCACCCCGATGTCACCCTCCGTGATGAAGGTGCCGATTACGTTGACGAACAGCTCAGGAGCCGACGTAGCGGCTGCCATGAAAGTGGCACCAGCCACATCGTTCGTCATGTTTAGTGCTGTAACAGTGTTAAATAAAAATATTTCTTTTCAATAATCTTATCGAAAAACAACTTTGTTAGTTAGTTAGTTGTTACTTTGATTTACAATCAAACTTTCTGTGCTAACAAAGTTATGCCAAAGGATTACAAAGCCATACCTACCTAGGCAGAAATAAAGTCTAGCAAAGATTTCGAAAATAACTGAGACGCATTTGGCTATAAATGTTAACAAATCTGTTGGGAAAGGTTCTATACGACGTCATCATATTTTCAGGTTGCTTACGTAAATCAGTGTAATTATGTAATGGGTATTATGTAAGTTAGATTATTTTCAGCTGTAAACATCATTTAAAGTGAGTTTCGAATGTCGTCAAAGCAAGTTTCGAATGTCGTCAGCACTTTGACATAATTATTCCAATAATTCTAAATTATGACAATAATTGAATTCTAAATTCTTGCAATTTCCAACGGAAAGTTGCACATAATATCATGACAATCAACCCTCAAAGTACCCATTTTCATCAGGGTCCTGATAGCTTTTATTAGGAAGCAAGTACAATTAGAACAACAACCCTTAGAGCGGTATCACACTGACGATTTGTCAGCGTGTTTCCAGTGAGGACGTGTAAATGTGCCCGCCGCGAGTTCGAAGCGACTATCCAACGTGTTCCCCGCTTTTTCACTTGCTTGTCTCCTAAAATAAACTTAAAAGGGGAAGATACGTTCCGCTCTAACATCGCAATCACTAAACCTAAGTTCGGTGCACAACTGCATGCAACGAAAGACACACAACAATGATCACAGTTGCATACTTAAAGTTACGGATAGATAAGGACAGAGATAAGACTCGACACAGACGCGCGATCGCAATCGCTTTATCCGAAGAATGTTTACGATTATGAATGGCATTGAGGTAGCGTTAGCGAGAGTCGCGCGATACGTCACATCGTGTCTCTCACGCCTGTTTTGTATTATCTATGTCGCTCTCACAAAAATGGCGAAGCAAACAATAAATACAATTACAATATCAAAAAAAATATATATAACTATATTTACGCGTGGAAAGTAATCCCGTGTGTCATATTTTCCTTTCTTGAGTAATTATAACACTTATTAAATACACAAGAAGGCATTCTGATGCGTATTTATAAGTATACAAAAACTGAAAGTATTGAACTGTATCAAAATGCGCTGTTTAGACGATGATCCGCGTGTGACCGAGTGTCACTGTGTCCATAGCGCTTGGTTCAGTAGGACCGCGCGCTGTGATAAAGTAACGTATCTTTCCCTTATAAGTTCTATCAAGTTGCACACACATGACGTGCTCGCTTCGGACATGTAGCAAGCGTGTAAAAAATCACCCTGTGATGAGTCCCTTACAAATATTCTCAAGTGGGTACGTACCATGGCATATTTTTTCAACAGCGGGCACGAAGAATTTGTCACATACGACGGCGAGGGCCAGGAACAGGTAAATAGAGATGAAGGCATGGATGACAATGGCCCCGTGCTGCCTCTGCAGCTCCGTGAACACACCCGCCGGGAAGTCGTCGATGGCCGGCGGCGTACAGTTGCGGAGGTGGCCCTCTGAAACTAATGGACACTGTTAGATATTGGAATAACAAAAAACATGAGCCAAGTCTTCTATTGGGCGGGCCTTTGTAGATTCCGCTGAGTTTCGCCAGAATATATTAAGATTTGCATGGTGGTCAAGAATTAATCTCGAATCAAAACTAACAGATTTCGTACTAATCCCGACTTTTCTTAGATCTGATACTTAGATAATCAGTGTACTGAAATCTGTAATTAATGGTTCATGATGCGAAACCAGATAGGGCGTAGACAAAGTAACATTCTATTATCATCAGCGATAACGATGATGGAAAATACCACAGACATAAAAAGAGTAAGTAGGTCATTTCTATCATCGTTATTGCTGATAATAGATTATAAGTCTGTGGAAAAAACAAAAATGGATTCTCTGTCTACGGACATAACCTTCCGAAAACCTTGAGTCAATCCTGTTGAAAGTCGTTGTCGAAATTCGAAATACGAAACGCTTTGAAAGCGCTTGCAGAAAAGACAACCATAATCTAACATGGCCAGTCTAATGACAATAAAAATATTAATAGGTACCTACGTACAGTTTTGTTTTTGAATCTGGAACTGTTCATGGCGGAGCTGGAGTCTGATGTTGCAAACAAAAGAAATTACAAAATGGAATGTTTTTGGCAACCATCTTGGCTATCTTTTGTAAGCTGATCTTGGTAGGTATATTTTAAACAAACTGCCAGTTATTAAAAAAATATATGGATACCTACTTACAAATCTGTTGTTAAATCTGGAACTTGATTTGGCAGCATAACTTACAAATTGAATTGATGATTTTGGCAGCCCTCTTTGTTCTTGTTTATTCGGCTTATCTTGAAAATTTCACAACCATTGTTGGCCAGTAATTGGGATTAAATACAGAAACTTACAGGTCTTGTGGTGAATCTGTAACTTGGTATTAGCAGCTTGTAGTCGAAATCAAGGAATGCCATAATTAAGTCTATGATTTTTGCAGTCATCTTGAAGATCATGTTCATCGTTCATTGTCGTTTTAATATTGAATCTACGTTTCAATGATCATCCCTGTCGCTGAAGTTAAAAAACTTTTTTACAAAAAAACAACCGACTTCCAACAAAAACACTAAAAGACGTGAAAAATAACTTTAATTTCGGAATTCGGTGTCTTTGGTTTTGTATTTTCGTGTTTGGCCACCGACTTCCGAAATTAAAGTTATTTTTCACGTCTTTTAGTGTTTTTGTTGGAAGTCGGTTGTTTTTTTGTAAAAAAGTTTTTATTTTTCACTTTTTAGTTGCGGTACCTACCCCACACAAATTCGTATACCACTACTTGGTGTGTAAATAACAGTGACAGGAAATTATTAGCACATCATCCATATAAACTAAGTGGCAAAAATATGGAGTATTAAGGATAACTCAAAAACTACTAGTCAGACCTTGATCAAATTTAAATGGGACCACATGTGAAGCACCAGCTACCAAATACAAAAAGAATCATCCAAATCGGTTCAACCAGAAAAAAGTTATGAGCTAACACACATAAAAAAAAAAAAAAAAAAAAAAAAAAAAAAAAAACATACAGACGAATTGAGAACCTCCTCCTTTTTGTGAAGTCGGTTAATAATGTTTTTATATGAAACCTCATCACTCAGGAGATCTTTCCTCAAATTTTCCCTAGCTACCAATCAATAATGAGACAAAAATAGTCTAATGACGCTTTATAGGTAAGGGAAAATAATGGCGTCGTGACAAAACTGAGCAGTTTTGTATGTTTTGTATCTAATAATCAGCATAACAACTAACATATTTCAAATTATAACCTACAATTTAGTACAGATAAGCGACTCTCCTGAACCAAGTGGAAAACTTTATCAAATGAAACTAAAAACATATCAATCAAAAACATTAAAACATCAAGATAGAAAAGCATGTGAAACATTATAATGTAAAAACAATTAAAGACCTACCAAGCTCTTGATATCATCTTTGTGGTCACGATCAGACGACTGGTCGGAGAAAGGGACTTTCCTAAATAAATGGTCATACCACCGTTCTCGCACCCTTGATGATTGATTTTTATTACTAGAGCTATTACAGACGGCCTGTGTAGATATAATTAGATTTCCTTACTAACTTTTTACAGACTTCCAGCTCCTATTATAACTTGTTGTGCAGTAAAAACAAGTTATGATTTTTAGATCGTCGGCTAACTGAATTGTTAAATATTTTAATTGTGCGAATGTTGTCTTACGAATTCATAAATTTCATACGATGTTAACACATTCGTTCTAAAAACCAGTCAATGTATTCCTGATTTCTATTTCTCATAATTTTAAATATTATATGGCAAATGAAAAATATTTTTATATACATTATTATTATGTTAAGTCTGTTAGCGTGTTTAAAATGAAAAATTAATGTTATATCGAGCTGCGTGTGCTCTAAAGCCAAAGTTTCAATTTTGTAAAGAAAACTTTAGGAGTAAAATATCGCACTTTCTCGTTTTTTCAAGTAAAGGTCCGATTTTGAAGTCCTTTGTGTCGCAGACTGCTTCTCTCCAACCCGTCTGTCCATCTAGATGGCGGGGGTCCACGCTACGCTTGCTGATACGCGGTCTCCACTCCAGGACTCGTATGCTCCACCGGCCGTCAGTCCTTCGTAAAACATGGCCAGCTCACTGCCTATCTATGTGCGGTACCTCCGGTTCTTTTCCGCATAATTTCTTTTCTGATTTTATCCTTCAAAGAAACTCAGAGCATAGCCAGTTGGCTATGCTCTGAGTTTCTTCAGCTCAGGGCGCTATGGAGTTCCATAGCGCGCTGAGCGACCTTGAATTTGTGGACCAGCCCAACTGCCAGTGTCCACATTTCGGCACAGTATGTCATAACGGGCAGGACGCACTGGTTTGAAAACCTTAGTCTTCAAACATTGCGGGATGGGTCACGAGAAGACTTGATGATGTTTCCGAAATGCTGCCCAACTCAACTGAGTCCTTCTATCACCTTCTTTCTCAAAGTTGCGTCTACTGAGCTGGATGACATGCCCTAGGTAGACATACTCCCTCACAACTTCGAGAAACGACCGCTCGATGTGAATTGGACTCGGCAAGACGTGTGAATTGTACAAGAGTTTCGTATTGTCCAAATTCATTCGCCAAGAGGCTCCATTCAGGCTGTGCAGCATCTGGTCTAACTATTCCAGCATCTCTTTCATTATGACGATGTCACCGGCAAAGCGAAGGTGTGAGATGTACTCACCGTTCACGTTGATACCCTGTCCAGACCAGTCCAATGTCTTGGAAAATGTCCGCCAACGCATTGGTAAACAGGATATCACATCCCCTTGTCTCACCCCTCTGAGCAGTTGGATGGGGCCGGTATTCTGATCCTGGATCTGGACAGTCATCGTGGCAGCGTCATTCAAGCATCTCAACACTTCGATGTAGCGCCAGTCAATTTGACGTTGTTTCACAGAGGCCAGAACTGCCCATATTTCGATGAAGTCAAAGGCTTTCTCATAGTCCACAATTGCCATACACAGCGGTTGGTTGTACTCCTCTGTCTTCTGTACAATTTGCCAAACAGTAAGGATGTAGTCTATGGTACTAAAGCATTTTCGAAAACCGGCTTGTTCTGGTGGCTGGAACTCGTCAAATCTCATATCTATACGGTTCGTAACGACTCTCAAAAACAGCTTGTATACGTGGCTCAGAAGTGAAATGGGTACTCGTATATAGTTCATCAGCAAGGTCTTATCACCTTTTTAAAGAACATAACCACCGCGCCTCTGCTCTACGCCTCGGGCGTTGTACCTTCTTGGATGATGGAGTTAAAGAGACTCGCTAGGTTTCTCAACGAGCTCTGTCGTTATTCCGTCATCCCCAGGTGCTTTGATGTTCTTTAGCTGCTCGAGAACCGCTCTAATCTCGCACTGGTCGACATCTGGGATGTCCTCAGTGTAGTGGCGCGTTAATTCGGCTCGATGGTTATCTGCATTATGGGCTGCTGGTTTCGCCATCCGCGTTGAGTAAAGGTGCCCGTAAAAATCCTCGACATTCTCCAGTATCTCGGACTTCAAAGTAACGATTCTGCCATACGCAGTTCTCAGTTTTGTCAGATGGGACCTCCTTAACTGCTGAGCGAACACTTTCGACCCTCGGTTCAGCTCAATCGCGACCTTAATTTTTTTTTATTTTTTCTGTCGCGGGTATTGAAGCACCGAAGGTCGCGTCGCGTCAGCTTTCTGATCTCTAGGTTTAAGGCCCTCTTACCTGACAAAGACGGTTACGTGGATGGCAACTCTCGTCTTTCCCTCATAAGTCCGAGAGTCTCCTACAAAAGTAAGGACACCTTACTTTTTCGCTGAAATGGAAAACGTCTATGGGATCTATCGCGTAGTGCCTAGACCACCTCGTTGGCCGTCTTGTCAATAGTGCCTGTAGTTTCCAGCAGGGCGAATCGATTTTGAAGTTCCAGTTGGAACTTTTCGGATCCTAGAGTGGTTTGAAAAGACAAAGGCCTACTATAACGTTGTTGTGGGGAACTTCAATATCAAAATAGGATTACAAGAACGCGGTGATTCGAAAGTCGGACCGTTTGGTGTGGGTCACAGGAATCACAGGAGGCAAATGCTGGTCAACTTTTTAGAGTCGCATGGGCTCATCTTGATGAATTCGTTCTTCGAAAAGAAACTCAAAGGAAGTGGACCAGGCAGAGCCCCGATAACGTGACAAAGAACGAGATAGACTTCACGATGACGGATAAGAAGCACATATTTAGAAATGTCTCCGTGGTCAGTAGGTTTAATACCGGAAGCGATCACAGGCTTGTCCGAGTCAGTCTAAATATTAGTTTTCGAGCCGACAGAATTCGCATGATGAGGCCTACCTTCCAACATATGCAGCTTCAAGCCGCCCTGCAAGTTATTGAGATACAAAAATGATCTATACCTTCTTGCAAACTTCTCGGCAACTGTTGGGCAACTTTTGACTATGATTTTTTTCTTAGCCATTAGCCATAATGTTGTGCTAGCAATATCCAAAACTTACAATATTTTACATGTTCATTACCGTCAAATACAATTAAAAGGTGCATAATAAAAAATAAAAAATTGATCATAAAGCCTGAAAGTCTAAAATCAGGTCCGATAAAGAATATAATACATTTCATAGTAAACTACCGTACGCTAAATAATTGTATTGCATAAACCAACGTAGGTAATTGATGCTCTGTGAACTCTTGCAAACGTAGGCAGACTACTGGTGAGTAAACAGTGATTAAAGAGCAAACAAGCATGCGGCTTTCATTATTTAATTCTCGTGAAACGAGTTTTATAAGATTTTGGATAAACATGTTATGAAACTCGTTTTCCCACTTGTGACAAAACTTGGCACGATAATAACAGCTTCCTTCGTTTTAAAATCTAAAGTTAATTCAAAAGTTTTTCTTTCTTCTTCTTTTATTCTTCTTCAACATATGTCTCTGTCTTCTTCATTGCTGGCCATTCAACTCCTCCTTGCTACCTTTACCGGGTCCTCAGCCTCCTACTTGCATCATTACATGCGGTCTGTACACGATCCTCCGGCCAGTTCTTGGAATCCATTCTAGCTCTTTTCTATGCACCAGTATCGCTATGGTTAATACTTATTTGGTTTCCAATATTTAATTAATACTATTGTTGTCATCTTGATACGTTAATTGATTTCGCTAAAGTGCTTCCTGTGCTTTATAATGAAGACTATGATAACACTAATTGTTAAGTAGTGCACTAAAGTGTTTGCACTCACAAGTAATTATTGTCAATACAACGAAGCAGCTAAGATATGACGAGAAATATTTACGCATATTCGTGTAATGCCAACCTCTTTATTTAACTAAACCTATCAGATATGTCTCTTTCACTAATAACCAATGCACCGATGCCTTTTCAATTGTGCATCCTTACCATTATAAGTCGTTTTTTAAATACTTATAGTTACCTCAAATAGGTAACAAAAACAAAAGTTTTGTTAAAGTTGACTTTTCCTACATACAGCCAATTCAATAGTCGTATGATAGTAGTGACCACAGAGACATGCGGACCGCGGACATGCTCGAGGCGGCGCGGTGGCCAGGCGCGAGGTGGCGAGGCGGGCCGCGTGCTATGGCGTGCTTGATTAACAAACGCACATCCTGTGCCACTCTAAAAATGGCTCCTTCAAATAGCAAAGTCAACAAGCCAATCGTGAGCAAATTGTCTCAAATTACTGCTGCACTAACTTGTTTAACCGAATTAACTGATTTTAGAAAATACGTGTCGTTTACTTGTTAAGCAGCCGAGCCACAGCCGAGCCATAGCCGCCTTCGTGCCAAATTGTGCATGTTACCACTCGTTATTATAGTTTAGACACTCGCATACAGCGAGTGCACTATGAAGGATATTGTCAGATCAAAGATGGCAGGAAGTCCGCATTAGCGACGCATAAGTCGTCTTTCGATCCGTTGCTCTCTCTATTGCCCAACGGCATAGGGGACATAATGGCTTTCTCGAATACAAAGCGTCTTTCTCCAATTACTAGCAAACAAGTTTTTTTTTAAATTAGGATGAAATAGGTAACAATTGACAAATAGGTGTCTGTCTTCATTTGGGTTTTGTAGAGATTATTTTGTGAATTTTAGCTGATGAAGTTTCGAGGCTGTGCCTGTATGCGAGAAAAATGACCTAAAATCAGGGAGTTGAATTTGGACGCTACCAGAAAAAGATCACGTGAAGACAGCCGGTGCTCAACCTTGCACGATGACAGCCCTGAGTGGACGACGACCAATTGACAATTTGCGCGAGGAGCGACCGGATGAGGCGCCGAGTCGGAGTCTGCCTCCCCTTCTAACTTTAAGAACGATGGCCTAACTGCGGCAAATAGCTATAATATCAAATTTACCTAATCAAATCATACGACAAGATGTAATACTCGTAGCTCGCTTTGTATCATTCATCATCGCGATCCACAAGTCTTTGTCATTGCTGCGTCCGTTATTAGTGTCCGTACAAGTGGGTAACTTCTGAAGCAATTATAATCGCCCTAAGATCAAGCAATATAAGACCTTCTAAAAATAGATATCGATCAGATCCAATTATTTACTGCCCACGATTGATTAACTCTCGCAATACCCATCGTTTCCCGATTCCTGTTCAAGGACTGAAAAAACATGAGAAAAATCCTAGTCCTTGGAGCATTACTACATCAAAAAGGTCTTACAAATGGAGTGTGATTACGAACACAAACATTTCTAGGGCTCTTGAAGCATTTTTTTGTTGAGAATGTTGTCGATAGTGAGGCAGGTCAGTCCTCGTTTGATGAAGTCGTTACAATGGACGCTGGCATCCAGTGAAAAAAGGTGCGGTTACTAGGTACTGTTGAGCTATAATCAACACTAATTCGTTTACAGAAAGACTAATAGCCATTGGGTGAGCATCGAGCCACGCCCGTGTTTCGACAATTTCGTCAATAGCTTCCGTCAAATGTTAACCGACAATAGTTGAATTTCTAACAATATCTTGTTTCGGCATCGTGTTCGTTTTACAATTCACCTGTTAATTCATTTTCATTGACGACTGGACTTAGCACCGTATTTGTTGTTATTTACATGTAATGCCTACGCCTTTAAACAACCGGGCAGTGGTCTTTGTAAATAATTGCGTATGATAACGGAATGGCAAAACGAGTGTTCGTACCTGGTGATGCAGTAGCCATGGCAGCGTCGCTCAGTCTTCCATACTTACGACGGTGTGCGGCGCCG
Source organism: Griposia aprilina (assembly GCA_916610205.1). NCBI lineage: Eukaryota > Metazoa > Arthropoda > Insecta > Lepidoptera > Noctuidae > Griposia > Griposia aprilina. Next base: position 12,333,590 of record OU744283.1, read on the forward strand.
GTAGCCGCCGGCGCGCTGGCGCAGCTTCCACCGACACTACATTCACTTTCAACACTTGACTCGTTGATGTAATCTTCTTCGCCACTCCATTTCAATCACTTCGTGAGTGACCTAGCCGCTGAACGGGAATTGGACGCACTTCCGACCTCCTTCTACATAACCTTGCAGTGTTGGTACGCGCACTTCACCAGGATCGAAGGCCCGACGGCTGAATCTCCAGGCTGCTAGAAATGTGCGGATCCTCTCGATCCAGACCCCGATAAAAGTAAGACATAGGACTCGTACCTCGATCGGAGGTATTCATATTGGAGTAGTATCGTGTAGAGCGCGACGCAGGCGACCGAGGACGTCGCCACTGGCGTCCGAATGCCGCCGCTCACGCTCAAACGGACATAATGGACCCGCCGGAGAGCTCGTCAAAAGAAGAATACGGGGGCCAATTATTTATTTCCATACAATACACGTACGTCGGCCGGCGCTCGGGCGCAGTGCGGGAGTGACTCCCGGTGCGAGCATCGAGCTCGGCCGACGTCTCCACGCGACCACTACAACTACACACGCTCTTATTGTATTCTAATGAACATCTTATTACATCAAAATTTGCTTGTCATATCAATAGATAGTTCAATTTCTTGAAAATGAAGACAAACTCAATCAAAGTCTTTCGTGCAAGCTTGAACCGGTTAATACGATCTACTTAGATGGAATTCCCTATCAATACGACATTCAATAGCAGTGTCCACCTTGGAGCATGTAACGTGCCTTTTGCAGAGCAATGACTTAATCGGAACACATTTATTGAGAACAAAGAAAACACACACCTACAACATTTGGGAAGTGTCCGGGCGCAGTGAGCTCTGATTTTAATAATCCGTGGGGTCAAACGTCAATTTACAAGCCCTTCCCGAGTTGGCGCGCGGCGGCACGCGACTTTTACAATTAGGCTTAATTAAAAGATTTGAGCACGAACATTTGTAGTAAGCCAACTGTCATGGATATGACTCACAAGACAATATTGCCCCTATGTAGGTGTAAAGGAAACAAAGATCGTTAAAAAATTGATCAACGTTGAGCAACAATTTACATACACCATCCACAAATACAACTGCCATTTTACAAACCTGTTCACTTATGGGAAAGCAAATATAAAATATAAATATATACACGATACTACTCCAATATGAATACCTCCGATCGAGGTACGAGTCCTATGTCTTACTTTTATCGGGGTTTGGATCGAGAGGATCCGCACATTTCTAGCAGCCTGGAGATATAATAGAAGGAGCATAATATCTCAGTAGGTGTGTGCTCGGCGTATGAGCGCCGATGTAGTGTAATCAACGTCAGTCCATTTGTCAATATTAAATGTTTGCCGTAAAAGATACGAAAACGGAAAATTCTCTATTGCATTTTAATGCATCTATATTGAAGTGTAAAACATCGGTGGCCAATATTATTTGACTCCGAAAATAATATTAAAACGCTGAATGACAAAATATCGTGATACATTTTCGTAGGGGAAGAAATTACTGATTTTCAAACAGTTCATTGAAACGTTAGCATGGACCTTAGTGTTGGTGTAAACACTTGTACTACGATGGCTACCTAAAGGTACATCGTTTAGGTAGTAGTACTGCTGCGATATAAAGGCACTGTCAATGTCTAATTGTGACCAAATACGTGCGGATGACTGTATCATTAGTATTAAACTGAATGGAAGCATTATCCTGTGGAAGGTGAACTTAATGATCTCAAATCCTCTTATATCGAAGATCCTGATCTGTTGATCTATGTTCTTTACTTTTCTGTATGCTCGTCGTGTCTGTCGTCTTGTCTCAAGATGATGGTAAGATAATGCTAAACAGTATTCAAATAAAACTTAAAGTTTTGTCCTAGAATAGTTTTATCTGACCAAAATTAAAAGTTTTGTTCCGGAACAATTTTGTTTTGTATCAAACCAGTTTTTCTTTTTTCCCGACTACGGCGAAGCCAAAAGGAAGGGTTGTATGACCAGTCATTTGTTAGTTTTATCTAGAAAGCGTTCCGGCAGTTTTGAAAATTTTCGCATTTTCATATTGCCACCTCTTTTCTTTGCCGCTCGTTTTTCGTTTGCAGGTACTTATTTCAAGCGCAGCTAACAAGCTTGGGATCCTGTGTTCGATTCCCTGGTCGGGCAAAATGTTGTGTTGTTGAATTTTTCAGTAGCGGCGTGGAATCGTGATTTGTGCACGGATTATGGCAATATGGTGTAATGTGAGTGCTATCCACTTCTGTCTAACCCTTTGGTATAATATAATTATGACAGGCGTGGCTTTTTCCGTGGCCTTTTAGAAAATCCTGCGTTGATTCTTGATTGATACGATACGGTGATATTGATTTTATATTTGACTACCTGTTGCCTGCGACTTCGTCTGCGTATATTTCCGAATAAAAAGTAGCCTATATCCTTCACCGTCCTAGCCTACCTTTCAGTTAAATTTCATAACGATCGGTTTAGGCGTGAAAAGGTTATAGACACACAGAGTTATTTTCGCGTTTATAATATTAGCATTATATCTCGTGACATTTCTCGGGATCCTGGGGTCCCGAGAAATGTACCTTTGCAACCTTTGGAGGGGCCGAAGCCAACTCACAGAGGCCCGTTAGACGTTTTTAATCAAATGAGGCACCAACCGACAATTATCCCTATTCGGGCGGCAAGGACAACCCCCGGTTGGTGAAGGACTATTGCAGGATATGGAAACAAAGATATTGGACTATGGATTTGGGTAGCTTAAGTGGACTGGTTATCTAGGACTATGGAAAGACTATGGCCCCTGCCTGACCAACGTTTTGTATAAAATACACAGAGAAAATGGCATTAACTGACTTGCACACTCAATAATGGGCTCCCGAAAACGGTCGCTAGCACATAGGTAGTGTCGAAGCGACAAGGGGCCAACATGTCCCGAGGTGCATAGGAAGAGTCCACGGCTATCAGGACAATCCCGGAAGTACGGTTAACATCACTACCAGCATCTAACTGGAATACTTCCTTCCTCCGAGCACGTTTGTTCTTACGAATCTCCACTCAAGCCAGCCAATAAAGGCAAGAATGTAGTGGGAGCTTTGTTCTTCGACAGTAGTCACTCCAGCCGGTCTATAAAGGCAAGCCAGAGATGAGGAATAGCCAATTCCCGGCCACCGTAGACGCGGGCTTACGGACGGCGAGCAATGGGCAGCTCGCCGGTCGGTAAGGACCAGCCCGGGTCGACGGCGCGTCGTGTTCCACGCGCGCCTCATAGAGATGGCAGCACCATTGACGGGGTCCGATAGGGCCGATGCCTGCCGGGGTCGCGGATTGTTCGAAAGAGTTATCGTGGCCCTGGCGAACAGGCAACTGAAGGTACACGGGTGGGTTTTAGTGACGTAAGAGTCTGACACGCCCTCCCGCTCCGCCCAGAGCGCGAGAAGTAATTTAATGATTTCCCACAGAAAAAAAAAAAAGAGATGAGGAACCAGACTTCTCCCGAGAGATAAGGTCCGTGGGGTCGCTACTGCCAACAGCTCGCCACATGCTGCCTTGCGGATTTATCTATCTCTCTTGGTCTGGCTCCTCACCCTAGACTGGTTTTGGCGAAATAAATTCTACCTGCACCAAGAGTACAAAGGAGCGCGCAAGCCCCACCACGTCGTCAACGAAGAGATAGCCGGCGGTGAGGTTAGTATTATTATTAGATTATTAGTATTTATTGACCTTGTACTTCATTTGCTCTTAAAATTGTTTCCACGATTCTATTGTACCTACATTTTATTGGGCAAATAGTAAATATACATATATGGTCAACATTAAACGAAACAACATTTGCTACTACAATTGAACTTTCATGATTGAAAAGATTTCGCTGAGGTACGGATTTGAACTGAAAAATATAGCAATGAATGTAAGGAAAATTATAATCTCGGAATCGAATATTTATAATAGGGTCATGTTTTTCGTTGACAGCGATGCGAATGAATATTTCTGAATTAATTTTATTTATTTTATAGTCGGATTTTGTGTCGGAAGGACAAACTGACTGACATTGGTCTCGCGGGTACCTATCAAATATCGATAATATGTGTTATTGATAGAGGCATTACTTGTAACTACACGATGTGTCTGCTCACAAACAGTGGAAAGTTTCTCAGTCGCTTCAAGTGGCCCTTTAATCCACAGATTATTATTTTAATGGAATATTTTTATTGAAGTACAGTTAGCAAGCAGATCTAGCAGTATTGTTGTTTACGACATAATTGATCAGCCTTGAAAGAGATTATTTGGTTTATCAGTGTGTGCAGCTAGAAAATATCTAGGACCTGTTATATGTTCTTATTTGGGTCGAAAACATTATGTTTATCTTTAATGTTACTACTGATATCCATTATTTTGATTTAATTCTAGTAAAAAAAATTGCGTCAGTTTTTTGGGTGTTTTTAGGGTTCCGTACCTCAAATGGAAAAACGAAACCCTTATAGGATCACTTCGTTGTCCGTCTGTCCCTGTGTCTGTACGTCAAGACCCATTTTCTCAAGAACACGTGGAGGTATCAAGTTGAAATTAATATCAAATACGTAAGTTTACTGTCCCTTGGAGCTCTGAAAAAATCACGCTACTAAGTCAACGCAATAAAAAAATACGGTCATTTATACGAGATATTTTGATACCTGCAAATAAATCAAAACCCAGGGTACTTCCCGTTGACCTAGAATCATGAAATTTGGCAAGAAGCAAGGTCTAACAGCACAAGTAAAGGAAAAAGTCCGAAAATCGTTCATTTGCAGTTTTATCAAATACCATATTTTTATTGCGTTTACAATATTGCATTTACAGTTGGAGAATTGGCCGTGGCATAATAACGATGAAATGCAATGAAATTTATTTATTTGCGAGAATATAGGTACTTACATAATAACATGGTACTTGAAAATAATTTTAGACTCACTATATTCGACTTAGCAGTCGTGCAAATATTTATAGTACATGCATAATAATATCATGAAATTATATGAATGTCATTACAGAGATTTTGATTTGTCATTTTTGTTTTGTTTAGTTTTAGTTAGTAGATACAATATTATGGATCTCTGGTCTGAAAATAAAGATTTATTATTATTATTATTATTACTTGATTAGTCATACAAATCTTTCAACCACAATAACAACATTTTTTCAACTACAAAGTTAAGTTTGTTCTTGGAATTAAATTCATCCCAACTACGGAAACCTTCATTGTGTGTGGTCCGTGACGTACTTGGCCGGTTTTATTATAAAAGACTTGAGTTGCGCAAGGACCCTACTAGCGATTTCAGTTTGACGTCACGAATGCTTCTAAACTTAGCTGAAGCCTATCGAAGTCTTAAGAAATCTGAAAAGTTTTCAAAAGCTATGTTACGTTATGTATAAAAAATATATCAGAAATGTTATTTTTGTAATTATATTTTTCATTTCGAATATGAGTTGCGCTCTACCCTCCAGTTCGCTTTGACGTCAATTCGAATGGTTCTAAACTTGGCTTAAGCTTATTAAAGTCTGAATAAATGAGAAAACTTTTGAATAGTGTTGATGTTGGTAAGTCGTATCAGCTGGTTATTACGTCATTATCAGCTTCAGCCCTTTTTTTTTTTTTTAAATATAGTCACTTCTCCATGCGCAAGCCTCAACTTAATATTATTTACCCTCATCTATATGCCCATCAATGTGGAAACCATTCAGTTAACATGTGTAATTGTCTTTTTATCCTCAAAACGAGCAACTTAAAATATCTCAGCGTAATAATGGATGACACACTGTGTTTCAGAAAACATATTGAAAGTCTAGTTAAAAGAGTGCGCAAATTCATAAATGTTTTGTTTTTCAATTTATAAATTGCGAAATTTTGCCGTTACCAAATTAATCACACAAGTTTATTTGGCCCTATGTCAATCAATAATTCAATACTGCATAGTGATGCAGTATTCATTATTTTTTGGTGCGGCACCCTAAGAAGTGTCATTGGGTGGCGCACTAAAAATATATCAGCTTTTTCTTGAAAGAGGTCACAGAGAAATTTTAAAGGTACCGCACTACCATCCCTTTTGCTTTCCCACAGATCTGCTATACTTATAAATCCTGCAACGTGCTGACTGTCCGCTAACTTTTCATTATGCACTTAGAATTTAAACAGAACACCATGCTTACCTACACTGCTGGCAATCCTAACAAGTGACGGAATGATTTAGTATGCACATCTAATGCAACCTCAAAACATGTCACTGTAGAAAGAATTTACATTCTTAGGCCCATTTCTGTACAATAGATTAAGAAGACTACATGACCTAAACGCAAATTTATAAGGCCTAAAAATATATGATCCACTGCAGTAACCATAATCAGAAAAATATATGATATTCTGCACGATATATGCTAGTTAGATAGTGTGTTGAAAACATAATATAATTAACTTGGTATGATAGAAAAAAAACACGAAGACACGATGATTATTTTTTGCGATTAAAACTATACTTATATACATGCAAACATTCAGATTTTTATTCAGATTATTCTACAAGCATCATACTAACGTAATAGTGTTTTATTTTTTTAGTCCATGAATAGATTTTTTGTAAATTCATAATTGCTTCATATGTTGCAATAAATTACCAGCGTTGTGTCATCGCGCGTCTCTTTCTTTTCTATGCAATCCGACAGTGACCGCGCTTTAGCTCTTGTAAGCCCCTTAAATAGAAAAGTTAGTATCTATAAAAAGCTAAAAAAAAACTTTTTACAAAAAAACCTGAAAAATAACTTTAATTTCGGAAGTCGGTGTCTTTGGTTTTGTATTTTCGTTTTTGGCCACCGACAAAAACAACTGAGTTCCAAAAATGGAATTCAGTTATTTTTTGTAAAATAGGTTTTATTTTTCACTTTCTAGTTGTGGTACCTACCCTACATAAGTTCGTATAGCACTACTTGATATGTAAATAACAGTGACAGGAAATTATTAACACATCATCAATATAAACTAAGTAGAAAAAATACGCAGTACTATGGATAAGAACTGCTGGTCAGACCTTAATCAAATGTATATGGGACTACATGTGAAGCACCAGCTTTCAAATAAAAAAAGAATCACCCAAATCGGTTCTCCTAGAAAAAAGTTCTAAGCTAACACACATAAAAAAAAAAGAAACATAGTTGAATTGAGAACCTCCTCCTTTTTTTGAAGTCGGTTAAAAAAACAACTTAAATATTTACTAACCATCGCTTGTGCACAGATAGAAGATCTACTTGTTTTCTGCAAATAGAACGACTAACATGCTATTTTAATTTTATTTTCATAATTTTAATTGAGTTTTTACTTTATACTCATTGTTACTTCCTAGCCTGAAGCATAGGTTCAAACTAGTTCAGGCAAATAAGCAACTGTGCCCCTTTTTATAAATAAACGATTATTATTAATATTATGTATTAACTAATTTGGTGAAAGTAGCAGTATAATTGTTCTTTGGATAAATTCATGCTAACTACGGGATCCTTCATTGTGCGTAGTCCGACACGCACTTGGCCGATTTTTTCTTCGGAACTACAATTTAATCATTATAACTTGTAGGCTGAGTTTCATCGCAAGGCTTTTCGAGACATTCTATGTATTGGATTATTTTCATAATCTCATCATGAACTTATCTACCTTACAGAAAGTACGAGTAGAAGTACCTAGATAAGTAGAAATTGAGTTGGTTAATCTTTAGTGTATCGGAAAATCACTACAAGTAATCCAAAGATTACCACTCAAAATTATCAATTACATTGTTAATGTCCAAGATGACGAATTAAGCCACCGGACACAAATCCAGACTCCGATGGAATAACCAAATAACACTTTCATCGAACTGGGAATCAAACCCAGGGCAACATACTCAGCAGCTGCGCTTGCAACGAGGCAGCACAATAAAAATAATAAGTCAATAGTAGGCGCGTACCTATTGGTGAAAGCTTAGGAGTTATTTAGGAATCTAGAAGTCCCTAATCAACCAATTCCAGTAATCTTCGGCACAACAGTAACAAATCAATCCAGGTGTGTTTGAGGAGTTCCATGGGGTACCTCTCTAAGGGATCGAATCCGTAACGAGGTGATACGGCAGAAAACCAAAGTTGTTGACGACATAGCTCACAGAATAAGCAAGCTAAAGTGGCAATAGACCGACCATATTAGCCGTAGAAGCGATGACCAGTGGTGTAGACGTTGAGTGAAGACCATGATTCGGCAAACGTAAGGTAGGACGTTCATAGGCTAGGTGAAGCGATGATCTTCGCAGTTTGGCTGGTAGCAACTGGATGAGAGAATGTTGAATGGCATGTAATAGGATAGGCCTATGTCCAGCAGTGGACGTCTGTAGGCTGATGATGATAGGGTTCACCTAGGTTTATTAGAAGTTAAGCTAAGCTCTCGACCGGTGCCTGACTGTCTGCCTACAAGGCTAATTAATGCAAAACACGTGTAGGTACAGTTGGATGTCACTTAACAAAATCCTTGTAGTAGAACTTGTCTAATTCTAAATGCCATAACTACCTTCAGCTAGATAAGATTGTCTTGTTTCAACGTAAACAAAGCGTTCGCTAAACAGCTAGGTAGTTGTCTACTTATGATATTTGGATTTTATTAGCAATTATTAGAACCTCGTACATGCATGTTTTCCTAATTTTAATTTGTGTTTAATTAATGAATCGCTTTCTACAAGTATTATTTAAATGAAGAATGTTGAAACAAAAATGTAGGTAGTAGTGAAATAATTGAGGTTAGCAAAAACGTTAACCTATTGTTATTATTGTTGTTAATTTATTTCTGAGAATCTCCATACAGGTTACATAGTTATAGTACAGTCACCAGCAGGTAAAACTACACGAAACAGTCAAATTTCTCCAAACGATTTTAAACCTTAAAATGTTGTTGGTTAAGATCAAAATCGAATGAGAAAATCTGACAGTTTGTGGTAACTTCGTGTGCTGGCGACTGTACATATCACAAAAGCATAAAAACATAAAATGTTATTGACAGTCGAAACGGGCAGCAATAGCATTCAAGATGCTGTTGCTACTGCTTCGTAGACGGTGCAGCGAGGAGTTTACTTTCTTGCGCATGATGGCTTAAAAGCCATCGGTACGCGCTTCAGCAAACATACCAGACGCGCTGCAGCGCCACGGCAGCACCAACAGTCAGGCAATTTTATTGTTAATCAAATTGACACCATACGTCAATTTTCCGTATTATAACAATTTCATACAACTGTTAAAAATATATTATGCAAGCAATGTACCTACGGAACAACAGTTTGTATTCTTGTCATCCCCGTGTGTTACATTGTAGCAGTACAACGTAAAACGTATAACGATTCTCATCTAATATTGACTGTATTCTATTTGCAGTATTATCTACTACATATATAGAGTTATCTAATAATCGTTTCCACATGTGAGCAAAGAAATTTAAAATAATCTTATAAAGATTAGGTACAGCCATCAAAAGAGCCTATTTTATTTACATTACCGTCGATAACAGAGATACGAATGTGTACTAAGCACACTGTTACTACTAATAATATTTATTGATAAATCATTTAGTTTCATCAAGGACTGTTAGAAACCAAGGTGTGCAGTAACTTTCCGAGTACTGTTGCAGCTACACGTCTATGTTTGTATTTGTATACCTGTAAATGATTTCTGAACTAACTACTTTAGAGTTGCGTCTGACTAAACGTTATAATTTCATTTGACGGTAGCATTAATTCTACTAATACTTATTAACTACTACTTCTCATAGTTTTTAATAATAACTGCTACTTGATATTTTTTTAAATGGCAAACATGTTAATAAGGACTAGACGATACAAGTGTTATAGAATTGCGACAGTCATTAGAGTGATTTTGGTTTTGGGTATACCCTTAGTGTATTTGTTACTTGGCAGTGATTATTCGGAACAAGAAATATTAGAATCTTCTTTAGATTCAGGTAAAGGTATTTATGGTGTCTTGTAGTTAGAGAAATGGTGTGTTGTGGAGGGTATAATGTAATACATTTGTGATATTCAGGTAATGATGCAGGTCGCCTGTCGCGTAAACTGCTTGCCATCGTTGAGACGACAGAGAGGAACTGCACTCCTGCGGCGATTCTGGAGTTCCCTCGCGATGGTCTCACTCGCTACCAGAGGAAACATGTAAGCAGGAATTAATACTCAATCATATTTTTACTACCTGTGCAAAGTAAACAACTTTAATGACGATTATTGAGTACTTACGATTACTAATTTTCTTTAGTACTTACTAAAGCATTCGCTTGCGTTGTGCTGTGTTTTATTATATTAGAAGCTGAAACCATGTTTTATTTTAATATTATTTTAGTCCGTAATCCAAACTCAACAATATTTTATATATTCTACCCACACGCAGGCGTGATGTTATGTATTTGTATCTACCCACTTATTTTTAAACATAATCGAAATCAATATTTTTCACTAAGAAACATCATTGATTGATTGATTGAGATTTCATTGATTTTCATTAGTTTTGACTAAACATAAGAATATTTTATAAGAATGCTTTTGTTTTATAACTAGCATTGGCTAAATAAATACTTAAAACATTCTCCCAAACACAACACAGAAAATCCAACCTACTTGTGATATAATTATATTAATTATATGATGAATTGATTCGTAACTTTTTAACAGCAATCGAGTTTCAATTTGATAACAAATTGACATAACAATAACATCACGCCTGTTTTCCCCAAAGAGTTTGGCAGAGGTGTCCTATCGTCCACCTACCTATAGTTCTTCAGTCATGACAACAAAATTGATAGTTGAAAACTATACGAGTATTGGAAATTACAGATGTCTAACCGAATTATAGGTGCCTAACCGAATTACAGGTGTCTAACTGAATTCCAGGTGTCTAACCGAATTAAGGCATGTACACACTGCTGGCGCGTCTTGACAGTGCGACACAGAGGCACCGTATGTCGCGCAACGAGCGGTGCCTTTGTGTCATGCTGTCGGGTCGCGCCTGTTTGTGGGAGCCTTTACAGGTGTCTAACCGAATCGAAAGTTATCGCGATATGAATCGGTAGAGTGACACAGTTACTGAGGAAGGTTCACATACATAATTAGAGCTGTTAATTTACAGGGGTACATTGCCGTACATTGCATTGTGGCGATATATTGCTTCTTTCTGCTAGGAACGGTCTGCGAGCAGTATTTCGTGCCGGCCATCGAGATGATATGCGAACGTGAGTATACATTTCTAGTTATATATGCTAATTTATAGTGATAATATTGCATGCTAATAAAGCTACATGATATTGTGGGCATATTCGAATGAAATTAATCCTCTGAAACATGTAGGTACCTGTCTAAGTAATTCTGGAATATAGTAATATTTTCAGTTTCAAATACTATGATTTGAAATCATTATTTTATTGACAGCAAAATCTATCCTAGATCTAAGGCAAGTTAGGTAATAACAAAACATCCTGTCCTACGCGGTCCTGACACGTTTTTATCCGGCATCATTTCATGAAATTTAAAAATTAAAGAATCAGATAACAAGTTACTCTTTAAAGTAGCCAATCATAACTTCCGCCATGCTGCATGTTGTAGATGAGTATATTCGGTGCTTCCTTGCGTGCTTCACGTTGTCACGTAGCTTCCATATCAAAGGTGGAAGAGGGTAATCAGGCTCAGAAACAGGCCGCCTTAACAAGTCACGTTCAATAAACAAGTCAAATCGTTACATTAGGTACACGATGGTGTCAATTTTTTCATTGTAGTCCTACAGGTCAAGGTACGTTTATCGGATGTTCTAGAATACGAACATGCAATGTTTCTGACACAGAATTATGGCTAATAGTTAATAGTCGTAATAAGACTAAATTGCATACACGATTCTTATCATCGAATGCACTTGTAACCATCAAAGCTCAGGGTAGAATTGTTCGAAATCCAAAATATAAAGTAGAAATATACCCCGAACCCTAAATCCTTAAATCCGTATTTAGTGACGGACGTTTCCGGGCAGATATGAGACCCTATGAATAGGACGAGATCGACATTGCACACGTATTATGTGTGACATGCATTGAATTCCCTTATCGAGTCTTGCAGCTCTTTCCCGTTCGTGTCAGCAAGATGCTGAATTCAATGCGGACTCGCAATAGATAAAAACGAGCAATTTAGATCGATACGACGCGACTCACAGAGTCTAGACTACCACCCTCGTCCCCACTTCATGGAAAAATTAAATATGAATCCCTGCATTCGCCCCTCTATCAACAGAAAAGTCTTGCGATGGATCGTAAGGACAAATGTGACGATTTAACCGAGTCTTTATACTATTACCATCTGCATATATAAGTATAATATGTAAACTTGAAGAGCGGATAGATTCTCATACTTTTATATTTTGGTATGCAGCAAGCTGGTGTAATAAGGAAGGTTATACGAGCATAGTTATGCTCAATTATGAATTATTAAATAAATAATAATAATAAAAATAATAATTTAATAATTATTTGTTATGTTAGTTATGTCGATAGTAGTTACTATCAAACTTTCAAGCCTTTTACCAACTATTTTGGGGTCGGCTTCCAGTCTAACCGGGTTCAGCATAAGTACATACAGTAATAAGTAATTCTCAATTATTTAACTATTGTCTTTTTTTTTATCCAAGACTGTGTACTTAAGATTGATAGACTCGTTAAAATCTATCTCAAGACTTCACTGGCGTCACTTCGTACAGGGTCTAGCAGGCATGCATAGTACAAGCCCGAGGTAAAGCAAGTTAAATTAGTTTTTGCCAGAAGGAAATTCTCCCTCGCCCTATACAAACCCCCTGAAACCTTTTCGAAGATGCAAAGACTAATTTGCTATTACATAGGGCAGCTAAAAGGGAAGCCTTAATTACTGATATTATAAAATCGCAGTCAGTCTTTGAAGGCAGATTTCATTTGAGATATTACCGGCAAGTAATAAAGTTGAGTGGGCTTCGTGGGAAATTGCTACAGCGTAGGTCGATGTGAAAGTCTGCAAATTTTGTTAAATAATATTTCATAACAAAAACAAAGTATAGAAAATAAAATATGAATATGAAACCTTTTAACAATTAGTATCTAAAAAGAAATATTTTTCATAAGAATTTGTAGGCTTTCGTAGCATTGAGCTACGCCGTAGCAATTCGCTACGAAACCTTTGCTACAACCTTCTTTTTCGGATACTACGAAACTTTTCGGCAGTTAAACGTTATTTTGGAACTGATTATATATTTATACACACATCAAAAGTGTCTAGTGATCAAGCACGTTGTTGCTAATTATATTGTTGTAACTCCTATTGATACTGATTAGCAAATTTCGTTATTTGAAAAGGGAATAGTTTTTGAATTTCGGTCAAAAGAAGAAAATCTTTTGTCAAGTCGTAGTTATTCCTATATAATCGTGCAGCGGGTTCAAATCCGCACCCCCCGCGCCCGCCCGGTACGGCAGAAATTTTACTGATTTGGTCTCAAGGCCATGGCGTTATTATGGAGACATGTCATTTAAACCGAAAAGAAATGATCAGAGCCGTGGGTAAAGTTGGAAGCTGGTTCTTGGAAACGTACTGTGGCAATCGTTCTGGGCACTGCGCAGAGAGTTATAAGTCAACTTTGGGCACGTGAACACAGAAATCAATTTCTGACGAATCTCGCTTTGGTATGAGACCATAGGGACCCTGAACGTCAAAAACGTTTAAAATCATGCCAGGAAGTCCATGCATACTGTGTTGAAATAATCATGATAGGGGCGGGTATATGGATCGGCGGAGGAACTGAACTGATTTGGATCAGAGGCAATCTCAATGCACAGTTTTACGCTGAAACGATTGTATCAGATGTTGTCATTTTTTTGTGGACCCAATTTGGTGCATAATTTCTGCTTATGCATGATAATGCACGTCCATACATGGCGAGAGTAAACACACTTGCCGCAGCTAATATCAACGTACTACCATGGCCTGCTCAATCGCCAGACTTGAATCCTACTAAGCACGCACGGGATATGCTTCAAAAAAGAGCTCTGTCAAATATGGACGCCGTACACACACCAGATTTCTTTTTTTTTTCGCTTGGTACAACGGACGTGGGCGGCCATTCCGCAACGTGATTTGGATAACTCATATTGAGTATGCAGGGATCGCTGCGATTCTGTTAAGTATACCGCGTTAACGGCGGAAATACAGACTACTAATTGTTTATTTTACGCAATAAAAACCTTTAAAAACTTTATTTTTTATCTTTTTTCACATTTTAATGTCAGGATTAACTAACATAGGTGAAAAAAACAGCATAAGCAAAAATCGCGAAAAGTCTTTATTAATGCAAAAGCAGAGACCAGGTACTTCGTCGATCTACACATACGAAAACATTTTAATGAATCAATCTATAAGTAAATAGACATTTTTATATAATTTCAATAGGGCAATAAAATATTTTTAAATACCTTGATTCTTATACATTTCTAGATGTGTGTACTAATATAATAATAATAGATTGTTTGAAAAAACGAGCTAATCTCTGGAAGTACCTGTCGCATTTTGAAAATTCTTTTTGCTTTTGATAGCCCAATTCTTGAGGAAGGTTAAAGGCTATCTAACATCACGCCACAACCGAAAAAAACAGAAAGAACTCTAGGTGAAAACGAAGCCATAGCGCGGGCGGGCGATGGTACGACGCGGCGGGTCATGGCGGGGATTTCAGGCGGACGAAGTCGCGGGCAGAAACTAGTAGTTAAATAAACTTGTCTTTCTAAGCCTCAATATATACCTAATTACCTACCGTATTTGTATGTAGCTGGTGCGACGTTTATTCGGCAATTAAACGATCATATTATGTTATTCTAGGTCTCAACATAGGGATGGACGTAGCCGGTGCGACGTTCATGGCAGCAGCGAGCTCAAGTCCAGAGCTGTTCATCAACTGTGTGGGCACGTTTGTGACTGAAGGCGACATTGGCGTTGGCACCGTGGTCGGGTCAGCAGTGTTCAACGTGTTAGCTGTGCCGGCTTTCTGCGCTCTCATCGCAGGGAAAGTAAGTACTGATAATAATGAACATGTCGAGGTTTTGTCAGTAATCTATTGAACTGATTTATTCATGTGTATGTGTGTTCTTTTTCTCATAAAGTTGGCCTAAGGAATGATTACACAAAAGTCGCTAGAATAATTTTAAGTAGTTGCTCACACACAGTGGTAACTGTGATCTAATTAACACAATCAATTCGCCAAAATGAATACTTCCCCTTTGTTGAAAAATAAGCTGCCTGACTGCCAAATTCATGTTAACTGCTGTGATTGGCTGACTGAAATAATAACAGCGAATCAAATACAGTTACACGAAGTGGATAAACTATCGCCAACTTTTGTGATAATCAGTATTACTGAAAGCGGGTGTTAGAGCCTGAATTCAGTGTAATAAAATCACTACAGTCCTTTCTCAGATATTTTCCCTCTGACAGCAACCCAAGCAACAACCCATGAACCATAGAGCAAAAAAGAGACCAGAGACCAAAAATAAAAATCATTTGATTGTGACAGTGATTCAAAATCAGAGACAAAAAACCTGTGAAACGACTGTGATAGAATAAGTATCCTTACCTACCCTTTCGTCCTTTGCCTACAATATTGACTCGGGGAAAAAGTTTTTTCGTATTTTATATACAAATTCAAGACTAAGAGCTCGTGCAGTGGCACCAAAATATCGAGCGTTTTTGTATAAGTACCCAGACTTTTTCAAATGGGTCATATTTTTGCAAATGGGTCATAACTGTTCTATGGCCAGCCCCTAAATCTTCAGCTATGTCGTAATATCATCATATCGCACACCTAGATAAAAGGTGGCACAAGTCAAAATAATCTAAAATCGAGTTATGCGATTATCGGAATCTGTATGATGTTGTATATTATTTTACTAAGATATTAACTGAGAAAATTAATATCTTAGTAAAATAATAAACAACATCATGCAACAATAATTTTAAAAAGGTCAATAGAAAACGAGTAAAACGTTTTTTGCTGTTCCTGAAAAAAGAGATAAGTATTTTGAGTTGTGCTACTCTTTATCTAGGTGTGCGATATCTCCACTTTTCAACAATGCCATCATGTTTTTTTCCGTAACAGGGCGACCAGAGCGCGCTGCTGCAAATGGACAGAAAACGCTTAAACCAACTTTCTGCTACTCACTGCGTTAAGTTCATAAACATCACTTTTTACGGTTTATTTCGCATATTTCTCTTCTTTGTTTGTCGTATCGTATCGTAAAATGTATCAAATTTCTTTGTTACATTCAGTCTTAATGACGGCCAGACAAAACAATTGGAAAGAATACTTTTCAATTGTTTTGTCTTTAATAGTATCAAAACCAGCCAGGGCCTGCGGGCTTAGTATGACGCTATCTATCTCTTCGAAGAATAGAGACGGCTATTCCCATACAAAGTGACATTTCGTTTCTCTATTTTTGACATCGCACCGTGTAAATCCTTCTAAAATCTGTCATTTTGTCTTCCGTTTCTGCCAATCGTTGTCTAGGTCCTTTTTAATGTAGACTATTTCAGAAGACTCTTGTCTAAGGTAGTGAAGACAATTTGATTTTTAATCGCCATGCTAAAGACGGTACAAAACGTTTTACTCGACGGCCACAAAGTATTAAAATTGAAAGGAAAAAAGGAAATTTTCACTTTTTGTATGGATGTGATGTGAAAAATGATTACCTACATGTTGAGTTTTAGGGGTTTAAGAATTTCATAAAGGGGGTCGAAATTTTCATTATTTTTGCGATAGGACACACCATTTTCGAGATATAAGCAAAATAAAAGATAAACGCGAATAAATTACTGAATTTCGTAAAAAGTGCATTTGACTCTTTCTACTTTGTTGCCGTCGTACTGTCTTCACGAAACGTCATTTTTGTCTATTCTTCCGTCGACAAGACGGTGCTTGTGCTAAGCCTGCTGCAGTCTCGACATAGAAAGCGACGCTGTCGCAAACTACCGATCGCTAAATATTAAGGTGAAACCTCAGTTGTAGCCCGCCAAATTCAAATGTTCTTTGAATTTGACGATTTATATGAAATCGATGATTATTATTCGACACATATATAATTCCCACAGTCGAGAATCGCATTTTGATCAACATACGACGTAAAACAGAGCTGCAATTTGCAAAAAACTAAAGAAAAATTGAATTTGGCGCGCTACAACTGAGGATTCACCTTAATATTTAGCGATCGCTAGTTTGCGATAGCGTCGCTATGATGTCGAGACTGCCGGCCCAGATACAAACACCAAAGAGATTTCACTACAACTTTATACCTACAAAATATGAATAACTTTTTCCCCAACCTATTATTTTACGACTAGCCGGGAATAAAAGCTATAATACAGGTACTACGGTCTACATTTTACATAATATTTTCCTTTCTATAACGGGTGTAAAAAGACAATGAAGCCGAGTCACTTCTACTCCCCGTCACGTCATTGTATTTTTTTTTTCATATTGGTCTACCTGGGAACCTTCTGATTACGGAGATATTGAAGGTCAAAATTCCAAGTTTAACTGACGTTTTTTTTCGAAAACGAGTTTTTAATATTATACTTATAACTCAACTTTAAATACTGCCACGCACGACCCCTGTACCGTTGCATGCACCCATAAGCACAATGTTTTGCTTGCGTTACGTTGCGTTGCGTTGCGTTGTTAAACAGCGACTTTAAACACGAAAAATAAATTCGTTTCCCAGCTATTATTTTTGTGCTATGTTACTTAGGCCCACTTGCATGATAAACTTAACTCAGAGTTAGTTGCTAACACGAAGTTAAATTGACAGTTTTTCATACAATATTGTCAATTTAACTTCGTGTTAGCAACTAACTCTGAGTTAAGTTTTTCATGCAAGTGGGCCTTAGTTTGACGTATAGAATGCGTAGTTGACGGCTATGTAATGGGTCTTTTTACAGCCTGTATTACCATTTCATAACTAATACCGAGTATGGATGCACCTAATTACTCTCATGTTCACTTTAACGTAGCAATTGATCTATATCTGTATGCATTTTTATACGCATATCTACGTATACTGTCTTATAACGTCATCTCTTATCGTTTATCTCCTTAAACCTCCTGCTGACATGAACATCTAAACTATATAATTAGTTATCTATTTGAATAAACACCTTATATTAATAATAAAATAGAAAATCTAGTAACAAGAAAACGTTGCGATGTTTGTTTTATGCGACTCGCTTGTACAAAGTCATATTGCATTATGTATAATTTAAGGCTCCTACAAACAGGCGCGACACAGGCACCGCCTGTTGCGCGATGAGCGGTGCCTTTGTGTCGCCAGTGATACGCGTCGTGTGTCGCGCCTGATTGAAGGAGCCTTTAACCGTCAATTCAATGTTTCTTATATATTTTCCGTTTTCAGTACTTCTTCGATATATTTATTGTTTAAGTGATGTTTATAAAGTTATTGTTACGAACTAATTGATACTAAACTTCTCGCGTTTACCGCAATGTAAAATCTGTCTCGTTAGTCCTGGGTTCGATTCCCAAGTCGGGCTAAGTGTTATTGGGTTTTTTCATTAGCAAAATTCTCAGTAGTAGCCCGGAGTCTGGATTTAAGAGCCCGCTTGACGGTAAATTGCTCGCCCCCTTTAACTCTGCTCAACCCTTCGCGCAATACAGGCGTGATGATATGTTAAGAAAAATGGAATTCATTATTATGACATACCAAATAGAATCGGTGCCCATAAATTCCCTATTTCCTTTACGAGGTCAACGTAAAAATTAATCATTGGAATAACGTAATGATTGATTAGATTTCCTGATTGATAGAGTGTGATTGGTTCGCAGGTGGTGGACTTGGACTGGTGGTCGGTGTCACGGGATTGCGTGATGTATGCCGTGGCGGTAGTGGCTCTCATCCTCACGCTACTTGACGACGTGATTTACTGGCACGAAGCGCTACTGCTCGTACTCATGTACATTCTCTACATATTAGGTAAATTATAAGGAATGCACCGCTAATTACCTAGACTTGACACTTCGCTACACGGATGTGGAGTGATCGAATTTTTTTGTACTTACTGCAAAGAATATTTCAACTCAAAACAAAATTGTAAACACAATTAGTATTATGTTCCACGTGCCCTTTTGAAGGTGAGGTTCATGTGTAGGTAATGGTACCTATTCCGAGTACATATTGCATGAATCTCACCTTCAAAAGGGCATTTCATATCTCCTGCAAATATTTATATTTTTTCAAGCGGTAAATGTCTATAAACACTCGCGGTCAAATAATACGGGTCAATGACATAAATCCCTGTAACTTGCAAATATAATAATGGTACTTACATGCATGAAAATAACTTTATATTACAGAGAATTTTAATATCGGATGAAATATCCTAATACCTTAAATGATCTACAAAGTAATTTAAAAGGATAAAAATTTATAAACCTTGAATTTCGAAATAAGTTCAATTCGTGGTTGTTTTACTTTTGCTTGTTTTCTCACTTTTGTTTTCAATATGTCAAATCAAAATGATAAAAGGCGGTCTTTATCGTCTTTTACCATCATTATTGAATTACTATCATGTCGCTAACACCAGAAAAATGTACACGTATCGTCACTATGTTAGAAGAAGGCAGAAATCAGCGAAGTACTGCAAGAACAATAGGCGTATCACTTGCTACAGTGCAGCGAGTCGTCCAACGTTTCCGAGAACCTGGGCAGAACATTAAGAAGGCCAGGAACCGGCAGACCGAGATATACTACGGCTCGAGAGGATGATTATTATTATTTAATTAATAATAATATAACAATCTTAACTTAGGAACTATGCCCCGCAAAACCGTTTTCACGGTTTGTCTGTGGGAACGGAACAAACAGTATTACAAAAAAGTAGATATATTAGAGCACACTAACACACTAGAGACACTTAATTTTTCCCTTATTATACTTAGAGTACAACGAACAAACGAACGATAATAACTTATCGGGAAAGTTAATAAAGGAAATACATGACTTCTAACTTATAAAACTACTTAAGTAATTACTTATTTGCTCTCCCTTAACCTCAAGGAACCTGCAAACGCACGAACATCGCTTACGAACTCCTGAAAAAGAACTGCTTAAGTAATTTGGCAAATTTATCTCTTATTTCCTGACTTCTTCTATCAGTAGGCAATTGGTTGCGAAGGTATAATACTCTTTTATCAAGCGTTCTGACGCCAAAATAATTCCTTATTCTAGGTACATCAAATTTACTTGCCGATACTATCCTAGTTGCGTGGTTATGGGCAACTAGCGAGTGACGCTACCAGCTGCCATGACTGTTAACCAGAAGTAGGTATTGATGTTTTAAGCTAATAGGATGCTAATAGGAATTTTGCAGACATTAAATAACTTATAATAATCATCTTTACATTTGTTTTTAGTTTTCTTACTTACTAATAGTTTTAAAAATCTAACTTGTTGTTCTTCTAATTTTTCCAAGTTACTTTTGAATGTGAGTCCATAGCAGTCGAGGACGTAACTTAATATTGGGTCGACTAATTGCAGATAAAGACACTTATAGGTATTACTTGGTACTTTAAAGCTTAGATGGTAGAATTTACCGAGTAATATTCTAAGTTTATTACACAAGTGGGAGCAGTGGTGGCCCTGTGGTATCGGCCCCGACTTACAGGTTGTAGGTCGTGGGTTCGAACCCAAGCAGGCGCTTTACTTTGTGTAAATAATTTCATCACCACTGCTCTTAAAACGGTGAAGGAAAACATCGTGGGGAAACCGGCATGACCTAGAACCAAAAATTCGAAGTCATGTGACATCTACCAACCCGCACTGGGCTCGCGTGGTAGATTACAGCCCATTCCCTCTCAAAGAGAGGAGGCCTGTGTCCTAGCAGTGGGAACATTATAGGCTGATTATTACACAAGTAATCTATGTGGTTTGACCACGAAAACCACGATTGTGGTGGTGGTTTGTGGTTTGATCGATTTATTGTTACGACCATGCTCCAAATTCGGAACCCCACGGCAGTTTAAGTAACAAATCAACTTCGGGACACCCGTAGAGATGACGTTAGCGAGCGGACTCCAAGGCGACTGCTCCTTGAAGCTAATTTGACCCCACATAGATCCGCAAATGGTCCAAAACTTGAAGGGGAACATCGGGTACCAAGATTACGTTACGCCCGCGAACAAGCACAATGTGAAGAAGAAGAATAGACAAGAGTATTTTTTTCTGACGAACCAAGATTTATGCTGTATGCACATGATGGGCGGCGAAGAGTCTACCGACGGCCAGGGGAACGTATTATTCCAGCTGATTTTGAGGAAAGGGTGCGGTTAGGCGGTGGATCTATTAAGGTTTGGGCTGGAATCTCTTAAGAGAGTCGCACAGAGTAAGTGCTGATAGAAAATGGTACGCTAACTAGTGCAAGATATGTGGAAGAAATTCTTAATGAGCATGTCGGCCCATATTTAATTAATATGGGTGAAAATTCAATTTTAATGCATGACAACGCCTGGCCCCACATACAACTTAAATTGTAAATGAGTATTTTCAGGACGTTGGCATCAATTGCATGAACTGGTCCGCGAGACTCCCGGACCTGAATCCGATTGAACACGCTTGGGACGAGCTTGGGAGGTGTGTAAGTAATCGAAACCCCGCCCCAGTTACACTTCGAGACCTGAAACATGCGTTAGTGGAAGAATGGACCAATATCGCGCAAAAATGTTAATAAACAGCATGGCCAATCGCCTGGCAGCTGTGAGAAGAGCCCGTGGAGGCATTACAAAGTATTAATTTTGTTTTAATGTTCATTTTTGTGTCTTATATTCAGGTATAAATGAGGTACCAACCATTATTTATTTATTCAACGTAAAATTCATACCGCTAGCTCTATTATTTTAAGAGTAATTTTAGTTTTTCGTACTGACCCGTATTCTTAGTCCGCGGAAGAATATAAAAATCAATTGCCATGCGTTAGTCTCGCAAAAACTCGAATGTGAAACCTATTTGTTTTTTTTTTTTTTCTTGTTTTATTCCGCTGAATACTGGGGTGGTTTGGAAAAAATAAAATAAAGAAAAACCCATTAACTGTCGAAAAATCGAAATTTGAAACTTAAACGTGATACGAAGTTCACCGTCTTTTATTTAGTTATTAATAAGTTTTGGTAACAAGTAGAATGTTCACAAACATCAGAGCAGAACCTACTACCGATGCGGCGACGTTCTGCTGTAGGTACTTAATCGTGAGAAGCTAACGGTTTCAAAACTCGGCTTAGATACAAAGACTACTGTAAATAGATTATAAAAAGTGTCATATTTGTTGTCTGGTATAATAAAGTTTACTAACTTCGTGAGCTCTCAGTAAATGGTTTACATTTGTTTGCAAACACTCCAACGATAAAAAGAAACTATTAGCTGTTTGATTTGATTTACAGCAGTAGATATGCATCAGTGATATGCTCATGACTGCAGATTTCTTTTTAATTTATTGTTCCTAATTCAATTGAGTAATGTTACATTTATTAACGCTTCTGCTAATGTTTTAGTAGAAAGATGTTTAGTCTTCTATCTTTCGTAATTTGGCAAACAGCTACAGCTATGAAAATAAACATTAATGTTGGGTATTCTTATCGGGTTCGGCATCCTTTGCTATCATGTTTGTATGTTTTGTTGATCACTTGTCAAAACTGAATGGATGAACACTAGACATGACTCGCTGATAAATTCCGAAAAGGTTTTAAAAGTAATTACTACATAAAACCGAAATGATCACATTTTGTGTTTTTTTTCAGCGATGGCGTTCAATGGCTGTTTAGGAGCATTCTTCAGGAGTGGGTGCTGTACCTTCAAGAAGCCTAAGGCGTACACAGAAATCACACCACTTCTTGCAAATGGTAAGTCAAGTTACCTACTGTGGCGAAATAGATTGAAGAAAACACATCCGCCACTTTTAACACGTATAATTTTGATAATAAATAAAAAATACACCGAAAATTCCAAATAATATAAAAAGTAAAAAAAAAACAATCAAATTTTATAAATCATATCATAATCAAAAAGAATTGCAGATGTGTTTTTCGATGAATTTATTTTTTCTATAAAATAGGATTACACGAGAAAAACTTAGACGCACGTGATCGTTTTTACCTTTTAGTCTTGTTTCTGCTAAACGTCCTAAAGAGTTCGACTGCAATCGGTATTTTAAGTATGCACAAGGAAATATATTGTTTGAGAGACGGCGCTAAGATAAACCTTGGTCATGGTACGGTATAAATTAAGAAGATAAAGACTTCCAAAACTAACGCGTGATAAAAATGATTATGAGTAAATAAATTTGCAACAGTGTAGTTTAGAATAATAAAAATATAAAGTTCTGGAACATCCACCAATCGACGTGCGCCGTCGGCGTCCTGACAGGATCACGAAGTCTAGTAGCTTAGTGTATTAGTCTCGTTGTAGGTTCACTACGACACACAGGCTAGACAATTAGCCCGGGGGGTATGACCGAAATTCGGCTTTATAAACACGAACAATACCGTTTTGTTGAACGTATGATTCCTATTTCTATAAGGCAGTCGAAAAAAAGCGTTAACTGAACGTTCCCAGTTTACAACGGCATAACTAATAACTTAATTGGATAATTCGACTGATTGCCGTTAATAAATCAAAATAAATGTTCACTTGAAGAATTTAGGCTTATTTTTCTAATCAAATTACCCATTCAGTTAAATAAAAATCTGCAATGACATCCATTGCGAGAGAAATTTTCAAGTCAAAACCGAGAGTTCTAAATTTAAAAAAAATAAAGGATAAAATGAATTGCCGGTCAAGTAAAGCTTAAAATAGGTTGAATATGTTATAAACAAAACAGGAATATTACAACAAAAAAAATGCAGGTATATAATACTGCTCTATGTATTTTAGAACAGGTAGGGTACATGGGAGGAGGCACAACACTGAGGAGGCTTATATATGTATAGTGGTCATACTTACATCGTGCAGACTAGGTGAGACTGGGTTCATTTTTGTTCTATCTACGTGCCATACTTTTGAGAGTATTCCTTAGTTGTTTCTTAAGATTTTAATTTTAAAGTACTTCTTACTCTTGTAGGCTTAGAAATATCAGGATTACCCGCTTAGCGTAAGTTCCGCTTATAAAGTAAACCAAAAACTAACTACAGAACTAATCTTAACTATCTATACTAACAACTAACTAATACTAAATATTTTATACTAATTATAATAAAGAGAGAGAGCGATTCATGCACTCCTACTCGTAGTACTTTTTGTTAGGTTTCTGCTCAGAACTTGTGCACAACGTGTCGTGGACAGATTACCGTCACATGTAAATTGCACCCGAGCGAAGCAGGGTCGGGTCGCTAGGTACTAATGAAACGCGCGCAGTCGTTTCTGTATTAAAAATACTCGTAAAGGAACATTACCTACGAGTACCTGTTGTTGTGATCTTGTTCTCGTTACTGTAATTACCTATAGTCTTCATTTATTTTCGTTGTTTAATTATACATACATACATAAACTCACGCTTTTTTCCCATGGGTGTAGGCAGAAACTACAGAACGCCACCTGCTACGATCCATACATACTCCTTTTGCCTCGTTTACACTCATACATCTGGACATACACGCACGCCGGTTGTGAGTACTACGCACCTGACCTTTCTGAAGAACATCACCAATAAGGTCACTATATGTCTTCCTACGGCGTCCCCTGCCGGCGTTTCCACTCACATCTGCCTTGTAAATACCTTTTGTTAATCGCCCTTCATTGTACCTAGTTAATATTTAGGATAATGTAATAATAATCAGTTTATCCGAACAAAAAAAAAAGGGGAGCTACTCAAGTCTTACTTATTATTTGCAGCAACGACAACCCACTTTTATGTCCAGGCAAATCAGTGTCCATTCCAAGGTTGCCTGGAAGAGATCGCAGAAAGCGATAAGGTCGCCAATTGTATGTTTTGTAGGCTTTGATTTATTTTATGTTATGTATTTTTGTGGTGTACAAAAAAGTATAAATAAAGATATGGCTTGGCATCTCCTAGAAAATAAGACCATTAGGACATGTATGGATCGACTTTTTTTGTGATAGAGTAGAATTCAGGTGCTTGTAGCTGTTAGAATAATCCTCTCATTGATATCTGCAGATCACGTATGCGTACTTAAATAACCTTAACATTAATTATGTATTTAATCTTTTAGAAAAACCCCATTCTCTGGACGCTCGGTGCATGAGCCTACATGTTCAAAGCACCGACGTGGAGTCAGCAGTGCAGGCGAAAAGGCACGATTCCACCGACTCAGGTAATTCAGCCAGTTTTCATTCAAAACAAGCGGAAATTATCGCTAACTTCTCGGTAAATTGTCCGCTCGCCTGTCTACAAGCTCTTTGTAAAATTGTGACTATTTGAAATTGAACTTGATTGATGATGATTGATTGGTACATAAATTCAATCAATTAAAGATATCTGATTGTTTTAGTGATAACTTTGTCCTCATACATAGCAGTTGTAATTAAGGTGAATCTACAGCTGTAGACCGCCAAATTCAAATTTTCTTTGGTTTTCTTCAAATTGCATCTATGTTTTACAACAAACTTTTTTTAACAAATTTTCTTAGTTTGACGATTGATATGAAATTTATTTTTAATTATTCAGTAAATATATCATTCCTACAGTCGTAAATCGCATTTTGATCAACATACGATGTAAAACAGAGCAGTAATTAAAAAAAAAACAAAAAAAAAAAATTTGGCGTGCTACAGCTGAGGATTCACCTTAAGTAGACGTAATAGTATAATATCGCGTAAAAGTCATAAGCTGTGTGAGATACTTTATCGTTCAAAGTTTTAATTCTTCAGATTATTGAATTTTTAAAAGTATGAATACCTATTGCATATAATTAATTAATAACCAATATAATAATAATAATAATGATAATTGATAATACGATAATAATATAATAATAATAATATTGATATGATAATGATAATTTTTAACCAGTGCGCAAACTGTAACCATGAATTCAGCATAATTCTGATTCTATACCCCATAGCGTAGACATTTTTCGTCAGTTATAATTTTTTTTATTCGTTATTCCATAAATTTTTTGATCGTGTAGGTATATTACATTCTATGAAACAGCAGTTTTTTTTTAAATAACTGATCAGATGTTTCTGCGCTAGAGGGTCTAGAATCATGTGCTGAATTCATGTTTACAGTTTGCGCACTGGTTAAAAATGTATCCTATACAGGGTGGATTTTTGAGATGGGGCAGCAAGGGCAGCTACCTTAACCGTTGTAGCTACAGGAAAACGGTCTTGGAGACTTTCCTTAACTTTGTGAGAAATTTTGAATTGCATTCACAGATTTTGAAAAAAAAATTACAGTCAGCAGGAAAATGGGCAGTTTTTACAAAAACCTCTATCGGACCAACTGAGGTTTCAGTACTAGAAAACTCAGCAGTCGCAAAAAACTTTTCCCATACATTTCGTAGGAAATGAGCAAAAAAAAATTGATTATTGATTTATTTATTTGATTATTTGATTGATTGATTGATTGATTGATTTGCATAAAAAAAAGTTTTTGTGAAAATTGCCCATTTTCCTGCTGACTGAATTTTTTTCTCAAAATCTGTGAATGCCATTCAAAATTTCTCAATAATTTAAGGAAAGTCTTGTAAGACCATTTTCCTGTAGCTACAACGGTTAAGGTAGCTGTCCTTGCTGCCCCATCTCAAAAATCCACCCTGTATAGAAGCGTATGAAATGTTATACAATTTATTGCTAAGCACGGTAGGTATACCTCTATAAAGCAATTAATTGCCTATTTTGAACAATGACTGCCAACCGAGTGATGTTCGCGGGAATTTTCACCGTTTTCACCAACACAAAACATTATTAGAAAATTTATTTGGTATAGTCTCACGGGTGCGTTAATGATGGCAAGAAATATGTTTATATTTTATAATAACTGTGATAAAATATCACAAAGCGAAAGTTAACGCAACGTTTGTCGAAGAGCTTGTTTCGTTTCGTAATGATAACTAAACTCATTTTTATATTCATTCAGGAAGAAGAGTAGAATTGTAAAGAAAAGAGCGGCAGAATTTCTTGATAAAAATATATTCCTCGCTGTTGTTTCAACCAATTGGTCTACTGCCGTGAATGAGCATTGGGTCTCTTCCACTCAACGGCTAACCCTCAAATCGATCTAGCCAGGGTGGTTTTAAT
The DNA here is from genome assembly GCA_916610205.1 of Griposia aprilina. NCBI lineage: Eukaryota > Metazoa > Arthropoda > Insecta > Lepidoptera > Noctuidae > Griposia > Griposia aprilina. The sequence goes on from OU744283.1 coordinate 12,360,937, forward strand.
AATGAGTAAAAGTCATCACCGGCGGCGGCGGGGTAATTACGTAACACACTAACAGTAGGAACATTCATTGCGTTATTTTCGTCGTTGAGCAGACAAAATTTTCGAACATATGAAGCAATGGATTAGCAATAGGCTTCAAAATGATTCAGATTGTGATAGATAGTGTGTTACATAATTAGGGTGCTGGTATTTACCAGGCGATAACGGTAAGATAAACGTATCGTATACTTACTTTTTAAGGTTCTGGCCTAAAAAGAACAACCGAAAGCTTACTATTAGGTTCGTCTGTCACAGAGATTTATAGAGCAGCTGTTTACTCCAAAACCTCGTGATAGATTGTGGAAAGTTAATAATGTATTGAATTAGGTAGCGACTACTCTATTTTCCGGGTCTATGGCGTAGCAAAACCAGCTTTCACCGGAGATCAGGTAATCCGAAAGGCCTTCGGGAACCTAGTCTCTCCCTAGGCAGCCTAGAAATCCAGGATTTTCTCACACCAACAATAGTCTGTCTAAATAAGAAATTTAAAAAATATGTATCACGTTTAGAAAAAGAAAAAAAGGGTTGTGTGGTTTTATGAAACCACGGTAAAAGTGAAACTTTTTCCCTACTCCGCGGCCGACCGTCACGCGACATGCAACACACAGACGAAAAAGTTTGAGACGATGTAATTAAAGTTTCACTTTAAAAACTATTCCATAATTATTGTTCCTCGTACTATTACAGATACGCTAAGTACCTACTCTATGTGGTCGTGGCCTGGTGAAAAGGTGACGTTTTGGAAGAAGTTCTTCTGGGTGTTCTCGTGGCCCATCAACCTAGTGCTGTGGCTGACCATCCCTGACTGCAACCGTCGGCCACATCTGTACCCTTTGACCTTCCTGATGTGCGTGACCTGGATCGGGGGAGTCTCCTATCTTGTTGCCTGGATGATCACCGTACTAGGTAATTAATTTAGACGGCATGAAATGGGGGACTTATATTCATTCGGTGCGGAACACCAGACAACATAACACAAATAAGTCTGTGTTGCCTGATGCATGTCAGAAAGACTTAGGTACTAACGAGTAAGTGCAGTTCATTAACAATGTATAGATATTGCTTATTGTCATCCGCGACTTTTTTTTTCGTTTGACTTTATGCTGAGCTGAGGCCCCTTTGGCATTATAATCTATGTTTTCTGTTGTTTTTAGTTTTAAGGTGTATTTTTGTTGCTGCAATCGCAATAAACGCATTTTTCTTTCTTTCGAAGAGTAGTTCTTTCGAGTTTCTCAGTTAATATAAATTTATGCGCATTTGCGATACCTACAAATTTCGTGTACTTACCTACATAGTTACTTATATTTTTTTTATTGTATATTTTCATCAAAGTATGCTCTTGGCTTCATTCATATTCATATTTTGGCAATTTTTTGTAATGGTTACCACGAGTTTCTAATTATGCTGTGTTTGCTCAGCTGGTGGCACAGACTGGTGGCAATTCCATCCTCTAAATGTTTATTTATTTTTATTTGATTGATACCTATTTGTTTCATAACGCCAACAAAAAATCTCTGCTAATGCTAATTCAATAAAACAGCACTGCTTTAAAACCAAAAGCGAATTATAATTCTGCCTACTGGTATTTTTAAAACCAAAAGCGAATTATAATTCTGCCTACTGGTATTTTTAAAACCAAAAGCGAATTATAATTCTGCCTACTTGTATTTTTAAAACCAAAAGCGAATTATAATTCTGCCTACTGGTATTTTTACCATTTTTACAGTAACATTGCTACACTGCCTTGTTCGTGTTGTGGTTGCAAATGTGCCTGCTGAGCGTCCTGCGGGGTAATTGCCTAACACACTAACAGTAGGAATGGCTTAACATTCATTGCGTTGTTTACGTTGCTGAGCAGACAAATTTTTCGTACATATAAAGCAATGGATTATCCATAGGCTTCAAAATGATTCAGATTCCGATTAATAGTGTGTTACACAATAAGGGTGCCGGTCCTGGGTTCGATTCTCAAGTCGTGCAGGCATTCTGGTCTGCATTTCTGCCCTATTAGAGGCAATAGGCTCTTTCCCTATTACAATGGCGAAATAAGGTTGTACCTCCGCCTACTTTTTCGGGGGATACAGTTTAGACGTGATTTTTTGATCTTACATATTTTCTGCCTCTGTGGCATGAAGTAATAATATCGCGGAAACCTCTTTTCCTTTTTTCCACCAGCCTGTTTTTATCCCACAGCAGGGCAAAGGCCTCTTCTCTTACAGATAAAGCATGGCCATTGATCACCGCGCTTGCTCAAGATGGGTTAGCGATTTCAGACTATCATATATGAACTATAAGTCCAGGTTGCACCACGATGTTTTTTCCTTCATCGATGTCAGTTATGTCCAAGATAAACTCAAAAAGTACATATGAATTGAAGAAGTCACATTAGTACTTACTTACCCGGATTTGAACCCACAACCTCGTTTCCTTATTTAATTTTATTTTATTCCGTAGGTGATACTCTGAATGTGCCTGACAGTATAACCGGGTTAACGATACTCGCCGCAGGTACCAGCCTGCCTGAAGCAGTGTCCAGTGTGTTAGTGACTGTGCAAGGTAAGGTCCAAACCCTCGATCAGACACTTCGTTTTCGCTTAGCATTCTTTCTGACTTTTTTATTTTTCTCAGCTCCGTATGGTCATAGCGTGATGTTAACCTATAGCTTTCCTCAAGAATAGGTCTATCAAGTTTCAAATACGACAGGTAGTTCCAGAGATTACCCCGTATATACAATCTCACAAACAAATATCTCTATAAAATATTAGTATAGATGTATATCGGGTGTAAAAAGACACTTAACGAAGCCGTGAGTCACTTGTGGAGTACAAGGGATTCACGGCTACGTTAAGTGTCCGTCATTGTAATATTTTTTTTGTAATGGACCATACCTGGGAGCCTTCTAGTTACGGAGATATTGGTGCCAATTCTCTTGTCACAAAATTCTCTAAACTAGACAAAAAAATCACAAAAATTTTGTTTAGTCCTGTCAAAAGACTATTTCTCATTCTGAAATAGACTAAAGTGACACAACTTAACTTTATTTTACTTTGACAGCACTAAGATGGTACCTACTGATTAATTAGTTTAGTGAAAATGCCAATTTTGCTATTCTGAATTTGACGTTTTTAACCTAAAATTTTGGTTGTTTAACTAAATCTGTCTATTTTTAATCGCGATTAAAAAGGTGTGGAATAAAATTAGTTGTCATGAACTAAGATTCACCACAACACCTCGACTTCAGGGGCAAAAACAGTACTGTATTTTTTATTTTATTTTGCTTATATCTCGAAAACGGTGTGTCCTATCGCAAAAATAATGAAAATTTCGACCCCCTTTATGAAACCCTTAAACCCATATAACTCTACATGTAGGTATTTTTTTTTGAATATTTTCCGAACAAAAAGTGAAAATTTCCATATAAAACACGCCGAGGCTGCCACCCAGGCGCGCCTCCGGCTCTAAAAAAAATCACGTGGTAGGGCAAACAAGTAGGTACCATGTGGAGTCGCGATTGTCAAATTAAATTTTAGTTGCGTCAAAATTATTTTTAAATTTAGAGATATTTTATTGCAGAATAGCTCTAAGATTCTCATAGCCAAAAGTAAGGAATTTTAGTGATAGTTTAGTTAGTTTAGTTCGGTGTACAAGAGCATCGGCACCATTGAAAGTCAATATACCAACTTTTAATGTTATAATAACACAACTTTAAATACCCCCACGACCACTGTGGCGTTGCATGCACCCGTTGCAAGCACAATGTTTTGCGTGTGTTACATTGCGCACTAAGTGCCGCAAACAACAAATTTTCACAGCAAAAATAAAAGTCGTTTCCCAGCAATTATTTTTGTGCAATGTGACTTAGTTTATCGTACAGAATGCGTAGTGACAGCTATGTGATGGGTCTATTTACAACCAGTATAATTATATCGCAGTAGTAATGATCATTTGAATAGAAACATTGCTTTTTGGTTTTTGGAAAAAAATAACATGATTTTAAAAGAAATTCACTGAAGTGGAGTGGAACGGAAGATTATTGTAAAAATACTCTTTTACTTTAATCTCTTATTTTATGCTATTTTACGCAAATGTCCTTTCTTTGGTATTGTTCGTCGAGTGGTTGAGTTGAGCTACACAATTACTGACAAATGCGTGCACTGACTGGACAGGTCCACTGAAATCTGTATGGTTCTTTCCTCAAAAGACCATTGCAGACACCAATCTAACATGGTCCTCAAATGATCTCACCAAGATTATTTCCGGATTTTTTATATACGTACACATTGACATTGAAATTTTTTGTACCTAAATACATTGACATGAATATTTACTTTGTAAAATTGTATATTATTTTAATCATTGTGAATGTATAGGCTATGTGTGCCATTGTCTTTTTTTTTATTCTCAGTGAGTTTTCATCATGATCTGGCACTTTGAGTAATTTATGCGGCCTACCCAAATGTCCTTTCTTTGGTATTGTTCGTCTAATCGTTGAACTCTTTAAGTTCTGAGTTGAGCTGCACGATTACTGACAAATGCGTGCATTGACTGGACAGGTCCACTCAATCTGTGCGATTTTTCCTCAAAAGACCATTTCAGACACAAATCTACATGGTCTTCACATGATCTGACGAAGATTATGTCTGGACTTTGAAAGAGACTGTGACCTCTGAGTTGATTTCGGCCTTCTCAGAGTAGTCAGATAGGAAACGCCGACCTCATCTAGTTTTTATTAAAATATGATTGACGTGTAAAAGTGTTTGTACAAACCTACTTACAGAAATAAAATCATTTATTAATTATACTTTGAGGTGCAAAAGACGTACAAATTCATACTTAATCCATAACCAACTATACATATTACCAATAAAAAAGTCGCTTTTCGAATCTGTCTGCTGTGTGAACGCGTTGTTCTTCTAAACTACGCAACGGATTATGATACAGTTTGAGAATTTATTCCTGTGGCCTGATCAAATAAAGGTTTAAATAAAGCAACAAAATTAACGTATTTTATTTTCAGGTCACGGCACCATGGGACTCAGCAACTCTATTGGGTCGAACACATTTGACATTCTACTGTGCCTGGGTCTGCCTTGGCTGATCAAATCGCTTGCCTACCCTACAGTTCCCGACCACCATTGGGTAGGTTCATGAGATCTCATGTGTTATATTTCTTACCCCTCCCCTTATCCCCCAAAAGATTTACGTTCCGTTCACGTAAACACATTACTATAGATAGTAGACTTGCAAGGATATATAGGTTATAAGAACTGTAACTTGCGACCCCTAAATATTATGTTTTACAATTTACTTATAACTTCCAAAGTAAATGTTCTGTTGTTTTTTTTTTAGTTCTATGCCTAAAATTTTCCCAAAACACCCAGCCAGACCAAGTGTTAACTACTTAGAGCACTCGGTTTCTGAAAGGAACTTTCACTAACTGAGTGTCAAACTCATGTTAACTACAATGATTGGAAAACCGAATTAACAACAGCCAGCCAAAGAACTTTAAATGAGGTTTGACAACAAATTCAAACGGTTTTCAGAAACCAACAGATAAGGGTTGAGTTTATCTATTATGTATTTCAATATTTCAGGTGTCAATAAACTCAAGGGGGTTATCGTACAGCGCCATCTCGTTGCTATCGACGCTGTTCGCGCTGTACGGCTGCTTACTGCTCAACAAGTTCCAGCTGGACTGGAAGATCGGCATCACCTGCGGCCTCATCTACTTCGGCTACCTCGTGCTGGCGGCTCTGATAGAAATGAACGTCTTCTTCGATGTCAACCTGCCAATTTGCGCGCACTAAAACGATAGCTTAGTTCTATTTTTAACATAAATTATTCGAGTCGTTTTTGTATTATGTAAGATAAGACATAGAATGTCGAAATGCGGTACAGATCGATAAAGTCTTTTTCTAGATGTCTGCGAAATTCTTTAATTCTATGTACATACTTAATATGTAATATCGTTATTTTATTATGTTCCAAGCTAAGGAATAATAAAATATTTATAAGTATATTAGTACTTAAGTCAGCAATCTATGAAACATAAACGTTTCTCGAATATATATTTGTCCTTTATAAATATTGTTGTGACAGTATTAGGTACAAAGCAAATTGGGTGATTGTTTTTCAAACACATAGGTAGGTAAATAATTTCTTAATAGCCCGTGGACATGATACATAACAGTAATACACTGCATTAACCTCATAATACCTCATAAACCTTATAACCTGCATAACTGACTGTGACTAAAAGTAGTACCTACCTCTCTAATTTTGACAAAATTTTTAGTTATGGGGGAAGCACAATGGTATCACGCGAAATTCAAATTTTCTTACGTTTTTTGCAATTTGCAGGTCAGTGTCAGGTTGTATGTTTAACAAAATATGATTCACAGCCGTAAAGGCTCGTGCACACTGGCGCGACGCGACAGCGTACACAAAGGCACCACGTGCCGCGCGACGGGCGGCGCCTTTGTTTCGGGCTGTCGCGTCGCGCCTGTTTGCGGCCTTTACAAGTATGTATTTACAGAATTATAATCATTAGAATCATCAAAGACCTCTTAGTTCATGTAATGCCATTGAATGACTATTTCATGAAAAAGTCATTTTATGGGATTGTCCCCTACCCTTGCCTTTCCCCCTTAACCGATTCCTCCTTAACTCCATACTCATCACATATCCATTACCTAAACCTACGTTAGAGTAATTATAAAAAATAAATTAAAAGCAAAGTATTTCCTTTACAAGTAAAAATAGAAACGACATTGTATAAATAGACCTTCTGGTATTTGTCCTTGAACTGGTTGCCTGGCACAGGTTCAACAGAGCGTGTTGAAGCCAAGTGACCCGTTTTGAAACCATTCGGTTGCACCTACCCTGCTTCGCATGCTCTCTGAACCACGAAAAACGATGAGATGTCGTAGAAAATCGATAAGGCATCCTACAGATGATCGCCATCATAAGGCAGAGTGAAAACGATTTTGATAAATGTTAGTTTTCAGAGAATGGTTTTCGAGAAAGAACTATTTAGTAGAATTAGGAGGATTGATGATTTATTTTCTGAGTTTTTCTGCCACAAATTCCTCATCAGGTTCATATGATTTCCCCACTTTCATGTACCTATCCAACCTTCTATCTTCAGTGGTTCGACGGCACGTTGTCTGTCTGGTCAGTCACAGAAAATGTATAATCGTAGAAATAAGTATTAACATATCTATGATATTTTAGAACAATTAGGCAGTGTGTCACAGTTTTATATTATAAAATTATAAAATGACTGTATTATTATAGAGCAACTGTATTCCATGGTAGGTCAGCAACGAAGGCAGGTTAGCATTGTTAAGTATTTTGTATTTTTACCTACCAAATACTTTTCTAAATTGACACAAAAATACCTAAAAATACCTAAGTACTTAGTCAAGCATTTGGATCCCATTCATTTAATTGTTCACTTTTGATTTTTTTGTTACAGAAAACTAAAGTCAATGTTAATTAACTGCGCTGCTGACTGTGCCAATTTTTCGTTAGCTGCGCATAAGTATAGATTATAGTTCTTAGATAAACATTATCATTCTTCAAGGCAAATAATAAGTAAGTAGGTTAGAATGTTACAATAACATTACACTTAATGTAATTAAAGTTATCAATGAATATTTTTTATCAAACGGTTTTGTTTGTCTAATTTACGCACGAACCATTGTTTAGCCTAAGCAAATGTGCCTACCTATGGCAATCCATTAATTCGACCGTAGCAATTAACATAGTCGTATGAGAAAAATAGCTACTATAGGGTACGGCCGGTCAAAGTATCAAATATGTATAGTGAACAATAGTCAATGTACCTTTAACCAAATTTGGTATGACATTTAAATATTAATTACCTGACGTAGTAGTATATGCAAATTTATCAAAAAAATATCGGAAATATGAGAAACTGCACATGCAACATTGTTAACCACTTAATCGTGCAATAACTATTTTATCGGAAATGGCAGATCTGACATTATTAACCGAACTACAATTTTTGCATTTGGTCGGATGTGGCACAACCCGCAGTATTCCCTGGACTTTGAAATCTCTTGGATGTACCATTTAATACGTTATTGCCCTTAACATATAATTATTTTATGATGTAGATGCCACTTACAATATCGGGGACTTGGGAAAAACAATGTTGAGTTACTAATGAGAAGTCACTTTATCAAATTAAAATCCTTTAATGGAAAACTAAATAACAATCCAGAGTCTTATAACGCAAATACTAACTAACTACACTTATGAATCAACAAAACACGAATTGAGTTTCCTGCAACTAAACAACAAAACAAATAACAGTCTTAGTAAGTTACATTTGAGATCAGCCACATTTGACATAAACTTATTTTTATTGTAATCTATTTAATATAACCTCAAACAAATTAGGTCCAATACAACATTCATAGATTAGGCTGCGACGCCTTTTGTCATCTTCTATCACCGTGTTCCCATCAAACTTCTTCCAGGCCGTGCTCACCACGCGTTCACTTAGCGCTATAGTGTTGAGAAACATTGTCTTGCATAACTTCACTGGTTTTTTTTCTACATCCGGCAAAAAGTACTGAAAAGTGTTCTGTCTATCGTGCTTCGTAACTTCCGTTGTTTGGCGTCGCTTGAGACTCTTCCCAGTGCTTTTTCTTCTCGCCTAAAAGCCAAAAATATTTAAAGACTCGCTTTCGATCTTCATGAGATTTTTTTTGGGTACACTTCAATCGGCACTTATCGGTACAAGGGTCCTTTAATTCTTTACTTTCGACCACCTTCCCCTTTTTTCGCCTCTGTTTTTCTTCAGTTTTCTTTGGACCACTAGCCACCTTTCTTTATGCGCAAGACGCTTCTTTCCTTTATCTGTTGTTGTTTTGTGTTGTTACTGTGTAATCAAATTGTGTGAAAACTTCATCTTCATTAGTTTCCAGAACTTTTGGTGAGTTGCGAGTTGTTGCTAAGCTGCCAGGAGCGGAAGTGCTTGGAGTTGGTGTCTTTGGTTGAGTTACTGGATTCATGTGGCTCTGAAAAGCATAATATAACTACCGTATTACGTTAAATGAGAAAATTTGACAAGACGGAGGTTATAACTACGTGAAACTATAGAAGTTGGAAATCTGATAAAAGACTTTACCGGATTCACTTTATCTGGAATGTCTACCACGAGGCTCTTTGCACTGCCATCAATAATGTCTACCACGAGGCTCTTTGCACTGTCATCGATAATTTCTACCACGAGGCTCTTTGCACTGTCATCGAAAATGTCTACCACGAGGCTCTTTGCACTGTCATCAATAATGTCTATCACGAGGCTCTTTGCACTGTCATCGATAATTTCTACCACGAGGCTCTTTGCACTGTCATCGAAAATGTCTACCACGAGGCTCTTTGCACTGTCATCGAAAAAGTCTCCAATCAAGTCTTCCAGTTGCACAAGCTCCTCTTCAACGCCAGCAGGAAGAGGGGACGGTTCTCCTAAAATAAATGTTACTATGTTAGCAAACAAAGCAAGTCAGCCAAACCAAACAGGCGCAGTTAGAAACATAGAACTTGTTTGAAAAATAAAGAAATTGATTGCTTTTTTATAGGAATATAACACAAAACAAAAATAAAAACTTTCATCAAACAACTTGGCAGTAGTACCATATTCAATAGTAGCTTGGTATCATAAAGCGAACAATAATGTCGAATGTAGTACATCCGACACCAAGAGATGAGAAATAAACAGTTAACAAAGTCAGTTATGCCTTATCCGACAAAATACAATCAAACACACAGCAGTCAATAATGTAGGAAGTGGTACATCCTACAATACAATTTATCAAATGAACATGCAACAAAGTCTGTAGTAACATATCCGACAAAATAAAACTATCTCCGATCAAGTAATAATGTAGTATGTGACACATCCGACACAGTAAACGAAATAGAAAACCATCAAAATTGATGTATCTGGCCTATACGACATTATTGTCCGTTATGAGTAGTTTTCAACATTTAAAAAAAAGTGAATTCAATAAGACGCTAATAATAAAAAATAATTAATTATGTTTAGGTATGATGAAATGCTAAAATAAATATTTTTTACTTACTCTTTCTCTTTTTTAAGTGTCCGTTAATTCAAAATTTGAATCGTTTTGTGGCGGAACTGATGGATTCAATAAGTCTAATATCCGTCTTGACCTCGATATAACGGGAACATTGAATTTATAATAAAATTGGCGAATTTATTTACGCGTTGAAAAATAAAACCGACGAGTACGTTCCTCCGGCTAACGTTGGCCGAAGTGGCATATCCGCGCCGCGCGCTCGCGTCTGTTAAAGTCAAAGTCAAAGTCAAAGTTTTTATTAATGCGATTTTTGGTGATACAACAGGATCTTAAATATATTTTATAGTACCTCAAAAATCTACCCTAAGGGCATGCATTGTTAAATTACAATATTAGAAATTAAATTAAACATTACATGAAACATAATGAAGTAATGCATATCTACAGAAATTAAAATACAAGATATAATTATATTGTAATAAATTAATAGGCATGTATATGAATATTACATTAAAACATAAATACATAAAATGGTCAGTCACAAGAAATTTTGTCAAGTAGGAATTCGTCAATGGTATAGTAGCATTTGTCTATTAGAAATGTATTTAGTTTACGTTTAAATTGTGTCAAGTGTAAATCTTTTATGTTATTTTGTAGCTTATTAAAAATTTTTGAAGCCGTGCAAAGTATGCTCTTGTGCATATGGGCGGTTTTTGAACGTCTTAGGCATAATTCATGTCGATATGTTGGTCTTACGGATCGAGAGCTTTGTTCTGAACCTTTTCTAAACAAATCACCGTTTTTCTTTACGAACAAAGCGGTTTCGTAAATGTATAGACAAGGTAACGTTAGTACTTTTAAGGAGATAAAATGCGGTTTGCAACTTTCTGTTGATTTAATATTGCATATGGACCTAATGCACATCTTCTGCGCTTTAAAAATTTCAAGTTTTTCACAGGAATTTGTCCAGAAAATTACTCCGTAACGTAATATGGAATCTACGTAGCCATAATACGCGGTTACGACAGCCGCCTGATTTACTATTTTGCTGAGTTTATAAAGAGCAAAGGCAAACTTGGTCAATTTTGTAATTAGGGTCGATGCATGTTCTTTCCACGTCAGTTTAGAGTCTATTGCCAATCCTAAAAAATGTATATGTCCTACTTCTTCAATTATATTATTATAAAAAGATAGATTGATGTCAGGAGTGGTAATTCTTTGTCGAAACTGCATGATTTTAGTTTTATTTAAATTAAGAATTAAATTATTTTGTTCAAGCCAAGCAATTGATTGTTGTAGTGCATTTTTATGTCACTTTCGTAGTTTGTGTTTAAATCCTCATGCCTAATAATTAAAGTCCTGTCATCGGCAAAAAAAACCATAGGAAAAGTAACTTGTTTTGGAAAGTCACTTATATAGACTAAAAACAATGGTGGGCCCAATACGCTACCTTGTGGCACGCCAAATGTGATTTTACGTTTTGCTGAAATGTATTTGTATTCCTTTTTATCTTTTTTGCAAATTCGTCTAACTTCCGTACACTGTGTTCTATTGTCAAGGTAGGATTTTATAAGAGAAAGTGCGTTTCCCCTTATTCCGAAAGCACTTAGTTTTCCTAACAAAATATTATGATCGACTAGATCAATGGCTTTCGTCATGTCCATAAATATAGCGCTAGTGGGAATTCTTTCGATATCTGTCATTATAATATTAAGGAAATCATATATGGCCAAGTTTATGGATTTATTTTTTCTAAATGTTCCCCTTCCACGCCCCGCAGCTAACGTCAAAAAGTACTGAGCAACAATATTAAGGCGCAGATATACGACTTTTAATGATTTCAAATTGAACATCACGTCTAAACGAATAGACTTAATTGTTTGAAAAAAGTATATGATAAACTAGACTATTTTCATCGTAATTTGATATGTGAAAATTTTAAATTATATTTTTATAACATAGTGTAATTAATTTGTAAAGTAATGTCTAACGCGACCACAAAAACGATAATCACGCAAAAACTATCGGGCGTATTTTCATGAAATCTGCAGCATCTAAAAGACAATTTAATTACCCAAATTTTTTACAGGCTTTTATTTGTATTGTGTTTGATAAATCAAGGTGGGTTGTTTTTGCGAATAAACTTGATGCCCGTTGAAACGGGGGCTCTTGCGGGCGACGGGCGGCAGTGCATCGCTGACCAATGTCCGGGTAGACGCTAACGCTCTGTGCAATTTTAATCGCTTGAAAATTTCGCATGCTCCTCCCACTCGCTCAAGGTCGCTGGCACTTATTGTCGCCTTAATCGTGCGCACTGAACAAATACTTCTTTTTCAACTTAGAAAAACAAAGATGGTTGATTTTAGGCATTTAATAATTTGCGGGGGCTTTTATAAAATATTCTAAGACCTTTAAGAGGCTTACAAGAGCTAAAGCGCGGTCACTGTCGGATTGCATAGAAAAGAAAGAGACGCGCGATGACACAACGCTGGTAATTTATTGCAAAATATGAAGCAATTATGGATTACGGACAAAAAATTAAAACACTATTACGTTAGTATGTTACTTGTTACTGACAAAAAATCTGAATGTTTGCACGTATATTAGTATGGTTTTTAATCGTTAAAATATTTTTGTAGAGGCAATGATATTAGAGGTATCTCCGTGATATTTTTCTATCATATCAAGTTAATTGTAATATGTTTTCAACACACTATCTAACTAGCATATATCCAGAAGAATATCATATATTTTTCCTGATTTTGGTTACTGCAGTGGATCATATATTTTTAGGCATTATAAATTTGAGTTTAGGTCATGTAGTCCCCTTAATGCAATAAAATGAAAATCGCAAAAATGCAGATCCGACAATGTTATTTGCTACGGTCGAATTAATTGAGAATTAACTATTTACAGATTTTACAGTGAGTCGAAAATGAAGAAGTATGTATACCAGTAGGTACCCTAATTGCGTAACACATATTGCTAATCCATTGCTTCTTATGTTCGAAAAATTTGTCTGCTCAGCGACGTCTTTATCGCAATGAATGTTGTTGAACTCTCAAAATGAAAGCTATTCCTACTGTTAGTGTGTTACGTAATTACCCCGATGTTACACCATAGCTTATTATGATTTAATTATTATGTATTCTATGTTATAGGTAACTTAAAACGTGCTGAAAATGCACTTATTTTGGCAAAGTTATATTAGACAAGCTTTTCTTTCCAAAACTTTGATCATTAGAAAACTCTTTAATAATTATTATTAGTTAAAAGGAGTCTCAGTTCTATTAAGAATAACATGTTTTTTGTGCTTTTGATTTCAGTATTAGTAATGGACACGCTAGACGTGAAGTAATCAATTATTATGTATCGGGTTAATACTTACCATAATGTACTTACTTTAATTAAGTTCAATTTAAAATTATAAGTTTCTGTCAAGTTTGTGTAAATTGAATAACCGCCAAGCTCCAAAGTAGGTACCAGTTATAGGTACCTACCGTCAAATACTGAAATTAAGCTGTGTGGTGAACCAACTTTCTAACCGCCATGCTATTAATCTACCTGTGGGTACCTACTTATTATATGTTGTTGCAATTTATCTATCTCCTCTCAACAGGAGATCATGTCTATTAGAGTAAATTATATTAAAATACGTGAACCTGCATGCACGTATTTTTTAACATTTTTTACTTTTATTTTTATGTGATATAAATATATCATGTATTACTTAAATGTGATCAGAAATAAAGTTTCGATTCAAACTAAGTGTACCTACTTACATAATCAGCCTATAATGTTCCCACTGCTGGGACACAGGCCTCCTCTCGGTGAGAGGGAGTGGGCCGTATTCCACCACGCGGGCCCAGTGCGGGTTGGTAGATGTCACATGTCTCCTGGTAATTTTTGGTTCTAGGACATGCCGGTTTCCTCACGATGTTTTCCTTCACCGTTTTTGAGAGCAGTGGCGATGGAATAATTTGCACAAAGTAAAGCACCTGTCTGGGTCCGAACCTACGACCTACAACTCGTAAGTCACGGTCGTCACCACTAGGCCACCACTGCTCTCTCATGCTGCTCCACCACTGCACCACTGCTCTCATGTACCTACTTACTTATAGGAAAGTAGGTCTACGTCTGTTATACCTACGTCTCTAATTACCTAATACACCTATGTGCGAAAATTCTCCTCTACAGAGAATATCTCGCTTCCGCTATTAAAGATTGCGCCACGATCGTATGGTGTTATCGAACTAACAATAATATTGCACACTTTGAGAACATAGACAGACACAAAGTTAAATTAAATTCAAAATTCAAATTCAATATTATTTATTTTGGGACAACTAGATCCAAAGGTTAGTATACAAAAACATAGAAACGAATGTTAGTAGTACTTAAATACAATTACAAAGGACAACACTCATCAACTCGTCTAATTTTATACACAAAAAGGCCCCTGTGCTGAGACACCCCACCCCGTCAAGATAACCAATAGGGAGGGTACCTAAAAGATCATCAGACTAACAAAATGCCTCAATACAGGTGCACGCATATCTTCAGCTATAGTTTTCAGGATGCTGTTGTGACTCCCCCAAACCCTCCTCATAATTGACACGACTTTTTTTCGAATGACTGCATGAAAATCGTCAGTATGAGCCTATGCGAACATCTCGGAGGCACTGCGGAAACGGAGAAGCCTCAACAAAATTAAAGCAGAGGTAATTGCCTTTGTAGGCTTCCACAAACAGGCGCGACACGACAGGGCGAGTCTAATAGAACAATTTCTATGAAAACTCTATGGATTTTTTCTACAAGAGTCGCGTAGCGCCTGTCTGAACGTATTTTTAGCCGTTATTGGTATCTAGTTTCTCCCGAGTTTTGCATGACGTGCCACTTATTTTACCTATTATTCAAAATAAACAGTCAATTAGGAATCTTAATGAAATTAAACTGCCTTAAACCGCAAATAAAACATTTTAATTGGTAACAAAAATATCAGGCCCGACATTTTCTTACTTCTGTCCCGCTAATACAGTTACGTGTTGCTACATGAATTGCAACAAAATATTATTTTTTACACGTTTAGCTGTTGTAAAGCAGTAGGTATCGATTATGCGCGGCAGCCGCGCGCCGCTAGTAATCGAATTGGCTCGCACGGCACCTTGCATCACGGCAGAGCGTGATGAGCAAAGTCAGCCGCAGTGCGAGGAAAATAGTGTAGCTAGGGTTGCCAACTTTTTTAATATCAAATATAGTATTTTCGAAGCCATTGCCTGTAAAAATATAGCAGATGGCAAAAAAATAAAAAATATATAGTAGGTACATATGTCTCAAAAAAATATTAATTAAATGCATGTCTTTTGTTACTTTGAGCCTTTAATAACAGGTCTTTTTTTAGGTCTCTACTATTATTGAACTCCAAAAAATTATGTTTACAAAAACCTTCATTTCACCTTTTACGAGATTAATACTGGCCCTATTGCGCTCATCTCGCCATTTCGTATTCATCACTGAAAATATGCGCTTCGTTGAAGCCGAAGGTGTTATAGAAAGAAGAAATTATACTATTGTAAAAATATAAGAAAAGTGAGAATCACCGAGCAAGACTAGTTGCCATTTTCCAGCAGTACATTCAGCAACACATTTTTGGTCAGAAAGAGCAATAGCCAGAATTTTATTTAACTGATTTATTTCTGAATACAAATTTCAAAAACAGATTACGGCTACTTTTCGTTTTACACTTATTTTAATAACATAATGTTATTTAAATTTTCATCGAAAATATATGTAGAACATACTACATTTTTTTTTTTAATATATTATTTAGGCCTCTAATATAGTAGGGTACTATATTATCCCTGCCACCCCGTTTAGTAGAGTTGGCAACCCTAACTCTAGCTAACGGCTATTCGAGGGTTTACAGGGCATAAATCGATACATACTTTAAAAGAAACGTAGCCCCACCTTACTAGGCGAAGTAATAACAATAGTGAGTTAAAAAGTTGACGTGACATAACGCAACACAAGTTGAATGAATAGTTCCCACTAGATATCTACCAGAACACAAGAAGAACTAATGACATAAGGCACAATGAAAAATAATTATTTTGCCATAACACATAAGACGTTCAACTTTTCCATTCCGACGCGTAAAAGTGTAAAAAAGAAGACAATACATAATCGGCATTCGTAATTAGAGGTAGAACACGCGATTTGCGGCATCAACGCACGCATTATAATGTGCACAGACACAAAGTGATACGTCCATGCATCTAGAGTAGAGGTAACTACTCGTATAAAGGCTCGTTCACACTGGCGCGACGCGACAGCCCGACACAAAGGCGCCGCCCGTCGCGCGGCACGCGGTGCCTTTGTGTCACGCTGTCGCGTCGCGCCAGTGTGCACAACCCTTTATGTGCACGGTAATGTAATAACGTCGGGAAACACGCCTTCCTGTCTAGCATGGTTGACAAAAACTATAGACGTACCTAAAACATATTAAATTACCTATTATTTATTTAATCAACTAATGATGGTATGTCAAAAACCTTGATTATCGAACGAGGCTAATAAAAAATCTGAAATAAATATGTTAATAAATAACGAAAGAAATGAACAGCACATTAAATTAATATCACTACTTTAAGAAATTATGCAACAGTTCTGAACCCTTAACAAATAAATAGGTAAGTAATTAATCTAGGTAACCTACCTACCTAAACTACGGCTGGGTATAAAATAATCTATTAGTCTGTCCCAAAAAGTGGGCGATCGTTTTGTTGAAGAAAACATTGAGGGAACAGACGACATAGATATTTTAATCGGCTTCCGCTGTGCTGTATGCATCACGAAAGGATAGGGATGTTTGATGAGGGGAGACAGGGTCGTCCCCACCAAGCTCACGGTGGGCTTGGCGAAGTTAATAGGCTGGCTCTTGACCACCTGCCGCTGACTTGCACCCCCCAGCAATATGATCGGTATCGAACTTCCTTTGGTGGAACTCGTCGATGATCTCGTTGAACTTATAAATGGTCTGAGCGATGACGGCATGGATGTTGAAGTAGGCGCAGTCTCAATAATTTCATGAAAGATTGATTCGTCGTAGTCCTTGTTCTCTTCGATAAAAGGCGCAATAAAGACCACCTGACGCAAACTGTTTATATCCTGAACTAATTTTGCGTGTTCATTTAACAAATGATCGCTTCTTGGTATTATATTGTCAATAATATTGTCCATTCGTCGTGACATCGGCTCCATATTGAGTGAAAACTGAACAGGTAGTGTGGCAGAACGTTTGGTTAACATCTTTCTGAACATTGGGTTCTGGGATCGCCATCCTACGTAACATAATGAACAAATTACCAAAACAA
Source organism: Griposia aprilina (assembly GCA_916610205.1). Lineage (NCBI taxonomy): Eukaryota > Metazoa > Arthropoda > Insecta > Lepidoptera > Noctuidae > Griposia > Griposia aprilina. The sequence continues at coordinate 12,378,425 of OU744283.1, forward strand.
TTACAAAATATAAAAATTAGGTAGGTACCTACTCGTAATGAATTATAGCTTTACCTTCTTTGAGCATTCTTCCGATTCTGTCTCGATTGAGTGTTGCATATTCGATGCAGCTCACCTGAAACGAAATGAATATATAATAAACAGTGTCTAGCATTAGTAGAAAAAATTCGTATTTGGGTGATAGGTACAATAACATCGCAAAGTTATTAGCAGTCATTCACACTTCAAGTTCAATAACTCGCTTTAGGCGTAATATAATGCATTTTTGCTTTGATACATAGAAACAGTTCGCTCACATCATCTTTAAGACACAACAAACAAATTTGAAAAGCTAGCAGAAATTGAAATAAGTAGGTAGTTCTTTTTGTACAAAACACGTTGAAAACCAATGTGTCAAGGCATGAAAAATGTTATAGAACCTTTTCAGGATCACATTCGTCGAGCAGGTATCGGTACCTATTTTTCTTTAAATATTGAAATATCCGATATGTAGAACCTAGCTACCTAATTTATTACTAGAATAATAACGACTGTAATTATACGTAAGTAGGTATATCTACGTAGTATGCATCGATATTACTTACTGTTCAGCGTGGTAAACACGAAAAGTGATCGTAAATTTTACCTGTCGGCAATAATTATCGTGGTCATAACATACCTATGGTCAATTTAGGGGTACACTGATTTTTGATTAAGGAACTTTTTATGTTCATTATTACCAATGTTTGCAGTGAGAGTGAGTAGATACCTGTTTCTGCTATAACTATTATATTGCACAAATTAGCATTAACTCTATATACTAGGTTTTTTCCAAGGTAGGTTCAACCAACAAATGTATTAGGGCCAATATAAAACCTGTATTATCGCATAGGCTATAAAAAAGTTCAAATCCATTGAATACTCTGGCGATACAGAGGTACGATAGGTACAAAATTACGAATGCGGTTCACACCGTTCGATTTAAGGCTCCCGCGACAGCGCGACGCGACTCCAGTAGAACAATTTCTATGAAAACTTAATGGAAAATGTTCTACAACAGTCGCGTCACGCTGACGCGTCGCACCTGTCTGCGGTAGCCTTTAGGAATCCCACTCTAGGGTACCTGTAGTAGTGTAGTCTACCCTAATAGCCCTGCCAATGGGGAAGCGCATACAATGATAGGTACCATTGTTTAGTACCTATATTAATGATAGGTACACATAGATCCGATTTTCGGAAGATTTTCGGATTTTTTTGGATCAGAAAGTGTAAAGCGTAGTATATTCCTTACAATGCACTTTACTAAGTCATTGCACACATATATACATATGCTAAATAATTAGAATTAACTAAGTAACGTACCTCAGTTGTAGGCCCGTAATGCCGCCCGGGCTCGAGGTGCATGCCCTCGGCTAAGAGCAAGACTTGCCCCAACACTACCAGCCACCACATGTTACTACCACTGACTGTCAGCGCCAGGTTTATGCTCGACCCCACCACGCACGCTGCTGGGGAGACTACGCCGGCTCAATACTTTTCCTCGCAGTAACGAATGCCAACAATAGTACAATTATTTATGACGGTAATGGAGAACTAATCTATGTTTTACCTGGCTGACTGGGAGTAGTTAAATGAAAGCGTGTTTTAAAGTGACCAGCCAGTCTACAATAGCACTAGCCGTGGTAAAAAATATGCCCAGCAAATTTGGTTGTGTACGTAACTACCTTTCCAGGGTAAGTAGGTCTATTTACGCCGGACGTAGGTACCTACTCACTTATGTACCTATCTAAGTGCCTATCATCACATGGATCGTGGTGGCTCCTAAGACTATAACAACGAGAAAATGTATCCTATTGATATGCATTAGGTATCTAAGTAGGTTACATTCATGCGGAACGTACTTTCAGGCGAGGTTTCGGTATTAACCTCTACCGACCTAACAAGATTATTACCTACCTGTGTTACCTATCTACCTACCTACTCATTTACTACATCAGAGCCATAGCAAACATGATACTTTTAGATATAATCGGTGATGGGCAACTTAACGACTGCATGTAGGTATGTTGTATTGTTGTACCTATTACCGTTGGCCACTGTTTGCGTTGTTGCTGACAATTATATTATTAACAATTTGCACAAAAAACGGTTTGGCGCCAAAAGCACTGATGATGTTTTTCGGCTTATTTACTATAGGTACGTACCTAATTTTTTTCTGTCAGCATCATACTTCTGTGATTCGGTTTAAACAGACACATGATACATTACAACTTGGTGTCTGTGATAGCAATGGTAATAGGCGGCAGACCACTTTACCATCAAGTGAACTTGCTTAGTATTCCAGGAATATTAGTCAAATTAGGGCAAGTATCGCGGAATGAGAGATAGTCAGCTATAAACTTGTATAAACCTTTATTTTGGCACCCTAAAACTTGTCTCAAAACCGACTTATCGTAGGGTGTCCGCGACTACAGATATCCCAAGGTCAAAGGTCAAAAAATGGTTTTTGACACATTTATTGCAAATATCTCGTTTCCTATGGGTTTTATGCTATTTGTATTTTAATATATATTGTAGAGGATGAAATTCTCTACAACTTTTGTTCAAACGTTTTTTTTATATCTTGAACCATTTTCGAGAATTAATGTTTGGCTTAATAAAGTCACAATAAAAAAATTGGAACCCTTTAATAGTATGAACTATTAAAGGGTTCCAATTTTTTTATTGATTTTGAATATGGTGCAATTAATGCTTTGATGTCAGAATTTCCAGGTGTCACTATTATTGGTTGTTACTATCACTGGGCAAAGAAGACTTGGCAAAAAACTAAGGCTTTAGGACACGTAAAAACAAAGGCTGAAAGGCGTATCGTGTCACTATGTTCAAGTCTCCCACTACTGCCACAGGAAAAAATTCAAGCAGGATGTGAATACATAAAACAGGAATGTCGCAATGTATTGAAAATGAATAAGTTCCTATTATATGTATATGGAAAAGATCCTGTTTCAAAACAATTACTCCTCAATCATAAGTGTTTTTCCAGAGCGACATAGGACCAACAATGTGGTGGAGGGATGGCATTCCAAAATCAATAATTGTGTTATTAAAAACGGCAATAATTTACTACGTCTACTAACAACTTTACAAAAAAAAACGACAAGATGGCAATGATAAAAATAAATAAAGCAATGAATAATGATACAAAAAGTTTTAAACGGGACAAAAAATCTATTGCAGCTGATTAAGTTATAAGAGATATACAGATGGAGTTAGTTTGCGGCCATATAACTGTAGGTCATGCTTTGGAGAAATTTCGCTGAAAGAGTTTTTAACTCCTTAAATCCAAAAAAGTTTGTCCGCTAAAGGCCCAGTGATTCCATATGGAACCACCTATTTCACGCAAAATACACACATGAAAAGTGTGTAAGGACTAAGCACGTTTTTGCTAGTTATTATAAGAGGTGAAGCTGAGGTGCCAGCTGTTTTAAAATCCAACGGCTTGGCACGCGACGATGGGATGAGACCAGACGGAATTACCATAATGCTCTGGAAGTTAGGCAGGCCTTTGGTGTGGGATACAACATAATTTCGACACCCTTGCGCCATCCCATCTTCATAACAAGGCGGGCATTGCTGCGAAAATATTCCAATCTTATTGCTAGTTATATGTTCGAACTGTTTGGGGTTGAAACACTAGGGCCGTGGGTGGGGTCCGAGTGCCCACTTGGTTTTTCGAAACATCGCCAAGCGGTTGGTCGACTCTTCACGTGACTGCTGGTCTATTTTTTGGCCAAAGAATCATCATCGCCATACAACGTGACAATGCTGCCAGCCTTTTGGGCACTTTTCCTGTCGACAGCGATGCGGACGAATTTTTTGATGCCCTATGATTCTTTTTCCTTCTTTTTTATTTTCATACTATTAATTTTATTTTATGTCTGTTAGCTTTATTATATTACACAATAATTAAAATAAAATGTTACTAAAAATCTGGTTTTTAATTATATTTTTTGTAATTCTTGGATACTTTTTGAAAATCTTCTGTCGAGTCGTATTCCTATATAAACGCAACGGGCAACGGGTTTGAGCCGAAATCAGTTAACATTTTGCCAGTCTGAGTGGAATCAATACAAAACAACGTTATTATCAGTGATCGGAGTAGGTAGATTGAACTGGGGTCATTGATCCGAAACGTATATATTACTATGGACATTCCTCCGGAATTGGTGGATTATTAAAAAAAAACCGGAACTTATGTAGGAATTGTATTCTGCCAGAGTGGAAGGAGTCATTTGATGATTTGCCATCCTCAAAAAAAAGGTAGGAATTGTAATAAAATGAGCAATTTTATTCTTTATTATTCTTCCTATTTTTTTTTTGTCACGATTTGACAAAACCCAACGACCAATCAGAACAAAGGATCATGGGTGGTACAATAACCGGTTATCAGAACAATGCGTACGCCCGCCGGAAATACTAAATCCGGAAATACCGGAATTACTTTCCGGAAAAATGGCTTATCCATGTTATTCTTTCTGTGTGCATTTATGATACAAGTACTAAAAATCAATCTACCTACTCCGATCACTGGTTATTATAGAGAGAAGACGTTATTTGAGCCGAGAAGTAATGATCAGAGCCGTGGTGATGTTGGAAGCTGGTTCTCGGCAACGTACTGTGGCAATCGCCCAGGGTACTACGCAAAGTGTTATAAGTTGACTTTGGACACGTTAACGCATCACTGGCAGCGTAGCAGAGCGATATGGAGGTAAAGCATACAAATTCCTGCTCGAAAAAAACGCACAATGACCGCGAAATTATTGGTTACCGAGCCTGCATAGGTCTTCAGGGATGTCAATAAGCGATCAAACCAAGAAATCGCTTGCATGAAGTCAATATCCGTTCCCGAAGGCCACTACGTGTAACACCTATTGAGCCCCGAAATCACAGAGCCCGTTTCCAATGTGCTCGTGATCACAGAAATTGGGCAGAATAGGTAAGAGTGGTAATTTGTGTGTTTTTCTGACGAATCTCGCTTTGGTATATTGAGGCCAGATACTAGACACACGGTGTAGGAGGACCCCTGAATGCCAAGATTATTTAAAATCATGCCAGAAAGTCCATGTATACAATCATGAAAAGGGCAGGTATTTTCGATCGGTGGAAGAACCGAATTGATTTAGATCAGAGGCAATCTCAATGCACAGATTTACCCTAAACGATTGTATCCGATGTTGTCATTCTTTTGCAGACCCACTTTGGTGCTTCATTTCTGCTTATGCATGATAATGCACGTCCACACACTGCCAGTCGTTGAAGAGACACTTACCGCAGCTAACATTAACGTCCTACCATAGCTTGCTCAATCGCCAGACTTGAATCTCATTGAGCACGCATGGGATATGCTTCAAAGAAGAGCTCAGCCAAATATGGACGTGGGCTGCCATTCCGCAACGTGATTTGGATGAACTCATATTGAGTATGCCGATCGCTGCGATAGTGTTATACGCATCAACGGCGGAAATACAGACTACTAATTGTTTATTATACGCAATAAAAACCTTTAATAACTTTAATTTTTTTCACATTTTAAAGTCAGTAATAACTAAGGTGAAAAATCCAGTATAGATAAGCAAGTATCGCGCAAATGCAAAAGCAGAGAGTACTTCGTCGATCTACACAATTACGAATACATTTTATTTAATCAATCTAAATAGACATATTTATTTAATTTCAATCGGGCAATAAATTTTTTTTTTTTGAAATACCTTGATCCTTAGACACTTTTGATGCATGTAATTTAATTAAAAGAATTAAAGAGGGTGTCAATAAAAACTTGAGAGGAGCAATTTTTGCGAGCGGACTCAGAGTGGGTTCATAGGTCAGCTAGCGAGGCCAGGGATTCTGGGATCCCAACGGAGCTAATGAGATCGACGTTCACGATTTGTATTGTAATCTTTGTACAAATGAATTGTTTTGTAGTGATTATTCAATAAATGATTATTAAGCGGTTTCAAAAGTTTATGATATATATTTTTTTAATATGGTCAAGGCTTTACTATACTATTAAATTGGGCAGCCGAACATTTCTCAATTCTCCATAGCCCAGTTGGTATTTGGACGATGGAAACTTGTTTTCCCCATAGACCAATTAGTCAAATTTCAATTAGTCCATGGAGTACCGACGAAAAAAAATCCATATAATTATCAAACCTGATCACAAAATTTCACGAGAATCGGTTGAAAAATGCAACTTGCAGAGGAGAACAGCCGGAGATGCGGGCCATACGAAAGGATTTTTGCTCAAGCTGAAACGGAGATGCTTCGCTCGCTCGATTAATAAATGTACCTATATATAGTCGCTGTAGCCAGATAAAAACCACGTAACCAGGTCTGCTTCGTAGCGAGGCTTCGTGGAATGTCTTCGTAGGTCGTAGGATAGGTACATTTATTTGGCAACCGTCCGTACACTTACCTATATACCTAGGGTATCGATCCCTATCAGCGTCGCCTGAGTTTTTTCTTTCTTCTTACCTTTGTTAGCAACAAAGGTAAGGTAAAGATTTCTTGCCATCTTGTTCTTTTTCATAGGTACGTTAAGATTACATCGGTAAACACCATCACACCATCGGTAAGTACCAATTGAGTAGTAATTATTTACCAAATATGGAAGCGATTGGCGTTGGTGGTCCTGCGCTAGTCACGGAGATCATGTTATTTTTAATTTATTTCTAGGTAGAAAAACCCTGTCAGCCATCTTCTTTTACAACATCCACACTTACGAGATTACCCATTCTTCAGTAGGTACCATTCAGTCAGTTTTAAATACTTGATTAATAAACATCGTCGCCAACCATTAAACAACAATCCCGCGTACGCGTACTCTTCATTATTCATATTGTTCATTACGCTTAAAATAAAACATCCATAATGGTAAGGTATCTTTATTACAAATACTTAATGATACCTGTTATTTACAAGATAACAAAATGATACAAAACTTTTGAATCGTGTTCGTGTAGGTATATATTATGATCTTCAAAACCTAAATAAATCAGGTTCTGCTAATCGCAATCACTCAAGTTTGAAACACAATTGCCGAAAAAAGTACACAATAGCAGAAAATAAATCTTTAAGTTATTTTTTACTCTCAATTTAACTAAAAGCTAATTTAACAACCTAAGTTTAAATAATAAATATTTACCACGCACCTCCGGTATCACTACAATGAAAGAATTCTTAATTCGATAGGAATGTGCCATCCTAAACACAATCATGTAGTATTTTGACGCACTCATTCAGACATCAAAGATAGCCCATTAAAGAGAAAATTGGGCATCGTATATTATATTAATTAACGCTATGTGTCTAAACTTATATGTATTAACACAGCAGCTATTGCTATTAAAAATGAAACGTCAAAAATGATACAGCGCGACATAAATATACGTATTAAACGCCCACTTCAATAAAAAATATTTAATACCACAGCTACTCACGTTAAATAAAATAAAATATGGAAATTGGGACTTGTAATATTTATGACTTCCCCGCTCACATATTATAACCTAAAGCCGTTTGTTCACCGCCACATCAACGGGACGTCAACAAGAACGAGATGACGGCGCCGAAGTTGCGATACATGCATATCGTTTCTCGTTGACGCCCCTTTGACTCTACGGTCAGTCTACGGTGAAAAAACAGAGTGCACTAGGCTGTTTGTCCAATGCACGAGATTATTCGAACCGAGCGTGACTTCACGGTGACGCCGTGCTTGGACAGGCGGCCGTGGTAAATGTATATATCGCTACTTGGACGCAGTCATCTCGTTCTCGTTGATGACCCGTTGACGTGGCGGTTGACAAACGGCCTTAGGCTGCATCCACATAAGCGAATGCGCCGCGAATGTGCTGAATAAGTGCAAGTATTTATTACAATAGGTATTATTACTGTTATTGTGCGCAGAGCGTAACCATCGTAGCAACAGTTAGCATGGGTCTCTGGCGCATGTCAAACCAAGCACGAGTACGCACAAGGTGCGTACTTACAGTTCGCGATACGTAGTGCACGGCAAGATGCTTGCGTTGCATATTAAAAGCAAGGTCTTTGCGGCGCTATTGCTTATATGGCCGGATCCTTGCGTCATGTTGACTTTTACATAATAATAATAATAACAATAATAAATTAAAGTAAAAACCTTATTGGCTTCAGGACATTTTTTTTTAATTCATAAGTCGAATGTTAAAATACAATTGGCATCAATTGTTGCATTAATAAAAATAAAATAATTATACCAATGACCCGATAACATGCGGCTACTATATACAGACGGATTGCATTTGAACTACACGCCAGCTGCACATGCAGTTATGCCAACCTTAAAATTACATGGTATCGGATTTGTTTAAATAAATCGCCCAACACCTGGGCCGACAGTCTCGACATAGATAGCGACGCCGTCGCAAACTACCGATCGCTAAATATTAAGGTGAAACCTCAGTTGTAGCCCGCCAAATTCAAGTTTTCTTTGAATTTGACGATTGATATGAAATTGATGATTATTATTCGATAAATATATAATTCCCATCCCATTTTGATCAACATACCACGTAAAACAGAGCTGCAATTTGCAAAAAACTAAAGAAAATTTGAATTTTGCGGGCTACAACTAAACATTCACCTTAATATTTAGCGATCGGTAGTTTGCGACAGCGTCGCTACCTAGTCGAGACTGCCGGCCCTGGCTTGATTCTTCACAATTACGTATTACAACGTAGTAATATAAGTCAACCAATCATACAAATCAATCAGATCAATTGGCTACAATTTTACAAAAGCAGGTACTTTGCAATTATGGTAAAAACTAGCAAGATGTGGAAATCGTATCTAACGTTTTTTTTGTATTAATAAACAATTAAGCAATACTTTTGTAACTTTGAGAGTGGATCATGATTAGCATTGAAATATGTTCAGTCCACATGAAGTCACTAAAAGAGTTCTAAAAAGTAAAACTGAAATCACAACTTGATATATGTATTTTGTACAATATTATTTTGATCAACTCTATAAAGGGTATTGGCAAACTGCAACTTCGTAAATAAGATCCCAACGCTGTTTGCGTTATTAGCGTCATCAAACAACCAGTGGCAAGACAATCGTAGGCTCCTCTCAAATAAGGTCATCTTCGCATCGTCACATGAGGCGAGCGGTTTCGCAAATAAGGTCATCTTCGCATCGTCACATGAGGCGAGCGGTTTCGCAAATAAGGTCATCTACGCATCGTCACATGAGGCGAGCGGTTTCGCAAATAAGACCTTTACCTAGATGACATTCTACAAAATATATATATTGCACCCAACTTAATACTTGGTAAATATAATATCTGTATACTATATGATTGTTTAGTAAGCTATTCAAATAAAGAATTAATGTTTTATGTAAATAAAATATTTCAATAATTATAATATCTATGAACAACAATACAGATATGCTGTTTCCAGCATATTCATTTAATTAATGCAACATAGACAATCTTCCTATGTTATTTAATAAATACGTGTCTCACATTTTACCTTCCAGCACACCCATTAAAGACTTGTCCCAAGCGAACGATTCGCAACATGCAAGTCGGTGCCCAAGTATAAGTTTGAGTCATTTATACTTACGACAATTCCGCAGCAAAGTGACATGAACGTCATCTATGTGTTTTACTTATGATATCCGATTTAATATATATTTTACCCTGAAACATATAGTTTTGGTCGCAATGCATTCATAACATGTGTGAATCACTAAGAAGTTAATAATACCGAGCGAAAAATTACTTTATCTAAAATATTTATTACGAAAGATAAATTTAAAAGTAATTATTTCCGGTGCAACATTTTATCGTTTATGGGCAGCTTTTAAGACTAATAGAAAAGTGTTATGGCCTATTTCAGCACCTCGTGATAAGATAATAGTTAACTTATCTGTCAGATTATTTTAGTTCCACATTTTAAGTTATCTATTAGATTATGGTCGTCGTACGTTGTGATTCGGTCCCCTGGGCTTCTAATTAATTTATTAAATATTCAAAATGTTATTTTGTTTGGGTTTACGTCCTGTCTAACTTTAGAAACCCTATTATGAATCGGCTAGCTATCATCCACTAGCGATTATGATCACGAAAGATGATAATTTAGCATAGCAAAAAACGTGCAGAAGGTAACTTCCGCAAGCAAAATATCTACTGTCAATATTAAAATTAATTTACCATATCAAGTATCCCGAGACCTCAGCTGCCTGTCGGTAATAGTAGCAATACGCAATTACCATAAATCTGCGACCTAACACAAATAACATCGGCCGCTTTTTGCAAAGAATCTACTGGATAAAACCTTTTTTTTTAGCTTGTAGGCTTGTGAGCCAGTAATGTTACAGAAATAGGGCCGAGTTCAGTCGCAAACCTAAACTTGCACAATCAAACTTACTAGTGGACGTGGTGCAATAGCATGTACTGTACCAGTTTTTATCATGCTGCAAAAACCGGGCTAGATAATCACATGTGAGTCTATCAGGCCTATGACAGGCTTTCCAATATTATTCCTTTTAATTTTTTTTCACTGTACAGGCTTATTGTAAATATTTATTCGAACCCAGGGTTTCCAGACTCCAATTTAAGCCATTCAACTTAGCGCACAAACCGGTTACACCAAATACCTTATGGTCATATATACATTCAACCAGATTTGGCATAATCTACTTACATAGTATGTAGATCATACAGTATACTTAACACTCGTTACCAATTATGAATTTAGCTGTGCTTCGAAAATGTACAACGCTTTTAACTACAAATAAACATTTATCGAATGCTCAAACTGTGAATTGCTATTAGCTTGACCATGGTACAAGTATCGAACACCATGTTATGTTATTAAATTGCCAAATAAGGTCTTTTTGTAAAATAATAGTATAAAAGATGGACTCAATCAATATACCAACGCAATAACACAACCTTCATACATTCTTTTATTTTACTACGGACAGTTCCCATGACAAAAAATCTGACGTCTAGAGACCCTTATTATATGCTATCACACCTTTTACATGACCGTACGTTAACGTAAATTCACGCACGCTTTGAAAACTAGATAATGTCCGTATACCGTATGGAGCGCATGTTAACGCGCGTCGGATATCTCTTCATGGGAACCGGGCCTCCCCTCACGGAAAATGACATTATAATATCTTACATAACAAATTACAATACATCTAAGATTCGCTGAGGTATGTTTAGCATTTACGTGAGTTTGTTACTCCACGTGATCAGTGTACATTCCAATTTATATTATTATACAAAATAACGTTACTTGTTACCAAATTTACAACATATAAAATTACAAATGACCGCCGTGCATCATTGCTTGTATCGAAAACCAAAACTGAAATCTACTTCCGTATCGAATTATGATATAAACAATATATCACTGGCTTTTAAAGCCTAGGCAGTGTACCATACTCCTTTAGACCTCTAAACCTACATCGCCGTAACAACAAAGGGTAGCTACGAAAATCGCTCAATACTTGTAGTTCTCTTACTGTGCTTGAAACATTTATACGCCTAATACTATACCGCGTTTAATCAAGCTATTGCCTGCGTTGGAATGTACACTAACAGTAGAGTGTAAAGTGTAGGTCCACCACGCCAGGCGATGGCCCTACCCCCGTGACCTTGTGCACGACGGCGGCGGCAAGCTTGCAGCCCGAAGATGTGGCGAGCTCCGGCGCCAACCCTTCTGTAACAAGTGTCATGTATCATGTAGTCACATGTTGCTCGAGCAGTTTCCGTGTAGTTTGAAAACAAAGCAATTACATACATTTGGCTTTCAAAATATAATAATTATTTAATTTGAAAAATAATAGATAAAAATCACTTATTTGACATAGAATAATTTCGCACAAAAACAAAAATATGCTCTGCTTAGGCACGCTAGCGGCAACAAACAAGTCATATTTTGTACAGTAACCGACCGTAAATATGGCACATCGATTATTGAAGAAGTGTCGGCATTTTAGAGTGTTGTTTCTGTTAATCATAGCTGTGTGACAGACTTTTTCTAAAACTCGATCTGTGGTATTAACGCCCGTAAGTGAGTTACTTGTAGGTTTCTACAACAACGATACATATAGAATTTACAGCCATGAGGATAATGGTACGTACATTACATGTAAATAATAATGAAACATAATGATAATAATGATTCACTCTCTAAAATCGCAGTTATTAACAAACTGTCGCAGTTAGTTTTTTTTTTTTTGACTACATTATTTTAAAAACATCGTCGAAAGTTGAAGATTCATGACTTGCAATTTGAAAATGCTTCCAATCTGGGCAAGACAGGGTTCTTTAATATATTAAGATTCGATACAGTACGTAGTCTCTAAATTCGGTTAACTATCTTCGGAACCTCTCAGTCATGCACAACAATTACTTGATAATTAGAAGTTGACATTGCATTATTTTAACATGATATTTAATTCAACATCCAGTTCGTACGCAGACCGCTGGCGAATGTTTGCCCTTTGGTTTCGTTTAAATCGCATAGCGTATACTATCGTACTCACTTCTAAACATATATCATAATGAGAAATAGAATATCGATAGCTCGTCTGGCTAGGCCGAGCCACGCGACAATTGACCATATCCTACGTTAATTTACTTTAATTCGATCTCACAGCTCAGTAAGCTAGCGAGAAGTTGAGGGCAAAGCAAAGTAATTCAAAAATTTGAGTTAGGCCTCAGTGGTTTTATTTTTTACGAACTTTATATCATTATCTTTTCAGTAAAATAAGATCGCAAAATGTTAACGCTAGCTATTCAACAGATTAAGACTTTTTTAGCAGCATGAAAACTTAATTATGTATAGTCATACGGTTTATACGGCAAATATTAACGAAAATAGTATAGCAATTCGCATTCTAAAATAAGACCTTCGGCAAAGCACAAAACATTGTGTCTACTTATGCACAAAGCACAGCTTTTAGGTGTGAGACACATAGGGCCTGCGACTAACACCTTCCAGTAGGTACTTTTACTCGCAGTGCGCGCTATAGCAGTTAATTTTAGCTCGATCGATCGAAACAGGAACATAAATTCGCAAAATATTAATATGCTAATGCAGTAGCAGCTCTTCAAGAAAAATCGGAATTTGTATCATCTTTGTACGGGTGATTCTAAAGCAACTGTACATTGATTACAAACAAGGTTTCGAAGTATTGAATTCATAACTTTAGAACTAAATAAATAACAAATTCAATAAATAATTAAGAGCTTCATATCAAACCACATTTCGTCTGCGAGTTATCGATATATACAACTTAGCATAACCAGCCTATAATTTTCCCACTGCTGGGACACAGGCCTCCTGTCTGTGTGTGGGAATGGGCTATAATCCGCCACGCGGGCCCAGTGCGGGTTGGTGGATGTCACATGTCTTCGATTTTTTTTGTTTCCTCACGATGTTTTCCTTCAGCGTTTTGAGAGCAGTGGTGATGAAATTAAATACAAAAAGTGCCTGCCGGGGTTCGAACTCGCGACCTACAACTCGGTAAGTCAGGGCTGATACCACTGGGCCACCACTGCTCCCGTAACAACTTGGGTTTGATAATAAGCCTATCCTATTAAGTCAAAATCCAGAACAACACAGACAAAGTCTAATGCAGATGCAGAAAAAGAAAACAGGTACGCAACAAAAAACATTAAGATCTACGGAAACTATTTAGCTAGCTTTAATTAAAAATATATATTTATTACCTTAATCGTCATCTTCAGCCGAAGCGGACGCCGCTTTCACTGGCTGTGGTATTATAGTAATCTCATCGTTAATTTTCAATGGCTTCAGAAGAGAATCACTAGTAGCCTTAGCAGGCGCCGCAGTCTTGCTCTTGTCCATGACTCGCTTGGCAACCACGCTGTGGGCCGAGTAAACGTGGTTCTCAAACTGTTTATACATTCCAAAGGTCGCCGTGCACACGGTGCATTTGTACGAAAGATGAGCTGGCTTCAGCGTCAGGTTATGGTCCCTTGCCACGTGATTCAGTAGCTTCCATTGGTATACCTGTAATTTATATAAACTGAATGTTACTTGATGTAAAGATTGTGTTTATTATGAAAGAATGTTTAAATAAGAGCATTATAAAAATATGGGCGATTTAAAGTACGCAATCATTGCCCCGCAAAGGCTCTACTACTTGCAGAGCACGCAAAAAAAATATTGTTCGTAAATGGGTGCGGGCGGTACGGATAGTGGACGCGGTGCTATCGGAAATCATACAAAGTAAACAAACCAGTCGACGCGTATATACGCAGCATCTTGAAGTAGAGCACATCGTTTCGTGATTATACACTTTAATTTTCATTTCTCATTAGATATAAAGGCAAAGAAACTTGTGGATAGTAAATAATGGCTTACCCTGCCACATACGGGACACCTGCCGGCGTCCTTGCCCTTGTTGGCGGCTTCTTGCATTGAGCTGGTGACGAGGCCGTGTGAACCCAGCAAATGTCGCTCTAGACCTTGATCGGTGAAAAACCTATAATAGACCAAGAAACAGTTGCATTAAAATATGGATCGAATTATTCATAATATGTCGAATCCGAGTTTTGTAGATACAGAAGCACCAAAATTGTCGAATCAGAGTTTTACAAATAAGCACTTAAATAGCTGCATTAAATGTACTATTTACCTAAATTGACATTTTTGGCAGTTAAGCGGAGGCCTGTTATAGATCATCTTAGGGTGTATCTTCACTTTGTGTATCCACTGCATGTGATTCCGTAATTGTTCGAGGTCTTTTATATAACCATCACAAATCTCACAGATCACGAACGCACTCTTCGAGTTAGGCGCAGGCGGCGGCAGCTGCACAGGCGGTGGTTGCCGAGGCAACGGCGTAATAGAAATCGATGGTTGATGCAACGATTTTGGCTTTGAGTTATTCTAAAATAAAGAGTAAAACGTTTATTTTTAAAGAACAATCAAACAATTTAAGCATTTCGTTTGAAAATTACTAAAATTACAGTTTATTAACTTATTAAACAATTTCGATTTTGTAACACAAAGGGTTGTACTCACTGCAACTGGATAATTGGAGGACAATAGGACGGGTGCATTGTGTCTGACCATGACTCCACCGCGTAAGATCGGCACACCGTGGACAGGCATGGCGCGCGCCGGCACGGACATGGCGGTGCGGCCCCGCGGCCGGTATGAGGAACTGACACCCGGCATTATGCCTGATACGCTTGCAGACTGCCGACCTTGACTGGTACCGACAATACTATTTCGACTGAATGTGTTTTGGTAGGAACCCATCATATTATTGCGGGATCTAGTTATCTGAAAATTAAAGTATGTTAAAATTATTTTATTTGTTACTTAAGACTTTTTTAACGTTAACATTTTTTACTGAAAATATCACAACAATAATATTTCATGCATTTACCTTTGGTATTTTAGCAGGAGGCTCCCATTCAAGCGCTGGAGCCAAATTCGTTTCAGGTTTGAATTTCTTGGCACAAGGTATGAGGTGGCGTGCCAATTTACCCTTGCCGTTGTCCTCGAAGAGACAGTTGGCGCACTGGTGATACGCAGGGGCTCTCTCTAACTTGCCTCTGATATTATGCTCAGCTTCCATGTGGTATAAAATATCATGAGGACTTCGTATTTCAAACGCACAAAAGTTACATTTATAAACATTATTCTTCATATGTGGCGTCTCCAAGTGATGAGACATTGCCAAGTTAGATTCTGTCTTAAAACTACAAAATTCGCATTTCTTCTGAGGAAATGAATATGGTGCATTATTTTCTTTGCTGAATTCAATATTTTTTATGAGCGAAGCAATAGAAGTTTCAGTACTTTTCGTGCTATTTCCCGATTTCTTTTCTCTATTTAATTTTCGGGTCTGTTGTTTTAATAAATCACTTTGTACATATTCCTGCACAAGACTTAAACCAATATTAATAAAAAACTTTCCAAGGGAACAGTCAAAATAATTATCAGATTTGGTTGTAGACACCACCTTATCTGTATTTAAGGCTGTAACATCTTTTATTTCTTCCATAGAGTCAACTTTATCTTTAATAATAATAGTCTTGTTTTCTTCATCACTCATTAGGATTTCATCCTCTGAATCTGTACTGGTTGAACCATCCCAAGATACATCGTCTTCTTCGGCGCCACGTTTCTTTTTCTCTAAAATATTGATTAATATTATAATAAAATAATATGGCTACAACTGAATTTGCATTAAGCAGCGGCAGTACTGAGCTAAAGGAAACCTACTACTTTGGTGGTAAACTAAACTAGATTTTGATATTATAGAAAATATAAATTTTCAGTGATTATCCTATTCTTCGAAACAAAACAAAAAAAGAAAGAAAAAAATTGGATTGTTTTATATGGAAAGTAGCACAACACTATTTCAGCAATATATTACTGTGATGCGGGAAACAATGTTGCTTGCCAGTGTTGCTGGCAACATGCTAATGTTCCATATTCATGGTAAAAACAAAAAGGAACAAATTTTTCGCGATTGTTGCTCAACATTGTTTCCAGCCTTTAGGGGCTTGAAACTAAGTACCATGGTAACTAGTTGGTTCTTAACTGAGTATCATGGTAACTAGTTGGTTCTTAACTGAGTATCATGGTAACTAGTTGGTTCTTAACTGAGTATCACGGTAACTAGCTGGTAGACCAAAATGACAGCTGCGATCGACCTTTTTATTTAATTATACATGTTGTGTTGTAGTATGACTCATTCACAAGTGATTTATCGAACTGATGTCATTTAAAAAAAAGGTCGATCGTCATTTTGGTCTAGCAAATAATAAATCAGAGTATAATTAAATCAACCGTCTCTTTCTTGCTTTGCCTGTTAGTAAAGGAAAGCATTTCTCGATCAGTGCACTCGTCGACGGTACGTTATCGTGAAGTGAAATATAGTAGTAATATATGAAAGTATACCTTTTTTCTTCTTTTTCTTGTCGTCCACTTGTTCGCCTTGCTCCGCGTCCGTGGTTGCAGGCGGTGGTGTTTGCGCTTCCTCTTCAGACTCTACATCTTCGCCTTTTTCTTTTTTCTCCTGTTTTTCCTTTTCTTTTTGTTCTTTCTCTTTGTTTTCTTTTTCTTGTAACTCTTGTTCTTCTTTGGCTTTCTGTTCATCCAGCTCTTTGCCCAGCAGGTCAACGAATTCCCTGAAGGGCTTAACTGAAGGTTTTTCGTAAACATAGGGCACTATAAACGAAGGAGCTTCAACCACAAACATATCATCTGTTAATGAAGGTAGAATAGAAGGCTGGGCAGCTTGTGACAAGCTCTGAGTGGCCGCATTCGACTTACTACTAACTGGCGTGACCGTTGTCCCACGAGCTACAATGCTTTGATATAAACTTTGTGCACTTAAACTAGAGCTTATTGGCAGCCCAGAAGGTTTGTTTGAAACTGCAGATTTCTCAGAAGACAATTTATTGGTGTTTATGATAACAACCGTTGGTTCCTTTTTCTGGGTATGGTTCTGATTAGATTTTATCTGCCTAGCCGCCATTTCAACTAAAGCTTTAGTGTCATTAATAACAATCGGCTTATTTTTACGTTGAAATGCTACTGATGCCACTTCTATATCGGATTCACGAGTACCATTTTCCATATCGTCGTTATATCGTTTGCGCTTTATTGCTCTACTGCTACGGCGCAATTGTACTTTTTTATCACTATTAGCTTTTTCATTTTCTTCGGCTACTACACAGTCATCATTATCACTTACAATTTCTTGAACTTCTGGACTTGGAGAATCATGGGAATTTCCATTTTGACTGAGCGACCCATCTTCATTTTCTAATATTATTATATTACTATCTTTTATTTTTATGACGCCTTGTGATTGGTCATCTGCTACTTCTGGGTCACTATCTGAATTGATACTTAATGTATCTACTCCCCTGAGTTCACCTTCGAAAATATCTTCATCTGAAGAATCAATATCTGAATCAATCTCAGAATTCTGAAAAAAAAATGCAAATGTAAGAATCACATTTATTAACTTGCAACAAAAGTTTGAGGTAGGCATATTCTCTTACTTTACAGATATTTAAACAACATGTATATTTAGCACTTTTCGTCTTACCTATCCTACTCATTTACTCATTACGGCGATAATAACGCCCCTTTGAAGGCGCTGCACTGCAGGCTTAGCACAAGCACCGTCTTGTTGACGAAAGAATCGACAAAAATTAAATTTCGTGAACACGAGACGAGAGTACGACGGCAGCAAAGTAGAAAGAGTCAAGTGCACTTTTTACGAAATTCAGTAATTTATTCATCTTTATTTTTTTATTTTGCTTATATCTCAAAAGTGGTGTGTGAAAATTTCGACCCCCTTTGTGAGACCCTTAAACCCCTAATACTCAACATGTAGGTAATCATTTTTCACATTTTCCGTACAAAAAGTGAAAATTTCCTTTTTTCCTTTCCATTTTTATACTTTGTGGTCGTCGAGTAAAAAGTTTTCTACTGTCTTTAGCATGGCGATTAAAAAATCAAATTGTCTTCACTACCCTAGACCACTGTCTTCTGAAATAGTCTACATTAAAAAGGACCTAGACAACGATTGGCAGAAACGAAAGACAAAATTACAGATTTTAGAAGGATTTTTATGGTGCGATGTCAAAAATAGAGAAACAAAATGTCACTTTGTACGGGAATAGCCGTCTCTATTCTTCAAAGAGATATATATAGCGTCATGCTAAGCCCGCTGGAGGCATTCAGAGGGCTAGTAAAGGGTTCGGAAAAAAATTAGGAGTCGTTAAGGCGATATTTATATATTACGGCGTTCAATTATGATTTGTTGATGCTTTCGTCGCTATTATTAGGATCTTAATAAACACTTACATCGAAGAAATAACTAGCAATAACGGTCTACTTCGTAAAAAAATGGGAGAGGGGGAATTACTGATTCTTGAAAAAAGTTACTGTCGTGCGCAATAGGTTTGAGAACCTGTGATCTACATAAATTGTAAAACATCAATTTAAGGAGATGACGTCAGTAAGTAGTAAGAAATAGTATTAAAAAGGGCGACCTGAAGTTTACGCACGTTTTGAATTTTGCGCAATTTATTGCGCAATTTATCGACATCAAGATTTTACCAGTTCTTTAATAATACAACTTTAACAGGCGGCGACGAGCAGAGCGGAGACATGCAGGAATTGATCAATCACAGACGAGACAAGAGACTCGATACGCACTTCTACCAACGTGATCGGTCGATTCCTGCACGTCTTCTCTCCGCTCCGCTCGTCTCGTCTCCGCCATAGTAGAACCGCTTTTTATTTTAAGAGTTTGGAAGTCCTCATGGATGTCCTTCCTCTTTGGGAAGGTTTGTCAGACTCTTACTGACTTAAACTACACAGTGTTGTTTTTCAACTACCTTTGCCCGGGGCGCTCGTCACTCTACGTCAGCAGCTCCTATAAAAGGCGCGCGCGGAATACGGCTCGCCGCCATTTCGTACCTGAGTCTGTTCATGCGACAGACTCCCCAAGTCTAACACCTGCGAGCCACATCGTATGGCGGCCGGAGATCGTTTTGCGCCCTCCCGCGGGTGCTTAAAGAGCTCCTGCTCACTTTCCACCGCCAATGGAATCGCGACTTAATAGGACGGCTAATTAAAGTTGTATTATTAATTCACTGGAAAATATGACAGGATCCAGTTGACACTTTATAAAAAATATGGTAAGTAATACTGATTGTATTAAATTAGATTTTACACTTATGTAAATTTATTTTACACAATATTAATCAATTTAATATACTAAACAATCACTATTACAATACTTGTTATTTAAATAATTCAACAAAAAAAACTAAGATCGCATACGGATATCTCAAAATGAATACCGGAATTCGCGATCAAAGTCATCATCATCTACTTAGCCTTTTTCCAACTCTGTTGTGGTCGGCTCCCGGTCTAATTCGCGCTCAAAGTAATAATAGAAAAATCATTGAAAACAAATAATTGTAGAATGAAGATTGCGCCAAAATTAATTGTTAATGTTAAGTTCACTACCAATTAATGTTTCTTTGTTTACTACCCGTACCTACAACAAAAAAGTATTAAGGTATGGAACACTAATTGCGCAGGTACGACCAATGCTAGGTACACACGCAGCGACTTAAGTCGCCGGCGGACCGCTCGCGATTTCCAAATTTTACGTCCAGACACAGATTCTGAAATCGCTGGCGACAAATCTGCGGGCAAATGTGTGGACGTGTGATTATGAAATCAGCAACGAGTAGAGAGTCGCGGTTTCTGTGCTGCAACTGCGCTGCTGTCGCGCGATTGTTTTCGGCTAAATTGAAGGCGCCTTAGGATATTCCTTGCTCATTGATTGGTATCAGGTCTGACGAATTCGTTTGAAAATGAGCAAACCATTGAAGAAATTTTATTAATGATTAATGCTACATGATGTTATAACACGCAATTTCTCAGCATGTCTGTCTGTTCATGTATTTATAACTTGAAAACATCTGATTCTAGTGATTTTTAAAATAGTCTATAAGAAAAGTTGGTAAGAAAAAAAAAAAGAAACCCTTTCTAACTTTGTTACTCAGAGCTGTTACCTAAAATTCCCCTTAAAACATCATTATTGTGTTTAACTTAAAATAGCATGTCACTACTTTTTAATAATAACATAATTCCCTGAAGGGGTTAAAAGAGATGTACATCCAGATTTGACAAGGCAGGTTCAGCCTTTTTAATCATTTCTTATTTTATAGATAAATTAATTAACTAAAACGGCTAGACAAAGGACTCTCTTAATTAACCAAAACATGTTCCTTCTTCTTCAATAATCAGATTTGCAAACAGGCAGTTTCCAGAAGTGGGCTAGACTTTGGTTGACAAATTGAATTATGAATTTTTTTGACAACATATTACAGTAAAGATAAAAAATTCTACATAAAGAATTCCTAATAAATTAACTTTTCATCGATAATTTCAGGTTTTTATTATTTTTAAAACTACTTGAAAATATCAATGAATGGTTAATTTTATTTGAAAAAATATCAATACATACCTCTTCCTGGGTAATTTCAGTGATGCGGGTAATGGTAGTGGTACCTTTACCAAGTGCCCTTGCTTGTTCTGCTTCTTGATTCTTTTCAACCATAATCTTGTGCAGTGTTTCATCATTAGCATCAGATTTAACCTGGCAACCAGTCATAGACTCTGGATATGATTCATTACTGTTGCCACAGTTGTTTTCCAAAAATATTATGTTGCTGTTTTCATTTTCAGGTAGCTCTGGGTCTTCAGTTGACAATTGTATGCGATGTTCTTGACTGTCACTGCCATTACTAATATCATTCTCCAAATCCTCTGTAGTACTGTGAGCCGTACCTCCTGGACTACTTTCACTGTCTAAGTGATTACTGTCCTCAGTGTTATTGCTATTTTCACTGAGATTAGTTGCATTCTCACAGCCTTCTGAGGCAGCTTCCTTTTCATTTTGCAAACTGTCAGGTGGATTTGGGGCAGAAGTATCAATAGGATTATC